>OY728165.1:694135946-696635946 GCA_963277665.1 Viscum album | reverse complement strand
TATAATTAAATAAAAATACATGAGACAAGTTACCCGACACATGATTTCAAGATTCGAGTGGGAATTTGTATATTAAAAATTATGAATAGGTATCTATATAGTGAAAGTTATGGAATATATAAGAATAAAAAAAATTAATGTATATATTTATATATAAATCATTTACTATGAACCAGAGAATATGGTTCTAGTTTATCTGTTATTATGAATTTTAAATATATTACCATTGTAGAAATAGAAAATTAGTGTCTAACGATTTGAGATGAATAGGACACACTAGTTTTTCTATGATGTGCATTGAAATAGATACAATATTTATGGGTTTTTAAAAGATGGATCTTAAAATAATGAGTAAAGGGCACAAATATTATCTTTCATAACTATATATGCCATCATCTAACTATACAAGGATTAAGAAGGTATAGAATGAAGTTGTTGAATTATAGAAGATGATGATAAATGATAGTTATATATACTTTGATCATTATATAATTATATGACTCATAAATAGAGTATGTTTCCATTCAATATCATACATAAATATTTTGTTATTAAATAGATCATATTTTTCATCAATCACAATTTGTTATGGAAGTATGAATATTTTAATAAATATGAATGATTATTTACGGTGGGATTACATGAAAATTGAAATTGTAGAGTATGTATGTTGATGTATGTTATGTTTTCATGATAATTCCTTAAATCGTAGTCTAAGGGTATTTTATTACCATTATCTATATTAGAATAGAAATGGGAAACAATTGATATGTATTTCATCGTTAGACTCCCCACAACATAGAAAGTTTATAATTCTACTTTAGTTGTAGTCAATCACCTTATGAAATTAGTTCATTTTAATTCCAATAGTGTTCATTTCTCTATTAATTATATTACTATATTATACATTATGTAAGTTGTGAGATTTTAGGTTGTACCACTCTTAATCATATCTTGTCAGGATCTTTGGATTACGTTGATGTTCTATGTAATTTATCAGTAGGATCTGGATATAAAGTTGAGTTTTTGTGAATATTATAATCCTTAGATACATGTTTAGTCAGAGAGGAATATTAAATAACTAGAAGACATTTTTTTTATATTTCTCTATGTATTTCCTAGGTGATGGGGATAAAAACCATGTTTTTTTTTGAATTTTCATACAATAGTAGACTTCTCTCTAGCATTCAGATGTATCCTTATGAATATCTATATAGAAAGAATTGTAAACCTATAGGGTGAAGAGATATATTTGGAGAAATAAATCTATTGATACTGATATAGATTTTGAAATGGTATGTAAGGTTACAAACATTCAATGGAATATAAGGGTTTCCTATAGTCAACCAAAAAGTTATGGTCACAATCATTAATGTGATCTATATTTTGAAGTTAATGATAAAATATTTATATGAATATATCCTTAGATAAAGGTTTTTTGATTTTAAATAAGGGACATTTCATCCCTAGATGTATCAGTCCCTTTAAAATTCTTGATCATGCCATTATGATATTTTATCTCTTGGTGATTCCACCCTATCTATCTCATGTCAACAATATGTTATATATATATTTTTGGAGGAAGTGCACACCTTATACATCACATTTTTAACCTAGTGGTTAGACCATTAGATTATGATTTATATTATAGGGAATAGACGATAGGGATTTTTGATCATATAAAAAAAATGCTACAAAACAGACCAATCACATGGTCAATATTTTTTTGGTGGAACTATAAATTTTAGGAAGATATGTGAGAACCCAAGGATATGATGAGGAAGAGGTATTTTAATATTTTTCTAGGGTTGACATAAATATATGGTAGAATGTATTATATGAAGGTATAATTAAATAACCATATATTTTAAACTACATTCTCTTTATAAAAATTTAATTTTATTGATAGCTTTCCTTACAATAAACAAAAGGCTTAAACTGATCACGACATGCTATTGAAATATTTTCCAAAAATAATAGTTATCTTATAATAATTTAATCATTTATTATAAATATCATTAGTAAAAATTAAAATATTTATAACTGTTTTATTTAAGAAAAATATATTGATTAAATCATAAAGAGTATGTACTCAATTTTCAGTAAAGTAATTTTATTTTTCAAAAACATGTTTTTATTCAAAAATTGTTTTCATATAATATTATACTTGGCATAATAATTAATTTCATCCAATTTTAGGAATTAAATATTATTAAAAAAATATATTTTCTGAAATCAAAAAATGAGAATTAGGATATATTGAATTTAGTGAATTTTTTTAGAAAAGTTTATTTTCAGATAAATAAGTAAAATACCAATTCTTATATAAAAATTTCATTTATTTCCAAGTATTTTCTATGTCCCATTTTGATTTTAATTGGTTTTAAAATTTAATTATTTTCTATAAATTAATCATAATTCAAATTATACCATTTGGACCCCTATAATACTAGATCTTGGTATAAAAGGACTTTTATACTTATAAGGTCAAAAAATATGTATCACTGTGTTTTATGTTTTTTATAATAAGTTGACTTCTTTCATTTTGGTAGATAGAATATTAAAAAAACATATTCTATATTTTCAATCATAATTTATGCATTTTCTAATTTTTTATATTTTCAATTTTGGAAATTATGAATACTAAATATGGTATAAATAATAAAACCTTAGTAAAAAGGATAAAATAAGTAAGAAAAATGTTAAATTAAGTGATGAGGACAAAATATTTATATATAATTCTCATTGGATGTAGGGAATTATACCCCTATCATAGTAGGCTCAAAAATAATTGTTTATTGGAAATTATTCAACTAATATGACTTAAAAATATTTTAATCCTTTAAAATAATTATGATATGTCCCTACTCCCACTTGTAAATGGACACCCCTTATTATCTCTTCATTATATCCCCATAATCCACCTATATTAATAAAACTATTACCAATTACCTTCTAAAAATCACTTTCCATGAGTAGAGGTTGTGGTCATCTCAAAATAAAATTCAATTTTTCTTCATATGCGATCTACAATAGATTTTCTAAATAAGTGGTAATCATATTATCGACTCTTTGAAAACTATTTATAATTATACTTCCTATAAATATGTTATAACCTTAAAAATATTATTAATTCATTATCATTAACATAAATATATTTTATTATTATTATGGGATATCAATTTTCCATCACATTTATGTCGTACAGAAATTGAAAATGTTAAACATATGTAAGTACGACATTCCATATCCACATTTTAGTCTAATTTTTTAAAGTATTTTTTACTTGTATGGTTATAAGTATGGATATGAAATGTTGTTTTAGAGGGAATAAAAATGTTCTCAAAGAAAATTCATCTTTTTATTTTTTATATTCAATTGTAATGTGATATTCAGGAATGTATCTAGTTTTCCAATTCTACTAATTTATTAAATTCCTTAGTATTTGATCAACTGTATCAAGTGAATAAGTAATAATATAACTAATTACTCGAGGATAATAGGGTTTGGATCAACAAACACTTCCACTAATAAATAATCCCTATGGTCTAGGAAATCATCTAGACATCTCTTATCTAAAAAATTATCTTTTGCACTGAAAGATGCCTCTGTAGTGTGGAGTTATTCTCTATAACATGGTTATGGCATACCTTGTTCTCTATTTTGTAGGGACCTATGAAACTCTATTGAACCATATATAACTCAAAAATGTCCATGGTTCAAGCTATATTTTGACTTGGTTCCTTTATATATGGTTTAGTCTAAACCTACTATTTTCTGACATCTTACGTGACTCTAAAAATTAAAATACTATATCAACAAAGGCATTCCAATTACCACAAATAAATTCCCTTAGGTGTCTACTAGACCTAATGTTTCATGTACCATGGTTCACATGATATGATCCTCCATGGAAACGCATTTAACCATTGATTTTCCTTCACATCCACTAATGATGACATTCTCTAGGTCTCAACTATATTGTCCCCTTTGGTTGGTGATGTCATTTAGCCTGGTCTATCAACCTTGGGTTGTTGAATATTTGGATGAACCATTCCTTTATTTGTAATGTTTGTTCAATTATCCAATATTATTTATGGAATAACTAACATCACTATGGAATGAAGGGTGATTATGTAAGAAATTTCAAATTAGACAATTATCTCAAAAACCCTTCCTTGGGGAATAATGATAAGTTTTGTGGTTTGTAAAACCTTTTTAAGGCTTTGAATATAGTTATATTAACTCAATAACCATTCCTCATGGGGAAATATGTTTTTTTTTTGGAATGTTAAAGCCTAATATATTCCTAATAAATTTATATAGAGACTTCTTCATCCAAATTCATCTTATGGAACATAAAATATCATTACATTGGATAATATTTTATCTAGAAATAATTCTTTCCATCATCTTCTAGCCATATTTGTTTAACATTATTAAGCCAAAAAAATCCTACAGAAATAAATACAGTGCTTACTCACTATATATAACATTCAAAATTCAATACAACACTTCATATTTCTTCTTCACTTCAAAGTAGTGGATCTCTATGTTGTATTCAGAACAATAATACAAGGCTCACCATGAATACAAGTGATTCTTTTCTCATTAATTCCATAGAAATTAGATATTGTGAAGAAAATTCTAGTCAAAATCCTTATGGTTTAAATAGTTTCAATATGATATGGATGTTAAAATTACTATATTATTCATGAATGTATGATGGAGGTTATTGATGTTTGGGTGGTGGGGGTACAATAGTTGATGTATTTAACTACATAATATACAGATCATTATATTAATCTATATACAGTAGAACAACATAAATATTCCTAACATGCAGTGATTTTAGCGTAGCATTAACAAGAAATAAAGGAATGAGTGTCCCTAATGGAGTAACTTCACAAAGCATTCTCCACCACCGTGAAGGTATTATACGATAAAAAAATCTGATCAATGAATCCAAAAAAGAAACGATATATGTTTTTTCATGGTAAGAGGTGATGAAAAATGATGAATAGTTCAAATATTCTATGTTGGTTGATCAATGATAAGACATTGACGACTCAATGTGTGAAATGAACCAATATTGAGAGTTCTTCAACTATGAAATGTAACAACAATACAATTAATTCTTCCATTTAATTAGGATTAAAGAGAGAGACTCTAATTTTTCTATTATCCATTATCTTTTAACAAAGTAATGAAAAATTATTAAATGGTGAATAATTTTGATTTCTATTATTTGCCATATTGTTTTAATGATCAAGAAGTGATAATAAATGAAATTTATAAAGGGTAGAATCAATATATCTAAAACCACTAGATCTTTTAATATTATTATATCATGTAAATCACATTTTGAAAATACTAGATTCAGTTATGTAATGTATCAATTAACCCATCATGTTTTAAATAATTACTCTATGTTCGATATAGGTGGTCCTAATATAGTATCACATATTTCACCACCATTATCTAGGTTGAGTGTATGAGAAAAAGGTATGTGATATTTTATTTTCTCCTAATATTTTAATCATATCTATATAAAGTTAGGTCAAATATGGAGGCACATATAGAATCATTGTAATCCAGGGATAGAAAATTTTCATGAAATCCTCTAAAACATTATATCCTGTATGATATGATTTTAATGAATGTGGATATATGTATATATTACCTCATTATATGTTATGGTACATCCATTCAGACATGGGAGAGTTGAATGACTCAACACTATGAAAAATATGAAGGTGTTGGTTGGAATGAGGATCCAATTCTAAAATTTATTAAGTACCATATATTAACACATTTTTTGATTTTTTATAAATGATATAAACTAATATATGTGTGGAACAAAAAGATTCCCTGATTTTTTCAGAAATCAATTGACCTAGTGAGCATAACTAAATTTTTTATTTGGATAAATTGTGGTTGAACGTTCATTATATATTTTAATTTTCACCATAATAATTTCTTATAACATTTTAATGGAGGCATAAAGGGATGGAAAACACATTTTTCAAAGGCCTCCATTTATATATCTTCAGCCTATAATGTTCTAATTCTTTTTTCCTTTTAAAATTCAATAAAAATATAGTGATAAAATGTAATGACCATGTGATTGGAGGGTTTACTTTTTCCAAATACTTTTTTTATATTATAAACATAGAAAATAAATTATCTCTTCCCCTTGTAAGTTTGATTCCACAAATTTAATACCAATGATGTGGTTTTTTAAGGTCAAAATTTTTTTAACAAAAAACATTGATGAAGCTAATGGTCATATTTAATGGTCGCAGGTGGAGATGGTCTTTCAAGAAAGGGAATGGAAAAACCCATGTGAATAAGGATATTATCACTAATAAAATTAAACTCATATATTGATAAATGTAGTTTATTTTAATGGGGCATGGACCAATGATGGATGATATGGTATGAAAATCAAATTGTGGTTTAAATTTTAGGATCACTATAGAACCATTTGAATTACTATTTAATATAATGTAAATCATAACAAGAGTAATTTTTTCTCGAAATTTATAAAACAAAAAAATAATGAGGATGGATAAAGTTTAGTTTGATTTAAAATTTCAATGTAGTGTCGTTATGAAAATATTAGGTTTGAGGGCCATCTCTTTAAGAAAAAAACATTACATAGTTAGTTGTCCATATATGACAGCACATATCTCATTACCAATAAGAATATTCCTTTTGTGATTAATTCACTCGATTAAAATAGTTAATAAATATTTATGGAAATTAAAAACTCTTAAGACAAGGAGTGTATTCTTTGGTTATAGGATATTCAATAGATAATTGAAAAGTCTTGTCAAAAAAATATAGTTTGTTCTATTATGATACAACGAGGTGGAGTGGATATGGATGGATATTTTGATAAGGAAATGAGATTAAAATATTATACATCCCTAAATATAAAGAAATAGCAGGAATTAATATACACATTGGTCATATAAAAAATATTACATCTTTGTGTAGAGTATAATATTGAATTACCCGACATGAATGAGTAAGTCTATAGACGTGGATTAGTTAAATGGTCATATGACATGCATTTTTCCCTATGAAAAGTGATTTTTACATCACAACATATCTTGAGATAATTTTAAACAAGACATAGATAGTTCCATATAGTTAGTCTCTACATATATCATTATTAAATACTTGAGAGGGGATTTTTTTACTCCATTTGTATAATCATTGAAAATAAATCCATACACTAATTGACTATTACATGAATCTATCTATCATGTATGAATAATTAATTTATATTACAAAGACTTCAATATGAATTTTAATGGTCATATAATGTGGAATTAATGTCATATTTTTTAATGTTATATATTAAGGACTTACATTCCATTCATTTTAGCGTTGAATTATAATTGACACTATATAGGAATCCTATCAAATATTTCTATCATTTGTAAAAACAAAAACGTATTTTTTTATGTTTTTAACTCCTAAAAAACATATATGAATTTTTGAGACTCTAGTTTCCAAGATGAAGTACGGATTTACTTTAGTAAAAAAATAAAAATGAGTGTATGATTGAAAATTTTGAGGCCTCTATTTATCATTCAAATACATGAATATTGACACAAATAATTATTATATGGTGAATTTTATTCTATAATGAGATTAAAACTAGAATAATATCTATGGATGTATTAAAGATATGAGATTAAATATTAATTATATGTTTTCTTAGTGTATAGTTGTTAAATAAATCATCTATGAATAAGGAGACCACAAAATAGGGGGATTTTTATAAAAATATTATTTATGACAAGTTTTTTTGATATTTAATCCAAACATAAATAAGAATACTATATGAATGTGAATCAATCCACATGTAGGGCATATATCAAAGACTATGCACAAATTTGGATCATGTAAAGTTGAAATATAAATATAACATTATCCCAATACAAGGACATTGAGTAAACCAATGTGATTGGGGGGGTGAATAATCAATTATTAAGTGATGGATGATATTAAGAAGACTTGTGGCTAGAACAATAATAGGTGATCTTTTAATTACTATATATATTGTGATTAAAAGAATTGATCCACACATAGTTCATAATGTATTGTATATAAATTCCAGGAGTCTATTCGGGTAAATAAAAAATTCCACACTGAAATAGTGGCAAATATAAAATTATTTTATTCCATCATTATATTATAAGTAATTATAAATTACATTTATAAGTGCCAATTTGTTTGATAATATTCTTCAACACCGTCATCCTCTACCAGATAGGATCATAAACAAAAAATAATACCATATATATAACAAACATTTCAATTAAAAATAAATGAATAAAGAAATTAATAACCATGGTATAAAAATTAGAATAATAATATGACAAAATTTTATAGTTAAAATGAAGTGAATATATTTCTCAACATATGATTATCTGATTCTACCCACTGGAATCTGATTATTGGCATCTGATAGTTAGAATCTATCCATTACAATCTTGATCATCGTAACAGTATTATTACCATTATCCATGTTAGTATACAATATAATTCATACTACTATTAGAAAATAATAACTCTAATAAATAATCACCATGAATCTTTATAAATTAATAATAATATTGTTCTATATATATGTCCTTTAATAAAAATAATACAAGATAAAAATAGTTTTTAAAATTTTTGGCTATAAATGCATGGTTTTAAAATGAAAAAAATAAATATTAATAATTAATATTATAATATATGGAAAATTATTTTCATAAAAAATACTTTAGATGTGAAATTAGCATTTCAAAATGTTTTAATTATTATTTTTTGATAATTTTCTAATATACTCAAATTTACATGTAAATAGTAAAATATTGTATGAATATATGGTATGTATTATTAAATAATTGTTAGGAAAATAATAAAATAAATAATATTAGAGTATATTATTCAAATAATAAGTTATTTTATCTATATAAAAAAATAACGATTGAAATCCATTTCTAATTGTATAATATTCTCTCCGAGGGCTAAAACGTAAATTATGAATTTAAAAACAATATTTTCTAGAAAAATTGTATTTTCATGGATAATGCAATATAAAATATTAATTTCTATTCTAAAACATTAAAATGTCAAAATAAATTTCCTTAATTTTAGAAACCATGATGTAAAACCATGGTTAGTCTAGCAGTTTTACATTTTCCTCAACCTATATTTCAAAGGCCCATGTTTATAAATTAATAAACAATCCCTTCTCATTTTTTTATAAATTCCCACCCATTTTTTCATTACATTTCACAAAATATCATTTTAGAAAAAAAAATATATCCTATTATATACTCTCTAAATAGTCTCTCCATGGAGTTTTTAAGGTTATAAGGTTCTCATGTCAAGATATAAGAAGATATCATTCTTGATCAGTGTTCCCAATCAACCTTATTCATTTTCATGTTTAATACTCATGTGATAATATCTATTGAAATTCTTTTACATGAACTATAATGTTTGTAATTTTATTATGTAATCATTAATTTATATATCTTAATGAGGGTGTACTAATTCCCACCCATTATAACATTTTTGCAGATTCATTAGAAAATTGATGTGTGGATACCTAATCCCTTTTCACACTTTATTTCACCATCCATTCTGATTTATTTACATTTAATTTTTAAATGTTATTATGATCCACTATTATTAACTCATATTCTTGTGGTATTTAACAAGACTTAAATGACATAGATTTGGTGTCTACTCTATTATAATGGTTTAAGATAAAAAGAATTTTCTCCCATATTATTGAATAACACAGTATTCTTTATAAACTAGATACATACTTGATTCCCATATTAAATTTGAATATATGAATTACAACATTTTTTTATCAATAAAATCATTATACCATCTAGAATATCCATGCATATCATTCATAGAATGATTTTTGGATTCATGGTAAATGAAAAAAAATAAGGGTGACATCAGATTCTTATAAAGAGTTACATATAGAGGAATGATTCATGAGTAAATTAAGGATAATAAATATAAAAAGATAAATAACTATACATACATTCTATTTAACCAATAACATGAATATAATTAATAGATAAGGTATAATAAATTTTAAAATGTAAATAACTTAAAAACATATACCATTTAATAATTAACATGACTACTATGAATATATAAATAATAATAAATATATAATTTTAAATATACAAAAACTGCATTTAATCAATAACATTAATATTTTCAATAGATAAGTCATCATAAATAATTTATGGTAAATAAATAATCACACATTCCATTTAATAAATAATTTGATAATCAAATTCTTCAATATATAATATCATTGAGAAGAGATCATAGAAAATAATAATAATTTAATTCTCAATGAAAATAATAATTAATTATTAGATGGTTTGATCGCATGCATCATGATACATGTACCATCAATACCTTATAGAAAATAGTTTAAAACTACTGGTATGAACCTATTCAATTATAGCTTACTGATTTACTTATTTAATATTTTGATTTATCTAGAGAATATTAAATTAGTTACTACCCGTTACTGAATTTCAAATTAAATCCTCATATATCAAAAAATATATTTATTTCATGAACATTTTTCTTTATCCAAAAATATTCGTATAGTGTAAAGGATATAGATTTATCAATATTTCCCTATATGAAAAAATTAAATTCAATTTAAAAATTAGTTTGTAGAAATGATATATTCATCAGTCAATAAATATATCCATGATGAATAATATAGATATTAATGGTAAATTTAATTTCCAATGATCATAGGATATTAAATATTTGAATGAAAAGTTAATTACTACAAAAATTAATCAAGAAAGTGAATTTCAAAACTTTTATGACCATAATGATCATAAACCACCCATATAATAAAAAGGGATAATATCAATAAATATTATCCCCAGGGGATAAAAATAAATCATTGTTGTCATTGATGAATATAAATCGAATAAAAACGTCTATAATATAATTCTTAAAGAAAATATCATTATTTTTCGTTGATATTATTTTTAAAACAAAAAGTTAAAAAAATTATTTTGAAAATAATTTTATTTCAAAGTAACCTTTTAAACATATAAATAGTAAACAAAAACATGGATTGTCATGACAACTATAGTTTATGTACATGCCAAACATGTTGAAACAAATACTCCATTCACATTTTCTGTAAAATACAAATAGGGATTGTTTGGAAAATGACATGAAGATTCCATAAAAAATATTTTTTTAAAATAAAACAAGTAAATTTTTTTTGATAAATCATTAAGATAATTTCAAAATCATTTTTGAAATCATTTTTTGAAAACATCGTTTTGGAAGAAAATTGATTTTTAACAAAAGAGAGAAATAATGTCATATTTTATTTATAATATTTTCTCAATAATTTTAAGTACCAATGATTGGAAATAGTAATATTATATTGAAATATTACAAATAAATATTAGAAGAATAAAATTAAATGGTTTAATAATCCATTAATGATATAACTTTGTTCACTGGAAATTCAAACATAAGCAAAACAGATTAAAATGAGTTTTTGAAATGAACCCTTACAAAGATCATAATTTTAAAATGTGAATTGTTAAATGGTTCAGTTTTTGTGTATCACATATAAATACACATAAATCTAGTGTAAACACATAAAAAATTCCAAAATTATTTATACATAAAATCTAAAAATATCAAATGAAAAAAAGAAATAATATAATCCAATGAAAGTAAATTATGTTATGACATTCTTTACAACTTCTTAACTTCGAAGTCCAATCCCATCAGATGAAATAATTCGAAATGAAACATAAAATAGAATTAAATATTATTGAATCCGGATATTACATATCAAATGGGAATTATATAAACTATATATAATAAGTTAAGTTCATAACATTACAATATGACTCAATTAATAGAAACTGAGATGAAGTCCCTTACCTCAACCTTACTTTTATTTAAACATGGTTTAATCTCATGTATAATGGTTTTAATAATGTTATTAATATCTTCCTGAACCATTTTTATATTTATAACATCATATATAATCTTTTTATAACATATCATCACCTATTCATGAATAGTATTTCATTATTTTCATTGTTTTGGGTGTTAATTCCCTTCTTTTCTCATGCGTGTTTTTCAAGAATGTTCTAGATATTATACATATTATACTGATACATCGTATACATAATTCTATAAATTTTAAAAATATAATTTTATCATTAAATAAGTTTTTAGAATCATCATTTATATTTGATCATGGAGAATTTAACACATCACTTTGTAGAGATGGTAGGTTATACGTACATATGAGAGACATTATCATTTAAATAATATGTGAAATGGTAAGTAAGTGTGTGATAAATGTATTTTATATAATTAATATAATTTCATAAAAATAAAATATATTCAAAAAAATATCCTTATTACCCTCCATGTTATGAATAAGGGGAAAACATATCACATCACTTCATGAAGAAGTAGATCACCATAGACACGAGTGACGTTCTAATATTTTAAACGGATTGGAACACAAGAAGGTATGTGTGATAATAAAATTAAAATGTATAATAATATCATGAATATCATTTAAATGTATTAATTACATAAATATATCATACTTTAAATGGTGGTGATGGAAAATGAATTACATAAATTCACAAGGCAGTAGTCCACCGTAAACATGGTCAACAGTTTTGTTTCCCAATTGATGGAATAGAATATTGATATAAATCATTACTGTTAACATCTGAAAATGTGTCCCCAAAATTTTTCAGAATCATCCATATATGATCCTAGATCATATCCAATTTCACAAGCATTGATATGTTAGGTCGTAGGCCCCGAACAGAGTTATAGATTAAGAGTTATGGACATTTGAAGTTGGGCTAGAAAACTGGTTCGCGATGCCCATTCACGAAGTTCCATCTGCGATCGTGGAGTGCTGCCGCGAAGCAAGGATGTTGGATGATCCGCGAACCCGTTTGACGTTCGCGAATCCGCCGTGAAGAAATGATGCGGGATGCTCCGTGAATCCTGTTGACATTCACGAACCCGCCGCAAACCAAGGAGGCGGGCTGCTCTGTGAACCCCTTTGACGTTTGCGAACCTGCCGTGAAGCAAGGAGGTGGGATGCCTCCATGAACCCCTTTGATGTTCATGGACCTGCCGCGGAGCAAGTTCATTCTTCACGCCAAGCGATCTCAGCTTCGCGGCACCCCTTTCCTATAAATACCCAGCTCACCCCCCCCCCCTTCGCCAGAACTGCCATTCCGCCACTTGGGCGGCCGATCTCCCAACTCATGGAGCTCCATTTTCCTTCACGAAGCGGCTCCGCAACCCATGCTCTGCGAGCATCTTCCTTTGTGTAGCAGCTTCGTGAGTCAATGATCCACAAGTAGCTTCCTTCATTATGTTTCTCCGTCATTCGATGATCTACAAACAGCTTCCTTCACGATGTTGCTCCGCGACGCCATGCTCCGTGAGTCCATGCTTCGAGAGACCCCATGCTCCACGAGCCCCTTTGCTCTAGGAAGCTAATTCGTGAAGACCTATCATTTGCGAGGTTTCTTCCTTCATTCCTAATGGTCTATACCGCAGGGGTCCGAGCCGGTCCCTTCGCTTCCATCACTGAGCCCCATGAAAAATGGACAGTCGCACTGTGAACAATTTGGGCCAGGATGTCGGGATTTTCCATTGCACCCTTATGCGCACCCACCATCCACCTACGGGATACCATGATTTGAGAAACTCCTCTGCACACCATGAAACACCTTAAGTCAGTATATTCATCTTGGTTCATTTCTCATGTCACGAGTTGAGATTCTCCTCATTATTTCCTTGAGTACATTGAGTTGAAACGTTCCTCAAGCAACTCATCCAAACCCAATCCCTTGGCTCATATGTCAGGTTGAACCAGAAAGTGCATCCATGCGTAATCCCCATCCACCATCGCTGCTCCACAGCGGCACCCAGGCATCTTCCTTTCATAATCCCCATTCATCGTTGCTGCTTTTTAGAACCACCCAGGCAGCTTACATGTTTAAGCCCCATCCACCTTTTACGCTCCATAGCGGCCCCTGGGCAGCTTCCTTGCGTAAGCCCCATCAACCGTTGCCGCTCAATAGAGGCACCCGAGCAGCTTTCTCGCGTAAGCCCCTTCCACCATTGCCGCTCCATAGCGGCACCCGGGTAGCTTCCTGATATAATCTCTATCCACCTATGCTGCTCTATAGAGGCCCCAGGGCAGCATCCTTGCGTAAGCCCAATCCACCATTGCCGCTCCAGAGTGGCACATGGGCATCTTCCTTGAGTAAGCCCCATCCACCATTGATGCTATATAGCAGCAACCGGACAACTTCCTTGCGTAACTCGATCCACCATTGTCGCTCCATAGCGGCACCTGGGCTGCTTCCTTGTGTAATCCTCATCTGCTATTGTCACTCCCTAACGGCTCCTAGGCATCCTTCTTGAGTAAGCCCCATCCACCTTTTCCGCTCCATAGTGGCCCCCCGGGCAGCTTCCTTGCGTATGCCCCATCCACCATTACCGCTTCATAGCGGCACACGGTCAACTTCCCCATGTAAGCCCCATCCACCATTTTCGATCCATAGCGGCACCCGGGCAGCATCCTTGTGTAAGCCCCTTCCACATTTACCGCCCCATAGCGGCACCCGGGAAGCTTTCTCGCGTAAGCCCCATCCACCATTTCCACTCCATAGCGACACACAAGAAGATTCTTTGCGTAAGCCCCATCCACCATTGCAGAAACCTACCGGCACCCAGTCTGCTTCCATGCGTAATCCCCATCCACCATTGCTGCTTCATAGCAGCAACTGGGCAGCTTCCTTGTGTAAGCCTCATCCACCATTGCCTCTCCATAGCGGCACCCGGGAAGCATCCTTGCGAAATTTCCATATGCTATTGTCTCTCTGTAGCGGTACCCAGGAAGATTCCTTTCGTAAGCCCCATCCACCTTTGTCGCTCCTTAGTGGGCCCCCAGGAAGATTCCTTGTGTAAGCCCCATCCACCATTGCCACTCCATAGAGGCACCCAGGCAGCTTTCTTGCGTAAGCCCCATCCACCATTGCTGCTCCATAGCAGCACCCTGGGAGCTTCCTCGCATAAGCCTCATTCCCCATTGCCGCTTCATAACGACACTCGGGCAGCTTCCTTGTGTAAAGCCCATCCGTTATTGCCGCTCCAAAGCGGCACCCGGGAAACTTCATTGTGTAAGACACATCCACCTTTTCTTCCCCATATTGGCCCCCCAGGTAGCTTCCTTTCATAAGCCGCATCCACCTTCTTTTCACCATAGCGGCCCCCCGGGTAGCTTCCTTGCGTAAGCCACATCCATCATTGTCGCTACATAGCCACACCCGAGCGGCTTTCTTGCATAAGCCCCATCCACCATTGACGCACCATAGGGGCACGCGGGTTGCTTCCTTGTGCAAGCCCCATCCACCATAGCCACTCCATAGCAGCACCAATTCAGGTTCCTTGCATAAGACCCATCCCCCATTTCTACTCCGTAGTGGCCCACGTGCAGCTTCCTTGTGTAATCCCCATCCACCATTGTCGCTCCCTAGAGATACCCAGGAAACTTCCTTGTGTAAGCCCCATCCACCATTGCCACTCCTTAGCAGCCCATGGGCAGCTTCCTCGTGTGAGCCCCATCCACCATTGTCGCTCTGTAGCGGCACACAAGCAGCTTCTTTGCCTAAGCCCCATTCACCATTGCCGCTCCATAGCGGCACCCAGGCAGCTTCCTCCTGAATGCCCCATGAACCATTGCCAGTCCATAACGGCACGCAGGCAACTTCCTTACGTAATCCCCATATGATATTTCCCCTCCATTGCGTCCCATGGGCAGCTTCCTTGCGTAAGCCCCATCCACCTTTGACGCTCCATAGCGGCCCCCGGGTATCTTCCTTGCTTAAGCCCCATCCACCATTTCCACACTATAGTAGTACTCAGGCGACCATCCCTGGTGTAAGACCCTAGCTTTCTTGCATGAGGCAGCATCCCTGCTCCTCCTTTCTTCTTTGGAACCAAATCCCACTTCTGCTGGGCTTTGTCACCGTCGGGCCTCCATCCTCGTGTAAGTCCCAACGTCTTCTAGCCATTAACCACGCATAAGCCCCTGTTTCCTCTTTGGGATACAATCACGCGTAAGTCCCACTCCACTTCCCACGGATGCACCTTTCGCAACTTGATCATTAGGTCTCTCTTGTCTCTTGTTTCTTCAATTCTCACGGGCCGCCTCCTCAGGTGTCCAATCATCCCACCAAACAACACAGACTTTGATTCCCCACCACGGAGATACGTAGGAAGTCTTTCGAGACCCAATCCCATCACTACTGTCACCTTCACAGCGGTCCAATTTCATCCCCCCTTCACTCCATTCAACTCTCCATAATCCATCATGATTCTCACCCGGGCCACCACATCCCAGAGGGATCATGTCATCCACCCCCCTCGCTGCTCCTAGTGGTACTCAGGCTGCAATCCTCACATAATCCTCATCATGTATTCTGGTTATTGTCCTCTGTGTACACCCTGTTTCATCACCCCTTCGAACTACGTGGGTTTTGATCCCTATCATCTACATAGGGTACATACGAAACCTCTACGAGGTTTAATCCCGGCCAATGGTAAAATTTGGTGCCCCCCATTCTGTGGTACACTATCCCTGATCCACCCTCAGTGGTTTTCAGATCATCCATTATGGTGTGACATCTCTACTCCATGGGGTGCACCACCTCAGATCCATCCTCATTAGGAATTCTGATCCACCCATCTTCCAGGTGTTCCCTCATTAGGATGTACCAATCTGATCTGTCTCTATGGGATGCTATGTTCACCCTCATTCCGTCTCTGCAAGATGTTAAACCTACGACCTACCATGTGATAAACATTAGATACCTAAGGAATAACTTAAAAGACACGCATTTGGATTAACCATCTCCACTAGTAGTTAAACTTGCGGCATAACCTATGTTAATCCTGGGAAGCTGAATAAAAAACTCAGATACATGGCTGTGGCATATGATTCCCCACATTCGATGTGGGACACCTCGGGTTCTGCACCCTTGAGATGCCCTCATATGAGGAAGAATACAGGTTCCCGAATATCCACGCATCCATAGATGCCACGACATGCCTGAAGTTGTCATCTACTCCGACCGAAGGTTGCTACCAGGTAAAGACACCATGGAATGCCCTGACAAAAGTATTGTAATTAACTGGTGTCCACAGAGATATGGCATTGGGAACAAGATTCACGAACCACGACATAATCTTTAAGGGAGACCCGGACTAGGTAAAAAGTTCCGAGGAAGAATACACGGATGTAAGAACTGAAATCCCATCATCTTGTTTCGATCATGGATAAAATGTCCCTAAATATGGATTAGATGCCGCCCGCCTTTGGAAAGCGGGAATGTGGGGAAACAGTTGCGCGTCCTCCACAGACAGATGTGTGTGCCCCAGGGAAAGAGTCGGAAACAATTACCATAACATTTAAAAATATAATTATATTAAATATATTGAGGTGATTATATAATCATGATTTAATAATAATTTATAGAGGTGGAATGGGAAATAAATTAAACTCTTGTTAAAGAATGTTACCCCTTTTTCAAGAAACATCTTTAGGCTTTCTCCTAAATCCTTCCTATGATAGATTTATGATAAAATAAATCATTATAAGATATTTATATGGGATTAATGAATTCATCTAGTTAGATATGATCCAAAAAAAATGTAATTTTATTTCTGAAGAGGGAGGAGAGGGGTGGACATTTAAAATTGGGGAGAAGACACATATGGAATTTTTGAAAAGAATCAATTACAACCGCATTTTCATCATTCTAGAAGCCTAGAAGAGGTGTAATTGTAGACCCTTATTAGATATAAGGTATAAATATTTCCATAATGTTATTTTTTTGGTATTCTATAGGACTTTTTTAACATTAATTTGAAGTTTAACCGCCAATAAATTAGTTTTTAAGTTAACTGTTGGAATATTTTTACAAATTTTACTATTGTTTATGGTAAAAATTAATTTATAGCTATTAAATAATATAAATATTGTTCATTTCAACTATCTATTGCATTTTTAAAAATAATATTCATATAATTTTAGTAATATCATATAATATTATACAGGTATATGCGATGAAGAATTGGGTTTCCCAAGAGAAGAATCGCATAAGTATTGAAGGTTTTAATTTCAATATTAATTATAAAATTGATTCTAATGATCTAAATTAGATAAAATTTAATATAATTTAAATACTTTTAGAATAAAAACAATTTAAAATATAATTTAACTTTGACAATTATTTAAATTAAAAGGTAGTTTTCATTAAAAAATCTTTAATGTTCACTATTCATAAAAACATTTATCTTTTCATAAAATTATCAAAAAATTCACCCATGGATAATTTTGAATATTAGACTTCAAAAAGGATATTTTTTTTCATTTTTTTAAAAAATATGTAAAAATAAATTTTAAATTATGTTCTAAAAGCATGACTAAACCGGTTTTTATAAAAACATTTCCTTTTCATTTAAATGATTAATATTTTATTTCTAATAAATTGATAAACATAAGTTTTATAATATATGTTTTTTATTATTTATACCCAAAAATTTAATATCTAGGTTACATTGGTATAATATATTTGTATTCGGTTGTGTATGGGGTTGTGTGTTCCATAAGATTACGAACACATTAAATTGAATGAAATATATTTCATTGGATGTATAAGATTGGATATATAGGTCATATACACATTCAAATTCAATTTTATTATTTTAAAATCATATTGTAATACATTCTCCCCAAATTCAATAAATTTCTTCCTCATAATTTAAAATTGATCACAGTAATCAAGGTTTGGTCATTTGAAAATACAATTATTGAAAAAATCACTTCTTAAAATGGTTAATTAATCATCCTCTTAATTAGAGAAATGGAAAATATGAAGGTAATATAGAATAAAAAATGGCATGGTTTCTATGTAGGATAAAATTGGTGGAAAGTGGTGATGTGTACATGGAATAAAAGAGTAAATAATTATAGATGTGGATAAAGGTCATTGATATCAAGAAAGTGATTGATCAATGGAATGTAAGGACCTCAAAAACCATTAATATATGTTGATTTAAAAGACCATTTGATTCATTGGATATGAAAGTAATAGGATAAAGTTTTTGTTTCCAGATAAATTTTGTAATGTCCATGAATTATTTAACTATATAATAATATAGGGAAATATACTTACGTGATATTTTTTTATTTCATATGCATAAATTCATCATATGTTAGTTCATCGATCAATTTCCTCTTTATCTCCTACTCGAATAAAAGAATATCCCAAATGATTTTTATATTACTAAAGTAGTAATAATGACTTTTAATCAAGCATATGATCCATAAAATAGTGATGAGTGTTTTTTTCTATCTCTAACTATTTTCTAAAACCAATATTGATTTCACAAGTTTCCTAATATAATACATTACTCTCTAAACCTGAGTAATGACACCATTGGGTCATAATTAATCTTTATTCATCAAATATTTTATTTAAATATAATGAAATATTAATGAGAACATCACATAGTTCAGTGTAAGGAATTATAAACTTATCACCATTCAGTTACGAGTTCAGTCATTGTGTCCTTGTTGGATGTGAATGGTTGTCATTCATCATGCAGGTTATCCTTCTTCCAAAAGCATATAAATATAATTACTATAACATTTACAAAGTTTAACAACCCATAATTACCCCCAAATCAATGATAATATGAACCTTATTGGCCAACAATACCTTTATTAATATTTCATCAAAATGTAGAGGAATTCATCTTAAACTAGCTTTGCTTATTAGAAAGAATTGGGTTTTTTCCAAAAACATTCTCTAAAAATATCCTTTATCATCATAAACTCAAATCTAATAAAATCTAATAATGGGTACTTATAAAATTAAACCAATTATCAAACTTACACTTATTATAATAAGTATATTTAGGTTTAACCAATGTAATTCATTGTCATAATCTATTAAAATTCTTTGTAATGGTTTATAATGAAAATATTAATTATCCGAAGAATACCCCTCCAAGATTTTCAAACTATGTAAGTAGTAATGACCACTTTCATGTACCAAGTAATTATAAATTCAATCTCCATTCCCCCTTTTGATTTTATTACCCCTAGCTACATTTGTAACAGAACCATTTTTACTTATAGTATCCACATAACGGTGTATTTAATGGAAAAAACAGAAAATCTACCTTAACAAAACTTTAGGATGTTCTTATATACTTATCCTCAATGATTATCATTTTTTATTATTCATTACTCTATTTTTTCCTAAATATAGTTCCCAAGGATTCTAATAAAATTCCTATGATACCAAATGTAATGACCCCAACTTCAGTAATATATATCTGTTGTGTATATCATTACATTGGCATAAGATAAAAGTAATCGCATACCAAATGACCAAATAATTTATAATCATGGTAAAATTGATACAAACATGATTCCCATTATACATTTTAATATACAAATAAGAACATAATTTGTTTTTGAGAATATCAACATTCCTTCTAACATTTAATTTCAAGTCATTTATAATAAACTTCCATAATTGATAGGAAAAGAAACAATGTGAAGTTGATCTCGGATACTTAGTAATAGTTACGTAAAATAGAATATATCAAGATTAAATAAAGAATAATTAATAAGGAATAATCAATATGTAAAGTTAAAAGTACTGAACATGCATAAAATTTAATCAATTACTTTATTATTAGGTATATATAAGGCCTAAAAAACAAATAATGGTAAACCACAATTATTTATTCCCAAAAATTGTGGTACAAGATAAATTATATTATTTCATCATAATATTAAAATTAATTATAAGGAAACAAAGAAACATGTTATAAATAGGTTGGGGAAATCCCCTTGTTATTATTAAACAATAAGAGGATCTATATTTCTTCACGGGGTAGACATGGTATTAATAATGTTAAGAAAAGTAATAGATATTGTATATAATTAGGGAGAAGTTTATAAATTATTTTAATATTAAAATGAATTGTGTATTTATGGAGTATATGACTGAAGGAATATTACCATTTGAATTTTATTATATAGATTATGACTATTTTAATTGAAATATTATAGTTATCAATAGATTTGTAAAAAAGAATGAATAATTCTATTTGAATATAATTTATCTAATAATTCATAATAATTAATGTTAAAAAATTAATATGCATATTATTTTACACATATGAATATAAATAAACTAATAGAGAAAGTGATTATAATTTTTTTTGGAATGAAATGAATTGTTCTCAAATAAGAAAAAAATATTTCATAAAAACAAAAATTATTTTATATTTAAAATAAATTGAAAAAATTCACATTAGAGGGGAAATGATCTTGTAGAAATAATTCACTAATGATTTTTTCATAATTCTCAAAGAAAGTAAAATTTCCATGTAAAAATATAAATATAGTGTTAGTTCACTGCAATTATTATGAAATCAATATAAGGAAACATTATATAATAATTGGTTTAAATGATTCCTAGGTTAAAAAATAAGTACTTTAAATAAGTTAATGTATTTTAGTCAATTAATATAAATTAACAAATCACTAATACACATTCAAAAGTCCATAAGGGAAATTAAGAATTTAGAGAAAATATTTTGAATAAAATGAAATTTCTGTGGAAAAAAAATATTAATTAATGGATTTTGGTTAAGAAGAAGTATATTGTTAAAAAATAATCAAATATTTAAAATAGTTAACTAATACATTGTTTTCGCCAAAGGTCTGTCACTTTCCATAACCAATATTTACATGCCCTATGTGGAGATAATAATACACAATTCTCACTCATTTTATATGAATACACACCCATTACTCCATTAATATTCACTAAAAAATAATTTAAAATAATTCTCTACAGTTTTATATCACAATAGTCTCTCGATGTTTTTTACATGAATGAATGGTTCTTGTATTAATCATTAATAAGATCTCTTATAATTTAATGGAACCCAATACTCGTCATTCACTTTAAATTTATATTATTCGGTAATAATATCATTTTAAATTATTTTTCATACAATAACAAGATTTTAATTCCCTATAATTATCGTCAACTTGATATATATTTAATGTTATAATAAATATTTATTCCAATTATTTTATTTTCCTTAATACATAGTAATGTTGATGTAATGATCCATAATCCCTTATTTAATTTAGTTTTGTAATTTTTTCCAATTCATTTAAATTTCAATGAAAAATATTACTTTGATTCAGTGTAATAAATTTTATATCATTTTATTAACGAGATATCGATTTTCTTTTTCCTTATACCACATTCATAATTTTTTATAATTCTCAAACAGTCCCATTTTTATGAAATATTATCAAATTGAAGATTTTTTAGTTTTCTAGATATGAAATCTATGGGTTTTTATAAACAAGAAAATTCAGTATTGGATTATATGAACCAATAGTAATACCCTTAAAAAATTTAGGTTGGGTACGAACATCATCTTCACTTGGTTCACAATGAATGGGCCTAACTTTACACCTAGTTTTTACCCTACTGGGCTATATTCAATCACAACCCTCCTTTTTCAAGATGGGGGAGGGAATAAAAAAGTTCCATGAACTTTTTTATTCAAGATGAAAAACAGATAATTACACCCCGAGTCCCGCCTCCAGTAGGCCTGTGGGTGGTGACCATCACCAAGGGTATACAAATCTCACAAAAATGGTAGGCATTACACTTTTATAGTAATAATGATTGTCAGATAAGATGTATCAACCTCAAACAACTCCAAGAAATATATCTAACAATCCGAAATCCATCCATCTTGCATGTTATAGTTAAAAATTATAGAAATAAAACTTAAAAATAAAAGATAAATACCAAAAGAACAAGGTTATGCAATCTCATAGAAACTATCCCAACACCTGAGCTAGTATGTCATTCGTGGTCTGTTTAATCTCTCTAGAAACCTGAAAATAGTTTTATATACATAGGGTGAGCATACTGGTACACTCAATATGAAAAGACAAACTCACTCATGCACAAGTGGGAGAAGCATACTAACTCCCCTATGATAAAAACACCAAAAAATAAAATGTTCCTAACTAGGTAAAATATCCAATCTAACCTCACCAAGGCACGCTCACCAAATAATGCAAGTCAAGTAATGTAGTAACCACAACGATAGTTGGGTACCCCACACCACTTACCACGGGTTAACTGCCCATACCTAATGGCAAACACCTTGATGCTACCACCCTCTTCCACAAGCCCCAATGTCACAACCTTCCCGCACACACCAGAGCCACATACCAAATCATTCCCGCAAACACCTAGGCCGCAAAACACAACCTCATCTTGAAGTCACCTAGGAATAACATCTCACCTGTAGATACTAGTGCCTCACATCTTCACCCCATCATGCTCGATGAGTCTAGGGCAACCATTTCCTAGAAGATGGAGTAGAGAAAATACAATAACCAGCAATCCATCCCCCCACCAGGATGTTGGTAAAGGACACCATCCTCTATAACAATGGGGGTTTTGGTCATGTGGATCTCAATATGGATGGGGAGTATATATAAATCACAAGGAACTACATGTATATATAAATGTCCCAAACAATCATACCAACATATGGGTTTTCAAAACAAACAACCTGCCCACAAAAAAATACGATTGCTACCACCTCTCATGCATAACCACATGACCAGCCATAAACATAATTCATAACCCTAGACAATTAATTTAACAAATTTTCATTGTTTATTAAACAATATAATATTACTAATTCCATCCCTACCCTAAAAACTACCAAACACTACACATGTTATAAGGGGGAAGTAACCATACCAACCACTGCCAAAACCAAACAAAGAAAGAAGGACTAGGGTAAAAGAATCCAATATACCACCAATTTATAATATACCAGTCTCTTGAAACATTGTTCAAAATACCCATGAATGGTAGCATCATACTTCTTAAAAATTATCCCGCCAAAACCATCTTCAGCAGCCCCACTGCATGAAAAGCACCACATCCAAATAAATAAATAAAACCCACCAATATTATAGTCTCATTTCACAACCAGACCATTCCCAACAATAATGACATATCCCATATGAGAACCCACTTTTGATCAAGTTCATCCATTCCATAATCAATCAATCTCTCAACCTAAGATAACATTTCAACCTCAAACTATCGGTACACACTGTCAGGCTCTCAACAAAAGCACAACACAACTCGTACAAATCATAAGGTAGAAAACATCCACACATACCACATAGCCACACATAACAAGGAAAAGGTTATTTATATTTGACACATTAGTTCTTTAATTTTACTTTTATAAAACATGCGTTATCATGGAAAATTTTTGATCTTAGGGAATTCATTTAATTTACTGGATATATGTGATTAATTAATTTTTCATGCTCATATTCATTTAATAGGAGACGGAAAACAAGAAATCATGAGTCCAGTTGGACAAAAAAGACCACCAATTACCATGATATTTATAAGGCATATGACCAGGACAATTCATAGAATATATCAAAGATAACATATAAAACAACACAAAGATTCTCATCATCTTCGCAACCCCTCATTTATTACTAAAGTAACCAAACCCATTATCATAAAAGGTCCATTAAACATTATAACACCCTTATTTATGATTTGGATTTGACCGTATTCTCAAAGTGATTTGATTTTTCCCACCTTACATGATACACAATTAAAAGAGAGATGAAGGAATTACTAATTGGAACAACACACGATCAAAATCTCCTCCTTACGCTAAGAATAAGGGGTCGCTCAAATAGTAGAAGACTCCAAGGAAGACTGAATCTGAATTCCATATCCCAACACATGACATCATGGGGATGAACAGATTTGGGAGCACCATGAAAAATAGTAAATGAACTAGAAAGAGAATATATCAACTTAGAAATTTCAGAACCTATATCAACGGAAGGAGGAAGTTTCAAGGGCCATTAAAGTTAGATAGTAATCATGATTATGCGGAAATACCATTTAAAAGTCCCATGTGAGTTTGGATATTAAAGATATAATTTATATCATTTCTATTTTCATTATAAATGCTAAAACAAGGTTTTAAACTTGATTTATATAAAAAAAACATAAGACGAGAGAAACTAGAAAACCGGGAAAGGCTGGAAATGACTCATAGATGGGTGAGTCACTGACGCGAGTCACCAACAATGAGTCACCGACACCTGACTCACTGATGTAATTCACAGACACGACTCACCGACATGAGTCACTGACATAACCCACTGGCATCAAGTCAATGATGCAACTCACTGATACCACTCATTGATGCTTGACCTGCCGACGCCCTAACCTACCGATGTCTGACCTACTGACGACCTAACCTAAATATTCCCGGACCTATCGACGCCCTGAGTCACCAACACTCTGACCAGCCAATGCATGACCTACCAACATCCTAACCTATTGACACACTGACCTACCAATTCCTTGAGTCACTAACGCCCTGACCTACCAACACCCTGACATACCAACACTCTGAGCCACTAATGGGAAAACTATAATTTGGGAAAAAATTTAGAATGAGCTACTATTAGCTACCAAAAAACCCTAAACATTAGATTTTGAAAAATTAATGGACTAGAGAGGCCTGATCCATTACATCAGATACCTCTCCAACTATTCTCATCCCCTAGAATTCAAAACCAAACCCAGAAGAAAGAGGGGTTTGAACAACAACCCATAAGATACCTCCGAACGATAAACCACTCTTTTTTGTTCAAAAACTGGAATCAAACCTCAATATCCTAGAACACATCCTCAAACATCTATTACCCTAAACATACAAAACATTCCTTACAAAACCATGAAAAACCTCGAAATATGATTTAGTGAATTTTTTCTTCCACGTCAAAATATTATCCACTCTTAGTGGCACTGAATCACCCTCATGGGTTTAATAACATCTCAATTAATTCTTCTTGATTAGGAATCGGGTCTTCCCCTTTCCACATTTGAGGACTTCATCACACACTATAGAACAGGGAAGAAACTTATCTCATAGAAAAAAAGTTTTCAGCACTACATCACAAAGAAAAACACACAAAAAAACACACAAAAAACATCATGTACTGGGCGTGCATCTGCATCTTCATTTCCCATGTACTCTCTTTCAAGCCACCATGCCTTCACAACACATGAATCAGAGGAATGGTCCATCCTTGTATCTCCTTCTTCTGAAAATCTTGGATATCCACTAGTCACTCCACAAACTTTGTATCGTCCTTGATATCAAACTATCCCAAGTCAATTATATGGGAGTCGTCATGAAGATAATGACAATGTTGCAAGACATGAATGATCGCATGGATCCTCTCCAGCTATAGTATCTATACCAACTTGTATTCCACCTTGCAAACTCACCCAAATACCTCGAATGGTCTGATTATCCTGGAAGAATGTTTTCTCTCCGTACTAATCCTTTGCTACCCACATTGAGGGGAAACCATTAATAAGACATGGACTCTAACCTATAATTCCAATGGCCTTCTCTTATGATTGAAATATGAATTCTTCCAGTTTTGTGCTACCTTCATCCTCTCATGGATAAGATGTACCTTCTCAGTCATATTCTACAACACGTCTGGACCAAGAACAACTGACTCCCCAAATTTTTTCCATCACAACAGTGAATGGAATGGTCTCCCATACAAGTATTCAAATAAAGCCATACTAATGAAAGAGTGATAGCTATTATTGTATGAAAACTATACCAAGGAAAAATTTCTACCCAAGACCAACCAAAGTCTGTGATTCTTGCACGAAACATTTTCTCCAATGTCTAGATGGTCCGCTCGATCTATCCATTTTTTGGGGGGTGGAAACAATTGTCGAGGCATAATTGATTTCCAAAAGAATGTAGAAATATCCTCTATAATCACAAGGTCAAAAGTGTGTCCCGATTTAAGACAATGGATATCTAATCCTGAAGCAGCCGCACCACTTCATTCACAGACCTTATCTCTAAGGTATCCACTATGCCCAACTCCTTACTCACTAATAATTGAGACTATTTTTTCAATTAGTCCACCAATACATAGATAGAATCATAGCCCCTTGAGCCCTAGGTATCCCTATGATGAAATCCATTGATATTTCATCCCACTTCAACTAGAGGATATTTAGGGGATGAAACAAATATCTTGGAATAGGATGATCAACCTTCACATGCTGGAACACTAAGAATATTTCCACAAACTCCACCATATCCCACATTATCCCGGACCACCAAAACTTCTCTTTCAAAACATGGTATATCATGGAAACTCTTAATTGTTCCACTAATGGTGATATTTGAATCTCAGGTATAACTCCCTCGCACATCATCAATAGGAAAAAAATTATTCCCATGTAAGAGAATCTAATTTTTACCATCCACTGACAATACTTCTAAAGAATCACCCTTATCAATGCGATCAAGAATCACCTCTACCTCCGAGTCTCCCGATTGAGACTCCTCCACTTTATTCCTTAGTGATTATTATACTATCATCTAAAATTGATAACCTTTGTTACCATCCATCATTTAATCTAGGTGAAAGGAGGTCAACGCCTCTATTGGCTCCCAAACATCTGTAGGTTACCAAAGTACCTCCTTTTGCAGCTTTCTACTTGAAGTATCAGCCCCTACTTCCCCATTCCCTACGGTGAACAAGATATAAAAATCAGAATCCTAGAAAATCTACATCTATCATCACTTCTACAAGTTCTGGTCTCACTGGGAAAAGATATACCTCAGTCTCTTTTGATCCGTGAAGTCCAAAAAGCATTCCAAAATGAGGTAATGTAGCCACAACTACAATGAAAATGTGACTATTGCTACATTTAGATCATGTGTGGTATAGTTATGTTCATGTGTATGTGACTTCCTTGACCTATAAAAGATCACTCCCCACTGTTGCATCCACACACACCCCAGACTATATGGGAAGCATTGAAAAACACCTCATACTTCTGCCCTTCCTCTAGAAATAGGAGTACTAGAGCACTTACCAACATCACATTTAGGTAGATGAAGGCTTCCTGGAACTGCTTACTTCACACAATGTTCTGGTCTTTTATAGTTATAGATATAAATAAAGATGCTACTTGAGAGAATTTAGGTAGAAACCTCTAGTAATATCGCACCAAACCAGAATTTTTTTTGATATTTCGCCACATTACTAGGTGATACCCAAGAAACAACTGCCTCAACCATTGACGGGTCCATTGCTACACCTTGCTGAGATACCACATATCCAAGGCAGTAGACCTCCCATGTCCAAAAAATTCACTTGTATAGCTTTCAGAAGAACTGGTGGAATCGAAGGACATATAGGATAGTCCTGATATGCTAGGTATCCTCATCCTCTGACTACGAGTAGATCAAAATTAAATCGATGAATATGACCACGAACTATTCTTGGAAATCATAAAATATGGATTTCATAAGTCCCATGAACACGGCTGGTACATTCATAACACTGAATGACATAAACATGAAATCAAAGTTCCCATACCAACATTTGAAATTTGCCTTTGGGATGTCGGTATATTTCACCAAAAAATGGAGATACCCAAACCACAAATCAGTCTTACATAACCAACTCACTACCCTTATCTATTCTAAAGGAACATATATCCTCAGGAGAGGGTAACAATTCATGATCTCCACCTAATTCAACCATGCACATCCTCAGACCATCATCTTCCTTCTTCACAAACATGGTCGGGCACCCCATGGTGAGACACTAGGTAGGATAAATACCTACTTCATGAGATCATTAATATGAATCCTTATCTCCCACAGTATAGAAGGTGTCATCTGATAAGGATCCATCGAAATTGAAGAAGCTCAGGTCTATAAGTCTGTCTCGAACTAAACATTGCATTGAGGGGGTAAAGTCACAACCTCCTCTGGAAAAACACTCAATAACTCCACAAAAAATATGGGAACTCTAACTATCTTAGCAAAAACCAATTCCAATGAAAGTTCATCATATAAAAATGATGATGCCCCACACGCTGACTACCCATCAGACAACTCCACTCTACCATGAATGCCACATGTTGGCCCTCCACATCTGAAAACACAAATCTCTTCTAAAATAAGTATATGATATCATGCACAGACAAAATAGCTAATTTCATGTATGGCATCATGGGCTGTATATTTTTAAATTAGAGATCCCCACTGGACTGATGCAACCCAAACATCACCCTACATCCCCATAAAATATCAAACAAGTGGGTATGACCTCCTATTGGTGTAATCAACATAAGGGGAATAGAAATTATCTCTATGTCTAGTTCAAAAACATGGGTCAGAGCATGTGAAATGAAGGACTGTGAACCTTTTGAATCAAAAAAAGAAGAAGTAAATGAACTTGACACACTGATTGTACCACGAAACATATATGGACCTACTTGAACTGCTGCCTCTGTAGCATGAAACTAACCATGACCAGCTCATCTACCCCTCTTTTTTCTACTACCTCTTTGACCATGTTTGGTTCAAGGTCCCATAGGAACACCCTAAGGTCAGCCTCCACTGGCTCTATCTCCCCTCGGTGGAGCAGGATCCTAATGTTTGTACTGCTGAAATGGCCTGGCCGGACTACTGCTGAGGTGGGCACTAAACTTACCTACCTCTACCATAATATGATCAAACTGAGAACTGACCTTGATGGTTCCCACATCCTCCACAATTAAACCACCTCGATCCCCATCCTATGTGAAAATAAATAGAACCTAATGGTTGAAACTGAAAAATATTGGGTCGACTAGACACTACATGAAACCTTGAAGACTATGGCGCCTAAGATGTTCTATTGGAAGCCTTTCCCTTTCCATAACACTTCTAGATCCCCGCTCATGGTAGACCTCCTTAGGAGGGCATCCTCTCAGCCACTTCCTCTATCTATAACTCTAGGTTTGTTGGTATGGTGAAGGGAGAAACTGTGTACTGAAGGGAAGGACAAAGTGCCTCCTCTTAGAGTCTCGCTTGAGACTCCTCATCTTTAAAGAGATCCACATAAAAGATAAGGAGATCCTTGAACATGATACCCATCCCATGTACCGACATACTCCCCTTCTAGAGGGAGAGTAACTCTTGCCACTTCTCATTTTTCATGGTCGAAGAAACAAATTTTTCTCAGAAGTCCTTCTCAAAATCGACCCACAGAACATCGGCCTCATTCCTCTCCCCTAAGTACAGTGTCCACCACTGACGTGCATCTCCCCTCATATAACTAAACACCAAAAAAATCCAGTACTATTTTAGATCTTTAATTTGGATAAAGGTGATATCGTACCCCTTGATCAAGCTCTCTATCTCAATGTCTGAGAACCATTCCTTGTACTTTTCCAAAAACTATCATGTGACCTCACATATCATTCTCTACAACTAATTGTAATCCTCCAGTATATCAACCCTCCACCAATCATCTGTATTGGCATACTCAGCCACTACTGCCTAGCCCACTCATGGATGATGACCGGGTTCCATAGTTGAAAGGTAAGTAAGGAAATATGAATCCTGTGTAGTATGGAATTTATTTAGGATTCATTTTAAATCATTGTTTAATATAACTTACTGAAAAAATCCAAAAAAACAAGAACAAAAATACCCATGATGCATGTACCTTCTCTAGGGTCTCTATCCTGCAATTTGTGTAGCCTCACTTGGTCATTCAGTAAGCTCAGAGTCATTGCATCAAATCATGAGGGACCCTAAAATATTGTGTCCAATCCAGTCTTCCCTGGCCCATGTCATGCACCAAGATCATCCAGCACTGTTTTCCTACCATCCCATGCAATCCTCATTGTTTTGAACTCCAAAATCCATCCTATCTCTCAACCATCGCCTTTGATACCACTTATTCCTGACCCCCTTTTGTCAATATGATGGAATAGATGGAAAAGTGTCATGAAATTCCTTCCCCAAGATTACAAATAGATAATGACCCTCAATTCCTTCCTCCAGTAGGCCTTGGGGTGGTGACCAGAACCATGGGTGTACAAATATCATAAAAATGGGAGGTATTACCCTTCAAATGTAACTAAGATCAGAATATAATATGTATCGACCTCAAACAACTCCATGAAATATATATAAACGAATCAATAATCCATCCCACATTCATGTCAAAAGAAAAAATGCTAGAAATAAGATGAAAAATTCCAATGTAAATAGACAATGAAAAATATAATACTCCACACAAGAACTATCCCAATGCCCGAGATAATAAGGTAAATCACGATTTGTGTAATATCCTTGGAAAATTGAAAATAATTTTATATACACAGGGTGAGAATACGAGTATACTCAGTCATAAAATCAAAATTCACTCATATAGAATTTGGAGAAGAATACTAATTCCCATGTGAGAAAAGCAGCAGAAAATCAAAAGCACCAAACATTTTATACTATTCACCCCAACCTCACTATAGAAAGGAAACCAAATAACACAAGTCGGGTAAATTAGTAAGAACATCAATAGTTGGGTACCCCACACTACTTCCCACAGGTTAAATGATCATCACTAATGGAAAACATCTAGACACTACCATGATCTTCCACAAGCCTCACTGTCACAACCATCTCATTCACACCTGAGCCACATACCACATCCCACCCACAAACTCCTAGGAGTCAAACCACAACCAGATCCCAAAGCCGTCTGGGATGTACACCTTGTCTGAAGACACCTGGGCCTCACATATTCACCATAACCTACCCACAGATTCTAGGGATACCAATTCATAGAAGATGTATTAGAGAAGAGCCAATAACCATCCATCCATCCTCTCACTGCGATGTTAATAAAAGAAACCCTCTCTCATAACAATGGTGGTGTTAGGGATCTAGTTATCAACACGAGTGGGTGCGTATAATAATAACAATGAACTACACATATACATAGGTACCAAACACTCAGCCCATCCTATGGGATTTTAAAACAAACAACTAGCCCACATAAAACTACCCTTGCTACAACCTCTAATGCATAACCACTAGACCATCCAAAAACTTAATTCATAACCCCAAACCATTCATTTTCCCAACTATCATTCGTTATTTATCAATCCAAGATTATTTATTCCATCTTTACCTAGAAAACTGAAAAACACTGCACACATTAAAAGGGTAATGTAACCATAAAAACCACTGCCAAAACCAAACAGAGAAAGAATGACCTGGGTAAAATAATCCACTCTAACAAAAATTCCTAATATATAGGTGTTTGGAAACTCGGGTTTAAATTCACATGCAAGGTAACACCATATTTCTTCAAAATAATCCCTCCCAAACCATCCTTAGAATCCTCGCTGCATGAAAAGAACCACATCTCGCAAAACAAAATAACTCAACCATGTTGCAATCCCACTACACAAGGACACCATCCCCCACAACCATGAAACAACCAAGATTTAATACCACTATTCATAATGTTCATCAATTCCACAATCAATCAATCTCTCGACCTGAGATATCATTTCACCCTCAAACCATCCGCACACACCATCATGCTCTTAATAGAAGCACAACACAACCCGTATGAAGCATAAGACAGAAAATATCCACACACCACACACAACCACACTAAATAAGAAAATGGGTATTCATATTTAACACATTCATTCTATAATTCCACTTTGATAAAATTGGGGTTCTCATAGAACAATTTTGATCATAGGGCATCCATTTAATAAATTGGATATACGTGATTAATTATGTTTTCATATCCAAATCCATTTAATGGGTGATTAAAAAAGAATCCATGATTTTGGTGCATAAATAGAGACCACCAATGAACATGATTTTCAGAATTCATATGGCCAAAAAAATTCATATCGTATATAAAAGTTTGCAGACAAAACAACCCAAGAATTATCATTATCTTTCCAACCACTCATTTATTACTATGTTAACCAAACCTATTATCCTAACAGGTCAGTTTCATCTTCATAACACACTTAATTATGATTTGTATTTGACCATATTCTCAAAAGACAAGATTTTACCCACCCTTCATGAAACACAATTAAAATAGATATGAAGTAATTCCTACATAGATGAACACATTCTCAGAAATTTCTTCATTTACTAAGAATAGGGGGTCGTGGAAATAGCAGGAGACTCTGAGGAAGACTGAATCTGAAGGACACAACACAAAATATGACTCATCAGGGAAGAACGGATCTGGGATCACAATGAGGAAAATAAAACACACTAAGAAGAGAATATCTCATCATAGAAGATCAAGATCCTATATCAACATAAGAGAGCAGTTTCAAGGGCCATTAAAGTAAGATAGTGATCGATATTACACGGTTTAACTGTTTAATTGCCCTAAGAGTGTTAAGATATTAATGATATAATTAATATACTCTAAAAACCCATTATAAATTCTTAATCAAGGTTTTAAACTCGATTTACATCAAATAAAATGTAACAGGGGTGAAACTTGAGAGAATGGAAAAACTATAAATGACTCACCAATGGGTGAGTTGCCAACTGGAGTCACAAACAGTGAGTCACCAACACCTAACTCACCGACACAAGTCACTAACATGACTCAACAAAAGAAGTCTCCAATGTGAACCATTGATAGCGTGTCTCCGACAAAACTCACCGACATAACTAATCAAGGCTTTACCTACCAATGTCCAACCCACCGATGCCCTGACCACCAGACGCCCTGTCCTACCAATTACTTGAGTGACTAAAGCCCTAACCTATCAACTCCCGACAAAGTGATGCCCTAAACAATAGATTCCCTAACCTAACAATACCCTATGTGACTAATGCCATGACCTACCAACGCTTGACCTACCGATTCCCTGACCAACCGATGCCCTACCCTACATACACCTTGAGTAACTAATGCCATGACCTACTGATGACTTGACCTACTAATTCCAAGAGTCACCAATACAAAACCTAGAATTTTGAAAAAATCATGAAAAGAGATATCGTCATCATCCATAACACACCAACCAGTGGATTTTGAAAAATTTATGGACATAAGAAGCCTGAACCATTACATATTCTTTGTTTAGTCACATGATGTTTACAATCTATAAAATTAGATTATTTCCTATTGATGTCATGAAACCATGAATGTACCTTATACTGTTACATTTTTAACATTCCTTAGATATGATAACATTCCATTTCCTTTTGAATATAATATATTTTCGAATGTTATTGATGTATATTCACCTAGGGAACCCACTATATTCCATTTCATGATGAATTTTACATATTTAACATTTTTATTTTTTTATTTATGGAAATCCACTGATAACATATTAATGATAAGGTATGTTGTTCTCTATGAATCATTATGATATGTAATGTTTATTAGTTTTAAACATAAGATGGATTCAATAGATTTATTATCAGAAATTTGGGCCTAAAAATATATATATCCACTAACTAAATTATTAGGTCTCTTGAGAATAACAATCGTGGTTATTTTTTGTAATCTAGAACTATTTATACAAGATATACTAGCATGATTCCTTAAGGTATTGTTCATGATGAATATAATTATGCATTTCATCTCAATGAAATCAGATATTCATCTCCATATATATATATATATATATTTAATATAATCAATGGATATATTATTCTCATTATTCCATTTGTTATGTAATTTATTTATTCATATCATATTATTTATTTAATTTTTAAATATGATAGATTCCTCAATACACAACCCTTACTGAGGGTTTTAGACAACCCTTTCTATTATTTTCCATTATCCTAGGGTGCCATAAAGATTAGAACATGTTATTTAAGAGTTTTTAAGGAGATATCTTAATTAATTGTGTATTTAGTCAATGTATCTAATGTTTTCAATTTAATCTAATGTTTCATTATGTATCTAGTTCCCAAAAATAAAATACCAATGGATCATATTTATTTAGATCTATATATTCATTACCATTTGACTAAAATATCCACTTTCTATGGGGAATAAGATTTGGGATTTCATAGGTTGGTATCAAATAATGTTTAATACATAATTTATGAAGTATATTTTTATGAATTTATTTATAGAACATAACCCATAGAAAAAACCTTATTATATTTTGGAACCATTTATATTTCACCAGACATTCATTTTTAAAAATCCCTGGAAATATGTACTATGATTCGTCACTTTATTTATGATCAAATATATTATGTTTCATTTTATATAAATGTAAATGTTTTTATGGAATATAAATTATGTAAAAACCATTAATAAATATAGTTATTTACCTCTAGATAAGATTAATGTGCCCGATGATTGTGACAGGTAGATTATAACTACATTTTCTATGTTCACTAAGGATGTCACTAATAAAAATTGTCATATAGACTAACCAAATTCTCCATATCTTGGTGTAATAATGTTAGACCACATCATGGGGAAGAAATATATTTACTTTAGTGGAATAATGAATCCATTAGTAATTAATCAATTAATAAACTCTATTGAAAAGTTATTTCTTACCCTGGGATGTAGTGAGAAGGAGAAGGTTATCATTGAATAATATAATCTAGAGTGAGACACTTAAAAATATTGGTCATTAATTTAAAACACTTAGAAGGGTGAAAAAATATAGAACATGTAAAAATAAAAGTATATTACGGATATATTCCTTAAAAAAGAACATAACACTTGGGAATCAATTTGACATAGAATAGAAATTCATAACTTTTAGACAAAAGAAAGTGTAATTTATCTATGAGTATGAACAAAACCTTAAAAGAATAGAAATACCATTTTTGACAATGTAAATAATCAAAAATTATAGATTGATCTCATTTTTGTTGGTCGAAACAAGTCCTTGGAAGGGAATTAGTCTATCGAATAGTTTCCTCATATGAGTAGAAACAGGCATGATTCATCAATGAAAATAATGAATTTTGTAATTAAACTATTTTGAAATGGATTCAATTTATTAATATAGAAGTTGGGATATATAAAGATAAAATTTTCAGTAATAAAATGAAATATATGTATGAATTCTAGACACGTAACAACCTTGGGAAGAAACACCCTAAAGAATTTTGAATGAAATGTGATGGTATTATAAAATCCCAAAAGTAGAATTTTTGGTCCCAAATGATTTTATAGTTGGTACATTGATCATAAAATAAATTTTTGGTAGTGAAATTATTGAATTTGGACCAATGTACTCATTCATATCTTCTTTGTTTCATAATATTTATGAATTAAACCTTGAGGAATTTAATATTGGGTTTTTAGATAATAAATAAGTGGAAATATTACGTATCTGATTTTATATTGTCCTACCTATAGTAAAATTCATATAGGATCTTTATCCATAAATAGCGTCATAATAATATTGGGAAAATATGATATGATCCAAAAGATTTATTAGATATCAAAATTTATTACAAGAATTTGGATTCATGAGAATGTAATTTTAATTTATATGTATAGAATAATGTCCCTTTATTAGAGAATAGATATCATTTCTTATGTCATATTTAATACCACCTCCATTGAATCGTCTTAATGATGCTTTCAAAGAGGATGAATCATGGACTAATAGAGATATCTCTAGAATTGTATATCTATATGTTAGGAGTGAATATATTTTGGTATTTCCTAATTATCTACCTTGATATCAGCCTAATTCTGAATTTTATATCTCTTTTAAACATATCCCTATTGTGAACCTCTTATCTACACTTCCATTTAGAATGGATCAGGTAGAATTAGTTGAATTAAATAGAAAACTAAAATAGTTGTGTGTTAAGGGATTCATAATTACTATAATTTCACCATGGCGGAAACTGTATTTTTTTTGGAAGGAATGATTGTTCTATAAGGTTGTTTATTTATTATATATAAATCAACATTATTACTATTAATAAGAAGACAAATTTTCTATGAATTGATGATAATTTTTATCAACTTAAAGGATCTCAATAATACTCAATGATTTATGTCTATTTTAGTTATCATCAATCAAATTCCAAGAATGGTGATATTATGAAGAATAAATTCTCACATGATATGGGAATGATATGTTCAATGTAGTGAATTTTATGTTAAATAATTCACCATCAATGTTCATATATCTAATTAATATATTATTCAGGTGTTATCTTGATAATTCTTTATTAATTATATCTTGATTTATAATATGTGATATGAAGAGAATGATGATTCTTAATGTATTTTCCTTAAGACCCTAAGGGAGAATGATCTATATAATAAATTCAATAAGGGTGATTTTTGGATTCAAAATGTTTCTTTTTATGGCCTTATTATCTGTAATGAAGGAAAATATATAGAGCTTGAAATGATTTTTTTTGTTAAATAATGTTCAACCCATAAAATAAAACATAAGTAAATAGTTTCCCTTGATGAATATGTTACAAATTACTATTTTTTAATAATTTTTCATGATTTTGAAATCCATTAACTATTTTAAAACATAATTGTTTAAAATTCACATGGTATCAGAAATGTGAAGAAATGCTTTAGGAACTAAATACGAGATTAATTAATACACCAATACTTACCCTACCATCTAAGAAGCCTAGATTTTTTTTCTATAGGGATGAATAAATTAAATTACATGGGACTGTCCTTATATGAAATGTTAGTGAAGTTGGTTAATCTTCCTAGAAATTGATGTCCTTTGACAAAAATCATATAACCCATGAACTTGATATTGAACATATAATATTTTATTTAATTTTTTGTAGAAATTATCATTTTGATGAATTATTTGATATATATAACAATCCCAGTTGATTGATGATTATATTCAGTTAGAAAAGGATCTATGTGTTACTAAGGAGATTACCAGAACTGTGAAATAACTATAACTATTTAATACAAACACCCCCCATGATGTAAAATAAGGTGGATGATGCAATGCGAAGAAAGGATTATGGAGTTCTATTTATGATGAGGATTGATAGGGATATTATATTCATGGATATCGTAAAGTTATTGTAATACCCCCAAATGATAAAGGGTTAAATGGATAAATGATATGACTTATATCAACATGGTGCACCTTTCTTTTCAAGAGCCTACCAAATTAAAACTCCACCATTAAGAATGCTTGGCCTAGAGTAGTGATCAGGATGGGTGACCTTCTGGGAAGTTTCCCAGGGTGTGGGTGAGTGAGTACAAAGAACACTAGAATGTACATGTATTGGCATGTGGGGACAATCATTAGCTAGATGACCCATTTGGGAACGTGGGTGGGCCCTAGGGTGTGGACCACGTGTCGGTGGGGCAACTGGTGGTACCTGGCGGGCCAGGATCTGACGACCATGTTGAGGCGGGGTGGTTGTGCTTTCACCGGTACCTAGTTGTCACATTTGGTATCAGAGGAGGAACCCAGCATTAAGTGCGGTGCACTGCCTGAGTTTAGATGTAGGGCCCACAATGAGGACGTTGTGATCTAAAGGGGGTGATTTTAATACCCCTGAATGATAAATGGTTAAATGGATAAATGATATGACTCATGTCAACAAGGTCCACGTTCCTTTTTAGAAGCCTACCTAATTAAAACTCCACAGTTAAGCATTCTTGGCCTGGAGTAGTGATCAGGATGGGTGAACTTCTGGGAAGTTTCCCAGGGTGTGTGTGATTGAGGAAAAAGCATATTGAAAATGAAAAGTGTTTTCCTGTGGAGACATTCATTAGTCAAATGTCACATTTGGGCATGTGGGTGGGACCTAGGGTGGGGACAACGTGTCTGCGGGGCAACTGGTGGTACCTGGAGGGCCAGGACCCAACGACCATATTAAGGCGGGGTGGTTGTGCTGTCACCGAGACCCAGTTGTCATAGTTATATATTATAATTGTAATGTAAAGGGATGAATCATTCATATTCAAAATAATTTCTTAACATCATTACCATAAAAGATATATTGGTATCAGCTAGATGAAAAGGGGTAAAATAATATTAAATCCATGGAATTGGATAAATTAATGGACTTAGACTTTGGAAATTGTGTTTTGATCATTGGAAAGATACTAGGTGCACTATCAATAATATATCTAAATAATAAATTACAATATAATGCTCATATCTCAAGATTATAGGAACTCACTAGTAGTGTGAGTAAGTAAACAAATATGAATGAAATATTTTGGTATAACAACATGATGTGAGAAATTATTGACTAATAGTAATGATGTTTGATATGTCATCATGTAAAGGACATGTGTAGGCTTGTGGGTACAGTCATAATCAAATGACTCGTTTGGTCACGTGGGTGGGCCCTAGGGTGGTGACCACGTGTCTGCAGAGCAACTGGTGGTACATGGCGGGCCAAGACTCGACAACCATGTTATGGTGGGGAGGTTGTGCTGTCACCCGGACCCTGATGTCACAGTTATATATTATAATTGAAATTTAAAGGGATGAATCATTCATATTAAAAATAATGCTTTAATATCATTACTATAGAAGATAAATTGGTATCAGTGAGATGAGAAGGGGTAAAATTATTTTAAATCCATGGGATTGGATAAATTGATGGACAAATACTTTGGAAATTGTGTATTGATCTTTGGAAATATACTAGGTGCACCATCAATAATATATAGAAATAATTAATTAAAATATAAGGCCTATATCTCAAGATTATAGGTACACAATAGTATTATGCTGATGTAAACAAATATGAATGAAATATTTTGGTAGGACAAAACGACATGAGAAATTATTGACAAATAGTAATAATGATTGATATGTCATCATGTAGAGGACATGTGTTGGCCTGTGGGGACAGTCATTAGTCAGATGAACTGTTCGGGCATGTGGGTGGGCCCTAGGGTGGGGACCATGTGTCTGCGAGGCAAATGGTGGTACTTGGCGGGCCAGGACCTGACGACCATGTTAAGGCATGGAGGCTGTGCTGTCACCAGGACCCAATTTTCACAGTTATATATTATAATTTTAATGTAAAGGGATGAATCATTCATTGTAAAAATAATGCCTTAGCATCATTACTATAGAAGATAAATTGGTATCCGCAAGATGAGAAGGGGTAAAATAATATTAAATCCATGGAATTAGATAAATTGATGGACTTAGACTTTGGAAATTGTGTATTGATATTTGGAGAAATATAAGGTGCACCATCAATAATATATCTAAATAATTAAATACAAGATAAGGCTCATATCTCAAGATTATAGGTAAAAACTAGTAATATGAGGATGTAAACAAACATGAATGAAATATTTTGGTAGGACAAGATGATGGGATGAATTATTTACTAATAGTAATGATGTTTGATATGTCTTCAAGTAAAAGATGCTAGACAACATCCAAATGGTTTTTTAAAATATTTCCCTGTACTAATGTGCAAGTGAAAAAATATAATATTGTAATTTTTAATTATTATGTAAATTACATATAAGAGGAATGATTATATGTTGGTCATTATCGATCAACATACAATGTCTTCACATTTCCAAGAGATAATAATGTATTTACTAGTCAAAAATGTTGAAAATCTATAAAGAAAAATGATTATGAGGATCAATGGTGTACCTTTATCAATTTATTTGATCATGACCATTGATTCAAATAATAATTTTAGAGTATTATTTAACTTTCTTTGAATAAAAATATATATATTTATGTACATACTATCATTATCAAATTGATGGATAGTTTGAAAGGGTATCTAAAAACATAAAGGTCACTTCAAGGTCATGATCATGTGACGTACAGGGAACATTGCCCTACTACCTACTTCTTCTAGATTTTGAATATAACAATAAATTTACTTTAATAATGAACATATACCATTGAAAGAATTTTTTGAAAAATATATCGTACTCTGACATATTTGAATTATGTTAGGGAATATATGAAATTTGGTCAAAAAAACCCATTTGGGAGACAAATTAGAAGGTGTGAGTTATCTAGAATCATATCAACATGATCCAGAGTAATAAAGAAAATCTATACTAACAGTCTAGGGAAGGAAAAAAATTCCATGTGGTGGATAATGAGTTATTAATGATATCACCCAAATATATATTTATAAGGTTTGGTAAAAAAGGGTATTCTAAGTTTTATGTATATTTGAACTTTTGAAAATTTATAGATAATTGATTATATGCATTTAAATATTGATTCCACACCATAAATATCTAAATTGAAATAATTCTTTCACAAATAAATGTTAAATAGACACAAGGAAGACCCTATTAATTTACTCACTTACTAGAGAACAACCCTTACTTTATTTTATAGATTAACTATCTAAATTTTTAACACCAAAGATTCGTTGTTACATAAACATAAAAACTGATAGATGAGTTTTCTCATGAGGAATCACATGTTTAAGGAAGCAATAGTGGACCTTGAGGAAGAAATAAAGCATAATTACACTAATTTCATCCAAGATTTATATACACTCTGAATATTGATAATGAAATTATTATAGGGAGGATTATATAATGAAAAAGATTTTAAGACAGTAATTAAACATTTAAAAATAAAAATTATGCTGCAGCTAGAATATTATTATTTCATTATAATATTGTAGAACCTTAAATTAAAATATAAAACATGGTAGTTACATTTACAATACAAAACTAATAATAATACCATAAGTTAATTAATAATATAACGTATCAAAAAAATCAAAGACCCCAGAAAATAATACCAAAAAATAATTAAATATATATGTGATAAGTTTCTATTAAGGAGGAAAAAAATTGAATGGTAATAGATATGGAAAAAAATTAAAATTAATATATGAATGATTTTTACAATTACAAAGAATCTTATATATAATGGGAAATATGACAGTAAGAATCTATCAATTGAATAGTATTGTTACTGTTATCCATATAAGTATGAAGTAAAATTCATAAAACCATTTATCAGTAATTTATCTAATAATTAATTATAATGAATATAGAGCAATGAATTGTAATGTGTTAGTATACATATTTTATTGAATAAAAATTTATAAAAAAGAGGAAAAATTTTAAAAAAAATATCCACCAAACATTTGGTTTTAAAATAAAAAAATAGTATTACATAATAATTAAAATTATATTATATAGAAAATATTTTTAATTAACATGAGGGTACATATTTAGAAAGATTATAAAAATTACACATTGATAAATTTTTCATGATTTTATGAGATAATAGAATACATGGGAAATTAATAAAATATAGTTTGTGTATACATAAGTATTATGAAATTATGATAATAGGAAAATGACATAATAGTTTATTCAAATATATAGTTTAAAAATATAAGTTAGTTTTTAATATCATTAATCTTGATCAATTAAAATAAATTTCCAAACCTATAATTTACTTTCCAATGATTAAAACAGAAAATATGAGTTTAAAAATAATATTTTTTAGAAAATTAATATTTTTATTTTCAAGGTAATATAAAATAATGGATTTTAGTTACCAAACATAATTATCTTAAAATTCATTTATTAAATGTATATAATGATAAAAAACTATTTTGGAGAAAAGGGTTTGCAATTTTTTCACAATCTATATTTAAAAAGTGTATTCCTAGAAATTAATAACAAAGTATCCCTTATTGGATATAAATACCCACCCGTTCTAAAATTTCTATTCACTCTAAATCCATTGATCAAGAATCGCCTATAATTTTATCTGTAAAGAGTCTCTCAAATGGGTTTCCGTGGTTTTGAGGTTCTTATTACAGTATTTTGGAAGAAACCAGTCATGGTAAGTGTTCCAAATCCTCCACATTCATTTTCATATTAAATCCTTATATTATAATATCATTTTAAATTATTTTTAATAAATTTTAATTCTTATAATTTCATATTATTAGCACACATTTTAAATAATTTTAATGTTATATGTCTTACTCCAACCCATTGTAGGTATTTTTCTAAGTTAGTTTATGCCAAAGTGAGGCTCCTGAATCCATCATTATTCATTATTATATACTCTTATACATTTCATTTACATTTCATTGTGAAATTTTATAATGTTGAATTAAATAAATTTCTTTTGATATTATCAATGATAGGCCATCATTCACTCTCAATATACCACCTTGATAAGCCATTATAAAACTCAAACATTCACATAGTCACAAAATCATAACAATGTAATGATTTTGTGTATTCTTAATGATGAAATCCCAATCTACAAAACAATAATATTGTATTTAGATTAGATTAAACTATGGTTAATGACCCTAAAATGTTTTTTGGGTAGTAACTAGATCATCAAATAGTGAAAAAAATGAGGCAATCAGAACACATGGGTTGATACTATCAAGAGATATTCTTTGGTTTATCACATGATAATTATGAACCACAATAAAGGATTATTTAATTATTATATAACTACACCATAAATTTACCCTTTACTACTATTTTGTATCATTTAGTTGATTAGGTGACATCTCATTACTTTTGAAATATTCTATTTTTTCTATAATGTTTGTTGTATATTCACCTATATTGTCACATTATACCATTGAATAGAGAAAATTTGATATTCTAAATTTATATAATTTTGATATTGATATCCATTGATACGTTATTAATGAATATATAAGAGGTTCCTAAGGGTACCTTCCAATGAGTAATTTTTCACAGTTATCTTCATTTCATGTATTCATTGTACTTATTATGTGATTGGTGGGGCCCAAAAATATATATCCCTTTGATGTATCATTAGGTATCATGAGGAAAACTAGATTTCATATTTTCTATAATGAATAACCATTAATTTATGATTTATTGGAATATGGTATTGATTAAATGTATATGATTTATTGAATTATGTATTCTAGCACTATGAAATAAGTTGATCTTATCAATGTACATATATTTCATTATGTATTCCATGTATAACTTATAATCACAGTTCCATTTGTTATGAAATTTACTTATTACTATCATATTATTTATTCTATGATTATTTGTGATAGATTCCTCTACACAATACCCATTTCTAAGCATATAATATTACCCCTTCATATTTTACCAATTTCCCCTAGGAACCATGAAGATTAATACATGTTACATAATAATTTTAAAGGATAAATAATCAATTATTGAATATTTAGATGATCTATATTATGTAGTCAATATAATTTAATGTTGATTTATGTTTCTAGTTATTTATAAAGTTAAAGTGATTGATTATATTCCTTGTTAATTATAGATTTTTTAGAATTATAATAATATAAATGTTATCTCTTTGGAACTAGAGTTAGGGAAGTTACATTCTGTCTAAAATAATGTTATGTAGAAACCTTAGGAACTATATAAACAACAACATAGTTTTAGAAAATTTTAATATTGTATATGTTTACTATATTCAATAAATATTTCTATATTACATTAATTAAATTTGTAATGAATTCTTAGGAATTATATACTTTTATTCAATGTGTTATTTATGAAATTATTATATATATGAAATTCTCTAATAATTGTTCAAATTGTATGGAGTGAAAATAGTGTCAAATACCATAATAAATATTGTGATTTAACCTATATAAATTCAATAAAAGTTATGTTTGGGAAAATGAGAATATAAATTTATTAGGTAAGCATAATATGGTAATGAATAATATTTTTTTGGTATGGAACAACTTATATCTCCATAATATGATGTAATAATGTTGGGACACATCATGAGGAATAAAAATACATCCTTTAATAGAACAAATAATCCATTAATATATGAAAAATATATCATTTCCTTAAAAAATGGTTTCCTTTCCATGACATGTAGTGAGAAGGAATATGTTTTAATGCTCGTAAATCACTTGAGGGGACATGATGACCAATAATATTCATTTAATAAAAACAATTTGATGGAAGAGAAAATAGAAAATGTGGAATGGTTTTATTTTAAATAGATGTTGTTATGAACATAATTTCCTTATGAGAAACAAGTTTAGATGGAAAATAACTTGCTAAATATATGAAAAAGGGAATAGGCATCTATTTTTGAGTTTGTGTCTTATATTATATGATTTGGTGGAAATGATGAAAACTATATAGATAATATCGAGTGAAATATTAATTAATCAGTTGGGGGTTAAATAAAATTATTAAATAAAAATCAATACCTCAAAAAAAATTATTCATATTAGGAGATAATGACATTTTATATCAAGATAAAAAAATAAATTTTGAAATGATATATTTTCCAATGGAAGAAAAAAATACAGAATAATGTAGTGTTATATAGAGTGAATGTTTTTAATGAAATTGAAAAAATAGTGTAATTCCCAATATAAAATAACATTTGGAAGAAAACAATTGGGGATTTCTTTGAGGAAGTGGTAGTATTCGACAAATGTTAAGATAATGGTCATCAATATGAAGAATGAAAAGGCAAGAGGTAAGTATGGAATATTGAATACCATAATATCAAGGAGATGAGATATAATTCGATTAAATTCCCTAATAATAAATGGAATGTTCTCTGTCATAGGAAATGTGGTAATGTTTAGGCTTATTAAATGACAAAAATAGATATTGAGGTCGGAAATTATATTATAAGAGAAAATTGATCATAAATTCAATGTTAGTTAATGAATTATTTGATACTCTATCAAACTCTTATACATATAATACATGATTTAAAAGAAAATAAAATCTACCATGATGTAGTAATGATTGTGTTATTAATTAATAGTACCAGTGTAATTGTTATGGAATATAAATTAAATTTGTTTGTCTCTATAAAAATACATGAAGGTTATTGAGTTATAATCATAGTTTTAATAAAACTAGTAATCTATTATAAAATCCCTATGATGGATTATCAATAAAATTATATTATATGATTTTATTTTAATTAATATATTAAAATATTTATGGATTAAATAGAATCTCATTTTCCTATAGTGGAGAGCTCATTACCAATGTCTTGTTTGGGACCACATCCAGTGGATCATTTGAATGAAATTTCATTTGGATATTAATCACTGAATGGTGAAGATATACATAAAAATGAGTATATATAAATTTTTAGGGATTATATTGAGTTGTTTATATAAAAACATACTAGATATCTATAGGAATGTGATGTTTAATACTCTGTTAACAATATCCCTACTTAAAAACACATATATATTCCTACTTATGGAATGGATCTAGTGGAACTAGTGGAATTACATAAATAACATCGAGAATTGTGTGATTTGAGGTTCATACACAATAATATTTAACAATGGGGAGAAACTAACATATTTCTGAAAAATAAAGACGTGTATATGAGAATATTCATGTATTACATAGAAATATATTCAATTATTTTTAAGAAAAAGTATCATTTAACACAAAATACTGATATGCTTGTTCAAATAAAAACATCTTAATACATCTCAAAGTTTGATATCCCTTATGGTTATAATAAATTAAAATTAAGGAATGATGACATACTAAAGATATCGTTTCAAAAATGATATGAGTATTTTTAGTTCAAAATAATTCCAAATGGTTCATCAAATGCACACTTAGTTATTGTGGATTTAATTTATAGATTATTCAAGAATTATATATATATATATTTTATTTTTATTGATTATATCTTGATACAATCTAAGTTATATTAATAGAATGAAAAACTTATGGATTTTCAATGAGATTCTAATAGAATAGTGCCTATATCTGAAATTTATTAGAGTAAATTTTTTCTTCAACATGTTCCTTTTGTTGTCCATATTGTATCCAAGGATAGAATATCTATGAAAAAATTAACTACAACGGTTGATAAAAAGGGCTCACACAAATGATTATAACATAGATACATAGTTTCCTTGGTATAACAGGTTACTATATGTGATTTTTAGAACCTTTTCCTTGATTTGATAATTCATAAACCAAGTTGAGATTTAATGTGGAAAAATTCAAATGAAGTATTAATATGAAGAAATAATTTATGTACTAAATAATATATTGATCAATATGCATGTATTAACTAAACATCAATAATGTATGGATTTTTTATATTTGATATTCAATAAATAAAGGACCTGGATGTGTCATTATGAAAAATAAATAACTTCTAATTTTTGTATCAAGAATATATAAGAACCATGATAAAAAACAATCCAACTCATGATCTTGATATTTTATATGTAATATTTACATTAAATATTTGTATATAGTATCTTTATGGTGAAATATGTTACATATATGTTGATCAATAAATTTTATGAAGATTATATTCATTAATAATGATCGCATCATAAGACAAATGAGATGACTAGTACTACTAAATGACTATAATTCCATAATAAAATAACTCATTAGAAAGTAAAATGAGGTTTGTGATGAATTTATATTGAATAATTATGGTGTTTTATCCATCATGAGTATGTAAAAACTTCATATATTCGTGGATTTAGTAATGAAAGATATCTAAATTATTTATGAAAGGTATGCATCATTGATTTTCCATGTAATCACCCATCCTTCATTACTAGGGATGGAGAAGATATATCAACATGATTACACGTTTTTACAAAAGAAAATTTAAACCATGGAAGAGAGGAAATGAGCGACATTCTCTATGAGGAAAGTGTGTTGTTGTTTGGAAGAAGACAATGTGAACTATTACTATAAGATCTGTGAATAGAGATTATAGTTGAATCTCATAGGTAAAACATCCCTATAAACCTTTGTAGTATAATTATATAAATTTTTCTATAAGAACACAATAAGTGTTAAATCAAGAATAAAAAATTGTTGAATTTTTGTAAATTTTCATGACATATCGACATTTAATACCTTAGATTCAACTTCGAATAGATTTCATACAACCATTACCGATTCCAATTTATATATTGGAAATATTATAATATTAAATATTAATTTCTACCAAAGACATATTATAGTAACAAATAAATATGGTTCATTATGGATTTCCTTTCCATCTCATTGCATTTACAAGTAATAAATAAGGATCCAAACCACTGACTACTTGAATGATACCATATAAATTATTTCATTATAATTTTGTGTAAATACATATCAATTATATAATGTCTTGATTCTATATTCTCATAAAAGTATTCGATGATTCTCCAAAAGGATTTGAACACACTGGTAAATTGGTAAAAATCCAATCAAACTCAAATTTATGGATAGTTTAGATGGCGAATAGAAACCTTATAGGATTTTTTAATGTAGTTATCACATGGTATTAAAAGACCATAGAACTATTACCTTTATTTAATGGAATTTCTATATAATAACTATTTTTTCAAACATTAAAACAGCTCCAAACAAGGCCTCATAAGGAAAAAGATATCTTTCTCAAACACATTGTGCAGAAGATGGGGATAATGGGATAGTTGTTTCCAAAATTATTAAAGATAAAATTGAGAAGGTGCATGATATACAAAATAATATTAATATTTCTTAAAGGAGATTTAAATTATATTCTAATAATGATAGGAAATACTTGTAATTATTATATGGGGATCATATCATCATAAAAGTATCACCATGGAGGGATATTTATGGTTTTTTGGGAAATTGATGCTATGTGTGGGTTATATTGATAATTTTTATATTTTATAGATAATTTTTGTTATGACTTATTTTATTTATTTTCCATTCAAACTCTCTAAAGAGAGTGAATTATTTCATATCTCAATATTAATGAAGAACTGGACAGACCAAACACATGTACCCTATACTAAATAAAAATAGATCCAACATGAATTTTCCTATAATATAGAGTCTCTATATGTTCATGAAAATAAAGAATATGATTAGAGAATAATACATCCCAAATGTTGAAATTTATATTGTGGAAGTGATAGTAAAAGGAAGTAGCATGGGAGATAAGGGAAGCAATGATGAATAATTACCCACCTTTAGCCTGGATTGATGTAAACCATGAATTTTGAATATGAAAGTATCTAAGGGGGTAAAATATAATACCTTATACAATACAATATTAAATAAAAATTACCACCCAAATGTTATTCCATAATGAAAATTATATTATTTATTCATAATAATACAACCAATCATAATTCAAAATTAATATAAGTAATTAAATTTATAATAAAAACAAGGATAGTAAAACATGTGAAAATATGTAGTAATAATATAATAATATATCCCAGAGAATAATATAAAAAAAGAATTACATGTACAAAGAGAAATATATCTTTTTAAATGAATATAATATGATAACTAATGGATATAGTAAGTAAACAAGGAAAATATTTCAATGATTTTTAGAATTGGGGTATAGTGTATATATACGGGGGTATATGAGTATAGTAATCTAACTAATGGAGTCTTTATGTCGTGAATCACGCAATAATAGTGGTAATATTACTATTATCCATACATGTTAGCAAAAAATGGTATAAAACAATTTGAAAATAATTTCTATCAAAATTAATTTTAATTTATCTTGATCAATATATCGAAATATAATTATAAACCAATTTATTAGAGAAAAATTAAAATATAATTACAATGGTTTTTATAAATTATAATAATAAATTTTTGCTTTCCAAATAAATCATTATTTTTGAAAAAATATATTTTTCTTTCATATATATATATATATAAACATTTTAATCAAAAGTATGTTACAATTGAATGTATCCTTTGAAAATTAAAAAATGATATTTTTCCCTAGTTTTTTAATATAGTCAAACTTTCACACAAATAGAAAAATATTCTTATAATATATGGTAAGTATTATTAATTTATTAAAATGTTAAAATTATTAAATAATTAATATGAATGAATCCTAAGAAAGCAATATATATATATAATTTTTTTAATTGAATAAATCAATTTCCAAGTAATAATTTTCTTTCCAAAGAACAAAATGGAAATTAAGATTTTAAAATTTGGTTTTCGTACAAAGAATAATATTTCAACATCCAATGTAATATTAAATAATAGGTTTAATTTAAAATTATAATATAAAAAATAATATATTTAATATCAAATAAGTTGACCTAAAACCAATAATAAAGCAATAGTTTTGAATTTTCCACAACCTATATTTCCAAGGTCTCTATTTAAAAATAAATAAATAATTATGCCTCCTCTTTTATAAATAACCACCCATTATATAATTAATATCCATTAAAAGGCCTTTTAGAATGAACCCCCTTCAATTTTCTCACTCAAAGGTCATTGTAATGTGTTTCTCTGGTTCTAATGTTCTCATATCAATCATTAAAAGTTGTCTTTCATGGTAAGGGTTCCCCATCATCCTCTAACTTTTTTATTTACACTCAATTTATTATAATATGATTTAAAATTATTCACCATACACATCCCTGAATATAATTCCATGGTATTATCACGTGGTTGATATATTTTTAAGGATGTTTTCCATAGTCAATCCCATTGTATCCTTTTTCCTAAGCAGTCATTATGTCGATGTATGGGTCTCTAATCACTTAATATCATTATCATGTAATACTTTAAAATTAATTTCCACATAATTTTGATATGTTATTATACTCTATTTTTATAAATTACATATCATATTATTGATGTCTGATCACCATTCCCTATCATTATACCTCTTTTATAAGCTATTTTTATTCATTAAAATTCTTATAGTAAAAAATAATAGCAATGTAAATTTAGAGTGTTTTTTGAGAATTAAATCCTGATATAGATAAAAATATTATAAAGGATCTGGATCTGATTCAAAAGTGGATAATAATCCTAAAAATAATATATGTTCATTAACTTGTTCTTCACCAATTCAATGGAAAAGTGGCCTAACTACACACCTAGTTTCAAAATCATGGAGGTTATTCTTTGGTTGATCACATGAACTTTACCCACGATTATAATGGATAATATCCATATCATATACCTTTATAATTAATATATCATTTACTAATATATTATTATTTCCTGGATAAGGTTATATCCCATTTCAATTTAAATATCCTATAACTTTTTACTTGATTGTTGGATATTTTCCTTGATAGCCACATAAAGAAATTGATTGAGAAAATGCTGATATTTTGAATTTCTATTATTTCTATTTTAATAGAAATTAATGAAATTTAAATGATTTTTTATGAGGATCCATAGATATATTTTAGGTATGTATTGTTTTCTACATTATATTTATTTGATGGATACATTTGATTTATTATGTTGTGGTTGGATCCCATATTTATATATCCCCATGATTCAATGGTATATATCACGATACAAATTACATTGGTATTTTTTTCGAATGAATACAAGTTTTTTTATTTTGTTTTAGAATAATATCTGATGGTATGACTGTGATTTATGAAATTATGCATTCCATCATTATGAAATCAATTATTAATATCTATGTGATTATTTATTATTATGTAATCTATGTATATATTATTATCACAATACCATTAGTCATGGAGTTATTTTATTCACTTAATATTTTTATTAAATTATTATGTATGGTAGCTTCCATTGTAAATTTTCCCTTATTGAGTGTTTGATCTCACCCCTCTTTAGTGTTTTCTAATTCCCTTAGTTTGAATCAACATAACTATATATGAATTATGAATTTATAAAGAGAATAATTATTATTATTGTATTTTGTTGATGTATATTATATTTTAAATGTAATTTATTATTCACATATATATATATATATATGTTTTAAGAATAAAAAACTATTGGATCCTATGTATCTTATGTATTCATTTTTATTATCATTTTAGTAAAATAAACACTCGCTATGGAGAACTAGGTTCATGGTTGTAACAATTTACACCAATTTGACCCAAATATAGAGGATATAATAACAAAATTTATGTTTATCCTAGTGTGATAATGTAACACCCCAGGTAAATAAAGAATATGACATTTTCATATTTATCCATATTTGTGAATAAAATATTAATATGACTTTAAAGGGGATGATATGCTCGATGGCGTACCCAACACGCAACAACGAGTTTCTTGGGAATCTTACGTTGCACTCTAATAATAAAATAATATTATTTTAAATGGTAGTTAACATGTAGTCGTTGTAATGGCGGGAATGGATAGAAATAACTAAAATATGATTATATATGTTTTTAAATGTTTTTACATTTATCCAATAAAGGATAGAGGCCTAAAATATGGAAAGAATTCAATTTTAGGCGTATATGCCATAGTTTTCACTAAAGGTTCACTTATCACCTTTTGATGTTGAACCATCATTAAATATAGTTTTTTTCACTCTTAAACATTCTTTTGGACCAAATAAAACTCTTATTATGAATCGGGACATCAAAATTTACTTTGTGTAAATTTTTGGTATCTTTCCGATAAAGTTCATTTTTTTAATGAATAGTGTAAAATGTTGTATTTTAATTCAAAACCTCTTTTTAATATAATTTATTTATATTATTAGATTATCTTTTGAATTGTTTTTAAAGTGAAATTATAATATATTTTTACCATTAAATCCAATAGTGGTCGTTGAATTAATTTCACTTTGAAAACAGACTTAAACCAGTGTCAATCTTTTGATACTTATTGTTTCATAAAAACACGCTATTTGCTCTGACAACGGGAATTAATTATTAAATTAATTAATGGTACTTATATGTTTTGAATTTTTTAAAATAGACTTCATTTTTGAATTCGGAATATCAAATATAGCTTAGGGTGAATTTTTGGGATTTTTCTGAAAAACATCAATTTTTGATGAATAGTGACACCACTAAGTGGTGCTTATAAAAACTGATTTTTCCGTTTAAATAAAATTTTGACATCTTTGTGTTATGAATTTCAAAAATCCTACATACATGGTTTTCATTAAGAATTAAAATGTGGTTCAATGGGATAAAAATAATTTTTTGGTGAATAGTAACTTATTAAGTTTTTAATCGCGATTAGAGGTAATTAGTGTAGTTTAAGGTAAAAATAATGTTTTAATAATATGAAATGAACTTGACACATGTCCTAACCTCATTTTATGTGTAATGGCCTTCCAAGAAAAGCCATGGGTAAACTTGGGGACCCCATGGAGCCACTTTGGTTGGGAAATGACATAAATAACTTGTTATTTAATGTAAAAGTAAAAATGACACAAACCTGATATGTTTTACTAAAACAATTTGTAAGTGGGGTTATACAAGTCATATTTTTTATTATAAATAGTAATTGGAAAGATAAAAAGATTTACTACATCATAGTATTTTTTTTATAATTTTTAGACATTAACTAAATTAAATTATATATGACATCATAATGATGCAGCGATGACATCATTATCTGACGATTTAAATAAAATGAGAAGATAATGTATACTCTATGACCTACACATGTCAAAAAATTATTTTATGGGTGGATTTAGAACCCTTATAACCTTATCCTCGATTTATATCAATGTGGGACCTTTTTAAACCGAAACACATTTTCAAATAAAGTAATATTTCTTACTTTCCAAAAGTGCCCCTCCTCTCCTCTTATAAAAGGCCCCACCTCTACCTCATTTCACACACTCCTCAAGCCTTTGGCTCGGCCAACCCATGATCATTTACTCTCTCCACATCCCTCTCCTCATCCTATATTATTCTTTTTGGGTAGAATCCTTTCAAAGGAAGCCTTTAGGCTCAAATCAAAAGGAGTTACACTTTTAAAGGTAATTCATTCCCTCATGTTCATTTGTTTTATTTTGCTTCTCCAACCCACTAAACTCTTTTTATTTACTTCTTTTGTAACAACACCAGTATCTTCAATATACTATGATGTTGTTATAAGATTTATTCTAGCTACACTCTCACACAACTACATCAAATGGTTAAAGAACATACGGTTTCTGTGGATGGCGAAATTCTGCCTCCCGAAACGATGATTGTTCAATACTCATTTAACACCTTCAAAGGTGGCCATTATGATGTTACTATTTTTATATATGATATATAATATTTTTATGTTTTCCTTAAGCTTCTGTTTTTTTCATTTTGGGCATACCTTTATGGTTTCCATTATGGGTAAACGCGATATCTTCATTTAAGGATGTGCGGACTACCGCCCCCACAAAGTGATTTGATTCGTTAAATACCATATGTGGGATGTATAAAGGATGGAACTATGATATTATATATTATATTATACTGTAATTATAATATACCTTTATATCATTATTATTCCATTCTATAAAATACAAAATAGAAATGAATGTAGCGTTCATGCGTACGTACGGCTTACCGTCTCCATGAACGGTGCATTTCATTTCTTACCTCTAAATGATTATGTAATGTTATAAATTCATGAATGTACTAGATATATATGACATATATGATATATACATCATGAATACAATTCTGTATATAATAAACATTTGGCAACATGAACAACATGTAATTGTAAGAAGTCCACTTTCGACTTAAGAACCAAATATCGGCAAAACATATATTTTTAACTTAAATGATTACATAATGTTTATGACATGGTAATAAGTAATATAAAAAGAATAATGAACTTTAAAAAGGTTCTTAAGGAATTATAAATTAACTCAAGTTTATTATTCAGGAGATTAAAGAATGATCGAGTCAAGTCGGACCCGAGGTAAGGGATCCTACTCCTCTCATTCTTTTTAAGTACACATTTTTATGTAATTCCTTTTAAAGCTCATATTTCTTGTTATTGGGATGATCTTTTATTTTAAACTTACTGTAATTTTTATGTTCATGTGATGAGAGACCCTATTCTCTCTCATCAATCCATTTTGGAAGTTTTAAGTGGCGACGTTAGGCTGCCGAACTTTCGTAATAGATCTAACATCTCTCTTTCTTTTTAAGTACTCTCCTTTATGTAACTTCTTTTAAGCTCCTATTTGTAATGTTGGGGGATATTCTTTTATATTCCTCTTGCTGTAAATTTTATTTTAATGTGATGAGATACCCTATTTGATCTCATCAATCCATATTCTGAAGTTTTATGTGGCGTCGTTAGGCTGTAGAGTTTTCGTAAGGGATTTTTCATCTCACTTTTATTCCCATGAGATTTATGCTACATTTTCCACAAATTCCATTTAGTGGTGTATGTACTGCCCATTATTCTACTCTTTTTGTAATATACTTTCGTTTATGAGTATTTACATCAATGATCTATTGTCCTTCTTTCATGGGGTGTATGTTTTGAAAGATACCCAAGTTGGTAAGGGAACCTTTCACCCTCCTCTTTTTTTAAAAGACTTATTTTGTTGGGTCTTTTAATTTACATATTGTTATGTTGGGATATGTTATCATATATCCTTATTGATGTAAATTTTATTTCCAAGTGATGAGATACACTTTTTATCTCTCATCAACTCATTTTGATGTGATGTCGTTAGACTGTCAAGGGAACTTTTTAACCCAATTTCGATTTCTTTGGGTTCAACATGTAGTCATTGAATATGTCATCCATTGAATATGTGTGAATGACCTTTTATTGTTTTACACTTAATATCCACTTATATTGGGTGTTCATATATTTTTCACACATATTTTTGAGATTGATTTGTCCTTAATTTAAGGATACCTTCTCTATAAGGGATTTCATCACATTTGACATTTCTATTGAGGGTTCATTGTTGTTATGCACCAATTCACTCTTATATGGTGTATATACTGTCCTTTGGAGTATTATATCATGAATCCATTTATTCTCATGATATTATAAAGTTATGACTAAATGTTATTCCTCAATTATTGTATTCAAGTGTCTCTATTTTTGGTAAAACCCCTTTAACCAAAATATCGTTTTAAATGTTTTAATTATTTGTTCTTATTAATATCCATGTTTTCAAAATGGTTTTAAGGATTTATTTATATGGATATTAATGGTTTAAAATTTTAAGATTCAAGGTGGTATGGGACACTTTGATTCAAAAATCTCTTTATTAAATGTTTTGAATGGTTTTGGAAAAGGTTTCTTTTTTAATGGGTTCATTATTTCAATATACTAAAATGTTATATTGTGATTGAAATGTGGAAATTTTATGTTTCCTTTATGCATGTTTTATGTGATACATTTATGTTATGGTTCTTGGGAATTGTTATGAAAACGGGGGGTTCCGTGATAAACTAAGGGCGGGTGAGCCCGATATAGCTCTCCAATGCATTGGGTAACGCGAAGGAGTGAAACGTTAAGGTTTCTCCGAAGAGATTTAGGGAATATACTGTGATGGGTATTCTAAATGTAACCAAGAAAATTACTCCCTACGTAAGAATGTTATGAATGCCTCAAGTTACATTTTTGTCTTATGATTTTTATGATTTATTCATGGTTTGATGAGGTATGAAAGTGCCTTTGTTTTGTGGGTAAAGTATGATTTCATTCTTATGTATATATGAACTCATGTTTCCTTTCCATATTTTTATAACCCTTACTGAGCTTTTTATGCTCATCCCAAGTTTGTGAAATGTTTTTCACAGGTCACGGGAAAGGTACATGATAAGATGATAGAGTCAAGGATGTGTCAAGAAAGAATCCAAGTTTTATTTTAAATATGTTTCCGTTGTTGGGAAGAATGAATCCTCTCTTTTATGTAACCACTTTGTTTAAAGGTGGAATGTAATGCAAGTTTCAAGATCTAATTCTCTAAAACTCTAAACCCAAAAAGATCCTCAATGTGTAATCTTGTAATAACTCAAGATTAAGTAAGGTTTAAGGCTGGAGCCTTATAGTTGGTATCAAAGGTCGGTTTAGATATCATTAGAGGTTAGGGTATTCTTTAAGCATAAGTGACATTACCATAATGGTTAGGATTTCAGAAAGAGTCCTAGTTTAAGATAAAGTGAATGAGTAAGTATATCTTAGTGTTTATCTTACTCATTAGTACATGATGGTTTTGTTGATATACTCACACTGACCTTTTTGGTTTTAGTAAATTGCTGGATCTAGCAGGCACCAAAGTAACAGTGGATGTGAAGGAAACTGTGACAGTTTTTTGAGCAAGAAACTGAATGATATGGGAGCTGCAATGAGAACTCTTGTTATTATCCTCAACCAACTATATGAATTCAGGATTGACCACCTAAACCTTGGATATTTCTCTAAGGCATCATATATGCAAGAAAAAAATCCATACGGATGTACAGGTAATAATCATAAAGGTAAGTGTGTTCAAAAACCTATGTGTCAAATATGTGGAAAGAAACACCTAGGAAAATGTTTCAAAGGGACAGAAATATGCTATAGATGTGGAAATGAAGGTCATAAGGCAAGAACCTTCCATGGAAAAAGGAAGCATCCAGTTGACTCGAGGAAAGGGGAAGAAGTTCTTTCTGAGGGATCAATTGAATGTTTTAAATGTGGTGTGCATGGTCATTATGCAAACACATGTCCTATGAAGAAGTTTCGTGAATGGGGTCACCAAGAGCATACCAATATTCGTTTACCAATACCTAATGCCATTCTGATTGAGGATGAAGAAACTGACAATGACCAATCAAAGGTATGTACTATTTCATGAGTATTGTTTTCCTATTTTGGAATCTTAGGATATGATTCCTGATTTTGTTTGTAGGAAAGAGGTATTTCGGAATAAGTTGGAAAGGAATAGATAATGGATCATGAAGAATGTTGAATGAGTAAGATGTCAACATATAAGGGATTCAAGAGTTATGGTGAAATTCTTAAGAGTATTAAGTCTCTTTTGAAGATGGGGTTACATTAGAAGACTTTTTATATTATGTGTAACCCTGATGTTTAATATGGAAAATTTTATTCAAGTAATAGTTATCTTTTCTTTTGTGGACATAGTTATAAAGAACCATTTGGGTTTATATGATCCTTACTTTTGAGGTAATTATGGGTTACTATATTTTATGATTAAAGTTAAAGGCATGAGATAAAATTGAGGTTAAATTATGTTATGGTTATTTTTGATGATTTTATCCCTTTTTCGGGAATGATTTGAGAGTTATATAGTTTTGGAAAAAGGAAAACACGTAGACCGTGTGACTACCCATCGCGTCGGACAAAGCTGCGGGAATCGAACCCACAATCAAAGTGCAACTGGTATTTATCGCCTACCACTGGACTACGTGAAGTACCTGGATAGTTTGACTGATTCTTTTTTTCAGAGTAAGTTGATTTTGGTTTATTTATGAAAATGATTATCCTATCATAGAGGATATGTGATTAGGTTAATTACTTTTTAATACGAGACTTTAGGAGCAACTGATGTTGTTTGGAGATAAATGTTACGATTTAACTTGGAAGACTATGTGACTAAATCCTTCAAATATTTGGGTTTCAATCTTATATTGGTTTACTTTGAAGAATTTTATGGACAAATTTTTTATCGGATGGTCCTCTTTGAACTTTGGGTTTTGTTGGACAAATTTTGGAGATTAAGAATAGATTTTCTTTTTAATGGGTTATCCTTTTCTGGATCATCTAACCTTGTACTAACCTTTTTGGTTTTGGTTTTGGTTAAAGCCTAAAGACTTGGGATGTATATAGTTCTCTTTTGTGGATTAGGTGATTCTCTAGAAGTTTATTATAGTACTCTTAATGCGAACAAGTCTCCCTAAATACTTGTCTTTTGGAAAAAAATATGAGTTTGATTAAGGAATCTTGTAAAAGTTGAAAGTCAACATGATAAGTGATTATGTTTCCTTATAAATAAATTCCTCAATAAAAAGTAACTTAAAACAAAAATTTTGTCTATTAGCTTTTCCTACTGGGGAATCGAATACCGTTTAACCCATCACAAGTTTGTGATTTTCTAATTGTTAACATTCTCCTAGACATGTTTACTATCAGTCTCCCTCAAGAACATGACCCTTTGCTTTTTCTTCCATGTCCATGTTTTTCTACATGGAATCCTAGTATGGGTTAACTCGGGTGACCTCTGTACTTATCTTCCTTTATTTTAAAGTGAGTGTTTTACCGACTCGTGTTCCGATGTGGGACGTTCAAGGATGTTTCCAAGTTCAATTTTAAAAATTGTGAGGATGCAATTCCCCAAAGGGGGGAAGGATGTAACACCCCAGGTAAATAAAGAATATGATATTTTCATATTTATCCATATTTGTGAATAAAATATTAATATGACTTTAAAGGGGATGCTATGCTCAATGGCGTACCCAACACGCAACAACGAGTTTCTTGGGAATCTTACGTTGCACTCTAATAATAAAATAATATTATTTTAAATGGTAGTTAACATGTAGCCATTGTAATGGCAGGAATGGATATAAATAACTAAAATATGATTATATATGTTTTTAAATGTTTTTACATTTATCCAATAAAGGATAGAGGCTTAAAATACGGAAAGAATTCAATTTTAGGCGTATATGCCCTAGTTTTCACTAAAGGTTCACTTATCACCTTTTGATGTTGAACCATAATTAAATATAGTTTTGTTCACTCTTAAACATTCTTTTGGACCAAATAAAACTCTTATTAAGAATCGGGATATCAAAATTTACTTTGTGTAAATTTTTGGTATCTTTTCGATAAAGTTCATTTTTTAATGAATAGTGTAAAATGTTGTATTTTAATTCAAAACCTCTTTTTAATCTAATTTATTTATATGATTAGATTATCTTTTGAATTGGTTTTAAAGTTAAATTAGAATATATTTTTACCATTAAATACGATAGTGGTCGTTGGAATTAATTTCACTTTGAAAACAGACTTAAACCAGTGTCAATCTTTTGATACTTATTGTTTCATAAAAACACGTTATTTGCTCTGACAGCGGGAATTAATTATTAAATTAATTAATGTGACTTATATGTTTTGAAATTTTTAAAATAGACCTCATTTTTGAATTCGGAATATCAAATATAGCTTAGGGTGAATTTTTGGGATTTTTCTGAAAAACATCAATTTTTGATGAATACACTACTAAGTGGTACTTATAAAAACTGATTTTTCCGTTTAAATGAAATTTTTCCATCTTTGTGTTTTGAATTTCAAAAATCCGAGATACATGATTTTCATTAAGAAGTAAAATTTGGTTCAATGGGATAAAAATAATTTTTTTGGTGAATAGTAACTTATTAAGTTTTTAATCGCGATTAGAGGTAATTAGTGTAGTTTAAGGTAAAAATAATGTTTTAATAAAATAAAATGAACATGAAACATGTCCTAACCTCATTGGATGTGTAATGGACGACCAAGACAAGCCATGGGTCAACTTGGGGACCCCATGGAGCCACTTTGGTTGGGAAATGACATAAATAACTTTTTATTTAATGTAAAAGTAAAAATGACACAAACATGATATGTTTTACTAAAACAATTTTTAAGTGGGGTTATACAAGTCATATTTTTTATTATAAATACTCATTGGAAAGATAAAAATATTTCCTACATCATAGTTGTTTATTTTATAATTTTAAGAAATTAAATAAATTAAATTATTTATGACATCATAATGATGCAGCGATGACATCATTATCTGACGATTTAAATAAAATGAGAAGATAATGTAAACTCTATGACCTACACATGTCAAAAACTTATTCGATGGGTGGATTTCGAACCGTTATCACCTTATCCATGAATTATATCAATGTTGGTCCTTTTAAAACCGAAACACATTTTCAAATAAAGTAATATTTCTTACTTTCCAAAAGTGCCCCTCCTCTCCTCTTATAAAAGGCCCCCACCTCTACCTCATTTCACACACTCCTCAAGCCTTTGGCTCGGCCAACCCCTGCCCATTTACCCTCTCCACATCCCTCTCCTCATCCTAGATGATTACCTTTGGGCAGAATCCTTTCAAAGGAAGCCTTTAGGCTCAAATCAAAAGGAGTTACACTTTTAAAGGTAATTCATTCCCTCATGTTCATTTGTTTTATTTTTCTTCTCCAACCCCCTAAACTCTTTTTATTTACTTCTTTTGTAACAACAACAGTATCTTAAATATACTAGGATGTTTTTATATGATTTATTCTAGCTACACTCTCACACAACTACATCAAATGGTTAATGAACATACGGTTTCCGTGGATGGAGAAATTCTGCCTCCCGAAATGATGATTGTTCAATACTCATTTAACACCTTAAAAGGTGGCCATTATGATGTCACTATTTTTATATATGATATATAATATGTTTATGTTTTCCTTAAGCTTCTGTTTTTTTCATTTTGGGCATACCTTTATGGTTTCCATTATGGGTAAACGTGATATCTTCATTTAAGGAAGTGCGGACTACCGCCCCCTCAAAGTGATTTGATTCGTTAAATACCATATGTGGGACGTATAAAGGATGTAACTATGATATTATATATTATATTATACTGGAATTATAATATACCTTTATATCACTATTATTCCATTCTATAAAATACGAAATAGAAATGAAAGTAGCGTTCATGCGTACGTACGACTTACCGTCTCCTTGAACGGTGCATTTCATTTCTTACCTATAAATGATTATGTAATGTTATAAATGCATGAATGTACTGGATATATATGACATATATGATATATAAATCATGAATAAAATTCTGGATATAATAAACATTTTTAAACATGAACAACATGTAATTGTAAGAAGTCCACTTTCGACATAAGAACCAAATATCGGCAGAACAATAATTATTAACTTAAATGATTACATAATGTTTATGACATGGTAATAAGTAATATAAAAAGAATAATGAACTTTAAAAAGGTTCTTAAGGAAGTAGAAATTAACTCATGTTTATTATTCAGGAGATTAAAGAACGATCGAGTCAAGTCAGACCCGAGGTAAGGGATCATACTCCTCTCATTCTTTTTAAGTACACATTTTTATGTCATTCCTTTTAAAGCTCATCTTTCTTGTTATTGGGAAGATCTTTTATATTACACTTACTGTAATTTTTATGTTCATGTGATGAGAGACCCTATTCTCTATCATCAATCCATTTTGGATGTTTTGAGTGGCCCCATTAGGCTGCCAAACTTTCGTAAGAGATCTAACCTCTCTCTTTCTTTTTAAGTACTCTCCTTTATGTCACTTCTTTTAAGCTCGTCTTTGTAATGTTGGGGGATGTTATTTTATATTCCTATTTCTGTACATTTTATTGTAATGTGATTAGATACCCTATTTGATCTCATCAATTGATATTCTGAAATTTATGTGGCGCCATTAGGCTGCCATGTTTTCGTAAGGGATTTTTCATCTCACTTTTATTCCCGTGAGATTTATGCTACATTTGACACAAATTCCATTGAGTGGTGTATGTACTGCCCATTATTCTACTCTTTGTTTAATATACTTTCATTTATGAGTATTTACATCAATGATCTATTGTCCTTCTTTCATGGGGTGTATGTTTTGAAAGATACCCAAGTCGGTAAGGGAACCTTTCACCCTCCTCTTTTTTTAAAATACTTCTTTTGTTGGGACTTTTAATTTACATATTGTTATGTTGGGATATGTTCTCATATATCCTTATTGATGTAAATTTTATTTCCAAGTGATGAGATACACTTTTTATCTCTCATCAACTCATTTTGATGTGATGTCGTTAGGCTGTCAAGGGAACTTTTTAACCCAATTTCGATTTCTTTGGGTTCAACATGTAGTCATTGAATATGTCATCCATTGAATATGTGTGAATGAACTTTTATTGTTTTACACTTAATATCCACTTATATTGGGTGTACTTATATTTGTCACACATATTTTTGAGATTGATTTGTCCTTAATTTAAGGATACCTTCTCTATAAGGGATTTCATCACATTTGACATTTCTATTGAGGGTTCATTGTTGTTATGAACCAATTCACTCTTATATGGTGTATATACTGTCCTTTGGAGTATTATATCATGAATCCATTTATTCTCATGATATTATAAAGTTATAAATAAATTTTATTCTTCAATTATTGTATTCAAGTGTCTCTATTTTTGGTAAAACCCCTTTAACCAAAATATCGTTTTAAATGTTTTAATTATTTGTTCTTATTAATATCCATGTTTTCAAAATGGTTTTAAGGATTTATTTATATGGATATTAATGGTTTAAAATTTTAAGCTTCAAGGTGGTATGGGACACTTTGATTCAAAAATCTCTTTATTAAATGTTTTAAATGGTTTTGGAAATGGTTTCTTTTTGAATGGATTCATTATTTCAATATACTAAAATGTTATATTGTGATTGAAATGTGGGAATGTTATGTTTCCTTTATTCATGTTTTATGTGATACATTTATGTTATGGTTCTTGGGTATTGTTATGAAAACGGGTGGTTCCGTGATAAACTAAGGGCGGGTGAGCCCGATATAGCTTTCCAATGCATTGGGTAACGCGAAGGAGTGAAACGTTAAGGTTTCTCTGAAGAGATTTAGGGAATATACTGTGATGGGTATTCCAAATGTAACCAAGAGAGTTACTCCCTACGTAAGAATGTTATGAATGCCTCAAGTTACCTTTTTGTCTTATGATTTCTATTATTTATTCATGGTTTGATGAGGTATGAATGTGCCTTTGTTTTATGGGTAAAGTATGATTTCATTCTTATGTATATATGAACTCATGTTTCCTTTCCATATTTTTATAACCCTTACTGAGATTTTTATGCTCATCCCATGTTTTTGAAATGTTTTTCATAGGTCACGGGAAAGGTACATGATAAGATGATAGAGTCAAGGATGTGTCAAGAAAGAATCCAAGTTTTATTTTAAATATGTTTCCATTGTTGGGAAGAATTAATTCTATCTTTTATGTAACCACTTTGTTTAAAGGTGGAATGTAATGCAATTTTCAAGATCTAATTATCTAAAACTCTAATCCCGAAAAGATCCTCAATGTGTAATCTTGTAATAACTCAAGATTAAGTAAGGTTTAAGGTTGGGGCCTTATTGATAAGGTGGAAAACCTAATTTGAATTGATTCAAAAAACAAATATGACACGATGTATAATCATCATTGTTCATCACAATGGGAAGACTTGTTGTGATATAGTGTACATCTTGTCTCATTGGTGACGTTTGACATGAAGGTGAAATCTATAGTTCTGTCTAGGATTGGATATCGAACTGTAACTACATATCCCAAGGTATTAGGAATTAAGTGACATGTAGTTATCGATACAAAGTCTCCCTATATAGATATAGATCATATAAATGAGAGATAATGTGAAATGTATGGATTCTATAATGAGAGAGAAGGATGAAACCTAACATAAATTTGGAAATTAATTATCACTGTAGGGGAACTCTATTTGGTAATGGAAGTTACAACTAGTTTTTATGAAATGATATCTAGGAATCAATAAGTATCCCATTACTATTGGAATCATTCTAGACATAGTACTATTAGAGGTATTTTTTTTATCATTTCTCTAGTGAACCAAGACATCGTGGATGGCTTAGGTATCTATAACTATCATATATTAAAGGAAAGAAGGACCTCAAATAGATTAATGTATAATATTGAGGGGAATTAACTTTTTGATGTCGTGTGGAATAGACATCTCTAAGTAATTTTAAGACATCTGGTATGAACCACATAGAATAGCTTAATATCATATATGATGGCCTATATGTTTTAAATTTTATCATCATATGAAAATGAATATATACGGTGTAGATTATAATCACAAAACTATGGATTTTATATTATTTTTTTAAGTTTAATGATACGGAACATCATTGATAAGATTAGATTCATGCCTATTGGACTTTATGCTATGAAATTTCATGTTTTACAATTGGGAATTTGTGAACCCATATTGAAATTATGTAAATTATTACTTAGTAAATTTACATTAGTGGATCTTTTGATAAACTATCCATTCATGGTAATTAGAGGAATATCTAATTTAGTATAAAATATGTATTGAATAATTTCCTTCAAATTTTAGATCCAAATTTGATTTATTTTTTCAATTATTTGAGTACTTATTAGATCCACTACTAATTATCCTTGTGTAAATGATAAGTGGTGAACCTTTTATTTGAACACACACAAGACTCGATTTTGATGAATCGCTAGGTTGTTTAGTTTGAACAACATTATCTAATAATTTATATTCAATAAATCAACATGTTAATGGGATCACCAATATTCATAAATTTATAGGTGGTTGTTAATGAAAGGATAAGGAAATTTATCCTCAAATTGGTAGGCCTCTCTCTATCCCATATACATGTATGTATGGAGTCTCTTATGTGAAAATATTGTTTGTTCTTTGATAATATAATAAATCATGATAAATATTCTCTATCCAATCGTTCTTGTATTTATCCCTCTTATTCAAATTTATATTAGATATATTTTTGTTAATAGAATATATCTATATATTTATCACTATAAGATATTGGTTTGAATAGTTAGTTTAGATATTATAATCTTTATATAACATCTTAGTGGTAGTATGGATGTAAATTAAATTCCTAGTTTTCAATGGAGGGTGTATAACCATGATATATACCCCCCATATCAAAAATAAAAAATAATATTGTGGATTTTAAAAAAAAATATAGGGGATGATGAATAAAGTTAGAATATATTTGGATAAAATGATGAATGGAATAATTATCCAAGCCTCATTTAATGATGAGTAACCTCATAATATAATTGTTTTATGCCACATGTGAAATCGTATATATCATTCATAATAGTGATTTTATTTACTCGATCAATTATTATCTGGAGAACTCCAAAAAATCAATATTTAAAGGGGATATGTGGGGAATTTTGGCCAACATAAATGATAAAAAATTGACATAACTAGATCCACGATTTCTCTTTTTGATTGGGTAGAATAAATATACTTTATTGGTTTCCCATTATATGTTACATCCATCCAATAATGGATTTATTTTCTGATGATATAGGAAGAATTAACCAAGGGTTGTTTTCAATTCACTGATCTATTCTATATCACTATTGATGAATTTGGAAACCAACATGTGGTGGGTGATGCAAATAGCAATTTTCCAAGACTACAAATGTTATGGTTATAGTTTTATTATACAATGCCTCTTCTTATATGTTATACAGACATGGTATGTGAGAAAGTATTGGACATGAGTTTAATTCATTCCTATACCCACATAATTATCATGTAATCGCATAAAATCACCATTATTAATGGTATATTCATTATTGATTTTCGGGATTACCATTTCTAAATCAAAATTATTATTTAGTTAGGCCATTGGTATTTTTAATTCTAACTCAAATACTATTATGTGGTCCAAATATTCATCCAAGGTCTACTGAATCACTCCACTATCATAAAGGAGTATGGAAAAACTAATTTTTTAAGAGGGTTAAAGAGATTCCCCAAATCTAATTTACTATGCTTTTGATTTTTATTTCTTATCCCTAGTAGGATTTTAGATACACCATAAAAATATATCTCCCATGACATTAAAGTTTCATGGATGGAGAAAATTTATTTATTAGGGATCTCAATGTGAAAGAGTGTCTTATCTAGGAAACGGTGAACATTGAGGAATTCTAAAAATGTTCTTACGATGACTACCATCATTGGAAAAAACTGTGTAACACATTGATATTTTAAAAGAACATTGTGTTTGAAAGTGTATATAAAACATAACACTGAACCAAAATGAACCATGAAGTATCAATATTTATGTAATATTTTTATAACCTATCCATTAAATTGGATTTTAATACTTTTATTAACTACTCTAGGAAAAATATATAATTCTCCTACTCAATAAAACTTTTATGATAAATTATTAGTAAAAAATCACTCAATTGAAAGTAAATTAATTTTTTTCATGAAAAATACATTTTCATCAAAAAGATTTTTATTTAATTTTATGAGAATATAATATACACAATTTCAATAAAATTAAGAAATTGTAATTTAAAAAAATTATATCATTTTTTAAATTATATAATCAAAGAAATCTGATGGAATTTTTTTTAATTTTTTTGTAAATGTTTTATTTTTCAGTGAATAACAAAATATACCTATTTATATTAAAAACTATATTTTATATTAATATAATTAAAAATTAATATACAATTTTTGATTATTTTTAAATTTTAATTAGTACATTTTTATTAACAATAATTATATTATTGTATTTGGAATTTATTTTATGCATAAATTCGGTATAAAAACATTTTTATACTTGAAGATGTATTTTTTTGAAACATTGTTCTTCTTTTCATTTTATGTATCAATTTTTTATTAAGTTATTCCACTTTTATAAATTTAATTATGAAAATTTTAATTTTAATTTTTAATCATGACTTCCAAATTTGGTAAATAGTTTTCTTTTATTTTATCTCCTTATGAATATTAACCATAGTAAAAAATTGTTAACATGGAAAATGAAAATTTGGTAACAAAGGTTATAAATAATATTATAAAGACTAAAAATGACCATAACACTTTATTTGATACTATTGGATGAGTGGAAATAGGTCATATTTATCAATTATGTGCTAATATGGAAACCTAGTACTGTATATCATTAATTTTCAACTTTTTATTAGTTTATATAAAAATGTAAAAAATATCATTTTTATTGTGTTATTATCTATAATATTATGAAATAAGTATATATAAACACTATATTTAGTTATAAAAGGATCATTTGAAAGATAAAATATTTTATAATCCTTGTAATATATTCATATTTTTTAGTTATCATATGATTAACTTAAATACTTACACAATGCTGACATAATATTTATTCAATAATTAGAAAAATAAATTAAATAAATATAAAAATGGTAAATGTAAAATAATTTGAATGAATAATTGTGTTATATGAATTATTTAGAAATGTATAACATGTTTTTAATTTTTTAAAGGATTCATTTAAATTTAATTTGTTTTAATTTTGTTGTCAAATTAATATTAAAATAATAATTCCAAAAATGGAATTAATGTCATTTTATAAGAAATAATATTTAATTAAATGGTTTAAAATTTATAAATATTTATATATATATATATATAATTAATTTTTATATGTTTAAAACTATCATCTATGCTCTATTTATTGATAATGTAATTTTTTATAGTTACAATATTTACCCCAAAATAGTAAAACCAACGTTATCACAGTAATTGAAAAAACAGGATGATGTAGATTAAAAAAAGAGAAAATGTTAAAAACTAAATCTATACATGTATAAATTTTGTTGGATGATAATATTTCAATATTTCTTCTTTTTGTATTTTAATTATATCAAATCGGTGCCTTTTTTCTATGAATATTAATTCATAATAATTTTTTTTTGTAAATCGAAAAGTGCCCCTCTGCTCACTTATAATAGGGATCCTACACTCCTCTTTTCATCACACCTTATATTATTTGTAGTTTTTAAAATTTATTTCAAAATAAATTCCTTATACCCTCAAGTTCTAGAGTTATTTTTGGGGTCAAAATTCTTTATATGGAGGGTTTATCTTATAAATCAAAGGAAGTTGTCTAAGGAAGGGGTATAGTATCTAAATGAATGTTTTAGTTTTATTTCATATTATGACTCCTTCAAATATTATTCAAAAATGTTAAAATAATTAAAAAAATATTCAATATAATGATATTTTATTATGTTAATTTTATCACTTACGTCTGTCTTCTCATCATTCTAATGTGAAACAAAATCCTCATTCATGTGTATGGAATATTATCACCTAATGAACTCTTGTAATTTAATATCCATCAATGTCTGACATGGTTTGTTATAATGATGTATTTAATAAATATATATGTTATCTATTAAATTATTAGGATTATGGAAAGGTAAATTATTATTTTCCAATAATTTTTTCATCAATCGAAAATGGAAATAACATTGATGCGTAAGTACTACTTACCATCTCCATGAATGATGTAATTGATTTTTTATCACTACCAAATATTGATGATAATAAATACATATAGAAAATTTATATGAAATTAATATCATGGTTAGAATTTTGGAAATGATAAAACTACGATTAATCTATAATGAATGAGACAATCAGACCAAGACATGCATGAAAAGAGATGCCATTTTTACCTAGAATAGTGATTTAAATAATGAATTGTTCATAAACAAGTGGTAATATGTTATTATAAAATAAAATATGGGATCATATTTATATGTATGGTTTTTTAATTCCTATATAACAATATTATATTTATTATATTGTATTTTCTACTATGTACAGTGGAAAATGAGATATAAGTTCATGGATATCTAGGGACCACCCCTTTTCTTTATGTTTTGACCTTCATCTCTCTAACTCAAATTATTCTACTCTATATAAATGATGGTGTGGATTACTTCTAATCCATAATGGGACATTGTCCACCATGTGGTGTTTTCATAGTAGTTAGACTTAAATTATTCTTATGTTAGGATTTGTATTTCTACAAAATTGTAGATGTTTCCATGATCATTTGTTATCATGTTCATTATTTTTTGATCCCATGGGATTACACAATATCTTTCACTTTTATGATATCAGGTTATACCATTGACTTGAACATTATGATTTATAATATTTTTTATTCCCTTATTGTGATGTTTAGATCCCCCGTTTATATATGTATTCCCTATGATATCACATGATGTTTTGGAAACTGAAATATAATTTGGAGATAATTTAGAGATTTAAATAAGGAATATTTATTTTCATTTTGATTTTTTATGTACCTAGTCGTATAAAGAAACATGGCCTTTTGATCCCTTTTTGTATTTAATTTAAATTTATGGTATAAATCAAGTAAGAATATGTATAAAAGGGATTGGATAACTATAGTTGTTATCAGATAAAGATATTTGTTTATAATTATAATTATATTAGTTTGGTGATAACCCTAAGGATACATCTAGTTATACGAAAATATACAAGAAATTTTTTAAAGTATAGAGAAAGTGGTTTATATAAAATATCATCCATATATTGAAATGACATGTTGATATGGATTTGGAACAGTTGTACCTAGGGGTAATAACCATAAAATTGTATATTGTTCATTTAATCAATTTTTACTTAGTGAATGACAAGGGTTCTATTATACATAAATCATTTTCCCCTCCCTGGGATATTATTTAGAAATTCATAAACTCTTTAAGAACCATTATAAAGGACATGAAAAAATTGTTAGGATAGAAAAAATAATAGGTAAATTACAATTGAAAACCTATATTGAAACCTGGAGAGTAATTTTTTTAGATGTAACTATCATTTATAGTTTCTTACTTCTATTATTATAAGTTTCCCTTTTGTATTTTTATTTATTAATATATTAATATATTATTTTTCCTTTCTAGATAATGGAAGTAAATAATTGAAAATATTAAAATAAAAAAACATGATAAGAAATGAAATTATTTACTGAAAGATATTCATATTCTTATAGGACTATGAGTTGGAGACATCATTTATGTAATTGTTCTACTAAATAATTATTTTAATATTAATTTAAATCATTCCTTAAAATATTTTTATCCTAGGAAATGGAATTTTGTGGTATATTTTTTTATAAAAATAAATACTCCTAACTTTATTAAATTCTATAATCCCCTCATCAGGTAAAAATAAATTAACCATATTGAGAAGATATTCTTTATCCATCCAATACCCATAAAAACCTAAATTTTTTCTGGATGATATTTTCTTACTGGGGGAAGAAAATTATTAGACGATGTTGATTAATAACTTGATGTACAATGAATACATTGATTTCATATAATGGGAATAATTAAATAAAATATTTTTCAATAAATATTTCCTAGTTTTCACCATCTTAAAATTATGATTTGGTTTCTCTGATTGAATAAAATTGAAGATATTTTATCATAGATTATGTGAAAAACATCATAATTATTACTACGTATTCCTATTTCTTCATTATCAATTTATAAAGTAAGGTGTACCCCTTGTTTGGTTAATTAAATACTTGTCTTCAAAAATCAATGGTGATTCAATAATTTTACAACAATGAATTTTTTTTTTCCATCACGGTCAATATGTAAATTAGAGACTCTCATTGGTATTACGGTCCTCTGTTAAAATGTATAAAATATATTTTTCATTAGGCGGATCAATAGATAAATATAATAGAGGATTGTAAATATAGAATCCAACATGTAACAATTGTGGGAAGAAGAATCTTTGAAACCTTTTTAAGGGAACTGGGAGATGTTTCAGTAGTGGAAAAGAGGAAATTCCTGTTATCCAATGTTGAAGAGAGATAAAAAACCATGAATATAATGTAAGAAAAAAATTCATATCAAAACTCATACTATGGTCTAATTATTCAATTTCAAGGAATGTGAGAATTATCAAAACCAATTCCATATTCTATGTTTTATCAGATAAAATAAACAAAAACAACCTCCAACGCCTAAAGAGAAATAAATGGAATATGATATCACTACTTATGATGTGGATCATGATAAAGGGTTGGTGACATGGATTATGGTTATTATTAAATAATATTGGATTCAATTTTTTATTCTATTTCTATTCATTCCTTAAAGTCTTTTATGTTTTGTAGAATTATCTAAATATCACCTCTAAACATTGGGGTTTCATTAGCCATGAGAATAAAAACAAATAAATTGATTCATTTAGGGTTAATTACTCCCTAATTCATTTATTTGGATAAAATAGTAAATAAAATATCATAATACTTCATTTATTGGAGGTTGATACTATTTTGTTCATGAATTGGATGTCTTTATATAAAGACAACATCAACATTTTGGTTAGAGGAAAATCTTTTTTTATCTGAAGTCATCCTTCAATTCTGTTAAAAGTATAAGGAGGATGATGAATCATCCATGGAATCTTCTACTCATGTTTGGATATTATTTACTTATTAGAATAAATATATACCTGAAACTATTGAAAAAAGGTTATAATCAAGCTTGAATTCATGATCCTTGGGAGGGATTATAATGATGCATTCTTTAATAGGTTTCCTGGTCTTCCTCTAGACTGAGAGTTTAAGTTATCAATAAAACATTTAGTAGTATCTCTACTCATATCCAATAATTCTTATAGAATGGAAACAATTGATTTGTGGGGACATAAAAAATTACAAATTATTCCTAAAATTTCTATTGTGAATTTGAGTGCATCAGTATGGGGTGAGCTAATCCACTTTGTGAATAAGAAAGATTGATCAATGTTCCAGTCTATAGATTATTATGAATGCAAAAAAAACATGATAAAGAATGATTATCCTCTACCATGGGTAGAAATTTTTTTAAATCATCTATGTGGGGCCTAATATTTCTCTATATAACACCTTTAGTTGGAATATCTCAAATTAATGGCTATGAATAAAGATATTAACAATAGTTACCTTCATATAAGGTATGTATTCTATAAGATCGTATTGATGACCTTTTGACTCAATAATTCTTAATGAATTTTTATGGAAATGATGAATAGATTCTTTAGAAATTAATATAACAATGTTTTGGAAGTATTTATCAATGATCTTCTGGTATTCTCTAAAATAAATTAGGTTATTAGGAAGAAGTTTCATACTGTGTTGATGATGTTGTCAAAGACGAATCTATATAATAAATCTACATTAAATTTGAGTTCTGGATAAATGAATTATCAGTATTGTGGAATGTTAACACAAGAAAATGGGTATGTTTAGACCCTTATAAAATATTTTAAACTAAGTACTCTATTATAATGGAATATATAATTATGATTTGTAGTGTCCTTAGACATCCTCGGTATTGTTGATGATTTTTTTGGAAACATCTAAAGAATGTAAAATAATTTTAACCAAGTTCACTCTAAATGGATTAACATTTTTTAAACTAGTCAATGTGACAATAGAATTATGGAATTAAAAAAGATTAATATCACAGCACCAGTCCTCACACATCCCTCTTGTGTGGAACATTTCATGGTATAATGTTTTTCTATAAATAAGGGTTTTTTATGTGTACTAATGAATAATTATAATGTGATAGACTATTCCTCAAATATGTATATTGTTTAAGAGAATAACTATCCAAGAGATGTTCTAAAGTTGTATTTAATGATTTCTATATTAAAAATATTGAATTATTATCTAAATGGAGAGAAGTGTGAAATATATGTGGATCATAAGAGTAATAATCATATATTGACATAGGAAGATCTTATTTTTTACTAATGAATATTTTTAGAGATAATGATGTACTATGACTGATCAATCCACTACTATCCTAGGAATGAAACTAAGTTCGTTTATTTTCTATATACAAAGGATCTAACAACCTTATCACTAATGAAAATCTAGAAAGATCCAATATTCATAGACTTTCAAGGATAGAAAATTTAATTGTAAAGGAAAGAAAATAATCATTCCCTTCTCAAATGATTACTAAACCATCCCTTCTGGATAGGATAAAAGATACTCAAAGAGATGATATGTGAAGTCAGAAATGATGGAAGCTATAAGAATAGGGAAATCCTTGGATTTCAAAATTTATGTAAAATGAGATGTATGATTTGGGTCATCACTTTGTGTACCATCAAATGTAGAGATAAATAATGAGTTTTTGAATGAATATCATAAATCACCATTTTCAATACACCCAAGTTGAATCGAGATGTATCTAGATCACTGAGATAACTATTGGAAATACATTATAAAGAATGAGGTAGTGGAATATATAATAATGTTTCTGGTGTGTTTTCATCTGAATGATTAATAGAAAAAAGATAATGGGGATGATGAAACCATTACACATAACAACATGGAAATGGGAAAATATCACCGTGGACATTGTCATTAGTCTTCGAAATACATAAATTGTAAATAATTCTACACGGTTTTCGGTGGATCATCTTACAAATATTGATCACTTCAGTGTAATTACATTAGACTAATAGCTTCATAAATGTTAAAGGATATACATTATATATGTTGTGATTCTATATTGAATACCCCGATTGATTATATTTTAATGATATATTAGATATAACAAATGTTCCTGAAGAATATATAACATTATATAAATGATAAGTTAAAATTCAATACAACATATCGACCCTAATCTGATGGCCAAACTAATTAAATTATTAAGAAACTAGAATTAATGTTGAGTTCATTCTCTATAGACATCAAAGGAGGACGAGATCCATATATTCCTATGGTTGAGTTCTTGTGCAATAATCATAAAATAATCCAGATACCTCTTTATGAATCCCTTTATTGGAAGATAAGTGGATATCCTTTGTGTTGGGATGAATTAGGAGAACACAAGAAGATGAAGACTTAAATGTTTGAGGAAATGGCAGTTAAGGTCAATACCATTTAGAAACCCATCAGGAATGCTCAGAGTTGATAGAAGAGCTATGATTAAAATCATTGATGATACATGGAGTTTTAGGTAGGATATAAAGTGTTACTCTATATATATCTATGGAAGAGATTAATGATAATTATTATAAATGGTATTCTAATACTTACGTACATTGGTGAATTTGATATTCTTGATCCCATAAGATTTGTGGAATTTCAACTAGCACTCCCACCAACCCAATCTCAAGTACATAATAGATTCTATGTATCCCTCTTGATGAAGTGCATTGAATATACTTAAAATGTATGGAATTCATATGAGGTTCTAATGGGAACTAATCTATCTAATAAGGAGTTGCAGGTGAATATATTTGACTATAGAGATAATTTTTTACAAAATAAGACAACTCTCAATGTTAATGCATGATTTTGAAACCATAAATATGTCATGGAACCCTGGAAAAAGGAGAAATAAATGAATCATAAGTAACCTCACATGTTTTCCCTGTAGAAAATAATTTGAAATTTCAAGGGAAAAAGCTTTCAAGGGGGAATAATGTAACACTAAGTGATTCTAAAATAACACTATGTTCGATAACATACGTGACAAAAAAAATTGGGCCTAAAAGAACCATGGAATGTTATTATTTAAATAAAATTGTAATAAATAAATCATCAAATTAGATTTTATAGGTAAGACTGACTGATTTATGAAATATATATAATGTTTACAGTAAATAAATATGTACTAATAGATTCTTTATAAATAATTACTCAATTGTTAGTAAAATAATTTTATTCCACAAAAATGTGTTTTTTTATTTTTTATGATAAAATATTAGTATTATTTTCTGGAATATTTATAGATTTCATTTTATTTAAATTATATCATTTCTTACATCATCATATCAAATTTATCTTATGTTGAAATTTTGAGTTTTTTCTAAAAAAAATATTTTTTAATGAATAAAAAATTTAAATGTATTTATTTAATTATTTATAAAGTATAATTAAATTTTGGGTTATTTTTAAATTTTAATTAATTAATATTTATTAAAAATAATATAATTATTTTCTTGTAAATTAATTTTATACCTGATTTTTTTATGCAGATGTATTTATACTTTAAGTCTTTTTTCTTAAAGTAAAATATGTTTCTATGTGTTTTGAATTTTAATAATAAATTAATTTCACCTAGTTCAACAAATTCATTATTTAAAAGTTCATTATATATTTGGAATTATAAATTACAAATTTCATAAACAGATCCATTTTATTTTTTTCATTATGAATAGTAACCAAAGTAAATAATTTTCACCATGGTAAGGGTAAATAGGGTAATTTAAGTAAAAACTACTCGGACAAGGACTAAAAAATGACCATAAAACATTTCATTATTAATATTTTTGGTTGAATTTGGAAATTTCTATAATCTTTCTAAACATATAGAAATTCAGTTCCATATTTCTTTAATTTTAACCATTATGTTATTTTGTTTATAGAAAAGTCAAAAATTCCATCATCTTGGTTTTATGTTCTCCAAATTATTCACATAGAGGTGAGTATAAGATTGGTTCAATTCAAAATGGGTTATCTGAAATATATATGTTTTTGTACAATTTTAAATATTTTTTCTTTTTGGGGATGAAATAATAAACTTAAATTCGTACGCAATGCCAACATAATATTTATTCAGATAATTGAAAAATAAAATAAATTATTTAAAAATTTTAAAAGTAATATAATTTGAGTGAGTTCTTGTGTTAAAAGAACTTTTTAGTTAAATAAAACATGATAATTATGTGTTAGTGGATTATATTCAAATTCCATTTCTTTAATTTTGTTTTAAAATTTAAGTTAAATGAATAGTACTATATATGACATTACTGCTATTTTATAATAAATTATATTTTATAAAACGATTGAAAATAGATAAAACCCATACTTGGACAAGTGACTATTAAATTATTAAAACTATAAATTCATGTCCATTTATTCTCTTATTTTTCTTTTATATTTACTATATACACCCCTAATAAGTAAAAACATAATTATCATGGTAGTTTTCAATAAGGGTTAATACTGGTTAAAACCAAGATGTGTGCATAAAAATCTAAACTAATTAGGTACAAATATTATGACATGATAGTATTTAGACCTATCCTCATTTAATATTTGAATTATATAATTTTGGATACTTTTGTGATGTATATATATTTTTATTCAGATAATATTATATGTAATTCCAAGAGTTCACACCTCCTCATATATAATAGGGAACCTCCTCTCAAGTTTTCTTCACACATAAAAATCATTTTAGTTTAGAAAATCCCAAAAAACATCCCTTCCTAAAATCCCCAAAACATTCAAGCGGTATTTTTTGGGATGAATCAAAACCTTAGTAGGGTTTATGGTTTAATATAATTGATATTGTTTAAATAAGAGGTATTGTTTTTAACTAAATGTTTTAGTTTAATTTTCCTTCTACCTCCATCAAATAATCATCTAAAATTATGAAATAATAACACCATTATCTTTATTATAATGAGAATTTTAAAATGATAATTTCATCAGCTACATTCTTATCCTCATTGATCAAGTGGGAAACAGAATCTCCATTTCTGTGTACAGTGGAATTAAACCTTGTGAACCATTGCAGTTCATATTCAATCACAGCCTCTCAAAACTTTTTGGAATGAAAATTTTATTGAATATATAAATTATTGAAAATAATATTATGATTTTTGGAAGGTATGAAATTATTTAGAAATATTTTTTCCATCAATTGAAAATGGAAATATTGTTCTTTTGTGTATACATCTTACCATCTATATGAGCAGGGAAATTAATTTTTTATCCTTAAGATTTTTTGATGAAACAATACACACACACACACACACCCATATATATATATAGAAAATATATGTTATTAGTTAAAGGGTTATAATTATAGAGATTATAAAACCATGATCAATATATTATCAGACATTACCAAACAGAAACATGAATGAATAACGAATCAATTATCACTCAAAAAAATTATTTTAATAATTAATTATAATTAAATAGGTTATAAGATGTTATAAGAAAATAATATATGTTCTGATATAAATGATTCCATTTTTGGTATACATTTATAATAAATAGATATTTATTAGTAAGAAATTTCCAACATGTCAATATACTTATGCAACTTAATTTAAGGGAAGTCTTCGAACTACCAATTTTCTTTAAGATACGACCTTTCTCTCTAAAAATCTCTTTCTATATCTTTGATTTTATAGACTATATATAAATTATATTTATATGTCTCTTACATATATACCAATCTCATTATCCTTTCCTTTTATGGGTTAAAAAAATACTTATATTTATTTGATAAATTATTTCCATATTTAATTTCTTAACATTATGTTTTGAAGGAAGATTATGTAACCCATTCAATTTCATCGGTACATATTATATTTATAATTTATAGTTTATTTACATTTTTTACACAAAAAATTCATGTACATGTAGTTTTTGATACTCTTATATTACACTCAAATGTGTTATGTATATTTTTTCTCCAGATATTTTTTGTTTGGTATTAGGGAGTAAACATAATACACAGTGGGATATTATACAAGATGTTATGTTGTCTTGGAAGTTATCCTTGTAATTTTATTTTACCATTTTTTATATTCTTGACACATTCGAGAATTTTCCATGATATTTTGTAACAATTTTCATCTTTTTATGTTCTCATGTGATTACACCTAAGCCTAATCTTTTATTATAACATATTATACCACTGACTCACACGTTATGCTTCCATATCATGTTTATTCCCATACAATGAATTTTCAGTCATATATTTCTTCTATCTATTCACTACTTAATCCAATTTTGTTTCATGTGTGAAATGGTTTTTAGGATCTCATTATGGTGATTAAAAGAAGGGCATATTATTTATATATTGTTGTTTTATATACCTGGTCTTTCAAGTACCCATATTTTTTATACTTTTCTTAAATTTAATGGATATGTATATTGGTAATATTGTATTAATATGTGTAAAATAATTTTTTTTCAAAAAATTATAAGAAAAATGTATTCCATATGACCACATAATATTGATGGAATAAAATTAATACCGAATGGTAGAGGATTTGTTTGAGTGTACCAACATGAGATGTAAAAATGGCCAAATGTGTTTTTAAATAATTTACCAATATATGCACAGTGAAGATTAGTGCATGATAAATCAGAAAAATGTTGGAATGTCTAGTATGCATCCAAAATTCTTATTATGAGATAATAGAGTTTGTTTTCACTATGGACATCATTACTTTGGTCAAGGTAGTGATACAAGATTTCTCCATATTTTGTATTAGGGGTGTCTTATCTACTAGTGGAATCAATACTAGTGAGAGAAGAAGGTATCGGTTGAGATAATTTAAACCTCTCTAAAAATATTCACCCTAATGATATGTAACCCATTTATTCATTATCCTTATGAAAGGAAAAATATTTTGTGGGTAGTAATTTATAATGTGATTTATACAATAGATACACCCATAGATTCTTCTTAACACATTGTGGTTTTTAGAAGTTTTATTTGTTAGGATACCAATAGAATATGACAAGACTTTGAGGGGGGAAATTTTTGTGGTATAAATTTTAATACAATTTCACATTTATTCCATGATTACCTCTTCACATATTCATTGAATATATCTCTCAATAATTATCTCTCATCTAGTCATTATATATATATAATTTTTCCTGAACCGTCTTGTATACCTTGGTACCGTTATAACTGTGCTGATACTAACAAAGCCTAAAGGGAGTTCCCTATCCCCACAGCATGGAAACTAGTACCTACCATCATACAAGATAAAACTGGTAATGGTTTTCCAACCAAAATAATGGATGTATAGAAAAAAAAGATAGTATTTTCAAAAGAAAACTCCATAGGGAGAACAATAACATTATTAAAATAGGTATAAAAAACCAAAAATTACATCATCAATATACCATAAATACTAGATAAACCACCCGAGTCCCAATAAGACACAACACTCCAAGACTAGAAGATCGAAAACAACTACCACCTCAAAGTGGATCTCTCCCCATACTCTAATTGGGATGGAGAAAATATAAAAATGCCTTAAGGAAAAGGTAGGTTGTGAGATAAAATACTAATGGGTTCTTAAATAGTGTTCCATAATAAGATTTATTATGAATTAAACCAAATAATGTAATAATATTTAAAGTAAAATGGTGATGGGAGTAGAATTTAAATTTTAAAACAAATAAAAATCTTTTCATTTGAATTGATGGATACATTTAAATAAATTCCTCATGTAAAAATTTTATATAAAATAGTTTATATGAATCCATTGTCATGTGTAAATATGTTTTATAATAATGGAATATATCTTAAAATAATTCATAGATAAGAATTATAGTAATATTCCAAGATATACCTTAGTTCCAAGATGTTGGATCCTCACACATCTCATATCATTTATCATGGTAATATTTTTACACGTGTCCCTAATACAATGGTTACATAGGACTCCTCTATATCCCATCAGGGATAATATCCACTACACTATGTTTCTATTAATATTTCAAAGTATCTATACATTTATAAGGCATTACCATCGTATATTTTTTGTCTAAATTGATACACTAACTACCTAGTCATCAATTTTCTCAAACAATCAATCAAAATTTGTAAAATTATTTTAAAACTACTTATAATACAATTTTCTCATTTCCCATTTCTATATTCTAATTTCTATTCAAAAACCGAAACATGGTTTTTAAATTAATTAATTCATTTTACAATATAAAACCAAACACATGTTCTTATTAAATAATTTTAAGTAGTTGTTTCTGAAAAAAAATTCAAAAATTTATTTCGCACATTTAATCAATTTAAATTTACACCCTAATTTCCAATTCCAATAGAATTGGGAGGTTTCCCAAAATCTCATTCTAAATCCATTTCCAACTCTCAAGTAAAATGAATTTGTCTTCCCAAATTTAACTGTATGAAATTTCATTTATATCAAAACATTTAAAGGATTATAATAAGGAAAATATCAATTAATCAATCTACCTTCATGAAGAAGTTCATGTAACACAGCACCCACAATAGAATTTAATGATGAAAAACATTGGAAATAGGGATCAAGGAATCAAACCTAAGTCCAAATACCGAAAAAAGATTTTTAGATCCATCATAAAATTCTTGATCTAAAAATATCGAATGCAGGATAGATATAGGGAGTGGGATATAAGGAACGAGGTAAGATCACTTACGGAAGAAGAATCGAACTATGTTTTAAAAGATTTGATCCACCATGGAAATGGTTTGGAGATGCCAAAATGGGTTCTTGGCAGCTACAATGATCTAAAATGACATATAATCTTGAGTTAGGTGTGGGCGAGGGTTCATATGTGGGTTTAGGGATTTTTAACTAATTTCTTGGTATTAAAATATTCCACAGGAATGGTTAGATGGGTACAACCACATGCTTTTACTATTGTGCACTATAGTCTTTCACCCCTATAATGAGGTACACATATTCTACAAGGTGGGTGCATGGTTTCCAATCTATGTACAACTGTAAAAAATACCACTACATTGGTTTTTTACATTTTCCACTATTTCATAACATGGTTTGGAAAAAACATGCACCAGTCACGCCCAACAAAGAAAAATTCTAAAAATTCAAATTTTTTAGCTGAAGAGCCCCTATATCAGACCTAACCAAAGTATGATAAAAAATAGTTTCATGGAGTACTGGAAAAAAGTAACAGTATGTTATAACCTCCCCACCATAAAATAATTCCCACTTAAATCCTATCAAGAAGACTCCATGTCAAAAATATGGGGCCACTACTCTCACATTAGTGCCTATCTCTCCCATATTTCATGATTATCATAAATCTGATTCTATAGGACTCAAAAAAATGTACCATCCTCACACTATGTAACTTGGTTTTAAAATAAACTATCACAAACAGATTCTCACTAATGGAAAAATTAAACTCAACATAAAGATCAATCTAGTTGAGAATATGAGATAGATCAGAACGAATCTTTTAGAGCTATGATACATGGAACATGTTATGTATCTAAATCAACTATGGTGGATGTTCTAAATGATTTTATACTTTCTCCACCTACCAAAAACCTTGAAAGGTACAAAAAAATTAGTAATCATTCGATTCACTCAATATGTTGGTGACCCAAATGAGGTGAATCTTTCAATAACACATGATTGCTAAATGTAAATTCAAATGGTATATAGTGACGATTAATATAATAACAATATATACTTTATGAGAGAAACATCTTCTAATGAACCAACTAAATCATTGATGTTTTCCCATTAACCAAGATCTATCTAACAAGGGAAATTTCTTCTATATCTATCCATCATAATGAATATCAACAAGGTCAGACATACAATGCCTCAAAAAGATCCATCATTATTACAGACTGGTAACTATTATTATAAGAAAACTCAAATTTTCTCAAATGGTCATCCTAATCCCCACCAGATTCAATATCATGGGTGTGAATTTTATCTTCAATAATATTTATATCCCTATTTTTAAGTCCATATGTATTAATATAGTGTTCCATACTAAAACAAACATGAGATCCCAGATCCTCCTATAGGACTCTCCAAAGTGATATGTAAAATTGGGATACATGTCAGAGACTATAGTAGATAGAACTCAACAAAAATGAACAATATACTTCACATATATATTTCCCAACTCCTTATATTTTGTTGTATCATGAATGCTTATAAAGTGAGTGGTTTGGTCATCCTACCATTGACAAACCATATCACATTCTTCTTCCTATGGGTATGTGAAAATTGAACCAAAAAATACATTGAAAACTCATCCAACATTAAATTTGGCATTGGACATGGATGAAGCAATGTTTAAAGTCTCTGATTCACAGCCTTGACCTATGGGTAAGAATAAAAATGAGAGAAAAAATCATAAATTTCATGTCTCATACCCAGCCTGTCAGAACCTAGGTCTTCATTTATGGTATGGATCCTGCTTTTGGGTATTATTTGAGGTTAAAGGAGGAAACATAGTTTTTATTTGTACATGTCATGTAATTGTGAGTAAACGGTATGTACCCGGTTTCTACATACTATAGTGTACTAGCTATGTAACGGAAGAGTACATCATCTTATAATAGCTGAGTACATGGTCGTGTAATGACCTAACAGACAGCTTAATCCAGGGGCTAGTTAAGGCTACTGCACAGTGTGTACATTTAATAAACAACTTCAAGTAGTTTTCTTTTTATTTGATAAATCATAGCAGGGTTACGACTCATCTTTGTAAACATCTTTTTCTCCCCTTGGTTCATACAAGAGAGAAACAAAATGGACGAAGAACTTAGAACCCCTCCTGATTCTCCATTCGACCTCGGATTGAGGCTCTGTCGGGTGCGTTGGAACCCCATAGGTGATTTCTCAATTACCCTACAAAATTTATTCCTAATTAATTATCTCTTGTGAGTTATTATGGGATGAGATTGTTTCACCTTATTATATATCTACACCAATTTAGGCCTATTCAAGGGATGGTGTTCATGATTGTCGATCAAAAGACATCAAGGTAAGTGGTTTGTTCCTTCTGTTGTTCGTCTTTGTATTATATATGCATAAAGTTTCACAAACCCATGTTTGGGGTATTCTTTGATTTGTATTTTTACCCTGTTTTTCACTATCTATGGATTTATTGTTTGATAAAGGGTAGTTTATTATGGATAAGGTTGTATACCTTGTTTATAGGAAACACCGTGGATGTGCTTCCTTGTTTGATTATTCATGGACGTTTGGTCTAGGATTCATTTAGGCTTTCCTTGTTTCCATGAATTGTTTTGTTAGGATGGAGTTTCTGATTATATGAAATGCCTTTGATATGCATTGTGGAAGTTATACCAAGGGGAATTTGATGGTTAGAGAATTCTAAGGTTGGGTCATCTATAAATGAATTGTTGTTATGTTGACCTAGGGGTATTGACTATCAAAGCTACAAGGTGGTCATCGACCTAGTGGTTTATACTGTGAGAGAATACCTAGGTGGTTATTTATAATTGTTTGGTAGTATATTAGACAAAGGGGTTTAGACTGTGAGTTATTTTCTAGGTGGTCATTTGTAAATGGTAACTGTTATGTTAGATGATAGGGTTTAGATCGTGAGAGACACCCATAGGGACATTACTAAATGAATTGTTGTTATGGTAGACTAGGGTATTAGACTATGAGAACTATCCTAAAAGGGTATTTACTGAATAATTGATGATGGTGACAAGTCTACCAAGCCAAAGCACAAGCATGGACTCTGTCCTAATTGTTTTTTTAGATGGTGTTCTGAGATGTTTGTTGTTACTATTACATAGAGGATATGGATATTATAATACATCCATAGGTTTACATGATTCAATGGATTAATAATGAATGATAATTTAATGTAATTGAAAATTCTAGGATTATTTAATATTGAGTATTTCTGATTGTATTTCTTAATTTATACGTATTACCTGATGTATATATTAACTTATGGTTAGGAAAATATCATATGGTGGTTTCCTATTGGATTCGACTCACACCTTTTTGGGTCATGTTTTTTGACCGAAATAGAATATATGGTTGGTGGTATAGATAAGGGAGAGATCCCTTCTTTATCAGGTACTTGATTGTTGTTGGAGCAAGAGATCATAGAAAAATTTGAGGCCTGTGATGGTATTGAATTTTACTCTTTTCCTATACTTTTGTTTCAGTTTTGTATTTCCAACATTGTGACTTGTTGGGATGAATTCCTAGACACATGTCACATGAATCATTTATAAATGCTTCAGTTGTTATATTACAACCAATCATCCATTGTTTACATTTTTTGTATGGAAGTACTACTTCTGCTATTGTTTACTATTTTATCTTCACTGTATATACTCTGCAAATGAGGGAATAGTTTCCCCATTATCACACTATGGACCTCACTACTAGTCGTCTACCTCTGGAATTTTGGGAAATGTTCTTTAGGTCATCTGATGCACCAGGATTGGGGAACCTTGGGGTAGCACCCACTACCGGGACGTTAAGAAGTGGTATAAAAGGAAAGTTATATTATTATTTACTTAGTATTTGGAGACAATAGTCTAGGATATAAAAAATAACTAGTTGTTAATAAGCTATTCTAGGGAGTAGCTAACCATTGTGCCGGGAAAATCCATGTTACCTTGAATATTGGAATTTTTCTGGTTTTTCAATTATTACAGTTTATTTGATTTCACCATTGGGTGATTCACTTGTTTTTATCTATTATGATTTATATCATTGTGTTTCTATTTCTATTGAAACCCGATGAGATGAGGGTATTCCATCTCATTCATCATATAGTCACTTTTTAGAGATCACATTTCATGCATTCATGTCATTCCATTTTGGGTGTATCAATGATTTCATGCTATTTTAATAGATTTTTTTCTTGATATATATGTTTTTTTATTGTTTCTATGATAGAATACATTCTAGCTTGATAGGGTAATGGTATATGTAATGTTTCATTTGATGGACACCATTATTTGTTCCATGAGGTTTTATGGGCCCTTTTGGATCTGAATTTAGTGTATCACATTTTAAATTTAATTGAATTATATTAAGGCATGACATGAATAAGGATTCAAAACATTGATTCATAGGGATTATGGACTCTCAGAGATTAAAACATGGAATTCATGGGAAAAATATTAAGGGTTCCGGAGTGGTTTCAGGGGCCTACAGTCTTGAACCCTAGACAACATGGAGTTTGATGTTATGAACACATCCCATGGGTTCTTCTATTTTTTAAGAAACCTATTTTCATAATTACACACCGTGTACCATATGTAAATTCCATATAGATGTTGACCGTGTGACTGACCTTGTGAGCAGAGACATGGGGTTGATAAACAATTGGTAGAACATGTTGTGTATGGGGAGTACACATCGTGCTGAAGAGACCATGTATCCAGCCATGTGACTAATGACATGGGTGGATGAAACATGGGTTTTACGCACTATGTCTTACTTGTACACACCGTGTAGAAATCAACCATGTGTCTGTCAATGTGACTAACGACACGGGTGGATGAGACTTATGTTTTACACATCGTGTCTATGGTGAACACATTATGTAGTTTTACACCAGGATAGAATCGTGTAGTTCTATCCATGTAGAATAATTTGGGTAGGTGTTAAATTCATGTACACACTATATACCAAGAGGAACGCACTATTTGTATTGGGTGTTACACGACCAGGTTGGCAGAGGTACACGCCCATGTTAAGGCTTAAGGGAACACTCTCTGTAGTGGTTATACATGCCAAGTAACCCTCTTTTGTAAAAATGGAATGTTTTCCTTCTTATGTTACATTCATGAACTTCAAAGTTTCTCTCCTTGATAATATATTAATGAGGTTTTCACTTGACCGTGCAGTGTCATTCAACCATGATTTCCTTTGGTTGTACGCCAGGTACAGGGTGTTGATTAGACACTGGAACTGGTAGATTAGGGACTACCAGTAGATCCTTCCACAATGATCACCTTGGAACCAACTATTATACGAGACGTAGGTGCTGATGCACAGTTCTGTGAAGTCTTTTTGAGAAAGTTTCATATTTTTAGGGAGCAACACCTCATTCCTAGTCTATGCCAGAGTTGATGTGGGTGTCCTAGCAGCAGTCGCCTCCAAATTCTTCAGGGGATGGGGGACCATAGGTTGCATATTTATGGTTGAAGTCCGTGATTTCAATCTTCGATCATCTAGATATGGGTCTTGATATGAGGTTGAATCTAGTGACGTACATGCTACGTGATTCCACCAAGAGATGGTGGGATGTTATCTCTCAGGTGGGATGTCATCGGGATGTGGTTGGGAAACTGTTTCATAGGGCCTTCTATGATTACTTCTACCCTAAGACGTTGATGGCCAACTGATCCTGGGAGTTTATTCATTTGGAGTAGGGTTCTCTTTCAGTGTTGGATTATTCCTCTAGCTTTATAGATCTTCAGTGCTTCATACCAATTTTGAGAGGTGATGATTTATCTTTGGCTAGGCGATTTGAGGATGGTCTCTGGTATGACATCCAATCATAGGTGAATGTTTTCAGGCTAATTTAAATGACTACTATAGTAAATCAGGTGCTGATTACCGAGTGCAATATGAGGGAGTTAGAAGCTTTGAGCTAGGGTGGTTCATCATCAAGGGTTTGTACTCTTTCAACCGATAATAGGAAGTTATGCTGGGAGATTTCATGGGATTTTTTGTCAGGTAGCCTGGTGGTATGCTACCAGAGCATAAAGAGTGGTCAAATGAGACTACATTGGCAGAAGGACCCTATTGAGTTATTATATTGCGGAACGATTGGTCATATTTAGTGTTTTTACCAAATGTTCTCACCATAAGTGAGTGATACTGGATTTGTTATGAATCCACAATCAAGAAACGAACCACCAGTTTCTCATTAGTCATGGAATTGGAGTTCATCAGGCCTTTTAGGACGATGAAGAGGCTGTGGTCAAGGTAGCAAGATAACATATTTTTAGTGAGAATAGGGTGGATCAACTCAGGGTAGTCAGGCAGGGTCGCAGGGCTGTGGTATAGGTTAGACATTTCTAGTGGAGCAGACCATCAAGATCAAGATCCTGGACCCTCTACGGTTAGAGTTACGATTCTAGTTGCCTCAGTTTTAGCTTCTCCTATTTTTGATATAGGGTATTCCCATAGTTTTATATATTTTTCCATTAGTAGAGCCTTGGGATCTGTATCTTTACATATAATGATGTTATGATTCTAGACAACCCATTGGGGATTAGGACGGCTAGTGTACGTTAGTTTAAGTATTTCCCTCTTGATGTTGGTGGGTTTCACTTTTTGTTGTATCTCTATTTCTTAGAGATGACAGGCTTCAATTTCATTCTCAGAATGGATGGGTTGGTCTCATTTTAGGCCTTTGTAGACTTCTATCACCGTAGGGTTAATATCACATCACCATAGGGATGATTTTTTGTACAAAAGGGTGAGTGGGATGTCCATGCAAGCAGAGTTAGACCCAAGCATCATGGTTTGGGAGGAATTATACCCTAGACTGTGAGTCTATATCTGGATGAATAGGGGACTTCCTATATGGACTTTCCTCCAGCGGTGGATCATTTCATAGATGTATATCCAGATGAAATTTCAGGATTACCTCCATATCGAGAGGTAGATTTCTCTATTGATCTTGTTCTATTAGTGACACGAGGGTCTATTCCTCCTTATAGGATGGATACACCAGAGTTATAGGATCTAAAGATGTAGTTAGAGAAGTTGTATGTAAAGTGTTTCATCCAACCTGGTACTTCTCCTTTGGGATCGGCTGTCCTTTTTTATTAAGAAGGCATACTTTACACTCAGAATTTGTGTGGATTATCGGAAGCTAAACCCATTGACAGTGAAGAACCGATAACCCTTGATGATTATTTATGATCTCTCTAATCATCTTCAAGGAGCCTAAATTTTCTCAATGATTGACTTTAGATCCAATTATCTTTAGTTGTGCACTAGACCCTCAGATATACCTCTTATAGCCATTTAGAGTAGGTATGGTCTATATGAGTATTTGGTTATGTCGTTCAGTCTCACAATGGTGCCGACAATTATCCTGGTACTGAAGAAATATGTGTTCCATCCTTACTTGGATTCATTCGTGGTACCCTTTGTGGATGATATCTTGGTGTACTCTCACACTCGACACGACCATGCCACCCATCCTGAGATCATATTGAGTACACTGAGAGAGCATCAGTCATATTTCAATCTAAAAAAGTGCCAATTTTCGATGGATCATATTCACTTATTAGGTCATTTCATCTCAGAGATAGGTGTATCTATAGACCCAGATAAAGAGAGAGTAGTAGTTTCCTAGGAGTAGCCAAAGAATGTCTTTGAGGTACTGAGTTTTCTGGGCCAGGATGGATACTATAGACATTTTATTCAAGACTTTTCATGCTTATTAGTTTCACTAATAGGCCTGACTAAGAAGGGTGTGAATTACTTGTATACAGATTCTTAAAATTCATCCTTTCAGGAGCTGAAAGAGAGATCAAATTCAGAACCACTTCTGATTTTTGCAGAACCAAGAAACAGTTACATAGTTTACTATAATGTATTAGTTATTGGGTTTGGAGCAGTGCTTATGCGAGGGGAAGGAGACATTTCATACGGGTTTTGGCAGTTGAGGCCACATTAGAGGAATTACCTAATGCACGATATAGAGTTGTCTACAGTTCTTCATACCTTACAATGTTGGAGACATTATATTTTGGGAGATCATTTTGTGGTATACACTAACAAAAAATGCCTCAAGTATATATTTTCTTAGTGATAACTGATTTTGAGACAATGAATGTGGGTTGAGTACCTTTAGTCTTTTGAATTTGAGCTTCCCTATACGCCTTGAAAAGGCAAAGCAGTGGCTGATGCATTGACCAGGAGGACTCGGATACAAACAGTTAAAGAGTCTTGTAGGGAGTGGTTTCTTATGGATCTATTCCCTAAGATAAAATTGTAAGTTCATGACAGTTAGGGGTAGATTTTTCTTCCTTATATATCTGTTACCTATACACTACTGGATTGAGTGAGAATGAGGAATCTATTAGATTCTAATGGCCTAGACTTATGAGAGACTGTGGCAGGTGAGGACTCTACTCCTCGGTGGACCATAGGTGATGATGAGGTCTTTCATTTTGTTGGATGAATATGGAGGTCAGCAGGCAAACATGAGGAAATGATGCGAAATTTTCATTTCTTAGTATGTGCAGTTCATCGTGGTGTCACCAAGATGTATAGAGATCTACATCGTCAGTATTGGTGTCCAGGTAAGAAAAGGGATGTAGGTGATTTTTTCATTAGATGTTCAACCTGTCAACAGGTGAAGGTAAGGAATTAGTGACCCACAAGGATTTTATAGAATTTAACCATTCCTAAGTGGAAGTGGAATGATGTCACGATGGATTTCATGATAGGTTTACCGAGGTTTCCTTGAGGGAATAAAGTAGTTTTTTTTATCGATGGGATCACAAAGGTCGCACATTTCATGCCAAATAAGGAGACCTTCAGTGTTGAAGAGGTTGGAAAGTTGTACATCTGAGAGATTGTATGTTTTCATGGGGTTCCACACTCTATCATTTCAGATTGGGTTTCCCGGTTTACTTCTTGTTTCTAGAAAGGACAACAGAGGGATTTGGGTACACAGGTACTTTTGAGTACAACATACCATCCCCAGATAGATGGTCAGTATGAGTGCATGATTTATGTTCTAGAGAACATGATTTGAGCATGAATCCTAGATTCTAGGGGCTCATGGGAGAGAGACATACCCTTGCTGGAGTTTTCCTGCAATAATAGTTTTGAGGAGATGATTCAGATGGAACCTTATGAGACTTTGATGGTAGGCCCTACTGATCACCCCTATATTACCCGAAGGTAGGAGATGCTGATTTTTTGAGACCTCATCTTATCCAGGATACCACATAGTAGGTGGAGTTGATTCGGAAGAGGATGGATACTGCACAATATCACCATAAATCTTATGTTGATCGACGGAGATGACCTCTAGATTTCGAGGTCAGAGATCAGGTTTTCTAATCTATCACACTATGGTTTGGACAAAAACCAATTAGGAGATAGGGGAATATTTAAATGAGATACGTCAGGACATTTAAGGCATTGGAAAGAGTCGGTCCATTTTCCTATTAGTTGTAGTGACCTTAGAGGTACCAGGATATGCACAATGTCTTTCATGTTTCTATGCTACAACATTACTTTTCAGAACCATCTCATTTTTTTAACCCAAGGAGGTTGAGTTTGAGGTGGATGAATCATTCGAGGGGATCCCTATTCAGATTGTTGATCATAGCACGAAGGTTATTCATGGCTATTCTATTCCTCTAGTATGGGTGCTATGAAATCATGGGAGGGTACATGATGAGACATGGGATAGGGAGGCCGACTTACGATCACAATGGATAGAGTTTTTCATAAAATCAAATTCACTACCCTTGGAAAGGGAAATTTGGGGATGAATTTCTATAAGTATAATTTTTTAAGAACCTGGGCCTTCATTTCAGGTATGTATCATGATTTGGGGTTGTTTTGAAAAAATGGGAAGAAATTGAGTTTTTCTAATTACACTCCATGTACTTCTGAGTACACACGGTGTAACCGATTGAAGCGTACAGCTGGGTACTGGCCATATAACGGCTGACTACATGGTCGTGTGATGACCTGGAAAACCGATTTAGTTGGGGGACAGTTAACACTATAACACGACATGTACATTTAATGAACATGCCATGTAGTTTTCTTTTTATTTGATAAATTGTAGCGGGGTCACGTCTCATCTTCAGAAACATATTCTTCCCCCCATGGTTCGTACAGGAGAGCGATGAAATGACAGAAGAACATCGAACCCCTGTCGATTCTCTATCTAACCTTCGATTGAGACACCGTTAGGTGAATTTTAATCCCATGAGTGAGTTCTCAATTCCCCTATGGCCTTTATTCTAGATTCTTTCTCTCTCACGAGTTATTCATGGATAATAATTTTTCACATTAATATTATATCTATGCCAATTTAAGTTGATTGATGGGTTTTTGTTCAAGAGTGTTGAACTTATGACATCAAGTTAGGTGGTTGGTTTCATTCATTGTTCATCTTTGGATAATATATTCTTAAAGTTCTGCATATGCATTTTTGGGGTATTTCTGATTTGGAATTTAATCCTGTTTATTACCTATTATGGTTTCATTGTTTGATAAAGTGTAGTTTCTTATGTATAATTTTGTATTCCCTTTTATGGGACACACCATGGGTTCATTTCCTTATTTTATTATTCATGGTCATTTGTCTAGGATGCCTATAATCTTTCATTTTTTCCATGCATTATTTTTTAGGATGGAGTTGCTGATTATATGAAATGCATGTGATATGCATTGTGGAAGTGTGACTAGGGGAATTTCACTGTGAGAGCTTCCCATGGTAGGGTCATTTATAAATTAATTTTTGTTATGTTGACCCAGGGGTAATGAAAATGGGATCTTCCAGGTGGTCGTCGACCCGGGGGTTTAGACTATGACATCTTAGCCAGGGGTTCTATATAATTGTTTGATTGTATATTATACCACGGATTTAGACTGTGAGAGATTTGCTAGGTGGTTATTGGTAAATGGTTAGTTCTATGTTAGACCATAGGGGTTAGACCATGAGAGTTACCTAGAGGGTCATTGCTAAATGAATTTTCATTATGTTAGACTAGGGGGACTAGACTGTGGGAACTTTTCCCAAAGGGTCATCATTGAATATTTAAATGATGCTGATGAGTCTGGAAAGCCAACGAAAAATCTTGGACATGGGCTTAGATGATTGTTTAGATGGACTTATGAGAAGTCTATTGTTACTATTACATAGGGGATAAATAAATTAGTCTAGATCCATAGGTTTACATGATTCAATGGATGAATAATGAATGATAATTGAATGTAATTGAAAACTGTAGGACTATTTACTTTTGAGTACTTCCAAGTTCATTACTTCATTTCTTCATATTAGATGATATATATATTTACTAATGGTTAGGCAGAGATATTTTGGTGGTTTCCTACTGGGATTCATCTCACACCTTGATTGGGTCATGTTTTTTGACCCAAAAATAATATATGGTTGTAGGTAAAGATAATGGAAAGCTCTCTTATTACTCAGGTACATGATTGTAGTTGGAGCTAAAGAGCATGGGACCAAGATGAGGCTCGCGATGCTGTTGGACTTTACTACTTTTCTTTACATTGGTATCAGTATTGTATTTAAATTATTGTGACTTGTTTGGCTTCTTTCCTATACACTTGTGACATGTATCAATTATATATTCTCCAGCTGTTATATTACTATCTGTCTTCCATTGTTTACTGTTATTGTATTCTAGTACTTCTTCTTCTATTGTTTACAATTTTCTTTCCAATGTGAATACTCATCCAATGAGGGAATAGTTTTCCCATTATCACACCATGGACCTCACTGCTACTCTGAAGCCTCTAGTGTTTGTGGAAATGTGCTTGATGTCATGTGACCAACCAAGTTCGAGGAACCTTTAAGAGGCACCCAGATCGGCAGCGTTACGTAGCCACCAAAATCATGGGCACATGTCATTAAACATCATTGGGGTCCATGGGTGTACTATTCACTAGTAATTATGTAAATCCTACATAAAAACCTTTCTCACATATAATGGAACAACAAAACAATCATGAAATCCTACAATACACTTTGTATATAATAAACACTCAGAAACAGTCTCCACACTTTAAATAGAGTATCTAATGCTATGAAACTCATCATTGAGATTTTTTTCCTGATAAACATTTTAGATAATAGTATATGTCAATGGGACACTAGCCAATGCAACCCCAAACCTAGATTCCTGAAGTTCAATATGAAACTATAAAAAAATATCCATCAAGTTCCACTCTTTTGATAATTATTTCAAGCCCTGGGTTGGAAGATTACATCTCAAGTCATCTGAATTAACATTCTCTTTCCCCAAGTCCTAGGTGATGTGAATTTCAAAAGATTTTAGGTATTCCACCCAACACCTCTAATGGTGATTCAAGTAAAGATATAACTCAATCTCTTATGTTTGGAATACATGGAAACCCTTCCTCATAAAATGTAATGCCGGAAACTATTAAGCACATGCATCACAACGATGAGTTTTAGTCCATGGTTTGAATAATTCTTCCCATGTAAACATTTATTTTGTGGTGAATAGGAAAGTACGTGATCACCCTTCATAACAACCCAGTGTAAACCAAAACGTGATTCATTATAGAAGACCACATAGACCAACATTGAATTTGGAAGAGTTAGCATTGATATAGTAGTTAAAATACATTTCATCTCCACAAAATATCTCTGAAATTAATCACCCCAAGAATACTTCACTCCATTCTAAAAGAGATCTATCATTAGAGATGCCAAATTCAAGAAATAATTTATTAATCTGTAGTAATACCTAGCTAAACCCTAGAATATATGAATCTTGAAAATATTTTATGGATACACACATGTAATAAAATATTTCACCTTCTCAAGATAAATTTAAATTTGATGTTATGATGTTATTTTCCCTATGAAACTCACATTCTAAATCCAAAGATTATATTTTGATAGGTTTTAAAAATTCGTAGATTTGTCAAAATTTATAGAAAAACTATCACAGGACACAGATGATCCTCCTCATACATGAAGTGAAAAAGGATTTCTTCCAAAAAGGCCACCAAGAATGTATCAAAACACTCATGGATGATCCTATTTATTTAATTCATTATGATTGAAGGCAATATTTTTAGATAAAATGGCATGAAAAGGTGCTCATAATGGCTATAAGAACTCCGAAAAGTGGATTTATGAATGTAATAATCTTTTATTCTCAACTGGTTATAACCAGATAAAAAATAAAATATCAAAAAAAACTTATACCCTTTAAAATAGTAAAATATATCATCAATGTGTGAAAATGGATTATTTTTATTTATAGTATCTTAATTTGTTTAGTGATAGGAATAAAGGCCATGTGACCCATCATATTTCTCAGAAAAGAGAATAGGAATGATCTAATTTTACACACTCTGGTGTATAAATCACTTCTATAAAAGATCATCCAAATGGGTCTTCAACTCTTTCATTTCATCTGGTTCAACATGGTAAGTATTAATAGATATTGGTTGAGTAGTAGACACTAAATCAATTGAAAACTATACCTCCCTTACTGGTGTAAATTCTAATAATTAAGAATGAAAAACAACATAAAACTTGAAGACAACGGGATAGAGGTAAATATTCACGGATTCCCACTTCAGGTCAAAAGAGAACACATATATTACATTCCCTAACTCAGGATAATAATCTCCAATTCCAGTTGAACTTGGGTGCTATTTTCATTGAATAATACAGCCTAACTACACCGGTTGTTGTAAAGGAGACTCGGTAATGATAACAATACATTTAGGATTAATTTTCCATGATCCAATAAATCTGAAAAGTGGCATCAAAATATTTCATTTCGAGAACCAAAAAATCCAAAGAAAAATAAGTATCAGCTAAAGAGAAATCCCATGAAAGATAATAGAGACCATTATCCCTTTTCATTCTGAGGGGTGTAGTAATATCCATTACATAAGATAAAATCTACATAACAAGATTTTTCAAATTCACAATATATTTTTAAATTAATGAATGAGATTCACCAGTATGAAATAAAGAAGACATTAAAGATGAAGCAATAATGATGGTACCTCTCACGATTTTTGGACTTGTATCTTCATCCTCTAGAGACTCTTATACTATGTGAATAAGTATATTTATAGATTTCTATGGTTGTAACCCCTTAGTTTGTGATGCATATGATTTCACCAAAATAATTTTTTGGTTCTAATGATATTGTTCCACAATGTGGACTAGAGTAGACATGAAAAAACATCAACAAATGACCTGAGCATCCACGGGAACCACATACCCAAGGTGCCTTAGTGAAAACCTATTCTGAGTTCATAGGAATTCCACACTAGTAGCGAATCAAATGTCCTCTTCTAGAGACTACTGGAGGTCATGATTAACCCTGTTGCTAAGAACTGCCAAAAAATCATCACACTTTCTTATTCCCATGGGGGGACTCATAGTACCACCACTGGGATAAAATAGATCTCTTGTCTACCCAATCATATCATCCAGTTTAAGTTCAAACATCAACACTCTATACATCACATCATCATTACATGAGATACTTAGTAGTGAAACATAAGAATGAATATTAGATCGAAGAACCTTCTCGAATCATCAAGTCTTAAACTTAACATTTGATACTATCTCGGGTTAAAAATTCACATTCTTAGAAAATTGATTTGAATATTCAGTCATGGTCATGTCAGTGTGATCTTGTTTGAAAAAATATATAGCCTTATTCAACACAATAAACTATGGATAGAACTATTTGGTGGAAATAACTTTTAATTTCTTTTACTATAAGATCATGTTCTTCTTTTCCTTTAACATTATGTTCCACCATCTCATGATACGTCCTTCCATCTTGAAGGTGCAACATTTCACCTTGATTGAATCATGAGTCTCTATGAACTGAAATGAAATCTCAACTATTATCAAAAAAAATCCTTAGCCACCTGATGATTAATTGATCCTTGGAACACTAGTGTATTTTGCTGAAGGAACTCCTGAGAGAAATTTCAAGACTCATCCCTATGAGGTTTCACATTTGGATCCTGAAAAGGAATGAGTGCTTTTGTGTATCTCAGATCTTGGAAAACACGTACGATATCCTCAAGCAGATTTTGGTGCACAAAATGGTTTTATCGATGTGGTTCATCAGTAGAATCCTCATAGATATGATTCACATGTCTTTTCGGTGAATTAATCTACAAAAATTTAGAAAGGAACATCATATAAAACATAATATTACCTACATCGATAATTTTATTAGACCAACATGGGAAATTTTCCCATCAAATAATAAAATAAGGATTGTATTTCAACCACCCCAATAAAAATTTGGGAAAATATTGTAACTAATCCTTATGATGCCTTCTTGAAGAACCCATGTTGAATTAAGGATCATTATGATGATAGGTGGGAATGAACTCACTCAAAACAACTTCCATGGTCCAGAAAATATTTCTCAAACTACATACTGACATCATAGAAAATTCTTAACAAGCCCCTTAGAACCCTTTTTTCCATAAACCAACCTAGATACCCAGGTACCCTGATAACTAATCTGGAACATACATATCAATAATGGTGTTCCCAATCCCTATGGGTTGGAATCTAGTATCTAGAATCATATAAGATAAAACAGGAAAGAAATTTCAATATAAACAATAAAAGAATATAAAATAGTCAAAATACTCAAAAGAAAACTCCACATGGAGAATAGTACCGGTAGTAAAATTGGTATACAAATCCACAAATAGTAAATAATCTATGTACAAAAAAGATAATATAAACAACCCAAGTCCCAAAAAGACACAACACTCCAAACCATAAGATTAGTAATAATTATAACCTCTGAGTCATGCTTCCCCTTTCTCAAACCTAGAAGGAGGAAATCTATAAACACCCAATGGAAAAGTCAGTATGTCCGCTAAAATCCCATTAGGGTCTCACCATATGTTCCATAATAATATTCCATAACATGTAAACCAAATCAAGAATTCAATTTTCAAATAAAACAAGAATTGTACTATCAATTCATAATTAAAACAAAACATGATTTTCATTTCAATTGATGGAAACAATACAAAACAATGGATTATGTAAAAAATTTAAAATAAACTAGTTTAAATAAATCCATAGGCATGTGTAAATAAATTTTAAAAAAATGAAATATATATTAGAATAATTCAAAATATCCAATATAGAAATCTTCCAAGAGGTAAAATAGTTTCAAGCTATGGTATCCTCACACATATCATATTGGTGATCGCGGTAATATGTGCACACAATTCCCTCAGACACTGGTGGAAGAGGACTCATCCACAACAAATCATGGATAAGATCCACCACACTGTTTTTTTTAAAGTTGGAAAGAATAAATACATTTCCTAATAATTAGCATCCTGAAATTTTTTCCACAAATAAACCTCTAACTTACCCAGATCACATGTGCTCAAATAATCAATAAACAATGGGAAATTATTTAAAATAAAATTTCTCCATTTCCCATTTCTATATGTCAATTTATCTTTAAAACCCAAAACGTGGGTTTTAAATCTTTTTATACCTTCTTCAAAATAAAACCAAATCGAGGTTATTATTAAATTATATCAAGATAAGTTTTTTCCCAAAAAATTGCAAATAAATTTCACGCATTCCATCAATTTCAAATTACACACGAATTCCCAATTCCATTGGAATTGGTGGTTTCCAAAATATCTCGTACCAAATAAATTTCAAATTCCCCATCTACATTGAATTGGTTTTTCAAAATTTTATTGAAATAAATTAAATTTAAATCAATCAAATTTACATTTTATAACATTGGAAATATATATGAAACCACCTACCTTTATAATGGAGACCACATAAGACAATACCAGCAATGGGGTTTGCAGACAAAGAATGTCACAAATATAGATCAAGAAATCAAAACAATTTCTATGATACAAAAAATGTTTAGATCCATAAATAAATATATGATATGATAAACCTTAAAGAGTCGAGATAAAGAAACTGGGAGAGAATTAATGGGATAATATCTCTTACCAGATAGGAATTGAACATCGTTTTCCAATCATTGATCATCCCCAGAATAGGTTTGTAGGATATAAAAGGAGTTCTTGGGAGATACAATGACATAAAAAGATATCCAATCAGGTGTTAGAGTTGAGAGTGATCTCATATGGGAATTCAGGAATTTATAAATTTTTATCATAATTAAAAATGCAAGTCAGCACAGTTAGTTTAGAAGGACCACAAAGTTTGTTAAATAGTGAACCCAAACTGTGTACCCCTATAATGGGATTCATAATTTCTACAATGCGGGTTCATGATTTTTTTAACCATATACCAACCATGCAAACCCCCACTATTTTAGAATTCATGGTTTCTAATGGATGGGTGCATGTTATGGAAATGTAGTGTGCCAACCATGCATAGCCTAGAAAAATTCCAAATTCTCCATATTTTTACCAAAAGAACCCCTAAACGAGACCCAAAAATTGAATAACTAATAAAACGTTATATTATAACCTAAAAATGATAAAATATTTTATATTATAATAATGAAACATAGTATAACATTTGGTATTTGTTGTATGTTTTCTCTATATTCAAATTTATATGTATGCGATGTATTTTAACTGTAATACCATGTCAATGACTTCATTATTATAATAAAATGAATCCTAGGTTAGGTTATAAACTTTATTCTATAATCCTTAAATGAATAGGTATAAAACAATAGGGTGAATGTTACCACTTCATAAATGAGAATGGGGTTGTACTCTTTTTTAATAATGATGACCTATATTGGCTTATGTATTTACTAGACTTTGTGTTTGATATTCATCCTCAATTGAAGTAGATAGACGGAATGAATATATTTGTTTTCATAAAATATGTATTAGGATGTTATAGGATTCATATCATAGAACATAGTCTTATAATGTGATCATAAATATCATTTTTGAACATTATATTATTAAATATTCTATAATGAATTTTATCTATTGGATCGAACTCTTAATATTCTCTCTCCGCCTCTATTTCATCTATATCTATAAATGTGAATATATGTACCACTGGGGAACATTAAAAATTTATCATCTCAAAGAATTTGTAACATTAACATAGTTAGTTCTTATCTCCATATTCTTCTTCCAACTTGAAATATATTCATATGTACTCTTAGTTCAAAACCTCACTCTCTATGATTTTAAGTTCAGAATATATTCATTATTTACACAATTTAGAGACTCAAAAAATTCATCTTTATCAACCTATATATATTGTTCATTTATGACATGATCATATCATTATAATATTCAAATATCATTCTTTTAATTAATAGGATCTCTTATTGAAATCATTATTAAAATTTAATATAAATTATATTCTTAATACTCGGTTCTTTATCTCAATGTGATATTTAAAATATCTTTGGAATATTCCCCTCTTCGAAATCCACTCATTTTGGCTCATTCTATATTTCCATTTATGCATGGTGATTTGGAATCGCTTTTGGAATTTTCAAACTCAAATCAACCCCAAAACATTATCCTATAGCTGTAATTACATAAATTGTAGAAATAATTATTATTATATTTTTTAACTTGATGTTTAATATAAGTAGAACATCACAAAGGAATCGCCATATTCAAATACAATATTTTATCTAAATTTTCAGTTATGAATATATATCATTTGATTTTAATTTACAGAATTATCAATTATGGGATCCTAGAATGTCACAAATTAAATCATGGTATGCACTCTATGAAGTACAATTTTCTTATAAACTATTAATGTAACACTGTTATCATATAGTCCCCTCAAGTATCATATTTTCATAAGATGAATAAACATATACTATCCTTAGGTATATTATGTGTGTTGTATAAATTATCTTCCTTACTCCATAATGCACCTCCACATAAGTTAAATCCCTTTATGAATGATAATTCCTTATTCATCCACATAGACTAAACATCATATTTGACTCCAAATTTTCATATGAAATTCTCATATATCAAATGAATTCCTAAAATGTAATATATTATGTAAAACATGTATGATTCTTTCTTCTATAAATTCATCAAATATTAACTTTGTATATTTATTTCCTTACGTGAGTCTCACAACATTATATTTTCAGTTTCATGTTTTTCTACTCCAATAGAGTACATCCAGATTCACATTAAATAAATTATGAATAGCTATAAATAAGTTTTGGGACTTATTAAAAATCTCAAAATATCAACCAAAAACTAATCACAACCTATTTTTAGAAGTTCTAACATGATTCAAAAGTCAATGCAGCAAACATGCTTCAGCTGGGTTCATTGAATTCTTAGTATCATTTAACTTCTAGAATATGGTATAGACTATAATTATACTTCACTAGTACATTTATTTAAATTTATGTGTAATTAATCCATCCTAAAATACAGAGTATATTATCCTGGAGCTATCCCTATAGATATATATGAATATAAGAATTTCATTTCATTTACATCAATTGATTAAAACAATAATAGTATATTGACACCATTTCCAATATATTTATTTCTTCTCAAACTAAATCTATAAATGATTCAAAAGGTAGTGGGACATATAGAATTCAAATTTAATTTTATATAGGAATGTATCGTTAAAAAAATTCAGGTGCTATTACATATTAAAAATGGTAATCATATCTTTATAAATATTATATATATATATAATAATCAAGAAAAATCCTCAGAATTTTCCATATACATAATAGAATAACATCCAACTCTTCTTCTTAACAATCTTGGGTACAATACTTTCCTTATGTCAAACCCTTAGTTTACCTCATATTTACTTCATGTTTGTTATCTCATTCATTGAAAACAAATATAAATCAGACATAATGTTTTGTAATTAATGTAAAAATTTATTTTTTTTCATTGCTATTTATTTTAAATTGACATGGCAATATGTTACACAAACCAGTTCTTGAAAACTGGAATATAAATATATGAACTCGTTTTATTCTTTGGCCTTTTTACTGAAAATAATTATAAACGATTTGAGAGGATGATATCATTCAATTCTTATTAAATTTTACATCAATAATTCCATTGTATACCTACTTTATCAATGTTCATTTTTAAAATAGTAGGGATTGACTTAGAATACAGGGATTTCCATTATAAAAAAAATGATACCAACTACTTCCTTTTTCCATCAATTTATTATATGGTTTTCAAATGTAAAAGGATTATACCACATGTTGAATTAAATTAATGAACATATTCTCAAATATGTTTCATTTTGAACTTCCTATACTTATTCAATACATAGATATGAAACATTTATGCTTAACCAGCTTATTTTATTTTAGACAACCATGGATCACATTAGTTTTCATAAACATGTTGAGTTTAATCATAACAAATTACTCATCCTTAATGTTAATATAAATTTTTTCAGAAACAAGAATGAAAGAATATTCCTTTTAAGCTTTACAGTTACTTCTTATAAAGAAACACCAAGTAATATTGGATTTTTTTAAAATTTAATAATAAAGGAAGGTTCTCAAGAACCCCCACCCCCTAAAGGTATACAACCCATATTCATGAATTTATGAATTTTACTCATAATCAGATAGACTTTATTATTCTAGTTACTAATATAAAACCATGTTGGAAACATTTATAACATATTAATATGGGAGTGTTCACTTCTTCAAATAATCTTGATTATATAATTTACCTCATTACAACAAAAATGGTAACATTAATCATTTTTCATTTCTTGTTATGAATGATTCTTCACATATATCATTTTTGGTATTCTCTCCAAATATTCATTATATTATCATTTTTTAAATAATACTAATATGGTTTCTATTTTAGATTTGTGATTGTTATTCTATCTTTCTTAATTTAATTAGTTCTCAATTTTTGAACCTATAGAAACATCAATTCTATATATGGTTTAGAAAAAAAATGAAACATAAATTATAAGGTAATAAGTTATAACCTCATTGTTCATTAATGTGATCAGTTAGATTATGAATTTATTCTCAAAAACATTTCAATTTTAAATTTATTTTTATTCTGGATATACATTTCATGTTTTAATAATAAATTTTCAAATTCGATTTTTCTCTGGTCAAAATTGTTCTTTTTCTTCCACCGGAATAAAATTTTCTTTTTAACATGAGGATTATATAAACATCAATCACTTTGTTTAGATTTCATATTAATCAATATTTTCTATACTGATGAAATAAATGTTACACAATTATTTGAATTCCTTCTATCCATGTTGAACCTTACATACAGTTCCTCATGAGATATTAAGTTATTCCATTTTGGCATCCTCTCATGAAACTTGATTTATTCTTTTGTGGAATATTTTTCCCCATTACATATTTCCTTTTTCTAATGCATCTAATATTGTTTCTTATTCCAAATTATATGTCCTTACTTTCTACACATTCTTTAGAAATATTCTCACCGTTTTTCATTTTCCCACAAGGCTTTGTAAGACTTCTGTTTAACATCCTAGTTATTTAATTTGTCCCACGGACCGTTATTACATTATTTTCTATATTTTGTCTTAAAAATAAAAAATTCATGGATTATTTTAATGTTTCTATTATGTGTCCACTTTTTCAAAAAAAACCCTACTTATCTCATTTTTTGAAATCATTATTTGAATTCATGGGGTTTTCACCCAAGCATAACTCACCAGTATAATTTAGATGAATCTTTTATAAATTTAATTTATCATTTCTTTCATGATTCATTACCAAGGTAACATTTTCTCAATTCATCATCATATATAGTCATCTATTAACATTTATACGTGTGTCTTTCTTAAATGATTTATATGAGTTATCTTATTCACAATGACCCCTTATATTATAAATACCAAAAATATTTATAAGAATTTTAAATAATTTAAATTTTTATATATTTTCCCCTATTATTTGGATGTTGCATATTTTGAGACGTTATCCCCATTTAAAGGGAGCTAATTGTCTTATATAATTGGTCGATTGTACCAAAAATCCAATTCCATGTACCCTATAATATTAGAAAAATAACCATAACCAATGAAACATGGATTCACTATTTTAACTTTATTCTCTATAGATTTTTTAAAAATGATAAAATGTTATTTGACTATAATTTATTTCATTTGGTTGGGATTCATTTGGGGAAATGGGGTACAACAAAATATTTTATATATCCTTAAATTAATGGTGGTTTTCTAATCATTTTTCATCCTCCATCTTAATATAAATTTTGGTTTTTTGTCTATAACTTTTTTAAAAAAAATACAGTTATGTTCTATGATATTGGTGGAACCTTTTATTTTTTGGATGCATTATACTAATCATTATATGGTCTCAAAATATTTTTCCCACCTAAGAAAGGTATATCAATATTTGAATCCTCTTTTCTAGTTTATTTTTAGGAAATCCTCTATCAATTAGTTTTAAAGATCAATCTGGGGTTGTTTCTAGATTATTTAATTTAATCCATATGTCCATGAATATTATATTGAATATTAATTTCTCATCCCCTGGTGATTTAAATGTTACATCACATTATTTCCTCATATATTATTCATAATTATCATGCATCTTTATTTGTTCTTTGAGAATATTCTTATGATCATAAATACTATTTTATTTAATCTTGAATTAATCATAGTTGGTAATAGTTACTTATTTTAATTCATTAATCTTCTCGTTATGTCTATTCATTTAATTTTCCCATTATGGAATTATAATGAGATACACATTTTCAAAAAAAATTCATCTTCTCTCAAGGCTCATATTTATTTAACTTATGACACTTACTTGCTTAGTCTGATTAATATATATTTATGAACTATATTTTAAACAATTAACAATTATTCAATTCCCAATTTCATGGTAGACGATACCATCCAATATACATATGATAATACAAAAAAATATATGAGACAATATATTTGGGTAAATTATATAGTATTTCATTTACAACATCAATAAATTTATCTTGTGAATCCTTAAAATTTTGATAATTCACAAAAATAAATTGTCATTTAGTGAGAAAAGTTTCATAAGATTTTTTCTTCCCCTTATTCATGTAGAGATAATGAGCTACATTAGACCATATTATTGTCTAATAATTTGGTTGTTGATACAACCACCAGATCTTAAACTCCCATACATAATTTTTTATGAGGAAACAAATTCTTTATCCAAGTTGGAAGAGTGGGATATCATTTTTTTTCTCCATTATAATTAAGATATAACTCATTAATTCCTTTAAGAAAATTATATCACATTTTTTCCTTTAAATATTATATATTTCTCATTTATTATGAGGCTTTTCTTAAACTCTTCCCATCTATTTTCATACTATTATCTAATGTAATGAAATCTATACCTAAAATGATTTATTTGATAGGTAAATCACATGACTATTCATTTCATTACATCATATTGACTTTGAAAAGATATATTAAATAAAAATAAATAAATAAGAGAATGAAAAAAGAGATGAATCCTCCTTATCATAGGAACTATTAGGATCACCTTATGAAATGCCTACAAAAAAGGGATTAATCAGTGTAGTGTGATATTTTACCTAGTTTGACAATAATTGATTAATAACCTTTTCCATTATTCATTGATCTTATTCCATTTTATCTCTCCACTGGTTTATTTTAATATAATTATTTAATAGTTTAATAGATGAAAATGTTTTATAGTTTATATGAAACAAAACACTAATATTAAAATGAATCATTTATAATATTATTTTTTATTTGACCATTATAACCAAGAACTAGAATTACTTGCATTGAATAAGAGTGACTAAATTATAAAATATAAATATAATGGTCTTAATAAAAAAATTATTGATTAATTCTTGTCAATAATAACTGATTTTTTAATTATTTCATTTTATGCTTCAAAAAATATTTTTGTTAAAGAAATGTTTTTCTTAATTTTTTTTATGAAAAATATCATCATTAATTTCAACCAATCCAACATGTTGAATTTATAAAAAGGATAAATTAAAATAAATATTAATAAAAAAATTTCCTATGATGATTTTTTTTTTATAAATATATATATATATATATATATTTGAATCGTGAAATAATAATGATTTTATAGAAAAATATATTTTCTATTAAATTATTCAAAATGTCCCTTTTTTTGATTTATTTTAAAATTTAATTACATTAGTTTTATTAAATAGAATCTATGTAATCTTATTTTATTTTACATTATTTTTAATTTTAAAATGAGGTATTTTATATAGTTAGAAATTATCTTTTGAGAATATTTTATGTCCTCACTATTTTCATTTTTATTTTAAATTAATTTATTTTTATAATAGTTAATTAATTTGATAAAATGATTCAATATTTGGAATTATAATTTCAAAATTTGGTAAAAAGTTGAACATCATTTGTGTTCATAAATAATACAAACCTTTGTAAAAACGTTGTGACCTTGGTATATATGAAATATGTAGAATAGGGTTAAAACCTTAAAATAATGCTTTCAAATTTTCTATAAACTTTCTTGTATTTCAATTGATGAATTTTATTTGAATAAAAATGTTGATATATTAGAAAAATATATCATTTTGGTGCTGTATTGTTTTGAAAAAGATCATTATATTATTTTATGCAAAAAAAAATTAAAATATATGTTTATCACTTCTAATATGTATAATACATTTTGATAGGGTTAAAAAAATTTATGATTTGTATTTTATGAGATCCAATAATTTATAAATGATTTAAAATTTATAAAAATAATATCATTAGAAATGCGAATGGGATATAGTTTTTCATATATTATTTTTTCTAATTATTTTTTACTTTCCCTTTTATTGTAACATTATGGACCACTTAAGATTTAAAACAATGATATCACTATAATCATAAAAAGGGTTAACATGGGGTTAAAACTAAGAGATAATGATTAAAACATTCTCTAAAATTGTATAAATTTTATTAGATGATAATTATTGATATATATCCATCCTAGACATGAGATATATCAATTTAGTAAAACATGGAAATGCAAATTATTTTATATTAATATTGTATTTTATGAAGTTCTATGGGTGCCCTCTACTCTCTTTTAGATGGAATACAATTCTACAATGATCATCAATGTTATGAGCCTTATATCTTGACCCGAATATACCAGAACTGCTTAATGACTTTTTTAGATAAATTATATATATGCTGGAATTCTTAAAATGAAAACCATAGGGTCCCTATAGACATATATAAATGTTGTTATTCAAAGAGAAGATAATATTCTTTACATAGATTTTTCATTTATCTAATTCTCCTAATTGTGTCAATTCTTTCCAAAATATTACATTGTAAATAAATCAGAATCTGAAATATATTTATATGCTATTATTCTAATTTTAAAATATTTTTCATTTAATTTTTACATAAAAGTGGAAGTAAAATCATTGATCATTCCAACGTGCTGACTACTTCCATGAGAACCGATGAATTTCATTTCTCATCACAAATTTTCATTGTTGGATATTATGATGGCTTTCACATATAAATATAAAATTAATGAAAAAATTATTATTATTGAAATAGAATATATCAAATATATTCAACCAAATCAAATGGTTAAAAATGAAATCATCTCAAGCGTGTATGTATGGACTACCGTCACATGTAGCAATGTAATTTGTTTTTCAAAAACTAAAATGAACCTACTGCCTCAAAATGGACAACTGTGTGGATATAAAAAGAAAAAAACGAGATAATAAACCCTATATTCTGACCTTCAATAGGCACTGTAATGGTGACTACCACCAATGGTTCAATAAAAGGAACACATATGTGATGCATTACCCCCAATAGAAAAAGTAGGATATATAGATAGAATTAAAACTAAAAATAATATATATGTCATAAAGGAAAAAATGAAACACAAAAACATCCCTGATTCATGTATAAAATAATAAAATAAAATTATAGTATCCAAATGATATAAAAAATGATCTGAGTGAAAAACTCACCATTTTATTCCGCATCCGGGCTTCTAATTTCTAGCCCAGTCCCTAAAGTCCCCCTTTGATCATAACATGTATATTGAGTAGTATGATACCCAAGGTATCTGATTTAAATTTTATAATAGTATACTAATGAAAAATTAAAAGTAAAGAAGAACCAACATGTCCATAAATAATTTAACTAACTGGTCTAATCACAACTATGGCTAGCACACAAAATAACACACCCATGGGAAATAATATAACAAGAATTATATCAATAAAGGGTACCCTAGACCAAGAGAAAAGTTATTAATGGAGAGACGTGAGCCTCTCCTTCTCCTTCCTGATGATGAACCCTAGCTGATGCTTGATGCCGGATTCCCCCCCCCCCCATCCTAGTGGTGGGAGAGGAGAGTATGTTTTGGCTCCGCTGCCCACAACGTTTCGGGCGTTGTTTGTGCCATTTTCAAACCCTAGATATCTCCTGGACTTCCCATCAATTCCTTTAAGCCTGAAAGTTCCAGATCTTCATCTTGGGGTCCCCTAGCATTCAATCTCTTTAGCGTAATTCTCTGTGGCCTCAGGCTTCCTGGATTTGACCCTGGTTTCTCGATTTTCTCATCGAATGCCTTCAGTTGATGAGTTCGATCACTTTGTGTTCAGTGACTAGGATCTGAAAGAATGTGTGGGTGTACAGATTATTGATTGTCGTCATCTGATGATTCATTTTGGTTCAGAGGAAGACTTAATTTGAGCATGTTCCGGAGCTCCTTTGAGATACAAACGATGAAAATTTTTCCTTTTTTGATGGTTGTTTGATCTCTGTATGAATCGGGATCCTCCTTCCGTAGCGACCTTGGTAAGCCTACATCATCTTCCTTTTCCTTCTCAGAATCCTTTGATAATTTGTATGTTAGGGAACCCTGTTGGTCATTTCCTCCACTCGGATGCTCACACATCCTCTATTAGTCATCCAGTTAATCCTCATATTTGTGTTGAGGTGGATGCCTCGAAGCCATCGGTTCACTGTATTTGGATTACTGTTGGCAAGGAGTTCTGATGGATTCAATCTGTTGTTTTCGAAAATTTGGTTGATTACTACTCTACTTGTTGTCATTTGGGTCATACGGCTGGTCAATGTCTTCGTGGAGCCAGAAGCAGAAGGCTGGAGGCTTCGATGACGAGGCATGGTTGGGTATATGGTCAAGGATAGACGTGTTCTGATGTAGCTAAGCATGGCACTGCTGATAGTTTGGGTGATTCGTATTTGGGAAGGCAGGCTCGAGCATCCCTTAATCCGTCTGTTGTGGTGGTGTTTAATAGACTGAAGCAAGACCTTATACCAACTACTGGTGGGAATCATTTTGGTATGGATGAATCAGGTCATGTAAATGGAATTGGAGGCATTTTGGGAGAACCTTCTTCTTCCAGGGATGTATTACAGCATGGGGATGATCGAGTTTCTCAGTATGATGCAGGAAGGGATGTCAGTGGGATGATCAATACTGGTGATACTGAGCAGAAGGAGAGACATATGTCATTGATCTTAGTTGATGGGAAAGTCTATAATGAACTCCATGTTCATCTAGCCGTTGATGATTCTCACATGCATCTGGTTTCTGATTGAGGTTTGCAGATCACAATTGATACTTCCAACCGATTTCATGAATTGGGTCACGATGAGATGAATGGGTGTCCTCAAATGACGAAAGGCCACAACATGAAGATTGTTAAAGAGGATGTTTTGAGGAAGGAGGTGGATGTTGTTCATGTTTTTGTAGACCCCCCACATTGGTTTCCTTTGATTGATCCTAATGGGAAATATGACCAGAACTAGAACATGATTGATGCTTGCCAAGCTATTGTCATCACCAGACAATGGGGGGATGTCTCAAACAGTGAAAAAGAAAATAATTGTGATTTGGTCAAGCCTTCCTTTAGTGATTTTGTCAAGTATGGGAAGAAGAAATATGGAAATGAGGAGTCTCCTCTAGTTAAACAAAGCTCGAGGAAGGTTTATTCTAACTTTCCAAATCCATTGTCAACTAGTTCCTCTATCGGGTAATCCTCTAGGGAGTTAATATCTTTACCGAAACTAAATTTCAGAAGGAAGAATGCAAAGGTCTTGAAGCACTATGAAATCTCCTAATGGGAATCAACTACTCTTGTGTAAGTATTATATCATGGGTGTGGCGAGGGGTGTGACTCATATGATATGTAACTTGTTTTTCTTGTTTGTTGGGCTTGTGCACTGTAATTTTCCTTTCTTAATAAATGGTCAGAGGTTTTTCCTCTGACTGAGCTTTTCTGGTAGGGTACCCTAGACCACTTTCCCACTTATTTTCCACACTCATACCTGAATAGTATACACCATAGTGATCGAATAACTTATATAGTAACCATTTATAAATACACCTCTGCACACACATCACCTCCCGCATGAAGACACTAGGTAAACCACATTATATTTGGCCCACATACACAAAGGAAGTCACATCACATCCAAATTCACTAACATAGAACCAGGATAGTATGGTATCATAAACATGAAGGAAATAAACCTCATATCAACCTCCTACCATGTATTAACCACCACTATGAACCACACAATTTTCCAATTAACTTTAATCATTTTCCATAAAATACTATGCATACCAATCTCACATGGAAGAGGGTGTAGAGATGAGGGGTATCTATAAATCCTTCCTTATTATCCCGTAAGAAAAGGAAAAACACTTGAAACTCAAATACATTGGGTATTAGTTTGAATATGTCACTTCTGTGGGTTGCGGATATAAATCACAAGGAAAATAAATTATATAAATGTTATATAGAAAAAAAAAGTTATGGTTTAATAACATAATTACCAAAACATCTCACCGTATTACAAAAATATATCAAGACCTCATCTACTATTGTCTAAGAAAATAATTCAGCATAACTCATAAGAAATACATACACACAAACCATATCCCATATTCCATTTTATGGTAAACAATTTCTAGAGTATCCTGGCTACCAACCATCTTCATTAGACAAGATCATCGAATCGTATTTCATTTCATCGAATTTAGTAAGCATTATTTCATTAATTTATCTACAGTTTTTTATTTTCCATCAACGTTCTACCCCATTTATATATATTATTTTCATTCTAAAACTAAAAAAATACATCATAACAAAACACATTCCATTTATCTCTTGTTAATGAACCTTATTTTGTATACATCCCACACTAATTACACCAAAAATTCCATCAACCACAAATCATCGAATTAAAAAAATATGGGATTCTACTTCAAGTTACTTTATTAATTTCATGTTCATTATCCTAAAAAACCAAGATTCTATGGGAAACCAATTATTTATTTGGATATATATTCTTATCCTTTTTATATGGGGATAGTTTAACCAATAAAATTAAATATAGTTCACAATTATCAATAGCCTCAAAAAAAACATCAACTCAATATGAATCAAAACTAGATGAAACAATAATCATTCTTATCCACATATGAAAATACACAACAATAAGAAAAACTCAAGAGATTTTATCCCTTCCCATTTTATCTCAATTAATCTTGTTTTTTCTATTTATTTACCCAGTATCCACCATTCACACAAATTAATACTTTAAAATGATATTACAACATTTACATATAAAGGATATATGATGGATTCATTATGTTTATTGAAGCATCAAAGAAAAAATAAATCAAAATGGAAGAAAAATTGGGTCCAGACTAGGAAATCTTGAAGAAGAATCCACCAAATCATATCCAAAATAATCCATTACCAACACGCCCTCATATAACTTCCCAAAATAGAGAGTAAAAACACAATGTTTTTTTGGGATAAAGGATGAATTAAAGGGGAAAGTAGTGGTAATGGTACCATAGATAAGAGTGCTAAATTCAAAACATTCCAAGTAATAATCCCCAAGGAATCGATCATAGGGTATCAGGGGAGGCGTAAACATTCGTTTCACTATAACAATATCATCAATGAAGCTTTAATGAGATAGAGACCTCTAACACACCATAAATTTATTAGGGAATATATAAAATGAATACAAATTCTATATGTAATTTTCAAATAAATTAATAGAGCAATAAATTTTCTATTTTTTTCAATACCCACTAAAATTATTTACACATTTCCCCTTTGAAAATATCAATATCTATGGAAGATTATGGTTATTTCGACCATTTCCTTGAATGCATGACCGCTATAATGGATTAATCTATATCATTCCCATATTTATGTTATTCTGGACCACAAAATAGAATAAAATTTTCTTCAATGGCATGTTTACCACACCCATGGAAATTTTCATATCCCAAGGCTTCCAATTAATTATTGCTAATCATTTTCCTCTATCCATGTTTCAAAAATGAAAATATCGGGTAGACTACATCTTGCACCATACTATGTTGTAGAATAATTTGGACCAAAGATTGTAAAATTATCTCAAATGTTCTTTTATATCCTCCACAACAACACTAACACTCTAGAAAACACAATGGGTTGGTTGGGATGGTAAGTTACATTATATTATATAACTATCAAATAATTCTCATCATTAAAAATAAAATCCAATACTGGAAGATAAAATAGTGGGAATGAGGGGTGTTCGAAAAACCATATCGAAAGATACCCCTCATGGAAATAATTATAACCAAAGAAAAATCACAAAATCTCACTATTCTCAAGCTATAACACAATAATATTTAAGGAAATTTTTCTCTTTGAATAATTTTCCTGAAAGATTTTGATACATCTAACATTGATTCTAAATGGATTGTAATAAAGTATAATTTTAAAAAACCAATAAATTTGTGATTATTAATTTCAAAAGATATATTATGCAAAAATTATGTATTAAATAAATTCCTTTTTTTAATTTATTAGATATGGAAATAAAAAACATCTGAATGTAAAAGATTTATTTTCTAAATAAAAATTATATGTGAAATGTGCTTTTATCTTATGTAATTAAATTTATCACTTTTTATGAATTATTTTAATGAAATATATATTTAATATATTCAATATAATGTATTAAAATTTATATAATTTCTTGTTATGTATGAGAGATGAATAAATCCAATTTTATGCTTAAAATGTTTTTTTTTCAAAATTTGGTTTTTCATCACGTTTTGTGAACTTAATATAAAATTAACTTATACCACATATAGGGTTTGGATTTGATAAGAAGGATTAAATATTTTCAATTAGAGATTTAAAATATGTTAAATATATATCATTTATTTTTATGCATTATGAATAGTAACCATGATAAAATTTATCACATCAGTAAAGGATAAATTGGGTTAATCTAGGTTACAAATAAGTGTTAAGGTCACCATTTTTCATTCTAATTTAAATGGGATGAATGTAATTCTTGCATTATCAATATAGGCTCGAAATTTAATTGTTTACATGAATTTTGTCAATGAAAATTAAATATATAATAATTAAGGAATGGAAAAACAATAAAATGTTTGTCTCTTACTTTTAAATATCTCTTATATTTTCACATGTGGAAAAAGAATGTACTAAATTAATCAAGATTTTTTTTAAGAATGATGAAATTATTTTCATTTTGATATTTTTTTAGAATATTTCGGTATTATATAATTACCACAAATGATTAGGGAATGATTATAAAATATTAATTCAACTAATCAGAAAATAATATAAAAAATTCCATAAATAATAAATGTAATAAAATTTTAGTGACATATTATGATCCATGAAAATTTTAGATATATAAAAAAACATTTGGGATGTGTGAAAGATTTATATTCTAAAAATATATTTTCTTGGTATATTTGTATTCGAAATAAAAAAATAGTGTCAAAAAGCACAATAATGATATTTTATCAAAAATAATATATTTCTATGTTAATTATAATTAATTGAACTATTCACACCTGAAAATGGGAAATATGTGGCTTAAAATATCATCACTTATCTATTTATGATCCAATTTTTACCATAAATTTAAAATTTTATCCATTTAAGAGGAAATTGGTGTTCTTGTGGTTAATGATGAAATAAGTTAACTAAGAGGTTAAACCAAAAGATAATTCTTAAATTACCATGTAAACTAGTAAAAAATTAAATGGTTGATTGTATTTCCACATAATCCTAAATTATAATATAATTTATTTCCAATTGGAAGCATATGTATGGATAATGAGTTTTTTATATTTCAGTTTTTTGTGAAATTCAAAAAGTGTCGCTAATCTCAATTATAAATGGAACCTCCTCCCCTCACTTAATAATTCCAAATTGATATATATATCTTGTAAATATCATGAATTTGTATCTTATTAACTCACCTAACCACATTTTAAAGGTCAAGGTCTTTCCATAAGACCAACTCTAGTTCTTTGAAGAGGATATCTAAAGGAATTGTTCTAAAGAATATTTAATCACATTAACCAGTAACATACTTTAAATTAATATTTTACCTCTTATTAATAATTAATATTATTATGAAAATATTAATATAATTATTTTTAATATAATTAAATTTTGTAATTATTGTTAAGACACAATTTTCTTCCCTTGTTTCTATCAAATAGAAAGTGAAAGTATATATCATGTGTATATTTGACTTATCGTCTCCAAATAGGGATATGTTATCCTTTTCATTATCATATTTTATGGATGGTAATGGATATGGCTTTAATATTAAAATTTTGTATTTATGAAATACTTATGTATAAAAATTATAATATCATATCATCTTTCTAACCTTTTAATCCATTAGAAAATGATAATGTTGCTTATACATACATAGGGACTACCAACTCCACAAAGCGTTGTGATCCAATTATAATTTACATTTAATATGGATAGAAATAAGTATATAATTAATGAATATGTATGATTTATATATTATAATAATGATACTATATTGGTAAATATTTATTTTCCTTTCTTTCATTCCTTCCTTCAAAAAGTGAAAATAGTTTTCATGCATACGTATGGCTTACCATCTCCAAGTATAGTGTAACATATTTATCTATATATATTCTGTTTTATTAAAAATAAATATATATTTGATATATATTATATTAATATCATGATTAAAATTATATGGATCATAGAACCATGAAAATATTTAATGTATTGAAACTACCAAACCAAAATATGCATAAATAAAGAAGTCGTTGTTACCTGAAAAAATGATTTCAACATATAACTGTTAAACAAGAGATAAAGTATTATAAGTTAATAATATATGGTATAAAATATATAATTTTGGTTCTAAAATAGATTTATAATAAATATATATTAATTATATAGGATTTTCAGATTCATACTAAGAAATTCAAAAATGAGGTAATGGTTTATCTCACAATCTCATCATTATTGAGGATTGATTATATTTATGTATCCACTAAAAAAATTATTAGATATATCAATCATAAACCAAATAAATTTTCTAATTATCTCCAAATTTATTTAAATTAATTTTTTTCATTTTTTTCATATATTTATACAATCATGATACTAAAATAATTATTATAAGGTAAAAACATCTTGTTATTCTACCTAGGAAAAATCATTTTCTTCCATGTCCAAATTTTACATAAAATTACTAATATGATGTTTTTTCACTATAAATTGATTTATCAATAAAATAAAAAACTATTAAATTTTTTCCAAAATGATTAAAAATAAATGATCTGGACATTTTCTAGATTAGGTACTTCTTGATATTTTTACGAAAGTGTGAATGAAATGTTTTTAATATATATGGAATGAATGTAATTTCTACTTATCATGACCACTCTGAAATCTTAATATTAAATGAAAATATTAATATTTTTTAAAGAACATGATTTCATTATTATTTGGGTAAATATTATATTTTAAATTATTGTTTTTATAAGTAAAAGAGTGTTTCCATAAAGAAATTTTCACATGATCTTCTGAACGTAATTTCATTTATTTTAAAATCATTTTTTAAATATTAAGCTTCAATATATTTACCAAGGATTTTCATACATAGGTATTACATAATAGTATATTAATATTCAATAAATTTCAAAAATACAGATATGAGGATTGTAAAGTTTATGTTTATTTAAGACCAGATTCAAAATATTCTTATTTCATAAAAGATACTCAATATATATGAAAAATATCTAAACACATATTATACATCATAGTCATATCCTACATAAAAACATTATTAATAACATTGGGAATGGAAAAATAAGAACATGTGGTCTCATATACTCAGAAAGGGTAAACATGGGGGATATGAATATATCATGATCATATGAGTATGATAACATGATAATATCATTTGAAACCCATACCTTTCATATCATCTATCATAAACATGAGTCATGAAATACATATTGGTGTTTCATAAAACATGAATCATAAATGAATATATAAAAATGATCCATGAGAACATAGAATTTGAATAAGTCATATATTTTTTGAATACACACATGGTTAGAAAATACCATTTAAAGGCTACCCAACAAGACATTAATAACATGTCAGGATTGGTCTAGCGACCCATTTACATACTTTGGAATTGAGAAAAACTCATGTGTACCAACTTTTTGGGCTAGGATAACCTCATGTGTACTCTCTTTAGAGCATGGGATAACCCCGTGTATACCATTTGAGCTCATAGAACATTAACAATTAACCAACACACTTGAGGTATATATAGGTCCCCAATTTAAAATAATAAAAATGAAATGTATTTTCATAACAAGACCATAAAAAATTCATTAAATTGAGACCCATTAAATGTAATTGGTTTTGTGAATTTTTCCGCATAGCATAAATCATGGGAAAAAATTAATTTTATTAAAATTTCATCATTTATTAATTTCATATCCCATGGAAAGGAACAATATTCATAAAAAAATTTTAATATAAACATAAACCATCCAGATAAAGAACAATGATGATACTGTTAGTTCAAATCATGAGAAAAATATTAAGTGATAATAATGGTTGTTGTATTTGATGAATAAAAACATCATTAAATTATTATTTAAATAATTATTAATGAAAATATCCTTCCACTTTTAATATACATTTTTTTAATATAATGATTTCCTAAATATTAAATAAAAAAAATTCTTTCTAAAAAAATGGAATCGTGTAAGGTAATATTCAAATCATTAAGCGTTCATGACGATGGTAAATACCATTCATGTCATACATTCTAATATAGAGATTAAATTCAAAAATTCAATAAGATTTTAAAGTGCCATGTCTATAATATAATAATACGATTACTTGTAAACCAATTTTTAAAAATAGAAATATGGGAAAATATTTATTTATCATTGCAAAATTTCAAAAACATTCTATAAAATACTTTTAGAAAACATGGACAAGAATTATATAGTCTTTCTTATCAAGGAGACAAATAAATTTATTTATAATTAAAAAAATTATTTTACTCTCTTGAGTTCATTAATAGATTAAAATTAATATAAAACATGTAATCTCCATGAAATACCGTAATAGTAGAAAATTAATGATTTTATTGAGAGTTATATCATAATATCCCACCATTAAAACCATAATCATAAATAATCATGACAAATTCTTAAATTGGAAAATCAAATACTTTCCATATTTATAAAATTTGAATCATAATCCCCATAAATGAAATAATATTATAGAGATATTCGTATCCATTAATTTTCATGATAATAATAAAAAATGAAATGAGTTGGTAGTATACACACCACAAAAAAGGAATAAGTTCTCAATATTTCAGGTGTATCATATGAAGAAAAGTTATACAAACATCCCATACGACATTAGAAACTATTAATTCATCAGAAATATTAAATAATAACATAATATTAAACATTAAATATCATGAAATCAATTATAATCCTGATATATCTTTTAAAATGGGTAGTATATACACCTCACAAATGAAACGAGTAGTGAATGAGTCTTATGTCTCCCATAAATAAAAGAGAGACCATAAATACCTTACTATTCATTTTTAATTCGTCCATAAAAGTTCATAACTCCTATTTAAATAATTAATGTTTATTATAAAAATATTAGTGAACAATAATAATATGTATCATACCTTATATTTTTTACATATATCCTTTTATTACCATTTTATTATCAAACCATGGTTAAAATCACACTCTTGGGAGATAACTATTTCCTCTTTCATGTATATTTTGGTTTAGTAGTTTGGATCAATTTACTTTGATCACAGTTACATTATATCCATAATGTTAAAAATTTTACAAATATATTATATATTAATTATATATATATCTATATTCTTCTATAAAATATAGTGATATAAAAAAGGATTGCATTGTTCATTAATATGGAAGGTCGTATGTATGCATGAATTTTTCTTCTATATTATCAATTGGTGGAATCGTAGTAAACTAAATAATATATTAATATTAATGATATTATATTATTTTATATATATCACATATTTTCATTAAATGTATTCTTATTACCTTCCTCATAAATTTCATGTAAAAAATGAATCACATCATTTCTCAAGGCTTAGTCCGCCATAAACAGAACCAACATTATCATATTCCTAGAGAATGGAAATTAATAGTGAATATGGAATATTAAAGTTAAATAAGTATAAATATGTAAAAATTTTGATATAAATATGTTAAATATATTATATATATACATCCATGAGAGTTTGTGATAGAAAAAAAATTACATCGGTTCATGAGGAGGTAATTCGTTGTACACACGTTCAATTATTTCACATCCCATTTATTAGATGTAGAGATAAATGAAGGTACTGAAATTAAAATAAAAAAATTATAATCATGTTTTATCAATTTATTTTATAATAAAATCATGTTTCAATAATATTTTAAGGTTTTAGTGGAAGAAATAAAATTAAAACACATGGTTAAGGACTATACCACTATTTCGGAGAACCCAATTATGATTACAACAAACGACTCCATATGAGAGATTATTAATCAAAATAAATACTCTAAGATGAGGTGAGGGATGAAATTAATTTATCTGGTTAGGTATTTTCCTAAAAAATATGTTTTATGGGAAGGGAAGATGGGGTTCCCATTTATAAGTGTCAGAAAGGACGCACTTGGATTTTTTGAAAAGCAAACGGTGTAACAACATTTTAGGCATGAAAAAAGGATAAAAAATGGATCATTATCAAACCTTAGTTTATATAATTTATAAATATTTACATTCATTTGTATTTGGAGTTGTTTCTATGACACTTTACCCCATATCTATTTAGTAAAACCCTTAATACAAATGTTTTATCCTTATCTATAGTAATTAATTTTTACTATTTTTACTATTCATTTAAACCAAAAATTAATTTGAAAATATTCTATAAATTTATTCATTTGTATTAAAAATATAGAATTAATTTTTATTAATTCCATTCACATAATTGGAAAAAAAATAATTTAAAAATAAATCCACCTATGTGATCAAAAACCAGGTTTCCAAAGTGAAACATTTTATAAGATTATAATCTTTTAATATAAAACTTCAGTATTAAATTAATTCCAATAAACTAAAATGAATGATTAAATATATATTCAAATTAATTATACATTCAAAACATTATCTTGTAAATTCTTTAAACAAAAAGGAAATTCTTAATAAAAATAATTACTTTGTACTATTAATTAATAAATTAATCATTGTAGAAAATTCCAAAAAATCACCCAAATATAATTTTGAAATATAGATTCCAATAAAATATTTATTTACAATATATTTTCTCAAACTCTTAAAAAAATTACGTTTATTATTTTCTAAAAAATATAATCAAAGGTCTTTTTTTGAAAATTTTATTTTGAAAACATGTTATTACATTAAAAAATGAGTAAATTATTTTTCAAAGATTATTTCCTCATATAAAATAATTATACATAATTTTTAGAATGTGGTTATTCCAATTTCTACCACCATTTTTAATGGATATATTATAACCTTCATGTTTATGTAAAAATATAAATTGTATATTTTGGTTTGTTAAAACTCTTTATTGGGTGTAACACAAGCTATAAATGAAATAAAATTATTCCAACAAATATATTTCTACCAAAATGAGGGTATTACATTAAAAACATATTAAAATTAATTTCACCCTATAAATTATTCACTCTAATATAAAAAGTTTTGGATTATTATTCCTTATCATATCATGAGGTTCTCATTTAACTTCTTCAAATTACACGTTTCGCCACAAAACATTGACCTGATGAGTGGTCTTCTTTTGTTTCACTTTATCTCCATGTTCCAAAATATCCACCAATATCAATGCACAAAATATTTATTGTTCTAGTATTTTGAACTCTTGGTTTATTACATGTGAGGGATCATATATGTATTTAATAAATATTTATACGTGGAACACAACATGGACTTGAGATAGATTCATTGGAAGAACCAATTAATAAGTTTCTATCCTGATATGATCATGTATTTCAAAGGGACCAATATACCTAAGTATTATATTTCCTTTATTTCTGAATCTCATTTCATTATTCCATGGAAAATCATTATAAAAACATTATGAACAACATGTAATTTCAGATCACTTTTTTGATTTTTCATTATTACTTTTCTATTGACATTGTACATCCCTTATGTGTTTCTAAATGGATCAAACTTTATATGTTATTTCATCATTTTGATCAGGTCCCAATAGATTTATTTCTCTAAATTAACCAATTTACATTTGATTTCTACACTACATTCCATTGGGGTAACCCCAATTATCCATCTAAATTTTCATGTTAAAGCTATTATTGTATTAATACTAATCCAAAGGAAGGTGTTGATCCAAGACACCATAGAAATCCATTGAAAAAATTATCAACATATCATATGGGGTTTTAATTGTACTATCAAACTAACCATATGTTTGAGGATGATATATAGTTCTTAATATCAACTCGGTATCAAGATCTTATTAAAGACATCACCAGAACATTGAGGTAATCCTCAAATCTTGATCAGATACAATTGAATATAGTGATTCATGATTCCTTACCAATTCCTGAATGTATACCTTAGGATAGTGATCTAGAAATACATCCTCAATAATATAGTTTAATGGTGATAACATTATACTGAGTTCAACTATAACCCAATAAAATTATTCCCTTTATATGTTTTGGGGTGTCCAATGAAAAATTACATAGTGATTTTTTCCCATTTCCATTCTAGTATGGTTAATTATTGTAACATATCCTTATAATTTTATCTCTCAACCTTAAATTTATTAATTATAAAGAAAAACGATAAATATTTTGAAACATCTACATTTATTCAATCCTATCAGAAATAACCTTTTAGATCTCTATACATCTTTAGATTTTGTGTATGAATAAACAATGAATAACTATGAGCCTCCTCTAATTTCTCTTTATTAAAATTTAGTATGGTTCGAACAGACACACAGTAAATGCACCTTATAATTAATTCATAATCATGATAAACTCAGAATCATTTCTAACCTTATTCTATATCCCTACATCTTCCTTATTTACCATTTTACTATTTACATTGACAGATAGTGGAGCACTTATGTGAGAAAGATAAACAAATTTCCATTCCTTATGGATTTATAGATCCATCCTTTGAAAATAATAAAATATTTGATCTTTTGAGTATCCTCATCACAGATAATCTACTATGATCCTATAAATTCAAATCATCATTGACCTTGTTTACCTTCCTAGGGTGTTAATGTATTGAGATGTCATAATCATTAATTTGGTCCAAAAATATTCTCTGTAACATATTCAAATCCTTCTATGTAAATATATATTTTAATGTTTTGTGATAAATATATATGACACTTTCATCTAATAATATTAAACTTATATATCATTAATGAAAACATTACCATAGCTAATGTAAAATTAGGTGTTTGGTAACTTTTTCCATGCTAAATTAATTATTATGAGGCCTAATATATCCCCATATCATTTTAAAATCTCATGGTTATATCTATTATAAAACATATGTTACCAAAATCAATATTATATTATATGTCACATAACATAAAAAATCCTACTAACAAATAAATCATGTAGTCTATTTGTAGTAATTTCACAACTATCACCCTTCATTTTTGGGTTCAGTCCATAAAAATGTGCTGGTTGTGATAGTTTCCTATTTCTACGAAAACTACATTAATTTAAATCTTATATCATCCCCTAATATATGTTTACCATCCCTAAAAAAATCTTAATCATCCATATTCATAAAAAAAATAATGGTTATTAATACCTTTAAATTTATGAAAACACCATTCTTCCTCAAATAATATATTATGTTGAACCTTGGAGTTACATATACCTTAGTTTAAGAAAACATTTCTGAAAAAGTAACTAATCACATTAAAATCCTACCACTTAAAAATTAAAAAGGGGGAATATAATAAATTGATCATATGATCAAACATAAACTCATAAACCCATGATGGTATCTATAACCATTATTTAAATCATACATAAATACATATTGTAACACCCCAAAAAACTAAAGTAAGAACCTTATATTCAATAGCTTGTATGACACATGACAACAAGGGTGTAATGTAATATAATATTATTATACATTATAATATATTTACTATTTAAAATATATTATATATATCTAAAAATATGAAACACTGAGTTATCTTATAATAAATGCAACACTGGGTTTTCTGACATCATACGAAACAATGACATTCCTCTATATCTTACGTTACATGAAAAAGTGACCTTCTCGAGGTCTTATGAAATACCCAATACTGAGTCTTACCAAGATAAAATCTATAATTAAAAAAATATTTAATATAACAAGATAAAAACAAGCTGTGATGAATAGTATTAACTAAATTTTGAAAATATATGGTTTATTCAACTAAATCATTGGTTAGAAATAAAATAGAAATGAATATAAGAACCAATTTAATATTAAAAACATATTTTCATAGAAAACATTTTTTCTCACAAATCTATTATACCCTAATAGAATAAATTAATTATAATTAGTGAGTGATATTTATTTAATAAATATGTTACATATTTGATCAATTATTTTTTATATTCATCAAATAGATTTGGTAAGCATAAGATATGATCAAACCCAATATTTCACATAAAATCCATATTAAGTCATTTCTAATCGCCTTTCAATGGAAAACCTACTATAAATCCTAATTTTGAAACTTTTATTAAATTAATTTGATAAAATAAATATAATTTTTTATTTTATGATATTTAAATTATATTAGTTTTATTTTCGGGGTTTTTCTAAGAACCATCATTTTTAGTGAATATTGAAAAATATTATGTTTTAGTTAAAAAAACCTTTTCAATTAAAAAATTATTAATGTTAAATTAAATTATAATTTTTTTAAAGTGAAATTGGATCTATTGTATATATATTAATACAATTTGCTTCATTTCAATTTACCTTTTTAAATTGATATAAAAACATAACAATCTTTTTAACATTTCTCTACCAAAACCAGTTAATCCATCTATCTGCGAGATTAGCATTAGTCCTAAATTTCCCGCTTCTGTGATTTGAATTTTGAAAATAAAACATACACCATTGTAATAAAGATAATATTTTTGGTCTAAAAATATCAATATAATTTTTGACAAAAAGGATTAGTGTTAGTGATTAAAATTAATTGAAGTGATTAAGTTGTAATTAGGCTTCGAAATGGAATAAAACCTTATGTTTAAGGGACCAAATAACCAAGAAGCATGTCCAAATACCATTTTCTGAAAATATATCGACCATTAACCTTACATTAATGTGTTTTTGAGGTTTTTATGTGGTTTTTTAGGTAAGAACATGTGTACATGTAACTTCTTTTCAAGAATACCAAGTGTGTCCTTTTCCTTCCCTATAAAAGGACAGCACATCTACCCATTCCTCACACCTCTCAAGCCTCTTATGTTTCGCCAATGCCAGTCTAAATTGTATCCCTACATCCCTCCCATATACCCATAATCCTCTATTTAGTATTTAAACCTTCCAAGGATGATTTTTGGTTTAACCAATTGAACTTACCTGATTAAAATGTAATGTCTTTTCTTAATCTCTCTAGTTTCATTTCCATTCCCCAACCCCTAAAATATCCTAATTCAATTCTTGTATAACTAAAATAGTATCCTAAAAATAATAGTATGTTTTTATTCTGAGATTTTAACCTATAATTATACACACCACTATCTAATGGGTAAGGAATATAATTTTTTTGTGGATGGTGAACTACTGCCTCACGAAATGATGATTTTTCATTCTTCCATTACGGCCACTCATTGTGGTCATTAAGGTGTAAACTTTATTTATATATGATATATATCATATAAATTGTATATGTATAATCCTTTAATTCTTTTATGACACCAAACATTAATAATTTCTATTTTAAGTTAATATGATAACATCGTTTGAGGAAGTGTGGACTACCAGCGCCTCAAAGCGTTGTGATTCATTCACACTAAACATAGAACATTTAAAAAATGGATTTAATTAAAAATATGTGACATAAATAACACATATGTGATATTCATGAAATATTTTTCATTTTATAAATATAATATATATTTATATATATATCATCTCATTTATTAGCCTTTCAAAATCATTAAAAGAGATAACGTCGTTCATAGATTTGTGGACTACAGCCTCCTCAACAAGATTTGATTCCTTTTAAATCACATAATGAAATAAATAAGTATTTATGTTTAAATAATATTTTATTTATTAAATAATTATCATTATGGAATGATATGGTGTTACTTAACCCACTTTCCTTAATTACCATTGAAAAATTGCAACGTTACTCATGCATACATATGACCTACTGTCTCCATGATTGTAACATTAATTCATTTTTCAGAACTAGATTTAATGATTGAATTTAAAAGTAAAGTTTTGATACAAATATGATAATTATTTCATGGTTATTATTCTGGATATGTTATATAATGAACCTTATGAACATATTTGACCAGCAATAGTTGTTTTGACACATAAACTAAATTTGGTCAAAAACACTCATAGTAAACTTAATTGCTTGAGAAGTTTTAAACCACATGGTAATAAGTGAAATAAAATTAATTATAAAATTGAAATAGGATCTGAATAAAGTATAAATTCAACATATGTTTATTATACATTAAGTTAAAGGACGTTCACCTGAATTGAAATGCAATGTAAGGGATTCTAGTCTCATTTTTATTACGGGAGACATAATAAATTGTTCTACACCAAATTTATAATATAAGGTGTACTTAATACTGCCTTAACATATAATATCATTAATTAAATTATCTTCATGGTATTCAAATGTCTTATTTATGGATTCTTAACTTTTTTATCCAACCCATTTGTTACTATATTAGTAAGGATTTCTATCTCACTTTTTACATCAATGAGATATATGTCATATTCACCACTTACTTATTTTGTGTGGTGTACCTACTTAAATTTTTGATATATAATATAATGAATTCATTTTAGTTTATGGTATTTTATAATTTCATTTAATATAATTATTTCATGAGGTTTATGATTTAAAAATTTTCCAATGTCGTGTGGGACACTTTTGAATGTTTAAAGATTATTTTCCTCAAGAATATTCTTAATAGTCATTCAATAGAATTTCTATTATTGGAAATTATATAAACATTTTTAAATAATCCCTCCCATTATTCTTTGGTTATTAATGAACATTTTCAAGTATTATTACCATTTTTCACTATTTTGTACTAAAATTGTTTTAAAAATGTTATAAAGAAAACCTCACTTCATTTCTCTTTTTAGTCGGAGAACCTATATTCTTCTAAAAGCCATATTTTATTAAAATGTTTTCAAAAATGATTTTATAATTATTTGGTAAAGACCCTTTTACCCTTTTTTAATTTTACCAATCTCTTAGAAGTATTCTTATTATCTCTCTCCAAATGAGGCATTTTGTACCATTTTTTCATAGAAAAGAAATACTATTTTTACCTCATATGACATGTACCGATTTACTTGTCATCATTTCTATGAAGCCTCCTTCTCAATTTCAAATGGTTTTTCAAAATAAAAGTAAATTTTCCTCAATAATATTTTTCAATGCCAATATTTTATTTCATCATTGAAAAAACCATCTATTTTACTTCACTTGGGTTTGTTGTATTGATCACGTCCTTATTCTACCTCTGGTTGGTTTATTATTTATTTGGACAAGGATTGTATTCACATTCACTTCCTCAATTTATTTTTTTGTCACATTGATTTATTCAATTTCATATGATAATTGAACTTTGAATTTCCCCTTATTATCCATTTAATTTTTCATGGATACTACTATTTTTTAAACCATATACCATTTTATATATGGTGCCTACATTGATTTTTATTTTATTAATTAGTGAATTGTTGATAGATATACAATTTACATCCGATAAGTTTATTTGATAAAGAATATTATTTATTTTGGTTATTGAATACGAGAAATGATTTGAACAAGAAATGACGGGCGGAACCCGGACATTATATATCTCCTCGATGTATCGACGGGATCTCATGAGATGAATAATTGTGAAAATGGGTTTCTACCCTTAGTTTTAAACTATATTGTGAAAGTTCTTCATAGTAATATGTTTTCATGTTCCTAAGACATGATGTATAAGTAATAAATTTCCCTCATAGTAGTATCAGTTATTATTCATCCATAAGATTATTCATTAACATGTCTATTGATACATTTCATTACAGGTCATTGATTAATGGAATTTGTTTTAGTTTCATACCTTTATATATTTATTTTTCCTTATCTATTTATTTGAATAGAATTTCTTTCTATTTATTAAATTTACATATTTCTTATGTACTTTCATTCAGTTTATTGATTACATGGCATGTGTGTTCAGTTATTTACATTTCCATATGACTATTCTCATTGATTCATTATTGATTCAGATATATTTTTCTCTTACAAAGAATTTTCCCTCACCCTTATTATGCTTCCTTCCCCAGGAATCTATGATGTCATGACCCATCCCCCGAGGTCCATGTTGTGACTACCCCAAGACCGCCTTCCATAGGCCATGGGATGGCGAGTAGTACTAAAATTCATATTCTCTAAATCATGGAAGGAATTTTTTTAAAACATATAAACACACACAACCAAGCACAAATCAAGATATGATCACAAGTAAATGTATAGTAAAAATAGTGATGATTGTAAGAGGGGATAGAATACAATCCCAATAGTAAAGGTACAAGTACAACCAAAATACATTACAACTGATGAAAGAGAAGGACAGATATTGGGTCATCCTCCGTGGTTCCTACATGAAGGGTAGGTATAGATTGCCTCCTCAGCACTCCTTGACTGCCCATCTCCTCTCCGTATCGACACTCCGTATAGTCCACCTCTGGCACCGTCCATTCCTGGTACCCTTTGCCTCGATCAGCATTGTTCGTCATCTACATCAAAAACAACATGGTGCGGGCATAGCCCATGCAGGGGTGAGTATAACGATACTCAGTTGGGACCCCACGACCCTCAATGTCTCACAAAAACCACAAAGGATAAACTAAAAAACATGAAATCAACTTACAACCCTACTTAGGTATATTCCCAAACATATACTTAAGTTATCAATTTTACCCAACTCAATCATGAGGAAACATAGGGGCCAACCCAAAAGCCCAAATATCAACTGTTCCACAAAGGAAGGAATACCACAAAGGTATGTACCACACAGGTACGCCACACAAAAGAATACCACCAAGGTATTACCATGGAGGAAAGTACCACAAAGGTACAAACTCAGCACACACTAGGTATAACATAGGTATAGTGGTAGGGATGATTAGATGTAACTACTGAATCATCTTACTCTGCTAAAAGGCAGACCCACGAAGGATCCCAAATTGCAGACCCACACAGGATCCTAGTACATCGTCAGACCCACACAGGATCCTAGTACATTGTCAGTCCATCGTCAGACCCACACGGGATCCTAGTACATTGTCAATTCATCTTCAGACCCAAACTATATCCTAGTACAACATCAGTACATAAATTGACCCACACATGATCCTATTACATCATCAGTACATCGTCAGACCCACACAGGATCCTAGTACATCATCAGTACATCATCAGACGCACACAAGATCATAGTACATCGTCAGTACATTGTTGGACCCACACAGGATCCCAGTACATCGTTAGACCCATGAAGGATCCCTTTCTCATGTCGCAACCAGTTACCGGGTTCCCACACAAAGCTCGCTTATCTCCGTGAGGATCCGCTTCTCAAGCCACAGATCGATACTCCAACTGCCACGACCTCCCATGAAGAAGTATCCCAAAGGACCTCTATGTAAAAGGGGTATCAACGAAATAGATTGCACGTCAATCGGATGCCCGGTCTATAAGTTATTGGCCTTTTAATCCTAAGGGCCCAATTTGATTCGTACTCTATACAACCTAACCATACACTAACTTTATCCAAATATTACGTACGGTATACCAAAAGTACCTTCTTTCTCCAAGGTTTCTGCCACCATAGACGGTTCGTCAAATGGACGCACGCAGCTCAAGTTATGGATGGGAGTATGTATAGGGTCAAAACTAGTCCCGGTCCAGTCCGACCCTGTCCGACCCGCCCTGGGCAAACCCAATCCGGTTCTGGTCGGCCCAGCCCACGGTGTGGGGTCGCTGTGGGGTGGCGGGTTTCCGCAATGCGGCGGGTCAGCAAGGCGGCCGCGGTACGGTGGGGAGGCCGCGATTGGCGGGGTGCCAAGGCGGTCGCGGTGCGGCGGTCCTCCGCGGCTGGACGGATGGCCAACCATCTTATCTGCATGGTACGGTCATGTGTCGTGCCTTTGTAGGAGGCTGGCTCGGATCGGCCTTTTTTCCTTCGTTGCCTCGGCACAAGCCGTGACCCCTTGTTCGTCGGGCGGTGCAGATGCACTCCGCGGCCCCCGTCGGGCGGTCGGCCTCTGGTTTCCATCTTTCTTCGTCGAAAATATTTCATCAAAAACAACAAAGAGATTGCGGAGAGGTTGGTTCATGTTTTTTTGGCCCGCACCCTTCGCATTAGAGTGGTAGCAAGCGGTTCCCAACTTTTGAATCATGAAGAACATCAAGAACGGGCAAGGGAGGTATATAAAACATCAACCCATACCTCGAATGTTTTTTGTGGTGTTGCAAGATAAAAATGGTGAAGGAAAAAAAGGTGAAAACATTCATTGATTCTACAATCACGCTCTAGATTTCAGCTCGAGTGTCCTCCACTTTCATGATTCATAAGAACGTTCATCGATGGCATTCTTTGTTTGGAGGAAAAGTTCTTCGTTGGAGAGGTAGGATTTCTCCATAGCATTCACCTAATTCTCCACACTTCACCAACCAATCCTAAAAAGAAAAGAGGATCCAATATATATTAAATTAAGTAGATTAATTTATGTTGGCATAATAACATTTAATTAATTTAAGTTCGATCTAACAAATAAATGGGAAGCTGAAAGGGGTTTCTCACATTAAAGATGGTTCGGGTGGTCCTTGTCTTTCATTTCAAAATGGGAGTTTTATTTTAGGTGGTCCCCACATCTTTAACTTTCATGTGGGTGGTTTTTATTAGAAATAAAAAAATGTTTATTTTTTTTATTTTTCCTTTCCTCGAAAAACAAAAAATATATCTTTCACCCTCGACCGTTTGTGTTCTAAGTGAAAGTCTCCTTAATCAAATACTGGCGCTGAGAGTTCAACGGTGCCCTTCAATTTCAATTTTGAGCACCAGTTTAAAAGATACAAAAACCCACTCATACATTTACTAAATATACCTAAAAAAAGTTCAGAAATTCATTCTGGGCACATCGGGCCTCAGAATCACGCACTGTGAATTTTTGAAGACTTGTAAAAATTCACATATAATTAAAAAGAAATACTTGGAAATTCCAGGTCTTTACATTCTCCCCACCTCAGGGTTTTGCATCCTAGAAAGCCAAATCACAAAACTTCGAAAACAAGTGGGGGTACTGAGCATGAATCTGATCCTCCCGCTCCCTTGTTCCTTCCTAGATGTTCCCATTCTACCAGCAAACGCGCTCCAGAGATATTGACTTCCCATGAAGGACCCACTCCTGTCTATCCTCAATCTCTTCTGGAACCTCCGTAAATGTCGCCCCATCATCGACGTCCAGCACGCCGTGGTTAGTGATGTGATATGGGTCGTTCATGTATTTCCTCAACTGGGATTCGTGGAAGACATCGTGCGCCAGGTGAAACTGAGGGGGAAGTGGTAGGCGGTAAGCCACCACGCCAACTCTTCTAAGGACCTGAAAGGGTATAATAAACCTTGGAGATAACTTTACACCCTAGAAAAATCTCCACAAACCTCGTCGAGGTGAGACCCATAGAAATACATGGTAACCATCCTCGAAATCCATAGGTCTCCATCTCCTGTCGACATAAGACTTCTGCCTTCTCTATACAGTCTTCATTCTCTCCTAGATGACCTACAACTTCTTCGTGGCAGACCATACCATATCTGGTTTCATGAGTGCTAACTCCCCTGGATCAGTCCAGCACCAAGGTAGTCTACGCTGTCTTCTATACAACACCTCAAAAGGTGTCATCCCAATGGTGGAGTGATATCTATTGTTGTATCAAAACTCCACCAAGAGTAAGTGATCCTCCCAGCTACAACTGAAGTCGAGGACGTAAGCACGTAGCATGTCCTTGAGGGTCTAAAAGGTCCGCTCAGTCTGGCCATCCATATGAGGATGGAAGGCGGTGCTCAAAATAAGTTGTGTCCCGAAAGCCTCCTGCAACCCCTTCTATATCCAGGAAGTGAAACGTGTATCACGATCGAAGACAATCATCTAGGTAAATCCATGTAGCCACGCAATCTATTGCACCTAGAGGAATCCCATGCTCTCCACTGAACCCTGCTCTCTGATCGGTAGAAAATGGGCTGACTTGGTGATTGAGTCGTTGATCAGCCAAATAGAATAATGAGCCTTGGTTGTACGTGGTATTATTGTCAAGAAGTCCATGGATATTCCTTCCCACTTCCACTCTGTAACCTCTAAAGGCTGATCTAAGCATGTTGGAACTGAATGCCCCACCTTCACTTACTGACAAGTGAGGTACCGAGAGATAAACTCTGCTACTGGTTTCTTTATTCATGGCCACCAATTCTATCGTCAGAGATCCTGGTACTTCTTCGCCACTCCTGGATGTACCACTTGAGGGGATGTGTGGAACTCCCTCAACACTTCATCCTGAAGCGACACTAGTACCATGGTACATCCTCTTAAAAGGATTATGTGCTCCCCACCTTCAGAAAATCCATCAGGTGCTTGTCATGTGGATGTCTGAGCACGTTGAGCCTCATAGTCAGTGTCCCCACACTGCGCCTCCTTTACTCGCTGAAGAATTGGGGGAGTGACTCTAACAGACTAAAGAATATCTGCTCTATCCCAATCCACAAAGGATATCTGTAAAGTGTCCGGCTACTTCGTCACCTCACCTAACAGTTTTATACCAGATCTTCAGCTGAGAGCATCTGCTACAATGTTCCCCTTCCCAGGATTATAGACTATCTCTAAGTCATAGTCCTGGAGGAACTCAGTCCAACACTTATGTCTCAAGTTCAGGTCTTTTTGGGAGAAGATATACCCGAGACTCTTGTGATCTGAGTAGACTATAAAACTCTCTCTCATCATGTAATTTCGCCAAATCGTCAAGGTGAAGACCACTACTGCTAACTCCAAGTTATGGGTAGTGTAGTTCTTCTCATGTTGTCTCAATTTTCGAGAACCATATGCAATAAATGCTCACTTCTACATCAGAACACATCTATATCTGGTCGTTGATGCGTCAAAGTAAACTATGTACCCAACGCCCTCCATTAGAAGCCTCAAGATGGGGGAACTAGTCAGTCTCTACCAGAGCTCCTGAAAACTTCGCTGGAATCTCTCCCAACCAAACGAAGGGTTTCCCCTTCATCGTCAATTCTCATAAAGGTGCTACAACTCTGGAGAAATCTATAACAAACATTCAGTAGTTTCCAGCCAAACCCAAGAAACTTTGTACCTCCATCACACTTTTGGGTGGAAGCTTAGCATGTACCTCCTCAATCATCGCTAGATCCACCGCAACTCTAGCCTCATAGATGAAAGTCCAGAAAGTTAACCTCACTGATCCATAACCAGCACTTTTTGAGCTTATCATAATGCTGGTGATCTCAGATTGTGTCCATAATTACCTGCAAGTGATAGACGTTCTCCCCCTTATTAGTCGAGTAGATCATAATGTCGTCGATGAAGACTAATACAAAGTGATCAAGGTATTGCTGAAAGATTCTATTCATGAGTCCCATGAACATTATTAGGGCATTGGTCATGCCTAATGGAATAACCAAGAACTCATAGTGGTCATACCGACATCTGAAAGTCATCTTCTGCACATCCTCATCTCGTAGTTTAAGCTAGTGATAGCCTGACCGGAGGTCTATCTTAAAGAACCACCATGCTCCCTTCAGTTGATCAAAGAGATCAACAATCCTTAGTAGGGGGTACTTATTCTTCATGGTCACCAGGATCTGGTGCCAATATTTGACAAAAATCCTCAAGCTCCCTTCCGCCTTCTTGGCGAACAAAATCTAGGTTACCCAAGGAGAAACACTAGGCCAGGTGAACCCCTTTCCCTATAAGTCCTCTAGATGTACCCGTAGCTCACGAAGCTCCACAAGAGTCATCCGATGCACTGGTGTAGATATCGGTGTCGTCCCAGGGTACATGTCAATGTAAATGTCCACCTCTCGGTGAGGAGGTAGATACGAAACATCATCAGGGAAGAAATCTGTGTACTGGTCCACCACTACAGGATAACTTGGACTCTCCACATCAACCACACTAAGTGTAAGGCTAGCCAACTGATGAGTGATCGGCTGCACTCTCCTCCGGGTAAGTCCATCCTGTGCTAAAAAGGATTCATTATCACCAGTGAAGGTAAACCTGGTCCCATACATGCGGACACACTGCACTTTGTGCCTAATACAGTCAATATGAAGAAGGACATTAGATAACCACTCCATACCCAAGATGATTTTGTAAGTCCTTGATGCCACTACTAGGATATCCCAACCGAAGCTCTCGCCTCCTAGAGTAAGTTCACACTACTGGAACTAGTGTGTAATCATCTAATCCACTCCCGTAGGAGTCTCTATCCATAAGGATCGATCCAAAAGCTCCATCGGAATCTCTAAGCTTCGAACGAGGGAAGTGGTAATAAAAAATGACTGGCACCTGCATCTATAAGTACTATAGCTAAGGTGGAGTAGACATAGATTGCATCTCGTATCATCTCTAGAGCGCCATGGTTATAGACTCAACTGCCTAAAGCTGAGCTCGCCCCTATCCACCTACTTCCTATGGACGGGGTGGACAACCTGGTGGTGGTGGCGATAACATCTCAAATCGTCGCCCACCGCCAGTTACACGGCCTTCTCCTCTGTCGTGCCCGCCTGCTCCCCATAGAACTCCTCGGTCGAACCTCTGCCTATTCTTGGGTGGTCCTTCGACTGTCTTCAGATCATCTGTACGGTGGGTCGGACAGTCACAAGCCATGTGACCCTTCCCGCTGCATGTGAAACACTACTTGTTCCTCGCATGACTGGCTCTGTCTCTGGTACCCCTCACAACCAATCATGAGTCGTGTGGTCGTCCACTTGAGGGTCTGGTCCTCTTAGACCTCTGTGACAACTGTATACTTCCAGCTGCAGAAGACTCCTCTACGTGACAACTGGTTGTGGGTCTCACTGCTAGTGACTGCTCAGCAAGAAAACTCTCCACTAAGAGGGCTCTCTCTAACACCTATGCCTACGTCAGGATGCTGAGTGAGATCATCATAGCCCTGATCTCCCTCCTGAGTCCCTGCTTGAAGGTTTGGGCCCGAAAGAATGGGTCTTGAACCATATTAGTGGAGTATCATTAGTGGTTGGTGAACCTCGCTGAGTACTGATCCACTGTCATACTTCCCTACTACTGATGAAGAAGCTCCTGAATGCGCACTGCACAAAGAGTTTCTGGGACAAACTCTGCGAGAAACAAGCTCTTGAAGTCTGCCTAGAGAAGCTTCACCTTGTCGTGAAACTGGAGCAGCAAGCTCCACCATCTGCCTGATGCTGCCTGTAGAAGATTGGCGGCAAGGATCACCATGAGATCAGCTGGTATCCCTACCAGTCGGAAGACTCTCTCCGTAGCATCCAGCCAATCCTCAGCCATTTTTGGGTCCGTCTCTCCCCTGAAACTAGGTGGCCTTTAGAACTAGAATTCATGAAACGTGCTCAAGAATAATTCATTCTATACTACTAGAGATAGTGGCATCATTGGACCAATGGGTAATGGTACCGCTGGTGCCTCTACTAGTGCCTCTACTGAAAGAGGGCCCTACACTAAGGCCTCATCCCTCGGTGGGCTATCAGTGCATACTATACCCAGAACCCTAGCTAGCTAACTACGTGGAGGCATCGTAAAATGAAACAGGTACACCACGGTCAATAAGATATACTTGGTGAGCTGACACAATGAGATCACAAAGAAAACTCTTGAAAACACACATGCAATCCGTGTTTTCGTGCACTGAGTCAGAATTCAAAAGTCAAGGCCCTCGTGTATGGATACTTCGGCCACCACACCAACACTGGATTCCTTTAACTGATAACCACACTCAATAAAATTAACACCATTGACACTAAAAATAAGATTGGAGTCCAATTTTCTATGGTAGAACCGACTCCTCTTATACCAATTTTTCACGACCCATCCCCCATGGCCCATGTCGTGACTACCCCAAGCCCTCCTTCCATAGACATGGACTGGAAACTAGCACTTAAAGGTGTATTCCATAAATCTGGGATGGAAATGCCTTTATAACCTGTAGAAACACGCAACCAAGTACAAATAAAGATACGATCACAAGTAAACTGTATAGAAAAAAGAGTGCTTCCAGTTAGAGGGGACAGAATAAAAGCCCAATAGTAAAGGTACAAGTACAACTGAAATAAAATATAACTGAAGAAAGATAAATATAGGTATTGGGTCATCCTCCGTGGTTATTACCTAAAGGGTAGGTAAAGATCACCTCCTCAGCACTCCACATCTACCTGTCTCCTCTGCGTACCGACACGCCATATGGTCCACCTCTGGAACTGTCCTGTCCTGTTACCCTCAGCCTCGATCAGTGTTGTCTGTCATCTACATCAAACACAACACGGTTTGGGCATATCTCGTGCAGGGGTGAGTATAACGATACTCAGTAGGGATCCCGAGACCCCCAAGGTCTCACAAAAACAACAAAGGACAAACCAAAAAGAATGAAATCAACTTATAACCCTACTGAGGTATATGCCCATACATATACCTATGTTATCAAGTTTACCCAACTCAATCATGAGGAAACACAGGGTCCAACCCAAAATCCCAATGCTCAACTATTCCATAATAGAATGAATACCATAAAGGTAAGTACCACACATTTACGCCATACAGAAGATTTCCACGAAGGTATTACCACGAAGGAAAGTACCACATAGGTACGAACTCAACTCACACCAAGTATGTCTTAAGTACAGTAGTAGAGATGATTAGATGTAACTACTGAATCATCTTACTCTGTTAAGAGGAAGACCAATGAAGGATCCCAAATTGCATACCCACATAGGATCCTAGTACATCGCCAGACCCACACAGGATCCTAGTACATCGTCAGTACATCGTCAGACCCACACAGATTCCTAGTACATTGTCAGTACATCATCAGACCCACACAGGATTCTAGAACACTATCAGTACATCGTCATACCTGCACATGATCCTAGTAGAACATCAGTACATCTTCAGACCCACACAGGATCCTAGTACATCATCAGACCCATACCGGATCCTAGTACATCTTCTTTACATCGTCAGGCCCACATAGGATCCTAGTACATCATCAGTACATCGTCAGACCCACATATAATCCTAGTACATCATCAGTACATCATCAAACCCACACAGGATCCTAGTACATTATCAGACCCATGAAGGATACCTTTCTCATGTCGCAGCCAGCTACAGGGTTCTCGCACCAATCACGCTTCTCCCCGAAAGGGTCTGCTCCTCAAGCCGCAGAACGATACTCCAACTACCACGAAGTCCAAGGAAGAAGTATTCCAAAGGACCACCATGTATAATTGGTCTCAATGTGACAGACGGTACGTCAATCGAACGCTCAGTCAGTAAGTTATAGGCCTTCTCTCGAGGGCCCGGTTATATTCATACTCAATCCAACCCAACCGTACCCAAACATTATCCAAATATTTAGTGGGGTATATAAAAAGGACCTTCTCACTCCAAGGTTTTAGGAACCGTAGACGGTTCATCAAACGGACTTCCTTAGATCAAGTTATGGTTGAAAGAACATGTTGGATCGAAACTGGTCTGGGTTCGGTCTGACCCGGTCAGACCCACCTGGCCCGACCCGGCCTGGCCCAAACCGATCAGGTTCGGGTCAGTCCATCCCACTGGGTCTGGCCTGGCCTGCATTAGGGGGCTCGGCCCACGCTGGGTGGCCCAGCCTGGCAGCCCATGGTGTGGGACGGCCGTGGGGCGGCTGGGCGGTGGGGCGGCCATAGGGTGGCGGGGTTGAGGCATGGCCGGTGGTGCGTCGGAGCACCACGGTGCTGTGGTCCACCACGGTGGGCCGGATGGCCAGCCGTCCCTCTACGCGGCGCGATCACATGCCGCTCCTTCGCCGGAAGCCAGTTTGGCTGGTCGTTCTCCCTTCATTGTCGCAACCCCTTGTTCGTCGGGCGGTGCGGACGCGCACCACCGCCCCCGTCATGTTGCTGGCCTCTGGTTTCCATCTTCCTCTGTTGCAAAGATTTAATAAAAAACCACAAATGGATTGTGGAGAGGTCGGTCTAAGTTTTTTTGGCCTGCACCCTCCATGTTAGAGTGGTAGTAAGTGGTTCACAACTTTTGAATCACGAAGAACATCAAGAACGGGCAAGGGGGGTATTTAAACCATCAAAACCTAGCTCGAATGTTTGTTGTTATGTTGTGAGATGAAAATTGTGAAGGTGAAGAAGGTACCAACATTCTTTTCTTCCGCAATCATGCTTCCGAAGTGAGCTTGTGTTTCTTCCACTTTTTTGATTCCGAAGAACATTCTTTGATGGTGTTCTTCATTTGGAGGGAAATTTCTTCATTGGAGAGGTAGGATTTCTCCATGTATTTCTCCTAATTCTCCACACTTCGCCAACCAATCCTTAAAATAAACGAGGTGCCAATATAAATTAAATTAAGTAGATTAATTTATGTTGTCATAAATAAATGGTGACACATTTAATTAATTTATGTAGGCTCCAACAAATAAATGGGGAGTTGAAAGGGGTCTCTCCCATTAAAGAGGGTTTGGGTGGTCCCCACATTTAATTTCAAAATTGGGGTTTTAGTTCAAGTGGTCCCCACCTCTTTAACATTCATGTGGGTGGTTTTTATTAGAAATAAAATAAAATTTTATTTTATTTTATTTTTCATTTCCACGATAAACAGAAAATATATCTTTCACCCTTGACCAAATACGGTGAAGGTGAAGGTCCCCTTAAGCGAATACCAGTGTTGTGAGTTCAACAGTGCCCTCAGAGTTCAATTTCGAGCACTGGTTTAAAATTTACCAAACCCTATAGTACATTTACAGAACGTACCTAAAAAAAGTTCAAAAATTCATTCTGGGCACACCGTGCATCAGAATCACGCGCCGTAAATTTTCACTAACTCATAAAATTTCCACATAATTAAAAAAATTACTTTTTAAATTCTAGGTATTTACATAAGAAGTGTACTATGAAATAAATAATGAAATATAATACATGGATTAGAGTCATCCTAGAAGATGATTATTTGTTTAGAAGAAAGAAAAAACATGTTGTAATTAGTGTATTCATTTGTAATTAAATAATCATTTATGTATATAGTTTACCAATAGAGCTAAACAGATTGGTTCTTATGGTCTTGATTCCCTATAATCATGCCAATGTAATTGATATCAGACACCGGCTCTGGGATATCTCGGTCTGGGTGGCTATAGTTGGTATCATAGGAAGTTTAGTAGAAACCTTGGTAACTATATTTAGGAAGCATTATGTTAGAAAACATAACCCTAAGGTAGAATTTGATGATAAGTACAGATGAAAACCTGATAATGTTTTTAATGTATAGATTATGTGGGTCTTCCTAAAAATACATCCTTATCTGGATACTACAAGTGGACGTGGTTCTGGTACAAATTTTCCTAGGAGTAATAACTCTGACAATGAATTCTGGGCCGGACTCAGGGGTAACCTAGTACATGACAACGAGCCTTACTGAACACCGGGTTTGACACTCTTGGGAGATATACATATGATAATCTACATTTTCTATACAATACATTTTGAATATTTTGAAAGAATTTTAATAATGAATAATTAAGGTTAGACATAATGTTTTTTAGATATGAATATAAGGTGTTATGATTTAAAAATCATTGAAATTATATTATGGATAAACCCTAGACCAAGGAAGGTCCATTGTAGAAATTAAATGGATGAAGTATTTAAGTTTTGAGGACATGTTGATAACCTTAGTCAAAATGATATTTAGTGATTAACCTAATTTCATGGATGTCCATCATATATACTTTTGGAATTTATATTAATATGGTTTTAGGAAAGGAAAACCTATAAGATAAGTGAAAACCAATAAAATATAGAAAGGTCATGGTCCTTGGACTCATGAACAAAGTAAGATAAGGTTTTTATGCCAACAACTAGCCTAAGAAATTTCCTTATTATTTTTAATTATTTTTATTTAAACAATTTAATGAATAAATGTTATGGGTGAACCATTAATATCACTTTTGAGGATTAGGGATTAATATATAACCATATTTATTTTGGGAGATAGTTAAAGGAAAATAGTAAGACTTATAACTCTTTTATAGGCCTTAAAACCCTTTAATAGTTTATTTTAGTCCTCCAGGAATTAAAAAATCCTTGATGGTAATTAATTTTTTGTTGTAAATGGATGAATTAAAATTCGATCAGAGTATAACCAAAAGTTATGATTATTCATATGAGATAGAAACCTATCGAGTAAGAATATTTTGTTATATTATTGTTCTGTAAAATAATTATGCAATATTAGAAAAATGAATTTGAAAAAAATGTTGTCCTAATACCTACATTTTATTTGAACCGATGGATTTCTATATTATCAATGATTTATGGATTTGAGGCCTTTTACATTCCAATGATCTTTCACTTGTTTTTTAATGATGGACACATTCAATCCCTATAAATATTTATGTTTTTTCCTCCAAGTATGAATCTCTAATTTCCACTGATTCTCTCTTACATATAGACCTAGTTGCATGGTATTCTATGTGACCTTTGTAATTTCAATTCTCTTTTTTATATAAGATTACTTATGAACCATTCTCCAGATATGGGATTTAGAACATAGTAATTATCAAACAATATATCTCTATAATCAATTTTTAATTATGATGACATAATTTTAATAAGGTGGGTAAAGTGTGACACCCCAAAAAAACTAAAGTAAGAACCTTTTATTCGATAGAATGTATGACACGTGATAATAACCGTGTAATGTAGTATAATATCTGTATACATTATAATATATTTACTATTTAAAATATATTATATATATTTAAATGAATTAAATGCCAATTTAGCTTGAAATTCATGCAAAACTGGGTTAGTGTACATCTTACACAACAACACAAATCATCTATATCTTGTGTTACATGAAAAAGAGACCTTATTTGATGTCTTGTGCTATATGCAATACATAGTCTTACTGGGAAATTTTTTTTAATTAAAACATTGTTATTAAATATAATAAGATATAAACTACCCATTATGAATATAATTAACTAAATTATTAAAATATATGTTTTAGACAACTAAATCATTGGTTAAAAATAAATTACAAATGAATATAATAACAAAATTAATATTAAAATTATATTTTTATATAAAACTATTTTTTCTCACAAACTATTTTTACCCTGATAGATTAAATTAATTAAAATTATTGTATGATATTAATGTAATAAATATGTTACATGTTCAATAAATTATTTTTCATATTCATCCAATATATATGGTAAGCATAAGATTAGATCAAAGCCAATATTTCACATAAAAACCTATATTCAGCCATTTTTAACAACCTTTTAATGAAGAACCTGTTATAAATCATAATTTTCTAAAATTTATGAATTTAATTTGTTAATATAAACATAATTTTATAATTAATAATTTAAAAAATTATCTTTGGAAGAAGTTTTGGGATTTTTCCAAGAAACATCATTTTTTAGTGAATATTGAAAATAATGTGTTTTTTTTAAACTTCATTTTCATTTAAATAGTTATTAATGTAAAATTAATTTATAAATTTGATTTTAAGTCACATTGGATAAATTATAAATCTATTAATAAAATTTAGTTCATTATTTTCAATTTTCCCTTTTAAATTCAATATAAAAACATAACAATCTTTTGAACATTTTTCTACTAAAACAAGTTAATCTGTCTATTTGTGAGATTAACATTAATCCAAATTTTGTCACTTATATGATTTAAAATTTGGTAATATAACATAAAACATTTTAATAAAGATAATAATTTTTTTCAAATAACATAAAATTAATTTTGGACAAAACATTATTAGTAAAAGTGATTAAAATTAATTATAGTGATTAAGGTGTAATTAGGATTAAAATAGACCAAACCCTAAATTTAAGGGCCCAAATAACCTAGATACTTGTCCAAAACCCATTATATAGACATATAATAGCCATTAACCTTTCATTCATAAGTTTTGGTGGTTTTGTATGACTTTTTGTAGGTAAGAACTTGTGTACACCAAACTTCTTATCAAAAAGACCAATTGAATCAGTTTTCTTCCTTATAAAAGGACACCACCTCTACCCATTCCTCACACCTCTAATTCATCATATTTTTGGCCAATACCAGACCATATTTTCTCATTAAATCCCTAACCTAGACCTATAATCCTCCATTTTTTGATAATACCTTTCATGGAGTCCTTTTTTTAAAACCAAATGAAGTTACCCGATTAAAATGTAATGTCTCTTCTCAATATATCTAGTTTTATTTCGATTTTACAACCCCTAAAATATCCTTATTTTATTATTTTATAATGAAACGGGTATCCTAAATACACTAGTATATTTTTATTATTATATTTTAACCTACACTTACATACATCACCATCTAATGGTTAACAAACATAATGATTCTGTGGACGGTGAACAACTACCTCACTAAATGATGATTGTTCATTCTTCCATTACTTCCTCTCATAGTGGCCATTATGATTTAAACTCTATATATATATGATACATATTATATTTATTGTTTCTTTAAACTCATTCAATCCTTTTATATCACCTACCTTTAATAATTTCCATTTTACGTAAATACCATAACATCATTTGAGAAGTGTGGACTACTACCCCATCAATATTTTGTGATTCGTTCACACAAAACAAGGAACATATAAAGGATGGTTTCAATTAAACATATGATACATGAAAAAATAGATATTATATTAATTAAATTATTATATTTATATAAATAAAATATATATATCATCTCCTTTATTAACCTTTCACGATATTTAAAAGAGATAACGTCGTTCGTGGACGTGTGGACTACTGCCTCCTCGACATGATGTGATTCCTTTTACCTAAAAAATCATTATATAAGTATGTATGATTTAACTATATGTTATATATTACATAATCATTATTTTATAATTATATGGTATTACCTACATTCATTCCATAATGACAATTGAAAAATGGAAACATTACTCATGCATACATACGACCTAATGTCTACATGATTCTAATGTTAATTAATCATTCATAACCATATTTAATGATTTATTTTTAATGTATAATTTATATATAAATTTGATAATTATTTCATGTTTATTATTCAAGAGATGTTATATAATTAACTGTTTGACTATAGTTGACCAACAATAGTTTTTTTGACACATAAACCGTATTTGGTCAAAAATACCATGTGTAAACATAATTGTTTGAGTAATTTTAAACAATGTGGTAATAAGGGAAATAAAATTAATTATAAACATGAATATATATAGTAAAAAATTATAAAATTAACATAGGTTTTTTATATAGGATTCTAAAGGATGTTCACCCGAAAGGAAACGCAAGGTAAGAGATTCTTGTCTCATTTTCATTATGTGAGGCATTCTTAATTGTTGTACACCTACTTTATTACATAATGTGTACTTACTGCCAAGTATCATACGTTCATAAGATGAATAAACATATATTATCCTTAGGTATCTTATGTTTGTTACATAAATTATCTTTCTTACTCCATAATACACTACCACATAAGTTAAATCCCTTTATGAATGATAATTCATTATTCATCCACATAGATTAAACTTCATATTTCACTCCAAATTGTCATATGAAATTCTCATATATCAAATGATTTCCTAAAATATAATATATTATGTGAAACATGTATGATTATTTCTTCTATAAATTCATTAAATATTAACTTTGTTTATTTATTTACTTACGTGAGTCTCACCAAATTATATTTTTAGTTTCATGTTTTTCAACTCCAATAGAGTACATCTAGATTCACATTAAATAAATTCTGAATACCAAAAAATAAATTTTGGGACTTATTAAAAATATCAAAACATCAACCAAAAACTAATCACAACCTATTTTTAGAAGTTCTAACATGATTCAATAATCAATGCAGAAAACATGCTTCAGCTAGGTTCATTGAATTCTTAGTATCGTTTAACTTCTAAAATATAGTATAGACTATAATTATACTTCACTAGTACATTTATTTAAATTGATGTGAAATTAATCCATCCTAAAATACAGAGTCTATTATCACGGAGCTATCCCTATAGATATATATGAATATAAGAATCTAATTTCATTAACATCAATTGATTAAAACAATAATAGTATATTGACACCACTTCCAATATAATTATATCTTCTCAAACTAAATCTATAAATGATTCAAAAGGTAGTGGGACATATAGAATTCCAATTTTATTATATATGGGAATGTATCGTTAATAAAATTCCGGTGGTATTACATATTAAAAATGTTAATCATAGCTTCATAAATATTATATATATATATAAGAATCAAGAAAAATCCTTAGAATTTTCTATTTACAAAATAGAATAACATCTAACTCTTCTATTTAACAGTCTTGGGTACAATACTTTCCTTATTTCAAGCCCTTAGTTTACCTCGTATTTAATTCATGTTTGTTATCTCATTCATTAAAAAAATATAACTCAGACATAATGTTTTGTAATTAATCTAAAACTTTTTATTTGTCTTCATTGCTATTTCTTTTAAAATGACAGGGCAATATGTTACACAAACCAATTCTAGAAAAATAGAATTTAAATATGTGAACTCATTTTATTTTATGGCCTTTTTACAGAAAATAATTATAAACTATTTGAGAGGATGATATCATTCAATTCTTATTAAATTTTACATCAATAATTCCATTGTATACCTAATTTATCAATTTTTATTGTTTAAAATAGTAGGTATTGATTTAGAATACAGGGATTCCCATAATCAAAAAAATATGATATAAACTACTTCCTTTTTTCAATCAATTTATTATATGGTTTCCAAATGTAAAAGTATTATTCCACATGTTGAATTCAATTAATTAACATATTCTCCAATATGTTTCATTTTAAACATCCTATTCTTCTTCAATACATAGATATGAATCATTTATGCTTAACCAGCTTATTTTATTTTAGAAAACCATGGATCGCATTAGTTTTCATAAACATGTTGAGTTTAATCATAATAAATTACTCACTCTTAATGTTAATATCAATTTTTTCAGAAACAAGAATGAAAGAATATTCCTTTTTAGCTTTCCAATTACTTCTTATCGAGAAACACCAAGTAATATAGGATTTTTATAAATTTAATAAAAAAGGAAGGTTCTTAAGAACCCACAACCCCTAAAGGTATACACACCATATTCAAGAATTTAATAATTTTCTCATAATCAAATAGACTTTATTATTCTAGTTACTAATATAAATATATGTTGGAAACATTTTTAACATATTAATAAGGGATTCTTCACTTCTTCAAATAATCTTGATGATATAATTTACCTCATTACAAAAAAAATGGTAACATTAATCTTTTTTCATTTCTTGTTATGAATGATTCTTCACCTATATCATTTTTGGTATTTTCTCCAAATTTTCATTATATTATCATTTTTTAAATAATACTAATATGGTTTCTGTTTTAGATTTGTGATTGTTATTCTAGCTTGCTTAATTTTATTAGCTATCAATTTGAGAACTTATAGAAACATCAATTCTATATATGGTTTAGAAAAAAAATGAAACATAAATTATAAGGTAATAAGTTATAACCTCCTTGTTCATTAATGTGATCAGTTAGATTATGAATTTACTCTAAAAACATTGCAATTTTAAATTTATCTCTATTCCGGATATAGATTTCATGTTTTAACAAAAAAAATTCAAATTAGGTTTTTCTCTGGTCAAACTGGTTATTTTTCTTCCACCTGTATAAAATCATCTTTTTAACATGAGGATTATATAAACATCAATCACTTTGTTTAGATTTCATATTAATCTATATTTTCTATATTGATGAAATAAATGTTACACAATTATTTTAATTCCTTCTATCCACCTTGAACCATACATACAGTTCCTCATAAGATATTGATTTATTCCATTTTGGCATCCTCTCATGAAATTTGATTTATTCTTATGTGGAATATTTTTCCACATTACATATTTCCTTTTTCTCATGCATCTAATATTGTTTCTTATTCCAAAATCTCTGTCCTTATTTCCACACATTCTTTAACAATATTATCACCATTTTTCCTTTTCCCACAAGGCTTTGTAAGAGTTCTGTTTAATATCCTAGTCCTTTAATTTCTTCCTCGGACCGTTATTACATTCTTTTCAATATTTTTTATTAAAAATAAAAAATTCTTGTTTTATTTTAATGTTTCCATTATGTGTCCTCTTTTTCAAAAAAATACACTATCTATCTCATTTTTTTGAAATCATTATTTGACATCATGGGGTTTCCACCCAAGGATAATTCACCAGTATAATTTAAATGATTATTTTATATATTTAATTTATCATTTATTTCATGATTCATTTCCAAGGTAATATTTTCTCAATTCATCATCATATATAGTCATCTATTAACAATTATAAGAGTGTCTTTCTTAAATGATTTATATGTGTTATCAAATTCAAAATTACCCCTTATATTATAAATACCAAAAATATTTATAAGAATTATAAATAATTTAAATTTTTACATATTTTCCCCTATTATATGGATGTTGCATATTTTGAGACTTCATCCCCATTTAAATGGAATTATTTTTCTTATATAATTTATTGATTGTATCAAAAATCCAATTCCATGTACCCTATAATATTAGAAAATTAACCATAACTAATAAAACATGGATTCATTATTTTAACTTTATTCTCTCTAGATTTTTTAAAAATGGTAAAATGTTATTTGACTAGAATTTATTTTATTTTGTTGGGATTAATTTGGGGAACTAGAGTACAAAAAAATATTTTATATATGCTTAAAATAATGGTGGTTTTATAATCATTTTTCATCCTCTATCTTAATATAAATTTTCGTTTTCTATCTCTAATTTTTTTAAAAAAAATATAGTTTTGTTCTATGATATTAGTGGAACCTTTTATTTTTTTGATGCATTATACTAATCATTATATGGTCTCAAAATATTTTTCCCACCTAAAAAAGGTCTATCAACATTAGAATCCTCTTTTCTAGTTTATGTTTATGAAATCCTCTATCAATTAGTTTTAAAGATCAATCTTGGGTTGCTTTTAGATTATTTAATTTAATCCATAGCTCCATGAATATTATATTGAATATTAATTTCTCATCCCCTGGTGATTTAAATGTTATATCACATTATTTCCTCATATATTCTTCACAATTATCATGTATCCTTGTTTGTTCTTTGAGAAGTTGCTTGTGATCATAAATACTATTTTATTTAATCTTGATTTAATCATAGTTGGTAATAGTTACTTATTTTAATTAATTAATCTTCTCATTATGTCTATTCATTTTATTTTCCCTTTATGGAATTATAATGAGATACACATTTTCAAAAAAAATTGCATCTTCTCTCAAGGCTCATATTTATTTAACCAATGACACTAACTTGCTTGGTTTAATTAATATAAATTTATAAACAATATTTTAAACAATTAACAATTATTTAGTTCCCATTTTAATGGTAGATGATACCATCCAATATACATATGATAATAAAAAAATATATGAGACAATATATTTGGGTTAATTATATAGTATTTCGTTTACAACATCAATAAATTCATCTTGTGAATCCTTAAAATTTTGATAATTCACAAAAATAAATTGTCATTTAGTAAGAAAATTTTCATAAGATTTTTTTATTTCCCTTATTCATGTAGAGATAATGAGATACATTAAACAATACTATTGTTTAATAATTTGGTTGTTGATACAACCACCAGATCTTAAACTCCCATACTTGATTTTTTATGAGGAAACACATTTTTTATCCTAGTTGGAAGAGTGTGATGTGATTTTTTTCTCCACTATAATTAAGATATAACTCATTAATGCCTTAAGAAAATTATATCACATTTTTTTCCTTTAAATAGTATATATTTCTCATTTATTGTGAGGATTTTCTTAAACTCTTCCCATCTATTTTCATACTATTATCTAATGTAATGAAATGTATCCCTAAAATGATTTATTTTATAGGTAAATCACATGATTATTCATTTAATTACATCAGATTGACTTTGAAAAGAGATATTAAATAAAAATAAATAAATAAGTGAATGAAAATAGAGATGAATCCTCCTTATCATAGGAACTATTAGGATCACTTTATGAAATGCCTACAAAAAATGGATAAATTAGTGTGGTGTGATATTTTACATAGTTTGAAATTAATTGATTAATAACCTTTTCTCTTATTCATTAATCTTTTATCCCTTTTTATCTCTCCATAAGTTTATTTTAATGTAATTATTTAATAGTTTAATAGAAGAAAATGTTTTATATTTTATATGAAACACAACACTAATCTTAAAATGAATCATTTATAATATTATTTTTTATTTTACCATTATAACAAAGAACTAGAATTACTTGCTTTGAATAAGAGTGACTAAATTATAATATATAAATATAATGGTCTTAATAAAAAAAATTATTGATTAATTCATGTCAATACTAACTGGTTTTTTAATTATTTCATTTTATGATTCAACAAAAAAATTTGTTAAAGAAAATTTTTTATTTATTTTTTAAGGAAAAATATCATCATTAATTTCAACCAATCCAAAATGTTGAATTTATTAAAAGGATAAATTTAATGAAATATTAATTAAAAAAATTTCCTATCTTGATTTTTTTTAATTTTATAAATGTATATATCATTGAATCGTTAAATAATAATGATTTTATAGAAAAATATCTTTTCCATTATATTATTCAAAATGTCCCATTTATTAATTGATTTTAAAATTTAATTACATTATTTTTATTAAATAGAGTCTATGTAATTTTATTCTATTTTACCTTATTCTTAATTTTTAAATGAGGTGTTTTTTTATAATTAGAAATTATCTTTTTAGAATATTCTGTGTCATCACTATTTTTATTTTTATTTCAAATTAATTTCTTTTTATAATAGTGAATTAATTAGATGAAATGATTAAATATTTGTAATTATAATTTCTAAATTTGGTAAAAAGTTGAACATCATTTTTTTCATAATTAATAGAAACCTTTGTAAAAACGTTGTGACCTTGGTATATATGAAATAGGTAGAATAGTGTTAAAACCATGAAATAATGATTTAAAATTTTCTATAAACTTTTTTGTATTTCATTTGATGAATTTTATTTGAATAAAAATGCTTATATATTAGAAAAATATATCCTTTTGGTGTCGTATTGTTTTAAAAAAGATCATTATATTAGTTTATGCAAAAGAAATTTTAAAATATATCTTTATCACTTCTAATATCTATAATACATTTTGATAGGGTTAAAAAAATTATGATTGGTTAAAAATATTATTTTAAATATTTAAAAAGTTATGATAGTTATATACTTTATATTTTTAGTGATGAATGAAATACCTAAAATTCTTTTTCAATTCTGGTACAAATAGTATAAAAATCAAGTAAACTATTTTAAAAACATAAAATTAATCTTTTTTGGGATATTTTTGTTATTAAAGGAAATTTTTATACAAATATATGAAATATTTTTTTGTTTAATGTTTATATGAGAACAAAATTACTGCTATTATATTTTTTTATAGTTAATTATGTTAATTGTTCTGAAAATGACAGTAATGGTATTTTATGAGACCCAATAATTTATAAATGATTTAAAATTTTTAAAAATAATATCATTGGAAATGCGAATGGGATATAGTTTATCATATATTATTTTTTCTAATTATTTTTTACTTACCCTTTTATTGTAACATTATGGACCACTTATGATTTAAAACATTGATATCACTATAAAAATAAAAAGGGTTAACATGGGGTTAAAACTAAGAGATAATGATTAACACATTCTCTAAAATTATATAAATTTTATTGGATGAAAATTATTGATATACATCCATCCTAGACTTGAAGTATATCAATTTAGTAAAACATGGAAATGAAAATTATTTTATATTAATATTGTATTTTATGAAGTTCCATGGGCTCCCTCTACACTATTTTAGATGGAATAAAATTCTACAATGATCATAAATGTTATGAGCCTTATATAATGACTCGAATATACCAGAACCACTTAATAAATTTTATTAGATAAATTATATATATGATGGCATTCTTAAAATGAAAACCATAGGGTCCCTACAGAGATATATAAATGTTGTTATTAAAAGAGAAGGTAATCTTCTTTACTTAGATTTTTCGTTTATCTAATTCTTCTAATTGTGTCAATTCTTTCCAAAATATTACATTGTAAATAAATCAGAATATATAATATATTTATATGCTATTATTAAAATTTTAAAATATTATTCATTTACTTTTTACGTAAAAGTGTAAATAAAATCATTGATCATTCCAACGTGCTGACTACTGCCAAAAGAACTGATAAATTTCATTTCTCATCACAAATTTTCATTGTTGGGTATTATGATGGTTTTTACATATAAATATAAAATTAATGAAAAACTTATTATTATTTTAATAGAATATAACAAATATATTCAACCAAATAAAATGGATAAAAATGAAATCATCTCAACTATGTATGTATGGACTACCGCCACATTTAGCACAGTAATTTGTTTTTTAAAAATAGAAATGAACCTACTACCTCAAAATGGACAACACTGTGGATATAAAAAAGAAAAAATAGAGATAATAAAACCTATATTCTAACCTTAAATAGGCCCTATAATGGTGACTATCACCAATGGTACAATAAAAGGAACACATATGTGATGATTTACCCCCAATAGAAAAAGTAGGATATATAGATAGAATTAAAACTAAAAATATATATATCATAAAGGAAAAAAGGAAACAAAAAAACATCCAGGATTCATGTATAAAGTAATCAAATAAAAAAATAGTATCCAAATGTATTAAAAAATTATCTGAGTGAAAAAACTCACCAATTTATTTAACATCCAGGCTACTAATTTCTAGCCCAGTCCCTAAAGTCCCCCTTTGATCATAGAATGTATATTGAGTTATATGATACCAAAGGTATCTCATTTAAATTTTAAAATAGTACACTAATGAAAAATTAAATGTAAAGAAGAACCAACATGTCCATAAATAAGTTAACTAAATGGTCCAATCACAGCCATGGCTAGCACACAAAATAACACATCCATGGGAAATAATATAACAAGAATTATATCAATAAAGGTTACCCTAGACCAGGAGAATAGTTATTAATGGAGAGACGCAAGCCTCTCATTCTCCTTCTAGATGATGAACCCTAGTTGATTCCTGATGCCGGATCCCCCCCCCCATCCCGATGGTGGGAGGGGAGAGTATGTTTTGCCTCCACCACCCTCAGCTTCGCATGCGTCGTTTATACCATTTTCAAACCCTAGATATCTCATGGACTTCCCGTCGATTACTTTAAGCCCGAAAGTTCCATATCTTCATATTAGGGTCCCCCAGCTTTCGATCTCTTTTGCAGAATTCTCTACAGCCTCGGGCTTCCTAGATTTGACCCTGGTTTCTCGATTTTCTCATCAAAGGCCTTCGGTTGATGAGTTCAATCACATTGTGTTCAGTGACTGGGATATGAAAGAATGTGCAGTTGTAGGGATTATTGATAATCGTCATCTGATGATTCATTTTGGTTAGGAGGAAGTCTTAATTCATGCATGGTCTAGAGCTCCCTGTAGATGCAACCGATGGAAATTTTCCCTCTTTAATGGTCGTTTGATCTCTGTATGAATCGGGATCCTCCTTCAGTAGCGACCTGGGTAAGCCTACCTCATCTTCTTTTGCCTTCTCAGAATCCTTTGCTAATTTGTATGTTAGAGAACCCAGTTGGTCATTTCCTCTACTCGGATGCTCGCATATCCTCTATTAGTCATCCAGTTAATCCTCATATTTGTGTGGAGGTGGAAGCCTCGAAGCCACCGGTTGACTGGATTTGGATTACTGTTGGCAAGGAGTTCTGATGGAGTCAATCTGTTGTGTTTGAAAATTGGGTTGATTACTGCTCGACTTGTTGTCATTTGGGACATACGACTGGTCACTGTCTTCGTGGATCCAGAAGCAGAAGGTTGGCGGCTTCGATGAAGAGGCCTGGTTGGGTATATGGTCAAGGATAGACATGATCTGAGGGAGATAAGCATGGAAATGATGATAGTTTGGGTGATTCAAATCTGGGAAGGCAGGCTCGAGCATCCCCTAATCTGTCTGTTGTTGTCGTGTTTGATACACTGAAGCAATTCGTTATACCGACTATTGGTGGGAATCATTTTGGTATGGATGAATCAGGTCCTGGAAATGGAATTGGAGTCATGTTGGGAGAACCTTATTCTTCTAGGGATGTATTACAGCATGGGGAAGATCGAGTTGCATAGTATGATGCACGAAGGGATGTTAGGGGTAAAATCAATGGTGGTGATGCTGAGCAGAAGGAGAGACAACTGGCATTGAGCTTAGTTAATGGGAAAGTCCATGATGCACTCCATGTTGGTCTAGCCGTTGAGGATTATCACATGCATCTAGTTTTTAATTTTGGTTTGCAGATCACAATTAATACTTCCAACTAATTTCATGAATTGGGTCATGATGAGATGAATGGGTGTCCTCAAACGACGAAAGGCCACAACATGCAGATTGTTAAAGAGGATGTTTTGAGGAAGGAGGTGGATGTTTTTCTTGTTTTTGTAGACCCCCCACATTGTTTGCCTTGATTAATCCTAATGGGAAATATGACCAGAACCAAACCATGATTGATGCTTGCCAAGATATGGTCATCACCAGACAATGGGGGGATGTCTCGAAGAGTGACAAAGAAAATAATTGTGATTTGTTCAAGCATTAATTTAGTGATGTTGTCAAGGGTGGGAAGAAGAAATATGGAAATGAGGAGTCCCCTATATTTAAAAAAATATTGAGGAAGGTTTATTCTGACTTTCCAAAGCCAGTGTCAACTAGGTCCTCTATCAGGCAATCCTTTAGGGAGTTGATATCTTTAGAGAAACTGAATTTCAAACAGAATAATGCTAAGGTCTTGAAGCACTATAAAAGCTCTGATTGGTAATCAACTACTCTGGAGTAAGTCTTATATCATGGGTGTGGTGAGGGGTAGGACTCATATGATATGTAACTGTTTTTTCTTGTTTTTTGTGCTTGTTCACTGTACTTTTCCTTTCCTAATAAATGGTCAGAGGTTTTTCCTCTGACTGAGATTTTCTAGTAGGTTACCCTAGACCACATTCCCACAAATCTTCCACTCTCATACCCAAATAGTATACACCATAGTGATCGAATACCCTATATAGTAACCATTTATAAATACACCTCAGCACACACAACACCTCCTGCGTGAAGAAACTAGGTAAACCACATTATATTTGGCCCACATACACAAAGGAAGTCACATCACATCCAAATTCACTAACATAGAACCAGGACAGTATGGTATCATAAACATGAAGGAAATAAACCTCATATCAACCTCTTACCATGTATTAACCACCACTATGAACCACACAATTCTCCAATTCACTTTAATCATTTTTCCATAAAACATTATGCATACCAATATCACATGGAAGAGGGAGTAGGGATGAGGCGTATCTATAAATCCTTCATTATTATCCAATAAGAAAAGGAAAAACACTTGAAACTCAAATACATTGGGGATTAGTTTGAAAATGTGACTTCTGTGGGTTACGGATATAAATCACAAGGAAAATAAATTTTATAAATGTTATATAGAAAAAAAAATTATGGGTTAATAACATAATTACCAAAACATCTCACCATATTACAAAAAGGTATCAAGACCTCCTTTACTATTGTTTAAGAAAATAATTCAGCATAACTCATAAGAAATTCATACACACAAACCATATCTCGTATTCCATTTTATGTTAAACAATTTCTAGATTTTCTTGCCTACCAACCATCTTCCTTAGACAAGATCATCGATTCATATTTTAGTTCATCTAATTTAGTAAGCATTCCTTAAATTAATTTATCTACAACTTTTTATTTTCCATCCATGTTCTACCCCATTTAAATATATTATTTTCATTCTAAAACTAAAAGAAAAAACACATCACAACAACACACATTTCATTTATCTCATGTTAATGAAGCTTATTTCGTATACATCCCACACCACATACAACAAAATTTCCTTCTACCACACATCATCGAATTAAAAAAATATGGGATTCTATTTCAAGTTAAATTATTAATTTGATGTTCATTATCCTAAAAAACCAAGATTCTTTGGGAAGCCAATTAATTATTTGGATATATATTCTTATCCTTTTTATGTGGGGATATTTTAACCAATAAAATGAAATGTAGTTCACAATTATCAACAGCCTCAAAAAAAAATCAACACAACATGAATCAAAACTAGATGAAAAAATAATCATTCTTATCCACATATAAAAATACACGACAATAAGGAAAACTCAAGTGATTTCATCCCTTCTCATTTAATTTCAATTAATCTGGTTTTTTATCTTTATTTAGCCAATATCCACTATTCACACAAATGAATACATTAAAATGATATAACAAAATTTACATATAAAGTATAGATGATGGATTCATTATTTTTATTGAAGAATCAAAGAAAAAATAAATCAAAATGGAAGAAAAAACTGGGTCTGGACTAGGAAATCTTCAAGAAGAATCCACCAAATCATATCCAAAATAATCCATTACCAACACACCCTCAAATCACTTCCCAAAATAGAGAGTAAATTCACAAAGTTTTTCTGGGATAAAGAATGAATTAAAGGGGAAAGTAGTGGTAATGGTAGCATGGAAAAGAGTGCTAAATTCAAAACATTCCAAGTAATAATCCCCAAGGAATCGATCATAGGGTATCAGGGGAAGCTAGAACATTCATTTCACAATAACAATATAATCAATGAAGCTTTAATGAGATAGATACCTCTAACACACCATAAATAGTTTAGGGAATATAGAAAATGAATAAAAATGATATATGTAATTTTCAAATCAATTAATAGAGAAATAAATTTTCTATTTTTTTCAATACCAACTAAAATTATTTACACATTTCCCCTTTGAAAATATCAAGATCTATGGAAGATTATGGTTATTTCAACCATTTTAAGGAATGCATGACCGCTATCATGGATTCCTCTATATCATTCCCATATTTATGTAATTCTGGACCACAAAATGGAATAAAAGTTTCTTCACGGCATGTTTACCTCACCCATGGAAATTTTCGTATCCCAAGGCTTCCAAAAAAATCCTGCAAATCATTTTCCTCTATCCATGTTTCAGAAATGAGAATATCAGGAGACTACATCTTACACCATACTATGTTGTAGAATATTTTGGACCAAAGATTCTCAAATTACCTCTAATGTTCTATGATATCCTCCACAACACAACCAAGACTCTAGAAAACGCAATGGGTTGGTTGGGATGGTAAGTTACATTATATTATTTAACTATCAGACAATTCTCATCATCAAAAATAAAATCCAATACTGGAAAATAGTATAGTGGGAATGAGGGGAGTTTGAAAAACCATATCGAAAGATAACTCTCATGGAAATAATTATAACTAAAAAAATCACAAATTCTTACTATTCTCAAGCTATAACACAATAATATTTTAGGAAATTTTTCTCTTTAAATAATTTTTTTGAAAGTTTTTGATATATGTAACTTTGAGTCTAAATGGATTGTAATAATGTATACTGTTATAAAACCAATAAATTGTTGAGTATTAATTTGAAGAAATATATTATGAAAAAATTATGTATTAAATAAATTCCTTTATTTCTAATTTATTAGACATGGAAATAAAAAACATCTAAATGTAAAAGATTTATTTTCTCTAAAAAAAATATATATGAAATGTGATTTTATCTTAGGTAATTAAATTTATCAGTTTTTAAGATTTATTTTAATGAAATATATATTTAATACATTCAATATAATGTATGAACATTTATATAATTTCTTGTTATGTATGAGATATGAATAAATCCAATTTTATGCTTAAAATGTTTTTTTTTAAATTTGGTTTTTCATCACGTTTTGTGCACTTAATATAAAATTTAATTATTCCACATATAGGGTTTGCATTTGATAAGAAGTATTAAATATTTTCAATTAGAGGTTTAAAATATGGTAAATAGATATCTTTTATTTTTATGCCTTATGAATAGTAACCATGGTAAAATTTATCACATCGGTAAAGGATAAATTGGGTTAATCTAGGTTACAAATAAGTGTTAAGGTCACCATTTTTCATTCAAATTCAAAATGGATGAATGTAATTCTTTCATTATCAACATAGGCTCAAAATTTAATTGTTTACAGTGCTTTTTTCAATTAAAATTACCTATATAATATTTATGGAATGGAAAAACAATAAAATTTGTGTCTCTTAATTTTAAATATCTCTTATATTTTCACATGTGAAAAAATAATGTACTAAATTAATCAATATTTTTTTAAGAATAATGAAATTATTTACATTTTGATATTTTTTTAGAATTTTTAGGTATTATATAATTACCATAAATGATTAGGGAATTATTATAAAATATTAATTTAACTACTCAGAAAAAAATATATAAAATTACATAAATAATAAATGTAATAAAATTTTAGTGACATATTATGATCCATGAAAATTTTAGATATATAAAAATATATTTGGGATATGTGAAATATTTATATTCTAAAAATATATTTTCTTGATATATTTGTAGTTGAAATAAAAAAATAGTGTCGAAAAGGACAATAATGATATTTTATCAAAAATAATATATTTCTAATTTAATAAAATATAATTGAACTATTGACACATGAAAATGGGAAATATTTGGCTTAAAATATCATTACTTATCCATTTATGATCCAATTTTAACCATAAATGTAAAATTTAATCCATTTAAGAAGAAATTAGTGTTCTTGTGGTTAATGATGAAATAAGTTAACTAAGAGGTTAATCCAAATGATAAGGCTTAAATTACCATATAAACCAGTAAAAAAATTAAATGGTGGATAATATTTCCACCAAATCCTAAATTATAATAAAATTTATTTTCAATTGGAATCACATGTATGGATAATGTATTTTTTATATTTTAGTTTTTTGTGAAATTCCAAAAGTGTCTCTAAACTTAATTATAAATGGAACCTCCTCCCATCACTAAATCACGCCAAATTGATACATATATCTTGTAAATATCATGAATTTGTATCTTCTTAACTCACCTAACCATATTTTAATGATTAAGGTCTTTCCATAAGACCAACTCTAGTTCTTTGAAGAGGATATCTAAAGGAATTATTCCAAAGATGATTTAATCACTTTAACCAGTAACATACTTTAAATTCAAATTTTACCTCTTATTAATAATTAATATTATTATGAAAATATTAATATAATTTTTTTCAATATAATTAAATTCTGTAATGATTATTAAGACACATTTTCTTCCCTTGTTTCTATCAAATAGAATGTGAAAGTATATGTCATGCGTATATTTGACTTACCATCTCCAAATAGCGATATGTTATCCTTTTATTTATCATATTTTATGGATGGTAATTGAGATGGGTTTAATTTTAAAATTTTGTATTTATGAAATAATTATGAATAAAAATTATAATATCATATCATCTTTCTAACCTTTTAATCCATCATAAAATGATAATGTTGCTTATATGTACATAGGGACTACCACCTCCACAAAGCGTTGTGATCCAGTTATAATTTACATTTAATATGGATAGAAATAAGGATATAATTAATGAATATTTATGATTTATATATTATAATAATGATACTATATTGGTAAATATTTATTTACCTTTCTTTCATTCCTTCCTTCGAAAAGTGAAAATAGTTTGCATGCATACGTATGGCTTACCATCACCAAGAATAGTGTAACATATATATATATATATATATATATTGGTTTATTAAAAATAAATATATATTGGATATATATTATATTAATATCATGATTAAAATTATGTGGATCATATAACCATGAAAATATTTAATGTATTGAAACTACCAAACCAAAATATGCATAAATAAAGAAGTCGTTGTTACCTGAAAAAATGATTTCAACAAATAACTATTAAACAAGAGATAAAGTATTATAATTTAATAATATATGGTATAAAATATATAATTTTGGTTCTAAAATAGATTTATAATAAATATATATTAATTATATAGGATTTTCAGATTCATACTAAGAAATTCAAAAATGAGGTAATGGTTTATCTCACAATCTCATCATTATTGAGGATTTATTATATTTATGTATCCACTAAAAAAATTATTTGATATATCAATCATAATCCAAATAAATTTTATAATTATCTCCAAATTTATTTAAATTAATTTTTTTCATTTCTTTTTCCTCTATTTAAACAATCATGATACTAAAATAATTATTGAAAGGTAAAACCATCTTGTTTTTCTACCTAGGAAAAATCATGGTCTTCCATGTCCAAATTTTAGATAAAATAACTAATATGATGTTTTTTCACTATAAATTGATTTATTAATAAAATAAAAAACTATTGCTTTTTTCCAAAATGATTTAAAATAAATGCTCTGGATGTTTTCTAGATTAGGTACTTCATGATATTTTTACGAAAGTGTGAATGTAATGTTTTTAACATATATGGAACGAATGTAATTTCTACTTATCATGACCACTCAAAAATATAAAGGTTAAATTAAAATATTATTATTTTTTAAAGAACATGTTTTCATTATTATTTGGGTAAATATTATATTTTAAATTATTTTTTTTATAAGTAAAAGAGTTTTTTCATGAAGAAGTTTTCTCGTGAGCTTCTGAACGTAATTTCATTTATTTCAAAATTGTTTTTTATATATTAGGCTTTAATATTTACCAAGGATTTTAATACATAGATATCACATCATAGTAGATTAATATTCAATAAATTTAAAAAATACAGACATGAGGACTGTAAAGATTATGTTTATTTAAGACCAGATTCAAAATATTCTTATTTCCTGAAATATCCTCAATATCTACGATAAATATCTAAACACATATTTTACATCATAGTCATATCCTAGATAAAAACATTATTAATAACATTGGGAATGGAAAAATTAGAACATATTGTCTCATATACTTGGAAAGGGTAAACATGGGAGATATGAATATATCATGATCATATGGGTATGATAACATGATAATATCATTTGAAACCCATACCTATAATATCATCTATCATAAACATGATTCATGGAATAAATATTGGTGTTTCATAAAACATGAATCATAAATGAATAACTAAAAATGATCCATGAGAACATAGAATTGGAATAAGTCATATATTTTTTGAATACACACATGTTTAGATAATATCATTTAAAGGGTACCGAAGAAGACATTAATAACATGTCAGGATTGGTCTATCGATCAATTTACCTACTAAGGACTTGAGAAAAACTCCCATGTACCCAGTTTTTGGGCTAGGATAACCTCATGTGTACTCTCTTTAGAGCATGGGATAACCCCGTGTATACCATTTGAGCTCATAGAACTTTAACAATTACCCAATACACTTGAGGTATATATAGGTACCCAATATAAAATAATAAAATTCAAATGTATTTTCACAACAAGACTATAAAAATTCATTAAATTGAAACCCATTAAATGTAATGGGTTTTGTGAATGTTTCCACATAGCATAAATATTAGGAAAAAATTAATTTTATTAAACTTTCATCATTTCATAAATTCATAACCCATGGAAGAGGAAGTATATTCATAAAAATATTTATAATATAAACATAAACCATCCAGATAAAGAACATGGATGATACTCTTAGTTCAAATACCTAGAAAAATAATAATTGTTAATAATAGTTGTTTTATTTGATGAATAGAAACATCATTAAATTATTATTAAAATAATTTTTAAGAAAAATATCCTTTTCAATTTTAAAATACCTTTTTTAATATAATGATTTCCTAAATATTAAAGAAAAAATTTTCTTTCTAAATAAAACTGGAATCTTGGAAAGTAATCTTCAAATCATTAAGCATTAATGATGATGGTAAATACCATTCATGTCATACATTCTAATATGGAGATTAAATTCAAACATTCAATAAGATTCTAATGTTCCTTGTCCATAAGATAATAATAAGATTACTTGTAAACCAATTTTTAAAAATTGAACTATGGGAAAAAATTTCTTTATCATTGCAAAATTTCAAAAACATTCTATAAAATACTTTTAGAAAACATGGACAAGAATGAAATAGGATTTCTTATCAAAGAGATAAATTAATTTGATTATAATTAAAAAAATTATTTTACTCTCTTGAGTTCATTAATAAATTAAAATTAATATAAAACATGTGATCTCCAAAAAATACCTTAATAGTATAAAATTATTTATTTTTTTGAGAGTTATATCATAATATCCAACCAATAAATCCATAATCATAAATAATATTCAAAAATTCTAAAATTGTGAAATCAAATACTTTCCATATTTGTAAAATTTGAATCATAATCCCCATGAATGAAAGAATATTATATGGATATTCGTATCCAATAATTTTCATGACAATAATAAAAAATGAAATGAGTTGGTAGTATACACACCACAAAAAAGAAATAACTTCTCAATATTTCAGGTGTATCATATGAAGAAAAGTTATAAAAACATCCCATACGACATTAGAAACTGTTAATTCATAAGAAATATTTATAAATAAAATAATATTAAACATTAAATATCATGAAAACAATTATAATCATGATATATCTTTTCAAATGGGTAGTATATACACCTCACAAATGAAACGAGTAGTGAATAAGTCTTATGTCTCCCATAAATCAAAGAGAGACCATAAATACCTTACTATACATTTTTAATTCGTCCACAAAAGTTCATAACTCCTATTTAAATAATTAAATTTTATTATAAAAATATTAGTGAACAATAATAATATATATCATACTATATATTTTTTACATATAACCTTTTATTACCATTTGTTATCAAACCATTGTTAAAATCACACTCTTGGGAAATAATTATTTCCTCTTTCATGTATATTTTGGTTCAGTAGTTTGGATCAATTTACTTTGATCATAGTTACGTTATATTCGTAATGTTAAATATTTTACAAATATATTACATATTAATTATATACATATCTATATTCTTCTATAAAACATAGTGATATAAAAAATGATTACATTGTTCATTAATATGGATGGTCATACGTATGAATGAATTTTTCTTATATATTATCAATTGGTGGAATGATAGTAAACTAAATTATATATTAATATTAAAGAGATGTTATTATTTCATATATATCACATATTTTCATTAAATGTATTCTTATTACCTTCCTCATATATTTCATGTAAAAAATGAATCACATCATTTCTCAAGGCTTAGTCCGCCAAAAACACAAGCAACATTATCATATTCCTAGAGAATGGAAATTAACAGTGAATATGGAATATTATAGTTAAATAAGTATAAATATTTAAAAATTATGATATAAATATGTTAAATATGTTATATGTATACATCCATGAGAGTTGGTGATAGAAAAAAAATTACATCGGTTCATGACGAGGTAATCCGCTGTACACACATTCAATTAGTTCACATCCAATTTATTAGATGTAGAGATAGATGAAGGTCTTGAAATTAAAATAACAAAATTATAATCATGTTCCATAAATTTATTTTATAATAACATCATGTTTCAATAATATTTCAAGGTTTTAGTGGAAGAAATAAAATTAAAACACATGGTTAAGGATTATACCACTATTTCGGAGAACCCAATTATGATTACAACTAACGACTCCATATGAGAGATTATTAATCAAAATAAATCCTCTAAGATGATGGGAGGGATGAAATTAATTTATCTGGTTAGGAATTTTCCTAAAAAATATGTTTAATGGGAAGGGAAGAGGGGTTTCCCATTTATATGTGTCGGAAAGGACGCACTTGGAACTTTTGAAAAGAAAATGGTGTAACAACATTTTAGGCATGAAAAAAGGATGAAAATGGATCATTATCAAACATTAGTTTATATAATTTACAAATATTTACATTAATTTGTATTCGGAGTTGTTTCTATGACACTTTACCCCATATCTATTTAGTAAAACCCTTAATACACATGTTTTATCCTTATCTATAGTAATTAATTTTTACTATTTTTACTATTCATTTTAACGAAAAATTAATTTGAAAATATTATATAATAATAGTTATTTGTATTAAAAATATATAATTAATATTTATTAATTCCATTCACATAATTGGAAAAAAAATAATTTAAAAATAAATCCACCTATTTTATTAAATGCCAGGTTTCCAAAGTGAAACTTTTTATAAGTTTATAATGTTTTAATATAAAAATTCAGTATTAAATTAATTCCAATAAACTAAAATGAATGATTCAATATATATTCAAATTAATTATACTTTCAAAACATTATCTTGTAAATTCTCTAAACAAAAAGGCAATTCTTAATAAAAATAAGTACTTTGTACTATTAATTAATAAATTAATCGTTGTAGAAAATTCCAAAAAATCACCCAAATATAATTTTGAAATATTGAATCCAAAAAAATATTTATTTAAAATATATTTTCTCAAAGTGTTAAAAAAATTATGTTTATTATTTTCTCAAAAAAAATAATCAAAGGTCTTTTTTTGAAAATGGTATTCTCAAAACATGTCATTACATTAAAAAATGAGTAAAATATTTTTCAAACATTATTTCCTCATATAAAATAATTATACATAATTTTTAGAATGTGGTTATTACAATTTCTTCCACCATTTTAATGGATATGAAATAACCATCATGTTTATGTAAAAATATTAATTCTATATTGTGGTTTTTTAAAACTTATTTTTGGGTGTAACACAAGCTATCAATGAAAGAAAATTATTCCAACAAATATATTTCTACCAAAATGAGGGTATTACATTAAAAAATATTAAAATTAATTTCAACCTATAAATTATTCACTCTAATATAAAAAGTTTTGGATTATTCCTCCTTATCATATCATAATGTTCTAATTTAACTTCTTCAAATTACACGTTTTGCCACAAAACATCGACCTGATGAGTGGTCTTCTTTTGTGTCACTTTATCTCCATGTTCCAAAATATCCACCAATATTAATTCACAGAAAAGTTATTGTTCCATTATTATGAACTCTTGGTTTATTACATGTGAGGGATCATATATGTATTTCCTAAAGAGTTATACGTGGAACACAACATGGACTTGAGATAGGTTCATTAGAAGAATCAATTAATAGGTTTTTATCCTGATATTATCATGTATTTAAAAGGGACCAATATACCTAGGTCTTATATTTCCTTTCTTTCTGAATCTCATTTCAATCTTCCATGGAAAATCTTTATAAAAACCTTATGAACAACATGAAATTTCAGATCACTTTTTTTATTTTTCATTATTAATTTCCTATTGACATTGTTCTTTCCTTATGTGTTTATAAATGGATCAAACTTTATATGTTATTTCATCATTTTGATCAGGTCCCAATAGATTTATTTCTCCGAATTAACCAATTTACATTTGATTTCTCCACTACATTTCATAGGGGTAATCCCAATTATCTATCAAAATTTTCAAGTTAAAGATATTATTGTATGAATACTAATCCAAAAGAAGGTTTTGATCTAAGACACTATAGAAATACATTGAAAAGTTATCAACATATCTTATGGGGTTTTAATTGTACTATCAAACTAACCATATGTTTGAGAATGATATATAGTTATTAATATCAACTTGGTATCAAGATCTTACTGAAGACATCACCAGAACATTGAGGTAAACCTCAAATCTTGATCAGATACAATTGAATATAGTGATTCATGAATCCTTACCAATTTCTAAACGTATATCTTAGGATGGTGATCTAGAGAGAAATCCTCAATAATATAGTTGAATGGTGATAACATTATACTGAGTTAAACTATAACCCAATCAGATTATTCCCTTTATATGTTTTGGGGAGTCTGATGAAAGAATCCATAGTGATGTTTTCCCATTTCCATTCTTGTATGGGTAATTATTGTAACATCTCCTTATAATTTTATCTCTCAACCTTAAATTGATGAATTATAAATAAAAACGATACATATTTTTAAACATCTCCCTTTATTCAATCTTATCATAAATAATCTATTAGATCTCTATACATATTCATATTATGAGTATGAATAAACATTGAATAACTTTGAGCCTCCTCTAATTTCTCTTTATTAAAATTTTGAATGGGTCGAAAAAACACACATTAAATGCACCTTATAATTAATTCATAATCATGATAAACTCTGAAACATTTCTATCCTTATTCTATATCTCTACATCTTCTTTATTTTCCATTTTACTATTTACATTGATAGATAGTGGAGCACTTATGTCAGAAAGATTGAAAAATTTCCATTCCTTATGGATTTATAGATCCATCCATTGAAAATACTAAAATTTTTTATCTTTTGTGTATCCTCATCACAGATAATTTAGTATGATCCAATAAATTCAAAGCATAATTGACCTTGTTTTCCTTCCTAGGTTGGTAATGTATTGAGATGTCATAATCATTAATTTGGTCAAACAATATTCTCTGTAACATATTCAAATCCTTATATATAAATATATATTTTAATGTTTTATGATAAATATATATGACACTTTCATCTAAAAATATAATACTTATATATCATTAATGAAAACATTACCATAGCTAACCAAAAATTAGGTGTTTGGTAACTTTTTTCATACTCAATTAATTATTATGAGGCCTAATATATCCCCATATCATTTTAAAATCTCATGGTTATATCTATTATGAAACATATGTTACCAAAATAAATATTTATATTATATGTCACATAACCTAAGAAATATTATACTAACCAATAAATCATGTTGTCCATTTGTATTAATTTCACAACTATCACCCTTCATTTTTGGGTTCAGTCCATAAAACCATGTCCGTTGTGATATTTTTCTATTTATACGAAAACTAAACTAATGTAAATCTTATATCATTCATATTCATATATAAAATAATGGTTATTAGTACCTTTAAATTTATGAAAACACCATTCTTCCTCAAATAATATATTATGTTGAACCTTGGAGTTACATATACCTTAGTCTAAGAAAACTTCTCTCAAAAAGTAACTAATCACATTAAAATCCTACCACTTAGAAAGTAAAAAGGGGGAATATAATAAATTGATCATATGATGAAACATAAACTCATAAACCCATGATGGTATCTATACCCATCAATTAAATCATACATAAATACGTATTGTAACACCCCGAAAAACTAAAGTAAGAACCTTGTATTCAATAGCTTGTATGACACATGACAACAAGGGTGTAATGTAATATAATATTAGTATACTTTATAATATATTTACTATTTAAAATATATTCTATATATCTAAAAATATGAAACACTGAGTTATCTTGTAATAAATGCCACACTATGTTTTCTGACATCATACGAAACAATGACTTTCCTCTATATCTTATGTTACATGAAAAAGTGACCTTCTCGAGGGCTTGTGCAATACGCAATACTGAGTCTTACCAAGATAAAATCTATAATTAAAAAATATTTAATATAATAAGATAAAAACAAGATGTGTTGAATAGTATTAACTAAATTTTGAAAATATATGGTTTATTCAACAAAATCATTGGTTAAAAATAAAATAGAATTGAATATAAGAACCAATTGAATATTAAAATCATATTTTCATAGAAAACATTTTTTCTCACAAAGCTATTATACCCTAATAGATTGAATTAATTATAATTAGTGAGTGATATTTATTTAATAATTATGTTACATATTTGATCACTTATTTTTTATATTCATCAAATAGATTTGGTAAGCATAAGATATGATCAAACCCAATATCTCACATAAAAACCATATTAAGTATTTTCTAATCGCCTTTTAATGGAGAACCTATTATAAATCCTAATTTTGAAACTTTTATTAATTTAATATGATAAAATAAAAATAATTTTTTATTTTATAATTTTTAAATTATCTTAGATTTATTTTTTGGGTTTTTTCCAAGAAACATCATTTTTAGTGAATAGTAAAAAATATTATGTTTTAGTTAAAAAAAATTCGATTAAATAACTATTAATGTTAAATTAATTTATAATTTTTTTAAAGTGAAATTGGATCTATTTTATATATTTTAAGACAATTTACTTTATTTCAATTTACATTTTTAAATTGAATATAAAAAGATAACAATCTTTTTAACATTTTTCTACCAAAACCAGTTAATCTATCTATCTGTGAGATTAGTATTAGTCCTAATATTCCTGCTTCTGTGATTTGAATTTTGAAAATACAACATAAAAAATTGTAATGAAGATAATATTTTTGGTCTAATAATATCAACATAATTTTTGCCAAAAATTATTAGTGTGAGTGATTAAAATTAATTAATGTTATTAAGTTGTAATTAGGCTTCAAAATGGACTAAAACCTTATGTGTAAGTGACCAAATAACCTAGAAGCTTGTCCAAATCCCATTTTCTGAAAATATATCGGCCATTAACCTTCCATTAATGAGTTTTTGAGGTTTTTATGTGGTTTTTTAGGAAATAACATGTGTACATGTAACTTCTTTTCAAGAATACCAAGTGTGTCCTTTTCCTTCCCTATAAAAGGATAACACATCTACCCATTCCTCACACCTCTCAAGCCTCATATGTTTGGCCAATACTAGTCTAAATTGTCTCCCTACATCCCTCCCATATACCTATAATCCTCTCTTTAATATTTATACCATCCAAGGATGATTTTTGGTTTAACCAATTGAACATACCCGATTAAAATGTAATGTCTTTTCTCAAACTCTCTAGTTTTATTTCCATTCCCTAGACCCTAAAATATCATCATTATGTTCTTATATAACTAAAATAGTATCCTAAAATGAATATTATTTTTTTATTCTAAAATTTTAAACTATTATTATACACACCACTATCTAATGAGTAAGTAATATAATTTTTTTGTGAATGGCGAACTACTGCCTCACGAAACGATGATTTTTCATTCTTCCATTACGGCCACTCATGGTGGTCATTATGGTGTAAACTCTATTTATATATGATATATATGATATCAATTAGATATTTATAATCCTTTAATTCTTTTATGACACCAAACATTAATAATTTCCATTTTAAGTTAATACGATAACATCGTTTTAGGAAGTCTGGACTACCAGTGCCTCAAAGCATTGTGATTCATTCACACTAAACATAGAACATTTAAATGATGGATTTAATTTAAAATATGTGATATAAATAACACATATGTGATATTCATGAAATATTTTTCTTTTTATAAATATAATATATATTTATATATATCATCTCCTTCATTAGCCTTTTATAATCTTTAAAAGAGATAATGTCATTCATAGATGTGTGGACTAGAGCCTCCTCAACAAGATTTGATTCCTTTTAAATCACATAATAATATAAATAAGTATTTATTTTTAAATAATATTTTATTTATTAACTAATTATCATTATGGAATGATATGGTGTTACTTAACCCACTTTCCTTAATCACCATTGAAAAATTGCAATGTTACTCATGCATACATACGACCTACAGTCTCTATGATTGTAACATTAATTCCTTTTTCAGAACTAGATTTAATGATTGAATTTAAAAGTACAATTTTGATACAGATATGATAATTATTTCATGGTTATTATTCTGGATATGTTATATAATTAACCCTATTACCATATTTGACCAACAATAGTTGTTTTGACACAAAAACTAAATTTGGTCAAAAACACTCGTAGTAAACTTAATTGTTTGAGAAGGTTTACACCACTTGGTAATAAGTGAAATACAATTAATTATAAAAATGAAATTGGATCTGAATAAAGTATAAAGTTAACATAAGTTTATTATACATGAAGTTAAAGGACTTTCACCTGAATGGAAATGTAATGTAAGGGATTCTAGTCTCATTTTTATTGCGGGAGGCATACTATATTGTTGTACACCAAATTTATTATATAAGGTGTACTTAATACTTCCTTAACATATAATATCATTAACTTTTTTATCTTCATGGTACTCAAATGTTTTATTTATGGATTTTTAACTTTTTTTCCAACCCAAATGTTACTAAATTAGTAAAGGTTTCTATCTCATTTTTTACATCTATGAGATTTATGTCATATTCACCAGTTATTTCTTTTGTGTGGTGTACCTACTTAAATTTTTGATATATTATATCATGAATTCATTTAAATCATGGTATTTAATAATTTCATTTAATATAATTATATCATGAGGATTATTATTTAAAAATGTTTTAATTTTGTGTGGGACACTTTTAAATGTTTAAAGATTATTTTCCTAAAGACTATTCCTAATAGTCATTCAATAGAATTTCAATTGTTGGAAATTATATAAACATTTTTAAATAATCCCTCTCATTATTCTTTGGTGATTAATGACCATTTTCATGTATTATTACCATTTTCACTCTTTGGTACTAAAATTGTTTTAAAAATGTTATAAAGAAAACCTGACATCATTTCTCTCTTTAGTCAGAGAACCTATATTCTTTTAAAAACCATATTTTATTAAATGTTTTCAAAGATGATTTTATAGTTATTTGGTAAAGACCCTTTTACCTTTTTTAATTTTACCAATCTCTTAGAATTATTCTTATTATCTCTTTCCAAATGAGGCATTTTCTAACATTTTTTCATTGAAAATAAATATTCTTTTTACCTCATATGACATGTACCAATTTATCTGTCATCATTTCTATGAAGCCTCCTTCTCAATTTCAAATGGTTTTTCAAAATAAAAGTAATTTTTTCTCAATAATATATTTCAATTTCAATCTTTTATTTCATCATTGAAAAAACCCTCTATTTTACTCCACTTGGGTTTGTTGTATTGATCATGTCCTTACTCTATCTCTGGTTGGTTTATTATTTATTGGGACAAGTATGGTATTCATATTCACTTCCTCAATTTATTTTTTAGTCACATTGATTTATTCAATTTCATATGATAATTGAACATTTAATTTCCCCTTATTATCCATTTTATTTTTTCATGGATATTACTATTTTCTTAATTGTATACCATTTTATATATGGTGCATACATTGACCGTTATTTTATTAATTGGTGAATTTTTTAAAGATATACTTTTTACATCCAATAAGGTTACTTGATAAGGAATATTATTTATTTTGGTTATTGAATATGAGAAATTATTTGAACTAGAAATGACGGGCGGAACCCGGACATTATATTGCTCCTCGATGTATCGACGGGTTCTCATGAGATGAATAATTGTGAAAATGGGTTTCTACCCTTACTTTTAAACTATATTTTGAAAGGTCTTGATAGTAATAGGTTTTCATGTTCCTGAGACATGATGTATAAGAAATAAATTTCCCTCATAGTAGTATCAATTATTATTCATCCATAATATTATTCATTAAAATGTATATTGATACATTTCATTACAGGTCATTGATTAATATAATTTGTTTTAGTTTCATACCATTTTATATTTATTTTTCCTTATCTACTTATTTGAATGTAATTTCTCTCTAGTTATTACATTTCCATATTTCTTAAGTACTTTCATTCAGTTTATTGATTACATGGCATGTGTGTTCAGTTATTTACATTTCCATATGACTATTCTTATTGATTAATTATTGATTCAGATATATTTCTCTCTTACAGAGCATTTTCTCTCACCCTTATTATGTTTCCTTCCCCAGGAATCTAATATGTCATGACCCATCCCCCGAGGCCCGTGTTGTGACTACCCCAAGCCCACCTTCCATAGGACATGGGATGAGACTAGCACTAAAAGTCGTATTCTCTAAATCATGGAAGGCATTTATTTTATAACATATAAACACACACAACCAAACAGAAAGCAAGATATGATCACAAGTAAATGTTTAGTAAAAAAGAGTGATGAATGTAAGAGGGGCCGGAATACAAGCCCAATAGTAAATGTAAAAGTACAACTGAAATACATTACAACTAGTGAAAGAGAAGGACAGATACTGGGTCATACTCTGTGGTTCCTACATGAAGGGTAGGTATTGATAGCCTCCTCAGCACTCCTTGACCACCCATCTCCTCTGCGTACCGACACCCTGTATAGTCCACCTCTGGAACCATCCATTCCTAGTACCCTTAGCCTCGATCAGCATTGTTCGTCGTCTGCATCAAACAAAACAAGGTGCGAGCATAGCTCGTGCAGGGGTGAGTATAACGATACTCAGTAGGGACCCTGAGACCCTCAATGTCTCACAAAAACCACAAAGGATAAACTAAAAACATGAAATCTACTTACAACCCTACTTAGGAATATTCCCATGCATATACATAAGTTATCAAGTTTACCCAACTCAATCATGAGGAAACACAGGGGCCAACCCAAAAGCCCAAATCTCATCTATTCCATAAAGTAAGGAATACAACAAAGGTAAGTACCACACAGGTACGCCACACAGAAGAATTACACCAAGGTATTACCACGAAGGAAAGTACCACAAAGGTACGAACATAGATCACACTACGTATAACTTGGGTACACTTATAGGGATGATTAGATGTAACTACTGAATCATCTTACTCGGTTAAAAGGCAGACCCATGAAGGATCCCAAATTGCAGATGCACACAGGATCCTAGTACAATGTCAGTTCATTGTCAAACTCACACATGATCCTAGTACATTATCAATTCATCGTTAGACCCAAACTAGATCCTAGTACATCATCAGTACATCATCATACCCACACATTATCCTAGTATATCTTCAGTACATCATCTGACCCACATAGGATCCTAGTACATCATTAGTACATCGTCAGACGCACACAGGATCCTAGTACATTGTCATTACATTGTTAAACCCACACAGGATCCCAGTACATCGTTAGACCCATGAAGGATCCCTTTATAATGTCGCAACTAGTTACTAGGTTCTTGCACTAAGCTCTCTTATCTCTGGGAGGGTCTGCTCCTCAAGCCACAGATCGATACTCCAACTACCACGACCTCCCATGAAGAAGTATCCCAAATGACCTCTATGTAAAAGGGATCTCAACGAAATAGATTACGCATCAATCGAATGCTCGGTCTGTAAGTTATTGGCCTTTTAATTTTGAGGGCCCGATTGGATTCGTACTCAATACAACCCAACCGTACCCTAACTTTTTCCAAATATTAAGTACGGTATGCCAAAAGTACCTTCTTGCTCCAAGGTTTCTTCCACCATAGATGGTTCCTCAAACGGACGCACGTAGCTCAAGTTACAGACAAAAGTATGTATAGGGTCAAAACTAGTCCCAGTCCAGTACGACCCGGTCCGACCCGCCCGGCCCAACCCGCCCTGGGAAGACCCAATCTGGTTTGGGTCGGCCCAGCCCACTGTGCGGCCCACAGTGCGGGGTGGCGGGTCGCCGCAATGCGGCGTGGCGGCCACGATTGGTAGGGTTCCAGGGCGGCCACGGTGCGGCGGTCCTCCACAGCTGGATGAATGGCCAACCGTCTTATCTGCATGGCACAGTCGTACATCGCGCCTTTGTAGGCGGCTGGCTCGGATCGGCCTTCTTCCCTTCGTTTCTTCGGCACAAGTTGTGACCCCTTGTTTGTCGGTCGGTGCAGATGCACGTCGCGGCCACCATCATGCGGTCGGCCTCTATTTTCCATCTTCCTTAATCACAAATATTTCATCAAAAACCACAAAGGGATTGTGGAGAGGTTGGGCCATGTTTTTTTGGCCCGCACCCTTCGCGTTAGAGGGGTAGCAAGCGGTTCCCAAATTTTGAATCATAAAGAACATCAAGAATAGGCAAGGGAGGTATTTAAAACATCAAACCGTACCTCAAATTTTTGTTGTGGTGTTGCAAGATGAAAATGGTGAAGGAAAACAAGGTGAAAACTTTCATTGATTCTACAATCACGCTTCAGATTTCAGCTCAAGTTTCCTCCACTTTCATGATTCATAAGAATGTTCTTCGATGGCATTCTTTGTTTGGAGGAAAAGTTCTTCGTTGGAGAGGTAGGATTTCTCCATATCTTTCACCTAATTCTATGCACTTCACCAACCAATCCTAAAAAGAAAATAGGTTCTAATATATATTAAATTAAGTAGATTAATATATGTTGGCATAATAACATTTAATTAATCTAAGTTGGATCATAACAAATAAATGGGGAGCTGAAAGTGGTTTCTCCCATTAAAGAGGGCTCGGGTGGTCCCCGTCTTTCCTTTCAATATGGGAGTTTTAGTTCAGGCGGTCCCCACATCTTTAACATTAATGTGGGTGGTTTTTATTAGAAATAAAAAAAGTTTATTTTTTTTATTTTTCCTTTCCTCGAAAAACAAAAAATCTATCTTTCACCCTCGACCTTTTGAATTCTAAGTGAAGGTCTCCATAATCGAATACCAGCACTAAGAGTTCAACGGTGCCCTTGGATTTCAATTTCAAGCACCAGTTTAAAAGATACAAAAACACACTCGTACATTTATTGAATATACCTAAAAAAAGTTTAGAAATTCATTCTGGGCACACCGGGCCTCAGAATCACACACTGTGAATTTTCGCAGACTCGTAAAATTCCCACATAATTAAAAAAATTACTTGGAAATTTCAGGTCTTTACATTCTCCCCACCTTAGGGCTTTGCATCCCCAAAAGACAAACCACAAAACTAGGAAAACAAGTGGGGGTAATGAGCATGAATCTGAGCCTCCCGCTCCCTTGTTCCTTCATATATGTTCTCGTGCTACCAGCAAACGAACTCCAGAGATATTGACTACCCACAAAGGACCCACTCCTGTCGATCCTCAATCTCTTCTGGAACCTCCGTAAATTCCGCCACATCATCGACGTCCACCACACCGTGGTCAATGTTGTGAGATGGGTCATGCACGTATTTCCTCAACTGGGATACGTGGAAGACGCCGTGCACCCGGTGCAACTTAGGGGGATGTGGTAGGCGGTAAGCCACCATGCCAACTCTGCTAAGGACCTGAAAGGGTCTGATTAACCTTGGAGATAACATTACACCCTAGAAAAATCTACACAAACCTCATCGAGGTGAGACCCATAGAAGGACATGGTAACCATCCTCGAAATCCATAGGTCTCCGTCTCCTATTGGAAAAAGACTTATGCCTTCTCTATACAGTCTCCATCCGCGCCTGGATGACCTACATCTTCTTCGTGGTAGACCATAACATATCTGGTACCATGAGTGCTAACTCCCTTGGATCAGTCCAGCACCAAGGTAGTCTGCACGGTCTTCTGTACAACACCTCAAAAGGTGCCATCCCAATGGTGGAGTGATAGCTATATTTCTATGAAAATTCCACCCAGAGTATGTGATCCTCCCAGATGCAACTGAAGTCGAGGACGTAAGCACGTAGCATGTCCTTGAGGGTCTGAAAGGTCCACTCAGTCTGGCCATCCATCTGAGGATGGAAGGCGGTGCTCAAATGAAGTTAGGTCCTAAAGGCCTCCTACAACAACTTCCATAGCCGGGAAGTGAAATTTGTATCACGATCGAAGACAATCATCTAGGTAAATCCTTGTATCCACGCAATCTATTGTACCTAGAGGTATCCCAAGATCTCCACCGAACCCTGCTCTCTGATCGATAGAAAATGGGCCAACATGGTGATTCAGTCGACGATCATCCAAATAGAATCATGAGACTTGGTTGTATGTGGGATTCTTATCAAGAAGTCTATGGATATCCCTTCCCACGTCCACTATGAGACCTCTAAATACTGATCTAAGCTTGCTGGTACCGAATGCCCCACCTACACTTGCTGACAAGTGAGGCACCGAGAGACAAACAATACTACTGCTTTCTTTATTCCTGGACACCAGTCCTATCGTCAGAGATCCCGGTACTTCTTCACCACTCCTGGATGTACCGCTAGATGGGATGTGTGGAACTCCCTCAACAATTCATCCTGAAGAGACACTAGTACCATGGTACATCTTCTTAAAAGGATTATCTTCTCCACACCTTCAGAAAATCCATCAGGTGCTTGTCATGTGGATATCTGAGCACGTTTAGCCTCGTAGTTAGTGTCCCCGCACTGCGCCTCCTTGACTCACTGAAGAATTGGGGGAGTGACTCTAAGAGACTGAAGAAAATATTCTCCATCCCAATCCACAAAGGATATCTTCAAAGCGTCCAGCTTCTCCGTCACCTCACCTAACAGTTTTATACCAGATCTTCAGTTGAGAGCATCTGCTACAATGTTCCCCTTCCTAGGATTATAGACTATCTCTAAGTCATAGTCCTGGAGGAACTCAAGACAACACAGATGTCTCAATTTCAGGTCCTTCTATGAGAAGATATAACTGAGACTCTTATGATCTGATTAGACTGTAAAATGCTCTCTCATCATGTAATTTCGCCAAATCTTCAAGGTGAAGACCACTGCTTCTAACTCCAGGTAATGGGTAGTGTATTTCTCTTCACGTTGTCTCAATTGTCGATAACCATATGCAATCACTACTCCCTCCTACATCAAGAAACATCTATGTTCGGTCGCTGATGCGTCAAAGTAAACTATGTACCCAACGCCCTCCTTCAGAAGCCTCAAGATGGGGGAAATAGTGAGTCTCTACCTGAGCTCCTGAAAACTCCACTGGCATCTCTCCGACCAAACAAAGGGTTACCCCTTCTTCGTCAATTCTAATAAAGGTTCTACAACTCTGTAGAAATCTGGCACAAACCTCTAGTAGTTTCCATCCAATCCCAAGAAACATTGTACCTCCATCACACTTCTGGGTGGAACCCTAGCATGTACCTCCCCAATCATCGCTAGATCCACTGCAACTCTAGCCTCCAAGATGAAAGTCCCATAAATTGAACCTCACAGATCCAGAACTAGCACTTTGAGAGCTTACCATAAAGCTGGTGCTCTCGGAGTGTGTCCATAATTACATGTAAGTGATAGACATGCTCCCCTCATTAGTCGAGTAGATCATAATGGCGTCGATGTAGAATACTACAATGTGATCAAGGTATGGATGAAAGATTCTGTTCATGAGTCCAATGAAAATTTTTGGGGCATTGGAAATGCCGAATGGCATAACCAAGAACAAATTGTGATTGTACTGAAATCTGAAAGTCATCTTCTACACATCCTCATCTCGTACTCTAAGCTAGTGATAGCCTGAACTGAGGTCTATCTTCAAGAACCACCATGCTCCCTTCAGTTGATCAAAGAGATCAAAAATCCTTAGTAGGGGGTACTTGCTCTTCACGGTCACCAGGTTCAGGCGCCGATATTCAACACAAAGCCTCAAGACCCCTTCCACCTTCTTGGAAAAAAAATCGAGGCTACCCAAGGAGAAACACTAGGCCGGATGAACCCCTTTCCCTGTAAGTCCTCTAGATGTCCCCGTAGCTCACGAAGCTCCGCAAGAGCCATCCGATACACTATTGTAGATATCAGTGTCGTCCATGGGTACAAGTCAATTTAAATGACCACCTCTCAGTGAGGAGGTAGACACAGAACATCATCAGGGAAGAAATCCGTGTACTGGTCCACCACTATAGGATAACTTAGACTCTCCAAATCAACTACTATGAGGGTAAGTCTAGCCAACTAATGAGTGATCGGCAGCACTCTTTTCTGGGTAAGTCCATCCTGTGCTAAAAAGGTTTCATTCTCACCGGTGAAGGTAAACCTGGTCCCATCCATGCGGAAACACCGCACTTTTTTCCTAATACAGTCAATCTGAAGAAGGATAGTAGATAACCACTCCATACCCAAGATGATTTGATAAGTCCTCGATGCCACTACTAGGAGATCCCAGCAGAAGCTCTCGCTTCCATGAGTAATATCAAACTACTGAAACTACTGTGTAATCATCGAATCCATTCCTATAGGAGTCTATATCCATAAGGATCGATCCAACAGCTCCATCGAAATCTCCAAGAATCGAACGAGGGAAGTGGCAATAAAAACTGACTGGCACCTGTGTCTATAAGTGCTACAGGTAAGGTGGAGTAGACACAGATTGCACCTCGTATCATCTCTATAGCACCAAGGTCATAGACTCAACTGCCTAAAGTTGAGCACACCCCTATCCAACTACTTCATATGGTCAGGGTGGACCACCTAGTGGTGGTGGTGGTAACATCTCAAATCGTCACCCACCGCCAGCTGCACGGCCTTCTCCTCTGCCATGCCCTCCTGCTCCCTATGGAACTCCTCGTTCGAACCTCTGTCTCTTCCTGGGAGGTCCTTCGACCGTCTTCAGATCATATGTACGGTGGGTCAGACATTCACAAGCCATGTGACTCATCCCGACACATGTGAAACACTGCTTGTTCCTCACGTGACTGGCGTTGTCTCTGGTACCCCTCACAACCGATCATTAGTCATGCGGTCGTTCGCCTGAGGTTCTGGTCCTCTTAGGCCTCTGTGACATCTGTCTACTGCCAGCTGCAGAAGACTCCTCTACGTGACAACTGGTGGTGGGTCTCACTGCTGGTGACTGCTCAGCAAGAAAACTCTCCACTAAGAGAGCTCTCTCTAACACCCCCGCCTGTGTCGGGATGCTGAGTGAGATCATCGTAGCCCTGATCTCCCTCTTGAGTCCCTTCTTGAAGGACTGGGCCCTGAATATGGGTCTTTCACCATATTAGTGGAGTAGCATGAGAGGTCGGTGAACCTCGCTGAGTACTGAGCCACTGTCATGCTTCCCTACTGCAGATGAAGAGGCTCCTGAATGCACACTGCGCAAAGAGTTTCTAGGACAAACTCTGCCAGAGAAAATCTCTCAAAGTCTACCTAGAGAAGCGTCACCTCATTGTGAACATAGAGAATCAAGCTCCACCATCTGCCTGATGTTGCCTATAGAATGTTGGTGGCAAGGATCACCATGAGATCAGCTGGTATCCCTACTAGTCGGAAGACTCTCAGCACAGCCTCCTGCCAATCCTCAGCCATTTGTGGGTTCGTCTCTCCCCTGAACCCAAGTGGCCTCTGGAACTAGAATTCATGCAATGCGCTCAATCGGAATGCACTCTCTACTACTCGAGATAGTGGTGTCGTTGCCCCAATGGGTAATGGTACCGTTGGTGCCTCTACTGGTGCCTCTACTGAAAGAGGGCCCTGCACTGAGGCCTCACCCCTTGGTGGGCTATCAGTGCATAATATACCCAGAACCCTAGCTAGCTAACTACGTGGAGGCATTGTAAAAAGAAACAGGTGCACCATGGTCAATAAGATATACTTGGTGAGCTGACCCAAAGATATCACAAATAAAACTCTTAAAAACAAACATGCAATCAGTGTTTTCATGCACTGTGTCAGAATTCAGAAGTCAAGGTCCTCATGTATGGATACGCCGACCACCACACAAACACTGGATTCCCTAAACTAATAACCACAGTCACTAAAATTAACACCATTTCCATTAAAAATAAGATTAGAGTCTAATGTTCTATGGTAGAACCGACTCCTCTTATACCAATTTGCCACGACCCATCCCCCATGGCCCATGTCGTGACTACCCCAAGCCCTCCTTCCATATCCAGGGACTAACAACTAGCACCGAAAGGTGTATTCCCTAAATCTGGGATGGAAGTTACTTTATAACCTGTAAAAACACGCAACCAAGCAAAAATCAAGATACGATCACAAGTAAACTGTATAGAAAAAAGAGTGCTGAAAGTTAGAGGGGCCGGAATACAAGCCCGGCAGTAAAGGTACAAGTACAACATAAATAAAATTTAACTGAAGAATGATAAATATAGATACTAGGTCATCCTCTCTGGTTCCTACCTGAAGGGTAGGTATAAATCACCTCCTTAGGACTCCACATCCACCTGTCTCCTCTGCATACCGACACGCCATATGTTCCACCTCTGGCATCGTCCTGTCCTGGTACCCTCATCCTCGATCAGCACTGTCTGTCATCTACATCAAACACAACACGGTTCAGGCATAGCTCGTGCAAGGGTGTGTATAACGATACTCAGTAGGGATCTCGAGACCCTCAAGGTCTCACAAAAACAACAAAGGATAAACCACAAAGCATGAAATCAACTTATAACCCTACTGAGGTATATGCCCATACATATACCTAAGTTATCAAGTTTACCCAACTCAAACATGAGGAAACACAGGGTCCAACCCAAAATTACAATGCTCAACTATTCCATAATAGAATAAATACCACAACGGTAAGTACCACACAGGTATGCCACACAGAATATTACCAGGAAGGTATTACCACGATGGAAAGTACCACATAGGTACGAACTCAACTCACACCAGGTATGTCTTAGGTATAGTAGTAGAGATGATTAGATGTAACTACTAAATCATCTTACTCTGTTAAGATTAAAACCAATGAAGGATCCCAAATTGAAGACCCACACAGGATCCTAGTACATCGCCAGACCCACAAAGGATCCTAGTACATCGTCAGTACATCGTCAGACCCACACAGAATCCTAGTACATTGTCAGTACATCGTCAGACCCACACAGGATTCTTGAACATTTTTAGTATATCGTCATACCATCACATGATCCTAGTAAATCGTCAGTACATCTTCAAACCCACACAGGATCCTAGTACATCGTCAGACCCATACCGGATCCTAGTACATTGTATGTACATCGTCAGACCCACACAGGATCCTAGTATATCATCAATACGTCGTCAGATCCACATAGGATCCTAGCACATCATTAGTACATAATCAAACCCACATAGGATCCTAGTACATTATCAGACCCACGAAGGATACCTTTCTCATGTCGCAGCCAGCTACAGGGTTCTCGCACTAAGCTCTCTTATCCCCGAAAGGGTCTGCTCCTCAAGCTGCATAACGATACTAAAACTTCCACAAAGTCCCATGATGAAGTATCCCAAAGGACCACTATGTATAATTTGTCTCAACGCAATAGACGGTGCATCAATCGGATGCTCGGTCAGTAAGTTATAGGACTTTTAATCTCGAGGGCCCGGTTAGATACATACTCGATCCATCCCAACCGTACCCCAACATTATCCAAATCCTTAGTGGGTTATATGAAAAGGACCTTCTCGCTCCAAGGTTTCATGCACCGTAGACGGTTCATCAAACGGACTCCCATAGATCAATTTATGGTTGAAAGAACGTATTGGGTCGAAACTAGTCTGGGTCCGGTCTCACCCGGTCGGACCGACCCGGCCTGGCCCAAACCGGTCAGGTTCAAGTCAGTCTGAACCACTGGGTATGGCCTAGCCTGCGCTGGGGGGCTCGGCCTGCACTGGGTGGTCCAGCCTGGCAGCCCACGGTGCGGGGCGGCTGCGGGGTGGCTGGGCGGCCGCAGGGCGGCAGGGTTGAGGCATGGCCCACGGTGCGTCGGAGCACCGCAGTGCGGTGGTCCGCCATGGCGGGCTGGATGGCTGGTCGTCCCTCCACGCAGCGCGGTCACACGATGCTCCTTCACCGGCAGCAAGTTCGTCCCATCGTTCTCCCTTCGTTGTCGCAACCCCTTGTTCATCGGGCGATGCGGACGCGCACCGCCGCCCCTGTCGTGCGACTGGCCTCCGATTGCCATCTTCCTCTGTTGAAAAGATTTAATAAAAAACTACAAAGTGATTGTGGAGAGGTCGGGCCATGTTTTTTTGGCCTGCACCCTCCGCGTTAGAGTGGTAGCAAGAGGTTCACAACTTTTGAATCACGAAGAACATCAGGAACGGGAAAGGGAGGTATTAAAAACATCAAACCCTACATCGAATGTTTGTTGTTGTGTTGTGAGATGAAAATAGTAAAGGTGAAGAAGGTACCAACATTTGTTTCTTCTACAATCATTCTTCCGAATTCAGCTCGTGTTTCATCCTCTTTATTGATTCCGGAACATTCTTTTATGGCGTTATTCGTTTGGAGGGAAAGTTCTTCATTGGAGAGATAGGATTCATCCATGGATTTCTCCTAATTCTCCACACTTCTCCAACCAATCCTCAAAATTAAAGAGGTGACAATTTAAATTAATTTAATTAGATTAATTTATGTTGGCATAAATAAATGGTGACACATTTAATTAATTTAAGTAGGATCCAAAAAATAAATGGGGAGTTGAAAGGGGATTCTCCCATTAAAGAGGTTTTGGGTGGTCCCCACCTTTAATTTAAAAATGGGGGTGTTAGTTCAAGTGGTCCCCACTTCTTTAACATTCATGTGGGTGGGTTTTATTAGAAATAATATAAAATTTTATTTTATTTTATTTTTCATTTCCACGAGAAAGACAAAATCTATCTTTCACCCTCGACCAACTACGGTCAATGTGAAGGTCTCCTTAAGCTAATATCGGTGTTGCGAGTTCAACGGTGCCCTCAGAGTTCAATTTCGAGCACCGGTTTAAATTTTACTAAACCCGCTAGTACATTTACTGAACGTACCTAGAAAAAGTTCATAAATTCATTCTGGACACACTAGGCATCAGAATAACGCACCGTAAATTTTCACTAACTCATAAAATTCCCACATAATTAAAAAAATTACTTTTTTAATTCCCGGTCTTTACATAAGATGTGTACTATGAAGTAAATAAAGGAATATACTGCATGGATTAGAGTCATCATCGAAGCTATTTATTTGTTTAGAAGAAATAAAAAACATGTTGTGATTAGTGTATTCATTTACAATTAAATAATCATGTATGTATCTAGTTTACCAATAGTGCTAAATAGATTGGTTCATGTGGTCTTGATTCCCTATAATCATGCCAATGTAATTTATATCAGACACCGGCTATGGGATATCTCGGTCTGGGTGGCTACAGTTGGTATCATAAGAAGTTTATTAGAAATATTGGGAACTAGATTTAGGAAACATTATTTTAGAAAACATAACCCTAAGGTATAATCTGATGATAAGTACAGATGAAACCCTGATAATTTTTTTAATGTATAGATTATGTGGGTCTTCATAGAAATATATCCTTATATGGATACTACAAGTGGACGTGGTTCAGGTACAAATTTTACTAGGATTAATAACTCTGACAATGTATTCTGGGCCTGAATCAGGGGTAACCTAGTACATGACAATGAGCCTTACTACGCACCGGGTTTGACACTCTTGGGAGATATACATAGGATAATCTACATTTTCTATACAAAACATTTTTGAAAATTTTGAAAAAATTTAATAATTTATAATTAAGGTTAGAAATAATGTTTTTTAGATAAGAATATAAGGTGCTATGATTTAGAAATATTTTAAATTATATTATGGATAATCCCTAGACCAAGGAAGTACCATTGTAGAAATTAAATGGATGAAGTATTTATGTATTGAGGACATGTTGAAAACCTTAGTCAAAATGATTTTTAGTGATTAACCTAATTTCATCGATGTCCATCATATATACTTTTGGAATTTATATTAATATGGTTTTAGGAAAGGAAAACCTATAAGCTAGGTAAAAACCAATAAAATATAGAAAGGTCTCGGGCCTTGGACCCATGACCAATGGAAGATAAGGTTTTCATGCCAAAAAATAGCCTAAGAAATTTCCTTGTTATTTTTAATTATTTTTAGTTAAACAATTTGATGAATAAATGTTAAGGATGAACCACTAATATCACTTTTGAGGATTAGGGACTAATATATAACCATATTTATTTGGGGAGATAGTTAAAGGAAAATAGTAAGAATTCTAACTCTTTTATAGGCCTTAAAACCCTTTAATATTTTATTTTAGTGCTCGAGGAATTAAAAAAGTCCTTGATGGTAATTATTTTTTTGGAGTAAATGGATGAATTATAATTTGATCAGAGTATAACCAAAAGTTATGATTGTTCATATGAGATAGAAACCTATCGATTAAGAATATTTTGTAATATTATTGTTCTGTAAAATAATTACGCAAGATTAGATAAATGAATTTTAAAAAAAATGTTCTCCCAATACCTACATTTTATTTTGAACCGATGCATTTCTATATTCTCAATGATTTATGGATTTGAGGTCTTTAATATTCCATTGACCATTCACTTGTTTTTTAATGATGACCACATTAAATCCCTATAAAAATTTATGTTTTTTCCTCCAAGTATGAATCTAAAATTTCCACTGATTCTCTCCTACTTATATGCCTAGTTACATGGTATTCTATGTGACCTATGTAATTTCAATTCTCTTTTTTATATATGTTTACTTATGAACCATTCCACAGATATGGGATTTATAACATAGGAATTATCAAACAATATATCTCTATAATCAATTTTAAATTGTAAGGTTATAATTTAAATAAGGTGGGTAAAGTGTGACACCCCAAAAAAACTAAAGTAAGAAGCTTTTATTTGTTAGCATGTATGACATGTGACAATAAGCATGTAATGTAGTATAATATCTGTATACATTATAATATATTTACTATTTGAAATATATTATATATATTTACATGCATGAAATGCTAATTTAGCTTGAAATTCATGCGTAACTGGGTTATTGTACATCTTACACAACAACACAAATCATCTCTATCTTGCGTTACATGAAAAATAGACCTTATTTGATGTCTTGTGCTATATGCAATACATAGTCTTACCGAGAAACAATTTTTAATTAAAACATTATTATTCAATATAATTAGATATAAACAACCCATTATGAATATAATTAACTAAATTATTAAAATATATGGTTTAGACAACTAAATCATTGGTTACAAATAAATTAAAAATGAATATAATAACCAAATGAATTTTTAAGTTATATTTTTATATAAAACTATTTTTTCTCACAAACTATTTTTCCATAATAGATTAAATTAATTAAAATTAGCGTATGATATTAATTTAATAAATATCTTACATGTTCAATAAATTATTTTTCATATTCATCCAATATATTTGGTAAGCATAAGATTGGATCAAACCCAATATTTCACATAAAACCCTATATTCAGCCATTTTTAACCTCCTTTTAATGAAGAACCTATTATAAATCATAATTTTATAAAATTTATGAATTTAATTTGATAATATAAACATAATTTTATAATTAATAATGTCAAAATTATCTTAGGATGAATTTTTGGGATTTTTCCCAGAAACATCATTATTTAGTGAATATTGAAAATTTTGTGTCTTTGTTAAAAACTTATTTTTCATTTAAATATTTATTAATGTTAAATTAAATTATAAATTTGATTTTAAGTCACATTGGATAAATTATAAATCTATTAATACAGTTCAGTTCATTATTTTCAATTTTCCCTTTTAAATTCAATATAAAAACATAACAATATTTTGAACATTTTTCTACTAAAACCAGTTAATCTGTCTATTTGTGAGATTAGCATTAATCCAAATTTTGTCACTTCTGTGATTTAAAATTTGATAAAACAATATAAACCATTTTAATAAAGATAATAATTTTTTTCAAATAACATAAACTTAATTTTGGACAAAAAATTATTAGTGAAAGTGATTAAAATTAATTACAGTGATTAAGGTGTAATTAGGATTAAAATAGACTAAACCCTAAATTTAAGGGCCCAAATAACCTATATTATTGTCCAAAACCCATTATATAGACATATACAAGCCATTAACCTTTCATTCATAAGTTTGGGTGGTTTTGTATGACTTGTTGTAGGTTAGAACGTGTGTACACCAAACTTCTTTTCAAAAAGACCAATTGAGTCAGTTTTCTTCCTAATAAAAGGCCACCACCTCTACCTATTCCTCACACCTATAATTAATCATATTTTCGACCAATACCAGACCAAATTTTCTCATTAAATCCCTCCCCTAGACCTATAATTCCTCATTTTTTGATAATACCTGTCATGGATTCCTTTTTTTAAAACCAAATGAAGTTACCTAATTAAAATGTAATGTCTTTTCTCAATATATCTAGTTTCATTTCCATTATAAAACCCCTAAAATATCCTTATTTTATTATTTTATAATGAAATGGGTATCCTAAATACTCTAGTATATTTTTATTCTTATATTTTAACCTATAATTACACACATCACCATCTAATGGTCTGCAAACATAATGATTCTGTGGACGGTGAACAACTACCTCACTAAATAATGATTGTTCATTCTTCCATTACATCCTCTCATATTGGACATTATGATGAAAACACTATATATTTGATACATTTTCTATTTAGTGTTTCTTTAAACTCATTCAATCCTTTTATGTCACCTACCTTTAATAATTTTCATTTTACGTAAATACCATAACATCATTTGAGGAAGTGTGGACTACTACCCCATCAATATTTTGTGATTTGATCACACTAATTAAGGAACATAGAAAGGATAGTTTCAATTAAACATATGATAAATAAAATATATATATATTATTAATTAAATTATTATATTTATATAAATACAATATATATATCATCTCCTTTATTAACCTTTCACAATCTTTGAAAGAGATAACATTGTTCGTGGACGTGTGGACAACTGCCTCCTCGACATGATGTGATTCCTTTTACCTAAAAAAACATTATATAAGTATGTATGATTTAATTATATTTTATATATTAAATAATCATTATTTTTTAATTATATGGTTTTACTTACATTCTTTCCATAATGACCATTGAAAAATGGAAACATTACTCATGCATACATACGACTTACTGTCTACATGATTGTAACGTTATTTAATCATTGATAACCATATTTAATGATTTATTTTAAAAGTATAATTTATATATAAATATGATAATTATTTAATGTTTATTATTCAATAGATGTTAGATAATTAACTATTTGACTATAGTTGACCAAGAATAGTTTTTTTGACACATAAACGGAATTTTGTCAAAAACACCATATGTAAACTTAATTGTTTTGAGTAATTTTAAACAACGTGGTAATAAGGGAAATAAAAGTAAATATAAAAATGAAAATATATACTAAATAATTATAAAATTAACATAGGTTTTTTATATAGGATTATAAAGGATGTTCACCCAAAAGGAAACGGAAGGTAAGAGATTCTTGTCTCATTTTCATTATGTGAGGCATACATAATTGTTGTACACCTAATTTATTAGATAATGTGTACTTACTTCCACATCAACATATAATATAATCAATTATATTATCTTCATGGTATTTAAATATTTTTTTTACAGATTATTACCTTTGGATTTTCTAAAACATTTGTTACTATATTAGTAAGGATTTCCATATCACTTTTTACATCCATGACATAAATGTCATATTCACCACTTACGTCTTTTGTTTGGTATACCTAATGGAAATTTTTATACATTATATAATTAATTCCTTTTATTAATGGTATTTAAAACATTCATTTAATATTTCTATTTTTGAGGTTTATGATTAAAAAATGTTTCAATGTTGTATGGGACACTTTGGAATGTTTAACAATTATTTTCCTCTAGACTAATCCTAAAAACCATTCAATGGAATTTACATTTTTGGAAATTATATAACCATTTTTATATAATCCCTTTCATTATTATCAGGTTATTCATGCCCATTTTTTGAGTATTAGAACCATTTTTCCACTCTTTCATACTCAAAGTGTTTTCGAACTGTTTTAAAGAAATCCTAACATCACTTAACTCTTTATTCGGAGAACCTATTTTCTTACCAAAACTATGTTTCATTAAAATGTTTATAAAAATGATTTTTAAATTAGTTGGTAAAGACACTTTTATCTTTTTTTTCATTTACCAATATCTTAGAAGGATTCTTCTTGTCTCTTTTGAAATGAGTCATTTTTTAACCTCTTTTCGTGTAATAGGAATATTCTTTTTACATCGTACGACATGTATAGATTTATCCTCTGTCGGTTCATTGTATCCTGCATCTCAATTTCAAAAAAGTCAAAATATAATGATATTTTCCTCAAGAATACTTTCAAAAGATAATATTTTATTTCATCAATAACAACAACCCTCTATGATCATTCAACTTTGAATTTACCCTTATTATCCATTTCATTTTTTTCATCGGTATTACTATTTCCTAAATCATATACAATTTAACATATGGGGCCTATATTGATAGTTATTTTATTAACTGGGGAATTATTGATAGATAATCATTTCTCATCCAATACAGTTATTTGGTAAGGCATATTATTTATTTTGGTTATTCAATATGAGAAAATCTTTAGACTAGTATTGATGGGTGGATCCTGGATGTTATATAGATCCTTGATGCATCGATAGGACCTCATGAGACAAATAATTGTGAAAATGGGTTTATACCATTAGTTTTAAACCGTCTTGTTAAATTTCATGATGGTAATAGGTTTTCATGTTCCTAATACATGAAATATGATAAGAAAGAAATTTCCCTCCTACCTTTTTAGTTATTATTCATCCATGTGATTTTGTATCGACATATTTATGGATACATTCCATCTCAGTTAAATGATTAATAGAATGTGTATTATCTTATTATTTGAATGGAATGTGTTTATAATAATTACCTTGCCATATTGTTTATGTAATTTTATTTAGTTTACTGATTATGTGTCATGTGTGTTCAGTTATTTACCTGACCATAATGACTATTCTCATTCATTCATTATTGCTTACGCTATATTTTTCCCTTATTGAGAATTTGAGATCACCTTTATTTTTCTTCATTCCCTAGGAATCCATGAAGCATACTATGAACTAAATATAATAATATACTATATGTATTAGATTTATCCTTGATGATGTTTATTTTTTCAGAAGAAATAAAGAAAATATGTTATAATTAGGGTATTTATTTGTAATTAAATACTCAATTATGTATCTGGTTTAGCAAGACTACAAAATTGATCAGTCCTTTGGGGATTGATTTCGTGTAATAATGATAATGTAATTGATAATAGACACTAGCTCTGGGATATCTAGGGTTGGTTAACTAAACATATAGGATTCCTAAATTAACATAATCCTTATATGTTTCATTATTATTATAACCAAAATAACATTGGTAAAATACATCTAAAACATAATTCTTGAATCCAAATATATAAATACATCAATACTTTTACTTCAATGATATAGTATAACATTGCTTCTTCCATGTCCTAGGGGTATCTCTTAGTTTAGGGCATTGGATCAGATAATTCCCATGTTCCTCACATATAATACGTCAAATTTTTTGGAAATTTTTTTTCCTATAACCTTTACTTCCATAAAGAAAACATATTCCCCTCAATTTCTGAAATTATTCTAGATTATTATTCCCAACATCTTGACATGTAAGAAGCCAAATTTGTTTTTCTCTATGTTCATTACCACACAAAAATTCCTAAAATTCTATATTCATCTTATTTGATGCGTTTGGAGTCTCAAATAAGCTTACATTATTAATCATATATCATTATAAATGATTATAAATAATAATAATTTATTTCTATGTACTAATCATAAAATTTACATGCTCAGGATCATAGAATTTTCTATAAAATTCAGTGTTAACCTAATTACTCTAGGTGTTAACCATTAAATAAAACCCAAATTCATTAGGTTAGAAACAATAATCATAATGGGAGACCAAATAATCAAGAAACAATATTTTATATGATTTCTAAATAATGAAACCTTCTTTTTAATATACGACACCATATGTTTAACGTAGGTTATTTAATGGGATTATCTATTCAAATCCATAACAATGTTTTTTAAAGAGTTTATGAATATCCAAATACCATCACTCTGGATATTCAAACCAGGAGTGTAGCATAGACCGTTATCATCCACCAAGTGAAAATTGATAAATGACCTAGATTGTCCAAAGTAACTAAAATCTATAATTTTACTTTTTTTAGTGGATACTATCGACTCATTGTGAGTGATTTCACATGACTATCTGATTAAATCACCATTTTGACATGGAAGGTGGTTATGTTCTTATGGAAACGTGAATTTGAAGATATTTTCAATGAAATAAAGAATATGTTGGTTTTCATGCATGTTTTTACACTACCCATGTAATGGATAAGGGTTTTTAATCTATAATGATTCAATGTTTAAGGGAATGGGATGCATCCTCGTGAAGATTGACATGGTGATAGAATATTCTATATAACTATTGAATGTTAATAAGAAAATATTGATCAAATCGTGATATAGATATGGATGTAGTATTTTTTACATTTAAAATAGGGATTAATTAACTATATAGTGAAAGGAGTGATATATATATTGATCATAAGATTGTGAGGTATAAATTTTTATTGAAAGAGTTAAATATGCACCAAAAAAGGTAGTTGAATTTAATCAAAGATTATGATTGCTCAATACATTAACACCCTAGGATGTCGAACAAGATAGATGATGCTCTAATTTGGAAATACCGTGTAGGTTTATTCATGATTAGAATTAAATGAGATCCATTATGTATTGATTTGTAGAAGATGGGTAAAGAAATCAAGAGGAAAGGGGAATTATCTTATTTATCTCTGATGGGTGTTCCATTATCCATTAATGAGATGATTATAAAGGTATGAAAGAAAGATGTGGAATTGTTGAATAAGTTGAGGAATATTGTAGAATTCAACCATTACAATGATGGAATGGTATTGTTAAGGATCCCTGTATGTGTCCCATGAAAACTAGACTTCAAGAATGATTAGTGGTACGAGGCACACAGTTCATCAATCTATATTCACCATACTAATATGAATTTTTATATAAATATAATATAGAATTTATGGTCATAAAAAAAGAATATAGATACTGAAGAGTATTCATCTCAGTTCATGGTATGTCCACAAGTTGTGTATAAGAGACACTAAGGGGATGTTATAAAAATTGACCATACTTGAATGGAAATTAGAAAAAAATCATGATTTATTTTGCCTTTGGAATCACAAATTTTTTAAAAGGAAATATTTTCATTTGATTTTTTATCTCGTTATAATGTCATGAAACATTATTTCTATCATAGAATTCTTATCTATTGATCAACATTCCAGAATATACATTAAAGAGATTGTAAGGCTTTATGGAGTACCACTTTAGACTTTAATATATCGGGATCCAATGTTTACCTCATCATTCTAGAAATGTCTTAGATAGGATCTAGATATAATGTTTAGTTTCAATACAATATATCACCCTCAAAGAGATGGTCAGACTGAGATATCTATTCATATAATATAGTATGTGAGGTGATCATGTTTTATATATTTCAAAGGTGACTAGGATATATATGATACATATAAATTTGGAATTACATTAGATGGTAAATCATGTTAATATATGATAAAACTAGGTATTAAGGACACTATTTTTCATAATAATTAATATTGGATAAAATTAATTATAAAATTATGATAATAGACAAAAAATTTAAATGTTTACGGGACACATCTCCATGAAAATGAGGCACATAAAATTTAATGTAATGAAAAATATGAAATGTAACTATCTTATATTTAAATATATATTATGTGTTCATATAAGGAGAAAATAAAACAATTAATAGAAATAAATATTTATTTTGATCATAAAAAAATTATTTTCATGATAGTTGTTTATTTCTTAATTTTAGGAGTTGTGTAATTACCCCAAATGTTTATGAAACATTGACACAATATTTATTCAATTAATTTGAAATTTAAATAACTGATTTTAAAATTAATAAATTTAATTCAATTAAGGTGAGTTATTTTGATAAAAGAATTTTTTATAAATATAAAATATAGTGTTATGTGAAAGGTTTAGATTCAGGTTACAACATTTTCATGATATACTTGAAGTCAATTTAAAATAATAGCGTCAACAATGAAAATAATGATATTTTATGAAAAAATGATGTTTTAAATTATTTAAAAAATCATGTATCATAAAATAGTTTAAGGGGGGATAATGGATATCAAAAAATTAAATTTCATGTCCAGTTATGATTATATTATCACCATATATGTAGATTTATTTCCCATTGAATGTGAAAAATATGATAGAAATCTTAATGATAAAATAGGTTCGCTTTATGGTTATTCCAAAAAAAAGCTCCAAAATACCACTAAAATATATCCTTATTTTATTATCTGATAAAATTTAAACCGAAAAATATATATTTGAATACATATAAATTTGGATGTATTTTTCTATATTATTAATTTGTTAAATTTTAATCTTTAATGTAATTCCAATAGTGCCTCTCAACTAAATTATAAAAGCGTACATAACCCCCTCACTTATTCACGCCATTTTGAAAAATCTATGTCTACTATGTATAAACAATTATCTTCCAAACTCCCATAGAAACAATTAAATTACTAATATTCCCAAATGATAAACCCCATGGCCTTAAAGAGTATATCAAATAATGTTGTTTCAAATAAGAGGAAATTACCTTGAAAGATCACTGGATTTTTAATTCTTCTTTTTCCACAGACAAATATATTATAATCTTTATAAAATGATTAATTAATTAAAAAAATGTGCTAAAATTTACATTTTATGATGAAATCACAGTTATCCACCCTCTTTTCTATTAAATATAAAATTAATGTATTTCTCATGCGTATTTACAGGTTACTGTCTCTACATTGAGATATAATTCAATTTTCATCACCATAATTTATAGATGGGTGTTATGATGGGTTTTATGTTTATATATGATATTTATAAAATAATTATTCTTCTATAATTAAATATTTTATCAACCTTCTTAGCTTCTAATCCATTAGAAAATAACCACATCGCTTATGCATAAATGTAGACTACCACCTCTATGAAGAGATGTGATCCATATTTCCTTTATTTTATATTGATGGAAATAAAGATAGATTAATGAATATATATGATTTATATGTTATGATAATGATTCATTAATGTTGAATTGTTATTTACCTTTATTTTATTCAATCTGCTGAATAATGAAAACATTGTTCATTCTTATATACGACGTACTGTCTCCAATAACGGTGTATTTTATTTTACTATCTATATATTCAATGGATTAATATAAATACATAAAAAATTAATATATATGATATTTAAATCATTTTAAAAAAATATAATATTTAATCATTATAAAATTAAAAGGACTGAAACTACCAATCCTAAACATATATGAATAATGATATAGTTATTACCCAGAAGTGTGATTTTAACAATTTATTATTTACAAATATGTGATAAAAGATTATAAGTTTATCATATCTAGTATTATATATATGAATATGGTTATGTAATATATTTATAATAATTTTTGTTATATTAAATATGATATTTAGTGGTATTTTAAGGAAGTTTATCCTGAGGTACGATTTTATTTCAGAATCTCAACATTATTTGGGATTGTTAATGTTTTTATCTATACTAGAGAAATTATTTCATCATACTATATTAAACCCAATATATTTTCCTATAATATGTTTATTTCCCTAAATTTAAATTTTCTCTTCCATTTTTCCCTCTATATTTACTCAAGATATGGAAATAATATTTTCAAGGAAAACAGACCGTGTTTTTCTACCCAAGAAAAGGAGGTCATCTTCCTATCATAAATTTCATTAACATTTCTATGAAAATGTTTTTATATTAAATAGTGATTTATTGAAGAAAATGTTATACATGTTTTTAATTTTTTTTAAATGGTTAAAAATAAATATTCTTTTCAATTTTTTAATGAGGAGTTTTTTATAATTTTTACAATGGTGTGAAAAGAAGTTTTTTTAACTTATATTACATGAATGAAATTTTCCACCATCCTAATTTCTCAAGGATTTGAAACATACATTACATTTTTAAAAGGCTATTTTCATAAAAAAATTACTTCATATTAATAAAATTTTATGATTCTTAATAAGTGTTTTAAAAACAACATAGTGTATTTTCAAAACAAAATTTTCAAGAGATATTTTGAATGTATTTTCATCTGGGTCAACATAGTTTGATAAATAATTATATGTAATGAGGTTATAATATAATGATAAAATATACTATATTTCCTTGTATGGTTTATGATCAGCTATAATGGAAAAGTTTTTTGATATTAAATATTATAGTTTATCTGGTATCGAACATTATTTATTTTTAACTCATGTTGATTAGGTTATGATGTTTTTATATATGATGGATCCATTTAAATTATTAAGTGAGAAGTGGGGATTATAATTACATATCCCTTAGATGATTCAGTAGGAATCATGAGACAAACTAGATTGGTTATTCGGTATATAACATACCAATTTATGTGGACATCTTAACACATGTCCTTGAGGGTATTTTATAATTTCTTGGCACATGGCCTCGACAGTAACATCAAAATGTCTGACATTGTGCATTACATCATTATGATAGTATTTATTGATAAATGTGTGTTTATTTTAAAAATATTTATATTTATTTATAAGTTTTATAATCTTGTTATTATTTATATGGAATTATTTGATCCTTATTTATTCCCACTATATTATTTATGCCTTATTTAGATTCTTCTGTTTTAATTCCCTAAGTGAGCATCGAAGCTCAATTGCATCATGTGTTCCCTTTCCCAAAGATGTTAGGAAATGTTTTATGATTTATATTCTTGGATATTATAAAAGGATTAAAGATTATCCCAATGAAAATTTTATGTTTTATTTTATGTTTTCAGACATAGAATTCAAGTATGTTTCCAGTTTATGAAGACTAATAACCATTCAATCCATTAGGATAAAATTTCTTATATTTATTACCAATTTAATAAGGTAACCCCAAAATTTTTGACAATAGGTTTGTGGTATTTAAACAATACCCATATCTTAAATAACTATATACACAACCATTATAACCTCAATATATCCCATGGAAATGATTATATCCATCTTTACTCAACCCTTCACCATGTACAGAAATCAAGGAAATCCACCCTCTATATCCCAATTTTTTCTACTTTAGGTTGCTCTAACTCACATGAATGGTTTTAAAATGTGTTTAATTATAATATATAATTATTAGGTAGGGTCTTTCAGCTTATAATATTTTTGAATATTTAACATACATCATTATCAAGGCTAAAAAGTAGCATCTCAAAAATTCTCATGTGTCAATAATCAAAACAACAATGAAAAATTACCAATGGGAAATATAAAAACAAACATTGGTAACAAGAAAATAATTTCATCTAAATTTTCCATTTACACTCTTCATATATACTCACCCCTACAACACATGAACCAATGGAATAGATCTTCCTTGAAAAATCACTTATCATAATGATCATAGATCTCTACTAGTAAGTCTACAAATGTATCATCAACCATAATATCCATCATTCCATGGTCAATTACATGAGAGTCATCACGAAGATATCAACAGATATAAGAATCATTTAAGACATAATAGATCCTGAACTATCATACCAGGGGATGTAACCAATACTCCACCTTGAAAACAAACTCCAACACCTCAAAAGTCTGGATGAATCGATGATAAATATTAGTCCCACTAAAAAACCTATAATGTCTAAAAATAAGGGAAACCATTAATAACATATAATCCCTAACCTCAAATTCATAGGGTTACCAAATTTAATAGTCATAATATCACTTTTTTCATGAACATTCTTCATAATATTAAGAACTACTTGGACCTTCTCTCTCTTTATTTTCCCATATCAAATATAAGAATAGATGACTCTGCATCCTCAATCCATAACAATGGGGATTGAAATAGTCTCCCATAAAATTAATTAAATGGAAATACAGTGGTGGATTTGTGGTAAATAAAATTATAAGTTAAGAAAAAAAATTAATGTTAATTTCCCATGATCTTATAAAATTCAAGTAAGGTGCCTGCAACATATCCTTAAGAGTCAAGGTGGTTCACTACATCTATTTTTCTGACTAATTTTGGATTTTATTATTGATTAACAATTGTTTTATAATGTCTTAATTAAACAGTATCATGAACCATGAGTTAAAAAAGGGACCAAATATGAGAAAATGGCCCTCATAACTCTAGGAAACTGACTAAATGCATTGATATACCTCCATTACAAAACAATCATGGCACTCTAATCCTAGATTTGTACAAAGTAAGAAGACTTATGATATTTATCCACAATTACATAGATAGAATAATTTCCCCTATATATCGGGAGATCCATATGATGAATCCCATCAATATTTCATCTCACATATAGTCTGAAATAAATAATGGCCACAACGAATAACCAGGTACATGATGTTTGGGATTTAACTACAAGAAAAATAGACATCAAGATAAAAACTCAACCACTACACACTATATCCAAAGAGAAAATTATTATTCCCTCTAACCATGGTAAATATTTTGTATAGTTGGTTGTATAGGTATATATGAGTTTTGAATCTAATAAATAAATCCCTTATGAAATTTCATTGGGATGAACAACCTCTCATGAAATATCATCCTGTTTTGACCTCCTATAACCTTTATACTTGAGAATAAGAATATCCAACAAGGTCACAAATTTGACTGTGATTATTCCCATTAAGAAATATATAAATTGTTTATTAGATAATAATACTATATTATCTTCATCAATCATCACCCACTTTTTTTAACCCATTCATCTAGGATCATGGATACCAACTACCTCATATCCTTCCAGACGTCCTTATACCCCTGATCAATATCCCTTTATGAATTCCAAATCAGTGCGTTAGACAAGAAATTTCCCATTCCTAAGGTGTAGGATATAGGAAGTTTATGGTGTTATAGAATCACCATCCAAATCCTTTATTGTATATTTATGTCACATTAATAGAGAATATACCTCAATCTCTTGGTATTGGTAAAGAACACAACTCCTTATTCAATGAGTTAATTTCAACATAATTTAGTTGGGATAAAAAATAAAAAAGTTGATAATTTGGTTGGAATAGTTTCGCACTAGGGGAGGTAACATCCTAGACTATTAGAGATCAATAACATATACTATATCAAAATTCATCCTAATCATTGATGAGAATAATCACAAAAAACATCGAGATTTACCCATTATTATGGGTACTAAAGAATAACTGAAATGATAACATTAAACATTAGGTAATAAAGAAAATATTCAAATTGATCAGTCTAGAAGAAATCCCAAAACTTCTTGGACATAGCTTTAAATAGTGACACAATATACGATATTTTATACTTGAATCGCTGGTAATATCCCACAGGGATGAGAAAACTAAAAATATCTTCCACATTGTATGGTATTTCCTATCAAGAAACTACTTCAATCATTGATGGGTATATGACCACAGCCTAATGGGACACCACATTGCTATGAAAACGATCCTCCCATGGAGTAAATTTGTTCTTATAAAAAATTACATAATAATGGTAGTTTTGAAGAATATACAAGACATCTCTAATATGTTCATCATGCCCGTCCCTAAAATTTGAGAGGGTCAATATGTTATCGATTAATATTACTATAAATTATTTAAAAAACAAACAAAATTTGGATTCCATGACCACAATGAAAACAACTGGTGTGTTTGTGACACTAAATTTCATGAACTCAAATTCGATATTGGCATACATGCAATGGAAGGTAGTATACAGAAAAAATGTTACTTCACTATCAACTGATGATATCCATGATGCATAAAGATTATAGAAATACATATAACTCCAATATTGTGTCCTAAAATATTATCAATCCTATAAGGAGGGAAAATTATTTATTTTCACTTGATACATCCTTCAATATTCTATCCACATACTAAAAGTACCATCTTTCATCATAGAGAATAGCATTGGATATTTCCACAATGGTACACTAGAATAAATTAGTCATTTATCAATCCGGTCATCTATTTGAATAATAAACTCCCATAACTCAGAGGTTTCCCCCTAATAAGTGTTGTTCCAAATAATATAATTTATTATCTAAAAATAAATTCTAATCGATATAATACATTTATGGGGTACCATCACGTCATCCTTAGGGAAAACAACTAGAAAATACACGATCAATATTTTAGATTCCCTTTTCTCAATGCCCAATGAATTTACATATAGGTCTTCCATTGAGGAAATAAGAGGTTAAACAAACCTACTACCAATAAAATAATCTAATTAACTAATAAAAAACACATTGACCATCCACATATGAAAATGAAACATCCATATAAAATAAATTCATAACTATATACAAAAAATACAAACCTTCAATGCCTTGGATGACATCATATGGATGTATCTATAAAAATATGAGATTCCCACATAACTTTTGATACCCCATTGTTAGTATAAAACCCTCAAATATGTCAAATAAGTTACTCTAGGATCTAACCATCATAGTTAACACCCCAGGCATGTGTGTGAAACAAAGGAGTGTGGGGATCCTAAATTAAACAAGGCTAAAATAAGGGAATAAAAAAACTAATCATACCCATGAAAATCAATTGACATTATGGAACTAGAACCTCCATTCTGACAAACTATCAAATCCTAGAACCTCTAACTCATAGTTGGGGTCCGAATACATGGAACACTCTATCCCATTTCCTTGAGGATGAGAACCATCATTATTTGGACCTCCACTAGATCCATATCTCCTTGGCTACTGAATGACCAATGGTGGTCACTATTGAAATTATAGTTGGGCCTAACAACCAAACCAAATGGTCCTCCCTGATCATTTGTGAAACGATCTAGATAAAGAGAAAAACCCCAACAGGCATGTAATGTTAATGGAAATACTGTAGTAATTTCTCTATAACCACTTCCCCCAAAACAACATAGATTGGATGATATTAACTACTTCCCTATTTCTCAAAACCTTAAAGTCCCCGATATATAGGACCTTCAACTAAAAAATATTCTTGGGGAACCCTACTTCTTATAATATCATGATAGTCCTTTTTGTGAGTGCATACGCTCAATCACCTTTGAATTCAAATAAACTTTCAAATACATAATACATATTAGTGTAGTAACTTCACACAAGATAAATGGTTAATGTTATTCCTCATAATTTGGAGCATGGGAATCCTCCAATTGGAAAGGATCATAGGAGAAATTAAAGTTATCCATGAACATGATTCCTAGATGTTAAATATACATAATCCAACAATGACAATAAATTAACTCTTTTAACTTCAATTACATTATAATAATTTATAAGAACACTACTTATAACTCCTTCTGGATGTCATACCATGAAATTTATGCATCTTTCAACTCCTCATAATAAAACATCCTCCATGATGCATTGTACCCCTCACCAAAAAGACATATTATAGAACATAGTTATATGTACGGACCCATATTAAACTGAAGTCAGTCTTAATCTCCTCCATCATGTACTCCATCACCATATCACTGACACTTCCCTAAAACTATTCCATATATTTCTTCTAAATGGTGCACAACCTCCCCTGCCACTGATAATCCTCCTCTATTGGGTTAAACCACTTGAAAAAAAATTGGTTGGCATACTGAACCCTATCAGCCTGAACAACTTACAGACAAAATCAAGGAAACATAGTAAAAAAGGGAAAAAACCAAGACATCCTATTCCATATAGTATGTAATTTTATCATGTTTTTTTAATGACTTCAATTTAACTTCCCAAAATAATCTAATTAAGATAGGAATATAATAAATCATGTTAATTTTAACTATTCAAAGTCTATATCAAAAAATCTAACCACCTAATATAATTTTTCAGTATCCTTATGGTCCTTTATTTAAATAATAGTTTTATCACTCTGATGATTTAAAAAAGCAAACATTGTGATCTAAAGCATATATGATAGGAAACACCAAGAGTAATCGCCCCACAAAATATATGATCTATATAACCTTTCTATAAAAATGGATGGTATGAAGTGGATTAACTGCTTTACGATATATATATATATATATATATATATATATATATATATATATCCTACCCAATATCAATTTATTAATAAATTCTTATTAAACATTCACCCAATTTTCATTAATTTAATTTTCTACATAAAAAAATATGTTTTCTTCAAAATTTATTTTTATTGCTTTTTGGGAAAAATATTATTATAAATATATAGAATATTTAAAAAATTTAATTTCTAAAATGATAATAATTTTTTATCTCATCATATGAAAATAAATTATTGGGAAATTTTTACATTTTTATAAAAATATTTATTTTTCATGGTATAATGAAAAATAATGAATTTTGTAAACTGTCATTTTCTTTCAATAAATTAATAAATTTCAATTTCATATTATGATATCAATTTGATTTCAAGTAAAATGTGTATTACTTAGTTATATATAATCAATTTTATTACATTTTAATCCTCATTATATTGTATTTTCGTATTTGATTACATTTAGGATAAAAAAACATTGTATTGGAAATTTTTCTAAAGTGTATATGGTATATCTGTTTCAATTAATTAAAATAACTACAAATGAAAAGTGATTTAAATGAAATTAATATATTATATAACAAAAATAATTAATATGAATTTATTTAATTATTAGTAGTAGTATTAAAATTAATAAATGATCATCTTCTACATGAATTATCATTTCGTGAAAATATTCTATTTTGTCATGTCTATAGATTTAACTTGAAATTAAATTATTAAACTTATATTAAATTAATTAGAAAAAAATAGATACAATATTTGTAAAATGTATAATTTATACTATATAATTATTTAACCATAATTGTTTTCATAAATAATAGTGAAAATTGAAAAAATAATTTACTACAGTTAAGGTGAAATTGGGTATACTGAGGGATAATAATAAAAAATAAAATGGTTAAAATAACATAAATTAATGAATAAATTATATTATATGGCCATATTTGGAAGTTATTTCATTTAGAGATTTATAATGGTCCATTTTGGAACCATTAAAATTGGGAAAATGGGGGCATAGCTTTTTCATTTAAAAAATTTGGTGTATTGCCCCCCACTTATAAAAGGAAACAACCTCTCCACTCCATATAACACCTTGAGAACCCTTTGTTACATCCATATAATACCCAAAAAGATTCAAATTTTTCCTCCAAACATCCTTGAAAATTTTTTTTGATTAACAAATTGTCCCCCGAATTATTTTGGTGAAAACACAAAGAGTTCTTGTTCTTAACTAATATTTTTGTTTTATTTGTTATTTCACATCCTCCATATATTATTCAAATATGATGATATAATATTTAATATATATACTATATTTTTATATGTTATTATGTGTATGAAATAACATAGAACCATCTCCACTTCTGTTAAATGAGAAACAAAACCACTGCATGTGTTTACGATGGACTACTGCCTTACGAACTGATGTGTTTTGTTTTTCATCATCACCTCTCATTAAAAGTGAAAAATTAAGTATTGAATTTTTATATTTTGTAATAATAAAATATTTATCATTATTTTCAAGTAACATAACAAATAATTTGTTACTGTATCATCCATAGAAAAATGATAACGTTGTTCATGTGTACGGAGGACTATAACCTCATGACATGATGTGATTAATTTTTTATTGCCACATAACATGGATGGTACATGTAAATGTATATTAAGAAATAATGTAATATTTATGAAATAATTATAATTCCATAAATATAAAATTATATATACCTTGTTTTCATAATGATCACTGAAAAATAGAAAAGATGCTGATACCTGTGTATAGCCTACTATATGAGAGAGTGTAATGCAGTTCATTTTTCATAACCATTACTCATGAGTAGTTTTAAAGATATAATTTACTTATAAAAAACAGGAATATTTTAATTATTATTATTCTGGATATTGTGGTACAAAGACTTCTTATACCAATTTCAACATACAAAAGAAATTTTGAACATATAGTTAGGATGTTTTCAAAACACCCATCATTGGATTAACTGATTAAATATTTAAATATTCCATTAAAATAAATATAAAAAATTATTTAAATATAATTTATTAATCCTTGATAATTTTATTAATAAAATTAAAAAATTTATATATTCTTTTTATATAGGTGTTAAATGACCAACGGGGAAAGTCTGGACTCGAGGTAAGGGTTTGTCATCTTAGGTTTTTCCTACAAGACATATAACATATTCACCACATAAATTTATTGTGTTGTGTATATAAATACAATGAATTTAATTTAATATTATTTTAATATAGATTATTTATATTTAAAAATCCATATCAAGTTCACCCTTTTATGCGGTTTTGATCTAGATTTTTCCAAATCATTAAGGGTCTTCATCTCAATTTTCAATCTTTGAGGAATATTTTTCTATTATACACATAATTTCTTTTATGAGGTTCTTATATACATCCAATATTGTAGTTTATGTCTAAAGTGAAACATATTTCATGGTATTGTATGTTTCAACTTGAATTATTTCATCAAAGGGATCGTACATGATGGTTTCCAAGTGGAAAAATGTTTCGGAAGATAAATTCCTTTCATTAGTTTACAACTCTTCTTCATTAACTCCACAGTGACAAGATTATGTGTTAATTTATCTATATATTTTTTATTTTTTATTTCCATTTTTTGGTACTTACACCTGTTACAAAAAATATCTCTAATGATTAACATTCAATTCAGTGATAAGATCTGTGTAAGGGTTATTCACATTGAATTACCGTTCCTTGTGACATGCATTTAGTAAAATTGACCTATATTATTTTATGAGGTCTATATACTACCATTTTGACTTGTTATTTTATAAATGTACTTATTTTCATGATATTTATATTAAGAACCCAAGTTTTTATATGAGATATAGAACCTTTTTATTTTTTGTTAATATGATTTTGTATGGCCTAATATGAATACCCTTTGAGTTCATGGGTTTTTCGAGGGTGTATGAGTCTTTTTTTGAATCTCAGAACCCAACATTTGGGGTGAAACTGATCATTCCAATGATTAGTATAAACCACGTGGGGCATGTAACATTTCTACTATAACCATGTGAGGCTGGACAATAGATTCCTACAAGACATCTGGTCAGACAAACCATGTGATTGAAGGTGCATTCTGATACATCACCATCTATAGTTTTTTTATACTGGGATGAGACATGGTTTTACAGAATACTCAAATTTTACCTGAATACCATGCGAAGTTCCCCTTCCTACAGTAAAGGGAGCATGGTTTTCACTAAGTTTGGATAGTCGTGTAGTCAAACTATATGAACCATTATTTTTGGTGAATTCAAGAAATTCCCACAAATTAATCTTTTTATGCCCAAATTTTCTATTCTCCTCCTAAATTGGAAAATAGCCATGGTAGCTCTCCTTTGAATAAAAAATTGTTCTTTTGATCCATCGTCTTCACCTGATATCAAAATCAAGCATCATCGGTCTCATTGGATCTATATCATTGAATACTCGATTCCTTTTATAATATTCCTCATTCTTCTTAGTTATGGTTATACTATTTAGGTGAAAACTAATATGCACAAATTTCAGGTTCATCAACCATTATTCATTTTTTCTCCCAATCTGAGTCAAATTTGTATTTAATACTAGATGATCACCCTACTACTGAGATATTGTAGGTGTCTATACATTTCCTGTTTGGTTTGGAGCTTTCTTATCTAGTTTGCATTGTACCGCCATCAGGAATTTCCGACATGGACCCAAAATTGTTTTTGATTAATTTAATTAATGGAAATGGAACATTTTAAGGGTTTACATTATCTTACAAGAGTATTCTAAAGGATACTACCCCAACCAAGGCCACCCATTGGATGTTCCCTTTGCCCATTCCATTTGTTAAACCACCATAGGGGTGTATTTTATTATTTCCTAGTTATAAGAGGTTGGTTGATAAATTAATATAACTATATTATTGATTATGAGATGTATTTCCTCCTTTTCTATGTGTTGATATGTTAATCTATGCTTTAATTGATTAAATGGGTTATATAGAAATGTTAATATGAGTGGGTATACTCATTGGGTGCTTTTGAAAGTAATTGAATGTGAATGGTGGACAATGATTGGGTTTACTCTTGGGTTTTAATTGGGTTCTTGTGAATTGATAAATTTAATTAATGATGAATGATTCCATTAAACACCATAGACATTTCTCATATGAGTATTGAACGTGGTAGTGCAAGCCTTGGATAGAGTTTGATCATTGGGTCTAGATTTTGTGTGATGTGTTAGGCCTTACTACCCCTTGGATCTTGTTTTTCTTGCTCTCACAATAGACATAGTCAATATACATGCTCCTTGGACCCCAACTCAAACCAAATTGAGTTTCTATTGAGATTATCCAAGGACTCAATGAGGATGAATTGTTCTTCTACACCTTGGATCCGACCCTTTGTGGTATGACACTTCTTATTATATGACACTTCCAAGGTAAATGTGACATGATTGGCGATTAGACACTAAATTAGGATAATATTAATTGTTAATTTATATAATATTCATGTGTTTTATTATTCAAAAACACCATTTTAGTGCATTTTAAACTTTGAACATCATTTCACATTGTGATGGTAATTCCTTCTTAAAATACACCATTATGTGGTACATTTTTTAAAATAATTTAAAGTACCCAATGATCTTGATTTTATTTTCATATTTAATATATAAGATTCTAATTATATTGGGAATAATTTATACTTTTTTAGTGTTGGAAGATTCATATTGGAAGACCACGAAAATGTAATTTCATGCAAACAATTCTGGAGAAGGTAGATTGGACACCATCCCACTGATGAGAATATGGTGCCCAACATACATGCCCCATGAATCCCCACATTTTTGGGATTCTATAAGACATATATAGGAACAAATCATTCTTCATGATCCAATGCTAATTCAACCTTCATGGTGGTTATTAAGGCGGCCAAATTTGGATATAGAATTCTCTGCCAGATTCTGAGGCCCATAAATTCATCCGACCAATGTAGTCACATCTCTAAAACAAAATGTTATTTTGGGATGAAATTTTACAGAGATCTGGGGTACAACTGGAGCATCATTTTTTGCCTATTCACCACTCCAATTAGTCCATCTAGAAGGACTTCTAGGTGCATCTGTTCGGTAGAAGCAAGTTGGATGCCACCTCAAGTCAAGGGTGGAAAAGTCTAATCTCTCTTAAAATTCCACCCACCTGGGCCCCCCACCATTAATTGAGGTGACTTCCACTATTTTAGGATCGACCCAAGGATTCAAAATTTACTATTTAAGGTAGTGTTGGTTGAGTATTTGAGGATCCTTGGAGCTTTGTTTATATTGTAATGTTATTATGTCGATTTGGCTTTGTAGCGTTCTTCTTTCTCATGTAAGTTTATCGAATCACCTTAGTTCTTAATAAAATATATTCCTTTCCTCTTATTCTATTTTTCTTCTTATCACTTTGATATCATCTCCTTAAGTTATGAATTTATTCACACCATACCTTGTGATATTCTTCACACAATGGTGGAGTGATTTCTTTCTTTTTATTGTTTTTTTACTTCTCTAATTCCTCCCTCATGAGTCTACTTTCCGCTTCCTTTCAAACCATAGAATCAATGGAGGGATAACTCTTTTATGGGTTAATCCAAGGGAGTAGAAAAGTTCTGCTTTGGATGTTTTTTCTCACTCTATTAATTTCTAATCACTTATTTTAATTAAGAATTTTTTTTGAAGATATTTAAACTCCTTCATCCTTGTTGAATTTAAGGCCACACACTTCAAGTGTTAACACAAACATTTAACTTGAAGTGATCAAAACATGGATCCTTAAAGTATATAAGTGATTAGCATTAAAGGTTTTTGGTATTAAACCAGTAAGTTATGATGTTGTTTGATCTTCTTAAATGAACCGATCTCAAATATATGAAATTGAAATCATTAAAAAAAGGAATTAATCCAATACACCCCAAGCGATAACCTAGAATCAACTCATTGTCTTTATTTGAATTAACTTAAATCTGTTAGTGATACCTTAAACACCTCTATAATCAACCCATTTTGGACACTTCATAACCAAAAACAATCCATAGAATGTACATGCCTGTAGGTTACTTCTTCGGTCTCTGAGGATTCGACAACCCAAGCTAAACTACAAGGACCATTCTACTTTCATCTCATGGGTAAATTTGAGCATGAATAAAATTTTTGATCCATTTCCAGGGACACAAGTAAGTCATCTCAAAACCCATTCTATTATCCCCCATTTCTTATATTCTCACCCAATATCTCTTATCTTTTCCCTTTCTCGTTTTTTTTCTTTTGGTGCATGTCCTCCTACACTCGTGATCAATAAAACCGTCTAGTTAGAGTGGATAGTCCTGGGGTTGGAGAGTCAAGTAAACCAAGGGAACACTTTTCTTTAGATCCTAACATTCCTAATACTCCATAGCCAAAAATTGATCCCATTTCAATGGATGGTCTTCAAAGAAACCAACTCATAAACTCGGGTGGGAACCAAAATGGAAACCCAAATGAGGTCGCGCTAAACTTGGGGAATGTCGTTGATCAAACCATGAATGACTACCTCGCACATGCCTGGACCAATTCCCCCTCATGCATTATACACAACTCCCTAGGAGATTCCAACTACATCTTTGAACCCCATTTCTTAAACCATCTTCCCACATTCCATGGAATGGAGTCCGAGATTCCCTACCTTTATGTTAAGGAGATAAAAGACATTGTAGAAACCATGTGTCCCCCCACATCAGCTAGAACAATCTAAGATGAGGATATTTCATTTTTTTAAAGGATCAAGCTAAAAATTGGCTAAGAAATTTGAGAATATCATCCATAAACTCTTGGGTCCAACTACAATGAGAATTCTACAAAAAATACTTTCCCCGCCACAAAACAATTTCACATTAAAATAGTATCCAAAACATTTTTGAAAAAGAGGGAAAGTCATTCTATGAACCATGGGAGAGGTTCAAAGACACTCTAAACGTGGTTCCACACCATGGTTTTTCTATTCCTGAACAAGTGAGAATTTCCTATGAAGGGTTGGGTCCAGGGAACAAACAATTTATTGACATGATGTGTAATGGAACCTTTAAAAACAAAGCCCCAAATGATGCTTACAAATATCTAGAAAGCCTTTCTGAACAAAACCAAACAAGGGGAACTTCACCTTATTCTGAAAATCCACAAAGAAATACTAGAATTCATACACTTGGAGAAGAGGAAAGCCTTAGGGCTAAGCTCACAGCACTCTCTAGGAAGGTTGAAGAGATAGACCATAGGAAATTCCATGAAATCCAAACTATAGAACATGTTTGCACAATTTTTGACAAACATGACCATAATACAGACTACTGCCCAAGAATTCCATCAATCAAGGATGTTCTTTTAGGAGGACCCCTAGTGAAAGTAAATTTTTTGAACTTTAAAAAGACTCAATACCAAAACACCTTCAACACAAGGTATAATTACCACCCGGGATTCCACTAGAAAGATAACCATCAACCTAGCCAACCACAGGGAAAAAATACTTACCCCCATCAGAACTACCAAACCCATAACTAGTCCCAAACCCAACCTATTCAGTACCAACAGCCACCTCTCTATTTTTAACAAACCATCCCACCTCCAAAATAACCCCCTCGGATAAACCAGTTTTCTAAATCACCAACCCAAACTGTTCCACAAAGCCTACTAGAACAACTATGAAAACAAATGGAGAGGGTGAACTCAGAAGTCTCATCCCATAAATAAGAACTTCAAACCATCAAAACTATAAATTCACCCATGCCTACTCAGGTAGTACCATCCTCAAATTTAAGGGGAGAGTCGAGTTGCACTCAAACAACTCTTGAACAACTAAAGGTTGTGTCTATTTTAAGAAGTGGGAAATCAATTGAGAAACATGAAAAACTAATTCAAACCCCATCTAAAGATTCAAATATGGATGAAAATTCAAAGGAACCAAATTATCAAACTAAAAAACATGATAACATTGTCAAATAAATAGCTCTTCAACAAAAAAACCCCACAACCGTCACCATTTATTCAACTCATGAGGGGGAAAACCAAGCCTGAATTGAATGAAACATTAAGGGAAATATTCTCACAAGTCAAGATAAACATTCCCCTTCTCGATGCAATCCAAACCATACCTACTTACTCAAAGTATCTTAAGGACTTGTTCACTTTTAAGAGAAAATTTTCACATAAAAACCATGTCCTTTTGGCTGCAAATGTGAGTACCACCATTCAAGGGACAATTCCCCCTAAGTTAAAGGACTCGGGTTTCCCTGACATCAATGTTAAACTATGAGAGAGAAAAGTTGTCAAGGCCTTATGTGACCTAGGTGCTAGTGTTAATATCATCCCATATGATGTGTACTTCCAGTTAGGCCTAGAAGAGCTCCAACCCACATCTGTCACACTTCAACATACTGATCGTAGAATTAGGGTTCCAAATGGGATTTTAAAGGACATTCTGGTAATGGTTGAAAACATCATCTACCATGCAGACTTCATTTTCCTTGACATCTATCCAAACATAAGAAATAAGGAACAAACCCCAATCATCCTTGGTTGCTTTTTCCTTACAAAAATCAACTCTATTATCCGAGTCTGAAATGGGAACATGACCATCACCATTGGAAACATGAGTCTAGACATGAAAATCTATAATGAAAGCTAACAAATAGGGGATGATGAGGACATTCATGAAGTAAACATGATATGAATCATTGATAATGAATCCATAGAACATCAAGGAATATTTGATGGATGTTTATGTCAGGATGAGATTTACTTTCTTTGTTCAGATGAAGGAAGTTTATCTCCTTGGATTGAATCATTTTCAAATTTCTCTTATGATGAAGTCTTAGGACTAACAATCAGTGAAACCTTTCAGGAAACCACTTTCATGGAGACCACTCCAACTTACTTCCCTAAATCTGATCAATCCAATCTAGTAGATGGAACTTCTACATGTGGGGAATCAACCCTATATAAAACTCTAGGAAACAAAATTGATCTTGATCCAATTTCCCAATCTTCTACAAAAATTCTGAACCAACCAGATCCTGAATTGAAGTAACTTCCCACTACACTCAAGTATGCCTTCTTAGGAGACAAACAAACACATCCCACTGTCATTTCTTCTTCTATTGAAGGAAATCATGATAGGATGCTTCTATATGTCCTTAGAAAACATAAGAAATCCATTGGTTGGACCCTGTCAGATATTCCTGGGATTAGCCCACTTATTGGGACTCATAAGATTGTTCTGGAATCTGATTCAAAGACATGTCGTCAACCTCAATGGAAACTCAATCCTAGTATCATGGAAGTAGTGAGAAATGAACTTCTAAAATTGTTAGAAGCTGGTATCATATATCTCATAGATGAGAGTGAGTGGGTTAACCGAATCCAAGTGGTTCCCAAGAAGGAAGGAATCACAGTGATGACCAATAAGGATGGAGAGATTCATCCAACTAGGGTGACTAGTGGATGGAGGGTCTGCATTGACTATAGGAAGCTAAAGTCATTTACCAAAAATGACCATTTCCCCTTACCATTCATTGACCAAGTCCTTGATAGAGTGGTAGGTCATGCCTTCTAATATTTCATAGATGGGTACTCAGGGTATAATCAAATTGAGGTCTCCCTAGAGGATCAAGGGAAGACTACATTCACATGTCCATTTGGCACCTTTTATTTCAGACGCATGACCTTCAGGTTATTCAATGGTCGTGGAACCTTCGAGCAGTGCATGATGGGAATATTCTCAGACATGGTAGGATATTTTCTTGAGGTCTTCATAGATGAATTATCTGTCTTTGGGGATATATTTGAAGTATGTATGATGAATGTAGAGAGGGTCTTGTCAAGATGCGAAGAAAATAATCTGGTCCTAAACAGGGAAAAATGACATTTCATGGTTAAATAGGGACTAGTTATAGTCCATCTTGTCTCAAGTAGGGGGATTGAAGTTGATAGATCCAAGGTTGACATCATTCATCACCTTCCATCACCCAAAAATGTCAAGGAAGTGAGGTCTTTCTTAGGACATGATGGTTTCTATAGAAGATTCATCAAGGAATTTAGTTCAATCTCCCATACCCTTTGGGCTCTCCTAGTAAAGGATGCTCCATTTTTTTGGATAGAAAGTTGTGAGGGTTCATTCTCAACCCTCAAATCCTCTCTCACCTCTCCTCCCATCAAGAAATCTCCAAATTGGAACCTTTATTTTGAAATTTTATCTGATTCCAGTGACTTTTCTGTAGGATTTGTGTTAGGAAAATGGTGTGATAAAACTCCTTATGTCATTTCTTATGCAATAAAATCCATAAATTATGCCCAAATAAACTACACCACCACTAAAAAGGAGTTAATTTATATTGTGTTTTCCTTAGGTAAGTTTACATCCTACCTCTTAGGATCCCCCATCACTGTGTTCACTGACCATTCTGCACTAAAATACCTCTTCCGAAAACAATATACTAAGTCTTGACTAATTAGGTGGGTCCTTTTCTTACCAGAATTTGATCTCACAATCAAGGATAAAAAGGGTTTTGAAAATGGTGTATCTGATCATCTCTCTGGGATGGAATAAAAATACAACTCAAATAACCTTTTTGTGTCTGATTCATTTCTTGATGAACACCTATACTTTGTGAGTGACTTCCCTTGGTATGCCGACATAGCCAATTTCTTAGTTACAGGAGACAGTCCAAAATTATTAGGGATTCGAGCGTGAAGGAAATTCTTTTTTGATGTTTGGAACTATGTGGTTGATGATCCATACATCTATAAGTTCTTCCCTGACCAAGTCATTAATAGGTGTCTCCCATAATCTGAACAAGTGTACATTCTTAAATTCTGTCATAGTAAGGAATATGGAATTCAATTTTCCTCTAAGAAATCATCTTCAAAGATTCTTCAGTGTGGTCTCTTCTAGACCACCATCTCAAGGGACCCATAAACATTTGGTCAAAGTTGTCCTAAGTGTCAACAAGTAGGTTCAATCAAAAAAAGGAATCAAATTCCACTTACTCCCATCTTAGTGATTGAAATCTTTGACTGCTGGGGAATCGATTTCCTATGACCCTTACCAATCTCTAGGGGATACCTCTATATCCACTTATCTATTTATTATGTCTCCAAATGGTTGAAGCCATTCCCAACAAGTCTAATGGCCATCATGTTGTGATCTGATTTCTGAAAGAGATCATATTTTCTTGATTTGGAATTCCTAGGGCTATAATCAGTGATCGAGGATCCCATTTATGAAACCGTCCATTCTCTTCAATCATGTCTACGTATGGAATTTCTCACAAAGTGTACATTGAGTACCACCCATAGACCAATGTTCAAGTTGAGTTAGCCAATCGAGAAATCAAACAAATTCTTGAAAAAACTGTTAGTCCCTTTAGGAATGATGGGTTTGAGAAACTCTTGAATGCTCTTTGGTCATATCTTATAGAATACAAAACCATCCTACTAATGTCACTATATAGGTTGGTTTATGGAAAAGCATTTCATTTACCTGTTGAAATTAATCATAAGGATTTTTTGGAAATTAAGAAAATAAATTATGACCTCTCATTGGTTGGAACAAAAAAGGAAATTAGATCTCAATGAACTTGGGGAACTAAGGATGGAGGCTTATAAAAATTCAATGATCAATAAAGCTAGAGTTCAAGCCTACCAATCTAAGAATATCAGAGTAAAACATTTTAAACTGGGAAAATTTGTGCTCTTGTATAGTTCAAAACATCATTTACACCTGGGAAAGTTAAGGTCTAGATGGTCAGGTCCTATCATAGTGCATCATGTGTGCCCCCATGGGGCAGTAGAGGTTCAAGATCCCAGAAATGGTTACATTTTCAAGGTCAATGGTCAAAGGTTAAAACCATTCATTGAATCATTCAATAAACAAGAAACAGAGGTTGAGTTAACTGATCCCACCTATAAACCAGGAAAAAAATGATTTATTTAGGATCCATGTCGGGCTAACGACGTTAAGCAATGCATTATATGGGAGGAAACAAATGGTTTTCAAGTTTTCAATAATTTTGTTGTTTTAATCAAATTTATATTTTAAATATGATTAATGAACAATTTTGATATTTAAAAATAAAAAAAATAGATTTTTGACCTTTTCTTCTATTATGAGTATGGATGGGTATGAAAGAGTAGTTCCATATTCATCGTTGTCACGTGGTGTGATCCTTGAGTAATACCTTACCCAAAAATTTAAAAACAAGACAATGTATCTTCAGTTCATTTTATTTTAATGTGTTTGTAGGTTAAAATAAAAAATATATAATAATAATAATAAAATTAAAAGGCCACATCATAGGTCATGGGGCAAACACCATCACAATCGGAGAAGCTGCAGGGACTTGAACCCGGGACCGAAGGGAGACAGGGGCGCGAGCTTACCACTAACCTATGACTTATTGTGCTTCATTATTCTATAATTTTTACATATATACTTATATTTTACTTTCTTTGTTATATAAATATATATATATTGTTTTTTTTCTTTTTTTCCACTGGGGAATTCTCAGAGTGCCATTGAGATCAAGGGATTAGAAGGGAGTAACAAGAATTTCAACTTCAACCACCAGGCGACTTCATTCCATGATCCTCATTTTCAATTTCCTTTTTGAAATCCCATTCTCTACCTATAACCCCTTCTAAATTTTATTTTCATTAAACACTAAGGACAACACTATTTTATGTTGGGGGAGATAAAATAAAATTGCCTTTGTGTCAAAAATGAATGATTTGAAAAAAAAGTGTGCCTTAATGGAAGGAAAAATTTATTTAACCTTGAACATGATAACAGATATTGTACACTTTAAAACAGAATATCAAATAATTTAGCATGACCTTATTTTGATTTTTATCCATGTATAATTTCATGAGCATAGACTCTGGAAAGTGTGGTTGTCTAATGTGATATTTCATGGTTTATATTTTCATCCAAATAAAAAAAATCACAACGCACGTCCATTGGATAGTGGGGTATTAGATTGAGTTCACGGGGTCCCCAAAATAAATAGCATATGTTTGGTGATCATTTTAGTTTTAATATGAGTATTCAACAAAAAAATTTAAAAAAACTGTAAATTTGCACGTAGAGCAATGAGATGACCTAATGTATGTCTTTCAGCACTTGGGGATTGTGACTCTATAGTTGTCTGGCCCATAGTTAGTAATTTAATATCTATTTTTAGTCATTTGAATTTGTTTTTGACATAGTTAACTCGAGATGATGCCCGAGTATGTGGGCTTCACTTGGTAACCTAAGGTTTTTGAACCTAGGAGTCATCGGCAAAGTCTCGCTACAGGGTTCACTCTTTTGAGTGAAATATCAATTACCAGGATAAAATTGTAAAAAAAAAAAAAAAAATACAATAAAAAAATTTGAATACTCATCTTAATATTGAAATGTGATTCCACATAGCGCTTCCATCATTTCCCTCTTGAATAAAGATGAACCCCCATGTCTAATACGATGCAAAACAAATCATCACTCTTAATTGATATTGGGTGAAATATGACGATGAATTTTAACAAAGAAATGGTCTTGGGATTGGGATATTCTTATTAAACTATCATATAGTAAAATATTTTTATGGGATTCATGATTTTTAGGTATAAGGATTTTTTGTGATCATTGTGCATTAAAACGTTTTTGGGAAAGGGAATTTGAATTTCATATTGTTGGGATATATTTTTCTCGGGACTAGAAAAACTCAAGTTGGAGGGTGTTATTAGCCACTAAATTAGGAAAAAATTTGTTGTTAAAAATATAATATTATTGTTTTTTATTAATCATAAACAACATTTTAGTGAATTTTACACTTTGAACATCATTTCACATTATGATTGTAATTCCTTCTTAAAATGAACTTTTATGTGGTACATTTTTTAACATCATTTAAAGTAACCAATGATCATGATTTTATTTTAATATTAAAATTTTCAGGTTCTAATTATATTGGGAACAATTCATACTTTTGGAGTGTTGGATGATTCACATTAGAAGACCACCAAAATGGAATTTCATGTAAATAATTCTGGAGAAGGAAGATTGGGAACCATCCCACTGATTACAATGTCGGGCCCAACATACAGGCCCAATGAAGCCCAAATTTAGTGGGATTCTATAAGAAATATACAGTAACAAATCATTATTCAGGATCCAGTGCCAATTCTTCCTCCATGGTGGTTATTAAGGCGGCCCAGTTTGAAGATTAAATTATGTGCCATATTCTGAGGCCCATTAAATCATCCCAGTAATGTAATAATTTCTCAAAAAACACATATTTGTTTGGGATTATATTTTACCGAGATCTAGGGTACATCTGGATATTAATTTTTTTCTTCTATGTATGACTCCAATTAGGCCATCTAGAACGTATTACAGGAACAACTGTTCGGTGGAAGCAAGCTAGCGGCCACCTCGGGTCAAGGGTGGAAAAGTCTACTCTCTCTTAACTTTCCACCCACCTAGGCCCACCACCATTAATTGAGGTAACTTCCACTGTTGTAGGCTTGACCCAGGGCTTCAAAATTTCCTATTTAATGTAGTGGTGGTATATGATTTGAGGATCCTTGGATCTTTGTTTTCATTGTAATGTTATTATGTCTATTTTTCTTTGTAACGTTCTTCTCTCTCATGTAAGTTGTTCAAATAACCTTATTTATTAATAAAATTCCTTCCTTTCCTCTTATTCTGTATTTATTATTATCACATTAATATTTTTTCCTTAAGGTGTGAATTTATTCACACCATACCTTGTGATATACTTCACACAACGGTGGAGTGATTGCCTTCTTTTTATTTTTTTTGCATCTTCAATTCCTCCCTCATGAGTATACTTTCTGCTTCCATTGAAACCATAGAATCAATAGAGGGATAACTATTTTATGGGTTGATACAAGGGAGTATCAAGGGGCTGGTTTGGATGTTATTTCTCACTCCATTAATTTCTAATCTATTATTTTAATTGAGAATTTTTTTTAGATATTTAAACTCCTTCATCCTTCTTGAATTTAAGTCCACACTCTTCAAGTGTTAACACAGACCTTTTCATTCAAGTGATTAAAACATTGATCCTTAATGTGTATATGTGATTAGTATTAAAGGTTGTAGGTATTAAAATAGTAATTTATTATGTTTTTTTATCTTCTTAAATAGACACATCTCAAATATAAGAAATTGAAATTGTTATAAAAAGGAATTCATCCCATCCACCCCAAGCGATGACCTAGGATCAAATCATTATCTTAATTTGAATTAACTTAAATATATTAGTGATACCTTAAACCCATCTAAAATCAACCCATGTGGGCCACTTCATAGCCAAAAACAATCCATAGAATGTACGTGCCTGTAGGTTACTTCTTAGGTCTCAGAGGATTCGACAATCCAAGCTAAACTACAAGGACCATTCTACCTTCATCTCTTGGGTAAATATGAGCGTGAATCAATTGGTTATACGGATCATCTCTGGATGTTTTGAAACTTCTGGTTATATGGTAAGTCTATGGATGATAGGTTATGTTTTTATGTATGTTGAGGTTGTGATGGCTTCTTTTGTTTTACTACTACCTTGAGATATGATATTGAAACTTGTTTTGTTGGGATCCATGTATGTATATACAGTATTACATTAATTTTACCTATATTCCATGGGAACTCTCATTTCATATTTCTTACCTGGTTGCTTCCACACTGATTATATTATATTTCACATCCTTGATTTTTATAGATCATTGGGTGGTTACCTACTAGGATTTTATCTCACACCCTTTTCAGTCCACCATTTGGTACCCAAAAAAACTCTATGCATATAGTTAGGGACCATGAAAAGTTCACACAGTTCATTACTTGACTTTGTTCCATGCTTATAAGCAGGGGAGCATAGGTCCTAGCTATGTCTCAGGATGTTATTCAAATATATCACTTTTTGGTCTCTAAAGTATTTTGATATGTATATTTTATTGTACTATTATATACATATTGTGGTTGATTTTTAGAGACATGTATCAACATCTTTTTTATATGAGACTACTTATGGAATTGTTTATATACTCATGTACTTTTTACTTATCTTCAGTATGATTGTAACAATACCTCAGCTATTGATTGTTATTGTAAGTATGTTCTGTTACACATTTATAATGAGTGCATAGTCTCCCCACTGACACACCCATGGCCCATGCTGGTAGTCAAGAAGCCTATATCATTTGAGGAGATGTGCTTGAGTCTATATAGGAAATAAGACTTAGGGCACTGTTTAGTGGCATCTGGGTTAGGGACATTACAAAGTTGTATGAGAGTATTATTTTATGGTTCACAATATTATTTAATGAAAATAGAAAAGGATGGAAAGGAATATGATTTTGGTAATGATTCTTTCATCGGTGTAGCTAACCCGAATTCAGAAAAAATACAAATTACCTTGAATGGAAATTATTATTTCAGTATTTTGGAAATTGTAGTAAATTTATTCCACTTGTCTGTGGTACACATGGAGTATCATGTACTTATTGATATGATTATTGTTTCTATTAAATTTCAGCCTGATGATATTAGGGTATACCATCTCATTCATCATTTTAGGAACCAACTAGAATTTATAGGACATGAATTATGTCATTTCATATAAGACCACTTAGTTGTTTTCATGATGTTGTGATAGGTGTTGTGATATATATACCTTCTATTATGATATAATCATGCTTGGTGGATTGGAAAACATGTTTGGTGCCTATAATGCATGTTTTAATGTAAGAATTGTTTTCCTGATTATGCTAATGAAAAAACATTGAGAAACAAATTATGGAACGTTGAGTCATGGACTAGAACATGTTATGGTGTAGATTTTATGGACACAATAGTTTAGTTCATGAGGATTATGGGCCCTTATGGATCAGAATTTAGTGAACTATTTGGTTCAACCATTTAAAATGAGATATAAAATGATATGAAAATGAAATGGAAGATTGGACTTTTGAACAGAGACTTAACATAGACCTGGATTTTGAGTAGGAAAGAGGTAGTGTCTCTAGTGATGTTTATGGTTGTTATTTTATATAGTCCTAGATTTAAGAGTAGGATTTGTGGTATGATATGTTTATTGTATGGTTTTGAATAATCATATGCTTTTGAGATTTGAACATTCTTATTGAATCTTTCTAAGGCATGTGTTTGGCATTGTAGATTCATACCACCACAACGACCTCTAGTCATACGCTAGGAGGGTGGTGACGACCACTCTTCAGAGGTAGTGGGTCATGGGATACCAATAATCCCCCCTATAGATCCATCTATGTAACTAGTAGTTTTTACAAACACATGTATCATGGCATAGTATTGAGAGGGGTTTTATATATTTTTTTAAGACCTTTTATGGAGCACCGTAGCCTACCATATCATTTGCTGAGCTGGCGTGGGTGTTCCAGAAGTAGCATCCTCTAACGCTTTTGGAGTATGGAGGTCCACATGAAGCAGAGATATTTCTTGAGAATACTCTATCGATATTTGAGAATCTGGACGCAACACCTGAGAGGACTGTAATTCTCGCGACATATATGTTACATGGAGTAGCAAAACATAGGTGGGATATTCTAAACCAGAATTACAAGATGTGAGATATGGTTTGGGATAACTTCCAAACCAGGTTCTATGACTAAATTTTCCCCGAGACTCTGAGGGATGAGAAGACTAGTAGGTTTATTCTTCTAGAGTAGGGTGTTATGAAAATTATGGAATACATAACATGATTTGTAGAGTTATAGACTTTTGTACCCACATACCTTGAGGATGCGCTATTGAGGGAAATATGCTTCGAGGTATTTCTCTAAAATTATATTCAATCTCATGTAAATGTGTCCATATTGAACTCTATTACAAAAATTGTTAATCTGGAACTGATTACCAAGAATAACATGATGGAATATGGGGGTGCAGACCAGAGTAGTTTGGTCCCTAGAATGAGTGGTTCAACATCTTTGGACAGGAAGCTTCATTTTGAGGCTTCCCATGAGATTATTACCATCAAGGACACTAGGGTTGGTGGTGAATTTTTCTATTTTCATCTTGTTATACTGGTATGCATGAAGAATTAGTGGTATCACAACACAATTGAGTGTCGAGATCATGGAAGTATTGACCATGTGTAATGTTGATGTTGGATCATCCCTCCAGTAATGAGTGCTTGGGGATCAGCTTCAAAAGACAGTTCGGGGGAGGGTTTCTCAACTCTGCATTAGGTAAGGAGAAGGCACAATACCAATTTATGAGGATGAGGTGGTGGTGTTCATGGACATGTTATCCAGAAACCCATAGTACTTCAATAATAGAGTATAATTACTCTCTATAGTTGGGTTTTGTAACATGGTCATGGTTTAGGAAAAATCTATTTTGTACCACCTACCCACGAGGATTAGGGCACATGACCATCTACAGCGGGAGGTATGCTTCTAGTATCCTCTATTGTAGTATATTCACTCTTTGAAATACTTTTGTCACATGGTCTCATATCTATACCCGTGGTAGATAGATTTGGTCTTATGATTTAGTTTTAAGAGGGTGTTATGACTCTTTACACCCCATTGGGGATCAAAACTGAGGGTGAAAATCAATTTTGGGTGTTCCCTCCTTGAGTTTGGTTTGTTTCACATTGTCTAGAATCATTATGTCATCGAGTAGACTTATTTTCTAATCATTCTCGAGTGGGATGGCTAGTTCCTCATCAATCCTATGTTGACTTCTATCACTGGTGGGTGATGTTCTTCTCACCAAAGTGTCTGGTTTGTACACATAATGATTACTGGGATATCTAGGAAATACATTTTGGACCACAGCATCTTGGGATGGGTGGGATGGTAGTCCAGATCTGTAGTTTGTATTAAGATGATTAGGGAGTGTATTTGGTTGACTTTATTCAGTGGTTGATCATTTCAATTATGTGTTATCAAGTGAATTTTTATGTTTACCTCTAGATATAGAGGTTGAGTTCTCCATCTATGTAGTTCAAAATCTATGAAAGTATCCATTCCTCCTTACAGGATGGATATGATGGAGTTATATGAGATATAGTGGGTGTTAGAATATTTGGAGGTAAAGGGGTTTATTTTATATAGTAAAACATTGTGGGGTTTGATGGTCCTTTTTAAAAAAGGTATAGGGTACCCATAATCTATGCATGGATTATTATAAATTAATCCATTTGATGGTTAGGAACTGGTATCTATTTCCATGGGTAGATGGCCTGGTTTATTAGCTTCATGGAGCTCGAATGTTCTCAAAAACTGATTTTATGTTAGGATATCACGAGGTATATGTTAAAATTTCATAGATTCCATGTAAAAGCTTTCATATTAGGTATAGTCTATATGAGTAACTATTTATATAGTTTAGTCTCATGAATGTGCTATTGGATTTTATAGTGTTGATGAACTGAGTATTCAATCCTTATTTGGATTCATTTGTCTGGGTATTTTTGGATGGTATCTTAGTGTATTCTAACCGTTGACACAACCATTTCAAAAATCTTGAGATCATTTTGTATACACTAAGAGAGCATCATTTATATGTTAATCTCACAAAGATCCACTTCGAGATGGATCAGATTCACTTACTTGGTAATATTATCTCAAAGATAAGAGTATCAATTGTACAATAGAAGGTGAAAGACATTGTTTCCTAGAGGAATCAAAAGAATGTATTTTATATATGGAGTTTCTTGAGGCTAGATGAATATTACATGTGTTTCATAAAAGACTTATCACACATAGCAGCGCCACTCACAGGCTTGACTAAGAAATGTGGAATGTTTTTATAGTCAGATGTAGATTCATACTTTTAGGAGCTGAAAAGAATATTAAAATTAGTTTTGATCCAGATTTTGATAGATCCTAGAGAAATCTACTCTTTTTATTGGGACGCATCAGGTATCTGGTTTGCAGCAGTTCTGATGCAGGGGGGATAATGTTGTGGCATACAAGTCTCAGCAACTGAGGCCACATGGGAGGAGCTATGTGACGCATGATCCCGAGTTAACTAAAGTATTTCATGAATTTCATTATTGGAGAGATTACTCACTGGGATAATGTTTTTTGGTATAAAAGAACCAAAAAAATCTCAAAGTACCTATCTACATAGAGTGACTTGAATATAGGGGAGTAGAGCCGGGTTAAGTACCTATAGTCTTTTGATTTTGAGATTTCTTACACACCAGGTAAATGAAATGAAGTGGCTAATGCAATGAGTAGGATGAATCAGATTTAGGAAGATCAGTAAGCCATTAGTGAGTGAAGGATTATTGATTTTTTCACTAAGATTCACTTGTAGGTTTATGACAAACAAGGATAGACTTTTCTTTCATTGTTAGTTTTGAACTCCACCCTACTAGATAGAGTGTGGATGAGGTAGTTATCAGATTAAGAGGGCCTAGTTCTGTGGGAGAGCATGGAAAGTGAGGACCCACCTCCTAGCTAGACCATAGTTGAGGATGATATCTTGGGTATCCATGGATTCATTTAGGTTCTTGTGGATATACATGAGGAGATGATGTGGTAGTTTTATTCCTCAGTTTGGGTAGTGCATCCTGGTGTCACCAAGATGTACCATCACTTAATCTATTATTAATAGTGCTTGGTTATGAAGCATGAGGTAGATATTTTGTATATTAGTTGTTTCACTTATCAATAGTTGAAAGTTGAACATTAGTGGATAGCCAAACTTTTACAATAGTTACATATTACTGAGTAGAAATGGGATGATGTCGCAATGTATTTCTTTACTGGTTTTCTGATGCTCCTTGAGGCAGCGATGATGTGTGGGATTTTGTTAAAAATACCAAAACGTTTTCTCATTTCCTACTAATCAAGGAAACCTTCAGTGTTTATTAGTTTGGGTGGTTGTATATTCATGAGATAGTATGACTTCATGGGGTCCTTCTAACTATTATTTCAGATATGGATGGCCATTTTACATCTCATTTTTGGAATATTTTATTGAGGGAAATGGGTATTTAGGTGCTTCTAAGCAGGACATACCACCCCCAAACTGATGGTCAATATAATAATATGATACAGGTTCTTGGGGACATTTTCTGGCCATGTGTCTTAGATTTTTGGGGTTCATGGGAGAGTCACATTCACCATGGTGAGTTCTCCTACAATTAAATTTATCATATGACTATAGAGATATCACCTTATGAGTCTTTATATGTTATTCCAAGATGATATCTCCTATACTGGTTGGGGATAGGGGATCCCAATTTACTAGGATTATTCCTCATGCAGGAGACTTATGCTCAGGTCCATTTGATTCCAAAGTTGATGGCTACTAAACAATCTCATCATAAATCTTACATCAATCAACTATGATGACTTATATAGTTCGAGGTCAGGTATTGGGGATTTTACATAATTCACTGTGGATGGGGCATAGACGGATCATGATATAGGGTAAGTGTTCACCATGATATGTCGATCCACTCAGGATTCTAGGTACATTTGGGTTAGTAGCCTATCGGTTGTAGTTTCCTTAATGGTATTGTTCCATGAAAATTTTCATCCACGTATCTCAGTTGTGTCGTTATCACTCAGACATATCTCATGGTTTTCATCCCAATGAGTTTGAGCTATGTGTAGATGTGTCCATTGAGGAGAATACAATTCCTATCATTGAAATGAGCATAAATATTCTCGGATACTAGTTAGTTCTTTTAGTATGGGTGATATGGAAGAATAGTCATTTATTGGAAGACTCTTGGGGGAAAGAGTTTGATATACATTCTTAGTGGATGAATTTGATATCAAATAAATATTGGCCTCCCTTGAGAGTGAAATTTAAGGATGAATTATAAGAAAATTGTTTTTATTATGAGATAATAAACCTTCTTCTTTTGGTTAAAATGCTTGTTTAAAGACTAATTTGAATACCCTTTGAGGTCACGGGTGTTTCAGGAGTGTTGGGGGCTTGTTCGGAGAACATAACCTGACTTTTGGTGTGAAAAAGTCATGTCGCGTGGTAAATAAAAATTTTGATGGTTAGGCCACATAATTACTTATAATCGTTATAGGATGGATAATAGAGTATTAAAGACTGTATAGTTATAAAAACCATGATATTTAAGGCGCACGTCCATGTAGAACACTCTGAAGCTTTTGGCAGTTGGATGAGACATGGTTTTCACATGGTTAGTAAAACAATCCATTAAAATCATGTGAATTTCCCCTTCTTATAGAAAATGGTGCACAGTTAGCGAACGGTTTGGTCAACTATGTATCCAAACCCTTCATCCCAGTATTATAGGTGAATTTAAAAGAATTACCCCTTATTAATCCTTTTTTCAACCCTAATTTTATTTTCTCCTCCAATATTGGACAACATCCATGAGGTCTCTCCTTAGAATACAATAGGTAGATTTTTCATCTATCATATTTGTATGATAATGTAATAGAACACCATCGGTATCATTTGATCTGCATCAATGAGTGCTCAATTCCTTTTGTATTGTTCCTTGTTCTTCTTAGTATCAGCTCTGTAATTTATTTGTATGAAAATATGCTCTATTTTGAATTTCATCATCCTTTATTCATTTTTTTCTCTCTATCCGAGTCAAATCAGTAGTTGATATTGGAATAGAACTCTACTACCAAGCTATGATGGGTGGTCTATAATTTTCCTCTTAGTTTTGGTGATTTATTACGATATATTTCATTATGCCTCCCCTCTGTCTTTTTGATGCATCCCTAAATTCTTTTTAATTAATTAAACTCAAGGAAATGGAACCTATTAAGTGTTCCCTTTATCTTCCTTGAGTTGTGTTTGCGGGTTTTACCCAACCCATGGGCACCCATTGGGTGTTCCATTTTCCATTTACATTTCTTAAACCACACAAGGGGTGTGTTTTATGATTTCCTTGTTACGGTAGGAAGTTTAATAAATTAATTGAACTATTTTATTGATTAAGAGATGTATTTCCTCTTTTTCCATGCGTTGATATGTTATTCCATGATTGAATTGATTAAATGGATTTTATGGAAATTTTAATACGAATGGGTATAATCATTGAGTAATTTTGAATGTAATTGAATGTTAATGGTGGATAATGAGTGAGTACACTCAAAGGTTATAATTGGAAGATTCTAAATTGATAAATAGAATAAATGATGAATGATTTTATTAGACACCTTGAAGATTTCTCCTATGGGTATTGAATGTGGTAGTGGATGCATTGAATAGAATTTTCTCTTTGGGTATTTATTTTAAGTGATTCCTTGGGCCTTATGTTGCATGGCTTTCATGGGGTGTGGAAAAAAATTATATTACCAATGTATCGTCTAGGGATAAACCAAAAGTATCTCCTGAAGAAGAGTTCAGAAAAACTAGTGTGTCACATTTAATTATAGGAAAATGGGATGTTTTGGAAATTGTTTGGTTTTGAGAAAAAATGAAATTGGTGAAACAAAAAAATCAAAATAATAAACTAAAATTTCTATCCAAGTTTCATTTTATCCAACCCTCTTTTGCTAATTCGATTACAGGGTTATTTGACGATCGCTTACCCTCAATCCCATGCTCAAATAGTGATGGTGATAGAGAAAAAAATCCAAGATCCTATTTTGTTCTACTATCCTTCCATGTGTGAGAGTGTTGCATCGAATATCCTGAACTGACTTAGGAAATACCTGATTGGGTTTTTTTTACCGAAATCACAAAAAAAATCATTTCCCCTCCCACATGTACATATGACCATAGAGTAATTAAACACTAAGAACTAGATTATTCCAACATATATAAACCAAAAACTAATATATGGAATATTAATTAACCAAAAAATCAATAACAGAATCAAAAAACAAATACAATAATACCTGATAAAAAAATTGCAATATAAAATTGAAAAAAACACCACATAAGAGAAAAATAATTTGTATTCAACAAAGTGCAATAACTCAATCATTAAAAAATAGAAAAAATAAACTTATCCAATCACTCAAAATTTTACCACCCCTCCCCTTGTTAATGATAATCGATAATAATGGGGAAGAATAAGGAATTACAAAACTGAGAAGAAGAAATGAGAGAAAAATAAAATAAGATAAGTTTTCCTCCAGAATATGATCTCCAAAATATTTAACTTGTTTCATCCAATGGATAGAAAAATATCTAAGATTGGATTTCTTATAAGATGATCAAAATTATGTTTTCTATTGTCGTTCCACATTTTAATGTAATTATACCTGTATAGATGATGTAATGACATAATTAATGAGTCACACTCTTTCTAGATGAATGTTTCATAAATATTTCTCAAATGTTGAGCTAAAATAGACACATTAATCATTTAATATCTCAATTATATGTAATGGTAAAACATTCCATAGAATTATCTCACAAAAACAATTATAATGACCTCAATTAGATACATTTATCCCAAGCTATTCTTCTTTTACTGAGGTATTGTCCACTCTGCCATTTAGAACAATTTGTCAAATTGATTGAATTGTTTGAGAATATGGATTTTAAAAGGACCTAATGGTCTAGAAGATGATGTTAAAGAACATAAATCGATGAATAAAAAAATACTCAAAGATAATCAATGGTTTAAAATTTATTCATGAAATACCAAAGTGATTTAAATATATTAACATTATAAAATTAATAAATTTCAAATGTTATTTCAAAACACACTATAAATCCAAAATTTATGATAATAATATCAATTTGATAAATCAGTAGGTATTAACTAATTTAATGACATTTTAAAAAGACGATAATATTATCTCTATCAATTCCCGCACACTTATCACACGGATTTTGGTACAAGTATGAATCAAAATCAAATCAATGAAAATTTAAAACACATACCCATGAGATCCACCAAAACTTTAGCATGAAACAAAAGATAGAATGCCTCATAAAAACCATTATTTTAATATTTCAATTAAAATAATTCAATATATTTCCACTTTATTTCTAAACCCATTTAAAAAAATCCTACCATGCATTAATTTTCTATCTTCTCGCAAATTTTAATTTTTCAAAAATTATTTTCTCATCCAAAACCACTTAAGGGTTATTATAGGCTTGATAAATTCCTATATATCCAACTAATGTCAATAAAAAAATTGATTATTATGAGGAATATTTGGTTTCTTCTGTGGCTTTTGTTTGGTAGGATTTAAATTTCATACATTCTTGAGCCTACATGAGGAGGGCTTAGCACTTTTTTTGATACAAATTTTCATCGTACTAATTTTAAATAAATTATGGTCTCCTCCACACTCCCCATATCATCAAATGAAATCCAAAATAATATAAATTTTTTTTTTCAAGGGAATCCTATACAATAGACAATTTGTTTTCTTTATCACTGCAATTGCTTCCGAAAATTTTACGTTTTTTTAGAATATTTAGATAGGAACATCTTTATTTCTCTATTGGAAGCTCCATAAAATTAAAACTTATTTTAAAATGAAATATCCTGAGAGGAAAAACTTTCAAAAGAATTAATTTTTAAGAAGTAATATTATCTCTTCAAAATTTTATTTTCCACCCAAGGTATCCCTAAATGAGGTAGCACAACAAAACGCAGCTTCCCCAAAACATAAGCTCAACTATATCATTAAATTTCACTTCAAAAGAAAGTTGGATAGGGAAAATTGGATTCTAATGTGGATAAAATAATAGTTTTTTAATGGATTATAAGGGATAAAAGGATTAAATATACAATTTAGTATAGAATAAAGAGGATTATCTCTAAAGGGGTATTCAAAACTAATTAAATGCATCATTCATTTAAAACAAAATTACCTCAAATATTTATGTTTTGAAAGGAATAAATCAAATTTTGATTAAAAAAACCATGGATTGGTTCTTTCACAATTTGAGGTTAATGTAATGAATATGAAATAAATGCTTCAGTAGCCTAATGAGATAGTTATTTCAAAGATAAATATAGTGAATTGTGGAATGATATTAAAAAATAACTGGAGTTTTCATGAAATTACACATATATTTTAACATAAAAAAAATTCATTTTTAGTATTCATTTATGTGGAGTTTCATGGAATAAGGTGTTTCACCCATATAATTGGGTTTAAAAAAATGGAAAAGAAAATTATTTCAGCTAAAAGTTTCAAAATCACATAAAAATGAAAAGGAAACAGAAAAAAAATTATAAAACATGCTTCTTAAAAAAATCAAAAAGGAAATTTTCAATTCAAAAATAAAAATATTTCATCCCCCACATTTCAATTATAATATTTCCTTGATGTATTCATGTATATATTGACATTTAAGTATATTTTTAATTGAATCATAAAAATAATGAAAGTGTTATGGAGAGGTACGACTTGATGGAATTTATTGATAAACTAGTTGGAGGTGTGTAATATTCTTCATTGGATTTGATGGAAAGATCCAATGGAATTTATTCAGACTATGTCAATTAAAAGTGATGGTCTCATACTCTCCATCCTTTAAAATCTGTCCAATAGTAAAAGTATATACAAGAGTAACTAATATTGGACCTCCCCGTCTAGAATAAAGTTCCCCTGGAATCTTCTTTGGTCTTGAGTTGAATAACAGCACACTGTCTTCTGGATGTAAGTCTTTTTTTCAGATTGTCATGATCCACTCTAGTTCTCTATTCCAAAATCATAGAATTTTTGAAATATTCCCTTCTAATTTCTTCTAACTCCTTTAACTACAATATTCTCTAATTTCAAGTACTTTCAAGATATAAATTCCTCTTTCTCATAGTAAAATATACCTTATTCTCCAATTCTATAGGAAGGTGACATCTTTTCCAATATATCAACCTATATGGACTCATTCCTATTGGGATTTTATATGATATCCTATAAGACCGAAATGTATCCACCGAAATTTTTCTCCAATCCTTTTTGTTTGCTTTAATAATATTTTCCAAAATTCATTTGATTTCCCTATTAGGCACTTCAGCTTGTCCATTATTTTGTAGATGATAGGGAGATAATTATTTATGGTGAACCACATACTTCATTAGAAAAGCCTCTATTTTACTATTTCAAAATTGAGTTCCTTGATCATTGATTATGGCCCTATGAATTCCAAACAATCAAAATATAGTATCCCTAAAAAATCACAAACACTTATAGCATCATCATTCTTGGTGGCCTTTCCCACCACCAGTTTTAAAACATAATCAATTGAAAGGAATATATAAGAACTTTCAAATGATATTGGTAAAGTTACCAAAAAATATATCCCCGATAATTCAAAAATAATACAATTTTTTTTTCTTTTTGAGGCATTTTTTGTCTCTTTGAAATATTTCCATAATACTGACATTTTTCACACAATTTAAAAATATCATTAGCATCTTTAAAACAGTTGGGCCAATTAATTACAGATTCTAAAACATTACATTCATTTATTTTTTTTCCAAAGTGGTATCCATAAGCTAATGTGTGAAAAAACTCAATGACATATTTAATTTCACTTTCATGTAAACATATTCTTAACACTTGATCATTGTAATTCTCCGAAATAAATTAACCATCTCAAATGTTATATCTGGATTCATATTTTAGTATTTGAATTTTGTGGGAATTTAAATGATATGGGACCTAAGATGTTACCAGAAAATTGGCCATGTCATCATACTGAGGCACTTCTGCTTTAATAAAGTACAACTTCTCTCCTGGAATGTGATCATTCAGTGGGACTTTGTGTAGAATATCAGCTTCAGCAGTATTGGGAAATATGCTTAAGTGGTTGGACACTTGGTTCTCAAATCCCTTATTTTATTTTATTTATATGATAAAATCCTATAACAGTATCATAAATCTCAATAGCCTCGATATAGAATCAACATTCTCCATCAAATACCAATGATCTTCATGATAAAAAATCACAGTGATTATTATTCCAATCGGATTTGAGCTAAATATTTCTAAAGAAAGGGAAACTGTTAAAAACTCCTTTTTCATGGATGGGAAGTAGAATTGAGTAACACCTAAGGGTCTCAATGCATAAAAAATGACTTGTCTCTTCCCTTAATTCTCTATGAAATGACTACTCCAATTGCTCCGTTGGAAGCCTCACAATGTATCTCAAATGGTTCTTCCTAATTAGGTTGTTGCATCACTAGTGGTGTAATCGACCTCCTCTTAAAAACATAAAATTATTACCTACATGAACCATTCAAATCAAAATCCTAATCTTTGAAAATTATTCTTTATATAGGGATTGAATTCCTATTGAAATATTTGATAAACCTCTTGATGAATCCTACATGTCCTAAAAATTATATGACATCGTTCACATAAGTTGGGTATGGAAATGAAATTATCCCCTATGTTTTTTATTTATCCACTTAAATTAATTATTGTGAAATGAAATTACCAAGAAAAATTCATCTCCCAACCATGAAACTAATCTTTTTAGAATTTAAAACAATATTCTTTTCAATTCATGTTTTCAAAATGTTTTACGAATTTTTCAAAAAATGGTTAGAAGAATCTCAAAAACTTATGAAATCACCTAATAAATTTTTTAATAAATGTTAAATATGATAAGAAAATATTCTTACCATGCACCTATAAAATTTACCTGGATCATTACATAGTATTCTATTTAAAAGGGGTATAAGGGACAAGTAATGGTAGCATTCCCTTGATCATTAAGAGCAATGGGTATTTAGAAATAACCTAAAAATTCATCCAAAAAGAAATAATGAGTTCTCCCTACCATTCTCTCTAACATCTGGTCAATGGAGGGGATTTGGAAATTATATTTTTTATTGACTTCATTAAAATTCCTAAAATCTATGCATACTCTCCTACTATTCGGAATTTTCATAATTATTAATTCATTATTTTCAATCCTCATAGTGGTTAGGCCCTTTTTTGGAACTACAAGAATAGGGATTACCCACTGTGAATCATAAATGGGATTGATGATCCCATGTTCCAATAGCTTCTCAATATCCTTCTTTAAAACCACTATCAAGGTTGGATTTATCCTCCTTTAGGGATGTGTGACAAGTTTGGAATCTCCATTGAGATGAATTCTATGTGAGGATATTTTTGGGTTTATTCTAGGGATATCACCTAAAATCCAACCTATTTCTTGTACATTCTCTCTAAAAAGAAAAAATCAATGATAATTTTTCAGTTTCATATATATTATTAGAAATTATCACCTCCTCCAATGGCTCGAAGAACTTCATTTTTTATTGATTTTTGATAATCCACCTTTCAAGGGGTTAGGTGGAGCCCATATAAAGCTTGTACGTGTAAGTATTACATTTCTCATAGGCCATAGAGGAATTCAATGCCCGTAGGCTTCAAACATTACATACAACCCAGACTAACTACTTGGAACTTCTCATCCCTAGCATCTTCATCATTAAATTAGCTCTCCAAATTCGTATGGCTATTCAGCTAGGCTTTCCCACGCATACACAGGCTAGTCCTGAAGGCATGTGTTATACCCTCTCATTCTTGCAATCTGTTTAGCTTCTACTATGGTGAAATCTCCTTGCTCCTCCTCCTTTTGAAGTTTGTTCCTTATAGTTTTTCTTGTTTTCATCAGCACGTAAGGTGGCCCAAAGGCCTTGAGGTGGCTCGAAGGCCTTACTGACCCGAAGACCTGGGTGGCATGAAAGCCTTAAAGGACTCGGGGACCAAATCAGTTGCCCGAAGGCCCAAACAGGGGAATATTCCTGGCTGCTACAGTGACAAACAGTGCCTTCTACAGTTCCCGCTAAAGTACCTACTATAGTTCTACACAGTTCCTGCTACAGTGGCTGCTACAGTACTGCTACAGTCCCTACTACAGCACTGCTATAGTACCGGAAATTAGCCTTCACCTGGATTTGATCCCAGGTCTCCTGGATTCACTTAAATATTCCTCACCATCTAGGATGAGGCTCATGTGATTAGAAATTATAATATGTAATTTATCTCCCTCTATGAGGTACACATATTTTAAATCAGTGGGGAGTGGTTTTAATTCCATATCTAGGGTATTATGAAGGGTTTAAATTAAATTATGGTTTTATATTTCGAAATTATAGAACCCCTAAAAAATTAAATCATATCATTATCCTCATAATTTAGAAAATCATCATCGAAATTATATTTTAACTCTTATTCCCTCATGAAATTAGAATCCCTGTCATTTTGGTCATTCACATGTTGAGTGATATTTTTAATGTAAAAATTATCCCTCATGTCTACAAATTCATAGAACATACCTGCTTCTTCAATTGTTTCACTACCAACATCATGGGAGAGATAAAATAGTGAGTGATCGTTTTATGTGTGACTCGTGGATCCAAAAAATATTGAATTAGATCGTGTTATATCTACTATCCTTGGTGAGTGTCCCTTCATGAACATTGATGATGGTTTGGGATGTCTTTGTGAATTGTGTTCCCAAAATATATTTGAGTTTGATAGACTTTTGTCTTCTACCATATTCATCACATTGAAGTTATCTAGGAATATTAGATATTTGACTTTCACAAGGACATCTTCTAGAACCCTTATGGGGAAAACTAAAGGTCTATTTGCAAGATGGACCACCACTATTGTGGGATTCAAGTCTCCCATCTGTAAAGAATTGTATACTATGTGTGGAAATACATTAATTGAAGCACATAAATCAATATATAAATTTAAACATCCAATGGTTCATGGAATGGAAAAATCTCCTACATCAGAAATATTGGATGGGGAATGTGGTGTGATAGGGGAAGAGACACTTCTTCCCCAGTTGATCATCTCATTCCCTTGAATTATTCTCATCTTGGTGAAAATATCCTTAAAAAATCATAACTTTGAATTTGTTAGACTTCCTCAAGATAGTAGATATTAATTTTCACTTTTAGGAAGGTGTCTAGAATTTATTTTTAAATTTAATTCTCATAAAATCAATTTTATTCTATCAACCTTGATGGAAAAGGTAGGGATAAATCTTTTATCTCTCTTTTTTTACTTTTCAATGGGGTTTCTTATCTATTCATCCACAGTCTATCCTTCTCCTCCTCCACTTTTTTGCTTATTCCTGATTCAATTTCACATAATTTTTAAATTCCAAACTTCATTTCTCTTCAGCTTAGGTGGTATTGTTTTAGTTTCAAGGGTTGTTGGTGGTGGGAATTCTTTTCCACTTCTTATTATTATCATGATGACATTCTCTTTTGTATTTGGAACTTTCTTTGATGTTAGTTTTCAATGATTCTTTGTTATAATTTCCAAAAAAACTTATTGTTGGTCGGAGTAGATCAGAGAAGATGGGGGTGAATTGAGTATCTATAAAAAAATTTGTGAAAAATCGTTCTTTGAAAGATATCCGCAAATTAAAATATAATCAATGTCAGTTTATAGGTAATTTATAAAAGTCATGAAGGTTCAATTAATTTCTCAGAAGATTGATTATTTCTCCACTTTACCAATATAAATATTAGTCAAACTTTTGAAAATAATCTACCAATTAAAACTAGATATAAATACTTTCTAAACTAACTATCAAAGTTTAAATTATCTTTATTTGAAATGAAATAAAGGTCGATCAGATTAAACAAAAAGGTAAATACACAGTGGATAAAAACAAGAGGTTAGGTCTGAAGCTGAGACTTAGTCCTCTCCACTTTGTGATAACCTGCCACCAAGTTTTTTATATTAATAAACATTTGGATCCAAACCTTGGATCAGGGTTCACAACAGCACACAATGTTGTCCAGGTCACACTTGACCTCTACCACAATTATTCATGGGAAAAACAACAAACAAATCACCCTTGATCTCTTTCACTATTCTACATGGGATACAAGGGAAAAAAGAGAGTGAGTGTGAGGGTATTGATTATCTTATAGTTATGAACATGTGATAGTGTGTGTGAAACAAAAATATGCACACACTTCTCAAAAAGATAAACACAATACCACAAAAAAAGTTATAAATTAGGAATGGAGATTATAAATCTTTGTGTGTTATGTAGTAAAGCTCAGGACTAGATTGAAGAAGAGAAAATGATATTGGAGTCCTCTTCTGGAATATAACTTCAGAATAGAGTCTTGTAACCTCTGTACTCTAGATTTCACATGTAAAAATATCTTCTCTTCAATGTTAGGATGTTCAAAGAAATCCATAACATTCGTACATGTCTTATTGACCTCATTGTGCACTCTAACATTGAGTTATAGAATATATTTTTGAGTTATTATATTTTCACTGTTTAGAACATTCACACAGTCTGTCGAACACCCACACATGCTACATGGTTTAGCATGTAATTATTTTATAGTTCAAGGTCAAGTAAGCATGAAGATCTCCCCACATGAATATACCTCGTACTTTCTGTGGATAGTCCGACAGACAACACTAAATAATGTCAGAAACATTAATTTGTCTAAATATGACTGTTAGATATAAATTGAATTAATAAATTTGAAACAATGTTTATGTGAATCGGTGAGTCATAAGTATCGATGACTCATTTGCATCAGTCTATCATCATTGGTCTGTCAGCATCGGTCTGCCACCATCGGTCTCTCACTATCGGTCTGTCACCATCGGTCTATGACCATCGGTCTGTCATCATCGGTCAATCACCGTTAGTGACTCTCAGTATCGGTGATTTCTTTCCATCGGTATTGGTAACTCAGAGTATCGTTTAGTCGTTTGTGCTATTGGTTTGTCACCCACCAGTGAGTCATTCAGTAATGTCTTATCCATCAGTGTGTCGACCATCGGTGTGTCGACCATCAGCAAATCATCCATCAGTTACTCATATGTTGGTGAGTCGATCATTGGTGTGTCGTCCATCGGTGTCTCAATCATCGGTGTGTCGGTCACCCATGGGTCTTCCATCAGTGTGTTGATCATTGGTGTGTCATCCATTGGTGTGTCGATCATAGGTGTGTCTTTCATTGGTGTATTATCCATCAGTGTTTCAAACTGAACTAATGGTTCCAGGGACTTCTGAGAAACTTATGAAGTGTCTGTCTTACATAGAGCACTACTAGATTAAGTGAAATCCATAAATACTTGGAAATATACACTAGTATGAAGAATAAAAATAGTTTATTTACTTATTGAAATATATTATTCAGAATGGAATAATTTATTTACTTAGAGATAATAGAATTTGTATGTTGACATTATTTGGATTATGAAAACCACTATGTCATACAGGGTGCAACAATCTCTCCATTTTTAATAATCTCAAATTATGGAATACATCAGATATTAAGGAATAATAATTACTTGACATAACATACCTCACTGAATGTGATTTTTCTATATAACTAATGTGTTCCCTTGTTTTTGTTTTTAAAACAAATCTCCCCCTAAATTATTGGATTAGAGGGAATATATGTATATATATTATGGTGAGTACAGTCCATGTGTCCTATGATAGAGTTTCTCCCCATGAAATTAATAATGTACTCCTATACCTTTCTCCCCCTTTTGGTATTATCAAATAGATGTTTAGAGAAGGAGAAAGAAGAAAGAGAAATAACATAAAGAAAATTAGAAACATAATGAAGACAAAAAGGATTTACATTAAAGGTCAAAGGGTACAATCAGAAAAATAAAGAGAGAATCCATATCAAGTACACAATCCATGAGTAAGGGTTTGGCTTTTGAGATGTTTTTATTTTATCTGAAGGGTCAGCAGTAGGATCAAGAGGTTTTGGTTTGGAAGTGGGAAGAGGTGGCCAAAATACAATACCATGCATGGCAACACCTATAGGGATATTTTCTTTATGTATAGGTCTTCTATAGAACAACACACATCTCTGAGGTTGTTCGGTAATGACTGGTCGAATCTACGAATTTTCCTAAGAGACAGTCATCAATGTAGGAGTCCAAGACGTAGTGTCAATAGAAGAAGGAGGAGGAACCACAATTTCTTCAGCTTGAACATGTAGATATGTCTTGAAGATCATGATGAAATCATTTATGATCTTACCACCATATTGAATTGCCTTCTCAAAATCATCCTTATTCTTCAAGAATTTATTCATCAGAGGGGTAATCTCCTTCAATTGTGATACTTGTTTCTTGAAGGCTTATGTTACTGGAGGAATTCTGATATTTTCATCTAAAAACATTAAGCTATTGATGAGATCATACATGGTATACATCTTAGTAACCTACTGATCCACTTTCTCTCTAATCTGTTTCTGGGCAGCAGAGGTTTCATTTGTGCACTTCCTTACCATATTGTAAACATGGTCTTTACTTCTATATACCTTTTCAAGAGTTTCTTCGTCTGAATCACTCTCAAAATTCATGAGTTCTTCTCTCATCATAGCCTTGATAGATTCCCAATCAGCAACACTACCTCTAACACCTATAGAATTAGATGGAATGGTGATACGTTTCCCAATATCTTATTTCAATTTCTTCAAATCCACACTTAGTAGATGTGTCACTAAGTTCTTAAGAACTTCCATCACACCACTAAAAGAGGTATTAAAATCAGTGGTTAGAGAATTTAACTCAATTCACATCTTCCTTACTTTTTATCTTAGTAAGGTGTTATGTCTAAAGATGGTTTCTATTGCGGTAATGAGATTAGGATGAATCTTCTGGATCACCATCCTTGAAATTTTTGTTGCATCAGCATCTGAAATACTCATTGATGTAAGGGATTCACTTCTGGATCCAACTGAGGCTCTCAATGACTCAATGTTGTCACTTTCTAATTGCTCTAAATCATCCTTTGTGACATAGTAACTAGGCACTGGTTGTGCTACTAGCTCAACTATAGGGGTGAAACTAGTGATGCAGGAGCAACTGGATCTGCTTCAGCTTGAACATGTGTAGAAGGAGGAGGTTCTTCTATCTCCTCATCTGAGTTATATTCCAAACCAAATAGAATTTACCCTAGATCCTTATTCCACTCTCCAGTACAGGTCCATTATCTTGGCTCAATAGTGTCAATCCTGATTCTTATTCCCTAAATATCAGGTACAATCTCATCTTCATCTACTTCTTCATTCCAACCTCTAGCCAAAATAACATTTCTGGGAACAGGTTCCAACTGAACTTGAGGTTCTACATGTACCCTAGCCACTTCAACTTCTCCAGGAACTTCCACAATATGAGAGACCTAATCATCATCCTCTTCCTCATGGCCACAAGCCCTAATTTCATTCAACTCCTAAATGATTTCTTGATTTTCATCATCTGGATAACGAGGTATATCCTTCTTACCAACATCTTGATGATCAACAACCTCATGTCCATCAAGATCAGTACCATCAGAAGATCCATGAATAGACTCCTCACTAGATCTATTAATCACTTATTGACCCACTTTCAAGGAATCACTGACATTCTCATCATCTCCCTCATCATCATCATCATAATCAGAATCCTCATCTGACTTACTTAGATATCCTTCCACACTAGTGACCTTTGTCCCTTCCTCATCCTCATCACCTAATAAAGTTTCCCTTGAAGGTAAATCGAAAGGTGGACTATCAGGTCCATAAGACATATCTTTTGGTCTTTCAGCAATATCAGGATCACTCTTGTCATTAAAAGGAGATCCTTCATCCCTTGGAAACTCAGCCTCAACTTCCTCATATGAATAGACTGCCTCCTATCCAGGTTTTAGTCCCTGATCAACTTAATCCTTCGGTCTGGTTGGATGGTCAATTGGATTGAAGTCTTCATACAATCCTTCCTCAACTCCTGCACAGTAATTCTTCCACGGGTTCCAAAAAATCTTCATTCTCTTACAAATCTCTTTCAGAAGGATAAAACCACTACAGACACTATTCATTTCATCTTCATCTTCAACACATCCCATCTTCTTTAGCATTTCATATATCATCCTAGGATAGTACAAACATGTTTTTTTCTTAGAGGGTTTTTTCATATTATAAATGTGCAGCATTATATACCTAAAAAGATTCACCCTTCTCCCTTTTTTAATAATTAAATCATAAATACATCCTGATACTTCATAGGAGTGAAATCTACCATCCTTGGAAAGATTTTATGTTGAATAAACATAAAATGTAATCTTGTTTCTCCATCAAATTTACTGGAAGTATCTCCTCTCGATTCATTACTTCCAGTTAGCTCCTTCAGAGCATCTTCATACGAAAAAAAATAAGAGGAATGTGGAATGTTACACTGATACTCAGCATAGACACTTTTATGAGACATTTCCAAACATTCATACCATTCCTTAGATGAAAAAGTTATTTCTTTTCCCTTTACTATAGACTTCATTTTTGTTTCATCCGCTCCATCCGGAAATATCTTCATGTTGGGATACAATTCATGCAAAATTTAGGGATATAACGGTCTTTCAATGTTTGTGAACCAACTTATCCATCCTTGATATCTGAGTTCCCTTCGCAAGAGTGATAAACTTGACAAAAGCCATTCTACCAATACTTCTTTCTCAGATATAAAAACTCGACTTCCCTAACTTGTCTTTACACTACCATTTGACTAACCCTTATAGTTCTTACCTAATGGAGATTCCCTCGGCTCTTCCATCGCACGCTTTGTCCTTTCCATTGGGAGGGTTCGGATTCTAAGGGAGTAGAAAGGTCGATGGTAGGGAGGTAGAGTGAAGAAGAGAAGAAGTTTCAAAGGTATAAAAGGAGGTGATAGATCGACATGGATTTAATTTATTATATCATTTAGGGATTCTAAATCATAAAGCACAAAAAAATGTAGAGCGGTAAAAAGAACAGAAAACAACATCATTTAACATAAAACGAATTTAATTACAAAAGGGTCTTTAAGGCATCCGTTTCCAAAGATCAGTTTCACACCATCGGTTTCAAGTGATCGGTTTCACTAATTGGTTTCACACATCAGTTTAACATATCAGTTTCATAGATAAATAGATAATTTCAAATGCAATAGAGTTTTGATAGGACTTTAGAGATTTATCATTCCTAGTTCTTGTCTTATGTAGTTCGTTATCTCATAGTTTAAGTGTTTAGTGAATATGTTAGTAATTTGATGCTCAATCCCACTGAACTAAAGAGTTATATCACCTTTTTGATAATGATCTCTCAAAAAGTGATGTCTTACATCAATATGTTTTGTTCTATAATTAGAAATTGGATTTTTAGAAATGTTAATAGCAATTCTGTTGTCACAGTTTAGGGGGATATGTCTGAATTGAAATCCATAGTCTAATAAGGTTTGTTTAATCCACAAATTTGTGCACAGCAACTACCAGTATCAATGTACTCTACTTCTATAGTTGATAATGCAAGTGAATTTTTCCTTTTACTACACCATGATATTAGAGACATTCCCAAAAAGTGACATGTTCAAGAGGTACTCTTTCTATCTAACATAAATCCCCAAAAGTTAGCATCTGAATAACTAACTAAATCAAAAGTTTTTCCTTTAGGATATAATATTCCTAAATTAGTTATATAATTGAGGTATTTGAATGCTCTTTTAACAGAATTTAAATGTGACTCTTTTGGGATTTCTTGAAATCGTGCACACATATATACATTAAACCTAATATTCATCCTACTAACGATTAATTACATAAAACTCCCAATCATTCTTCTATATATAGTTTGATCATCGGATTTTCCATTTTTATCAAGATCTAACATACATGTATAACTCATAGGGGTTTAACTAATCTAAATGACATCAAGCCTATATATTTTAAAAATATCTTTAGTGTACTTATTTTGATATAAAATAATACCTTATTTATTTTGAAATATTTGAATCCCAAGAAAGTATTTATGTTCACCCATCAAACTCATTTCAAACTCACTTTTCCTTATTTTTGAAAAATAATTACACAAAGAATTTTTAGAAGATCCAGAGGTAATATAATATAAATATATTTGAGCTATTAAAACTTCTTTTGAAATTAATTTTATAATCAAAGTTGGATTTGAAAGACCTTTTGTGAAGCATTTAGAAATAAAAAAATTACCTAATCATTCATACCAAGCTTTTGGACCTTGTTTCAAACCGTATAAAAATTTAGATAATTTGAACACTTGATTTGGAAAATGTGGATTTGTAAAACCTGTTGGTTGTTCAACAAAAACATCCTCAATTATTTAACCATTTAATAATTCACTTTTGACATCCATTTGGTATTGTTTAAAATCCATGTGTGTTGCACAGGAATGCAAGATTATAATGGCTTCATGCCTAGCTATTGGTGCAAAGGTTTATTCATAATCAATTCCTTCTTCTTGATTATATCCTTGTGCAACCAACCTAGCTTTGTTTCTAACTATATTTCTATCTTCATCCACTTTATTTTGAAATACTCATTTGGTTTTTATGGTCAAAGTATCCTTTGGACAATCTAAAAGTTTCCAAACATTATTTATTTCAAACTGGTTAATTTCTTCTTGCAGGGACATTACCCAAATTCATCATTGATTGCATCATTTATATTTTTTGGTTCAAGTTGTGACAATAATGCTTGATTTTTTACCTAGTTAATCAAGGAAGCTCGAGTTCGTGTTCCTCTATCTAAATCTCCAACAACAGCATCTATGGGATGATTTTTAAGTGTCCTATTGTGTCTAGTAAAGGTATGACTAGTTACGTCATGTTTTCCATTTTGATTTGATTCATTATGGCTTGGATCTAGATAATTTCCAGAACTGGGAGTTTTCAGAGATTCCTTCATATGATGATTTGAGGTTTTATCATTAATATCTAGATTGGACATACCCTCTTCAATATTTTCTAGTGTGGTCATAGGATTATGTGGATCTATTTCTTCAAACGTGACATGTACAGATTCCTCCACACATTTAGTTGTCTTATTAAAGACTCTATAGGCATTGATTGATGTAGAATATCGAAGAAATATTCCTTCGACACTTTTAGATGCAAAAGTATCTAAATTATCTTCAGTGTTCCGAATATAAACATTACATACAAATACATTAAAATAACTTACTTTGGGTTTCCTATTGTTCTAAAACTCCTAATAATTTTCTTAAGGTTTGGTCTGATTAATACTCTATTTATTATGTACAAGTTGTATTAACAACATCATCCCAGAAATAAATTGGTAGGTCATATTCATTAATCATAGTTCGGGAAATTTCCTCTAGGGTTCTATTTATTTTTTCTACAACACCATTTTATTGTTGTGTCCTAAGGGAGAAAATTTTGGATTATATCCCTTTTGTGAGAAAAAACATTCAAAATATTTATTCTCAATCTCACGACCATGATCACTTATTAAGGATGTAATCTTAAGTCCACAAAGATTCTCAACATTCCTAGAAAACTTGGTGAAGTGAGAACAAGGTTCGCTCGTGTGAGCTAACAAAAAGGCCCAGATATACATAGATAAATCATCTAAAAGGATATAAACATAGTTATTCCCATTGAGACTAGAAACTCAAGATGGTCCTAACAAATTCATGTTAACCAACTCAAGAGTTTGAGAAGTAGTTACTTCTTTCATTGGTTTGAAATTGGTTATATGCTTCTTTCCTTTTTGACAAGGATTGCACACCTTATTGTCTGGAAACTATAATTTGGGTAGGTCTTGAACTAAGCCTTTTCTAGTTAACTTATTAAGAGAGTGTATGTTGCAATTTACTAGTCTTATATGCCAGATCCATGACTCTTTGGGCAAGGTATTTAGACAATAAACATTCTGTGAGGCTAGTGTGTCTAGATTTATAGAATATACATTATAATTTCTATGACTAGTAAATATTAAGTTATTATTGTAAAAAAACATAGTGTGAATCATTTTTGATATTTACATTAAAACCATAATCTCACAATTGAGATATATTGTGCAGGTTATACTTTAATACATCAATAGAAAGTACTTTTGAAATTGAAATAGAGTTTGGGGTACCAATCTAGCTAAGTCCGATGATTTTTCCTTTACCATTGTCAAAAAATGTGAAATTCCCTCCATTAATCTTTATAAAACTTTTAAATATTGAGTATTCCAATGTCATATGTGTTTAACACCCACTGTCCAAGTACCACTGATTTCTACAGGATCTTTTAGGCAGTTTACCTACAAAATAGTTCATCCAAGAAACGATTTTGTTACCCATATTTGTCTGAGTTCATATATATTATTAATATAAGGTTTAGGAGTCCACAACTGTCTTTTTGGATTTCTATATGAAGAATATAGAGTATTTGAAAAATAAACTTTCTTTTTTCCTAAATAATTGAATGCAGTAAAACAATTCTTGGAACTGGAAAATGCAGTAATATTCTGGATTTTGAATAAAGAAGCAGTTTTTCTAGATTTTGATACAAAATGTGGTTTGGATAAATTTCTTTGACCTGGTGGATGTGCTATCCCAGACATGTACTTAATAGATATTTGTTTACTAAGAATTTGAGTAAGGGTATGTTTTCCATTGGTAAATTTTTCTAAGTCCTTCTTCAATTTCTCATTAGACATTTTTAACTCCTTATTTTCCATGAGAAGTTGAGAATTTTTGTTTTTTCAATTGTATGTTCAGATTTAACAATCATTGTAAGATCATGCTATTTCTTCAAAGATTTGTGATTATCTTTTAACTCATTTCTTGTTTCTTATAGAATTTTTAAATATTTAAATAGTTTTTCATTTTTCATATTATCATAATCACTTTATTTTTCATAATATTAAGAATTATATATAGGGGAGTCTAAGGTTACCTCAGTAGTGTTTGTCATAAAACAAATATTATCCATATACTCCTTCTCATTATGGGAAGAAGCAGATTCACTAGAGCTTTCCTTAGAGTCACTCCAGGTGGCCTTCATTTATTTCTTATACTTTCTAACCTTATTTTCATAATACTTCTTGTATTTCATATTTGGATAGGTGTCCCTGACATGTCCTTTTATTTTACATTATTAGCAAATTATCTCTTCTGATTTATCATTTCTCTTCTAATACTTCTTCCAGTTTCACCTATTGGAATACTTCCCTTTTTTATTAGAATTTATGAGAAATTACTTTCTCATAAAAAAATTTCATAAATCTCCTCGCCCACTGGGCCATTTCTTCATCACTATCTGAAGCTGATTCTTCACTACTGGAACTTCCGACGGTACCCTGAACTTTCTCCTTGTCTTTAATTTTAGAGGAAGTAGTCTTGAATGGTATAAACATTTAATTTGGTTCATACTATTCTTGAATTACCTTCAATTCCACTTCATGCATCATTAATTTTCCAATAAATTCTTTCACTAGAATCTTATCAATGTTGCATAATTCTCTAATGGACACAAATGTCCCTCGCTATCTTTTCTGGTAATCATCACAGAATCATTATAATCTTCTCTTTGGTTGTAACTTCTATTTTTAAAGAAATCATGGTATTCACAATTTCATTAAACCTGAGAAACATATCAGAAATAGATTCATCAGGCTTCATTATGAACATTTCATATTTAATAGTTTAAGTATTTAATCTCATTTCTTTTACATTAGATGTACCCTCATGAGAAATAGACATAGTGTCCCAAATCTCATGTGCTGTTTTACAAGCATAAATACGATTAAACTCTTCATATCCTAGTGCACAGTATAAAGTATTCATTGATTTACAATTATTGTTATATGCAGTCTTGGTTGGTTTATCTCAAGTGTTCCTAGTAGTTTCAGGAATTACATATTTACTTTCAATAGAAGTCCAGATTTCAAATCCCATGCATTCTAGATGTATTTTTCTTTTAGGCATCCACTGAGAATAGAAAGTTTCATTAAAGAAAAGTGGCCTATTGGTATAATCCCCTTCTAATATATTATCCATGATATAAATTTTAAGATAACATCAAAGATATAAAAATTTAGAAATAACATAAATTTTAAGATCTTTGAATAAAACTAAAATCACAGTTAAAAATATTTGAAAGCTGACTATAATTTCTATATCCTCTGATTCCAAATGTTTATTGGATTAGATCACCAAAGAGGGGGGTGAATTGAGTATCTATAATTTTTTTTTCATAAAAATGGTTCTTTAAAAGTTATCCCCCAATTAAAATATAATCAAAGTCAGTTTGTAGTGAATTTATTAATGTTCAATTTATTTCTAAGAAGATTGATAAGTTCTTAGCTTTACCAATATTAATATTAGTCAAACTTTTGAAACTAATATACAGATTCTAACCAGATATAAACACTTTCTAAAATAACTATCAAAGTTCAATTTAGTTTTATTTGAAATGAAATAAACACAGATCAGATTAAACTAAAAGATAAATACACAACAGATAAAAACAGGAGGTTCGATATCAAGTTGGGACCTGGTTCTATACACATGGTGATCACCTACCACCAATTAGTTTATATTAATAAAAATTTTGATCCACACCCTAGATCAGGGTTCACAATAGCACTCACAGTTTTCCAGGTCACACTTGACCTCTACCATAGTTATTCATTAGAAAAACAACAAAAAGATCATCCTTGATCTCTTCCACTATTCAACGTTGGATATAAGAGGGAAAAGAGAGTGATTCTGAGGATATTTAGTATCCTCCAGTTATGTATTGTAGATGGTGTGTGTGAATAAAAAAAATGCACACACTGCTCAAAAAGGTAAACACAAGACCATAAAAACGTTTTAAACAAAGAAATGAGTTTAGAAATATTAGTGTGTTATGCAGTGAAGATCTATACTAGATTGAAGAAGGGAAAATGATATTCGAGTCCTCTTCTGGAAGATGACTTCAGAATAGAGTATCGCAGCCTCAGTACTCTATCTTTTTGGAGTGAAAATTTCTACTCTTCGTGTTTTGGATGTTCAGAGAAATTCAACACGTTATTTCTTGTCTTATTGAACTCCTTGTGTACTCTAGAATTGAGTTTCTGCATAGCTTTTTGAGTTCTTCTATTTTCACTATTTAGAACATTCCCATAGTCTGTCTCACACCCACACAAACTTCATGGTTTAGGTTGTAATCCATTTATAGTTCAACGTCCAGTATTCATGAAGATCTCCCCACGTACATTTACCTCATACTATCTATGGATAGTCTTACAGACAACATTAAATAATATCAAAAACATTAATTTTTCTAAATATGACCATTATAAATAAATTTAATTAATAAATTTAAAGCATTATATTTTACAATCGATAAGTCATAAGTATTGGTGACTCATTTACATCAGTTTATCATCATTGGTCTGTCAGCATTGGTCTGTCAGCATCAATCTGTCACCATCAGTCTATCACCATCGGTTTGTCAGCATTGGTTTGTCACCATCCGTGACTCTGAGTGTCGGTGAGTACTTTCCATTGGTATCGGTAACTCAGAGTATTAGTGAGTCATTTGTGCTATCGGTTTGTCACCCGTTAGTGAGTCTTTCATCGGTGACTTATCCATAGGTGTGTAGAACATTGGTGAATCATCCATCGGTGAGTCGATCATCAGTTTGTCGTCCATCGGTGTGTCAATCATCATTGTGTCGATCATCAGTGTGTCAACCATCGGTGTGTCGATCCTAGGTGTGACGTCCATCTGTGTGTCGATCATCTTTGTGTCGTCTATTATTCTGTAATCCATCGGTGATTCGATCTGAAATAACGGTGCCAGGGACTTCTGAGAAACTTATGATGTGTCTGTCTTACATTGAGCACTACTAGATTAAGTGACATCCATAAATACATGGAACTATACACTAGTAAGAAGCATAAATAAGTTTTATTTACATATTAAAATATATTGTTCAATATGGCATAAATTATTTACTTAGAGATAATAGAATCCATATATTGAAATTATTTGTGATTATGAAAACCAATATATCATACAGGGTCCAACACATATGAATTTATCAGTTATCTTATCAATATTATCTTCCAACCCTAAAAATGTGGTAGGTAGCTTCTGATATTCAGTTGTCGATGCACTTCTGGAAGGCTGATCATAAGTATTTCAATGGAAATTTGGTGGATGAATTGATGGTTATTGAGAGAAAGGATACTTATAGGATTTTTAAAATCTATATCTTGGTTGGGTTTAGGGATGTTATTGCTGGTTTGGTTGAAATTACATTTTTTGATAAGTTGCCGCACAACTTTATGTCCCAGCACTTATGGACATTGATCAGTGTAATGATTAGTAGAATAGAATAAACCACATAACTAAGTAGGGCGTTTTTATTCTTTTACTTGTCTCATAGAAATTTTTCTCATTACACTGGTCATTTACTTAAGGGCTTCTTCATGTAAGGGTGAGAATGAATCCGAATTTTTTACATCAAGGATGCCTCTCGTTCCTGTACCTCTATTGCAAAATTTCTGTCAGTTTTAAGAAATCTTCTCAATCTGAGCTCAGATATTTTCATGTGACTAGTCAATCAGGGAACCTTCATATGAGGCATATGGTATATTTTTTATAATTATATTGTTCTTATTTGTAGAAAAATATATTGAATTACTCCTATTCCATTTCATTGTGTGGGTAGCTTGCATATAGTTTCATAAAATGTTACAATTATTCATAGGGAGTCTCTCCAGTTGATTGATCTATGAAATAAATATATTTTTTACTTTTATGCTCCAATATGTGGGGAAGAATCTATACTAGAAGAATCTTTTGATATATTCCTAGTTTTTGATCTTCCTTGGTTACAAATTGTACAACCATTCCTTTGCATATCTCTCAAGTGAGAAGGGGAATGACCTCAACATTACTTGATCTTCCATGACTCCCTAGGGTTTGAATCTGGATCAAACATAGGTGATCTCCTAGATGTTTCTATTTCAGTCTTCACCTATAAGGCCATGCAAATTAGGTATAACTTGAATCATCTTAACACATAGTTCAGAATAATTTTCTATAGAAGGAACAACAACTTTGTTATTTTTATTAGAAAATTTTGGTGCACAGATGCCGTGCAATGTTTGGTTGGGATTAATATCTATTTTTGAATGTTTTGAGTGAACATTAAAAGATTCACTTGACTTTGAAAGGATTATTTCAAGAATTTCCATTTGAAATTTTATTTTCTATGTTGAGAAAGTTTTTTTTTCTATTTTAGGATCAAAATCAATTAAATAGTTAGTTAAACAATGGTTCATTCAAAAAAAATTAAAACATTTTTTTGTTCTTTGAGGTAATGCCTCCCCAGAGATAGATCCAAGTTTCACCCATTCCTATAATGCAGAATATAAATAAAATTAATTACCTATGTATATTCTATTTTTTAACCCTAGGTAGTATCCCAAAAAGGAGTGGACCCAAATTAGTTTTTCACTTTCAATTAGAAGAAAATTGTGTGTTTTTTAAATTATTTGGTTTTAAAAACCAATGAATGAGATGAAGTGGAAAAATTAAAATTAAAATTTAAAATCTAAAAATAAAAAAATCTACCTATTATTTGGGAAGGGTGTTTTTTTTGGTTTTTTTCAATTGTAATTATATTCTAGTTTTATTTTATTTAATCTTCTTCCGCTAAGTCGATTAAAGTGAGAATCAACGATAATTTCCTCTCACTCCCTTGGTAAAATGGTGATGGTGAGATAAAAATGTGTTTAGATATTAGTTTGGTCTATTTTCCATCCATATGTGAGAGAGTAGTAGAAAATATATTCAATTGACTTAGGTAATACTTGATCAAGTTTTTTTATCCCAAACAAAAAATAATATCCACTACCCCTCCCACATGTACATATAATTGTCATGTACATAGCTACTAAGACATTTATCGTTTAATCATAAATAAATCAGAACCAATTAGAGAGAGATAATGATAAATGAATAAATAAAAAATTAATAATAAAATCAAAAACCTAATATGATCATACTTGAAAATAAAAACCGCTATATTAAATTGAAAACTGCATCGCAGAAATCATTTTGATATAATAAAGTGAAAGAAATAAATATTAAAAAATAGAAAACCTCCCATTCCACCGTAACATAGATATTTACCCCACCATGTTAATTTTAATCTTAAATATAGATTAAGAATAAGGCATTACAAAACAAAGAAGAAGAAACGAATGAAAAATAAAAGAAAAACATTTCTCCTAAATATGATCTCAAGATGTTTTCTCTTGTTTTTTCTAGCATATGTAAAAATATCCTAATGGTTCCTCATTTTAATATTCTAAAAATTATGTTTTCTATTGTGGAATCCCTCCTTTTTATAATATACACTTTCATTACATTACACAAAACTAAGGATCTTTAAGGTTTAGTGTCTTGGAAACCAGGAACATAAAACATGAAAACAACATAAAACATTCTTCTTAAACACTTTAAAGGATTCTCATTAAGTTCATCATAGGTTCATTACTGCATCTCATAACCTGGGGATATACATCAAAATAATGGGTGAGTAGAAGGCCCAGTAAGGGAAACAAGGGAAACATTTTACATGTGAACTTGAAATACTTCAATAAGGTCATGAAAAGAACTTTAAGGCATGAGAAAGAAATCATGAGGCATATCATAATAAAAGTAACTTTTTTCATAACATGAAGATGTGTCTAAACCATTTAACAAAGAAAATAATTTCTATTTCACCAGGGTCCATCCCCAAGGTGTCAATAAAAATTACCAAGGTTATTCACCAAGGTATCAGTCAGAATGGTCATCTCTAGAGATTAAGTCTTTACCCAATGCATTGGAGCGCTATCAGGGTGCACCCTTAAATTCGCCTTTATTATCATGTGACCCACATATATCATCATCAATCATTTCATAAAAAACCCATATATCATAAAGTAAAGGGGTTTCATTTCATAATCATAACGTTTTAAAAACTGCTTTAAGGACAAGATCTTTGTGTCACTTTAAAACCCACAGAAAAGGAATGTGGGTCTCATGTATGTAAATCCCAGAATTTAAAATAGAAAATTTTGGTATATATGTGAATACCCCTATATAAGAGAGATCTTTGAGCATTCACTTAATAAAATAAAAGAACTTTAGAAAAATTGAGAGACATTTTGAGATGGGAATTCTATAGCATAATGACTATGTTTCGGGGTTTTAGAAAACATTGAAAAGAGAGGGGACATGGGTAAAACATTCATAAATGACACATAAAACATTAGAGGGACAGAATATGAGGGATATATGAACATGGTAATGAAATTTTAAGGACATACCATTTGAAATGAAAAACATGAAAGGAAGACAAAAATTAGATTTCTCTTATGAAAATTCAGCAGCCTAATGACGTCACTTAAACTTCAACAAAAATGAATTGACGAGATCAAATGGGGTATCTCAACATATGAAAATAAAAGTTCCGCATGATAGATATAGAGATCATACCCCAACATAATAAAAAGGAACTTGAAATACTTGACATTAAAGTAGAACTTTGAAAAATGAGAAAGGTGAACTAATCCCTTAAAAATTCGGAAAGCCTAACGACGTCACTTAAACATCAAAAAATCAATTAAAGAGGTAAAATAGATTCTCTAATCATATGAACATAAAATATCAGTATGATAGATATAGATATCAAACCCCAACAGAAAAAGGAACTTGAAATACTTGACAAGAAAATAGAACTTGAAAATGAGAAGGGTGAAAGAATCCGTTACAAAAAGTTCGGTAGCCTAACGGTGCCACTTAAACATTCATAAAACGAAATGATGAGAGTAATAAGAGATCTCTCATCATATGAACATGAAAAGAGAGGTAAGAGAAATATTAGAACATCCTCCAACATAAGATCTTGGAGCATAAAGGAAATGACTTAAAAGAGAGTATTTGAAAAGAAAGAGAGAGTTTGAATCCCTTACCTTAAAATGTAACTCTTAAAACTCAAAGGATGGGACCTTGAGGGATTGGGGGAACCTTGGGAGGACTCATTGGGAGGTAATGAGACAAGATCTTCGTTGGGAGAGAGTTGGGAGTCGAATGGATGAGAGAATGGCTTGGTATTCATAGGGAATGTGAGGGGATAGGGCATTAATGGCCAAGGGACACCTCATTGGTGGTTTTGGAAAAACCATGGGCTTGCCCATGGTATTTTCCCATGGTACTGGCCACTTGAGACACCTCATAAATTATCTTACTATTCATAAGTTGACCATATTGATTACATACTTAATACATCATTTAATGATGTCATTAAACACTCGTAACTTAAAAACTGTATTTTCACTATTCATCGAAAATTCAACTTTCTCAAAAAAAATCCCAAAATTTTACCTTAACCAAATATCGATGCTCTGATTTCAAAAATGAACTCCATTTATAAAAATATTTTTATAAACATTTTTAATGTAATTTTTAAATAAATACACTAATCACTAAAAATTCATTTTTTTTCACAAAAATCCCCAAAAATTATCTTAACATAATATCAATTCTCTGAGTTCAAAAATGAAATACATTTTATAAAAATATTTTTCTAAATATTTTTAATTTAAGTTTTAATTAAAAAACACTATTCACCCTAAAAAAAACTAATACTTGACTAATAATTTATGAAACCGTTATTTAACCATTTTATTGAATCACATTACATAATCAAGGTGCCTAGATATTATTAATACTTTCTTTAAGTGAGATTACTAATCCATTTGGTCAAATTACTAATCCTAAGCATAAAATCACTATTCATAATTTTCTATTCATCAAAAATTAAGTTGATCTTATTAGACTCTAAATTTTGTACTGAACATAATTGTAGAAGACCATTTTTTTGAAAATCATTACACATTTTTAATTATTTAAGGTTTAAATAAACATTTTTTAAAATATCATTTCTCTAAGATTCACCAAAAATATGCATACTATATTTATCCGGATATTTGAAAATTCATAAACTTCATCATAAGAAAAAATCAAAACTTTTATTTAAAAAAATGAATACACAAGGCAGTTACGGTCTCCTTACATAGCCCCTTATCACACCAGCATAGGACCTAAGTGTAAGGTGTGCTAAGGTGAAAGAATCCGAGGGAGGCTCGGCCAACATCGCACGAGTAGTAATTTCTATTACTTTGAACTTCTCGCAGAGGTGATTCCGTTCTAGCTTCACACGATGAAGTTCGACTTGGGTTTGGTCCAGAACAAAGCCCAATGGTGCTACCTCCTTCCCAAGTTCTATTAGATGGGCTTCGATTGGTCCAAGACTACTAGGTGAGGCCATCAAATCTTCTTTCTTTATTAATTAACCACGATCACTTGTATTTAGAGACAAATATTGAAATGTTTAGTTTCCAGCGGTCATATTGACCAATGGTCATATAACAGTCAAAACCCAATAGTCTCATTTTAATTATACTCATGTTGTCAAATGAAAAAGTTTTGTTTAGTATAAAAGAATAAAATAACACACAAAATTAGGAAACAAGATTTATTAAAAATTTCAGTTCGTTACAATCTTCCTCCCTTAATAAATTTTGTCCTCGCAATTTTTAAAATTGGGTTTTAAAATTTCATTGAAAGTCCCACACCGGAAACGGAGTCAGTAAAACTATTACTTCAAAAGAAATAAAGAGAAGTAAAAAAGTCACCCGAGTTAACCCACACTAGGATTCCATGTAGGAAAACATGGACATGGAGGAGAAAACAAAGGGTCACGTTCTGAGGGAGAGTGATAGAAAACATTATTAGGAGAAAGTTAACCATGATAAAATCACAAACATATGATGTGTGTAAATGGTCTTTGATTACCTAGTAGGAAATGTAAACCAATAACGTTTTTGTTTTATGTTCCTTTTCATAATTTTGAGGAATTCATTTACTACATAGAACAAAAACATAAGTAAAGATACCTACCTTCAAGTAGATTTTCATCCTTTAATAAGTTTATACCAAAACTAATCTTTTCTCCAAACGATGATCATTCAAAGACACTTGGTCTCATCAAAACACAAGAATCATCTTCTTGAGAGTCACATAATCCACAAAAGATTAACTATCAATTTCTTCTATCATCAAACATTATCCCAAAAACAGGAAGGGTAAGATAAAACAACTCTTCAAAAATAAAGAATCCCAGAAGATGGGAAACTACTTTTAAATCTTCAAAGTTCCCTGGTACTACCCAAAGTTCATCATAGACCATTCCATAAATAATTGTCCTTAAAATTCCAAATATTGAAACCCAATTATAAGAACGATCTCATAACATAGTCTTCCAAGATAGACATTATCGTTCATATTCAAACAAATCAACAACTCTTATCATCTTACACCAAAAGTAAATAACCTAATCACATTTTCCCCAAGATAGGTTAATCATTTCCATATGTAACCTAAATTACTCTAAGTCCGCCTTAAATTCGTCAATTCTTTAAAGTATAAGTAAACCTTTACTCCTAAAAGAAAATATTGTAGTAATCAATTTACCTCGATCAAATAGGGTTCCCAAAATAGTGAACGTCTTCCAAAATAATAATCATCTTTTAATCCCCTAATCACCCCTTTTTTTAGAAGAACAGCTTCACTACATCAACATGTGGTACATAACAATAGATGTTTTCTTTAATGATATAAAATCATCTTAGGTATTGACTCGATGATCTTAGAAAACATAAAAGATATGCTCATAGAGCACGAACTAAAATACAACATGACATAAACAATTATTGCGAAGAAGTTACATGTACTTCAATCATCATGATCCATCTCAGCATAGGACTTTCATTGTTCCCTTTTCCTCGAAGATTTTTGATGCTCATCATGATTCTTATCCATTCGAAGAGAGCATTTCCTTGGATAATGTCTAACTTCTCCACATTTACGACATCAAAATGTATAAGGTACAATAGATCAAACCTTATCTCCATTCATCACATTATCTATTTTTTTAAAGAAATTAGCTACTATATGCCCTATCTTCCCACACATAAAACATCTCCCGGTTAATTTGTGACATTCTTCTTGGTGCCTCTTCCCACACTTTTTTTCAAAAAATAAATTCGGTCTTCTTTCCCTTATCAACATTATCAGATGAACATCCTTGAGACTTTTTATTCTTCTTCCTTGATGAATTTGGGCATTCAACTAGGGACCAATTATTAATTGTTATTTTTGCTAGCTGGTTTGGCATAATCAAAATATTATCAACTTGATCTTTCATCATCTCTATCACATTACTAGGTCAATCGTCACATTTCCTATCATATTGTTCATTAGAACTTGCTCTTCCATTTCCTGCCATTAACTACGAAAAGAACATATAATTAGGGGGCTTAAATACTTAGCCAATAATCATGAAAAGGAAACTTAAATCATAGAAGGATAAACTTGTAGAAGAAAATTATACACTAACATGTGATCCCCTATGTCCCAATCTAGGTTATCCATGATCATATATTCTTATGTGAATCTTTATTTTATTTTCTCTTTGTTCCTTTAATAATGGTTCATACTAAGCTTATGAATTTACCAAATCATATCCCCAAGGAGTGTCGTAACCAAGAGTGCAGCAAGACCTGTTGTCGTGTACCAGTTCCCATTCGAGTCTAGCTCAAACCAGTGCTTTTGGGTTTTACCCCTATGTACATCTGTGCCAGAGCCACCTCTACCTGCTCGTATCCAGACAAGGATGTATTTTCTTGGTAACCCCTTACTCAATACTCACCAAAATACCAGGAATATTTCCTATATTTAGACTTTTCTATTAGGTTCTTCCTAAAATTTTCATATCCTAATTTCCACAAATAACTAAACCATACTTTGATACCAACTTTGGAATCCCGCCTTTCATAACATAAACATTCATTACATTACACAAAACTGAGGATATTTAAGGTTTATAGTTTTGGAAACCAGGAACATAAAACATGAAAACAACATAAAACATTCTTCTTAAACACTTGAAAGTATTCTTCTTAAGTTAATCATAGGTTCGTTACTACATCTCATAACCTAGGGACATACATCAAAAGAAAGGGTGACCAGAAGGCCCAGTAAGGGAAACAAGGGAAACATTTTACATGTGAACTTGAAATACTTCAATAAGGTCATGAAAAGAACATTAAGGCATGAGAAAAAAATCATGAGGCATATCATAATAAAAGTAACGTTTTTCATAACTTGAATATGTGGCTAAAAAATTTAATAGAGATAATCATTTTCATTTCACCAAGGTCCATCCCCAAGGTGTCAATAAAAATTACCAAGGTTATTCACCAAGGTATCAGTCAAAATGGTCATCTCTAGAGATTAAGTCTTTACCCAATGCATTGGAGTGCTATCAGGGTGCACCCTTAAATTAGCCTTTATTATCATGTGAGCCACATATTTCATCATCAATAATTTCATAAAAAACCCATATAGCATAAAGGAAATGGGTTTCATTTCATAATCATAACGTTTTAAAAACTGCTTTAAAGACATGATCTTTGTGTCACTTTAAAACCCACAGAAAAGGAAGGTGGGTCTCATTTATGTAAATCCCAGAATTTAAAATAGCACATTTTGGTATATATTTGAATACCCCTGTAGAAGATAGTGCTTTGAAAATTCACTTAATAAAATAAAAGAACTTTAGAAAAAGAGAGAGACATTTTGAGACAGAAATTCTGCAGCATAACGACTATGTTTTGAGCTTTTAGAAAACATTGAAAAGAGAGGGGACATGGGTCAAACATTCATAAATGACCCAAAAAACAGTATAGGGACAGAATATTAAATATATTTGAACATGTTAATGAAATTTTAAGGACATACCATTTGAAATGAAAAACATGGAAGGAAGACAAAAATTAGATTTCTCTTATGAAAATACGGCAGCCTAACGACGTCACTTAAAATTCAACAAAAATGAATTGACGAGATCAAATGGGGTATCTCATCATATGAACATAAAATTTCAGTATGATAGATGTTGATATAATACCTAAACATAATAAAAAGTAACTTTAAATACTTGACATGAAAGTAGAACTTTGAAAAATGAGAAAGTTTAACGAATCCCTTAAAAATTCGGCAGCCTAACGGCGTCACTTAAACTTTAGAAAAATTAATTAAAGAGATAAAATAGGGTATCTCATCATATGAAAATATAAGATCAGTATGATAGATATAGATATCATACCCCAATAGAAAAAAAACGTGAAAGACTTGACAAGAAAATAGAACTTGAAAATGAGAAGGGTGAAAGAATCTGTTACAAAAATTTCGACAGCTTAACGGCGCCACTTAAACATTCATAAAACGAAATGATGAGAGTAAGAGGGGATATCTCATCATATGAACATGAAAAGGGAAGTAAGGGGAATATAAAATAACATCCTTCAACATAATAACATGGATCATAAAGGAAATGAGTTAAAAGAGAGTATTTGAAAAGAAAGAGACAGTTTGAATCCCTTACCTTAAAACGTAACTCTTAAAACTCAGAGGTTGGGACCTTGAGGGCTTGGGGGCACCTTAAGAGGACTCCTTGGGAGGTAATTAGATAATATCTTAGTTGGGAGAGAGTTGGGAGTCGAATGGATGAGATGATGGCTTGGTATTTATAGGAAAGTGAGGGGACAAGGCATTAATAGCCAAGGGACACCTCATTCGTGGTTTTGGAAAAACCATGGGCTTTCCCATGGTATTTGCCCATGGTATTGGACACTTGGGACACCTCATACCTTATATTACTATTCATAAGTCGACCATATTGATTACATACTTAATACATCATTTAATGATGTCATCAAACACCCGTAACTTAAAAACTGTATTTTCACTATTCATCGAAAATTCAACTTTCTAAGAAAAATCCCAAAATTTCACCTTAACCAAATATTGATTCTCTGATTTCAAAAATGAACTCCATTTTATAAAAATAATTTTCTAAATATTTTTAATGTAATTTTTAAATAAATACACTATTCACCAAAAATTCATTTATTTCAGAAAAATCCCCAAAAATTATCTTAACAAAATATCGATGATCTGAGTTCAAAAATGGAATAAATTTTATAAAAATAATTTTCTAAATATTTTTAATTTAATTTTTAATTAAAAAACACTATTCACTCGAAAAAAACTAATACTTGACTAATAATTTATGAAACCGTTATTTAACCATTTTATTGACTCACATTACTTAATCAAGGTACCTAGATTATATTAATACTTTCTTTAAATGAGATTACTAATCCATTTGGTCACATACTAATCCTAAACATAAAATCACTATTCATAATTTACTATTCATCGAAAATTAAGATGATCTTATTAGACTCTAATTTTCGTACTGAACATAATTGTAGAAGACCATTTTTTGAAAATCATTACAAATTTTTAATTATTTAAGGTTTACATAAAAAAATTTTAAAATATCCTTTCTCTAAGATTCACCAAAAATATGCATACTATATTTATCCAGATATTTGATAATTCATAAACTTCATCATAAGAAGAAATAAAAATTTGTATTTAAAACAATGGATTACACAAGGCAGTTACGGTCTCCTTACATAGCCCCTTATCACACCGGCATAGGACCTAAGTGTAAGGTGTGCTAAGGTGAGAGAATCCGAGGGAGGCTCGGTCAACATCGCACGAGTAGTAATTTCAATCTGTTTGAACTTCTTGTGAAGGTGATTTCATTCTAGCTTCACACGATAAAGTTCGGCTTGGGTTTGGTCCAGAGCAAAGGCCAGTGGTGCTACCTCCTTCCCATGTTCTGTTAGATGGGCTTCGATTGGTCCAAGAATACTGGGTGAGGCCATCGAATCTTCTTTCTATATTAATTGACCAAGATCACATTTATTTAGAGACAAATATCGAAATGTTTAGTTTCTAGTGGTCATATTGACCAATGGTCATATAACAGTCTCATTTTAATTATACTCATGTTATCAAATGAAACAGTTTTGTTGAGTATAAAAAAATAAAATAACACACAAAATTAAGAAATAAGATTTATTCAAAATTTCGGGTCATTACATCTATTGACCCTAAAATTTTCAATAAAATTGGACTTGTATAGAGGATGTTATGATACAATTAATTCGTCATACTCTTTCTAGATGAATGTTTCCTAAATATTTCTCCAATTTTAAGAATCGAAGGGTCACTTTAATGATGGAATATATCCATGATCTATAATTTTCAAAATGATCTATTGAATTGTCTTTTAAATACATTAATAATCACCTTTATTTTTGGTTTGTATCTAAGTTATTATTCATTTACTATGGTGTGGTACACTCTAGCATCAAGAAAATTTTTTCAAATTGATTGCATTTTTTGGGACAGTAGTTTTCTGAATAAGCTCTTCGTCAGGAAGAAGAATTTTTGACACACATATCAAGGAAATCCAAAAAAATAATCACTCAAATTAGATATATATATATTAAAATTTATGCTTGAAATACCAAAGTAATTAAAATTTGTTAAAATCCCAGAATTAAACAATTTCACATTTTAGACCAATAGACATCATAAATCCAAAATTTATGATAATAATCTAAAATTGATAAATTTTTAGGGAATAAATAACTTAAAAACATATAAAAATGATGAAAATATTATCTCTATCACCTTGACAACCCTTAGATACTGTTTATATTGGGATCACAATGGACATGTTCAATAGACATGCTCTTTGGACCCAAAATCAAGCCTAACTCAGTTTCCATAGAGATTGTATTGGTACTCAATGAGGATACAACGTACTTATACACCTTGGATCATTAACTTAATGGTATGAGTATTGTGATTATATGTCACGGTCAAGGTAAATGTGACATGGTTGGTTATGTGGATCCGATGTGGATGTTCTGACACTTTTAGTTATACGTAAAGGTCATGGTTTACATGTTTTGTTAGGATGTATGGTGAGGCCATGGTGGTTAATTTTTTTACTCATTCCTTTTGATAGGATCTAGACACTTTTTTTACTGGGATCCATGTATTTCTATGTACTATCACTTAAATTGTTACCTATATTCCCTGGGTGCTTTAATTTGTTATTTATTAAATAATTACTTTCACACTACTTAAGTTATATTTCACAGTTGGTATTACTATTGATTTTTGGGTGGTTACTTATTGGGATTGAATCTCACTTCCTTTTAAGGTCACCGTTGGGTACCCTTTCAGACTATATGGTTTCATGTAGGGACCGGGTCAATCCCCCATAGTTTGATGCTTGAATTTGTGCCCTACTTAGGAGCATGGGAGCATGGGACTGAGGTGAGGATCATAATGTTATTCCAAGACAAAAAAAAATTGGCCTTTTTGATATTTTGATACGTATATTATATTGTAATGATGTCTACCTATTTTAGATCCTCTACAGAAACATGTATCATAATCCTTTGTATATGATATTACTTATGGAATTTTTATATATTCTTGTTTTGTTTATTTGTATTCTATTTCATTTTTATAATTCGTATTCTATTGACTGTTATGTAAATTCCACCATGTTAAAATATTATAATGAGGGAATAGTCTTCCCATAGACACACCCAATGCCCTCATTTCTATTTGGTATCCTGTGGAATTATGGAAGATGCGCTTGATGGCATGTGGTAAACTAGTATTGTGGTGATATTGAGTGTCATCCAAATTTATAAAGTTACATTTATATATTTAATTGATTTTATTGATTTTATTCTTTCTCATGTTGTGTGAATAAATAGCTAAGAAAGTGGAAAAGTAATTAGTTTACAATATCATTTCATTTCATGATTGTTTATGTTCAAGTTTTCATTATATGAAATCATTTTTCCTTGTCTTTTTAACCTAAAATCATTTATGCTTCTATATTTATAAATGCGTTTTACATGTTTAGTTTCCATATCAACCATTATTGATTAAAAAAACATCAATAATGATTTTTTTAAGTAACACCTATTATGTACCTTCATTTAGAACATGGATATTTCTCTTCCATATCTATGAATTTTAAAATGAATTCAAATTTATTCTTCTATAAACATAACTTATTTATTAAATATATTTAAATTGACCATAAAAATTATTTTAAACGGTTTTATAAATTAATTTCGTAACATTTTAAAAATGTGTTGCATTTGACTCCCTTTACAAATGGTTTGAAAAGAATGTTTATTTTTAACATATACAATAAGAATGGATTTTCCACCCCTGATAAAAAAATAATTTTTTTAAAGGTTCAATTTTTATTTTAATTGTTATTTTCATATAAAATTATTTTCAGTTTTTTGTGAACTTTTAGTTTTAAATAGTAATTTTCATAGTGAAAAGGTAATTTCCCTCAATAAATTTTTAATGATCTTTTAATGGTATTTCCTTCAACAAACATCCATAAAAATTTAGGTTACATACATTCAAGTCGTTATATGTTGTATGAATTCAATAATTATTAATTCTCAATACTCATAATTATATTATAATGTAACTCATTTCTTTTCCATAGGTGAATCATGATATTCAAGAACAAGAAATATTTTTATATTTAAAAGTGAAAGAATATAAATTATTTATTAATAAATAGTACTTGTTCATTAATGGTCATCATGGGTGTGCTTGATATATCAAATATTTTGGTTTTCCCTAGATATCATGGTGTGATACAGATATAGATTATATCATGGGTGACACCAGATAATGCTCTAATACACTGGGTAATGATTATGTTTGGCATATAATTATATAATAAGTTGTTCATATGATTATTCCAAATGTTAATGGTTGAGTAAGTGTTCTATGAAGATAATATTCCATGATACCAATATATTTTTGTTATAATTTCTATGGTTTGTAAATGTTTCCTTTGATCAAGATTGATATCACATGGATCGTGATTATTAATTCTTATGACTTTTGAATTTGTTAAATATTTTTGAAATGTTACATGATTGATGATCCATGTAATGATGAGTATGATTTCTCTTAGATATATGCTCATTCACTTTGATTATTTAATCATACACATATGCTCATTTTTTTTCTCAATGATGAAATTAAGTTATTAATTCATATTTTCCCATACATGGAATTCTATATCACACTTATTGTCTATTTATTACCCTATGTTATAAGAAATTATGTTAAATAAATTATTCCTAGAAGGGACTAATATGGATGATGATGATGAAATAATATGGAATATTAAAAGCGGGGTATAGTGGAAAAATAATCTCTTCAAGTAATCGGTTTGTTTATGTAATATTTTTCCTAATTTTCTAAAACATTAAACATAAAATGTATATGGGTATATAAGAGATCCAATATTTCATTCGTTAGATATAATTTTTTGATGAAAAAATATCAGGTCACATATTTTTTGTATCAATATGGAAAATTAATTGTTATATTCTAATCACCAGATATAGGAGTGTGGGTCCCAGACTATTATAGTTTTTATCAGAGAAGGGTTTTGATAACATTAAAGATTAAAAGTTCTTTATGATATGTTGTCTTAATAATTATAGATACCATCATGTGTTTATGGGATTAAGTTTGATAAAAAATTCAAAGCCTTAAATATCCCTTTTTAGGTTTTAAGTGATGAAATATTAAAGTGATTAATTAATTTATGGGATATGATGTTTTGTGATGAAGTATATAAAAAATTTTGTTTAACACGTAGTATGACATTACATTTTGATTTTTATATGTTTTAAGGTATTGATAATTTTTTGGGATTATATGTTCTTGGATAATTATTTACTTATGGGAGCACATATTTCATAATATAGAAATCCATGAGATTGAAATATGATTTTGTGACTATGTTATTATAATTATTTTAGATGAAATTACCTATATTTTTGGGAATGTGATATAAAATTTATTAAATGATCTTATAGGTTAAAAAACTATTTTATGTTTAGGATATTGAGGTTATCTATGATATATGGTCTATTTTTTATGTAATTATTTTGGTGGAACATTGGGTATTACTGTTGAAAATTGGAATTTAAGGTTTTATTTCACCATATGAGGGTATATTAATTTTTGTAATTATCTTACCTCATGGTAACCATTTTTCTTTTAGTTAATATCTAAAGATTGGAGGAAAATATTTTTATCATTTTATTGAATTATATGACACTTTATATGTAATGGCCCAGACCCCCAAGACCCCTCCCTTTGCCAATTTTCGGTGAGACCAATCGGCGAGACCGATCAGCGCGACCGATCGGTGGGACCGATCGGTGTCATCCAGCCTTGGTGGGCTTTTCTTCTACAGCCTTCCCTGTAACCCCAATTTTAGGCCATGTTAACCTTTTTAAGTGTTTCAAGGCCGTTTTTAGGACATAATTAATATCTAAAAATCCCGAGAAACCTCCCTATTAAATAACAATTAATCCAGTCGTGTGTAACCACTGAACTGCATGGAAGAACCATGATCCGACTTCCAAGGCATTCAAATTTCTTATCCCATAACATTGGGATCTCATCTATTTATCATGCTGTATTTTCTTATCCTTCCTCTTGGGTAGTCTCCTCTTCCTTGTGCGTTGAAGTCCTTTGTTCCCGAGGCAAGTGGTGCACATGTTCCAGAGGCCTGCAAGTCGCGCATCCCCTATTCCTAGCGTGTGGAGAAAAACTTCAATCGTTGATCAATCAAGTAGGGTGTTTCACCTTCGTCTCTCTTTTCTGTGTATATTGCGGTATGGGTATGCTACTATTTCTGTAGAATTGCATGAACCAAACATTAATGAATATACTAAATGGATTTCTAAAGAATGAAGGGGGGATGGGTGTGATCGATGCCCTGTTGTACTCTTTAGGTTGTTATGTGTTGTGAACTGTATGGGCCTATGCTCACTAGAAATTATGGTCGTTGGTGGTCTTTCTCTGTGCACTATTTAACCACGGTGCTCCTGGATATTTAATTAACCGTACCATGGAATGGGTTAATTACGTATACTCGGTTAAATAAATTGAAAGCACCAGGATCAACCCTTTTCTGTGATAACCCCAGTTAAATCACAGTGGAATTGAAACCATGGAGTGCGTTAAATCTTTTAAATTTGAAAATACCTTCATAGGCCTACCTTGTGTTGGTGGTAGCAGTTTGGTTGGTTCTTTCACGGGCCGATTGCTGGGGTAATATGGGTGGGGATGGCATCCCATGTTGTTGTACTTTTGCTGGTTGTGAATTTGAGGTTGTCTGATTACTCTGCTTATATCACGAATTGGGGTGGGATCCTCTGTTGTTGAGAAACCATTGGCTCCTAGATTTTGGGTACATGGGGTTGTATCTCAAGGTTTCTTTGGTTCCAGTACTTCAAGGGATCTCACTTATCCATTTGTTGTTGTGACCTTGCAACAGAACCGGGTGTGAATGCTTAACTTTTTGTTGGCTGTAACCTTTTTTCCCTTGGTTTGTGCTTAAGCTGTTAGTTTCCCAGTAGTGCAGAAACTTATTTTAAACATTATTACTGAACATGAAAGCAAGGATGGGGAAATGGAGTTTTTGTTTTATGTGAGTTGTGACTTGGGTGTGGGTGATGTTCTCTTCTCTTATGAATGAATGGTAAGCATAGTGTTCTTTAGGTTGGCTGAAGAAAACCCTAGATTGGGTGAGTGCTTTCTACCTATACATATACCTATAGTTATTTTGTTTCTTATTCTCACCCCACCCAAGTTTAGCACTCAGTTCCGAACACCCCAATTTCATGGGGGAGGGTGTTTTTTCCAACACTTCTATTAGTGGCTGGTTATTAGCTCCTTTCTATTCCCTTTCTCGGATAGCCCAAGTATCTTTGGGCAGACTATGATGGCATGAAGTCCATTATTAGCCCAAGAATATTTGGGAAGGGTAGTTTGGTGGTGGGCCCATGTGTGTGTGGGCAGTTGGTTCCCAAGTATCTTTGGGATGAGACCCAGGTGTCTTCGGGCGTGGTAGTGGGTCTTCAAGCCCAGGTGTCTTCGGGCGTGGCAGTGGTTGTTCTGGCCTAGGTGTTTGCAGACTTGGTTATGTGTGACAGTTGTGGCCCAGGTGTCTGCATGCCGGATAGCGGTTGTGGCCCAGGTGTTTGCGGGTGGGATGAGTGGTTGTGGACCAGGTGTGTGCAGGCGGGTGTGGCAGTGGGACTGGGGTGAGAATGGCGGGATTGGTTTGATTCGTACGATGTCTTCAATAACTAGTGGGAAAGTGGCGCGGGGTGCCCAAATATCCATTGTGATTACTATACATTAATTGACTTGCGTTATTTGGGTAGTGTGCCTTGGTGATGCTCGGGTGGTTAGTTTACTTGTTAGGTGCTGGGTTATCTCTTTTCTCATAGGGCATTAGTATGCCTCCCCACTTGTGCATGATAGTCTTTGGTTTTTCCCTACTGAGTATACTTGTATTCTCACCCTACGTATATAAGACTGCATTCAGGTTTCCAGGAGGACTTCGAGGATCGTGTTGGACCGTACTAGCTCAAACCTTGTGGCAGATCATTTAAGTTGCTACTGTTCTTTATTTTTTGTATTTTTCTTTGTAGTCTCCTTATACATTGTGGATTTTACTTTTGTGACATGCAATGGGAATGGTCTTTTGATTTACTTTTACTTCAATTTTGGTGTCGTGGGATTCACTATCTTATCTCCCGATCCTATTAAAATAAAAATGGTAATTCCTTCCATTTGGTGTGTGATTTTATACCCTTCGTTCTGGTCATCACTCTAGGACCTATTGAAGGTGGGTTTCGGGGGTCATTATCTCTCCTTCAACTTAAAGAAGGAAGGTCCCGACAATCTTCTGACCCTTCCCTCCTTTTTGTGAAGGCGGGTCATGACAGAATGGTATCAGAGGTGAGGTTGAGAGATAGGATAGAGTCTGGGGTTAGGCACCATGAGGATTGCATGGGATGGTAGGTAAATAGTGTTGGGTGACCTTGGTGAGTGAATTAGTCCAGTAAAGACCGGCTAGGACACGGGATTTTAGGGCCCCCGTGATCCAATGCAAGGACTCTGGACCTACCGAACGACCAAGTGAGGCCACTCTAATTGAAGGGTAAAGACCCTAGGAAAGGTATATGCATCATAATGACTTGTTTTCTCATGTTTCTGGGATGTTTTGGGTATTTGAAATAAATAATAAGTTTAAGAAGTTTTATGAACAATATTCTGCACTAATCGGGCTTAGGCATTCCTTGTTTACCTTGCAGTTATGGCACCCAGGAGATGACCACGAGTTGTACAGGCGATCGAGGCCCAAGAGGTTGACTTGGCCAATAAGTAGAGGTCTGATTGAGAGGAGGAGGACGACCAGTGGCAGAAGACGCTTCGAGCCTTCCAGCGACAGACCCTCGAGAAGTACGAGGGCAACACCTCTAGCATGAAGACGGAGGGCTGGCCAGAGGAGCTGGGCGTGGACAGTTGCACGCCGTATAGGCAGTAGTTCCAGTGGGACCAGAGGTTGTTCGAGGTATGATTATTTTTTCAGTAAGCTTTCATAAGCCTTGTTCGATACCGGAGCTTCTCACTCCTTTTCTGCAACTGGTCTGGCCCGTTCTTTGGGTATGGATGCCGAGAGACTTCCAGTACCCCTGGTGCTGAGCACACCAGTCGGGGGTCAGACTGACTTGTTATATGTTTTTAGAGGATGAAAACTAATGATAGGGCCACATCAGTCAGTCAGGGATCTACTACTGTTGCAGATATAGCCATATGATGTCATTCTAGGCATCGACTGGCTATTCTATGTGGGTTCCATCATCGACTACTTCTGAGGAAGAGTTATGTTCTCAGACTTGGGCGGCCAGTGTGTTACCTTCACCGGCGAGCGGAGTGTCTAGAAAGGTAGAAGGCAAGAGGAACCCCTCCTCTACTTGTTAGAAAAGTTTTCAATAGAGTCATTGGATGCTGAGATGGTAGAAGTACCAGGGATCGTCAGTGAGTTTATGGACGTCTTCACTAAGGAGGTGATGACTCTACCCCCATGACGTGATATCGAGTTTGGGATATACTTGCAGCCTGGTGCTTGTCCGATTTTGATGGCTCTCTATCAGATGGTGCCTTCGGAGCTACGGGAGTTGTGGATTCATATTGACGATCTGATGAAGAAGGGTTTTGTTCGACCGAGTATGTCACCATGGGGTGCTCCAGTTTTTTTCGCAAAGAAGGCAGATGGTGGTCATAGGTTGTGCATAGACTACAGGAGGCTGAATCAGGTAACGATCAAGAATATCTACCCTCTTCTGAGGATAGACGATATCTTTGACAAGATAAAAGGGGCAGTATGGTTCTTGATGATCGACCTACGGTCTTGATTTCACCAGTTGATGGTGATGGAGGGCGACATCTCGAAGACGGCCTTCAGGTGTAGATATTGGCACTTCGAGTTTATAGGCATTCCCTTTGTTGTTACAAACGCCCCGGATGTGTTCATAGGGCTTATGAACTCCGTCTTCTGGGAGTAACTGGATCGGTTCGTAGTTGTGTTCATCAACGACATCTTGATCGATTCAAGATCATAGGAGGACCATGCGGAGCATCTGAGGACGGTTTTAGAGGTCCTCCGACAGAACCAGCTCTATGCGAGGTTGTCGAAATGTAAGTTCTAGATTCAATAAGTGCACTTCCTTGGGCACGTAGTTTCTGAGAAAGGGGTAGAAGTGGACCCATCAAAGGTTGAGGCGGTTGTTTCTTGGGCAGCACCCAAGAACGTGGCAGAGGTCCTTAGTTTCCTCGGGCTGGCAGGTTACTATCGGAGGTTCGTACCCAATTTCTCCTGAGTTACAACACCTTTGACTACCCTAACCAAAAAGAACCCGACTTTCATGTGGAGAGAGTAGTGTGAGGCAGCCATCGACTATCTGAAGGAGAAGTTGGTTAGTGCCCCAGTGTTGAGGTTTCTAGAAGAAGGGGTAGCCTATGAAGTATTCTGTGATGCTTCGGGACAAGGATGTGGGTGTGTGTTGATGCAGTGGTAAGGGGTTATCTCTTATGGGACTAGGAAGCTACTCCCTCATGAGCGTAATTATGCCACCCACGATTTGGAACTTGCAGCGGTTGCTTTCACACTGAAGTTATGGCGGCATTACCTCATTGGAGAACGCTTTATGGTCTTCAAGGATCACAAAAGATTGAGGTATATCTTCTCCCAGCGAGACCTGAACTTACGACAGCAAAGATGGATGGAGTTCCTCCGGGATTATGACTTCGAGATTTCCTACACTTCTGGAAAAGGGAATGTAGTGGCCAATGCTTTGAGCAGGAGGTCGCAGATGGATGCGGTCTGAGAATCGGCAGACTCTTGGAAAAAAATAAAGGAGTTGGCTACCTTGCACCTAGATGTGAGGATGGATAATGGTAGGGGATACCTGTATTAGATGACCGTACATTACTATCTATTACGACAAGTGGAGGAGTCACAGTGGGGATACCTAGAGTACGAAGTGATGCGTGACCGAGTTGACCAGGGCAATGCTTCGGAAGGGTGGATGGAGGATGGTCAGAACTGGATTCTTTTCTGAGGAATGTTGTTTGTTCCATAGGTGATGTGCGTCCAGGTTCTTATTGAGTTTCACAACTCACCCCTAGCAGTGCACCAGGGAGTTTCCAAGATGTACTAGGGTCTGAAGAGACAGTTTTGGTGGCCTGGGGTAAAGCAAGTAGTGGCAGAGTTTGTGGCCAAGTGCCTAGTGGGTCAGTAGGTGAAGGCTGAACACCGTGTTCTAGGCGGGTTTTTGCAACCATTAGATGTACTAGAGTGGAAGTGGGATGACATCTCGACGGATTTCGTCATGGGACTACCCAAAGTGAAAGGAGGCTGTGAAGCCATCTGGGTTGTAGTGGATCGGTTGGCGAAATCGGCTCACTTTCTGGTGATCAAGGATTCGAGTACAGTGGATGCTCTAGAACTGAGATATGTGGACTAGGTAGTGCGGTTGAATGGAGTAATGATTTCCATAGTCTCGGATAGGGATGCACGATTTAACTCACGAGTCTGGAGGGGTTTGCAGCATGCTTTTTGCACCCAGCTGTGTCTTAGCACTGCCTTCCACCCCTAAACAGATGGGCTGACAGAGCGCACCATCCAAACCTTTGGGGATATGTTGCGGGCATCTGTTCTGGACTCAGGAGGATCATGGGTGCGACTCTTTCCTATGTTCTAGTTTTCCTACAATAATATCTATCACTCTACCATTGGCATGGCTCCGTTCGAAGCCCTATATGGAAGGCCGTGTTGCTCACATGTGTGTTGGACTGGGGTTGGGGAAGCAGGTGTTCTTGGCCCGGAGGTGGTGCAGATCATGACAGAGAAGGTTCAGCTTATATGAGAAAGGATGAAGGTGGCTCAGGATAGGTAGAAGTCATATGCCGATGATAGGAGGAGACCCTTGAAGTTTGAGGTTGGGGACCACGTTTTCTTGAAGGTCTCCCCTCAGCGTGGGCTGCAGAGGTTTGGCAGGGGAAGTAAGCTCTCTCCCAGGTTCGTCGAACCCTTCGAGGAGTTACATCGGGTCGGTAAGGTGGTTTATCATCTAGTGTTCCCACCACACCAGCAAAGGGTGCACGATGTCTTCCATGTGTCCCAGCTTCATCGATACCTACACGACCACTCCCACATCATCGATTGGGGATAGTTAGATATCAAAGACGATGAAACCTTTATGGAACGGCCAGTGAAGATCGAGGGTCGTGAGGATAAGGTGCTTCGTGGACGCACCATCCCATTGGTTTGTGTGTTATAGAGGCATGGTGGGATTGAGGAGAGTATCTGGGAGGTGGAAGAACAGATACGTGCCCAATACCACAAGTTGTTTTGAGTTTTATCCTATTTTTTAAGTACTTGTTTGTTGTGTAATGCTTTACCTTGTTGACTATAGGATGTGCAGTTTCCTTTTCTGTGAATGTGTGTGAAGTTTCAAAAAGGATGGGGAGGGGAGTATCTGATTCCCAGTTAGGACGCATTAAAGTGGATGTGCCTAAACCCGTGCGGGTGAGTCAGTGCCGCCCAAAGCGGATAGTATCTTAACACAGAGGAAGGGAAACCCCTCTCCCACCTAGCCAGACGGTTTGGTGTTTTGTTTTTCCTGGTTTCAAGGGGAAAGGAGTGGTAGGTCATCCGTGGTTGTGCAGGAAATAAGGTGTTCCTATTTCAGAGAGGTTCACTCATGAGAGGTATCTTCTGGGGTGGTTTTTCGGACCCCCCCCCCCCCTCTTTCCTTCGGGTCTGGTTCTGGATTCTCGAGGGTGAGAATAGTTTTATAGGTATCTGATGTAATAGCCTAGACCCTCATGACCCCTCCCATTGCCAGTTTTCGGTGAGACCAATCGGCGAGACCAGTCGGCGCGACTGATCGGTGGGACCGATCGGTGTCATCCAGCCTTGGCGGGCTTTCCTTCTGCAGCCATCCCTATAACCCCACTTTTATGCCTTTTTAACATTTTTAAGCGTTTCAAGTCCGTTTTTAAGCCATAATTAATATCTAAAAATCCAGAGAAACATCCTTATTAAATAAAAATTAATCCAATCGTGTGTAACCACCCAACCGCGTGGAAGAACCATGATCCGAATTCCAAGGCGTTCAAATTTTTTATCCCGTAACATTGGGATCTCATCTATTTATCACGCTGGATTTTCTTCTCCTTCCTCTTGGCTAGTATCCTCTTCCTTGTGCATTGAATTCCTTTGTTTCTGAGGCAAGTGGTACACCTCTTCTGAAGCCCTGCAAGTCGCGTATCCCCTATTTCTAGCGCGTGGAGAAAAACATCGATCGTTGATCAATCAAGTAGGGGTTTCACCTTCGTCTCTCCTTTCTATGTATCTTGCGGGACGGGTACGGTACTGTTTCTGTAGAATTGGATGAACCAAACTTTAATGCAGATAATAAACAGATTTCTAAAGAATGAAGGGGGGGTGGGTGTGATCGATGTCCTGCTGTGCTCTTTAGGTTGTTATGTGTTGTGAACTGTATGAGCCTATGATCACTGGAAATCATGGTCGTTGGTGGTATTTCTCTATGCACAATTAAACTTAGGTGCTCCTAGATGTTTAAATAACAGTAACATGGAATGGGTTAATTACGTATACTCGATTAAATAAATTGAACGCATCGGGATCAACCCTTTTTTGTGATAACCACAGTTAAAGTACAGTGGAATTGAAACCATGGAGTGTGTTAAATCTTTTAAATCTAAAAATACCTGCATGGGCCTTTCTTGTGTTGGTGGTATCAGTTTGGTTGTTTCTTTCATGGGCCGATTATTGGGGTGATATGGGTGGGGATGGGATCCCCTGTTGTTGTACTTTTTCTGGTTGTGAATTTGAGGTTCTGTGATTACTCATCTTATATCACGAATTGGGGTGGGATCCTCTGTTGTTGAGAATATGTTTGCTCCTAGATTTTAGGGATCTGGGGATGTATATTATGGTTTCATTGGTTCCAGTACTTCGATGGATCTCACTTATCCCTTTGATGTTGTGACCTCGAAAGAGAACCGGGTGTGAATGCTTAAATTGTTGTTGGTTGTAACATTTTTACCTTCATCTTTGCTTAAGCTGTTATTTGCCCAGTAGTGCAGAAACTTATTTTAAACATTATTACTGAACATGAAAGCAAGGATGGGGAAAATAAAGTTTCTGTTTGATGTGAGTTGTGAGTTGTGACTTGGGGTGGGTTATGTTCTCTTCTCTTATGAACGAATGGTAAGGATAGTGTTCTTTAGGCTGGCTGAAGAAAAACCTAGATTGGGAGAGTGCTTGCAACCTATACATATACTTGTAGTTTTTGTGTTTCTTATTCGCGCCCCACCCAAGTTGAGAACTTAGTGCCGAACAACCCCATTTCATGGGGGAGGGTCTTTTTCCCAACACTTCTATTAGTGGCTGGTTATTAGCTTCATTCGGCTCCCTTTCTCAGATATCCCAAGTATCTTCTGGTAGGCTGTGATGGCCTGAAGTCCATTATTAGCCCATGAATCTTCGGTCAGGGTAGTGTGGTGGTTGGCCCAGGTGTGTGTGGGCAGGTGGTTCCCAAGTATCTTTGGGATGAGGCCTAGGTTTCTTCGGGCATGGCAGTGGTTCTTCTAGACCATGTGTCTTCGGGCGTGGCAGTGGTTTTTCTGGCCTAGGTGTTTACAGGGGTGGGTATGTGTGACAATTGTGGCCCAGGTGTATGTGGGCAGGATAGCGGTTGTGGCCCAGGTGTTTTCGGGCGGGATATGTGGTTTTACCCCAGGTGTCTACGGGCGGGTGTGGTTGTGGGACTGCGGTGAGAATGGCAGGATTGGTTTGATGAGTAGGATGTCTTCAATAACCAGTGGGAAAGTGGAGCGAGGTGCCCAAATATCGATGTGTTATTACTATACATTACTTGACTTGCGTTATTTAGGGAGTGTTCCTTGGTGAGTCTTGGGTGGTTAGATTCCTTGTTAGGTTTTGGGTTATCGCTTTTCTCACAGGGCATTAGTATGCCTCCCCACTTGTGCATGAGAGTCTTTTGTTTTTCCCTACTGAGTATACTTGTATGCTCACCCTATGTATATAAAACTGCTTTCAGGTTTCCAAGAGGACTTCGAGGATCATGTTGGACCATAGTAGATCAGACCTTGTAAAAGATCATTGCAGTTGCTGTTGTTCTTTATTTTGGTATTTATATTTGTAGTCTCCTTATACATTGTAGATTTTACTTTTATAACATGCATTGGGAATGGTCCTTGGCTTTACTTTTACTTCAGTTTTGGTGTTGTGGGATTCACTATCTTATCTCCCGATCATATTAAAAGAAAACGGGTAATGCCTTCCATATATTGTGTGATTTTATACCCTTGGTGCTGGTCTCCACTCTGGGACATATTGAAGGCAGGTTTCAGGGGTCACTATCTCTCCTTTAACTTAAATAAGGAAGGGCCTGGAAATCTGCTGACCCTTCCCTCTTTTTGGTGAAGGCGGGTCATGACATTATATGTGATTTTTAGTGCCTAATGCATAAAAAAATATTCTTTAATGGTCATCATTTTGAGAAAATTATGGAATAGTGGATTAAATTAATTGCTTGATGAAATTATACATTTTTAGTAAGTATATTATCTATATGATCTAAATATAGATGGTCCGAATTTATTTATCTATAGAAAAATTATCTTGGAAATGAAAATTTTGTCCTAACATGTTCATTTTTGATGAGATAAGGGACTTTTCACACCTCTTTTGTTTATGGTTTTCTGATTTTTACTATTCTTGTGATCATTCACATTATTGTGATCAATGATATTTTTAACATTCCATAATTATTTCGGAATATTATTTTATTCCATATTTATATCATAACTTTCCAATAATTTATTCTTAAATATAAACCTATTTTTTTATTATTCCATATAAACTTCATTATTCCCTCTCTATCTCCCTTCAACTTGATGTTTTATTAATGCTTTTTACAATTTGTGATTTCAAAAATAGTATTCCAAAATTTCAAAACCATTTTTACTGAGTTCATTTTAAAAATTTTGTGAAAAAATTTATTAAGGGATGGGGTGAATTTAACACCCCAACATTTAAAAATAAGAACATTATGTTCATTAGCGTATGCGGGACACAACACTGAGTGTAAACATCCCACAAAATATATGTCCGTTATAACCTACCCATAAAAATGGTGCGTAGAAATATGATTAAATACATTATGATATATTTTTATATACATATATTACATAATCAATATAAATTTATTGATAAATAGTAGATAATCACTCAATGTCTATTATTGTCATTTTATTCCTCAAAAATAAGTTTTATTGAAAATTGTTTTTTTCTTTCAGAGAGAAATTTTATAATCGATTTCAATAAAAAAATTAAACTCTATTTGATAAAAAAATTAAAAATTTTCATATCAAAATTAATTTAGAGTGAAATTTTGGAATTTTTTAGAATGTATTGATTTTTGAGGGAATAGTGAAAAATATTGTTTTTTGTAAAACTACTATTTATTTTCTATTGATTAGTTAATTTAAATGTCCCACTATGATTATAATTTTATTTCGAGTAACATAAGTATTTTTTAGTTATATATAATTATATTATTTATATTTAAATCATCTTTAAAACATATTTAGTATATGTTTAATTTTAGTCTTTAAAACACTTTTTTAAATAATTTCAACGTGCTTAATAAATTTTCTATTTTAATTAATTAAAATGAAACCAAATGTAGAATTATTTTAATTAAATTTATTTATTATATATGTATATAAATGAACTTAAATTTATATAATTATGATACTATTCACAATTTTAATATAAGATCATCTTATGCTTGAAAATTACATTTCATGAAAAACCTCATTTTCAGCACATTTGTGGTTTTTATGTACAATTAAATTAAAAAAAATATTTGAATTTAATTTGATAAAATTGATTATATATTTTAAATTAGAAAAATTTATATTATAAAATAATTTAAAAATAAATTTTTATAATAATGTATAGTAAAATAGAAAAAATAATTTACCACAGTTAAGGTTAAAATGGTTTTACCTAGGGTAAATCTAAAATGATAATTTTAAAAATAACCAAAAAATAATCTAAAAAAATTTTATATATAATTATTGTGACCCTAAATTGTCAATTTCCTATGAATTGTTTTGTTTTGGAGCCTTTTTCATGTATATATCATTGGTATAAACTTTTGTTTTCAAAAATTCCAGGTGTGTCCTCTCTCCCACTAATAAAAGACCACATTATATCCTAACATATTTGCACCATAAATTAATTGTAATGTAAAAAATACATAAAGTAATACATTCACACTTCCCTCCAAAGCACCAAGTTTACTTTTTTTTATTATAAATCCCTCTAATGACCTTTTTTTCAAACATAAATAGGTCGCCTAAAGAAGATGTATTGTTCTTAACCGAGTATTCAAATTTATTTATTCTTTCACCTCAACCAAATATTCTTCAAACATGATGATATAAAATAATAATTATCTATTATATACTAGTATTTTATAATGTTAAAATAATACACTAAATCCAAATCATCATCCATCAAATCGGAAATGAAACAATAATTCTTATGTACGATGAACTACCACTTCATGAACCGATGTATTTCATTTTTCCTCTTCACATATCACAACTATTAATGATGATAGATTAAATTATTGTGTATGATATTTATAAAATATTAAATACTATGGAACATTAATATATTTTATTCCTTCTTACATTAGCATCCATTGAAATATGATAACGTCATTTGTCTGTATGTCTGACTACTACCTCACAAAACGATTAGATTTGTTTTTTATTACCTCACACCAATGATGGTATATATAAATTTATTTAAATAAATAGTATAATTTTTATCATATAATTTTAATGATATAATGTCAAAATAATACATACCTTCTCTTCATAAAGGTCATTAAATAATGTAAATGTTTTTCAGGAGTATGTATGGTATATAATCTACATGAATATAATATAGTTCATAATTTATAATCATTATTAATGGTTGTTTTTAAAAGTTTAATATATATATATAAATGAAAATTATGAAATATTTATTATTTTCTATATATTTTAACAATGACCACTTTTATCATTGTTAACATACAAAATACTTTTCGAAAATATGGATCGAACGTCCTCAAAAAACCCAACGTGGAATTAAGACATACTCTGTATTCATAATATATATTATTTTGTGTAATATATAATGACCATGAATTAATTTTATAATTATTTTCATGAAAGTTATTGGATTTGAAAATATATATGATTTTGTTCCATTTATGATGTTTTGGTCAACATATTACCAAAGTAGTTAGGGATCTCGTCTCAATTTTCATTTATTGAGGTATATTTCATTATTATGGAAAAAAAATATTTTATGATTTGTATATATAATTTCCATTTATTATATTATATGACGAATATTTCATACTTCGTGGAATTATACTTCTCAAATTTTAATATTTCATCTAAGGGGATATAATATGAATGTTGTCAAGTGGTAAAGAGTTTCTTTTCTCAATTTTATTTTTTTGGTTTATAACCCTTTTTCATTAACTCCATTATGAAAATATTATATGTAATTCTATCTTTAAATTTTCATATTATGTATATAACCATATTTTTTTGGATTGACATTTGTTTCAAATAATCTCTCTATTTATTAACTCTCGATTCAATCAAATGATCATTTAAAAGGATATTCGACTCAAAATCCCTTTCCTGAGGACATACATTTAAAAAAATGCACCTTGAATATTTCATAATGATTGTATAATTCCCATAGAAAATTTAATGTCATGGATATAATTATTTTAATGAAATTTAATATTTTATTTGATGTTCTTCTTCCATGGGATATACGATTGAAAGGTTAACAAAGTGGAATTGGCATTATGATAGAATGTGTTTTCATTTCAGGATTGTTTATGTTCAATGTTATTTTTTAAAAAATTTCGTGATCTTATTTTCTTGAGACAAACACATTTTTTCCCCTCTAGTTATGAATTTTCATTACATGTTTATTTTTGATTTCCTTCCAAATTTATTAAAGAACAATCAATAATGTTTTTTATAAGTGTTACTAATGATGTATCTTGTTTTATATTTGGAGTATTTCTCTTAAATATCCATGTTATCTAAAATATTTTAAAAATAATTATTTTTTAAAAATAATTTTTTTATAAATATATTTAAAATTATCATTAAATTTTTTTTAAAATATTTTAAAAACTAAATTTGTTAATATTTTTGAAAATAGTCACTTTTGAAACCATTTAAAATATGTTTGAGAAGAATAATGATTTTTATTGTTTACAACATGAATAGATTTTTCCCCAATCCTGATCATTATTTTATTTAAAGCTTACTCGTTATGTTTCATTTATTTTTTCAAAGAAAAGGATTTTCACAATTTTTATAGATTTTTTAGTTTCAGAATTTTATTTTAAAATTATTAAAGTTATTTTCACTAGGAAGGTTCTAATAACATGTTACTGGTATTTAAATTCATCAACATCAACAACTATGGATGATACTCTTAAAATTATAGGGATATGTGATATTGATACTGTTTCGGATGCTTTCATCAGGGACGCGCGCAACCGTCATGTAGAGGACACGCTGTTGTGGCCTCGCATTCCCACTTTCCAAAGGCGGGTGGAATCCGCTCCTTATTTAGGGAAGTTTGCTCCTTGATCGAAACCAGGATGATGGGATGTCAGTTCTTCTTTCTGTGGATTCCTCCTCGGAGCTCGTCACCTTGTCCGGGTCTCCCTCATAGATTTAAAATGTGGTTCGTGAAGCTCTTCCCGGTGCCATTTCTTCATCGACACCGGTTAATTACGCCGCTTCTGTCAGGACCTTCCAAGGTGTCCAGTTAATGCAGCAACCTTCGGTTAGGAGAGTAGTCACGTTAGGAAATCACTGGCGTGTCCAGATGTTGGAGAATTGGCATGTTTGTCTTCTTTCCCTTCTTATAGGGCTTCTCGAGGGCACAGAATCTCGAGTCATACCACATTGAATGCAGGTAACTGTATGCCATAAGCATGTAATTGAGGTTTTCCTCAGCCTCCCATCTTTAACACAGGGTGTGCCACATGTTTAACATCTAGCGAAGACAGATCAGACTGATCGGAACACTAGATGGAGTAGATCAGACTAAATAACCCCCTGGAGGGATCACTGATGTTGGGGCCGGCACATGGGTGGATTCTCGGATACTATGGAGGGGGGTGAAATGGAATGATCCCATCGGGATGTTGCAGCCCGGGTAAGAATCAGGATGAATGATGGCTTTGGGCTTGGGTCTCGAGGAGACTTCCTATGTATCCCCGTGGTAGGGAATCAAAGTCTGAAAAGTTCGGCGATATGGTGGGACACCTGATGAGGTGACCCATGAGAATGAACGAATGGATGGGACCTAGAGGGAGTAAGACCTCTGGGTTAGGGAATGAGATTCCTGAGGCATGTGAGCTTGAGATAGGGGTTAGGATGAGACATGGGTGTTGGGATTGAACCTTGTGGACGCCTCCTACGTACCCCCATGCCAGGGAATCATAGTCCACGTTGTTAGATGAAATTCAGTTTAACGTCATGCGGGATAGGGCATTTGGGGATTACACTCTGGGGTAGCCCAAGTATATGGGGTTGGTGAACTGACGTGAAGATGGACCTGGAGTCCAGATGGATTGGGTCTTACACTCTGCGACAACCCATGGTGGTGGGGCTTGAACCTCGTGGAGGCTTCCTACGTACAATGCCTTAGTACGGATCAAAATCCCCATAGTTCAGGATGGAATTGGGATTATGCTCTGAGATGTCCCATAGTGGTGCAGCTTGAACCACGTGGAGGATTCCTACATACCCTACCTTAGCACGGATCAAAGTCCCTGTAGTTCGGGATAGAATGGGGCTTACGCTCTGAGACGGCCCATAGAGTTGGTGAACTGACGTGAAGGGTTAGGTACGACTGAGTGGTGGGATTTAACCTTGTGGAGTCTTTCTACGTACCATCCCTAGACATGGATCAAAGTCCTTGTAGTTCTCTAGAGGTGGGGGTCAAGGTCGGTGTTTACTCTATGCTCATGGGAGTCATGCTCAGTGTGAGAAACAAGAGGTTGCAGGGGCCTGACGATCACGTTGCGAAGGGTGTGTCTGTGGGAAGAAAAGTGGGGATTACGTGTTGAGCGGCCCATGGTGTCAGGACTTACTCTAGGATGGAGGCCCAAGGGAGACAAAGTGCAACGAGAGAGGGATTTGGCACCCAGGAAGAGAGGAGGAGTCCCACTTCCCATCATGCTCTCCGCTGGCACTGGAGACGAGGAAGTACGGAGGTGCATGGGTGTTACCTCCCGCAAAAAGGTCTATGGGCTTACACCACGGCGGCTGCCCTTACCTGCAGACAAACACCACTCTAATAAATCATCCCCTATGAGGGATGACCCCACCATCCCCGTGGAGATGAATGGGTGTGGAGAATTTCCGAGGTGGGGGGACCCTGCGTGTGTGGCACGGGGTCGGGTCATAGTTTAACGCCATGTGTTGAGGACGAGGTGCTCAGTAGTTTAACATCTTGCAGCTCGGATGAGGTGGGTTGGCTCCGTACCCCTAGGACTTACATAGCCGGTGCCCTCTTCCCCTTGTGGAAGGGAAGGCATCGCAAGTCCATTCTTGAGGGGGTGTCGTAGGGAAAACAATCAAGGGGTCCATGTTAGTGTGGCTATATGAAGAAGCAATAGTCGTTAGCGTAAATATGCAAACAAGAATTAGGCGAAGCAACGCAATGGGAAGAATTTTCCAAGGGACATTAAAGTTACTTCGTATGAGCCTCGAAGACCGTATGGTAAAACTGTGTATGATACGAATGCTCGGGGTGCACAAGACACCTGAAAATAGCACCCAGAAGGAGGGAATCAGGTACTCGCACACAGGGGGATCACGGGGAGCACTGAGGTGAAAAGTGCCAAAGGATTGCATGCAACCCTTGGGGATGCATGAAATAAGGGCAGCCGAGGCTTTGCGTGACTTGAATGGATTGCGCGCAAGGTGGGAATAATTACGCACGAGTGGCGAGGGTCGAGCGTAAGGACAGGGGGTGCGCAATGATTGTGTGCAACTGACAGGCATGCGCGCAATGGAAGGAATTGCGCGCTGGGGGGGCAGACCCCAAGGGGTTAGAATTTAGTCTAAGCCAGGGGGATCTCATGCGAAGGCGAATCCCGAGGTGACTTGGTGTGAAATCGAACCCTACCTAAAGGCCATATTGCGCGTAAGTGGAATGGAAATTATGCACATGAGAGGCGGTTTGAATTCTTTAGCCCCAAAAAGGTAGGGGGTCGCCCTCTATTTATAGGCATCTGACGGTGCAGAATTCTAGGGTTGAACAAAATAATTGCGCGACTGATGCGGCGGTGCGAAATATCAACTGCACGGGGTTCGAGCGCAAAATTATTTTACGTCGGCACCGGGACCTTTCGTGAATCCTGGTACCTTCAGCACGAAACGTAATTTTTTACCGCACTTATTTTTTTTCGTGCAACATCTCTGGGCCCTCTGGACCGGGCTTCTGGGTCCGAATATGACTTTTTTTTTGTTCCAGAACATTTTCCGGCACTTACGTATTTTTCGGCATCTACAAATGCCCCTCGTCGGAATTGGATCGGCGAGGGGTCGTCACGATCGGATTCTAAAGGAAACGCCGAAATGCAAGGCCCATGGGCCGTTGGCATGCAAAAAACTCGAGCAGCGTGAAAAAACCTGGTGAGGCGTGGAAGCCTCTTTACGCACGGGAGCGGAACCCTGGATTGGCCTATAAAATCTGACATGGGCCCTATGCTCCGTACGACATTTCTCGCGTGATAATCCTTGAGCTCTCGTGCGCGAAATTGCTTCCTCATCTACGCGAAAACCGCTTGGCTGAGATTTAGCAGCCTTTTACGTGCAAACCCATGATTTTCCACGCAACACTCTGAGATTTCACACAAGTCACTGCTTTTACGTGATCGACTCCTAGATTCCATGCCAATGTCCCAGATTTCGCGCACAACATTTGAACACTTATCTTTAAGAAGATGGTTTCAAACCAGGTTGGTGAGGGGAGGCCGCTGCGCGCAGAGTTGAGATGGCTGTGAACTAGGAGGTTTACGGTGCAAAGAGGGTGGTCTCCAATAACTACACACTCTTCAACGTGCTAACTCCCTCCCAAAAAGAGTATGATTTATCAGAAAATATGTTGTTGTGGAACTTCGGAATTCTGGAGGAGGTCCCACTACCGAGCTTCGAGGTTGACACACTGTGGTCATGGGTGACCCATGAAGACGACCTTCCTAGTTACAACATCACCATCAATGGTCATCCTACCATAGAAACCAAACACATGGATGTATATGTCCTAAATCCAAGGACTAGGACCATTTTTGGGGGTGATCCTGTTGCAGAGAACTCACCATCCCTCTACACGAGCACTTTCTGTCAAAGCATGACTAACGAGACCAAAGGCTGGCTGTAGGACTGGGATCTATGGTCCGGAGGAAACTTTACCAGTGAGTGGTCATGGGCGTACTGGGTTCACCACACATGCGACCAATTCGGGGCCGAGCTGTGGCACATCGGTCTATTCCAGGCTATGTGGATGTCACAGTTCCACTTCTACCTGCAGCCTGAGCTTGGACCGAAACATTTCACTCGGTGGTCCCCTGACACCAACACATTCCATCTTCACCACAGGGATGTCGGCATCAGTCTCTGGGACATCCAGTACATTGGAGGCATCCCCTTAGAGGGCCATCAATACGACGAGTTCCTCCCGCCGATGAACATATGGGGTGATAGGTCTCAAACCCCCATACTAACGTGGCACCTACTGGAGTTATCCAAGGAGAAGCTGAAGGTCAAGTATTTATAAAAGGAAATTTCTTATAAGGACTGGTTCAACCTGTTCTTGGAGAAGGACCCAGAGGTCAAGATGCCTGGGCGGGGAAAGCGGTGTCCAACCGCAGTTCACAGGAGGAAGAGAGGATCCTACTGGAGGATCTTGGAGGCGGGGAAATACCAGATGGAGGATGCTCAAGATCAACTCATAGAAGTGAGTCGCCAGATAACCAAGCTCCAAGATGGACAGGCATGGGCACAGGCCAGGGTCGGCGAGTTGTGCTTCGCGGCTACTGACGAAGAAAGAGTTCTCATGGAACGGGAGGAAGTTCTGGAGGCCACCAACGAAAAGGTGGCGTCATTGGATATATCCATCCAAGAAGAAAACCCTTAGGGGGGGTTGTTTTGGCCAAACCCCTATACTTGTCCCGCTCTACTGCTTTCTGTTGTTTCCCTGAACTGCATGTATAGACAATCCTATTTACATGCCCCTTTTCTTAACATACTTTTCCCTCTAGTTTAACATTCTCGACCATAATCCTAAAATAAATACCAATACAACACTAAGCTCATGTGGGCCATGAGAAACAACAGATTCTCATACTATCACTTCGTTTGATTGCGAGAGCATTGACCAGGCTCTGGGAATTCAAAATTTGAACCCAAGATCCCGAGGAGACGAGGGAGGCCCAACCAAAGGCAGAGGACCTCAGACCAATCGATGTATCATCTTTTCAATGTGCTCTAGCGCACAAGAGGGGAAATTCCAGGGGAATTGGAATCAATCCAAACATAGGGAGATGAAAAATTTTAATCACGTTACCCTAATTCGGAACACTATCGGAGGGGTATGGCAATGGAGGATAACTGTTTACCGTGGTGGAAACGCAGCATCCATATCGCATTATCTTGAAATGGGGACAACAAACAAGGGGTGACCACTGACCATGGTTGCAACACGGGGCCCGACTCAAATATCATCGATCAGTCTTTCGGAACATTGTCCCAGGACAGCAGGCGGTCCATAGGTTGTGCATCCATACTGTTAGGGGGTCCTTCCAAACATGACCAGTCTTCCGGAATGTTGGCCCAGGACAGCAGGCGGACCATAGGTCAAGCATCCATACCATTAGGGGGTCCCATCAAATGTGAAAGAGGATGAAGATCTGAATAAATGGGCACACTAAGCATGGAAAGCAGAGCGATGGTTTGTTCGTATGGAATCCAAAACTCCCATGATTATGCCACTACGGTGGAGCCACATTAGGCGGACGTATTAATATGGTCACAGATCATCCCCGCTTTTAGACAGGACCTCTCTGGTGAGGGAACTGTCGCTTCCCAATGTCATTATAGGGAATCCCAAACTTATTCGGGGCAAATGCTGTCGTTACACAACTCCCCGAGAATTCAGGCCAAAGGGCCAACAGTGGGGGGGGATAGACTGGTGATTCTCGGGGCTGGACCCGAGACAAAATGTTTGGGCATCACTACGTTTCCCATAAGGATGGGAATCAAGACACACGTAGTTCTAAAAAGGGGACTTAGTTTAAGGTCATATAACTTGGACCAAGGATGGGTAAGGAGAGCAGGAGACACACAATAAGGTGGTTATGAAACCTGATGTGAATGAGGACATAAGCCCTACACACCATGTGTTCCCTGGGGAAGTGGTCCGGTCAAGGGACTAAACACGAACGTCAGGTTGGGCCCATGGGGAAGTGCCCGGGCACTCATACATATCCAATAAGTATGGGAATCAATCCATACATTGTTCTTGGAGGGTGTAATGACACGGTATGGTACATATGAAAAGGATGAAAGGGGTGTGCGGGTCTAGACCTCACACCAAAATAAGCGGCATTTGATGTATCATGTTTTTCCTTTGAGGTGAATGGTTTTTCTTTTGTGGAGAGACCGGCCTAAGGTAGAAATTCCTGGCATCTCCATAATATTCAAGCCATATATGGGCATTGAAAAATGGTATGGTAAATGACTGATACCCAACATGATGTCCTCTATGGAGAGGTCATCACAATGCAGTGTCATTTTCCGTTGTGCGGCCGGGACGATATCATCACAGTTAATGGTCATGTGGTAGGACCAACCAGCACAGTTTAAGGTCATATGGCTTGGACCTGGGGAAATACGCATGATGCAATTAAGCATACCCGACGTGAATGAGGACATAATTCCATACCATCACCAAGCGCGATTCCGGGAGAGGAGCCTCGGGCAAAGGGGTCGGCGAAGGACTAAAGATAGAGGGGAAGGAGACACTAGCCACCATCTGATCTAGGTCTGGAATGAAATGTCTGGGTGACCCCACATATCCCATGGAGATGAGGGTCATGCTGCGCATGGCTCTTAGAGAAGATATGAGCCTATAGTCTTAGCTCTCGGATCACAGGATCCCCGATAGACGTTGTATAGCAGCTATGTCTGCCTGACGTGTGGAGGTGATCTAAGGGTTAGTGCAAAGAGTTTCGTGATTCCACCTTGAAATGATGGGGTGGAACATAATGTGAATCATGTAACCAATATTCAGGGCCTGAAGGGGCTGGCGTGACGACAGAGGATTACTACTGACCATGTTCGCAACACAGCATCCTGTCGTGTTAGCCTGAAATAAGGACAACCAAATGAGCATCAACAACTGAACTTGTTTGCAACGTGGGATTTTTATCAATTCATTGTCCAAGACCCTCGGGGTCGTTGGACCGTAATGGTAGGATATCCCTTATGCATGGTATCCAGGGGGTTTTTTTGGGGGTCCCTTCAGGCGTGAAGGATAACAGGGGCCCAAATGAATGGGAACACGAAGCATGACAAGTGGACGGAACTTGACTAAGTTGAATCTGGCACTCCATGTCCTAGACCCGAGTACTCTAAACACATTAGCGGACCACGGAAAAGGGTCGAGGGGCTCAATTTAAGAGTGGCCAAAAGATGGTGGATTCCAGGGAGAAGGGGGCATGGTGCCAAAAACCCTGGACCACAACTATATATCCCCCTCATGGAGAGGGGCAGGCCAAGAAGCCGAGGTGACCGAGATATCGGGGGATCTCTTAAGAGATGGGGTTATACCTGAAATCTAGGTGTTCAGGTGGTCCTACGTATCCGATAAGGATGGGAATCAACCCACACGTAGTTCTAGTAGTACATTTTAACGTCATGTAGGATGATGAGTGGCATCTCATCAGAGGATGCGCACAGTACGGTGGGTAACCTGACGTTAATGAGGACATAATCACACATCATGCCGCACAATCCCATAAGAGGGAACCTGGGCTAGGGGGCCGAAAAGGCCAAAGGGCCTGAGGCTAGGCCTTGGTCAGGAAGGCCTGACCAGCTTGCAGTTTAATGTCTTGAAGTGGGGACGGGAAGAGGAGGAAGACACCCCAGATAAGGTAGGTGTACGGTGCGGCAAATAACCTGATGTGAATAAGGACATAATCCCACACCACACCATACCATCTAGGTAAGAACTTGTGCTAGGGACCAAGAAGGACAAGCCTCCAAATCCTGGGCCTCGGTCAGGAAGGCCTGCCCAGCTTTCAGTTTAACATCATGCGGGATGAGCGTGCAGTTTAAGGTCATGCGGGACAGATGCAGTTTAGGGTCATGCAGGACTAGATGCGGTTTAGGGTCATGTGGGACCATATACCGTTTAAAGTCATGCAGGACCATGGGGCTCAGGAAGAGTATTTCTTTAGGAACTTGGAATTGGTGGGAGGAGTTATACGTTCACCATCCATGGTCACCAGGGAGTACGCTCCATTGGGATAAACCTTATGAAAAATGAAAGGGATTTCCCATTTGGGCTCCAACTTGGATGGTTTCCTACCAGGGATCATTGGTGCTCTGAGGGCCAATACCAAGTCACCTTATAGGAAAGATCAGAGGCGAAACATCTTGTTGAAAGCTCGAGCCCTCCTTCTCTTTTGACTCTCTAGGTTTTGCACGACACGAAACCTATTCTCGTCTAGTGCTTCCAATTCTTCTAGATGGATTTCAGTCACCCTATCTAGAACTTGCTGATCATAGACCTCTGTGCGCAATGAGGGAAATTGAATCTTAATGGGCAGGACGGCCTCCGTTCTGTACACTAGGGAATATGGGGTCACATTGGTGGAATTACGGGTCGTCGTCCGATAAGGAAAAAGGGAATTGGGGAGCTTATCCGGCCAACTTTTCTTGTTCTGAACAACCATTTTATGCAAAATGTTAGAGAGGGTTTTGTTGAACGCCTCAGTCTAGCCATTTTTTTTGCGCGTGATAACGGGAGGTATGGTTGGAGCGAATATTATACGTGGGGTACAATTTCTTCAGCTCGGCTGCTCGGAAGTTGGTGTCGTTATCGGTGAGGATAGCGCGAGGTACCCCAAATCGATAGATGATATTGGAACTCAAAAATTCGACGATAGAACGGATCTTGACTTCCTTGAGTGGAATTGCCTCCGCCCACTTGGAAAAGAAGTCTATAGTGGTCTGGATAAATCATCACTGGTGAGCTGTTGCCAGTGGGTATGGCCCCATGACATCTAACCCCCAGACTGCAAAGGGCCAAGAGTACTTGGTGGTATGGAGAGTCTCTGGTGGTCGATGCACAAAGTTAGCATGAACATGGCACACATGGAACCTTTTGGCGAACTTGATGCAGTCATGGATCATGGAGGGCCAAAAATACGCTAGTCTCCAAATCTGGTGAGACAGTTTTGACCCGGCCAGATGGGCGCCATAGGAACCATTATGAACCTCTTGCATGACCAGTGGAATCTCGACTCCTTGAAGGTAACAGAGGAGAACACCATCAAATCCGCGTTTATAAAGGATCTGCTCAAGGCTGGGACTTCTCTAAAGGGTAAACTATATCATGCGGCATCTGATTCTCTCATGCTCGGCCTGGTATGATGGGAGATTACCGTATTGGAGGTATTCGACCAAAGGTTTCCTCCAATTGGCAACAACTTCGATGACCACATCTGAAGCACCCGGGGTTCCTGAGGTAGGGGCACCAGAGGTAAGATGGTTTATCCATGGGCCTCCATCATCCTCTAGGATAACGGGAGAAATGACTCTCTAGTTCCCCATGTGGATAATCAGGTCATCCTGTTCGGGCTCTGCAAGCGACGCAGCCAGGCTGGCAAAAGAATCTGCTCGACCGTTCTATGACCGAGGGACATGAATGACCTCTGGCCGAGATGAGAACTTGGATATTATCCAGAGAGTGTGCTCTAACAATGGTACGAGCTCAGGCTTTCTGGAAACATAGTCTCCATTGACCTGCTTGATGACCAGCTTAGAATCCCCTTTCACATGCAAATGGGTCACGTCGATCTAAAGGGCCATGTCGAGACCAGTAATGAGAGCCTGATACTATGCCTCATTGTTGGTGTAGCCTTCTGACAACATAAATGAGTACGGCAGAACAGCTTTCTCCGGGGTGATGAAGACGATACCTAGGTCCACTCTATTAGGCCTAGGACCATTGAGTCTCCTACCGATGGGGCTCCGGGAGGCACCGTCGAAGTGCATTTTCCAACATGGGACGATATGATCGACTGAGAGGATTGCCTCATCATGAAAATCTAGGTCTAGTGGATGGTCCATGGAGGTTGGGTGGGCAGCTAGGAAGTCTTTCAATGCCTACCCCTTGATAGCCTTCTGGGAAACAAACCTGATGTCAAACTATTGTAGGATCACCGCCCACCACACTAGTCAGCTAGTCAACATGAGGAGATTAATAATGTACTTCAGCGGGTCAACTCAAAACACCAACTGTACCTCGTGGTGATGCAGGTAATGCCACAGTTTCTACAGGGCAAATATGAGCGCAAGGCAGATTTTCTCGATGGGGGAGTATCTGGTCTCCGTATCAAGAAGCATGCGGCTGATGTAGTAGAGGATATTATCCATCCCCTCATTGTTCTTCTGGGATAGAAGGGAACCCAGGGATAGTTCCAGGGATGTGTCATTGAGAATCAGTGGATTCCCGGAGACGGGTGGAATCAAGACCTGAAGTTGGAGAAAATATTTCTTGATTTCCTCAAAGGTGGTCTGGAACTCCTCATCCCACTCATAAGCGGTGCCCTTCTTCATGAGCTGAGAAAAGGTCTTACACTTGCTGGATAGATTCGCAATTAATCAGCGTTTGTAGGCTAAGTGTCCTTGAAGACCTCAAAGCTCCTGAATATTGCTCGGGGGAGGTATCTGGCTGATTTCCTTGATCTTCTCTAGGTCGATCTCGATTCCCCGGTGTCATACAACTAAGCTGAGAAATTTACCAGTGGTGACCACGAAGGCAAACATGAACAGGTTTATCTTCAGGTGGCGGGAATGGAGGAAACTGAACACTTTCTTCAGGTTCTTGAGATGGTCCTGAAGCTAGCGATATTTGACCACCAGTTCGTCCACATAGCATTCCACTAGTGTCCCGAGGATTGTCTTAAATATGAGATGCATGGCCCACTGATAGGTGGCACCTACATTCTTCAGGCCGAATGGTATGACCTGGTAATAGAAAGTACCCTGGGCACCATGAAAGTGGTAGATTCCTCATCCTCGACGGCCATCCGGATCTGATTATATCCAGAGTAACCATCCATGAAGGAGAGGGATTGGAAACCAGCCATAGCGTCAAGCAAAAATTCCATCACTAGAAGGGGAAAATCACCCTTCGGACAGTGGTGATTGAGATCGTGGAAGTCGATACAGACTCTAATCTTCCTTTTCTTCTTCCTAACTGGAACAATGTTGGCTAACCACTTGGGGTACTGAACTTCCTTGATGAATTTAGCTTCGATAAGCTTGTCATTTTTGGCCTCAACCATGGAACTGTAAGAATGGTGCATCTTTTTGGGAGGCTTCTTGAACCCGCGATGGTTTGCAGGTAGACCGAGGCAGTGGATGGCTACCTAAGGATCTAGTCCTGGCATCTCATCATAACTCCAGGAAAACACATCATAGTGTTGTTTGAGGAATTCCACATACCACTACTGCTTCTCAAGAGACATAGCGGTGTTGATCAACATGGTTCTCGGATCTACCTCACTTCCGAGGTTCACATGTACCAACTCATCGACCGTGGATGAGACTCCTTCCACAATGGAAGGGGGAGTGTTCTCTATATCTTCTTCTCTACTTGTGGAGGCATCATCAGCAGGGGGAGCTGCTTCTAAGCTATCAAACCCTGATGGGCGGCTGCTACCCGCTTGTGCGGTCATGGTTATTGCATCGGGGCCCTCTAGTGCCGCTGAGACCATGAATATGAAGGCTGTAAACCCAATCCCATCTGGTCTTCGGACCATGGGGCCACGTTTGATAATATCAAAGCAGTAGTGGCGCATCGCCCAGAGCTAACTTATCCCAGCCCGGTGAAATATACAAGTATGACGGACAACTGTCACCATGAGCTGGACGTCTCAATACCAGATGGGAGTGGGAGGCTCTGGGATCACTAGAGCCTGGTTCGTATAAGAATATGAAGTGATCCTCTGAAGCTGCCTGGATTTGGGAGTGCAGTTCTCTCTCGTTCCAGAAATTACAAAACAATTCCTCATATCGGGGGTTGTGGCCTCCAACCGATGGATTGGAAAGACATAGGCGTCATTCAGGCCTATCCAAGGGTCGGTTGTAGTAGAAACAGGCTCAACCTCACTTGCCTCGACTTTCTAATCCTTGCTCTTGTAATAATTGGCATCCAAGTAGCGGGCTTCTCAAGAGGATAATAGAGTTGTATCACCTTGGAGTATTCCTACTCGACCATTAAGGGAGTACTTGAGGTATTGGCGATATGATGAGGGGACAGCTGCATGTAGATGGAGCAATGGCCTACCCATCAATGCATTGTATGCGGTGTCCTAGGAGACAACGATGAATTCAGTGCTAGAAAAAAAGACACCGAACTGGGTCTTCAGGCGGTTTTTTCTGACCAGGGTCTATTTTGTCCTATCATATCCATGGATCCTTAAATCATAGGGAGTCAGATCATCCTCAGATAACTCTAGCTTCTGCAGTGTCCATGTCGGGATAAGGATGATCCCAGAGCCAGTGTCAATGAGACAATGGTGAACCTCCACGCCATTGAACTAGCTAGTGATATACAACGGGTGGATGTGCCCCAGTATAGGAGGGTCTTCATCTTCACCAGAGAAAGAGATGACAGCCTGGCACTCGGCACTCTCAACTTCTTCAGCGTGGAAGGCTTCTACAGCTGCTACCTCCGTCTCAAACTGAAGGGGGCTTCGTAGAGCCTCTGCGAGTGTTTCGCGCATATCTGTTGATAGGCGAATGTCTTCAAGGATGGAGAGCCTTGCTCAGATACTGGTGAGGTGCTTCAGAGCATCATACACCCATGCCAGGCACGAACTTCTTCTTATTGGAGGCCGCTCTGCGTATGGAGGCATGGAGGACCCTGCGGGCTGGACCGACAGATGACTGGTACTAGGGACATCCTGCTGCTCATTAGTCAGAGCTCGGAGGGTAGTTGCCAGGTAAAGACCAGGCGACTGAGATCGGCCTGTCGCTGGGCAAAGATGATCATGAGATAGCCGAAGTGGCTCTGCCTGATCCAGTAACACAAACGATGGCAGAGGAGGGCCTGTCGTGTGCTGAGTTCTACGTTGGACCTGCTGTCTAGTCTCAGCGGCGTGCATGACCTAGATGGAGGTGCCAACTAACGTGCCCCGATGACCCATTTTTCAGCGATTCCGCTGATGTTTGTGCCAGTTTGGGACATTAGGGAGGTTCGTTTAGCGCTCCCCCTCATCGGGAGCCATATAGGGATTTACCAGCTCGACGGTGTCAACCAAAGCATACCCATGACTGTCACTTGATTAATCATCCACCACGGGGCAGATTCTGGGAGGGAATCCCATATCCAAGGGTAGGAAGTCACCAAGAGTGTGGGGCGACGACGACATTGGCGGGGTGTGCCTCTTCTTCATGCGATGTCGATGCTTGCTCTTCTGGGAAGAGGCCGGCTGAGACGATGACGCTGAAGTGGTGGTCACAGCATCTAAAGGCTCCGGCTGATTCAGGCATGCACGGATAATTCCATTGGCACAAGTGACCATACTGTGAGCCATCTGGTCACTATACTTTCGGAACTCGTGGTCAGGGACCTGCTTCCACGCGCCTCCATCATCGCTACTACTATCTGATCTCACAAAGACACCAGCCACTTGTGTCGGGGATGGGCCCAACCTGACTATGTTGTTGTTAATCTAGTCTTGGAGCTATTCCTTGAACACATAGAATCGCTTGATGGTGTTCCCCAGGATCCGGTGATAAGGGAAGTAGTTGGGGTGATCAGTGATATGTGCCTCTTCCAGCTTCTGGCACTTGTTCAGTTGCACGATTCTCTGCTCCAAGGCGCTACAGAAGTAGCTGGGGACCTGAGCCTCAATGAACGAGTATGTCTGATTCCTTCTGTCTGGAAAAGGGGCTATATGAGCCTGACCCTGACGGGGGGCCGGAGGAGCCTGCTGGGGGGGTGGAACTGGATTATCTCACCTAGGCGGCAGCGGCGCGTTACACGAAGGCGCCTGCGGATTCTGGGGCGGGTGCTGCTGGGTTGGAAATTGTGCATGTGGTGGAGGGCCTCTGTGAGGTTATGGAGTGGGCTCCACTTGTTGCAACTCTAGCTGTCTGGTGGCATCTATCTGGGCCAAGGCAGGGGGCTCGGCTCTGGTATCTCTCCTTGCTAGAATTTTAGGGGGCAGTAAGCATTCCTGGCCAGCCTGTTGTAGAGCTTCCTCAAGGAGATGGTCCTTATCCGAGAAGTCTCGAAACCCTCCGGGGTAATTATGGGTGATCAGGGAGGGAGCCAGTTCTATATTGACATTCCCCATTCACATTTTCATTAATTTCTCTTGAGTCAACGACATGTCAATGGGTTATGTGAGGCCCTTCCACCGGGCGATAAAGTCCCCGACTCGCTCTTCGGGCCTTTGCATGAACCTGAAGATTTCTGCGATGTTCGTCTTCTAGGTGGTAGAGATGAACTGGAAAAGTAACAGTCTGTGAAGGTCCTCCTAGCTTGTCACAGATCCAACAGAGAGCTGGCTGTACCAAATGAAAGTTGGACCCTCCTGCATCTGAACAAAGCAACGGAGCTTGGAGGCCTCCTGCTGCGCTGGAGTCCCTAACATAAGCCCACACCTCGAGTGGAAGTGGGCCAGGTGCTATGGAGGGTCCCACATCCCATTAAAGGGGGAGAAAGTGGGATTTAAAAATCCTAGGTGTGTCGACATGTCTTCCACCCATGCTGGTTATGGCCTTCCATCAGGTGGGACAACCACTTGTCGCGTTTCCAAAGCTTCCAGGTGGGCAATGAGTGCCGCCATCAGATCTTCTAGGTGCGGGTCCCTGTCCTGACGTCGATCCCTAACCACGAGCGCATTTTCAGGATCTTCAATGTGGTATCCGAGCTCAGCAGCTCTTGGAGCGGCTGGAGGAGTGACCCTTGGGACGGCTAGAGGAGCCCAGACGGGGTTCCCTGGGCAGTCTCTTCATTCAGGAGGGTTCGGCAAGACATATGGTGCCCTCTTTCCATGGGATCCAGCTTCTGCTCTGTCAGTGAATACATCAGGATCAAGGTTGCCTAGGAGAATCTCTCTGAGGGGTAGTTTTTCCTGCCCCTATTTCCCCGGACTAAGATCACCATAGACAAGATGCCACTCTGCAATGCTCTCGGCCAGAAGACCATCGACCAACTTCTTTTGCTTAGCAAGTTGCTGGCGCAACGCGGCCTTCTCAGAGTCCTCCTCCGTCATCAGCACTAAGGCCGATGGTTCGGAGTGCTTGGAAGCTACAACATGCTCTTTGGCTTTACTGAAATTTCGTCTCAATACTAGTGACTCGGTGGGTGCAGGGAGACCTAGGAGGTTCCTCTAATGGAAATTAATCTTTCCTGATGGGTCCAGTGGTAGCACGTCCCCAGGGGGACGTTCCCATCGAGAAGTCCTAGCTCATTCGACTCACCTATCAGGTCAGTCATGTTGACTGCCACTCTTCCTAGAGGCATGCCCTCACTACGTCCAAGGGAGTCAGCCAGCCGGTGAATCACACTGAAGAAGTGGGCAGCATACTTCCCCCAGCCACGGACATGCACGTGGGGGGTAGCCTCCTCGACCACTCCGCGGAGTACATGAAAACTCTTAATGCACTGTTGATAGAGGGTCCTATGGTGGCAAGGTGACTCGGGGTGTTAGACTGTAGGGAGTGTGGCCAGGTCCACCAGGCGGCATTGTTCGCCGATTCCTTCGAGGTACTCTTGGCTCCCGAGATTAGTCACCAACAGGTGGCGAAGACGAAGGTGTGTAACGACCCTACATTTGGAATAAATTTTGTTTCCTAACTTTGTGTGTTATTTTATTTTATACTCAACAAAACTATTTCATTTAATAAAATGAGTATAATTAAAATGAGACAGTTGGGTTTCGACTTCTATATAACCATTAGTCAATAAGACCATTGGAAACTAAATGTTACAATTATTGTCTATAAATACAAGTGATCTTGATTAATTAATATAGAAAGAAGATTCGGTGGCCTCATCCAGTAGTCTCGGGCCAATCAAAGCCCATCTGACGGAACTCAGGAAGGAGGTACCACCTTTGGGCTTTACTCTGGACCAATCCTAGACTGAAATTTATCATGTGAATCTAGAATAGAATCGCCTTCACGAGAAGTTCAAGCTGATAGAAATCACTACTCGGGAAATGTTGGCCGAGCCGCCCCAAGTTTTAATCACTCTAGCACACCAAACTCTTAGGTCCTATGCTGGTGTTATAAGGGGTTATGTAACGAGACCGTAACTGCCTTGTGTAATCCTTTCATTTAAATTAAAATTATGATTTCTTTTTATGGTGAAGTTTGTGAATTTTGAAATGTCCGGATAAATATAGTATGCATATTATTGATGAATTTTAGAAGGATATTTTTTAAAACTATTTATGTAAACCATAAATAATTAATAGTCTGTAATGATTTTCTAAAAATGGTCTTATACAGTTATGTTCAGTAAGATATTTAGAGTCTAATAAGATCAACATAATTTTTGATGAATAGTAAATTATGAATAGTTATTTTAAACTTAGGATTAGTAATGTGACCAAATGGATTATTAATCTCACTTAAAGAAAGTATTAATATAATTTAGGCACCTTGATTAAGTAATGTGATTCAATAAAATAGGTAAATAATTGTTTTAGAAATTATTAGTCAAGTATTAGTTTTTTCGGGTGAATAGTATTTTTAATTAAAAATTAAATTAAAAAATTTTAGAAAATTATATTTATAAAATGGAGTTCATTTTTTAATTCAGAGCATCGATATTAGGTTATGGGGATTTTTGGGGATTTTTCTGGAAAAAAATGAATTTTCAATTAATAGGGTTTTTATGTAAAAATTTAATTAAAAATATTTAGAAAATTATTTTCATAAAATGGAGTTCATTTTTGATATCAGAGCATCAATATTTGGTTAAGGTGAAATTTTGGGATTTTTTCTGAAAAATTTGAATTTTCGGTGAATATCGAATTTTCAGTTTAGAGTTTCGGGTGTTTAATGACATCATTAAGGATGTAATAATTATGTAATAATTTTGGTCGATAGACTAATAGTAAGATAAGGTATAAGGTGTCCCAAGTGGCCAATACCATGTGCAGATACCATGGGAAACCCCGTGGGTTTTTCAATACCACCAATGAGGTGCCCCTTGGACATTAATACATTGTCCCCTCACTTCCCCTATAAATACCAAGACATTATTTCATCCTTTCCATTCCAAAATCCTCCTGAACGATGTTCTGGTCTCCTTACCTCCCAAAAAGTCCACCCAAGGTCCCCTCAAGCCTCCCAAGGTCCCAAACTTCATGATTTCAAAGTTACTCTTCAAGGAAAGGGATTCTACCTCTCTCTTTCTTTCCATGTATTCTCCTTTATGTCATATATTTAAGGCTCCATGTTCTTTTGTTGGGGATGTTCTTTTATAGTCATCCTACTTTCCTTTTCATGTTCATATGATTAGATACCCCCTCTTTCTCTCATCAATTAATTTTAAGAATGTTTAAGTGGTGCCATTAGGCTGCCGAATTTTTGTAAGGGATTCTTTCACCCTCCACTTTTAAGTCACGACATCCTTTTCATTTTGTCTTATATTTTCCATCTCTTTATGTTGAGGGTATGTTTTTATATGTTCTTATTACTTTCCATTTTATGTCCAAATGATGAGAGACCCATTTTTCTCTCATCAAATTGTTTTCTGAATGTTTAAGTGACGCAGTTAGGCTGTCGAATTTCTCGTAAAATAAATCACATCTTCTCTTTTCTTTCATGTTTCCCTTTCATGTGGTAAGTCATTAAAATTTCCATAACATGATCTTATTCAGTACTCATAATATATTATGAATTATTTATAAGTGGGTTACCCTTGTCCTCTATCTTTTCAATGTTTTCTAAAACCATGTTATATAGTCGTTGTGCTGTAGAAATGTCGTCTCAAAATTTCTATCTCGTTCTCTCAAGAGATTTTATTGTTTGTTTATGTGAATTCCAAGACCTATTTCGTTTCTATGGGTGTTCATAAATATATAAAGATGATAGATTTGATTCTTTAATTGACATACATATAACCCTCACTCCCTTTCCATGGGTTATAAATGACATAACGATCTTATTTTTAAGCTCTTTTTAAACCCCACGGCATTGTCATGAAACCCATTTATTTGATTCTATTTGGGTTATTTATGAAAAATTTTATTATGATATATGTGGATCACATGTATGTAAATAAATATTAAGGTTTCAACTGGATAGCGCTCTAATTCATGGGGTAATGATGTAATCTCTATGGATTACAATTTTAACGATACCATAGTGAATAACCTCGGTAGTTTTTTTTAAATGACACCTAGGGGATGGACCTTGGTGATATGTTCATGATTGTATAAGTTAATGGTTTTAGCCACATCATGAATTTATTAATCATGTTCTTTTCATTATTATATGCCTAATGATCTCTTTCTCAAGTCTTAAATTTATTTATCATGACTTTATTGATTTATCTCAAGTTCACATATAAAATGTTTCCCTTTTTTCCCTTACTAGGCCTTCTTCTCACCCTGTCCTTTAATGTATGTTCCTAGGTTTTGAGATGCAGTAATGAACTTAGGAAGAATAAATGAAGAATCCTTTAAAGTGTTTAATAATAATTTTTTTATATTGTCATGTATTAAGTTCGTGGTTTCTAAGACACCAAACCTTAAAGATCCTCAGTTTTGTATAATGTAATGAAAGTTTATGTGACAAAAGGCGGGATGCTATAGTTGGTATCAAATGATGGTTTAGTTATTTATGGAAATTGGGATATGAAAACTTTAGGAAGAACCCTATAGAAAAGTTTAAATATAGGAAATCTTCCTGGTATTTTTGTGTGTATTGAGTAAGTGGTTTATCAAGCAAATGAATCTTTGTCTAGATACGAGTAGGTAGAGGTGGCTCTGGCACACGTGTATATAGGGGTAAAACCTGAAAACCCCACATTGAGCTAGACTCTAATGGGAACTGGTACACGAAAACGGGCCTTGTTGCACTCTTGGTTACGACACTCCCGGGGGATATGTTTGGTTAATCTCAATATTTTTATGAATCATTATGAAGGAATTATAGAAAAATGTAATTGTATAAGCATGAAGTATTAAGACATAAAATCCTTTTAGTTAAAAGATTTTTAAATGAAATAAGTTTCTCATGAATGATTTATTCATTTAGAAAATTCCCCCATCATCTAAAAAGGCATTGACGTATTTTCTGAGGAGTTACTTGGACCTCCCCCAGAAATAGAGGTAGAGTTCTCCATTGAACTCGTACCTAGATCTCATCCAATGTCAAAGACCCCCTATAGTATGGAAAATGTGGAGATAGAGGAATTAAAGAGAGAACTCCAAGATCTTTTAGAGAATGGGTTTATCCAACCAAGTGTGTCTCCTTGGGGAGCACTAGTTCTCTTTGTGAAGAAGAATGATGGATCGATGAAACTATGCATTGATTATAGAGAACTGAATGGGATCACATTGAAGAACAAATACTCTCTTCCAAGAATTAATGAATTATTTGACCAACTTCATGGGACTCAATTCTTCTCTAAGATTGATCTTCGTTCTGGCTATCATCAATTGAGGGTGAAGAATGATGGTTCCAAAAACGGACTTCAAATCAAGATATGGGCATTATGAGTTTGTTGTTATGCCCTTTGGATTGACTAATACAACTGATATTTTTATGGATCAAGAATAAGTTGATTTTGGAAACTTATGTTTTATCAAATGGATATCCTTTGTATAGGAAAATGATTTGGTGATTAAATGATAAAGGTTATTTTGGACAATGTTTTCTCTTTTGGAGTACTATATGCCTAAGGGAAATAAAATACTACAAGATTTAAATTGAGGAGGAATGGTTGAATGTTTTTTTAGGAATTTATTTATTTATTGTGGACATATGGAGATTTGGGTTATTTCTGGAAAATGATGAACCTAGCATAGAGAATATGTGAATACTTTAATTACACTTTAGTATGTGACTTTATTAGTAGTGGATGTTATTTAGAGATAAATGTTAATATTTATGGTGGAAGACTATGTGATTAAATCCTTATGAGTTTTGGGTTTCAATCTTATTTTGGATTATTTTGATGAATTTTAAGGATGATTGTGTATTAAATGGTCTCTCTTGAACTTTGGGTACTATTTGTTGAATTTTTGAGATTAATAGAAGTTTGTTAGAAAGGATTATCCTATTTGGGGATTATATGATCTCGTACTAACCATTTTGGTTTTAGTTGATTTCCAAATACAAGGGAAATATATATTTCTCCTTTTGTGGATTATGTGATTCTCTAGAAGATGATTCTTGTGATTTGTATGTGACCAAGTCTTTTTGAATGATCATTATTTGGAGAAAAGATTAGTTTTGGTAGATTCTTATTAAATGATGAAACTCTACTTGAAGGTAAGTATATTTACTTAGGTTTTTATTCTATGTAGTAAATGAATTCCTCAAAATTATGAAAAGGAACATAAAACAAAAATGTTGTTGGTTTACATTTCCTACTGGGTAATCAAAGACCGTTTAAACACAACATAGGTCTGTGATTTTCTTGTGATTAACTTTCTCTTAATCATGTTTTCTATCACTCTCCATCAGAACATGACCCTTTGTTTTCTCTTCCATATCCATGTTTCCCTACATGGAATCCTATTATGGGTTAACTCAGGTGACGTTTGTACATCCCTTCCATTCTTTTAAAGTAATAGTTTTACTGACTCTTTTTATGATGTGGGACATTCAATGAAATTTCCAAGCCCAATTTTTTTTTAAATTGCGAGGACACAATTTCTTAATGGGGGAAGAATGTAACTACCCGGTATTTTGAATAAATTTTGTTTCCTAACTTTTTGTGTTATTTTATTTTATACTCAATAAAACTATTTCATTTAATAAAATGAGTATAATTAAAATGAGACCATTGGGTTTTGACTTTTATATGACCATTGGTCAATAAGACTGTTGAAAACTAAATGTTACAATTATTGTCTATAAATACAAGTGATCTTGATTATTTAATATAGAAAGAAGATTCGATAGCCCCATCCAGTAGTCTCGGGCCGATCGAAGCCCATCTGACAGAACTCGGGAAGAAGGTAGCACCTTTGGGCTTTGCTCTGGACCAAACCCAAGCTGAACTTCATCATGTGAAGCTAGAACGGAATCTCCTTCGCGAGAAGTTCAAGCTGATAGAAATCACTACTCGGGCAATGTTGGTCGAGCCGCCCCAAGATTCTATCACCCTAGAACACCTTAGTCTTAGGTCATATGCTGGTGTTATATGGGGTTATGTAACGAGATCGTAACTGCCTTGTGTAATCCGTTCATTTAAATAAAAATTCTGATTTTTTTCTTATGGTGAAGTTTGTGAATTTTCAAATGTCTGGATAAATATAGTATGCATATTATTGATGAATTTTAGAAGGATATTTTTTAAAAATATTTATGTAAACCTTAAATAATTAATAATTTGTAATGATTTTCAAAAAATGGTCTTCTATAGTTATGTTCAGTAAGAAATTTAGAGTCTAATAAGATCAAATTAATTTTTTATTAATAATAAATTATGAATAGTGATTTTACGCTTAGGATTAGTAATGTGACCAAATGTATTAGTATTTTCACTTAAATAAAGTATTAATATAATTTAGGCACCTTGATTAAGTAATGTGATTCAATAAAATAGGTAAATAACTGTTTTAGAAATTATTAGTGAAGTATTAGTTTTCTAGGGTGAATAGTGTTTTTTAATTAAAAATTAAATTAAAAATGTTCAGAAAATTATTTTTATAAAATGGAGTTCATTTTTGAATTCAGAGCATTGATATTCGGTTATGGTGATTTTTGGGGATTTTTCTGAAAACAAAATAATTTTCAGTAAATAGTGTTTTATATAAAAATTAAATTAATAATATTTAGGAAATCATTTTCATAAAATAGTGTTAATTTTTGAAATCATAGAATTGATATTTGGTTAAGGTAAAATTTTGGGATTTTTTTTGAGAAAGTTGAATTTTCGGTGAATAGTGAATTTTCTGTTTAGAGTTTCGGGTGTTTAATGACATCATTAAGGCTGTAATAATTATGTAATAATTCTGGTCGACTTATGAATAGTAAAATAATGTATGAGTTGTCCCAAGTGTCCAATGCCATGGGCAAATAGCATGGGAAAGCCCATGGTTTTTCCAATACCACCAATGAGGAGTCCCTTGGCCATTAATGCCTTGTCCCCTCACTTCCCCTATAAATACCAAGACATTCTCTCATCCTTTTCATTCCAAAATCCTCCTCAACGAAGTTCTTGTCTCATTACCTCCCAAGGAGTCCTCCCAAGGTGCCCTAAAGCCTCCCAAGGTCCCAAAATTCAGGATTTCAAAGTTACTCTTCAAGGTAAGGGATCCTACCTCTCTCTTTCTTTTCATGTATTCTCCATTATGTCATTTATTTTAAGCTCCATGTTCTTATGTTGGGGATGTTATTTTATATTAATCCTATTTTCCTTTTCATGTTCATATGATGAGATACCCCCTCTTTCTCTCATAAATTCATTTTAGTAATGTTTAAGTGGCATAGTTAGGCTGCCGAATTTTGGTAAAGGATTCATTCACCCTCCTCTTTTAAGTCATGACTTCCTTTACGTTGTGTCTTATATTTTCCATCTCTTTATGTTGAGGGTATGTTATTATATGTTCTTATTACTGTCCATTTTATGTATAAATTATGCGAGACCCATCTTTCTCTCATAAATTTGTTTTCTGAATTTTTAAGTGACGCTATTAGGCTGTCGAATTTCTCATAAAAGAAATCACATCTTATCTTTTCATTCATGTTTCCTTTTCATGTGATATGTCATTAAAATTTCCATAAGATTATCTTATTCAGTACTCATATTGTATTATGAATTATTTATTAGTGGGTGACCCTTGTCCCCTATCTTTTCAATGTTTTCTATAACCATGTTATATAGCCATTGTGGTGTAGAAATTTCGTCTCAAAATTTCTATCTATTTCTCTCAAAAGATTCTATTGTTTGTTTATGTGAATACCCAGACCTATTTCATTTCTATGGGTGTTCATAAAAATATAAGTATGATATATTTTATTCTGGAATTGACATACATATAACCCTCACTCCCTTTCGATGGGTTATAAATGACATAACGATCTTATTTTTAAAATCTTTTTAAACCTCATGGTTTTTTCATGAAATCCATTTCTTTGATTCTATTTGGGTTATTTATGAAATTTTTTGTTATGATATGTGTTTCTCACATGTAAGTAATGACATATTAAGGTTTCGCCCTGATAGCGCTCCAATGCATTGGGTAATGACGTAATCTCTAGGGATTATAATTTTAACGATACCATGGTGAATAACCTTGGTAATTTTTTTAAAATGACACCTATGGGATGGACCTTGGTGATATGTTCATGATTGTATAAGTTAAATTTTGTATCCACATAATCAAGTTATGAATCATGTTCTTTTCATTATGATATGACTCATGATCTCATTCTCAAGCCTTAAATTTATTTATCATTACTTTATTAATGTTTCTCAAGTTCACATATAAAATGTTTCCCTTACTGGGCCTTCTGCTCACCCTTTCCTTTGATGTATGTCCCCAGGTTATGAGATGCAGTAATGAACTTAGGATGATCCAATGAAGAAGTCATTCAAGTGTTTAAGAAGATTTTTTTTTATGTTGTCATGTATTAAGTTCCTGGTTTCCATGACACCAAACCTTAAAGATCCTCGGTTTTGTATAATGTAATGAAAGTTTATGTGATAGAAAAGAAAGGATGCTATATGGCGAGTCACCCAGAGGGTCTGGAAGAATCATTCAAACTCTTCCGGGGTGAGTGAATATGGCGTAACAAAATTTGATCATGTGGCCGCCCAAAACTTCTCCGAGAAGTGTCCCACTACGAGGATGGTCCAGAACTTCCCCAGCTCAGATACAGGGTCTGGCCTTTGATTTCCCCACTCGTCAAATGAGGGTGGCTGAGTAACTGGCGGCAGCACTGAGGCAGACCGCTGGGATGGCAGGCTGGCCGGTGGAGAATATGGCGAACAGGCTGATTGGCCGCCGAATCTGAGGCTGTCTCCTGAGGATTACAGTGACCTGGCCGCCATGTCACGGTAGGATGGACCGGTGACCAGAACCCCTGACACGACAGTAGTGTCTTCTTGGGGTGGGTTACATCCTGGTTCTTCCATCATTGGCCCCCAAAATAGCACCGATGTAGAGGGTGCTTCCGGAGGCGACGGTGGCGACTGCGCGGTCGGCCCCAGGAAGCATGCCAGGGTCTCGTCCTCCTAGATATACCTTCGAAGGGAAGCTGGGATCCTATGGGTTTCTCATTATAGAAGCACAAGGCTGATGTTCCATGTTCTTTTCCCAGCCCTTGACTCATAGTACCAAGGCGAGGGCTTCTGTGCTGGATTGTACTCCGCCTCAGAGTCTGAGAAGCGGGCTCGACTGATTCCTGCCCAGCCTTCCCCAGGATTCCTCATGTGGCGGCGGCGAACTACTCTCCAACCTCTTTATAGTTCTTCAGGGCAGGGCTGATTTCTGACATGGGGTCCCCCGGCTGTACCAGCGCTAGGGTGGAGAAATTTCCAACCCGGGGTGGCCGGGGTGTGAAGGGCACCGGGAAAAATGTCGAAAGCAACACGGGGAGGACCTCTGTGCTGGTGAGTGACCGGAAATGCAATGCTTCCATGCTCGCTATTCGTGGTCGGGGGAGTGACCTCGTACCCAGTGTAGTGGGTGCGGGAGAGACCCCCACGTGGAGTGTTGCAGTCATAGGGAAGACCCTCGCCTGGGTTGAAGGTGGCACGGGGCATACCTCTAAGCCGAGATTGGAAGCAGGGAGGGCGTTCACCTTCATTACTAGTGGTGTTTAGTGAGCCTTCATGCAGGGAAACACTACTGCGGATTAGTCTGCGGCGTCCATCACCTGTGCCGGCGACTGGGAGATTCTACCAAACCTGCTCGTGGGGCGATTGGGGCCTCGATACGGGTCTGGCGTACTGCATTCCCTGCTCGACGTATGCAGGGATTTGGAGGGGTGATTCCGTGGTGGATCGGGCCATATTAGTCGCTGATGTTGATGCCCCACGATGAGCATCTTCTTCTGCTCATGCCCGATGCTGGTTTCGAGTCAGGTGGACTAGAGCCAGTGGTGCAGGCGCGTGAACTACCTGCACCTCGGCTCGGGGAACCGGGCGGTGGTGCTGACGTGGCCTAGTGGGGGCCCTTATCGGGATCCCATGAATTGGGACTCCTATAGGGCTGGCTCGGACACCTCCTACTTTGTCGGCGTAGGGGAGGGAGATGTCGATGCACAATGGGGACAAGTTACTGAAGCGATTGAACGTTGGGGTGGGGAGCAGCGGCTCCCTGTTCGGCCCTCGGGGGCGGCATGGACGGTGAGGCACAACCACCTCAAGGTATATTTGGGCCATATCCCTAGGGGGGATGACCCCTTCTTACTCATACCTGCGTACAAGGTCATTGATTACCCTTCACTGGATAATCTCTGATGGGGAGAGAGGGCGTGGGCACCCAGTAGTCGTGGTCGTCGCGACCTTCGTGGAAGTGGCAAAACCACGTGGGGAATCTGTGCTGATATTGCCCCTGCCCCAATATTAGTGGGCAGGTGATCGAGCTCCAGAGGCAATGACTTGATTCCCAAATCAAGGAGAAGAACTCATTAATACTTCTCGAAAAATGATTCGACAACTTGTGACCCAGCGCCATTCCGTCTTCCATGGTTGGAAAGAGGGATCCACACTGACAACGTCGCATAACAGAATTCTCAACGTCCTGATTGTCCCAACTTATGGAGAGTTTCACGTCAGTCCTGCTCAGTGGGACCTGGTACTGGATGACGAGGTCAGTCGACATGCTTATCCTCTGATGTCTCGAGCGCAACTAGTACCCAAGCTGAGCAGAGGAGATTCACGTCGGGTTCACCATTTCTCTGTTTCTGACGCTTTCGTCGGGGACGCGCGCATCCGTCATGAAGATCACGCACTGCGGTGGCCCCGCATTCCTGATTTCCAAACGCAGGTGGCATCTGTTCCTTATTTAGGGACGTCTTCTCCTTGATTGAAACTGGGATGATGGGAAGTTGGTTCTTCCTTCCATGGATTCCTCCTCAGAGCTCGTCACCTTGTCCGGGTCTCCCTCATAGATTTAAAAAATGGTTTGTTAATCTCTTCCCAGTGCCATATCTTCATGGACACCAGTTAATTATGCACGCTTCTGTCAGGACCTTCCAAGGAATTCGATCAGGGTAGCAACCTTCGGTTAGGAGAGTAGTCACGTTGGGGCATCACTGGCATGTCTTGACGCTGGGGAATTGGCATGTGTTTCATTTGTCCCTTATTATAGGGCTTCTCAAGGGTGTGGAAGCCCGAGCCATCCCACATCGATCGCAGGGAACTGTGTGCCATAGGCATGTATCTGAGGTTTTCCTCAGCTTCCCATGTTTAACACAGTGTATGCCGCAAGTTTAATGTCCAGAAGAGATGAATCGGACTGACTGGAACACTAGCTGGAGTGGATCATATTGAAGAACCCCCTGGAGGGAACACCGATGTCAGGGCCAGCACGTGGGAGGCTTCTCAGAAATGGTGGAGGGGAATGAAATGGCATGATACCACCGGGATGTGGTAGCCCGGGTAAGAATCAGGATGAATGATGGCTTTGGGCTTGGGTCTCGAGGATACTTCCTACATATCCCCATGGTAGGGAATCAATGTCTGCATAGTTCGACGATACGGTGGGATAGCTGAAGAGGTGACCCATGATAATGAACACATGGATGGGACCTAGAAGGAGTAAGACCTCTGGGTTAGTGAATGATCTTACCAAGGAACGTGGGATCAAGGGAAAGGTCAGGATGAGACAAGGGTATTGGGATTGAACCTCGTGGTGGCTTCCTACGTATACTCGTGGCGGGGAATCAAAGTCCGCGTAGTTCGATGAAATGCATTTTAACGTCATACGGGACGGCGCATTTGGGGATTACACTCTAGGGTTTCCCAAGAATATGGGGTCAGTGAACTGATGTGAAGAGGGAACTGGAGTCCAGATGGATTGGGGCTTACGCTCTAAGACAACCCATGGTGGTGGGGCTTGAACCTCGTGGAGGCTTCCTACGTACCATGCCTTATCACAGATCAAAGTCCCCATAGTTTGGGATGGAATGGGGCTTACGCTCTAAGACGGCCCATGGTGGTGGGGTTTTAACCTTGTGGAGGCTTCCAACGTACCATGCCTTAGCACAGATCAAAGTCCCTGTAGTTTTGGGATGGAATGGGGCTTACTCTCTACAACGGCCCATAGATTTGGTGAACTGATGTGAAGGGGTCGGTATGACCAGGTGGTGGGCTTGAACCCCGTGGAGTCTTCCTACATACCATGCCTTGACATGGATCAAATTCCTCATAGTTATCTACAGGTGGGGGTCAGGTTCGGTGCTCACTCTAACCTCACGGGAGTCGTGCTCAGTGTGAGAAACAAGAGGTTGTAGGGGCCTGATGATCACGTCACAAAGGGTGTGTCTGTGGGAAGTGAAAAGGGCTTACGCGTTGACCGGACCATGGTGCCGGGACATACTCCAGGATGGAGGACCAAGGCCGACAAAGAACAGTGGGAGAGGGATTTGGCACCCAGAAAGAGAGGAAAAGTCCCACTTCACATCATGCTCTCCGCTGGCCCTGGCTCTGGGGAAGTACGGAGGTGTATGGGTGCTACCTCATGCAAGAAGGGCTAGGGGCTTACACCAAGGCAGCTGCCCTTCCGTACAGACAAATGCCACTCCAATAAATCACCCCCTATGAAGGATGACCCCACCATCTCCGTGGAGGCGAGTGGGCATGGAGAATGTCTGAGGCGGGGGGACCCTGCGTGCGAGGCACGGGGCCGGGTCACAGTTTAACATCATGTGTTGAGGATGAGGTGCTTAGTAGTTTAACATCCTGCAGATCGGACGAGGTGGGTTGGCTCCGCACCCCTAGGACTTACATAGTCGGTGCCCTCTACCCCTTGTGGAAGGGAAGGCATCGACAAGGTCATTCTGAGGGGGTGTTGCGGGGCGAACCATCGAGGGGTCCACGTTAGCGTGGCTATGCAAAAAATCAATAGTCGTTAGCATGCCTATGAGAAGAAGCATTAGTCAAAGTAACGTAATAGGAATAATTGTCCAATGGTATTTTAAGTTACTTCGTACGAGCCTCAAAGGCCGTATGGGAAAACTGTGTATGATACGAATGCACGGGGTGCACAAGACACCTGCAAATAGCACCGGGAAGGAGGGAATCAAGTACTCACACGCAGAAGGTTCTCGGGGAGCACGGAGGTGAAAAGCACCAAAGGATTGCACACCTTTCTTAGGGTCTGTGTGAAATAAGGGCGGTCTAGGCTTTACGCGACTTGAATGGACTGCGCGCAAGGGGGAAGAATTACGCACGGGTGGCGAGGGCCGAGCGTAAGGACCGGGGGAGTGCAAAGATTGCGCGCAACTGACGGGTATGCGCGCCATGGAAGGAATTGCGTGCAGGGGGTAGACCATGAGAGGTTGGAGTTTAGTCTATGCCATGGGGATCTCGTGTGAAGGCGGATCCTGGGGCGACTTGGCGCGAAAAAGAACCCTACCTGATGGCCATATTGCGTGCGCACGGAATGGAAATTACGTGCATGAGGGGTGGTTCGAATTCTTCATCCCCGAAAAGGAAGGGGGTATTCTTCTATTTATAGTCATCCGGCAGCGCGCAATTCCAGGGTACCGTGAAATAATTGCGCGACCGAAGCGGCAGTGCGGAATATCAACCGTGCGGGGCGCGGGTGTGAAATTATTTAACGCCGGTGCCGGGACCTTTCGTGAATCCCAGTACCATCCGTGCGGAATGTAATTTTTTCGCACACTTCTCCTTTTTTTCGTGCAACATCTCTGGGACCTCCGGACTGGGCCTCCAGGTCCGAATATGACTTCACTTTTTCATTCTGGAACATTCTCTGAAACTTATGCATTATTCAGCATCTTCAGATACCATCCATATTTATTATATTTACTGATTATGAGAATGGCATTGAACCCGTATGTTTCCATGAGTAAATCAAGAAATTAAATAAAAATTATTATTATTATTATGCTGATAATTAAATGGTCATAAATGATTTATTTATGAATTTGAAATGGTCATTATTGATGATAGAGGGTGAGATAAATATATATATTATATTATTTTTCTACTTATATTGTTCTAATTGATACTGGTTTATTTTATATTGTGGGTGCACCTTAATAGTGCTCAAATACATTTGGTAATGACTATGTTCCTTGAAGAGTTATATTTGAAGTTGTCTATATAGTTATTCCAATTTATATGGGTTCTGAAATCATTCTATTAAGATATTATTCCTAGATACCAACAAATTTTCTTATACTTTCTATGGGTTATAAATTTTTTCCTTTGATCAAGACTGAAATCACATGGCTCATGATTGTTGATTCTTATGAAAATTTTCATTTATAAATATTTATTCCATTATTCATGATTCAAGATCTATGTATTGATGTGTATGATTTCTATTATTTTATAAACATTGATTATTTCATCATACTCTTATTCTAATATTTCCCAAACTGATTACATTTAGTTTTTAATGTGTATGTTTACCCTTACAAAACATTTCATCTCAACCATTCTATGTTTAGTTTTCCCAATGTTATCAAGAAAGATGTTAAATGAATTTTGTATAGATGGATTTCAAATGGATGATGATGTTGACCTAATATTTAATATTTAAAGTTATCTATAGTGAAAAAAATCCCTTTAAGTCATGGGTATTGTTTTTGAATTGTTTTTATTAATTCTCTAAAACTGAAAGCCTAAAAATCCATTGGGTGTGTAAGTGCTCCAATAATTTATTTTGTTATTGTTTTCTTTGGATGAAAAATATTATGTCACATTGATCAGTAATAGTCAATATATGTAATGATTATTTTTTTATCACAAGATCGGGTTCTCTGAGTCTTGGGATATTATAATAATCCCCACTAAAATCCAATTTTCTTGCTCGACTTCCTTCGAATATGTCACACACCAAGAGCAACTAACACATTTTCCCTACAAAACCATGTAATAATCATAGTAAATTACTCCAAAATACATCCTATATCTCAAAAAAATTATTTACAACTCTTTCAATACCCTCATAATCCAAAGATGCTCCACCTAGGCTGGTAAGGGATTAGGGGATAAAATGTCCCCTGATTCCTACCACCAGAAATCCCTGAGTTATAGACTAGTTCCAAGGGTATAAATAAAATGAAATATATGGGGGGAATTTCTATATATTAATAATTTATTATCACGAGATATAATGAAAACAATAAAACAACTACATATCATGAAATAAAAAGGGAACTAAAAATCAATCCATGTTGCATGTAAAATGTAAAAAAATACAAATAGAGTCACAAAATTAAATACCAAAAATATTTCTAAGGAAACAACATATCAAAAACTCTTATATTAATTCTAGTAATGTCTATAATATTTCCAAAACTCTTCTTGGGAAAAAATATTTTATAAATTTTTAGGTGGATAATTGCATGTATACATAGTGGGATCTTAACCACAATCTCACATGCACCTATGAAAAGAGCAAACTAATGTATCATTTGAAAGGAAACATAACCAACATGATCCTAAAGAGGTTATCAAACTTTTCCCATCTTCACTATGATCCGTTCACTAAATAATGAATCCAAGAGTAATAAAATGATAAGAAATTTATCAATAAAGGGTACCCGACACCACTCTCCCACTAATTTTCTACTATCCATCCCTATTGTTTTATTTCCTAGTGCTCTCATCCCTTAAAAAGAATAAATGATTGAAGATAATTATGAATCTACATCACATCATGACTGAATATTCCTAGAGAACCAGATCACATCCTTCTTGAAGTCACCAAGAAAACCCACAAAACTTACATATCCATTAAAAGAAAAATAAGATAGTTGGGTATCGTGAACATTAAGGACAAGAACCTTACACCCTCTACTATGACTCATGACATCATATGATCCATATTATCCTCTTGTACACCTTTTCTTTATAGATATTAAAAATTGTGTCAATAAATTTCACTTAGGATATAGAGCATGGGGGTGGATGTAGCCAGCCATCTAACCTCACAATTATATATTTTTGGGAAGAATTGGTATAACCCAAAATTAATGGGTTTTGGTGTGAACACGTGACATGGGTGGGTTTAATATAGATTTCAAAATTAAAATATATCATATAAAAGTCACACACAAGACAACCCAATGGGTTTATAACAAGACTAACAACACATCTAATTGCATTACCATATGGTATCACAACCTCCAACTCTGTCGTCTCCACCACCAATTCACCATAACATAGAAGCAATCCACACACACAAAAAATATATGATCCTCCTTTTCATGTTAACAAATATCCAAATTTCATTCAATACCTACCATATTCAATAAATAATATCATTAATTCATATTTAATTCCACTCCATTTTTACCATTCCATATATTAATTCATCTCCCGCATATTAGTTTCCTCCCACATTCTTCCACGTTTCAATATTTTATGTTAATTTTATAACTACTATAAAACATAATAACATAATTAAAAAACACAACACATTCATCTCATGGAAATGATCCTCTCTTAATATCCATGACACATCACATCCACCACAGATTCCATCCACAACACATTTGAAATTTAACTCAAACAATGATTTTATAATAAATTCCTTTATTAATTTCAAGGGAATTCTCACCGAAAATGAAGATTCCATGGGAATCAAATTTATTATCCTTTTTCATGTGGTGTGAGATATAAAAAATAGGTCACAAATATTAACATCCAAAAAACACATAAAATCATCATAAATCTATAGAAGAAGAAAAAAAAATTCTTAACCATAAATGAAAAATCAGAAGAACATGTAAAACTCTTGTCATTTCTTTTCTTCCCCTTAAAATTCAATTAACCTGGTTAATTATCTTTAATTATCTGATATGTACCATTCAGCAAAAGGAATAAAAAATAATTACATTCCCATATATATATGTGTATAATAATGGATGAAGGATCAAATACCTCAATTAAATATATAATGAGAATCATCGCTCACAATAGAATAAAACAAGCAGTCAATCTATAGTAAGCAAGACGAAGAACCAACCAAAACATATCAACATCATGAAATTTCCAAAACATGATTATAACTCTACCAAAAAAATAAAGGATTCCCATAACCATCACCTGAGATAAGTTAATAATGAATTTATAAATATGATGGAATGGTACCTTGAACAATAATTCTCAATTAACAATTATTTTAATTATAAACAATAAGGAATGTATTCCATGATGTTAAGTTGGGGAAGAACAAAAATACTGAGAAATAATTTCATTATTGGATCCCAAATACTATAGAGATTTATACCACATCAGGAAATCATTCTAGAATATGTAAAATTAAATAGCACTCAAAAATCGGAGATCATATCAAATAATATAGGAATCAACAAACCAATACTGAATTTATAACCCATAAAAAATATGTACTTGTTATCCACTTTCATAACGTTCTAAATATATGGAAGAAGGTTACTATTTTTCCATTTAAAATAACTATTTACCACCATAATGTATTCCACTATGGATTGGAAATAGAATTAGAGTTCTCAATCACTAAATCCTGATATGGCTTCTACCAGGTTTTGTTTCACACACCCATGTAAGTTTACACATTCCACAGCCCCTGAGGTGTCTTGGAAATCCATTTTCCACTTCCCTATTTTAGATATGAAAGAACTAAGGCCACCATGGATTACACCAAGACATATTGTAGCCATTTTGGACTAAATAGCCTCCTAAAACATTAAAAATCATTCAAACTCATCTAAATTTCTCCAAAATATTGCTCAACACCACCATGCCTTATGAAAACAGAAAAGAAAGGATGGAATTGTTCATAAAATCATAAGAACTGAAACTGATGAGTGGTTGTGGATATGGATTTAATAAAGGTATTGGAAGTTTGTAACATTATAATAATTATTTAAAGATAATATTTAATTTTATTTATTTATTTTCCATCCCATTAAAAGTAAAATCAATGTTCGTGTGTATGTCCATAGTACCGCTTCTCTATCTAATGGATTTTGATTTTCATATACGATTTTCATAAATGAATCTAAAAACATTATTGAGGGATAAAACTAATAGTTATGTTTTAATTATTATTCAATAAATTATGGAACAATAAACTATGAAAACATAGACAATATACCAATTTCATTTTTCAATTATAAACCCAGCATTCTCAATACAACATTTATAGATTTAACCATTTAAATAATTAAATATGTCAATGAAATAAATTATATAAATTTTTTAATTATTAGTTTAATTAAATAAAATAGGTTATAAAATATGTAAATAATTAATATATCTTTATTAAATTAGATTCGATGGATAATGAAAGTATGGTTTTACTTTGGGTAAGAGGTTTCATTACAAAATATCAATTCATTAGTTATACATTGACTTCATTGAATATATTATGTCATGATTCTATGTGAAATAACCCCTGGTAATATTTTTTTTATTTACACTAATTTTATGTTGTCTTAAAAGTTTTACACATAATCTCCTTGGTAGTTAATTCTTAGTTTATTGATACAATCTATTTAAATATTATTTGTCTCAATCTTGTTTTTTTGTGACGTGCCTCATATATGAACCTAAATGATTTTTTAAGGTGTATATATTGCCTATAGAGATATTATATAATTAATTAATCCTTTATAATGATATTTAATGTTCCATTAATGTTACCACAATCTTGAGATATTTATATGAATGATTTAAAATTCACAACGGTTTCTATAATCTCAATTTCAATTCAATGAGAAATAATTCATGTTATGCACTTAGTTTATTTTATATGGAATACATACAACCAACTAATTAAATATTAACTTATTTTATCATTAAATTAGAGGGACATACAAATAAATTTCACCTTTAAGATGTATATTATGATTCATTTGAATGTTACCAAAGCGATAAAGTATTTTTCTTACAATATACTTTCTTTTAGGGATTTTTAAATTAAAGTTTCATTTTTTGAAATTTGTATGATTATAATTTCTTAAAAAATATCTATTATCATCCTCCATTTATTTCTGTGGTTTACATTATTTTATTTCACTTTCCTCTCTATGATATGTAATGATATCAAAATAGTCATTTTATAGAAAAAATTATATATCATTTTGGTTAGGAATACTTTATCTTCCATATCAATGATATTTAAAATGAATTTCAAGAATTTTAATTTATATTGATGCATTATTATTTAAAATCATTTTTAAAATTAATTTTATTTATTTAAAAAATATTAAAAGCAATATATTTATAATTTCTAAATAGGGCACTTTTGGATTTTTTTGAACAATAAAAGTGATCTTTGTGTTAACATTTAGAAAAAGAATGTATTTTTCCATTGTCATAACGAATATTATCATTAAAAAATTTAATATGTTTCAATATTTATTTTTAGATTCAAATCACTTCCCCAATATTCATTAAATTTTAATAAAAAAGTTAGAAGGAATTGTATATTTTCCTTATTTTCTATGAAATATATTTGATGTTAAATTATATGAATGTTTTATTAGTGTTAATATCCATTATTGTTTTCATATTATCAAATGGAGTTCTTTTCCTATGATACTAAATTATTCTTTATATGGATAGCATATGACTGTTCAAATAATATTTTCATAGAAAAAATTTATTCTTCATAGGTTAATAAATCTAAAAAATAATGATGGTTGTTTTTAAGGGTCTTATATTAAAATTTTAAATGTAATAAATTTTTTGGTCTTTAATTTTTACTTCTAAATCTATATAGATTATTGATGGGTGGATTTCTTATAAACCAATGGTAGCTGGTTGCATTATAATATTAGTAATGTTGTTATTGTTATGAAGCAAGGATGAGTGGGTACATTACAGACCTACAATGTATTTTGTAAGGAAATAGAGGTAACCAATTCTAAGTTACTCCTTACAAATGATGAATTTTACCTATTATAGGGTTATCTTAAGAGATATGGGAATTATATGGTTAGGTGATTCCATAATGAATTTTTTATGTTCTGAGGTACCTATAAAATTTTTAATGGTTTCCAATGATTATTATTTTTTCCTTTTATCAAGGATTATTTTCATATAGATCATTATATCTAATTCATATGACTCTTGTCTTTAATTATTTTTATATTCCATGTCTTGGAATGTATGATCTAGGTTAATATAAATATGATTTATATTATATTAAAATCATTCACTTTGAATATTTCAATATAACCTTATTCTCATACAATACTCCAAGATAACATTAAATTGTTAATGGTTATGTTTACCATTATTGAGTGTTTGAGCTCAACCCTATTTTTTCCATTTCCACTAGCTCTAGTCTCCCCAGCATCATGGTCGTCATTCTGTTCTTTGGCCTTGAGTTCCACTTCTCTGTTCTAGGTCATATCCAAGGGGATGGGTATAAAGAGTCTCTAGGATAGTGATTTAGTGGCCGAGCGACCTCTTGAAATATCTATTTTTCCTCATAAAGGGTTTCATCCCCTAAATACATTTTTGGGTTTTATTCCCTCATTACTACGATCTTAGTTTGTCTTTCACTTTTAGGTTTATGTATTTTTATTGTTTTCAACTAGGGTTAAAACCCTTATCCTTATTACTTTCTATCGATTTTTTTGGGTGTTTTATGTTGGGGGTTTTGGTTATATTCCACTTATTCTGGTTCGACAATGGTTTTCTTGGCAATGTGGTGAAATTATGAGCGAATTTTATGGTGAACCGAGGATGACTGTAGAGAAGGTGAAGCAACAATAGGATGGCATCAGTACAAGTTCTTCCTCGATATGGATTCATCAATGGATATGTTTTGTGGAACATGTTCTTTATGGTGATATTTCAGGAGTTCATCTCACGGTGTTGGAGGGTTTCAGTGGATTCCAACTAGAGTGCACTGATAGGTCTGTGGTTTGGTGCTGGTGACGATTGTCGCATCAGTGAAGCAGTTCCAGGTATATGTTTACTAAGTTTGATTTTCTTAGGTTTATGTTTCTGTTGTTCATGTATCCCAGGATCGTGGTTTTCTAAGTTAGTGATGGTGTTGGTTTTTCTTTTGCGATGTATATTTCATTTTTGTTCCTTCTCAGTGATACTTTGATCATGGTTTGAAATGGTTAGAGGTGATAGGATGATGATTCAGTCCTACTGATGTGGTGTCGACAACGACAGTTGTGGTTATGAGAAGCGTTATGATTAAGGTGACTTGTTGGTAGTGATGATGATTCATCGATGTGAAGTCTGTGATGGTGAAGATTTGATAAGGTTAGTGGCGGTGACATGTCGTCTCTCAGTTGGGGTTCTCAGACAACTTGTTAATTTGGTGGTTTGTTTTGAGATTTTTGAATTTGAATTTTCAATTTTGAATGTGGATTTTCATAATATTTTAAGTTTTGTAATGCTGGTTTAAAAGGTATGTGTTTTGTAAAGTTCCCACATACCCAAAATGTGGTTTTTTTTAGAAAATAAAAAAAAATTGATGGTAATGCATGGTTAAGATAAAATTGGATATTGTGATGTTTTTATGTAAGGTTAAATTAAGAGTTATGGATACAATCATGGGAAATTATGTTTAGGTTTGATCACAATATAAAATGAAGAGACACCGATTTAGTGGTTTTAGGTGATGGTATTTTAAATTAATTATTGATATTTTTGGAGAAATTTTATTGGGTGGTGATACAGGTAACCCTTAAATATATCATGTGATTTAATATGATGGATTATTTCTTTCTGAATATCATTACATTTTTAATTTCCTCCAATATGAAACACTCATGTGTCCATATTAGGTTAGTTACAGGACCTCAAGTGTGCCTCCCCATATGCCAGATGCTACCAACTAGTAGTGAGGGTTTAAGGAACTTAGAGGAGAGACTATACACTCTATAATAGAGTTGTATTACATCATAAGTAATAAAATAGTATATTAATGGAAATAGAAGAAATAGTAAAACATACCACTTATTGGTAAATGAATAACTAATAAACCAGATAATAGTGAATCCTTTTAGGATAGTATGGAATGTATGAAAATGTAAAACTGAAAGTAATTAAAATAAAAGAATAATATTAGAAAATAAATTCAAAATACCTTAGTCCCAAAACACAATTTGGTGCCGTTTCCAAGATCCAATCCATCTATAAAGAAAAAATCAACCACGTGGTCCTTTTCCCTCATCGAAACCTGCATCAATGTAATCCTATCAGGTAAAAAACTAAGACTTGTATATAGTGTGAGTAAAACTCATTAGATCAAAACCACCATGTCTAAACAAAAATAGTATAATAAATAAGTTCTATAATAAATTGATAAACAAGTGTATTAATTAATCAATATTATATAATACAAAAATCAACCTTCTTCAGCACCACAATGAAATAACTCTAAGTATGTAGCAGAACCATTTCAACCATAACCACCAGTCCATGGAAAAAACAGATAACTAGTTAAATCCCTCTGTATAAGTATTTCAGTATAACCTAAAAAACCCTTTATATAGACATTTTAGAAGAACAAGATAATAATTTTATATAAGAAATTTATTATGAATCACACAAAAATATATAATAGTAATTATAACACCTACATCATTATAAACCACAAGGATTAATTTAGTTAATTACCATTTAACATTAAATTCCCTTTCATTTATCATTATATGTATTTAACCATTTACATTCCCATCAACACAACCATGGCATATCTAGTATCTCTATTCATTTTAAATAATCATGTAATCTATGTTCCATAGTTAATATATCAAAATAAAAATACTTTTGTTCTCATTTCATGCTAAACTCCGTGAATTAAATTGGCTTGTTCATTGTTGTTCAATGATAGGCTTGCCCTAAGGGTAGTCACAAGCAAGGTCGCAATAATATTCGATCAAAATGGACACAATTGGGTAATCCAAACATAGTATTATCATCACCCATTATTTAGTTAATTAATGAACATGTTGTATCAGTGAAATCACATAATATTACACATATTTAATCAATTTTCAAATGGAATGAATGGGTTTTTATAGACCACAATTATTTAACTAGTGATCAAAATAATGCTTTCGATAGGTAATTCCAACAAGAAATAAGGCCGCGATGATAACAAGAAGAACCTAGATCACACAGGGCCAATATAAAAACTGAATTCCATAGTGTTTAAAACATTACACTTTGATAATAATTAACAAAAAATGATAGGGTAATATCAAACTGAAACCACTAACTAGAGATCAAATGCTTGATCTTGATGTTTAGAAGGGAAGAAATCACTCTAAACATTCCCGGATTATCTATAGGTTCTAAGAGAGAAGAGTTTCATGTGGATTAAGGAATAATCTTATGCACAGAGTGTCTTTAATAATGATAATCTAGATACTATTGTGGCATGTAATCCATTCACATCATTTATTTATTAAATTATGTGTCAATAAAAAAACTCATCACAATGATTTAAAATAACATGAATCAATAATTTCAAATCGTGAACATTTTTCATAGGGTATAAATAATTCACACCCTAAACTAGTTCACCACATATTCCTGGACACATTTACATGTCATGTAACATGTTCAGATTTTGTAAATTTCCAACAAACTATTCTCATCCTAGTTTTTGAAAATGAGCCCATACCACCTATGATGTCTTCCAAACTTATTGAGAACCCTTATAATAGAGTAAAACATTTATACCCAGTCTCCATTAATTCAAACAAAAATGAATCCATCAACATTATGTCATTTTACCTAGTAAATTCTCACCATTCCCAAAAAGGGACCTGACCACCATGGTTTAAAGAATAAAAACCAATGAAAATAAGGATCAATGAAGACAGATTTTCCTAGAAAATATAGGATCTTACAATCTCCCCAATATATAACAACACATACTTGACCTACGCCAAGTGTCACTATTATTCCTCAGTGAAAATGTCTGGCTACTATTCTTGCATATCAGATTACCTCTCCAAGGTCTCCTCTTGAAAAAACCATTGATTCCACATCAAATAAACTACAAGTAATGTTTTTTCCCATAGATACTTCTCACTATGATGGAAAATATGTATTGGATGTTTCTCAAAGGATTAATCTAATACAATCTCAACATAATTAACTTGTACCACAAGATAAGGGTCAGTATGGTATTTGTAAGACTCAGATGTTTTTATGAAATATATTCTTTAAATAATTTCTATTCTTCAATATCCTACATTGCACAAAATCATGAGTTTAAATGAACAGTAAGATGCCCATGGTATAAAATTACCATTATATACAATATTTTTAGTTAGTAGGAATAAATAAGACTAACATATGTAAATGTATGGTGAATTATTTGGCTACAAATAATTTAAGAAAAATATAAACCAATTAACTATAAAAGTGGATTTTTTTTATTAGTAAATTAGGTGAATTACAATTATTAAATGAATGTAATGAAATTTATATGATATATATTTGATAAAATATTTTTGATATTCATCCTATATATATTTTAGTCATATGGTATGAATAAACCCTTTTTTATGTATAAAAACCAAGATTTTCTTCAAATGGGTAATTTTACCACCATTTAATGGAGAACCCTTTTAAAATTAAAATAATACAAAATTAATAATTTTAATATACAAAAATAAATAATCTATATAGAAATGGGATATAAAATATTAATTTGGATGAATTTTTGATATTTTATTTATAACTTTCATGTTTTGATGAATAGTAAAGAAATATTCTAAATTTTAAGTGAAAAAAACTTTTTTCAATGAAATAATTTATATGGTAAAATTATATTATTTAATGTATTTAAAGTATAAATAGAATATATTTTTATCACTTAATATAATGTAGGTCATTATCATTAATTTCAAATTCAATTCGGATATAAAAATTCAATCTTTTACAATATTTTCACTTTTAAAACTCATTTTCCCATTTAGGTAATGATATTAATTTAAAATTAATTACTAAGATGTCTATGTCTTGAATTTTGAAATATAGATTCCATATTTGGAATCAGTGTGTCTAAATTATGTATATATTTTTCTTTTATTTTTGGGCATTATAAATAGTAACTTTAGTAATTTTTATTAATTCAGTAAAAGTGTAGATTGGGTAATTAAGGGTAAAAATAATATTATACATTTACCCTAATACTTTCAATAGAAAATTAGATGAGTGTGTTTTGACCTAAATCAACCTTCGGGTGAAATTGTATCCTTTAAAATCCACTCGGACGATATTAGTACATTTAATTTATTTTATTTAAAGAAAAGATAAATGTCTTAATTGAATTTTAGTAACTATATATTTTTTAATATAATGTTATACATAAGAAAATTTCTTTTAAAAATACTTATTTTAAAGATATTTTTTTTATCATTGTAATTTATCTGAAATATTTAGGAAATAAATAATTACTTTAAAATCATATACATTGATGAGGCAAAAATATTTAAATAATGAAAAAATAATAAAATAATTTTTATTAAAATGGTAATAACCATTAAAAGACCCAAACACATGACCAAATATCATTGGTTGAGTATATATCAACTATATTCATCCATGTCACACCCCGAACTGTGCATTTATTTTATTTTATGATTTCTTTGGCATTAAATTATTTTTGATGGGGTTCGTGTTCTGTCTCAGATAAGATTTTTGAGTTTTGATAAAAAGAGCGTGTTTTGGGTTTGACATCATTAGACACATGGTCGGAGCGCGATGTCGTGTGGCTTCTCCCATGCAACTGTGTGGTCTTTTCGGCTTTGAAGGATTAAAATAAATTTCAATTTAGTATGTCTTTCAAAATTTTTATGGTTATTAGGAATTTTAAAATTTTTATCCTAGATGAAATCTAAAATTGTTGATTTTATTATTATTAAAATACATGAGTGCTTTTATTAGTTTTATTTCTATAATTTTACTTTAATATTATTATGTATTATTATTATTATTATTATTATTATTATTATATTTTCAATCAATTTTTTTTATAATTATTATTAGTTGTCTAGGGTGTTTTTTTAAGGGGAAAAAAACTAAAACCCTAAAGCTACCCCCTAGGCGATACCCGCTACCCCCCTCCTTCCCTGGTGGCGCACCCCTCCCCACCAGGTAGCAATGCCCTTGGCCCCTTCTATGTAGCAAACACATCCCGTCATCGTGCACCCTCACACCCTCTCTGTCGGCCACGTCCCCTCCCCTCACCTCAACTTTGGCCTTCTCCTCGGCCACCCAAGAGCTGCCTTGGCCTCCTGACCGACCTCCGCATCGAGACCCCCCCCTCCCCCACATCCTGAACTCCCTCATCCTCCGACCGGCTCTCTACCGGAAGCCATCAGCCTCCCCGTCTCCCTCCTATCGTAGCAACCCAACACCGACTCTTGGACCATTCTTTGCAGCGCACCCCGGACGATGCCTCCCCTCATACTCGCCCACCAGTTTTCCCTCCAGTGCGTACAGCTATAGCTGGTGCCCCGGTTCCCTCCTCTCCCCTGCATGCGGCACAACCAGCACCTCAGACCCCCCTGCTGTCGTGTTTTCCGGTCGTAACCTCCATTGCTCCACCCTCCTTTTATTTTTTTCGACCGGCCAGTTGTCTCCCCATCGTACGCCAAGCTACTGACCTCCCTATTCAGCAATGCTACACCTCTCCTCTGACCAGCCTCCTATTCCCCTTGTCACAGCCCTGACCGACCCCTCTCTTCAGCATGCACCACTCTGGCCGACTGACCCTTTCCCTCCTTTCGGTATGCACAACTTACATTCGATGGGTAAACCATTTATTTCACACTCAATTTTATATTTCTATTTAATATATGTATATGTATATATATTACTTTGGTTTGATTAAGAGTTTTGTTAATTAAATATTATATTGCGTCAGTTTAATATTTCTAGGACCCGAGCACGGCGTTTCTGATTGAGCGTTGTTATCACACCACGTATCCGAGATAGGAATCCCATTTCTCTTTCAATTTTTAATTTAAGAAACTTTAATTCTGTGTTTTTTTCTCGTACTTAGTATACATGTTAAATAATGTTTGTGCAACCTGCTGGTTATTCTCTTAGTATGCGGTCTACGTTTGGAGTCTTGTTTGTTATGAATTTATTATGTAATAAATTTTCAAGTAGTATTTTGTGCAGAATTGGGTGTGTTTGTGTGGAACATTTTTGTTCCTCTGGTTGGTGTTTTATAAATTTCTCAACACTGATTAAATTATTTTGATACTGCAAATTACCAAAGTGGGTGTTTTTGGGGTGCCTACCATTTTAAAAATTCATTTTAATGTGCAGTATATTTTTTTTGAGTTGTGAAAGCTGTGTGTTTTATGAAAATGGTCTGTAATGTTAAAAACCATATTTATCAGTTCAAAAAAAATTATGGCATGTAATTGGTGTTAATATTTTGTGTGGTATTGAATCTAAATGGTTTTGGTAAACATTTAATGCTCTGTGTTTTTTTATATATATAAAAGTTCTCGTTTGGATTTCCAGAGAAAATTGTGATGTAAAATAAAATTGTTGGGGTTTACGAATGTATCTTTAGTGTGTGCAACAATGTTTTTGGTTCTTTCTTTGATTTTCCAAGTGGTTTGGATTTTACAAAAGTGTGTATTGTGGTTTAGCATGTTTTGGCTTCTGAATAAAAATGGTCAGGTCGTGAGTGTGTAGCCTAAAAAAATATTAAAAAGAGTTTTATCAATGTTTGGGTGTGATAAATGAAGTGTTTACACCTTCCTTGGAAAATGTGAACTTTTTTTATAAGTATAGATTGTGATATGAGGCTCGACGACATCTGTTGACTCGCCTATTTATTTTTTATATATACTTGCGACATACGAACCTGACATATTGAGAGAATTGTCTAGGACGAGTACCACACTAGTAGGTTAAGTTACTAACCATTGGCCCATAGTAGGTGGATATATTTGGGTTTATTGGTATGGGATTTTCCCTCATCCTTCCTGAGAAAGGATGGTTGAGCGTTTTGGAGAGTTAGATTTCATCGTATGTGGCATGCTACTGTATATGGGGTCGCAGGTATTAGTGTCATCTATATTATTCTCAATCTCTCAGGTTCGCCTATATCTAGTGTAACATTTAGCTATTACACTTTTACGATGATACTGGCACACCTATTTACATTGCTCTTGCCGTATATGACTTCGTACCCCTTTTGTGGTGTTTTCATGAAGGGTGACATTTTGGTTTTCAAACTCCCATAAAAATGTTTTCAGAAGAAAATGTGTTCCAAACCCTTTTGTTCTGGTTTTTCAAATGTCTAATGGCAATGGTTTGTACTTTGTTATCAAATAAAAATTATAGAAATGTATATTTTAATATATTGTAGTTCAAACATAGAAATGATGTTTCTTAATTTTAATGGTAGTTCATTGATAACAGATATTTGGCTAGCATACTATGTTTTAATACTCACACCTATAGTTCTTTCTATTTTTAGTGTTTGTGCATGCTATAACTTGAGTGCTCTTGCCTAGGGAGACGCTTGGTCGTTGAGTCGAAGAGTGACCTACGAGGTCTCACGGAGTCAGTTCGGACATCGTGCTTGGTTAGTTTTATTTTTCTTTTGTTCATGTTTAGTCATTTTGTTCAGCTTACTTATTCTACATTGCTCTGTATTATTTCTACTGCTTTATTTATTTATGTTGGGCGAAATCATTCCCACAGCCTCTGTTGATGCCCTGGCGCTTGTCGCCAGCCCGGGAGGATCGGGAACGCCTCTCGGGCCATGTCGCGGACCGGCTCAGGTGACCAGTTCAGAGTCGACCCGGGTTGGTTCGTGAAAAAATGGTATCAGATGAGGTCAGCTCTTAGTGGACCTCTCTTTTCAGAGCTCCCTTTGTTATTTCGGATGTCATGGTAGACGGTGTAGGATTTTCGGGACTTTAGGGGTAGGTGTGGGAAGAGCGTCGCGAACTCTTGCCTGTATGGATCCTCAGGTTTCCATGGGGAGTCTAGTTTAATTTGAATTATTTGGGTTCTTATGGAAAATGTTTTGCGATTGGGATACGACAAAGTGAGTTAGACTAATAGTCATCCTAAGCCGCACGGTCTGGAAATCCATGTGGAGTTAGGGGAATGGTCCAAAAAGACTCTCTTTGTCGGTGACGTGATTGACATATAGCCTCCAACCATGTGGTCAAGTCGCCCACCGACACTAGTTTTCTATTTGAGATGTTTTGGGTCACATGTGACTTTTGAGATTGGTTCTAATTTGAAAAAAATGGGTTTTGAAAAAAAAAATGGTTGTTTGAAATGACATGTTTAATTTGTGGATTGTTTTATAAGAGGAGGTATGAATGATTTGTTTTTGGAAAATGAAGTTGCTTTGTTTTGGCCTTGGGGTTCCTATGGGTTCTCACACGCATAGTGGTATGTTGGAAATGTGGATGGATTTCTAGTATGGTGGATGGATGCCCGGGGTGGCACATATACATGCATGTGAGTTAGACTCTAAGAAATAAAAATGGCAAGGGTTTAACCCATGAAGCTCATTTTAAATTAAATATGTTTTCAAAAGAAATGTTTTGATTTTATGATGGCTCATTTTCTTGTGTTTAGAGCCTTTCATATATGTGGTGTTGGTTTTTGGGGATTTTTATTTGTTGTGTTGGCCTTGATTGGGTTTTTGACTTCTCTTGTGCAGCGGTTATCCCTTTGAAGCTTCTATGGGTGATCATAGTTGGATCGATCATCCTAAGGATTTTATGCTTGAGTTTCGAAAGCTAGATCCACCTCTATTCTACAGTCAAGTGGACCCTTCCACAGTAGAGGAGTGGATGCGGAAGATTGAAAGAGACTTTAACATCATTGAGTTTACCAAGTCATTGAAGGTCAAGTTTTCAACTTTCATGCTTGAAGGTTCACCGTAGATGTGGTGGAAGTCAGTGTCTTGAAACAAGCCCCGTCAAGAGCATACATGGGATTTTTTCAAGGATCTATTCATTCGTCAATATTTCTCTAAGGAAGAATGGGTGACAAAGGGGATGGAGTTGTGTTGTCTGCAGCAGGGTGACAGATCCGCATTGGAATATTTCCATCACTTTGTGGAGCTAGTCCCTTATAATTCATGGTATGCCACAGATGATCCCATGAAGGCTCGACACTTCGAGGTGGGTCCCCACCCTGATCTATAGTTAAAGGTTTCGGGGTCCAACCTAATTTCTTTTGTTGATGTGGTGAGATAAGCTTTTCATGTCGAAGCTTCGATAGCAAGAGTGCTTGAAGTAGTACTCCCTCATTCGATCCCTATGAGAATTGGTGAAGATTCTGGAAAGGATATGAGTAGAAAAATGAAAATGGATGGAGCAGGTCATGGAATCAAGAGGCCTCGGGATCTATCATCAACCTCTTCGGAGTGAGATATCATCGTGTGTTGTCAGTGTGACAAGCTGGGTCACAAGAAGCTGTCGTGCTCAAGTGCTCCAAAGCCCTACCAGGCATGTGGACGCCGGGGTCACATATGGAGATTCTGCGGCATCGTTTCTAGAAAGCGTCGCAAAGGAAGTTCTTATAGCTGATGTGTTGTTGGGTTTTTGTTCAATGTTGTTGGTGTAAGTTTCCTTTTAGTGTAAGGGATCTTTTATTGTTGCAGTTTTATTGATGGTGTTTTGGGATTTGACATGTATGGGATGTCATCGGTCTTTTGATGAACTCTTGTCTTCAATGCTAGTATGTTTTTCATTTTAAAATCCTGCCATTTCTTTTGTCAAATCAAAATATGTATGTATATTATTGGGATTATCAGAACCTGACTGAGAGGCAGGAGACGCTTCATCCATTAGAGCTCTAGACAAAAGGCCGCAGAGTGAAGCCAGCGCGTATTCAGGAACCCCCGGGGGGGGATTTTAAGGAGTATGGTTAAGGGTGTGCATGTAACGTGTGCTGAGACAGTTTTAGTGTTTCTGTTTGTGAATTTTCTCTTGTCGTAAAGAGTGCGATGGACTTATCCCTCGTGTAATTTTAGTAATTGTGTCTTTTGGATGTCGGTTGCCGATTAGTGGCCTTTCATGGACCACTGATGTGAATCGGTTATGTATTTGAGTTTTTCCATCCTGATGTTGTGATCTGTGAGTAGTGGTATATCATAGTTTCATTGATCCAGTCCTTGGGCCCTTCCTCCCCACCCATGGGGTTATGGTTTTTGCTCCGTACGGAGTTTTTGATTCAGTTTTTATCCCATTCGGATGAGAGTGAGTGGTTTAAATGTCCTTGTTGTACTCTTCCAAGCTTGAGTAAGGCCCGGTGTAGGTCTAAATTACATTTTTTTTGGTCGTTAGTAGGCTGGTTCTTTATGGTGGGGAGACCCACAGTATCTTTGAGTTATCTATTAAGTCGTTATCGATTGTTAGTTGTGTTCTTATGATGGGGAGCTCATTTAGGCCTCCCCTCTGTTAGTGATTTATTTCGGGAAATGAGGTTGAGTCCCGTCAGTGGTTAGTGGAATGTCTATGTGTCAATAGTTTGGATCATGTTGTGTGGAATCGTTAGGCATTGATCGATCAACTGGACAATGTTATGGCTTTCCGGGGGAGGAAACCGTTATGGTGGGGAGAATTGTCACACCCCAAACCATGCATTTATTTTATTTTATTTTTTCATTGGCTTTAAATTATTTTTGCTGGTGTTCTCATTCAGTCTTGGATGAGATTTTTGAGTTTTGATAAAAAGAGTTTGTTATGGGTTTGACAACGTTAGATGCGCGGGTGGAGCGCAACGCTGTGTGGCTTCGGCCATGCAATTGTTTGGCCTATTCTGCTTTGAATAATTAAAATAAATAAATAAATGTCAATTTAGTATGTCATTTCATATTTTTATGGTTATTATGAATTTTAATATCTTTATCCTAGATGAAAAATAAAATTGTTAATTTTATTATTATTAAAATAAATGAGTTCTTTTATTAGTTTTATTTCTATCATATTACTTTAGTATTATTATGTATTATTATTATTATTATATTATTCTTATTATTATATTTTCAATAATTTTTTTTAATTATTATTAGTTGTTTAGGGTTTTTTTAAGGGGAAAAAATTAAAACACTAAAGCTACCCCCAGGGGATACTCGATACACCCCTCATTCCCTGGCGGCGCACCCCTCCCCAGCAGGTAGCATCGCTCTCGGCCCCTCCTGTGCAGCAAACACATCCCTCCATCGCGCACCCTCGCGCCCTCCCTGCTGGCCACATCCCCTCCCATCACCTCGGCTTTGGCCTTCTCCCCAGCCACCTAGGAGCCGCCTCGGCCTCCTGCCCAACCTCCCCATTGATACCCCCCCCCCCCCATATCCTGCTCTCCCTCTTCCTCCGGCCGGTTCTCCACCAGATGCCATCGGCCTCCCCATCACCCTCATGTCGCAGCAACCCAACACCGACTCTCGGCACCTTCTTTGCAGCGCACCCCAAACGATTCCTCCCCTCCTAATCACCTTCCGGTCTTCCCTCCAGTGCGTACAACCATATCTGGCACCCCGGTTCCCTCCTCTTCCCTGCATACAGCACCCCCATCACCTTGGACCCCCATGTTGCTGTGTTTTCCAGTCGTAACCTCCCCTACAGCTCCCTCCTCCTATTTTTTTTCCTACCGGCCAGCCGTCTCCCCATCATGCCCCGAGCCTCCGACCTCCCTATTCAGCGGCGCTGCACCTCTCCTCTGACCAACCTCCTGTTCCCCTTGTCACAGCCCCGACCGACCCCTCTATTCAGCGTGCACCACTCTGGCCGACCGACCTGTTCCCTCCTTTCGGTATGCACATCTTAAATTCGATGGGTAAACTATTTATTTTACACTCCATTTGATATTTCTATTTGATATATTTATATGTATATATATTACCCTGGTTTGATTAAGAGTTTTGTTAATTAAATGTTATCTTGGGTCGGTTTGATATTTTTAGGACCCAAGCAGGGCGTTTCTGAGTGAGCGTCGTCATTGTGCCACATATCTGAGGTAAAAATCCCATTGGGATTTCCATTTTTAATTTAAGAAACTTTAATTATATGTTTTTTTTCTCGTAATTAGTATACATGTTAAACAATGTTTGTGAAACCTGCGGGTTAGTCTCTTAGTATGCGGTCTACGTTTGGAGTCTTGTTTGTTATGAATTTATTATGAAATTAATTTTAAAGTAGTATTTTGTGCAGAATTGGGTGTGTTTATGTGGAACCTTATTATGCCTCTGGTTGGTGTTTTATAAATTTCTCAACACTGATTAAATTATTTAGATAGTTCAAATTGTAAAAGAGGGTGTTTCTGGGGTGCATACCATTTTAAAAATTTATTTTAATGTGCAGTATGTTTTTTTGAGTTGTAAACACTGGTGTTTTATGAAAATGGTCTGTAATGTTAAAAACTGTATTTATCAGTTCAAAAAAAATTAAGGCATGTAATTGGTGTCAATATTTTGTGTGGTATTGAATCCAAATGGTTTTGGTAAACATTTCATATCTTGTGTTTTTTCATATATATAAAAGTGTATTTTTGGATTTCCAGAGTAAAGTGTGATGTAAAATTAAATTTTTGGGGTTTATGAATGTATCGTTAGTGTGCGAAAAAATGTTTTTGGTTCTTTATGTAATTTTCCATGTGGTTTGGCTTTTACAAAAGTGTGTATTGTGTTTTAGCATGTTTTGGCTTTTGATTAAAAATGGTCGGGTCTTGAGTGTGTAGCCTAAATAAATATTAAAAAGAGTTTTATCAATGTTTGGGTGTGATAAATGATGTGCTTACACCTTCCATTGAAAATGTGATTTTTTTTATAAGTATATATTGTGATTTGAGGCTCGAAGACATCTGTTGACTCACCTCTTTCTTTTTTATATATACATGCGACATACGAACCTAACATATTGATATAATTTTCTAAGATGAGTACCGCAATGGTAGGTTACAATACTAACGAGTGTCCCATAGTAGGCGGATATGTTTGGGTTTATTGCTATGGGATTTTCCCTCGGCCTGCCTGAGAATGGATGGCCGAGCGTTTTGGAGTGCTATATTTCATCGTATGTGGCATGCTATGTTAGATGGGGTCGCAATTATTAGTGTCATCTAGATTATTCTCGATCTCAAGGGGTCGCATATGTCTAGTGTTACATTTATCCATTACACTGTTACGGTGATACTAGAACACCTATTTACATTTCTTTTGTCATATCTGCCTTGGTACCCCTTGTGTGGTGTTTTTCTTGAAAGGTGACATTTTGGTTTTCAAACTCCCATAAAAATGTTCTCAGAAGAAAATGTGTTCCAAACCCTTTTGTTATGGTTTTTCAAATTACTAAGGTCGATGGTTTGTACTTTTTTTCAAATAAAAATATAGAAATTTATATTTTAATACATTGTATTTCAAACATAGAATTGATGTTTCTTAATTTTAATGGTAGTTCATTGGGAACAGAAATCGGGTAGCCTACTGAGTTTTAATACTCACTCATATAGTTCTTTCTGTTTTTAGTGTTTGTATAGTCTACAGCTTGAGTGTTCTCTCCTAGTGCGACGCTTGGTCGTTGAGTTGGAGAGGGACCCGCGAGGTCGCACAGAGTTAGTTCAGACGTCGTGCTTGGTTATTTTTATTTTTCTTTTGTTCATGTTTAGTCGTTTTGTTCGGATTAGCTCTATATTATTTCTACTGCTTTATTTATTTATATTGGGTGAATTTGTTCCCATAGCCTCTGTTGATGCCCTGACACTTGTCGCCAGCCCGGGAGGTTCCAGAACGCCTCTCGGGCCATGTCGCAGACCGGCTCAGGTGACCGGTTCAGGGTCTACCCAGGTTGGTTTGTGACAATCCAAGGGATGAGTTTTTGATCATTTGCTTCCATATGAAAAATATTATGACACTTATAATATTTAATTTAAGGTGATGTCAATGTTGTCACATTCATGTTTTAATAAATATAACATTTTTAATGTTATATTTTACAAATGATATATTCGACTGCAAGTATTCATAAAAAATCTACAGAATTAATCTTCATCTTAGTATTTTATTTTTAAATTTTACTCAAAAAATAATTATACTATATAATTACACAAAATTTATGTAGTAATGACTTTTTTAATAGATATAAGAAATAAATTTGATTAAAAATATTAAAATGAATACAATTTTTTATAATTAATATATCTAATGAATTTTTTAGATGTCCTTAACCTCTTAATAATATAATAAAATATTTTGTTCTTAGATAAATTTTGATCTTAATATTTTTAAAATTCAATTAATTGAATAATGTAAAAATTGACCCTATTGATTGTTTATCAAAATAATGATGTATTAAATTATTTAAAAATAATAAAAAATAATAAAATATATAATAATTATTATATAGTCTAAAATGTTGTAAATTATTTATTTATGGTCTAATTAACATCAAATAATTAAATATTTCACCCTTTTAATATTGAAATGGTTGTACCTTATTATAAAATTAAATAGAATAATAATGTGTTTATTAAATTGATAAGAATTAAATTGGAAAAACATTATGTCCAAATTTTTTGGTTGATTAGATTAAAACCTTCTCTCATCTCATCTTACAAATTAAGACATTTTTTAGGTTTTATTATGTTTTTTATTTAACTATAAATTGATATTTTTGGATATTCAGTAAGTACCCCTCGCCTTAGTTATAAAAGGGCTCCTCCTCCCTCACTTATTCACTTCATTTCAAACCTTCATTTTCATCTATACCATTCCCATTTCCATTATAAACTTTCCTAGTCATATTATAGAGATTCATTTCTTCTCCTAAGACTAACTCTAGTTATTTAAGAAGCGATCTAGAGGGAGCTCATCGATGAAGAGGTAATCTATTCTACTAATTCTTTCAAACTTATTTTATCGTTTATTTACTATTAATGAGTTGCTTCCATTATAAAGTAATAACTATAGTATCAATTATATATTGATATATTATTATGATAATGTAAAAACTATATTTTTCCTTCTATCCATCCTACTAAAAATGAAATCTCCCCGCATGCATATGTACGACTTACCATCTCTACATCGTGGTGTCTCTATTTTTCACCACCACCTTACACGGATTGGTATAATGATGGTAATAATAACTATATTTTATTATTATAACATTATATGGATTCTGTAACAAAATATATACCATCTATATCCATACCATTTCCCAATCATGGGATTGATATCTTCGCTCATGCGTACGTATGGCTTATCATCTCCATGATGTGATGCAATTCATTATACATGATATACATTAAATAATGATTATATAAATATATATAATGAATAAATATGTTAAATATTATGTTAATATCATTTTTGAATTATATAAATATGAACTATAAAGAAGAACTATAACTTATTCGACAAAACATGCATAAGAAAACGAAGCCATTAATACCCGAATCGTGAGTAATAATGAAATGTTATCAACAAACCGATGATAATATAATCATGTATGATATCATAAAACAAACTATGATTCTATAATATGTTATAGACATTATTTAAATCATTATAAAATGGGTTTCAATACATATAGAGGATATTGGACCTAAAGTAGGGGATAATTTTTCAATATCATTATTATCCGAGATTGTTTATACGTAAGTATATACTGGGGTATATTTTTTATACATGTACATGTTTCCAAAATATTATATATATCATTATAAAATTGCTTAAATTAAATTTTACACATTTTTTATTTATTATTAAATGTTATGAATGGAATTTTTTTCGTTTTCAATATGATGTACTTTTTGACTTTCTAACCAAAATACGAGAAGAATGTTTTATTTAAAATTATATAGAACAAAAGGATTTTTATTATTACATAATGTCTTATTTACTTATTTATTCCTTTATAATATTTCATGTTTATTTTCAAATAAATTTTTTTCTTTTAATTTTTTTTTGAATTTTGAAAAAAGAATTTTTTTTAAAGAATAAAGGATATTTTCCTAAAAAAATTATTTAAAGTGTTCTATCAATATTATTTTCCATCTAAATTTGAACTATTTAATAGGTTGATGTTTCAAGTATAATATCCATATTTTTCATATGTTTTGATTGTGTTTATTATGAAAGGTTATTTATTAAATCCCTTTGTTTTAAATTGATTATGTTATGGTGGAATGATATTTAAAGAATGCCATTTTATTACTTGGGTTATGAAGAATGATTTATGTTTTTATAGCTTTCATAAGAAATATTTCATTATGAGATGGTTGGGAACTATATCTCCCTCAAATTGATTGGTTAAAGATTTATATCACATGATATAGATAAGATTGGAATCGAAAATTATCTCAGTTTGAAAATATAGAGTTAAAACAAAGAGTGATCTTAGTTTAGTTATATACTTTTTCTACTATAATGGTCTTTGAAATTATACTTGACTAATATGCATTGATTTTATATGCTTATGTGTATGACACAAAATTCCATGCCTTCTGTTATGACTTTTTGGATTACATTCATTGATTCTTATGATCTTTTGTGATTTATCACATGACATGATATCATTATCTTTCATATGCAGGATAAGATTTTCAAATTTTATGTTCATAAGTATTATTTTTTGATATGATTTATATCTCCCTTGTTTACCCTTACTAAGAATATAAGCTCTCCCTTTCTTATGCTTCTGTTCCCCAGGGCATGAATGTGTGTATTAATTATGATATGTCAAAAGGGAGACATGTTATGAAGAAATAAGTGGAAGAAAATATAGATGTCTTATGAACTATATGTTTATGTTTCTCAGTTTCTAAAGACACTAATCCATTATAGTTCATGAGTGGTTTTTTTATGTTTTTTAATTAATATTATTTAATTTTTAAATAAATTATATATATGTAAATTATGGTCCATTATACCTGGTATCAGAGAAATGTTATAGTTAACCATTGGAAAGTAGGATGAGAAAACCTTAGTAGGAACCCTAATCATATGTCAAAGTATAGGATACAATCCTAGTGTTTTAGAAATGATCATGAATAACATTGGATTAAAACTAATGTGTCCTAAATTTAAATTTTATTCTCAATTATATGGTTTTCCCATTATGATTAGTGTTTCTCATACCATGATTCTTGGTTTTAGTCAACGGTTGGAACCCGAAGGAACTATGTTAATGTTGAATTCAAGGGGAAATAAAATTATTGTCCTCCTATGCAACCAATTGTTATGGGAACTGAAATGAAAAATATTTTATCTTTGTTGAAAAACATTTCTCGAGATATCAATCATGTAGGACTTAGAAACGAGAAAATAAGGGAACAACATTATGTTTAGTCCTTCATGAGGCATCATATACCTTCTTTTAGAAGATCTTTTGATCCACTAGTGGCTTCATAATGGATCTGTTCCATTGAAAAGATATTTTCAGTTCTCTAATTTTCATAATAAGATAATTAATCTTTTCATTCTATTTCTTGTAAGGTGAGTCTGATCAATGGTGGAACAATATCAAGAATACGAGGCAAAGAAATGAAATTGGCTCTATGGAATAGCTTTAGTACAAGATCGTTTATTCAATAAGAAAATTCCTATTATTAATTGAAAAAATATATAGAAGGAGTTCTTTGAGATTAAGAAAAAGGACTATGAATCTGGTTGTACCTATGAAAAAAATATCACAAGACATTTAAGATACTCTTCAATAATTATTATCCAAAAAGAGAGTAAAATTCATTAATTCTTTAGTGTCTTAAACAATGTCTCCTAATGGAATTATCCATAAGGGGATTTAATAGCTTTGAGAAAATTGTTTGATGTTACCTCAAGTTTGATATGGAAATTGGAGTAACCCATCAGTCCTATGATTTGATAATAAGAGATAAATTAAAATCAAGGGAAAATATGAATACCACACTAAAATGAATTTGGGTTTTCCCTTATGATCAATGTGTGGAAATAAACACGGATGAAATTATCTTAAATATATGAGTAAATGTTTTAAATGTGGAAGAGAAGGTTATTAGTAAACTAAATGATGATGCGATGGAAAAAATATTACTAATGATATGAATATGGAAAATGCTATACAAAATGCACCTCCTATGTTTCAATGATAAAAGTGAAAGTAAAGGGGGAATTATGCCATCTAATTCCATAATCGAGGGGTTATCAATGATGATCAATGTCACCAAGATATTAAGGAAAAAGAAAAATGCAATTCACATGTGGTCACAATTGAATATGTGGAGTAAAATAATATTGTGGTAAAAGGTACACTTATCATCCACTCTGAAGTATAAAATATTTTATTTGTTTCTATATCCACCCACACTTTTATTTTTGAAGGATTTTCTAAGGTTATCTTTGTATGACCTAAAAAATTATATGATAATTTATCTATGATAACTCTTAATGGAATAATTGTGTCATCAAAAGTTTATAATTATTCTCTAGTTAAAATATGTGGGAAAGTGTTCCCTTCTAATCTTATGATCCTTCCTTTAGTGTAATTTGATGTGATTCTTATAATGGATTGGATTTCTCTATATGGATCTCATATCAGTCTCCATGGAAGGTAAGTCACATTTCATATTCTAGATCAATCTATGATCATCTATCTATGAAAGGATGAATATAACCATATGGTGGAAATTTTATCAGTATTATGGGTCTTTATTCTTATTAATGAAGGTTATTTATCTCAAATGGTCAGGGAGAAACTGACCATTAAAAATAATCCTATTCTATGATAGTTTTTTTTTATATTTCTGGAAGAATTTATAGGTCTTCCACTAAATTGTGAAGTTGAGTTTTCAATATAACTCATACTGGGTTCTATGCCTATTTCAACGAAACTGTATAGAATGGCCCCAATTGAGTTGTATTAATTGAAGAAGAAACTCCAAGATAATATTGATAGGGGATGAATATTCCCTAGTGCAGCACATTGGGGTGCACCTACCCTATTTGTTAAGAAGAAATATGTATCGATGAGACTCTGCATTGATTATCAAGAACATAACATAATCACTATCAAGAAAAAATATACTTTTCCCAGCATTAATGACATATCCATCTAAGTACACTGAGAACAGTACATTTCCAAGATTGATCTTCATTCAGGATATCATCAATTAATGTTCAATAATGAGGATATACCAAATATGGAATTACATATAAGGTATGGACACGATGAATTTAGAGTGATGCCTTTTGTTCTTTCTAATTCTCCCACTATCTTCATGGATCTAATGAATAGAGTCCCTAGAGACTATCTTGATCAATTTTTGGTAGTATTTAGAGACGATATTCTTGTTTATTCAAATATTAATAAAGAGTATGAAGAAAAATTGGTATTTTTAATGAAGAACCTGAGAAAGGAGATGCTTTATGCCAGATTTACCATGTGTGAATTTCAACTTCAGAAAGTTTAATTTTTGGATCACATAATCTCAATAGAGGGGATATTTGTGGATCCATCAAAAATAGAAGTGATTGAATGTTTTCCAAGACCAACAATAGTAACTAATATCCAAAGTTTTTATTGTATTGATAAATATTATTGAAATTTTTTGAAATATTTTTCATGACTATCTAATCCACTGCCCAAGTTCAATTGCAAAGGAGTTATGTTCATGTGGATGGAAGAATGTGAAGTGAATATCAAAGATATAAAAATATTGTTATCTAGTGCACCTGTTCTCACATATCCTTATAGTGGATAAAGGTTTTTTATATACATTGATGCATCCAAGAATGGGTTGGTATGTGTTCTCATGCAAAATTATGTTGTGATAGGTTATCCCTCACGAAAATTGAAAATCAATGATAAAAATTACCCAAATCATGATTTGGAGTAAGTTGTCATATTCTTTGCATTAGAGATATGGAGGAATTATCTTTATGGTGAAATGTGTTATATTTATACTGATTATAAAATTTTAAACATTATTTTCGCACCAAAAGAGCTAAATATGCACCAAAGAAGTTGGTTGGAGTTGATTAAAGATTATGGTGGCTCAATACATTACCACACCGGGAAAGAAAACAAGGTGGTATATACTTGGAGTCAAAAAGACCATGATAGAAAATCCATGATGAGGATCATAAAAGATCCAATATTTATGTATTTTTTATGGATGGATCTTGAAATTTTAATGGAAGTGGATAAATATTATCTTTCTCAAATGAATGTTCTACCATCCATAAATGTGATGATTAAGAAGGTGCATAAGGAAGATATAGAGCTAAAAAATAAAGTGTGAAATGTTCCTGAATATAACCTTGATTGAGAGGGAATAATATAGTTCTAGAATCAGGTTTTTATTCCTCCCATACCATATTTAAAGAAGGAGTTGTTTGATCGGTCTCATAGTTCTTTTTTGTTAATTCATCCGGGAAGAAATAATTTGTATATGGACCTGAAAGAGTATTTCTGATGGGATCTCCGGAAAAAAGATGTTGCAGAATATGTCTCTTGGTTCTTGGTTTGTTAGTAATTTAAGGTCAAGAGATATGAGTCCTATGGGTTTTTATATCCATTACTCATGCCAGAATGGAAATGGGAAACCATCCCTATGGAATTTTTCATTGTACTTACAAAAACATCTATAGGACATAATGCTCTATATGTTATAGTTGATTGTGATATGAAGTTAGGACACTTAATTACTATTATGTGGGATTTCTCTATTGATCAGTTTTCCAGGATGTCTATAAAGGAAGTGGTAATATTTCATGTAGTACCACATTCTACTATATTTGATTGGGATCGGAGATTTACCTTGAAGTTTTTTTGATGTTTTTAGTAGGATCTAGATAAAAAGTTATGTTTCTTCACTACTTATCATCCTTAGACACTATATAGTCTAAGAGGAAAATTAAAACTCTAAAAGACATTTTGAAAGATTGATCTATATATTTCAAAGGTGGTTGGGACCAATGCCAACCTTTATAAACTTTTCATACCATAATAGCTTTCACTATAGTATTCAGATCGATCCTTTTAAATCCCTCTATGGAAATAAGTGTATAACTCAAAATTTTTGGGATGAAGTCTAGGAAAGAAAGATACTAGGACTAGATCTTGTTAATAAAATGGAAGATAAGGTTATATCTATTCAACAACACATAAGAGCATCTTAGATTCGAAAAAATGTTCTCCTGACAACTGATGAAAAAACTAGATTTTAAAGTGGGTGAAAAGGTGTCTCTATGAATATCTCCCTAGAATAGATAAATGATATTTATATGGAAGGGAAAGCTGAGAAATAGATATATCGTTCCATTTGAAATTATGTATCAGGTTGGGAAGGTAGCTTATTGATTGTCACTTCAACTGAATCACCCTTAAGTTCATGATGTGTTCCATGTATATATCCTAAGAAATTACATACCAGATTATTCACATTTACTAAACTCAAAAGTCATACCATTGGATCAAGATATATCTTATGAAGTACAGCCGATAGATACTCAAGATCATAGAAAAAATGTTCTACGAAAATAGACCACTAGCTTAGTTAAGTTTTTATGGTGGAACCACCAATTTGAGGAAACTACATGGGAACTTGAGGATGTGATGAGGCATAGGTATCATCATCTTTTTGTATCAAATTGAATAATTTCAAAGGTGAAATTTAGTTTAAGGGGGTATAATGTAACACCTAGATGTTTTTATTAAATAATTTGTTTAAATAATTTTAATTGTTGAATAGCTTTCATTGCACACAATCGTGACTTTAAACAGACCAAAAGACACACTTGGTATAAAATTAACATTATAAACTAGCCTTTAATTTATCTAGAATAAATATAAATAACATATGTAAATGTATGGTGAATTATTTATTAACCAATTATTTATGAAAAATATAAACCAATTAAATGTAAGGGGAATATTTTTATTTTCATATTAATAACCTAAGTTAATTATAATTAGTAAAATAAATTAATGGAGTATATATTTTATATATTTAATAAAATATTTTTTATATTCATCCAAAATATATTTAAATTATAGGTTATAAATACAACCTATTTTATGTATAAAAACCTATATTTTTGTCAAAAGGTTAATTTTACCTCATTTTAATGGAAAACCATTTTGATATTAAAATTTTGACAAATTAGTAATTATTATATGAAAACATAAACATCTTATTTGGAAGTGGGGTATAAAAAATTTCCTTGGATGAATTTTTCATTTTTTTTCAGAAAACATTCATGCTTTTATAAACAGTAAAAATATACTAAATTTTAAGTGAAAACAAATTCATTTTCATCAGAATAATTTATATCGATAAATTTTATTATTTAATAGTTCTAAATTATAAATAGAATTTATTTTCGTCATTTAATATAATTTAGGTCATTGGCATTAATTTTTCATTGGATTTTGATATAAAAACGTTTTAATCATTTGTAATGTTTTAACTTTTAAAACCCATTTTCTCATTTCAATAATGTGATTAATTTTAAATTAATTACTATATATTATGTGTTTTTAATTTTGAAAAATGGATTAAATATTTGTAATCAATAGGTAAAAATTATTTAAATATCTTTCTATTATTTTTGGGCATTATAAAAAGTAACTTCGGTAAATTTTATTAATAGAGTAAAGGGTAAATCAGGAAATTAAGGGAAAAAATAATATTATAAATTTGACTAAAAGTTTACCAAAAATAATTTTATGATTTTTTTCGACATAAATCATCTGTGGTATGAATTTTAATCCTTTCCATGCCACTTGTATGAGATTAGTACAATTAATTTATTATATTTAATGAAAAGTTAAATAAGTCTTACTAAAACTTTAATAACGACATATTTTTTAATATAATGTTATACAATAAGGTAAATTTTATTATAAATACACTTTTTAAATATAAAATATTTCAATTTATCATGGTAATTTATTTTTAATTTTTTGTAAATAAATAATTACCTTAATGTTTTATACATTGATGATGTGGAAATTATTTAATTGATGCGAAATTAATAAAATAATTTTTATTAAAATGATAATAAAAATTAAAAGACCAAAATAGTTGAAAATTTTTTATTGGATTAGTATATATTAATAAAAATCATCCAATGGTATATTTACCTATTGGGTCCATATGGAAAATATTATGACACTTATAATTTTTTATATAATGTGGTGTTAAAGATGTCACATTCTTGTTTTAATAAATATAACATTTTTAACGTTGGATTTTCCAGAAGATGCATTCAAATACAAGTATTCATCTCAAATATAGAGTATTTATCATCATCATAGTATTTTAATTTTAATTTTTAATCAAAAAATAAGTATATTAAATAATTATATACAATTGATGTTGTAATTATTCTATAAATGGAGATAACAAATAAATCTGATTAAAAATATTAAAATTAATATAATTTGGGGTAACTAATATATCCAATGAATTTTATATATGACCTAAACCTCTTAATAATATAATAAAATATTTTTTTGAAGTAAAATTATTATCTTAATATTTCTTAAAATCGATGAATTGAATAGTGTAAAAATTGATACTACTAATTGTTTATCGAAATTAGGTTTTTTTAAATTATTTAGAAATCCTAAAAATTGAATATAGAATAATTATTATATGGTCTAAAATGTTCAAAATTATTTATTTGTGATCTAATTTACATAAAGTAAGTGAACATTTATCCCTTTTAATATTGAAATATTTTTTACCATAGTTAGAAATTAAATAGAATAACTAAGGGTTAATTAAAATGATAAGGTTTTAATGGACAGAAAAACATGTCTAAAATTTATTTGAGGATTATAATACATCCTCAACTCATATAATATTTTAAACTACAATAGTTTTTAGGTTTTTTATGTTGTTTTATTTAATTATAAATTTATATTTTTGGAGATTCCATAAGTTCCCCTCACCTCAATTATAAAAAGGCACCTCTACACTCACCCCATCACATAATATTTTTAATGAATCAAATTTTCCTAGTTTTTTTAAATTAATTTTAAAAACTCAGATACCAGGTGTGGAGACAGGAAGTGATTCTAAAGCCCGGTGTGCCTGGAATGGCTTGATGAAAAATGTTACATTTTTAATAGTGCACATGAGTTGTTTTCCTGAAAAAGTGGAATAACTCTTATATGGTTTCCCATATTATAAATATGATGGAACCATTATAATTAGGTTGGCGGTTTACCCTAGGCATGACTTAAATTTAGTTGGTGCGGGTCTCGAGTGAGAAAACTCCGAAAGTACGTAACCATATATAAAATTATTAAATAAAATTATGTTATTTAAGAATCATAATAACTCATAAACGGTAATGTGGTTTTGAAATTATAGATCATCATTGAGTTTGTAATAGGGTTTTATCCTTAGGAAGAGCCTAACGTTGGCCGGTGTAGGTCAATTTTGGAAAGTAGTTTTTGGGACGTAACCATAAATAAACTCATTAAATAAAAATTATTTTCTTTTCAAATCCTAATAACTTTTAAATGGTATCTCAGATTAAAAATATGATACCAGCATTGAGCTCATGAGAGTATTTTTTTCTTTAGGCGGAGCCTAACCTCAACCAATGAAAGTCAAGAGAAAATTTTTGTTTTGGAGCCACAGTGTTACAAGTTTTTTGTTCGGTCTTCAGGCCTGGGATCCCAGTATTGCTATCGTGGCTGACATATCCATACACCATGACCCTGTGTTCTACTTTTGGACTAGGTACATGAAAAAACTGGTTGAATACATCCTGTAAGAATATAGTTTGTTCTCATTTCCTTCTTGAGTCAGAGTCAGCTCATATAGGTATACTATTTTGACTATGGTACATCCTATTTTACTTCAAGATCCTTCCACATAGACAACCATCCATGATTCTGTTATGTGGTCATGAGGATGATCCTCATAGTAGTGAGACATTACTACAAGAATTTTTAATAGAGATTGTGACTTCAGGTGGTGCACTAGCTATACCACCACATGTTGAGTAGCTCCTGGTACTTGTAGTACCAACATATGAGATACGCGGGTTGAGTGTGCTTCAAGAGTTTCAGGGATAGAGACCTCTCAGGTTACGAGGTGATCTTAAAACACAGGCGGCTGAGGACTGGTCGGAGGAAGTGACCCGAGTTTTCTTTGTATTCAAGACACCAGTAGAACAGATGGTGATCCTAACAGCGAGCCCTCTATGTGGCTCAGTAGTGTAATGGTGGGATTGTTTACCCGATCATATGATTATGTGACTCTTCTATGGACAGAGTTTGACAAACTTTTTATAGAATAGTTCTCTCCTTATAAGATAAGGGTTATGCATGTCCAAAGGCTTCTATAGCTTCGACAGGATGATATTTCAGTATCTGACTATTCATCGAGGCATACTGACCTTCATAGGTACTTGATGGATATGATACACGAACAGTGCTTTAGGGCTCAGATTTTTGAGCCTGGTATGCTTACGGACATCCGAGCTAGAGTTATCCCTCTGTGCACTCATACCTATGTTAGGGTTCTTGTGGAATCCTTTTTGGTTGAGCATCCCTTGTTTGAGAAAATCCAAATGGTAATTTTTCAGTACTGGGAAAGAAGGATCGGAAAGATCCGTAGGAAGAAAGACATGAAAGAGGAGCTGGGACTGTTGCAGGATGTGGTATACATTTCGACATGTTACCACCTCTACCCCAGCTGGTCCGGACTAGGCTCTATGAGATGTGTATAGGGGTGGGGTTAGCTACATGTGGTTGATGTATATGAACTAGGGGCTTGAGAAATGGTTCTGGATGAAAACTGTTTCTATTCTACATAAATGTATGTATTGATAGACATAGGTTATAATCATTTTTTTATTTTCATGGACCTTTCTTGGGGATTAGATATACTGGTTGGACCATTGACTTCATCCTCACTCTTAGAGACTCCCAATGGATGAGACCCAATAATCACGCACTAGTGTCGACAGTGTGACCCAACTTTTTAAGGTGGTAGTTATGATGGGGATCTCTTGGTAGTGGCATTAAATCCTTGAGAATTCATTCACAGCATAGACTAGTTATCCTCAGTTTATGCTCATATTGACTATTTTAGGCGAAGAGTTTGGTGTGTCTGAATTAGTGGAATGAGGTTTCCTTCTTAAAGAAAATGAAACCCAAGAACCATAGGATGGACTCTCACATAGGAGGGTTTTACTGGTCACTAATCAATTGGCTAGACAAACCCTTGGTGCAGTGGATGTTATGAGTCCTCAATTCCCTGTGACGGTGGTGTAGTCATAGAGGATGTGGTGGAGGTTGAGATAGAGTCATTGGAAAAGGTTCCTCTAGGACTATGATGTTGAAATTTTCCATACTCCTGGTAAGAGAAACATAGTAGGAGATGCATTCAACAAGAGATCTTGTTCTCAGTTATAGAATGGGGCATCAGAGCAGTTGGTTGTAATAAAGTTATCCCTAGTGTATGGAGTTAGCATGGCCTATCGTCAGACAATGGTTAAACACCTTGAGTCATGGAGAAACAACTTGAGAATATTGACTATGATACCCTACTTTCTCAGATTTCCATTGAACACACTCATGATGGGATTCAAAAAAAGGGTAGATGTCATACTTTTTAGGGGATGAATCTTAGTACCTCGATGTTGAGGTAGGAGGTTCTGAAGAAGATCTATTATTTCCCTTTTCAGATGGTATATTCTTTTATGCCTTGAGAATTCTTTGTTTCGGGAGGCTGAACTCCTTTCTTTGGGATCAAGAGCCCGATTTCTACGTTTTTTCTGCATGCTTACGGTGTGACATGAGCTAGGGATGGCTGAGCATGTAGTGATGTTGTGATATGTAGGTTTGGGAGGCCGGATTATTTGTGGTAGTAGTGGACACGTGAGTGGAAAGATTCATTGGGATATGCATGTGGGTGTCCAGGCGGACACTGAGGATGAAGTAACAAGTAATATCTGGGATTACCTATTGATATAAATGTTTATAACTTGTCTGAATCATTTTCTAGGTTTGTCAACTCACCATGTCGAGCCACTATTATTGGAAGGGGTTGATCTTTTCTTCCTTGGAGTTCTAGGAAGGGAGTGAGAAAGATATTGATAGACATTGTGAAGGGTTTATCACATATGTCCAGGGGATACGATACCATTTGGGTGATCCTTGACCAACTCACCAAGTCAACAAATTATTATCTTTCTAGGAGAAGATTTCAGTAGAGAGCTTGGGATTCCTCTATATACAGAATATATATTGACTCCATGGAATTTCATCAATGGTAGTTTCAAGTCACAATGCTTGTTTTTTATCATGGTCAAGTAGTTCAAGGATCGAAAAGGATGGGATCCTTTATAGAAAAGTAATTCCTTTCATGCATATCTGACGACAACACGACAACCTCTGGCAGAGCCCATGGGAGTGGATGGCCTGGGTTCGTGCTCGGTACCCTCATATTTTTGGGTATCCCTTGGGTTGGATTTTGGGGACCTAAAGGCTTAGGGTGGGGAAAATTTTATGAATTGGATTTTTTTTAATTTTTTGAAATTAGTGAGGAAAATTTAGAGACCAAGTGTTGAGACGATGTGTGATTCTGAGACCCGGTGTGCCCATAATGGCTCAAAAAAATGTTATGTTTTTAATAGAATGCATGAGTGTCTTTTCTAAAAAAGGGTCATAACTCTTAAATGGGTGCCCGAATCAGAAATATGAGGGTACCTTTGCACTTAGGATGGTGGGTTTACCCTAAGAGGGACATAAATTTAGTCGGTGTAGGTCTTTAGTGAGAAAACCTAAAAACGACATAACTATAAATAAAATTATTAAATAAAATCATTTTATTTTATAATCCTAATAAATCATAAACAATATCTCAGATTAGAAATATGAGCCCACCATTGAGTTCATAATTGGTTGTTTTCTTTATGCGGATCCTAATATTGGACGAAGTGGGTCAACTGTGGAAAGTTGTTTTAGGCATGTAACCGTAAATAAAATAATTAAATAAAAAAATTATACTCGAATCCAAATAACACACAAATGGTAACTCAGATTGGAAATTTGAGACCATTATTTAGCTCTGGCAAGTATGTCTTCATTAGGTGGTGCATAAACTCGATCGGCGTAGGTCAAGAGAAAAATTTAGTTTTTGGATGGGAACGTCAGAAAAATATTTAATAAATATATTTTATTTTAATGTTATATGGTGAATCAATGATGTTTTTATGTCCCAGATAAGTATTCCACACCCTTATTAAATGAACACGGTGAAATGACGATGTGACTCAACATTACATCAATGATGAATCGCATTTCTCCAATTAATATCTCGACAATGATAGGAGACTAGGGGAAGATTAAAGAGATTGTTTTGAGGCTCAGTAGAAATAGTTTTGGGGAATGATGAATCTCCAATGACAGAGAACACCACCTCCTCTTTGAAGGATCTCGCTAATGAAGATGGAGGTGCGGATCAGGATATCTTTTAAGCGGATCATCAACGCCAATGAATCTATGACAACAGATGATAAAATCCTAGGTAGGGATTTATTTATAAGTGAATACCTTTCCTTGTTCTTCCCTTTTAAATGAAAAATGAGGATCTAATCACTAAGAAGTTGATCTTGGGGGTCGATTGTTCTTGTGGTTTTGGGAATTTTTTTCTTGGATTTAATTGAAAGTAGATCTTTTTGATTACTACCTTTATTTATGTTATTTTTTATCATATTAACAAGAAAAATTTAAGGCTGACATGAATATTGGATTGTATCATATTTTGGGTGTTCTCATTGTTCATCCCCCCCTCGTTCTTGCATTCATTGTCAACGGACCCTCGTGGTCATATCAGGCTTTGCTGGAAGGTTCCAAATGTGGTCCGACCCTTGAAGAGATGGAAAAATGATTCGGAGCACGTGATAGTGACAGTGGCGACCCAAGGATCCCAAAGGTTCTCACGGTTTGAAAAAACAGACTACCATAGTGATGGTGGAACTACACATAAGGTGGAATTGTCGGGGCGGTGCGGCCACCCGGCGGTGGAGGTCCCCGGGGCAACAGTTGCGGGGAGACATACAAGATTCGTCGGCAATAGGGTGGAAGCAGGACTCAGTAGACACAGTAGGAGGCCACATCAACCAGCTGAGGTGTTTCGGTCTAGCTGGGCCACGACGATGGGTCCCCGTGAAAATGACATGTTGTCTTCAACTTGGCATACTACCGCATTAAACGCAATGGCCACCCGCGTGTGGACCAGACGAATATGTGTTTCCCACCACGTCCCAAGTAAAACGAACTGGCCTATTGAGTAGGTCGGGACCAGTCAGTCTAGTCTAGACCCAGTGGGCTGGTATGGACCCGATGGGCTGTTATGGACTCGGTGGGTCGGTTCAGACCGACCGGGTCGGAAGGAACTCGTACCCAACTATCCCCTTTTCACTAAAATTCCCTTAACTTTCAAACCGTACTTCTAATTCACGATCTTTTTGTGGTGTTTTGACCCTCACGATGAGGCAGTCCTTCAGTGATACTCTAATATGGTTTTCATGGAAGTAAACTTATGACCTTTGTCTTGAAAAGTTAGCTCTCCCATAATAATCACTATACAAGCGGGAATTATGTGGCAAACTATGATGAGAAGACTATGATTGTGGGTCTAATTGACTTAGTGAGTCTATGTGACCCAGCTGGTCTAAGTGACTCAGTGGGTCTAAGTGACTCAGTGGGTCTATATGACTTAGCGAGTGTAGGTGACTCAGTGGGTCTAAGTGACTTGGTGTGCTTAAGTGACTCAACAGGTCTAAGTGACTTAGTGGTTCTAGGTGACTCAACAGTACTGGGTGTTCTGTGATTACGTCTGATAGTCTTTCCTTTCATACATAATATTTATACTTGTTTGAGCTGACAAGATTTTTTATAGTCTTTCTTTTGTCGCCTTTCCTTGGTGTACATACCTTAGTGGTGTAATTAGTTATCGTACATGGTGTACTTCCCTTAGTGGTGTACTTAGTGACCGTACTTGGTGTACTTAGCTTAGTGGGGTACTTAGTGACCATACATGGTGTAATTATCCTTGTGGTGTACTTAGTTACCATACTTGGTGTACATACCTTAGTGGTGTCCTTAGTGACCGTACTAGGTGTATATACCTTAGTCGTATACCTGGTGATCATACTTGGTGTACATACCTTAGTGGTGTCCTTAGTGACCATTCATGGTGTACTTACCTTAGTGGTGTACTTAGTGACCGTGCATGGTGTACTTACTTTAGTGGTGAGTTTAGTTATCTTTCCAGGTGTACTTACCTTAGGGGTGTACCGAGTGACCATACGTGGTGTACCTCTATTTGTGACTTTTCCTCAGTGATGTTTCATCAAGATGTTTATTTTTAGAATTCTTTGTGTATTTTCTTAGTGGGTTCCTTTGTGGTTTTGGGTCCCTACTGAGTATTGTTTTACTCACCCCAGCATTGGCTTCCCCTACACATGTTTTTTCTTGTACAGATGATCAACAGCTTTGACGGAGTCCTTGGTGGGATGGGGCTAGATTGTTCTTGGAAGGATACCAGATAGACAAGGTTCACTTTAGTGACTTCTGGCAGCTTCTATACCTAACCTTTAGGTAGGGTTTTCAACATATGGAATTCCAGGATCTTGTACTTTTCTTTTGATGGGATTTTATACTAGCCCCCTTTTACTTTTAGTTCATACTATCTTCTCATTTTTTTAGTTTTATAACTTTTTCTTATGAGTGGGTTCATGTGTACAGGTACTTGGTAAAATTTCTCCCGCATGTGGGATATCCCTACACGGCGCTGGTCACCAGCCCCTAGCCTATGGAAGGTGATATTGGGGTAGTCCCGACACAGGCCCTGGGGGATAGGTCATGAAAATATTAAACCATCAAGCTCATCCATATCCTTCCCATTTCTATTACCAACTTCCCTAGTCACATTCTAAAATTTCTTTGCTTCTCCAAATACCAACTCTAGTTCCTTAAGAAGAGATCTAGAGGGATCTCAGATTCCTTCAAACTTATTTCATATTCTACATCCTCTTCACGAGTTGTTTACATTATAAAGTAATAACTCTAATATCACTTATATACTGAGATGTTATTATGATTACTGAGCAACTATATTCAACCTTCTATCCATCCTATTAAAAACAAAATCATCATACATGCGTATGTTTGGTTTACCGTATCCACATCGTGGTATAATATGTTTTTCACAACCACCTTACTTGGATGGGAATAATGATGGAAATAAAAACTATATGTGACTATTATAACATTATGTGGATTTTTGAATGAAATATATTCCATTCACATCCATACATTTTCACAATTATGGGAATGATATCATCGCTTGTGCATTTGTATGACCTACCATCTCCATAATGCGATGTGATTCATTCTACCTGATATCCATTAAATCATGATTATATAAATGAATAGAATAAATAAATATGGTATATATTATGCTAATATCATTTTTTAAAGATATAACAATGATAAAATAATTAGAACTAGAACTTATTCGACTAAACATGCATAAGAAAATAGATCCATTAATACCTAAATAACAAGTAATATCAAAATGTTATTAACAAAGGGATGATAATATGATTATATATGATATCATAAAAAGGACTGTTATTCTGTAATAAGTGAGTGACATTATTTAAATCATTATACAAGATGTTCGGATACATACAAAGGATATCCGACCTAAGGTAGGGGATAATTTTGTAATCTCATTATTATTCGATAATATTTATATATAAGTATATACTTGGGTATATTTATCATCCATGTCCATGTTTCCTAAATATGTATTCTAAAATATATTTTCTATCCTTCTAAATTTTTTTGACTAAAATCTTACCCATTGTGAGTTTTTATTAAATGGTATAAAAGTAATATTTTGTCTTTTTCGATATAGGGTAGTTTTTTAATTTTTGATAAATGTATGAGAGGAATGTTTTATTTTATCTTATACCGCATGAAATTTTTTTATCATTTTCATAACACCTTATTTATTTGAATATTTTTTTATACTATTTAAATTTTATATTCAAATAAATTATTTTATTTTAAAATTCCATGGCATTTATATAAAAGAAAACATTTTTAAAGAAGAATGTATATTTTCCTCAAGAATTAATTTCAATTGCTCTATAAAAATTATATTCCATCTAAGATGGAACTATTTTTTAGGTTTGGGTTTCATGTATAATATCCCTATTTATCCTTTTTTTTATTGTGATTATATTGGAATTCAAATTATGAAAAACAATTTATACATGGATTATGTTATGGTGGATTAATGATTAAATAAATCCATTTTATTATGTGGGTTATGATGAATGATTAATTTTTTTGTGGCACACGTAAGAATGATTTTATTATGAGATAGGTGGGACCATTATACCCCTCAAATTCATTTTTTAAATATTTATATCTGGATAGATATATGGGGCTGGAATAAGAAATGATCTCAGTTCAGTAAATAGGGCTGGAACAACGAGTGATCTTGGTTTGGTAAAAGGATTTTTCCACTATGATGATCTTTTCAATGAGAGTTGTCTAATATGAAATGATGTTCTATGATTATGTGTATGCCAAAAAATTCCATGTCTTATGTTTTGACTCTTTGGATTATATTCCTTGATTCTTATGAAATTTTATGATTTATCCCATGGCATGATATCATGATCTTTCATATTCAAAATTATATTTTCAAATGTTATGTTCTTATATATTATGATTATGATATGATTAATATCTCCACGTTTAACCTTACTATGCATATGAGCTCACCCTTTCTTATGTTTCTTTTCCCAAGGTCATTAAGAAGGGTATTAAGTAAGATATTTCAAAAAGGGGTTATGTTATGAAGAAATAAGAGGGAGAAAATGTATATGTTTTATGAACTAGTTTTTTATGTTTCCCAATTTCTAAATAAAAATAAACTTATATGGTCTAGGCATGGTTTTGTTATGTTTTTCAATGAATATTCATAAATGTTGATGTAATATCTATGTACATAATGTACGGGCCGTTATAGTATCTCTAAAGTTGTGACATCTGAAACACATTATGCATTTAACTATTGAACTAAGGATAAACTAATTGGTATTCCAATGGACCAACCCTTTCCACTATCTCAAATTTCATAAACAAAACTTGGTGGTATATTTCCTTATTTCCTAACATGATGTTTCCCTAACCTAACACCTAAAGGAATACATGATGAACTAAATAAAACTTCATAGGACCTATCTAATGGTTAACATATTGTTTCTACCTACCCTTCCATTCAAAAACATTAAATGTTTCATTTGAATCAAATCCTTGAATATTTTATTGTACAAAAACACTATAAATTCCATATTATTCTCCCATGAACCACCAAAATTTGAAACATAGGATGGTAACATATCCTCTAGAATCTGAATCATTAACTCGTATTGGCCATCAATCTGAGGCTGATATGTTATACTCAGAATAACCTATGATCCCATTTCCTTCTAAATTCATATATATAATTGAGATTTAAAATGAGGATCTCTATCAAAAATGATACTCCTCAAAACCCCATCCAATAAAACTTTCTCTCACACATAGAGACTACCCAAATCTTCAATAGTTAAAGTATTTTTGATAGGAAAGAAGTAGGATACCTACATTAGATGATCATTGATCACCCAACCTATGTCATTATTTCTAGTTTTCATATGTAATACTATAACAAAATCCATAGTGACATTATCCAATTTTCCCATTGAAATGGGTAGAGTATGTAATATCCAAGCAGGACTCTAATACTCGACTTTCACCAGCTGACAGGTGAAACATCTCACCACAAAACCTACTAACTTCTTCTTCATTCTTAGAAAATCTTATTTTATATAGAAATTGAAATACATATTTGTTAAACTATTATGTACCTCCCATATAAAATAATTAAACTCTATCATCATATCCTCACATAAAATCATATGAACCCATACTGATCCATAAAAAAGAAGGTAATTTCACTATCAATACACCATCCAGATAGTTGCCACCAACCATATAATCTGTCTCTCAGAGGTAATCCCTCTGGGTCAAATAACTAATATATCATGATCTTATCTAAAATTATGGGTATAAAGAATCTAAAATCCAGATCTAATCTTCTTTGGGACTCCAAAACATCCAGATTCATGTCCAAAAAGAGTTACATAATCTACTTCTCATTGCAAGACTCCCCCACTACCTTTGTCTTCACCATAAAGCTCAAGGAATTAGTAAGCATGTTTCCATTTCTTAATGTATAATCCATATTGATGTCCAAATACTATAGATACTCGACCCACATCCTCTGGTTAAGGATTAGTTCTTGCACAGAAAATATATACCTGATGATCTTTTAGTCTATGTACATTGAAAATATCCCTCCCAAAAGATAATTTCTCCAACATCTCATGGAATGTACCACTATGGATTACTCCATCTCATGAGTAGGATAGTTTCTCTCATGACTTCTCAGTTGTCTAGAGCCATATGAAACTACATGGTTCTTCTGTATCATATCTTATTAGATTCTAACTCTAGATGAATCATAGTAAAAAATATATACCTTACCAAGTATAAGTAAAGTGTTGATACGTTTTGAGGTTTGCCTGATCTTTTCCTCCTAAAAATATCTCTCAGATCAATCTCAAAAACAAGCTTCACTTATTTTCTTTTCACCCTACAAATTAAAGTTACAAGAGTGGATAAGTCATGGATGAAGCAATTATAATAAATTTACAGACATAGAATAATCTAAATACTGAATACATTCTTGGACCCTACAAGGATACCATATCTTCAACTTTTTTTGGGTCCACCGACACTCCTACCTCTAAGATGACATGACCCAAGATGTGCACATTATCAATCTATAAACTATATTTGGATAGCTTGTCATAAATATATTTCTTTCTCAATTTACTCAAGTAGATGTTAATATTTTGGCCATGATCCTCGATAAACTAGGGGAATATTAAGATATTGTTGATAAAAACCAACATGAACTAATCCAAAAAAGGATTAAAGGGTCTATTAATTGAACCCATGAGTGTCTCTGATGCATTTTTGAATTCAAAAATCATCACTAAAAACTTATACGAGCCATTCCTGATCCTAAAAGTAGCATATGGTATGTTTGATGATCCCACCCTAAACTAGTTATGTCATGATCTAAGAATTATCTTAGGGAAAAATATTCACTTATCATCTAGTAGGAGATATCATTGATGTGTTGAAGGGGATACTAGTTCTTGACCATTATGTAGTTCAATATTTGATAATCCACACATAAACATGACTTTCTATCATACATCATGGAAAAATGATCTAGAGAAACCACATTTAGAAGTTCTAGGATGTATGAGTCCTTTAGATTTTATATCTTAGAACTAAACATTCAAATCTTGAGGCACTTTTTTTGGAATCCTACAAGGTGGAATAGAAAATAGATCCACTCCTAGAAATAAATATACATTGAACTCAATATTCTATTCATGTGGTAATCCATAGATCTCATCAGGATGTATATCCTAAAATGATTCTACCACTAGAGGAAAAAATCATGTTAATTTTCAACATTATCCAAAACAAGACCCTCTATCTAACCATTAAACAACACAATATTCACTAAATTGGACTCTTGTGACCATCTTGAAGATCCCACTCAACCTGGTGTGAATTAATGATCCCTTATAGAGATATAAAGGTAACTCTCATTCGATAAATAATAGCCACCAATTTATAGAGAAAACACTTTAAAATGTTTGATATTCTATGACCTCAAAATAAAAGTGTGTTAATGGTTAAAACCCCATCCAAAAAATCCATAACCAATCCAAAACCATTTTAAAAATGATATGATATAATTAAATGTGATACCCAATATCAAAAAAATGAAATAAAGTGTATATGAAACAATAATCATACCTCTGATAGAAGAACGTCTGACATCTAAACAATCTAGAGTAGATTGAATATAATAGAATTGCCTTTCCCTTATTTACTGGGATCCATTATAACCCCCATGAACTAATCCCTCTTATTGGTACTTCAACCCCTACACTAGGGTGCCACATCCTCTACCTCAACCTGAATATCTAGTGGAACTCTAGCTACATGTTTGCTTAGGGGTAATGGTGTCCTTCCCAGACACTAGTACCTATCTTAATCCCCTACCACTTCTCTTTTACCGCATTCCACAACAAAACCTCTATAGGTGACATATACTTCCTACATCATGGAACTCCAAAGTAGGGTACATTATATGAGGTTGTTTCTGGAAAAACATTCCACACCAATAGCACTACAATATAAGACATACTTTAAATGGTTTCTCACTTACCTAAGTACTCTTCCCACTGTTTCCATGGTGATAACTATCATGGAGAAACATCATTCCACCAGAAGAAGATAACCCCATTTTACTACTAAAATAGTCTAGTTACTTCTCAGGGCCTCCCTTATATGCCCTTTTGAGATGAGTTCCTGAATCATCTATAATGAATCGTATTGTCTATGTGTTATTTTTCTAAATTGTATGGGTTGTTTTTTATAAAATCAGCTAAGATGACATGCGATTTCAAGGCCCAGTGTACCCTGAATGATTTTTTTAAATGTATTATATATATATATATAAAATCATGTAATCATAGTTTTCTAAGTAGTTGAATAAAAACTAAAAGGTGGTCCCAAAATATAATTCCAAGGGAACCATTTACTTCATAATTAAGAGCTTACCCTAGGTGTGTCATAACATTTTTCAGCGTGGGTCATTTGTGGAAAGATCATCATAGGAAGAAAATGAATAAAATGATTGATTATATTATTTTCTTTTCTTTTTTGTCACAACAAAATAACCCTTTATTTAAATACATGCTTATTTTCAACATTAAGGTTATCCACATAACCCTAAAATTCATTAGATATCCAACGGAGAGCATGGACTGGGATTCCATTGTTGCACAACAACTGGATCGAAGATCAATGACCGGTGCGAGATGGAATCGAAGGATATTTCCAACAACTATGATGTTGCATCATTCTTCATTATCAATTCATCCAAATCAAGGTAGGAAGTTTTGTTTTGGATTCTTTCTACATTATTAATTTCTTTGATGAACATGGATCAATCGACCAATGGATTAATCTATATATCATGCTTATTAAGGAATGGTATTTATTGTGAGGTTTTTATTAGTATAATATCTTAATGGTTATTGTCTCTTCAAATTTCATTGAAATGGAAAAAAACTGAGATTGAAATGAACATCAATCAACGTCCATTACTCTTGGTTACTCTTGATCTTTTCTCCCCTGATTCTCTATTCATAGTGGGAGGTATTCGTTTTATTTATGGTTTAACATATCTTGATGAATCGATTGTTACACACATAATTCTTGTCACAACAATCAGATATTGATGATCTAGGTAAAGTATGAAACTAATTTCGTGCAATGATGGAGACAGAAGTGGATTGCATGACCTAGATACATGGTTTCTATGTTCTTCAGAGAACAATGATGGACATCTTTCAAATCTAATTTCAAAATAGATCTAAGGGCTGCAGGCAGTTTATCATCGATGATGAGGATCAGACAATGATTCTGCTTGATTTTCTAGGTGAGGCACGGCCAGATCAGTGGCCAGAGTGTTAGAGAAGATGCACAGAACCAAATTTGGTAATTTGGAAAATTTTATGTAATGTGGTATATAGGTATGATCTAAACACAATGTGGGGCCCCCTTTGTATGGGATAGGGTTTTGGGAGAATGGTAAGTATCACATAGCATCAGACTGGGTGACACAGTATGTGACCACTCCCCAATGACTCAGCATGTACATAATAGAGTACAAATACACTTTTTTAAGTAAATAGGTTGGATAATTCCACATACTTTGCTACACTAACATGACATGGAAAAGTACATCGACTAATCCATGAACATGTACATGGTCAGAGTACACTAGAAACTGATGCATCATCTACTGATACACAAACATGGGATTGAGACATGAGTCTTTTACAAGGGCAGGAACCAATGTTAAGGGACTATGTATGTAACCCTACTAAATGTCTTATACTCCTTAGATGTTGGCTTGGATATCTTTTCCATTATATCTTACACAAGTTTCATTAGTGTATGTTACACTTATCCTTTCCCTGACTGTTAGTATGGAATAACCTCCTACACCTAGGACAATAATACCCTTAGTAGAACTTCTTAGATAGAGCTATTGGAACACTTATGTGAGGCCCGAAGTGGGATCCTCTATTCATATTTGTTCTATAGGTGGAGTTCTTGGTATCGTCGTGACCAACACTACCAAGTTATCAATCCTCTACATGGTAGTTTAATCCAGATTGAGTTGTTGGTATACACCATCGCCTTGGGAGTGATCCTCCTCTTTGTATCATATCTCATTAGACCTTAAGCATTTACTTCTAATTTCAAGACCCGATGATAATTACCTCTCAGAAAGACATCATCATTTCTAGCAGACTTACGAATTCATTCTCTCAGATGAGTGCTATATTGAATCTTTGAGCTGGAATCCTAGGTTGGCATACTAAGGATGACACTTACCTTTAGACTAACAGTCTTTGTTGAGTATATTTGGATATTATTGTTATTCTTTCGTTAATAATATACCTATGTAGAGATAATTGTATTTCTTTTATTGTATGCTTTATGTTTTTGGGTAGTCCTACTAGTTTTTTTATACTCTCCCTTATATGGTATTTTCCTATATGTGTCATGCCTTATGAAGATGATTGACATTTTTAAAGATTCCTTGATAGACTAGAACCATATGGTTCTTAATGAGACTGGACAGAATGAGGTGTGTTCCCGTAGTAATCTAGCTGTAGTCCCAGTTCTACTTTTAGGTTGACTTGTTTTCAGACTCTTTTTAGTGGGATTGTATTTGAACCTCTTTAATTTCATTTACTTCTTATTATACTCTAGTTTTTTGATTTAGATGCATGAATTCATGGTATTTTGAGAAAAAATAGATTTCTTAATTGTATAGGCTTGGATATGGTTTTTTGTGTACATGTACTTAGGCTCAAGCCTCATATGTTAGTGATATGCCTACTCAGCACTAGTCTCCAGTCCCTGTCAAATTATAGGTAGGATTGAGGAGTGGTTTAATGGTCCAAACTGGGATGGGTTGTGATAGAGTGGTATTAGAGTAGTCTGTTCTACCTTATGACCAGAGTCTAGAACATTGGTTTGTGGAAATAGTGTTGAGTGTTTTGAGTTTGGATTTCTATTTAGGGACTCTAGCAATTGTTCAGTGGCCGAATTATCCATATTTCATGACTCTAATAAGCTACTTTTCAACTTTTTACATGATAACATTGGTTATAGGAAAAACAATGGTAAACGCAACATATAGAAATGTGTTGTATTTTTTATGTAATTCTTGAGTCATCTCTCCAAATATACTCATTAATCATGGTACATCTTATTGATGTTGTGATGCTTCTATGATGAATTCTAGTTAGGATTCATCATCATGGTCATAAAGATGAACCCCTCAGTAATTATAATGATCTCCTCAGTAAATTTTCCTTTATATAGAGAACAATTCCATAGGTGCAACCTCCAGGTGGTACACCATTTATACCACCACCAATTGAGCATCTAATGGTACCCATTGTATGAGTGGATGAGGTGAATAGGATGAGATAACTTAATGTGTTTTAGTTAAAAATACCTATAAAGTTCCAAGGTGAGCCTGAACCATAGGTGGTTATTTACTAGCATGAAGTGGTGACCTATGTTTTTGGTCTGGTTAGGATGCCAGTAGAGAAGATGGTGGTCTTAGGGGCGATCCTTCTTCATGGATCACTATGATGATGGTGGGGGTTAGTTCCCTATTATTATGAATATTTGAATCTTCCATTGTAATTGTTTGAGACCATTTTTAGAAAGGAGTTTTCTCTAGCTACACTGAGAGATTTATGTATCCAAGATCTTCTATAGCTCTAGTAGGGAATCACGACCATAATTGAGTATTAATCAATGTTTACCAACCACTCCAATTACTTTATGGATATGTTTCAGGATCATTTAATTAGGGTCAAGCCTTTGATAGACATCTTCATAAATACATCTAAGATAGTGTTATCATTTTATGCATTCCTACTCATGTTGGGGGTGATAAAGTGATCTATGGTAGTTGGGAGTTTCTTGGATGAGAAGATATATCCAATGGTTGTTTGTATTGGGAAAGAAATAAAAAATGAATTTTAATCTAGGAGATCACATCCCCTAGAAGGCCTTCATTTTTTATTGATTTTTGATAATCCACCTTTCAAGGGGTGAGGCAGAACCCTTACAATGCTCGTATGCATAAGTACTACATGGTCCATAGGCCTTAGAGGAATTCATTGCACGTAGGCTTCAAACATTACATACAACCCATACTAACCACTTGGAACTACTCTTCCCTAGCATCTTCATCATGAAATAAGCTCTCCACCTTTTCTTGGATTTTTAGCTAGGATTTCCCATGCATGCACAGGCTTGTCCCGATGGCAGGGGTCATACCCTCTCATTCTTGCAATCCGTTTAGCTTCTTCTATGGTGAAAGCTCTTTTCTCCTCCTCCTTCTGATGTTTGTTCCTTATAGGTTGTATGCTTTTCATCTGCACTTATGGTGGTCCAAAGGCCTTGGGGATGCCCGAAGTCCTTACTGACCCAAAGGCTTGGGTGGCCCGAAGGCCTTAAAGGACTCGGGGACCAAATCAGTGGCCCGAAAGCCCAAACAGGGGAATATTTCCAGCTACTACAGTACAAAATAGTTCCTACTAGAGTTCTACATTGTTCCTGCTACAGTACCTACTACAATACCTGCTACAGTACTACTTCAGTACCACTATAGTAATCTAGAAATTTTCCTCCACTTGGATTTGATCCTAGGCCTCTTGGATTCACTTAAGGAGTCCTCACCAACTGGGTTGAGGCTCATGTGAATCTTGGAGATAACATCAATCTTAGGGACATGGAAAGGATATAAAATTCAGGATGAGTTCCTAGGATAAAGGATATTCAATTTAGAGCTCACAAGATGGGTCTAGTCATCTCAAGGAGCGGCAATGCTAATTATGTGATGATAGGGGACAACTTTCACAATATTTTCTGACCAATCATATAGCAAAAATTGATACTATGGTTGTTCCACCAAGGAAGAGATGGTAGTTGGAAATGGATGGTCTGCAACACAACATATGTGGATGAGGAGTTGTTAGATTATAATGAGGTGGAAGATGCTTTGACTTGTTTCTACCATCAATCCCAACTAGTCCATGCTAGGCATAGGTATTTAGAGAAAATGGACAGGGATAGCTACATGTAGTCGAATCTTATGACCTAAAGGTTGCATTAATGATTTGATGTATAATTTGTGTCTTTTTTACGTTAGATATTGTACTGATAGACATATTTTTTATTCATTCCTTTCTTGACACGTATATTGTATGAGACAAGGATATTATAGTTGAGCCCTTATCTCAAACATTACACATAGAGAATCCTACCAGATATGACTCATAAATCACACACTTGTGTCAATTGTGTGAAATGTCACTTAGAGGTGATTGTTTCTATTGGTGTCACTTTATGGTAGTGATGAGTCCTTATGAAATCATCTTAGGTATGGACTAGTTGTCCATACTTCATGCCCAGATTGACTATATTAGTTGAAGGATACGCTGTGGCTCTAGTGACGGAACTGGGTTCTTTTCTTCGGTGAAAAGGAAACTTAGGTGGTGTAGGATAGACTCATTCATAGGAGGTTTTAGCCAATAACTTACTATCTGGATAGAAATCCCCTTGGTGTAGTAGATGTTATGAGTTCTCAATTTCTGGTAGCAGTGGTGGAGTACGAGGACATCTTCCCCAAGGATATTCTGATTCTACCTCCCTACTAAGAGGTTGACTTCTCCATTAATCTAAACCTATGTATTCCATTGATATCTTTTACAACATATCAGATGGCTCCCATAGAACTTCGTGAGATGAGGGTGTAGTTGGAGTAATTGCAAAGGAAGGGATTTTTTAGACCCATTGTTTCACCCTGGGTAGCCTCAGTTCGGTTCACCGTGATGGTGGATGGGAACTTAAGGTTGTGTATGGAATACTGGCACTTGAACCAAGTGATCATAAAGAACACATATCCACTAACTAGGAAAGATGGCCTATTTGGTTTGTTGATATGGGCATGATGGGTCTTAAAGGTTGACCTCTTGTTAGGTCATATGAAACTTGAGTACAGGACAAGGATATACCAAATACGACATTCAAATGTCTCTATGATCAATATTAGTACTTGTTGATGAAATTTGGTGTGAAGAACACCATGAAAGTGTTCTTGGAACACATTAACAGGATATTTTAGCCTTTTTTAGACCGTTTTCTAGTAGTCTACATCGATGGTATCCTTTTCTACTCGATGTCTTGGGAGGACTACACAAGACACCTATGTATGGTTATGCACATTTTTATAGAGGACTATCTTTAGGAAAATATCATGAAGTGTCAGTTCTATATCTATGAGTTCCACTTTCTAGTACAATTTATCTCAGTCAATGGAGTGGTGGTGGACCCGACCAAGGTTGAGGCAACGTTATCTTTGGAACAACCCAAGACCGTGATAGAGGTACAGAATTTCCTTGGGTAAGAGGGATATTACTGGATATTCATTTCTAATTTATCTAAGATATATACACGCATGAAATCTTTAACCCCAAAGGGGAATATTTTCATGTGGATAGAGAGTTACAAGTAAGACTTCTTGTTGTTAAGGTAGAGTTTCCTGAGCGATCCCATATTGATATTGTATGAGGAGGGTGTCAAGTATGTAGTGTTCTGTGATGCATTTATAACTGCTCTTGGTTCTGTTTTGATGAATAGTTAGGTAGTGATTGCCTATGGTTCACATCAGTTGAGACCACATGAGAAGAACTATGTGACCCACGACCTTGAGTTAGCAGTGTTAGTATTCCCACTATATATTTGGAGACACTACCTAATAAGAGAGAGGTTAATCATCTATTTTGTTCAGAAGAGTCTCAAGTATATCTTCTCTAAAAAGTATATTAAATGGAGATAGGGGAGATGGATATATTTCCTCAATGATTATGAATTCAATATTTTATATACTTCTGGGAAGAGGAACGTGGTAGTAAATTCTCTCAGTATGAGGTATTGTTCACAGTTGGTGAATGAGGCATTAGAGTAGTTGGCCTCATTACAGTTATACTTTGTGGATGCAGATGGAGTAGCTTACCTCCAGTCAATGGTTATCACCCCTCTTATTTTATAGTTATTCAAGGATTCACAACATGGAGATGTTGACTATTAGACCCTATGTATTCAGATATACATATGAAATTCTCATGATGGATTTTTTAAAATTGTAGGGCATGTCATTATTTTCAAAGGATTTATGATGGTACCAATGATGTTGTAAGAGGAGTTTCTTATAGGGTTTCATAAATCTGATTTGGCGGAACATCTGGGAGTGGAAAATGTACCAATACCTCCAATTTCAGTTTTGGTGGCTAGAGATGAAGTGGATAGTTGTAGAGTTTGTCTCTTGATGCCTTACTTGTCAGCAAGTAAATTATGACAAAAAAGATCCAATGGGTTTATCCCAACAACTTGATGTTATAGCGTGGAAGTGGTATGAGATATCCATAGACCTTATGATGGGATCATTTGGGTGATTGAAGAAAAAATCACCAAGTCATCCCACTTCATAGATATTCGAGAGCACAGTTTAGTAGGGATCATGGAATGCCTCTACATTTGGTAGATAGTCTAAATCTATGGAATTCCAGTAGATATCTTTTTTTGATCATGATGCTCGCTTCATATTACATTTCTGGAATGTATTATACGATGATTTTCAGAAATAGTTTCACTTGATCATATCCTTTCACACCCAAACTGATGACCAGATTGATTTTACCATTTAGGTTCTGGAGGATATTTTGTGAACTTCCTTATTGGAATTAGGTCATTATTTGGAGGATCACTTGTTACTGGTTTTGTTGTTTTTTTCAAAAACAGTTACCATTTGACCATTAATATGGAACCGTTAAAGGCTTTGTATGGGAGACCCTATAGGACACCACTTTTCTAGACTAACCCAGAAGATTTGGAACTTATGGGCCCATATTTAGTGACACAAAATATAGAGAAGGTGAATATTAGCCTAGAGAAAATGAAGACTGCAATGATTCATGAGAATACTTATGAAAACAAATGAAGTAGTAATTTGGAGTTCGAGGAGGGAAACCATGTATTCATACAGTTTTCACCTCGATGTGGACTATGGAGATTTTTCCATGGTGGAATGAAATCTCTAAGATTCATTGTTCCTTTCCAGATACTACATAGAGTAGGGCAGGTGGCATATTTCTTAGTTCTTCCTTTATAGTAATATCAGGTACCAAACATCTTCTACATGTTGCGGTTGATGAGGTACGTGCATGAACCATTTCATGTTATCAACTAGGTGAGAGATAAACATCAAGTATGAATATACCTTTCTAAGTACCTGATAGATATTGATGATCAATAGGAAGATATCCTTTGTGTTTGGGAGATTGATTTAGTGTGTTCCTGGTAGAAGCATGGGAATCTTCATGATAACACTTGGAAGAAGGAGGCTTAGATTCATTTTTAGAACCAACTTATCTTTTTGTGGCCCTTGTTTTGGATTTTTGAGACCTAAATCTCCGAGGTGGGGAGAATTTAATAACACTAATTTTCCATGTATTATTTTTGGATATTGTATGGATTATTTTTTAGGGCAGAATCTAAGATGACATGTGATTTTGAGACCCAGTGTGCCTGGAATAAATGATTTAAATATATTAAATAGTGTGTGTGCACATTTATACTAAAAAGTGTAATAACTTCTAAATTGGGGTCCAAATCATAAACCATCGGAAACCATTGAGTTCTAAACCCATATTTTACCTTATGAATGATATAAGATTTGTCAGAATTGGTTTTTTGTGGAAAATTCTTCCATGGGAGTAAAATTAATAAAATAATTAATTATTTTAATTTATTTGTTTATTTGATGCAGTGACATAAACATTTCATTAAATACATACTTATGGATAATTTGTAGGGTTATCCACATAACCGTACAAATCATTGGAGAGTTATCAGAGAGTGTGGAATTGTATTTCATCTAAGAACAATGATTGGATCAACGATCAATGTCTGTTATGAGATAGAATTGTAGGATCCAACCAACTACTACAACACCGCATCATTCTTCAGTAGTGATTGATCCAAATCGAGGTAGGGCATTATTTTTATTGGATTATTTGTAAATTCATAATTTTTATGGTGAAAATGGATCAATTAACAGAAAAATTATCTATGGATCATGCATATTGTGGGATTAGATTTATTATAGGGTTTTTATTGTGATAATTTCTTCATGGTTATTTTTTTTGTTCTGAAAAAAACAAACTAAGATTGACATGAAAATTGATCATGGTTTATTACTCTTAGTTGTTCCTGTTATTTTCTATACTAATTATTCATTCCCTATGGGAATACTTATTTTGGAGCATGGGTCGATATATCCCAATGAATTGATCTTTTCAAACAAGTTTCTTGGTGAAAAAATCTGATATTGTAGATTTGGGATAAGCACGAAATGATGGTGGTGTGAGGATGGAGATGGCAACGGATCAAATGGAGTAGATAATTGATTTACATGTACTATAGTGTGTAATGAAGAACACCATTCAATTTTTTTCAAAATAGATCAAAGGTCCATAAGTTTTTGATCCATGATGGATAGGATTGGACTTAGCTTCCACTTGATTTTACTGGAAAGTTATGGTTGGATCGATGGCTGGATCATTGGAAAATATGCACAGAACCATCTTTGGGAATCTGTAAAATTCAACATTACACAATAAGTAAGTCATATATAAACATTGTGTGGTTCTCATTTATGTAGGATAGGTTTTAAATAGATAGTTAAGTATCACATAGTGTATAACTGGGTTACATGCCATGTGACCTCTCCCATGTGACTCGGCATGTACATTAGAGGGTAAATAGACACAGGTTGGAGTACACGGGTTGGAGCACATAGTGTACTCCCCTATAGAAAAGTACACTGCCTAATCCATGTACTAGTACATGATTAGAGTACATGGGTAACCAACATGTCGTTTACTAATACACGGACATTGGAATGATACAAATACAGTTTACATGGTAAGAACTTGGGGTCAAGGGACACGACATGTAACCCTACTAAATTTTGGCTTGAATCAATAATGTATGAACATTAAGCCTCTTATATATAGGTTTCATGGGGTGATTAAAGATAATATAGAATTAATCGATCTAAAACATGGCTTTTTTGGGGCCTCCATCCCCAGTAAACAAAGGTGGGTGTTACATCTAAAACTCTTATTTCCACTAACAAATCAAAGGAAAATTTCAAATAGTATCCCTTTATATGAATCGCATGACCCTTCAAAATCGGTCATGAAGCTGAACATCTATCTAGTCCTCATGAGATACAAGAATGAATAATTTACCTATGTTAGGATAATGTTGATTTCTACTCTATATACATTCAATTTGAAGATAGAAAGGTGGAATTTTGTCAATAATAAAAGTGTACTCATTATAAAAATGGATAAAAATAAGGTAAACCTCAACAACTAAAAATAATAGAGAAAAACTAACACATTGTCTCTATAAAAAAATCTTAATAAGTAAATTATCATGAGAGAACTGTTCATTTGTTTAAAATTATTAAATATTAATGTTATCTCATTTCATAGTTCATATAAGAGAATATATCAAATGAAATAAATGTATAACTGTCATGAAAAATGAAGGTCAAGATGTATCCCTATATTCCTATTATGATTCATGCACAAATATCCTTTCCCATATTATTCCATGATGATAAATCCTGAGAAATAATAACATCATGCAACATTTGAATCACCCAAGTTAAATTACTATATATCATAATAAAAAAACAACAATCCCATCCTTTGGAACTTGTATTTTTACCCTTACATGGGTTAGTTACTCCCATTGAAAATCTCATCAACATGTCCCACATACCCTATTCTCCAACATACCGTAACCAAATATTAAACAAATAGAAAGGAAAAACTCACTCCTCAAATACAACTTTGTAAAATCCACTGATATGACACTCTCTCGTACAAAAAAATCATGTTGGTTATGGTACCTCAAGAATGCCTCACCATATGATAGAGGGTTCCAACTAGTAGCATTGGTGTAAAGAGAATAGTAGGGAGACTATACCCCTAGTATAGAGTTGTCATATAGTGGATGTAAATAAATATCACAATAACCGAAATAGCAAAAACAATAAAATATTCAACTAAAAGTTAAATAAAGAATAAATACACCAAATAATAGTGAACCATGTAATGATAGGTTGGAATATATCTAATTATAAAAAATAAATTAATAAAAATAATGAACAAGATGACAGAATATACTCAAATGTTCTGAGTCATAAACCGCACATTAGTCTTGTATTGAAGCTCCATCCCATAAAACAATAAACAATAAGCAACAAGGTCATTTTCCCTTGTCTAATCCTGCATCCATGTAATATTCTCAGGTACCAAATGGAGACCTAAATAGGGTTTTTGTAAAACTCAGTAGCTCGACACCACCATGTATAATAAACCACTATGTTAAATAATTTCATGTAGTAAAGCAATAAAAAGTTGTATTAATTAATCAAATTAGTATAATAAAACAATGAAACTACATCACCACCATGCCAAAATATATCTGAGTATATAGAACAACCATGAAAACCATAACCAAAATTACATAATAAAATCACATAACTGAGAAAATACTTTTATATTAGCATTCATGCACCCGTGCCAATCCCTCTATATAGGCATTTAATCATCCACGCCAATCCCACTATATAAGGACTTCAACATAATTGGACTAAGACCTCTATATAATCATTCTAGAATATATGAAAAATCCCTTTATATTAGAATTTCAATATACATGGGAATGCCTTTTATATGGTCATTTCAGTATACATCACATCATAATATATAGGTGAAAGTGAAACAAATGAAACATCATAAACCAAAATGGGCCTTTCATATAGTTATTCTTTATCATTAAATTACCTTTCATTTATCAAGTTTTTTATTATATAATTTACATGCTTGTTGACACAATCATATCAATTCAGGATTCTTCACCATTCAAAATAATCAGGTAATCCATTTTACAAAGGTAAATATATCAAAATAAAATCACGTTGGGTATCATGCTAGGATAAACCCACTATAAGACATTAGCCAGTTCACTATTATTCAATGGTAGGATCACCCTTTGGATAACCTTAAGTTAGGTCACAACACAATTGGATCAAAAGTAATCCAATGGGTATTCTAGAAACATGATTATCATCACCCATTAATCAATTAATTATTTCACATGTTGTGTTGGTGAATTCTCATAATATTGAAAATACTTAAACAATTTAGTTGTAGATTGAATGGGTTTGTATAAACCATCCACATTTAACTGGTGATAATCATAATACTTTCAATATGGAACACAAACAAGAATAGAGGATAACATGATGATAAAAATGAACATAGGTCACACAATTCCATGATCAACACCCGATTCCATAACATTCTAGAGATTACACCGTTATAACAAGGGACAAATGAAAGAGAGGGGAAATACAATGTGAAACAACTAACTAGGGATCAGATGCCTAATCATGATGTCTAGAGGGGATGAAAGCAATCCCAAATCAATTAGAGTTACCCTTGGTTATGAGATAGATGTGATACATGTAGAAGAAGAATGAATCATATGAACAAAATTGATTTAAAACCACTAATCCTGATAAATTCATGGTATGTAATTCTTTCATGTCACATATTTCTAAAACTATTAGTTTTGCTAAAAAAATGTGTCACCTCTGGTTAAAATAACCTCTATCTAATATTTCATGTCATAAACCTATTTCACGATGTGTAACCATTTCTTCCATGAAATAGTTTATGATATCTTCCTCTCTTCATTTACACTGTGTGTAACTTGTTCACGTTGTTTTAATGTCTAGTAGACAGTTCTCTACACATATTCTACAAAAGATACTGAACCACCTCTGAACCCTTATAAACTCATATAAAAACCTCATTATCACATGAAACATTTATACCAATACTAAATTAATTAATTAAAATATACACCCCTGAAATTGAGTTCATTTTACCTAGAAAATTCTCAAAATTCACAAAATGTGACCCGAACACCATGTTTTAAAGAAAAAATGAAAACCTAACCAAAATATGGTACAAAAAAATTCAACGAGAGACATACTTTGAAAATATGGGGCCATACATTTTTTTTGGTGATGTATGTTAAAATTAATGGTACACCTTTGAGGTTAAACCATTCATTAATATTTAGATTATTGAGGTTAGTTGGGATTAATGGTTAATTATTCATGGAATATAATAAGTTGAACCTTGGGTTTTATTTTGGAAATTTTATAGTAATATGTTTTATTTACTCATATGAACATTTATTCATTTTTGTACTATATATTAACCAGTATGGTTTTAATAAATACATAAGGATTATCATTTCATCCTAGTATTGAATCTGTGATATATTAAATGTTGATGCTATAGGAATAACAAACATTATTCATGGATTCCCGTTGCATTGTATTTAGGTTAGGATAGAGGAGTAAACATGTTAAAACACAAAACCAAAGAATGAAATTACATTTATAGATTTGAAGAAAATAAAGTAAGTATATCATTCATTGTTCTTCCTTAGAATAATAAAATAATCCTGCATAATTTAAAAATATTTTCTTTTTTACAATCATTTATGGTAAATTGATGGTTTTCATTGTCTCTTATTATATCAAGATTCCATATTTTTTAAATTTTTTGTGATCACATTCTTTACGACTTCCCAGAATTATTTTTACAATATATTTCTTATCGATGTCCATATTTTCACTTCCCAAATTTTTCCCATATTTTAAAGCATAAATACATTTTATTCTTCATGACCTCATTATTTCCCTTTCACTAATTTTAAATTTATATTTTATTAAACTTCATTTCTAATGGAGGTTTTCAAAAAAATTAGTTTAGAATATTACACCCCTGAAATGCCATTGTTTTGGGCCAAATTGAAAATGATGTGTTTATTACATGGGAAAAAATTTAGTACTATATGATTTTAAAATTAGACTATTTTCAATAGTGTATGAGACATGTAATTGGGCCCATAAATGAACATAAAAATAATATTCTTTTAAATATGACCATTAGAACCTAACTATTTAATTAGTAATTTTGATTAGTATTAACCACATTTTGAAAAATATGTTTAATGGGCATACTCAATATAAGTGTTCTTATTAATACTTAGGAAATAATCACTTAGTTTTTAGTGAAGTAATTGTATTCTTGAAAATTTCATTTTCTTTAAAAATGGTTCTTGTTGTTTGTGTGAGAAAAATATTTAATTAATTTCTTCAAATATTAGATATTTTTATTTTTTTTAAAAGAATAATACTTTTTAAATAAAAAATAAAAACATAAATTATGGTGAAATTTATTTTTCATTTTGAAAATATGTTTTTCCATTTTTTGTTGAAAAAATATAGATTTTATAGAAATTTTTATTTTTAATTAAATTCATTAAAAAGTCTCATATTGTTTTGAACTGATTTTATATTTTTTTAGTTCATTTTTATTTAAAAATTTTACAATTAATATCATTGGAATCATCATTATCATTAATTTTTTTTTCTGAAAACATTTTTATACTTTAAAATTTTATTTTTCTTCAAAACCGATTTTAATCATTTTTTTTTTGTTTATATTTAAGAAAATTTCATCCAGTTATAGGAATTTAATTAGATAAAATGGATTAAATATTTAGAGTTATAATATCCATAATTGGTAAATTTGTAAACTTTATTTTTGGTAATAATTATTATTAACCATAGTAAAAATGTCGTCACCAGAGACTCTTCATATATATGATAAAATGGAATTTTTTTTCTTTTTTTTTGACAAAGATCTTTATATTTTTTTATGTAAATGAAATTTAAAAAAATATCTCTTTCATGCTATTATATTTTTAATATTTTTTGAAATTGATAAAAACTAGTTATGAATTGTTATAAAAGGTAAATTATAAGATTAATAAATTTATTAAATGATGTTAATTACGTTTTACTTATTCGTGATGGAATAATTATTATAAATTATTATGCAATGCCTGCACAGTTTTTATAATGACATTAATAAAAATTTGTTAATAATTTTAAAATAACCCCATTTAATAATTTTTGGGAGATTTATGATGCTCAAAGAGTTTTTTATATAAATATATTTTATTGTTTATGAGGTAAATATTTATATTTTAAATAAATTATCTATTATATTTTAGTTAATTATGTGACTAGTCCCAAAAATGACTTTATTTCTTATTTATATTAAACAAATTTTTATTAAATTATTTAAAATTAAAAAAACCATATCATTCATTAATGGAATGGGTTATGTACTAGAATATAACCAATTTTATACTTATGGGAAAATTTTCCAATTATTGTAACTTTTTCTACCCGTAAAGAGTTTAAAACTTTGATATCCTGACAATCATTAAAAAGGTTAACATGAGGTTAAATTTGAGATATAATAGTCAAAACATCAACTAAACTTTTCAAAATTGTACTATATGGTATTTTCTATACATATCACCATACTATATTATTAATATTTCAATTTTTCACAACATTAATTGGAAAATTAATTTGTATTAATTGTATACTTTATGTAATTCATAGGGTTCTCCTATCATTTCCAATATAAGGACACCACCTATCCTATAAGGACCCAGCATTGAAAATTACATTATGTTGATCTTTAATTAATGAATTAATTATATTAAAATTGAGTATCTTTTATGGTTTATAGTTTTAGATAATTATTCCAAAAACATATACATGACATAACCATATAATATAAACTGGATAGCTCTGACCATTATCCATTTCTTCACGAAACAGAACTTTTAAGATAAAATAATATTTAATTTCACTAAATATCATCATGATGCTTGACTTGAATTGTTTCATTACCTTATCCATCCTAAAAACCTATGATTTTTAAAAAAACATCATATAAGAATATCCAACACATTAAGGGATATAAGAAAAACATTAGTCTAGCGAAAACATGAAATACAATTAAATGTATACCATTATATTGTTTATTATTGAGAGAATGAAATATATAATTTTCACATGAAAAACACAAAAATTGTTTTCTAAATGAAAATAATTAAATCCAATATCATTCATATATAAATCATATAGGTATCGTGAGACATCATTATCCATATAACTCTTACAAATGGAATAATCATACGGTCGACTTCAATACCCAATTCTTCGGACAGATATAAGGAACATAACAGTACATGGATTATAAAATAACCACCCATACTTGGTTTTTAATTTAACCACCCATATACATAAATAATTTACAGGAAAAGTAATATAATTATAACCCACAAAATTTTAAAATTTTCTACATCACGCTCATAAAATATTTTACCCTTCCATAAGAAAGCATTTTTAGATATTAAAATATACATCCCTTTTAAAACCCCACACTTTGGTACCAAAATTCCTAGAAAAATGGAATGAGGGTATTTTATTTTAATTAAACACGTAATCTTATAAAGTAATCCAAACTTCAAATAATGGTTCTGACTGTAGAAAGTTCATTGTCACCATATACGTAAAGTATAACATTATTTTTTTTGTTTGTAAATAATGGAACACATTCTATCAAAATATTTCCTTTTAATGAAAGTAATTTAATGAAAGATAGAAATTACATTTATATAAATCTCCTATCCATATTAAAATCATTATAAAACTAGGACATGGAAGAAAAATATAGTCAAAAGGAAACCATTAAACTTGGATTGTTTTAATAATATACTCTTATCACATTATAAATATTTTAATCATAAGCCTCATAAAATAATAACAATAAAAATTATGTAACACTAGAATAGAGAAATCCATGATATAAAATTTAAAATGGGATATATATATACACCTTTTAAAATAACATAGGTGTATAACAACCAAATATTCTTCAGTGACAGGAAAAAATTTAGACGAAGTCCCTTACTATGAGTCTGAACTATCAAATACAATATTAATGTTCCTGAATAATAATATTATGATAATTATTTAATTTTTTAAGAATGTTTTTAATGTTTATTATTTATTTTATTTCACTTATTACCATGTTATACATTATTACTTTATCCATTAGTTTTACTTTATATGTTTTATAAATATTCAGCTTTTGTGTTAAAAATAGCATTGGTGGGTTTTCTATAGTCTAAGGGGTCATTATTTAAACATCTCATGAATCATAATAATGAAATATTTATTATATTTATACCTTAATTATACTTTTTAGACCAATAATGAATGTTGGTTTTGAGAAATTATGTATGTTATGAACATGGAGATGATAGGCCTTATGTACGCATGAATAACGTTTCCAATTTTCAATGATCATTATTGAAAGGATTAAAGTAATATTTTATCTTCCAAGAATGACCATAATATCATATTTAAAATACTATTTCATTAAATATACTTATATATATCATAAATTAAGTTTGGTGATTGTAACATCCCAATCTAAGCCAAACGGGGGTCTCAGATTTCTCATATGACACCCCATTTGAGATATATTAATTATTTAATATTCAAAAAATGGATTAAAAATTAATTAAATATTAAAATGGTTATTTTCATGAGTGTGACATCCAAATGTTTAACGATTAAAAATTTTATACCTTTAATAGGATAAAAACCATGTTCTGGACTTATTAGTGGTATCATATTTCACAAATGACACACCATTTGGGAGATATTAATAATTTAATATTCAAAAAATGGATTAAAATTTATTTAAATATTTAAATGTTAATTTTAATGAGCAAGATATCCAAACATCCAATGCATATAAATTTTATTTCCCTCCTAGAGTAAACACCTTTTCCGGAACCTATTAGTTTTCTTAGATTTCTCATATGACACACAGTTTTGGAGATACTAAATTATTTTCAAAAAATAAAAAAAATTATTAAAAAATTGTATTTATGAGAAATCCATACAAATGTATGATGGTTAAAAAATTTATAACATGCCTAGGGTAAGCATCACATCCCAGACCAATCAGTGGTCTCATATTTTTCATATGAGGCACTATTTTTGAGTTATCAAAATTTTTTGAAAAAAAAATCTTTGTTTATATAACATAATTAATATTTTCATTCAGTTCTCATTGAGGCTTTGCAGGATTCAGAATCTGACACTAACTTAGTGTCTAAATCCATAAATATTCCATTGAATATATTAAATTATTAACTGGGATTTTTCTCTTTTTTATAGCCTTTAAAACATTATTAAGTTATTTAACTAATAAATCATTTTTTCCCACATAATATTTTATCACAATAAGGTTTTTATTATCATTGAAAAAATCCAAAAATTCTCCTCCTCTATCGACTTCTCATTCTTGAGAACCAACTCTAGGGGTCGATTAATCAACTCATACCATTATACTCTAATTTTTCACATATCTTCATGTGTCTGTCTACTGAAACTGGACTAGTAGTATCATTTTACCTTTGTGTCCTTTCTCTCACCAATTTGAGATCCACATAGGACAGTAATCATAAAATTCACTCGGTTCCAACACAACATACTTGTAATATTTAATATACAGAGGATCATGCATGTACCTCAGAAGATGAGAAACGTGGAACACATAATGCATACTTTGATAGTGAGACAAGTTGTAAAAATGATATACTACATCCCCTTTATACTAAATTATTCCCTCATCAGTCTATCAGTAAAATAATAATTGACTATCTCCCTCTTATATACGAGGTTTTCATGTCATCATTCAATGAAATATTAGAGGAAGGTGAGTTAGGGTAACCTAACTATTTTGGTAAGACAGTTCCTGATATAGCTTGCAGATATTCGGAAAACAATAGTATGAAAACAAGTCATTAGTTCAAGACATGCTCTAGTCCGTACCTCGTATAGTAACATGTTCTATATCACCATCTGTTGGTGTAAGATTCATTGCATAGACATAACCTTTCTTAGCGTAATGATCATATAGGTGACTTTAATGAGTCATCATCATCAGGGAATCTATATCCTCTATTGTGTTTCTCCAATCACATCATGTCTTTGACTCATAGCACTCCCCTAGGAAAAATTTTAGAAAAAATGTTGGAGATGTCTATCCATGACACAATATAGGATGTTCACTATTGGCTTCTTACAAGTGTTGTTATAATGTCCCTATTACCCATAAATATATAACCTTACTGGAATTTGTTTTCCTAACCTGACTTTTCATTGCTCCACTCCTCTCAGTTTTCCTTTCTCTTCCCACCATATGAAGATACTCCTACAGTAGAAAGTGAAAACTCAATCAATGGACCATCGTGAGTTGAATGTAATCTTTTTGTATTATAATCTTCCAGTCCCTTCTCAAAAATCAGGTCATTCTGAAGCAATTGAGATTATTTCATCATTTCAAATCACCTAACCATAATTCTTATATTTAGTTGTAAACATATCTCGAAGTTTCATGATTTTTGTGCAGCATTCCTAGATAACAATGGAGAAAAGAGAAGAAACTTCGTCAAACGTGAAGAGTAAGAAAATATAGTCATGACAGCCAGATCATAATTCAATGAACTCTTGCTCATGATCCAAATTCATCATGTCAGGGAAGTACTTCTCAATGAACAAATCCTTAAAGTACATCCATGCAAGTCCTTCTCATCTTGCAGCATGATTCATGACAGTCCACCATCACCCGGTGGGTCCTTGGAACATAATGGTTTCCAGAATTATCCATCCTTCCTTAGGGGTCTATACTAAACCTAAAATTCTCTTAATATAGTCTATCTAATCCTACTTATCATGTGGCCCACCAATACCCTGGAATTTTGGATGATGCTAAAGCTAGAAATCCATAGTATGGTCGGTCATAGTCCTCTGAATAGGTCCACCATGGATAGGAACCAATTGAAAAATTCCCAGTTGAGTAGGATCTGAGGCATGGATTACCAATGCTAGAACACAGTCATGTTAGGGTATATCCCCCTTGTACCACATGTGGTGGCATGGGAGCATCCCTGGTTTCCACATCTATTGGTTCCATCAATCACCATCAGGGCGATAACTCTCCAACAAAAGAATAATTAAGAAGACAACAAGTCCTAATAGTCTATGGGATCAAACAAGGTTTCTCTAAACTAGTCTATGGGATGAAACAATATTTTTCATAGGAGTATACCCTTACCCAAGGTATAACCCTCTTATCACTAACCCCTATTTTTTCCCCTTCCTATTAGTCACAATCATCATATATATATATATTAACATAACAACATGCTCGGTTCAACTGATTAATACCAATAAAGACATATCACAAAACATGGAAACACATATATATTGTGTGGTGACACTATCCCAGATATATTTCACAAATCTAGGCATTTAATTAATGAACGATTATGAAGCACACTAGCTCGTATATATATGGAATGTGAACATACTAGCATATTCATGATGCATGGACATACGTTAAATCTCATAAATTACTAATAACATCATGTGTGTAACCAAATATGAATAAATAGAAACTAAAGATCCTAAATTTCCCACTTCATGAAAACATATAGGTTCACTTTTCAGTGTTGCCTAGACAATGTCATAGTTCCCCGGCCCGAGTCCCAATTTCCTATATCCTATCTAACTTTTCCCCACCCAACATAAGAGAAGAAACAAGTTAGGGGGTCCTGATCCTCTGATACCATATTGTAACATCTTGTTCAAAACCCAATGGTGATCTCAGATTTCTCATTCAACGCATCATTTGTGAGATATTAGTTATTTAATATTAAAAAATGGATTAAAAATTAATTAAATATTAAAATGATTATTTATGCGAGTGGGACATCCATAAGTATAATGCTTACAAATGTTATACCCCGCCTTGGGTAAACACCACATCCTAGAACTATCAGTGGTCTTGGATTTCCTATATGAAATAATATTTGAATTATATTAATTATTTAATATTCAAAAAATGGATTAAATTTTAATTATATATTAAAATGGTTATTTTTGTGAGTGACACATCAAAACTTCCAACGCTTAGAATGTTATACCCCACGTAGGGTAAACACCAAATCCTGGACCTATCGGTGGTCTCAAATTTCCTATACGACATAGCATTTTGGAGATATTAAATTATTTTCAAAATATAATATAATAAAAATTATTAAATAAATTATTTTTGCGAGCGATACATCCAAAAATATGATTCTTACAAATTTTATACCCCTCCCATGGTAAACACCACGTCCAAGACCTATTGGTGGTCTCATATTTTTCATATGACACTCTATTTTGGGGTTATCTAATTTTTTCTAAAAAATGTTCATGATTAATATAACATATTTAATATTTTTATGAGTCTTCACTAAGGATTTTCCGGCCTCTGAATCATGCACTAACTCAGTTTCTAACTCTAAAAATATTCCATTGAATATTTCAATGTATTAACCGGGATTTTTCTTTTATGCAAATCAATTAATACATCATTAGGTTGTTTCACTATTAAATAATTTTTCCCACATAATAATTTATCGCAAGAGGGTTTTTATTATCATTGAAAAAATCAGGGTATTAAAATGATGAAAAGAGATTCATTCCACTTATTAAGAGCGGTATTCCATTCATACATGAACAATATTATCATTTTTTAGTGAGTGAAAAGGTAAAAATGGAAATTATATATTATAATATCAAAGGGATAAATATTTCATGAATATAATTATTATTTAATTTATATCACATATTTTCCTTAAATATATCCTTATTATCTTCCTTTTAAAGAATTATTGAAAAATTAATCTCATCGGTTTGGAAGGTAGTAGTTTTTCGTACATGTTAGCGACATTTTTGTATCCCCTATAGTGTGGAATGTAAAAAAGGTATCTATGATATAATGTCTCAAGATGTATAATAATGTCATAAATTTAAAATATATATATATATATATACTTTATATCAATAATTATATCCAACCATGAGTGGTTTTGATAGAAAATATGGATCATCAGTTCATGAGGCGGTAGTCCACCATACACATGAGCGACATTATCATTTTCCATTTGAGGGAAGATGAGATGGATATAGTTAATTCCCTTAAAAATAAGATAATTAAATTTAAGATACTAACGTTAATATATTATCATGTTTTAATACTATTTTATGGAGAAGGAGGAAGAAATAAAAAAATTCTTGTTAATGAATGTTGCATATTCTTCGAGTAACATCCATAGGTTTGCACCCAAAGGATTTATAAGATGGATTTATAATAAAAAAATAGATACAGGTCCTGGGTAGGAACATAAGGAATATATTCATGAAGGTATTTTCTAATCCAATAGGAATTAATCAGGTAAATAGGGGAGGATTGGGGATATCTTTTTATAAGTCAGGAAAGGAACCCATTATGAAACTACTTTTATATTTCTCAAAAGGACCTAATATGATAAAGTAATTCTCATCATAAAAGTACAATAATAATCATATATTTTACTATGGGAAGTTTGATATTTATATATGTACATAAAATAGTATTTTTACATGTTTTGGGTGATTTTTAAACAATATATTTTAGTTTAAGCCCCAGTAAACCCATTTTTACCTTGACCATGTTAATTAATTTTTAAGGTTTCCACTATTAATTTTGGTAAAAATTTGTGTTGACACTATTAGATTATATAAATTATTATGACCCAAAATATGGAATTTATTTTTCCAAATTCAACTCACAAAATTGGAAAAACTAAACTTAAAACAATACCTAAAGACACGATAAAAACAGGTGATCAAAAAGTGTATTTTTCTGAAAAAGATGATTTTATATCAACTCTATGAGTAATAATGATTGTTTTATGAAACCAAATTAATATTTATTGATATATAATCTAAAAATTTTATTTAAAATATTTTTCATTAGGGAGTATTTTAAATAATTAATATGGATAAATAATAAGCATTTTAATGATGTTTTTAGAAAAACCAAATTTTTTAATGAAAAAAACTTATTCTAAAATACAATATATACTTTATTAAAAAGTAATTAATTTGGTTTAATATAATTAAGTAATACATATTTTATTATAAATTATATTAAAAACTTAGTGATATTGTTAAATTACTTAACTTATTGAAATGAAATAGATTATTTCCAAAAATTAGTATTTTTCACAATTAATTAAAAATAAATATTTTCAAAAAAATTAAAAAAACAATTAGACTAATTAAATTTTGATATGATGGTTTAAAAAATGATAATAATTTTTTCCAATTTAAAATTATAAATTTTATAAATTTTTATTTTAAATAAAAAAAATTAATAGAAGACTTTAGTAAATATTATTTTTATTTCGATTTAAAATGACATTAAATTTTAAAAAAATTAATATAGATATATTAAAAAACATCAATGTGATTTATTAAATCATTATCTAGGTTTTTACATTCTTCCCCCTTTGGGGAATTTAATCCTTCCAATTTTATTCACTTATAAGATTACTAGGGATATTTTTCCCTTATAGAATTTTCAGATTTCTATATTGCCGCTAGAACTATAAGGTTTCATTATAAAATATAATCATGGTGAATCACATTATTCAAAAACACATGCTCTCATTATTTAAGAATATAAAATTGATATTCCTCATAAGAAATATTATCTTCCAAATAAACAACTATTGGTCTCATAAAATGAGATGAATCTAGAACATATTTTCTTAACATCGAGACATTAAAAATGTTGTGTAACTGTGATAAACTCATAGGTAAGGAAACTCGATAGGAAACTAATCCAAATTTTATAGGATTTCATCGATCCAAATAAAATGTAGACTTAGCTTTCTTGTTTTATATACACACATAATAATCTTCCATGGATATACTTTAAGTAAGACATGATTTACTACCACAAAATAAATGTCTTTCTTCCAGTTATCTGCATAACTTTTTGTACTTCTCTAAGACATCCTCCTATATTGTTTAATCAACTAAACATTATCATAAATTATCTCTTTTAAATTTGGTCCCATCAACTTCATTTCACCTTAATCATCCCACAAAGTTGGTGTTCGACATTGTTTTCCATATAATGCCTCAAATGGTGTCAACTTTATACTGGAATGAAAACAATTATTTTAAGAAAACTCAACCAAATAAATATGTTGATACCAACTTCCATAGTAATACATTTAAAAAAACATATATTCTATGGTATGAATCATCGTCTTAGATTGAATATTGGTTTGAGGATGAAAATCTATAGTGAAATCTATGGTAATGAAATTTTATCTCAAATGGGTAGAAAATGTGAATATTTTCATATTCGATCAACAATAAAGCAAATACCATTTTAACCCTGATGTACATTTAGTAATACCACCATGAAATCCATAGATATATTCTCCAATTTCAACTCTAACCCTAGAAAAGGTTGTATAATTCCCTTTGGCAACTGTCATTCTTCATTGACCTGCTGATGAGTTAAAAAAATCATTGTAAGTTATCAATATCTCGTTTCATTTCATCCAACCATAAATACTAATGAAGGTCTTTGTCCATCATAGTACTAATGTGATTAAAAGAAAATAGAGATCAATGAGCTTCACTCAACAACTCCTTGTTCAACTGGGGATCACTAAGAACATATAATATTTTCCCAAATAGTAAAACACCTTATTCATCAATATTAAAATATGGAAACATAAACTTATTAATGTATTATGCCTTTTCCAGAAATGATTGATCCTCATTTTGAGATCTCTTAATTCTTTTTGTAGCGTATATAGTAATTGATTCTAAAAAAGAAATTGGATATCCCTGCATCCACAACTTCTTGGTAAAATTTTATAAAATAATTCACCGAAGGGTCACATTACAAATGTAAGATAGTTATTATAGAATTATTTTTTTACCCAAATTATCATCTATAATTATTTGTTTTCTATGATGGTAAATAATAACTCAATCATAATCCATGATTAGTTCCATATATACTCTCTATCTCTTGTTTAATTCTTTGTGGTTGAATATATACATCAAATATTTTTGATCAATATATATTTCACAGTTTACTCCATAGAGATGGATCCTCCAAATTTTTAATGAAAAAATACATGGAATCTAATTCCAAATCATGAGTAGGGTAATTTAACTCCTGATGTTTCAACTAAAGTAAAGCATAAAAATTACCTAATCGTTCTACATAATGACACAACCATGCCCTTTCAATACAGCATCATTATAGACGGCAGATTCACCATTTATAAAAGGAAAAGAAAAAAGTGGAGCATTGACCAATTATATTTTTAGTTCCTAAAAAAATCATTAAATTCTTTTTTCCAGAAATATTTAAGTATATTTAGAGTCATTATATCCAGTAGGCTAGAAAACCAAGAAATAGTTTCAATAAAACATCAGTAGTAACCAAAAAATCTAAGGAAACTATGAATATATTTAATATTTTTTTGGTCTTATTCATTCTTCAATAACTTTTTTATTAGTTTTATTTTTATTCCAAATTTATAAACAATATTTCCCCCAAAATAAATTCTTTTCAGCCAAAGTTTACACTTACTAAATTTCTCATATATTTTCCTTTATTTTAATGTCTGCAAAAAAATTCTTACGTGTCTCTCATGTTTTTCCTAACATTTAGAATACACAAAAATTTCTTCAATATACACAATAGAAAACACGTCTAATAACTACTAAAAAACTCAATTCATAATGTCTATAAATAAAATAGGTGCAGTAGACATCCTAAATAGCATAACAACAAACTAATAATGCCCATATATAGACAAAAACATTATCTTTTGAATAGTTTCATCCATCACTTTCAACTGATGGTATCCCAACATAATATCAACCTTCAAAACATGTTATGCTCTCTAGATCGGGAAAAAAATCATCGATATGATGCAAAGGATGCTAGTTATTATTAGATATTTTATTCAAATTTCAATATCTAATTGAAATTATCATAGAACCATATTAATTTTTAATAAATATAATGATCACTCAATGGTGATGTTCTAGAGGGAAAGAAACCATTATCTGATAAATTATACAATTTTATTTTCAATTAAAAAATTTCCTATTGAACCATTTTATAAAGAGGTTTTGAAATAGTGTTTAAATTAAAAATTAAGGAAACAAAAAAATATGACTCCTCGTCAGTAATAAAACTAGTAAATCATTGGGAAATACATCTAGGTATTGATACACTATTAGAACATCGCTAATTTGACCAGTTTTTGTATTTCAAAAAATATGATTTAGGTAACTTTTACTTCCACCTATAATAAATTTCTCAGCTTCTTGATAAGTTCTCAAAGAAATAAAATCACTGAATAAAACGTTCTAGGCTCATAAATCTACCTTATCATGGAAAACCAAATTCCATTCTATAAAAATAATGACACCAAACTCTAAAATGGAATGTTTAACAATATTTTCTAGAATTTCTATCTCGAAGATAACAATAGTCTATTCTTATAAATCTTGGATGCTTTAATATTTCAACTCAATGTTTTCACCAAAAGATCAATCTTATTTTCATGTGGTGAATTTCCATTTTTTTATAAAATTTATTAGAAAATAATGAATGTGATGATCCAGAGTCAAAAAGTTTATTAAAATATTTTGAATAAACCTGTAACATACTTTTCACCAATTCATTTGATGTCCCATCATCAACTATATTAGTTGAAAATTATTCTTCCACACACTTTTTATTTTAATATTTAGTATTTCCCCTCTAAGTAACTAACTTTAGTCATGAATTCTCATAATTTCCACAATAATTGAAACTAAAACATCATTACATGACCTTTTAATTTCTTCTTTGAGAATTTTCCTTATAGTCAAGAGCCATATATGTCACGACCCATCCCCCGGGGCCCGTGATGTGACTACCCCAAGCCCGCCTTCCATAGGACATGGGCTGGTGACTAGCACCAAAGGCATAATTCCATAAAATTGGGAAGGCATTGCCTTAATAACCTATAACACACACAAAAATATACTAACATGAGTAAACTGTACATTCAAAAGAGTGATGAAAATAAAAGGGTTCGGAATACAATCCCAATAGTAAAGGTACAAGTACAACTGAAAATAATACAACTGAAGAAAAGAAAGAAAGGCAACCACTAGGTCATCCTCCGTGATTCCTACCTGAAAGGTAAGTACAGATAGCCTCATCAGCACTCATTGTTTGTTTGTCTCCTCCATGTACCGACACTATGTATGGTCCACCTATGGGAACTGTCCAGTCCTGGTACTCTCAGCCTTAGTCAGCGTTGTCCGTCATCTGCATCCAACACAACAAGGCATGGGGGATCTGCTCCAAGAGCTACTAGTCAATACTCTAACTATAATTAAGTCCCACAAAGAAGTATCTCAAAGGTCCTCCATGACATATGGGTCTGAACGAAACAGACGGTGTGTCAATCAGACGCTCGGTCTATTAGTTATTAGCCATTTAGTCCCGGGGGCCCGGTTGGATTCATGCTCGATCCAACCTGACCATCTACCATCTCAATATAAAACTCCAATGGAGTATACTCAATGGGACTGTCTCTCTCCAAGGATTCTGGCGCCGTTGACGGTTCATCAAACGGACGTCTGGTTCCAAAGATATGGCCAAAAGAAAGAAAAGGGGGTCATAGTGGGCCCGGGTCCGGTCCGACCTGGTCGGCCCGACCCGGCCTAACCCATTGGGACTGGCTCGGCCCGTTGGGTGGTCCAGCCCATTGGTTTCAACTCAGCCCGCTGGGCCCATCCCGGCCCACTGGGCCCAGCCTAAGAGGCTGCGAGGGGTCGCAAAGAGCAGTGAAGGCGCGGACCGGCCTCGAGGGCACGGACCGGCCGCGGGTCGGCGCGAGGGCGGTTCGGCCCAGAGGGAACCTTGTGGGTGGCTCATCCCGAGGCACGATACTGGTTCAGCTTGGAGGGCAGTGGGGACGCCACTCGGGGTGGCTCAGCCCAGAGGCCGGGGGGGCGCGGCCGAGGTCGGTTCGGTCAGCGGTTGGAACGACTGGGTCCGATTCGGTCGGGAGGCCAGAGTGGCCGGGGTGGCTCGACCGGTAGATGGTGTTACCACGGCTGCTCTACTGGGATGTCAGGGTGGCCGGGAGACTGTTTGGTAGGGCGCCGCAAGGGGCACGGGCTGGTTCGTTCGGGGCAACACGGGGGTCGTGGGCCGGTTCGGCTGGGGCGCCGTGGGAGGCGAAGGTGGCTCAGCTGAGGGTGGCGGCTCGACTCGGCTGCATGGCACGATGGCGGTTTGGAGGCGGTTTAGAGATGCGGAGACTACGGGTGGTGGAGCATCGTTTTCTTTTTCAACTTCCTCCATTTCAAAGTACACATCAAAGAAGAATGGCGAAGGGGTCGGGCCATGTTCGTTTGGCCCACACCCTCCGTGTTTAGAGTGGTAGCAAGCGGTTCAATTCCTTCTTGAATTTAATATAATTATCAAGAATGGAAGAGAGAAGAATATCAAACAATCACCCTTCAATTTCCCGCAAATAATCAAACACAATTTAACCCCTACAACTTCCCACAACAATTTATTCCCAACACGCAAGGAAAACGTCTACAGATCAACTTGATAATAATTTTATCCATGTTCTGTGTTTTTAGAAGGAAAGAATCAAGGGAATAAAATCATACTTAATTAAAATCCCTAACTTGATCGTTTTTGGTTGTCGTTGGCACGAGAAGACGGAGGTAGATTCATTGTAGACAAACACGTCCTACGTCGAAGGAAGTTTCGAGCAAGAAAGTTGAAGTTGAGGTCGTTCTTCGTAGTCAAAGGCGTTCCTCGTCAGTGCTCTTCATCGGTGGAGCATTCTTCATTGGAGAGCATAAATCTCCCAGTGTTGGGTGTCACGTCACTTTACCAGCACTTCGTCTCTAGGTGAAGATATCCCAAAACTTTCTCCCAAGCTCTATATATATAGGAGAGGTGGGGGTCGAATGTAATGATCGTGGAATTTATGATGGTTAATTTATTAGGAGCCTTCCTAAATTCCTAAAATGCAGTTACTTAATTTAAAAAGGGGTCAAACCAATTAATTTATGTTGGTGAAAAATAATGGTGGTGCGTTGTCATAATTTAGGTGTAGGAAGATCAAGAGGCTCCTCCACATTAATGAGGGAGTTGAGAGGTTTCTCCCTCATTAAGAGGGGAGTTGGGAGGTTTTGCCCTAGGGTGTTCCCCACCACCATAACCTCTCTTGGGAGGTTAGCGTCTGGTGGTCCCCACAACCCTAACCTCTCATGGGAGGTTAAGGTCTGGTGGTCCCCACTTCCCAACTTCCACAAGGAGGTTTAGTTACGGTGGACCCCACCTCCCAACACCCACATGGGTGTTACAAATAAAAAAAAGTGTCACGCACTTTTATTTTAATTTTTATTCTTTTATGAAAGACCCAAAAACTAACTTTCAACCTCAACCATCTACCATAGAGGTGAAAGTCTTCTTAAGTGAATATCAGCACTGCGAGTTCAACGGTGCCCTCAGATTTAAATTCTGTGTACAGATTCAAAAGTTACAAAAAGCGTCTCGTGTGTTTACTGAAAGTACCCAAAAAAAGTTCGGAAAATTATTATCAGTCACCCTCGACCCATTCTGGTCGAGGTTATGCTCTGCTTAGGTGAAACATGCCCAAAAAAACCCAAAAGTACTCTCATTTTTTCAATCCGAGTTACCTTTTAGAAGTCATTAATTTTACAATAAAATAATTGTCACTTAATTATTTTATTTGCAGCCAAAAACTAACATTTTCAGGGGGCCCGCACTGGCCAAATTTAGTATCTGCTTAAAGAAATCATACCCTCACGAGTGTAGTGGTGTTCTAGGATTTTTAATCCGAGTTACCATTTGTGAGTTATAAGCATTTGAAAAATAAAATAATTTATTTAATTATTTTATATTTCGATTATTCCATTTTTTGTGTTTTCTCATAGGAGGCCCACACCGACTAATCTTAAGTCACACATAGGGTAAAACCTCCATTATGAGCACAATGGTTCCCTCATATTTCTAATCCGAGTAACCGTCTATGAGTTATTCCACTTTTTCACGAAAACTACTTACACACATTAACATAAGCTTAACAAAACTTCGACGGATCATTCTGGCCACTCTGGGTCTCGAAATCGTGCGCCGTTAGATTTCTTGGACCTATAAATTTCCCATATATTTAAAAAAAATTACATGGAAATTTTCGTTCTTTACATTCTCCTCACCTTAGGGTTGCACGTCCCCATAAGCAAAAACTCAAACTAAAGGAACAAGTGGGGGTACTGAGCACGTATCTGAGCCTCCTACTCCCATGTGCTCTCCAGGAGGTTCATGTACTGCTAGCGAATGTTCACTAGAGGTATCGACCATCAATGAAGGAGCTGCTTTTGTCGATCCTCAATATCTACTGGAACCTCTGTAAAATTCGCCCCATCATCGACGTCCAGCTCGCCATGGTCGATGATGTGGGAAGGGTCGTGCACGTATCTCCTCAGCTAGGATACGTGGAAGACATCATGCACCCGGTGTAACTGAGGTTATAGAGATAAGCAGTAAGAAACCTCGCTAACTATGTTGAGGACCTAAAAATGTTTGATGAACCTCGAAGATAACTTGTCTCCTTAGCCAAATCTCCGCAAACCTCATCGAGGTGAGACCCGTAAAAAGACGTGGTATCCATCCTCAAACTCCAGAGGTCTCAGTCTTCTGTTGGGATACAACCAATGCCTTCTTTGTGTAGTATTTATCCTCTTTTGGATGATCTGCACTCTCTCTATGGTATCCCATACCATCTATGGTCCCACGAGTGCTGACTCCCCTGGGCCAGTCCAGCACAAAGGTGATCTACAAGGTTGCTCGTACAATCCCTCAGAATGTGCCATACCTATTGTGGAGTGATAGATGTTGTTGTATGCAAAATCTTCCAAAGTTAAGTAATCCTCCCAGCTGAAACCGAAGTCGAGGACACAAGAACATAGCATGTTCTCAACGGTCTGAATGGTCCGCTCAGTCTAGCCATCCGTCTGAGGATGGAAGGCGGTGCTCAAAGGAAGTTGTGTCCCGAAAGCCTCCGGCAACCCCTTCCATAGCTGGGAAGTAAAACGTGCATCACGATCAGAAATGATCATAGAGGGTAATCCATGTAACCACACAATCTATTATACATAGAGACATCCCAAGAACTCTACTGATCACTGTTCTTCGATGGGTTGGAAGTGGGACGACATTGTGAGTCGGTCAACGATCACCAAAATCGAGTCATGACCCCTATATGTACATGGATGTCCTGTCACGAAGTCCATGGATATCCCATCACACTTCCACTCTGTATCCTCTAAAGGCTGAACCGAGCCTACAAGTACCTGATGCTCTGCCTTCACTTGCAGACAAGTGAGGCATCGATAGAAAAAATCTCCAACTACTTTCTTCATTCTTGGCCACCAGTGCTGTCGTCAGAGGTCCTATTACATCTTCGCCACTTCTTGATGTACCGCTAGCGGGGATGTTTGGAACTCCCCAACACTTCCTCCTAAAGTGATACCGGTACCATGGTACGTCTCCTGAAGAGAATGATGTGCTCCCCACCTTTAGAAAATCTTTCAGGTTCCTGTCTTGTGGATATCTAAGCACGTCGTGTCTCGCAGTAAGAATCTCCATGATGTGCCTCATTGACTCACTGAAGGAGTGGGATAGTGACTATAAGTGACTGAAGAAAAGCTGCTCCTTCTTGATCCACAAAGGATATGTGCAAAGCGGCCAGCTGCTCTATCACCTCACTCAGCAGATGCAGGCCAGACCTCCTGCAGAGTGCATATGCTACCATGTTCCCCATCCCAGGAGTATGGACTATCTCAAAGTCAACTTATGCTTCTATGAGGGTGAGGTTGGCCGACTCACGAGTAATTGTCTGCACCCTCCTATGCATGAGTTTATCCAATGCTTCTTGGGTTTCCTTTTTTCTGACCAAGGAAAACCCCATCCCAATGTTGTCGATAAACCACAACCTCTTTGTCTAGTACATTCAATCTTAGTGTGAACTATAGATGTCAAGTCCAAACCCAAACAAACGTCATAAGTCCTCGATGCCGCCACCAAGAGGTTCCAACCAAAACTCTCTTCTCAAGGGTTAGATCACACCACAAGTGTAAGTGTGATTATAGAGTGTCCTCAAAAAGGTTTTTATAGACATGAGGGTCAGGTCCACGGTTTTATCGGAAACTCTAGGTCCTAGACAATATTCTTGGAAGAAAGGAATTATTGGTACCTATGTCTATTGACACGACATCTTGTAGTATACATATACCAAACCTTGAATCATTTATATACCACTTAGGTCGCATTCCTTGACCGCATTAAAATAATCTCTTCCCTTGTCCTCCAACTCCCGGAGCATGGCAGGGTCCAAAAAAAGGGGGGGTTGTAACATGTCGAAAAGTACACCACCTCATGATGCTCTCCTAGCTCTACTTCCATGTCTGCTGCCCTGTAGACTCATCTGTCCCTAACACTTCTTCTTCCCGAAACATTTTACATGCCTAATCTTCGGAGACTGGAACCAGTTTCCTAATTTCCCATTGCTAACTTTAACTGGCTGTATCCTGTCACCCAAAGATCATTCAACCACAAAGGTTCTCTCTAGGACCCTAGCATAAGTTATACTGTATAGAGGAATAGTGATGGCTTAGATCTCCATTAAACACACCTCTCTCAGATGTTTGATCCCTGAAGCACTGATTGTATCGTATTTATCGAGTACCAGTAAAGATCGGTATGCCTCAATGAATACTCAACTACCGACATGTCATCCTGCCAAGGATGTAGAAGCTCTAGAGAACTCTCATCCACCTCCTCAAGCTAGTCCTCATCCACCTGTGATTCGGGATAACCTCGGAACCTGAGGGGTATCTGATGCTGAAACACGTGTAAGACACTAAGCCTACATGTGTCCCCTACCGGTACAGCTGGTTGTAACTGTAGGCCAACGTGTAGTGATATAACTGGCACACTACCCAAAGGTACAATCTCAAGAAATTGTACACATACTGAAGCTTCATCACTAAATAGACAATCCTCGTGGTCACTCATTGAAAAATTCTAGCTACTAAGAACATCGTATGCTCTACTGGTGTCTCAAATAGACAGTAAACTCTAGAAATCGCCTCCATGCAGCCCTCAGCTGCGTGGGAATCTGTCTCACCTCGAAACCTCAGAGGCCTCTACTGCTGGAATTCATGCAATGTACTCAGTCGTTTTGTAGTGTCCACCAGTGTGGCTAGTGGTATCTACTACTCAAAGGGTGGTGGTGCTACTGGCACACCACCTGGAGGTGCCAACATAGTAAGAGGGCCCTACATTGGAGCCTCATCGCTCGGTGGGTGGTCAGTGCGTAAAACTCTCGGAACTCTAACTGGCTGTCTACGTGGAGGCATCCTAAAAGAAAAAGATGTGACCCATTAAAATGATTATACCTAATGAGCTGACCTGGTTGAGCTGACTTTAGAAAACTTTGTAAAAGACACACGCAATCAGTGTTTTCATGCACTGAGTTGGAAATCAGAAGTCAGGGTCCTGGTGTATGGATACGTCGGGCGCCACACCAACACTAGACTCCATAAACTGAAAATCACACTCACTAGCCTTAACAGTTTTACATCATAGAAAAGAAAGATCAGAGACCTAAGATATATGGTAGAACTGACTCCTCTAATAACAATCTATCACGACCCGTCCCCCGGGGCCTGTTCCGTGACTAACCCAAGCCTGCCTTCCATAGGCCAAGGGCTGGTGACTAGCACCAAAGGAGTAATTCCATAAAACAATGAAGAAATTTCCTTACTAACCTATAACACACATAGAAAGATACGAAAACGAGTAAACTGTATAACCAAAAGAGTTCTGAAAGTAAAAGGGGTCTGAATACAAGCCCAACAGTAAAAGCACAAGTACAACTAAAAATAATGCAACTGAAGAAAAGAAAGAAAGGTTTCTACTAGGTCATCCTCAGGGATTACTATCTGAAGGGTAGGTACTGATAGCCTCCTCATACCTTTATGTCTATCTGTCTCCTCCATATACTGACACACTATATGGTCCACCTCCAGGCACCATCCAGTCCTGGTACTCTCAGCCACCGTCAGCGTTGTCTATCATCTGCAACCAAAACAACAGGGTGCAGCCATAACCCGTGCAAGGGTGAGTATAACGATACTCAGTTGGGACCCTGATACCCTCAAGGTCTCACAAAATCCAACTAGGATAAATCAAAAAGTATGAAATTAGCAGATAAACTTACTTCAGTATATGCCCATACATATAGCTAAGTTATCAATTGATCCATCTCAATCATGAGGAAAATAGAAAAAAATTGACTCAGCTCAACCAGGATTTTATTCACATTATTTAAACCATGGTTTCTAGAGAACTCCTCCTCTTTCAAGTATAGTGGGCCTGCCGTGACACCAATTGCACTTCCCACTAACCTTGGAATGCTAAGGTACTAATCCAGTCGGGTAACGTGGGTCTAATGCCTCACACAGAAGCGCTCCCCAACATGGGTCTATCGCATTACCAAGAGTGCTCCCCCTCATAGCTTGATTAGGTACTCCTCATGTCGTGTACAATTGGTCTACCATGTCACCAAGTGCGTTCCTCCACCATGGATCTTCCGCGACACCAAGGCACTCCCTACTGAACTATTAGAGTCACTGCAAGTCAAACAGTCAGCATTTATTAGGTCTCAACCAGCTACTAGGTCTCCGCACTACGCTCGTTCGTCTCTGGGAGGATCCACTCCATGATCTACTGGTAGATACCAAATCTATCATGAAGTCCCATGAAGAATCTTTTCAAAGGTCGGCCATGTCAAATGGGTCTCAACGAAATAGATGGCGCATCAATCGGACGCTCAGTCTCTGAGTTATTACCCATTTAGTTCCGGGGGCCTGGTTGAATTCGTGCTCGATCCAAACTGAAAATATCCCATATCAATCCAAAACCCTAGTGGAGTATACTCAAAGAAACCTTCTCACTCTAAGGTTTCCAATACCACTGATGGTTCGTCAAACGGACGTTCGGTGCCAAAGATATGGCCAAAAGAAAGTAAAGGGGGTCATAGTGGGCCCGGGTCCGGTTCGACCCAGTCGGACCGACCCGGCCCGACCCAGCCTGGGTCGACCCGGTTTGGGTTGACCTGGCCCATCTTGTTGGGAAGGCCAACCTGTTGGGTTCATCCAGGCCCTGCCTAACTGGCCGCGATGGGCCACAGAGAGCCATGAGGGCACGGACCGACCATGAGGGCATGGACCGGCCATGGGTCGGCATGAGGGTGGTTCGGCCCGGAGGGCGCCACATGGGCGGATCAACCCAAAGGGAACCGAGAGGGTGTCTCGGCTCGGAACGTGGGGTTGTTTCGGCTTAGAGGGCCGCGGGGGCGCGGCTCAACCCGGAGGCCGGGGTGGCGCAGCCGGGGCACGTTTGGCTGGCGGGTGGCGCGACCGAGGCCAATTCGTCTGAGAGTTCGGAGAGTCCGGGGTGGCTTGGAAGGTGGATGGATTGGCCAGGGCGGCTCTGCCGAGAGTCTGCGGAGGACGGGGGTCGGTTTGACTGGGCGCCGGGAGGGGCGCGGGCCGGTTTGGCCGGCGCACCGTGGGGGGGCATGGGCCGGTCGACCAGGGTGCCGCGGGGAGGTGAAGGCAGCTTGGCTCAGGGCGGTGGATCGACTTAGCGGCTCGGCACAACGGTGGTTCGGTGGCAGTGCATAGCGGTGAAGGCCGCGGGTGGCAGAGCATCGTTGTCTTTGTCGCCTTCCACCATTTCGAAGTACACATTAAAGAATAATGGTGGAGGGGTCGCGCCATGTTAATTTGGCCCACACCCTCCGCATTTGGAGTGGTAGAGAGAGGTTTAATTCCTTCTTGAATTTCAACAAATTATAAAGAATGTGAGAGAGAAGAATATCAAACAATCACCCTTTAATTTACCACAAATAATCGAACACAATTAAGCCCCTACAACTTCCCACAACAATTTATTCCCAACCTGTAAGGAAAACATTGACAGATCAACTTGTTAATAAGTTGATCCGAGTTCTTTGTTTTTAGAAGGAATGAATCAAGGGGATAAAATCATACATAGTTAAAAACCCTACCTTGATCGTTGTTGGTTGACGTCGGCAGGAGACGTCAGACGTCGATTTGTTGTAGACGAACATGTCCTACATCGGAGGAAGTTCTGAAGAAGAAAGTCGAAGTAGAGGTCATTCTCCATAGTCAAAGGCGATCCTCATCGGTATTCTTCGTTGGTGGAACGTTCTTCATTGGAGAGCATAATCCTCCAATTATTGGGCATCACATCACTTTACCAGCGCTTCGTCTCTTGGTGAATTTGTCTAGAAACCTCCTCCCAAGATCAATATTTATTGGTGAGGGGTGAGGTATGTAACGATCGTGGAATTTATGACGGTTCATTTATTAGGAACCTTCCTAAATTCTTACGACGCTATTAATTACTTTAAAAAGGGGTCAAGACAATTAATTTACATTGGTGAAAAATAGTGGCAGTGCATTGGAATAATTAATGTGGAGGAATATTAATAAGCTCCTCCACATTAATGAGGGATTTGAGAGGTTTCTCCCTCATTCAGAGGGAATTTGGGAGGTTTTGGCCTCGGGTGTTCACCACCACCATAACATCTCATGGGAGGTTAGCCTCTTGTGGTCCCCACCACCATAACCTCTCATGGGAGGTTATGGTATGGTGGTCCCCACTTCCCAACTTCCACAAGGAGGTTTAGTTCCGGTGGACCCCACCTCCCAACACCCACATGGTGGTTGCAAATAAAAATAAAGTGTCACGCACTTTTATTTTTATTTTTATTCTTTCTCCAAAAATCCAAACACTAACTTTCACCCTTGACCATCTGTTGTGGAGGTGAAAGTCTTCTTAAGAGAATATTGGCGTTGTGAGTTCAATGATGCCCTCAGATTTCAATTCCGAGCACCGGTTCAAAAGTAACAAAATGCTCTCATGCGTTTATTGAACGTACCTGATAAAAGTTCAGAAAATTATTATTAGTCACCCTCGACCTGCATCAGTCAAGGTTAGGCTCTGCCTAGGTGAAACACACCCTAACGAACCCAATGGTACTCTCAGATATTAAATCCGAGTTACTGTTTAGAGGTTATTAATTTTACAATAAAATAATTGTCACTTAATTATTTTATTTGCGGCCAAAAACTAACTTTCTCTGGTGGCTCGCACCGGCCAAAGTAATTATCTGTTTAAAGAAAGAATTCTTACACGAGTTCATCGGTGGTCTCATTTTTTTAATCCGAGTTACTTTTTGTGAGTTATAAGCCTTTGAGAAATAAAATAATTTATTTATTTATTTTATTTATGATTATGCCATTTTTTGGTTTTCTCACAAGAGGCATGTGCCGACTAATCTTAAGTCGTGCCTAGGGTAAACCTGCTATCTTGAGCGCAATGTTGCCCTCAGATTTCTGATCTGAGTAACTATTTAAGAGTTATTCCTCTTTTTCAAGAAAACTGCTTACGCATGTTAACTTAAGCTTAACAAAACTTCGACAGATCATTCTGGGCACTCCGGCCCTCGGAATCATGCACCGTTAGATTTTGCAGACTCATAAAATTCTTATATATTTAAAAATAATTTGATTTAATTCTAGGTCTTTACAATATGACAAATCTTACCCCATCATAATCACTTCCATTAATTCATAAGAGATTATCCAGGATTCTATTTTCACAGTTCTCTCAATATGGGAACTTGTTTTAATACCTTTATACTTCATTGATTAATGCTTACCTCATTGAATTCCAACTAGACATATTCTTCTTATTGCTTTCATAGAATACATGATCATCATAAAACACCATTTCTACCTTCTCATTATATAAGAAGAGTTTATAATAGATTTTTAATTCATGAGATGCCAATTCCCTTTTGTATCTTGGCCTTAAACCTATATAAAACTTATTTATCTTTCTAACAATATCACATATAAAATTTAGAACATATCATTCCAAACTAGTGATGCTTTCATCATATGTATCCACTAAATATTCTTATATTTTCCTCAATTAGATGATTTATTTTCAATCCTATGTCAAATTACCAAAGGAAAGTATTTCTCAAGGAAAATATTATTAAATTCATCTCATACCAATATATCAATCTCTTACCTTTTTATGATATTACTAATAATTGAAAAACACTAGTTGACATCACATTAAAAATGGTAAAAATAAAGACTTACCTTTGGATGATCTATACATCCCATGGAATCAAAATATTTTCTATGGATTTAATAAATTCTTCATCTATGACCGGGTAAGATGATCTAATGAATGATTAAGGATTTTTTCTCATAAAATGCTATACTATTGACTTTTTCCTTTATGGAATATCAGTTTCCCATATAGCACAGATACCAACATAATTAATAACTTGTTTAAACTAATTCATCACTGAGAAAAACTATTCTATTAAAATTCCAACCATCTCATGATGGAGATTTGGAAGGATGTTCTCCTCTCAGTTACATCCCACTATAACATTCCTAGTTTCTCTATAGAAAACCATTTAGAATAGACATACTTTTTATGAATAAAAATAGTATTATTTAAACTATATATCATGTTTATATAACCATAAATTATAATCACTCATGGTTATGCTATAATCATTATCCTAAACTATAATTTTATCGAAACTAACAATAAATAACAACTATAAGGATCCATCATTGAACATTTCAGGATCTTGAGTTTTAATTCAAGAAATAATTCTCTTACATTTGAGAATTTTTTTAGTTTTATTGTTTTATATAATTATTCCATAAATCATACATAACATAACTATAAAATAAAATTTGGACACTTACCATTAGAGTCCATTTTTTAACAAAATGAAGCTTTTATTATAAAAAATGACTTATTTTCATGAAAAATCATCATGATATTCAACTTGACATGATAATTTCCCTTTACCATCCATAAAACCACTACTTTAGTCCAGACATGAAAATTGATTACCTTAATATCAACGTTGTTTGAGTGAATGTAATAAATCATTTTTACATGAGAAAATACACACTTTTTTCTCTAAAAAATCATTAAATCCCATATAAATCATATATATATCTTGGAACATCACTATCCATATCAATATTACAAATGGGATAAACATACGATCAACTTTCATACCCAATTCATTGGATGGATATCACAGACCTACCGGTCCTTGGGATATAACATTACCACCCATATTTATTTATAATGTAACCACCAAAATACGGTTTATAATTTATCCACACCTAAACATAAATATTATCTAGGAACCATAACATAATACCAATACATAAAGCATGAAATTTGAAACATGACACTCTTAAATTATTTTATTCACCCACAAAAAACATTTTCATATATTAATACATATATCCTTTTAAAAATGATTTTTTCAAAAAAAATATAGGAAAACGTACATAGTAATTTATTGAAATAAAATATTAAATATTTTAATGAAATTAAAACATCAAATAATTTTTATAGAGACATAAATGTTAGAATCAATGTATATGCTAAAATATAATTTTTGTTTTGTTGTTTGTCAAGATAGTCACACATTCCCTACAAATATTAATTATTTTTAAAGAAATTGAAATAAATGAAAATTTAATCTTCATAAATATCTCATTCCCATAATATGATAATTTAAAATCATGTACATGGAAGGAAAATAGATTTTGATGGGGATGGTAAAAAGATATTTTTTTATGAAAAGTACCTTATCACATTGTAAATATCTTTTATCATAATCTTTATTGATGAATTACATTAAAAAAACTACAAGTACCATGAATATAGATAAATTTTTGATATAACATATAATGTGGGATTTATTTACATCTCAAAATAGAATATAGGTGTTTAACATCAAAATATTCCTCAATGAAAGGAAATTAGGATAAAGTCCCTTACCTTGAGTTTCGATGGTCGTGTATGTTCTTTATATTCTTAAATAATAAACTTGTGTTAAATATTTACAATACTAAGAAAAATTTTCATGTTTATTATTTGATTTTTTTTACTTATTACCATGTTATAAATTATTACATAATCAGTTAGGCTTACGTCAGATATTTGGACCATATTTTTCTTATGTGTTAAAAACAACATTAGTAGGTTGACTATAGTCAAAGTGGTCATTATCTAAACATATACATAATAATAAGAAAAATTATATTATTATAATATATATATATATTAATTATAATATTAGTACCAATCATAAAATATGGTTTTGATAAATGAATTATGTTACGATCATGGATACGGTCGGTCATACATACACATGAGTAACATTTTAATTTGATAAAGATCCTTATAGAAAGGTGGTAAGTAATATTTAAGCATTATAGAATTATAATAATATCTCATATATCATATTATGTCTCTGAATATACTTATATATATTATCCATGTGGTTGGGTGATGAGAATAGAGTCACATCACTTCGTGAAGGCGGTAGTCCACACATATAAGAACCTCATTATCATTTTTTAGTGAGTTAAAACATAGGAAAATAATGATATATTATCTTTTAAAAATGAAACATAATTCATTAATATCATAATTATATCATTTATATCACACATATTCATTAATAGTATCCTTATTACCTTCCATGTAAAACATTAGTGGAAAATAAATCGTATCACTTTGTGAGGAGTTAGTCCTCTGTGCACACAAGAAACATTATCATACAAAAAATGGAAATTAAAAAAGGTATCTATAATATAAAGACTAAAGTAGTAAAATTATGTTATAAATATAATATAAATACTTTAGATATATTACTATACCCAACTGTGAGAGTTTTTGATGGAAAACGTGTCACATCAATTCATAAGGTGGTAGTCCGTCGTACACACCAGTGACGTTATCGTTTCACATTTGAGGTAAGCAGAGGAAGATATAGCTCAATAAATTAACATAAAAAATATCATTATGTTTAATATACTTATATTATTATAATATCAGGGTTTAATAATAATTAAAGGATGTGGAGGATGAAATAAAACAAAAAAATCTTATTGAAAAATGTTACCACTTCTAAGTGTAACTTCTATATGTTTTCACCCAAAGGCCTCATATGATGGATTTGTGATAAAAATAAGTGATATAGGTTATAGGGATTGAATTAAAAATGATATTATCTATGTTATATTTCAATATATGGTTTTTAACGTTGTGAATAGGGGAGGATAGGGTAGGTCGTTTTATAAGTGGGGAAAGGAACCCACTTGGAAATTTCCCAAAAGACTCCAAAATGATAAAGTCATTCCCATGAAAAAAGAACAAAAATGATAATATATTACATCTTGGTAAGGATAATGTAGAAATACATCAATAAAGATAGATTTAGACTAGTGTTGGGTAAATGTCCTTTTAGTTTAACCCCCCCCCCCCCCAGTAAACTCATTTTTACCTTAACTGTGTTAATTAATTTTTAATGTTATCATTATACATTATTGTTAAAAATTAAGTTAACCCTATTAGTTAATATAAATTATTATTATTACTAATATTAAATCTATTTTACCAAATTTGACTCAAAAAAATTATAAAATTTAAATTTAAAACAATACCCATAGATGTGAAGAAATGTAGGTTTTCAGGAAGTTTATTTTCAATGAAAATATGATTTTATATTAAATCAATTACTAAAAATAAAAATTTTATGAATACTAATTAATATTTATTGATATAAAATATATAAATTTCCTTTAAAAAGTCCATAATTTAGGATTATATTAATTAATGAAATTGGAAAAACATTCTGAATTTTAAAACAATTTTTAGAAAAATCTTGTTTTTAAAACCAAAAAAAGAATACAAAAATACAATATAAATTGATAAAAGATTAAATAATTGTATTAAATATTAATAAATAATATATTTTTTACATGAAATTATATTATAAAAATAATACTACATTTAAATTACATAATTTATTCCAAATAAATTACATTTTCACAAAAAATTGGTATTTCGCAATATTCATTGATAAATAAATATTTTATGAAAAGTCCAAAAAATAAGTGGAATTAAATTTTGATATTAGTTTTTAGAAAATGATATTAATTTTTTAAAATTAAAATTCTAATAATTAGAAATTAATCTTTTAAAGAAAAACTATATAATAAAAAGTGTATAGTTAAAACTATTTCCATTTTCATTAAAAAAATTACATGCTATTTTTATAATGACTATTAAAATATTAATAAATATGAATTTGATTTATTCTATCACTACCTAGGTTATTACATATCCTCTCTTTTTAACACTTCTTGGTCATATTATCCCAAACAAAAAACATTAAATCCTGTTTTTAACTTCTCTAGATACATTATATAAGTTATATGCTTATTAAAAGACCACCCATGAGGTCCTTGAAGAGAGATCCAAAAGTGGTGCTTCGAAGATCAGTTAATAGTCTTAAATGAAAATTATCATTTTACTTATTCTATTAAATACTTCAATTATGTCATAAAAATTTTATTATAATCACATATACATATTAATATACTTATATTTTATTATGTATATTTCATAAAATAAATCATATCCTTATTATATCAAATGGGTACTAAAACTATTATTAACGTGAATCTGTGAGAAACTACCTCATGAACCAGTGAATTTTGTTTCTCATAACTTCATTTCATGGTTTGTTATTGTGATGAATTTAATATATATATATATATATATTAAATTTATGAAATAATTATGAATCCTAAAATATAATATATTATCTATCATCATATCATTATAATCATTAAAAAGGGAATCATCTCATGTGTGGGAATACAGACTACCATCCCCACATAGTGATGACTATCGTTTTTCAAACACTTCTTTACATGGATTGTCTTGGGGATGAATTTAATCATGTAATTTTATTTTATTAATATTATAATGAGTCAAAATATATTATTTTTATTTTATTTCATTTTTTTCCTATAGATATACAAAATCATCAATCAAGTGTATACACATAAAACACTCTAGTGAACTGATGTATTTATTTAGTAGTTTCGATTAATTTATGACTATAAAATTTTATTTTATATATAACATTATATTTATGTTATGGTTATTATTTTGGATGTTTTGGAACAATTACCCATTTTGTAATCAGCTACATGGATAAAAAACTACAGTGAACATTTAGCTATGTAAATCATCATTGGTAATAAAACAATTTTATGAATCAACTACATCATGAAATTAGATCTGTAAAAATTACCCATGTCAATGAATCACCTATATATGCGAATAGCTATGTCAATCAAATGGTTATGAAAATCATCCTTGTAAAGTAATCAGATATGTAAATTGGTTATGTTATGAAAGAAGAAACATGGTTCCAAATTAATACATGATTCATTCATGCACATCATATTTGACTATATGAACAAGAAGGATATGTATTGTATTTTGTAATATTAATAACTTCTATATAATTTGGATATGTGAATAAATCAGAAGGGTGAAACTGCTATGTGGATCAAATTGACAATGTGAATTAATATAAGTAGTGATGTTGTGATACGTAATTGAAAATGTGGTTCTATATACATATTATTTATTAACATTTACATATTTTTATTTAAATTTAATGTTTAATTCAATGCATTAAATGATAGATCATTAATTTGTTATATAATTCAATCATAAAAAGGTCACATGTATTGAGAGATGAAAATCGTACAAGGGCAATTCATTGAATAGTATAGTGGTAGAGGTATTTCCACAAAAATAACAACATGAATATATAGATAAATACCATATTTTATGGGATACTATTGTGTGAAATATTATGAGATATTTCATGTTAGATTATTATGAGAATATATAATAGTAGTAATAAATATAAGGAAAAAAGAAGAAAGGAAGAAAGTTTTTTCACTACTAATTATTTCTTTCGAAATTCATTGTTCCACTATATTCTATAGGAAAAGAAACATAACAATTTATGTTACACATTTTTTGCCTAAAATATTAATAATTATATATTTCAGATTAATCTCCATGATCATTGTTTTATTATTATTCTATCTACATGATATTTATTCTCTTATTTTAGTTTTATCTTGTAACTGTGAACCATATATATAATATTTCATTATTATTTCCTACTATTGGAAGTTTTTAGGTTGCTAGTAAAAGAACTTTTATTGATAGTGTTTTATTATATACTTTTACAGAGTGGAAAACTCTCATATTATTATACCAGGTATTTTCTTCTTGCACTTAGTCATGCAGTCCTATGAAAATTGATTAGAATTTTATGATAAAAAGATTAGTAAATTTGAAAATCACCATACTCATGGAGTTAAGCATTGGAGTAGTGGATTGGGTCATTTTTGTTCCCCAAACTACTATAAGTCTCCTTTTTCAATATTTTTCTTTTTTTCTTTATTGGATGATTAAAAGATCAGAATCAAATCATACCTTAAATAGGGTGTTTATCTATGTTAAGAAAATTTCAAGTACTAAATTCACCCTTATTGAGTCTTACTATATCTAGAATCCAAAAACAAATCGGTATAAGAGATCATGAATTTTTAGTTCTAAACATTAATAAGATGAAGTCATTATATTATCTTCTAAATGGTTATTATGAATATAAATCGAGAAGGTATATGAATGCCTAAAGGTCCATACTTAAATGGTGTGAATTATGGATATTGGTTGACAATGATGATAATATATCAAAATAGCATTGGTGTGAAGGATTATTTATTAATCCAAATACTATCCCTTTATAAGAACTAGATAAGTGGGATGAATCTATAAAGGGATAATCTGAAAATATCTCAAAATATATGAATATTTAAATATGTTCACTATGTCATGATGAGTTTAACAGAATCTTACAATGTTCCAACACTCATGAGATGTGGAATAACATATCAGTTTCCTAAGATGGAACTCAAAATGTGAAAGATCTTAGATATAATACTATCAAGATTATGTTTGATATAGTTAGAATGATTAAAGGAGAGATAATAACTCAGTATAATGGATGACTTATAGTGGTTTTAAATAATTTTTATTCTTTATGAGAGACAATTTTTTAACTATATTAATCAATGAAAATATAAAAAATTATGCATCCCGGGTGGAGTAATATATCGGCTATCCTTAGTAAATATACTACATAAAAATGTTTTTAAATAACAGATCTTATTAGTTCTCTTTTGATTTTTGAAGATAAAAAACATGCTAAGTTACGCATGCATAAGATTGTTAAAACATAAAATGATTCCTTAAATGTTTATACTTCAAAATTTTATAATAATAATAAAATTATAAAAATTTTACCATCCTTTGGAGAATGAGAAACCTTAATAAATCTAGAACCAATTGATGAACATTTTTGTTTTTTTAGAAAATCAAAAAAGTTTTTCCTCAACAGAAGAGGATCCTAAAAACAATTCAATAAGTATAAGAATCATTAGTGAAACAATAAGGATTAAATATTATATAACTATAGAAAACTTGGGTACATCATGACAGACTTCCCTCAATTTCAATATAATAAGATGTCTTATAAAAATATTTTTATGTAAGATTACTAAAAGAATAAATATAGGAAATCCATGAAATAAAACATGGTTATCACTATATATTTTATTTATCATACATATTAATGATCATAAATAGATATATATATATAATGAAAATAAAAATATGTTTTTTAAGGAACACATAGATGTGGTAAATTCTTATTATTCTTCATAGTGTCAATGTATTATAAAAAATGAAAATTTATCATATAAGGAATTAAATTAATTTTATACCATTCTGGAAAATATATATGAAATCATGAAAAAAACTCCTAAAATTACCTATGAAGATGCTTTAATTGAAAATATGACTTAAATAAAAACTGGTTTTTAAAATTTAGATAGACAATTATGATTCATCTTATATTGAACATGTTAATAAGATTCACATCTTACAAAAAAAATTACATGAACATTAACATTATGAAAGTGTTTTCTTAAAAGGTAAAAATTACTTGAATCAAATCATTGGGAAATTAAAGCTTTAGGAATTCGATTCCATGGTGAAAACTATGGTTTTATAAAAAAAATATTTATTTACTAAATGAAATAATAAAAACCATTCAAAAGTTATTTACTTTCACAAAATAGAATCATGGAATCATGAAAATAATTTTATTTTAATAAAACTATAATTTAGTGATGTTAAGAATTCTATTCTTTCAATTTTTTCTTCGAAATTTATTAATGGAATTTCTGGATTGGAAAAATAGATATTGTTCCCAAATCAATATTTGTTAACATTGGTGAATCCATCAGAACATGGGTATAAAAAAATTTCTTATTTAATTTTTTATTGTGGGGAAAATGTTCAAAGAACATTGGTGAGAACTAGTATAGGGATAGTCTATTCCCAAGACATCTGATTAAATATTTTTAATATTTCCATTCCTTGTAATGCTTTATGGAAGTTATTCTACATTTAGTGACAATTCTATAAGTAGTATTATGAGAATTTCATATGCTTTAAATTCATGCTCATTCCTCATTAACATAGTTAAATATTTAAACAAATTGAAGAACAATATGATAAGTATTTCTTAACATTGTGATAAAGGTTTTTTATTGTTTTTTTAATAATGTTTGATCTATTTTTAAAAATAAAATTCTTAAATTTATGGCTCCATGAATTGAGAATGTATATAAATAGATCATAATTCCTTATGCAGATAAAAAGTTAACTATTGAAATGTATAAATAAATAAATCTTATATTTTTCAAGGAATACTTGGACATTATAATGTTTATTCATTGAGAAAACTTTAAAATATGAATTTATTTTCTGATTTTACTCAATATAAATTGAAAAAGATAAACTTTGTTATGGATGATAAATTGGAAATCAATATAATTGGTTGTCTTCTAGTTCAATTATAGAGATTTCTATATCTAGGCCTCTAACGATTTATCATGTGTATTTTTTTTGGGTATCTCAAATAGAAATCCTAATATGGTAATATTTTGATTAAGAATTTTTAAATTGGTTCAAACATATTTTGATAGAAATAATACTGCTTTTATAAGTTACCATGGAGAATGATTTTAGAAACCATCAGTTCAATTCATATTTTTAAAAACATTGAATCAAACATTCTTTTAACCCCTTTAACACCTCAACAAAACGGTTTCGTTGAACAGAGGAATATAAAATTTGACTAAATTTATTGAACTATGGTATATATATATATACCCCTCCTTCTCATTTTTGGGATAAATCTCTAAATAAAACATGTTATATCATTAAAATATTTTTAATAAGTTCTATCATTATTAAAAACCCCTATCAACTATGGAATAACAGAAATAATAAATATGTATAGTCTAATATATTTGTATGTAAAGTTTGCAGTTTTAACACCAAGTAAAATCAAGGAAAATTTTATCAAAATAATGTTGTAGAATTATTTTGTCATTATACTACTTACTAGTCTTATAGAATTTTCAAAAAATGGAAATTATTGTTAAATAATAAACTCATGTGATGATTTATTAAATTTATTCTCTTGATCAAAACATGAATAAATTGTAATAGATAATAGATTAGTTTGAAAATATGATACATGAACTTTTATTTTATAATTACAAGGATGATAATTTGGAACATGATTTTGGTGAACCAAATACTGAAAGGAATTATACTAGTGAACCTAAAATTATGCTTCCTATGAAGCCATGAATCTTAAAATATAATACCTTATAAATGTTATGGTGATTTTATATGAAGGGATTATGACTAGAAGAAGTGTGAGAAAAAATGTATAATTTTGTTCATTTTTACATTTAATATATCATAAAACAATAGAATAAGCCTTAAATTATTATATTTGGGTCATAAAATGGTTGAAAATTTAAATTAGAATAAGGGAAATAAGTTATGTGAATTATTCAGTAGTCCATATGATTATCCTGGTATAGGAAGAAAATGGATTTTTTTGAAATAAAAAAGATGATCATAGAATGATCACAAAGAATAAGGATGGACTTGTAAATAAAAGTTACAATCAAGATAGTGATATATGTAAGATCTTGTACTTCATGGAAGTATGTCAATATTTAAATTTTGGTTTAAATATCTTAATTTTTGTTAATGGGATATTTTTCATATGTAGGAGGAGGTTTGGGGTGTTCTGGGGGTTCAGGACATGAAAGAAATTGAATTTTTATATCTAGTGAATTTTTCACAATTAGTGAATAGTTAGAGATAATTTTGCACCCAAACCGTGCTAACCAATAAGAGGGTTTATGGTTAAGTAAAATCTTTCAAGTGGGAAGGCCAAACCAAGAAACCTCTGACAGTGGAATTCCATACTGTTGGTGCATTATTTTTCAAATCATGTGGGCCTCCATAGGTATCTATACGACTCAAATCCTTTTCTATAGTGGAATGCACAATGTTTGGAAAACTGTGTGCACAAACCGTGTTCCCCATTAAAAAGTGAAAAAAATATTATTTCCCCCTCTTGATTTTAATTATACAACCTTATTTTTTTCCTTCTTCTTCTTCCATCCCTATTGAAAAAAATCATACCGACCCAAACATTCAAATGGTGTTTCTCCTTCGATTCTTGTTTATTTGGAGTGAAGTTGGTTGTGGATTTAATCTCAAGATATGTATAATTCTCCACTTTCTTATATTTTTCAGATTAAGGTTTTTATCTTCATCAGTATTCTTCTATACCCCTAAACCTAGGGAAATATAGGTTAGGTCTTCAAAGGGGGCATGAATCCAGATCAAAGGCTAAGGTGGAGTGTGCATTCATGTTCAGATTCTATGTATGTTATCTACAAGTTATATCCCATAGTTTTGTTGTAGATTCTTTCATGTGTGGTTTTGATATTTCTTCCTTCTTAATGTGTATTTTATTCCCTTCATAGCAATTAGTAAAATGGTTTTCTAAATGATCATTTGTACCCCTCATGATCCCCAAGGGATGCATTGAGATGATTTGAGTGATTTAGGGCCACCCATGGGGTGCGTTGACATGCCAAAACATTGTAAGTTGTAATTTTAAGAATAGAATTTTCTTATGATAGAATAGAGACTGTGGTAAATGTGTTGACATGTTAGTCTGGATAATAATAGGCACTAATGGTAGTTGTTTCTTGTAGTTCACAAATGAATAAGGCATTGTTTGGCTTGATGTGAAAATGGGTTAAAAGGATTAGTGTGAATGAGTCAAATGGATAAAGAATTGGAAGGGAAATTCTCAAGTAAATTAAGGAATATGAAATGGTTAAAGTGTAAATGGATTAATTCATGGGTAATGATGAATAATTTAAATGGTCTAATGAATGAGAATTGTTAAATGTGTGAAATGGGCTAATGTATAGGAATTGTTAAATGTGTGAATTGGGTTAATGTATAGAAATTGTTTAATATGTGAAATGGGTTTACCTAGGGAAAGTGTTTAATATTAAAAATGGGTTAAGGTATGAAGACGGGAAATGGGTTAAATGGGTTATTCTAAATAAACAGTAGATGCGTTAATGGATTAATTCATATGGATGATTTATGTATTAAATGAAATGTGAAAAGGCTATGTTAGTATGTTTTTTCTGTGATATGGTATCTGTGGTAAATAGATAAATAAACATGTGCACATAGATTTTTTGTTGTGGGGTATTGGACTTGAGGATATACGCCCACAAATTAAGTAAGACTGAGGCTCTAAACCCCATCCCAAATTCATGGGTTTGGTAAGTGTACCGAGGCTCTATACAAATAATTGATAAATTTGATGAGACTACCTAGCCCAATTCTCCAAGGTAAGTGTGATGTGAATGTTTATAAAATTCTTATCCCTAGAGAGATAGGGAACATTAACTATACCCTTATAATTAATAAATTTTTTTATTATGTTGTTGTGTAAAAATTGAAAATTCCAAAACCATGGAACATGTTATGGAAATGAATTATGTGATGAAGATGGACTAAATGGTAAACAAGGAACTTGTGATGAAAATGAATTTATTAATAAAGATGGTAGAAGTGATGGAAATGGAAATAATGACAGAAACTGAAAAATGGAATATTATTAACTAATGTCATATGAGTTATCTTTTGGATCACCATTTCATTTATTTCATACATTCATGCACCAACTATATAGACTAGAGTTCTTTTAAAAACTATTGGTTGTAGCCAATTGATTTATACTCACACCCTACTCGGGCCTTTGTTGGGTACCCAAGAAGACTACATTGTTCCATGTTAGGGCAAGGTAAAAGGCTCTATACTAGGGGGATGAGTTGGTCTAGAGATATTTATGTTTGAGGATCTCTTCTTGAAGTCCAAACCGTTTTGGGGGATTAAACGTTTTGTATTTATTTTTGGTTTTCTTCACTTTTGGATCAGTTAGTTTTGACATGGCATATTTATCATGCGGTTGTGTCTGTACCCTATTTGGGAAATGGTTAGTAATGCATATTTCTGGTTTATTATTTATTGTTACCCATATTTCATATGTTTACTTCTATGGATTACTCTAGTAAAGAGGGTATAGTCTCCCCCAAGTGATTCATAATACCCTTGGTCCTAGTCGGAAAACTCTGGCATATGGGGAGGCGCACATGAGGTCAAGTGGTGACTTAGCTCGGGGCACCATTTAGTGTATCCCAGTTCAAGGACATTAAAAAGTTGAATCAAATGAGTTATTTTCACTTTCTTACTATTTGGGAATTTTTTATGGGGTATTAATGAGGTTTGGGATTTGGTAATGAGATCATTAATGGGATTATTTAACCCATGTATGAGGGAAAACCAAAGTGTCTATAGTGGGAATTTTTTTCTTGATATTTGTTCTTACAATTTAATGATATTTCATCATTGGTTGATGGAATTGTTTTGTTATGTGACTATTTTTGATACTTTACTCATGGATAGAGCGGCTTGAGTATGTGTATTCATGAATCATTATAAGCACCTACGGATATGGTTGTCATGAATCATGATAGGTGCATAGGGGATGGGGGTGTGGGATAGGAATGGTAGGATTCATTTTACTTCCTTTAAAATTTATAGAAAAGGGTTTTTAATAAAGATGATGCAAATGGGTAAGTTCAAGGATGGTAAATTAATTGTTAATAAATAGTGTTCTTAATGAAACATTTTAACTAGGTTAAAATTTTTGGTTCTGAAAAAATTTGAAGATGGAATGGTGACTAAAAGAAAAAAAAATTAAATTGGTAATGTAAAATAGATACAAAATTGTTCCTAACTAAGGTTGTGAATGAGTTAAAATTTTGGTTTTAACAAGTTGTGAAATGGAATAGGGGTCTAAAATAGAATGTTTTGTGTTTTAAAACTAAATTTTTTTTAAGAAGAGGGTGTTTAATGAAAGACATGTATCTATGTTGGTTGTATTATCAAATGTTGACCACATCCCATGGTAGGAATGGTTGAGGGTAGCATTCGAGATTTGATCTCATCTGTTGGGATAGTATATGTTGAGTGGGTGATTATGGAATGTAGTGTATTTTCTGTTATGGTCTATACTGATTGAAATTCATATACAATGTTTATTGGTGAATAAATAAATAAATATGAATCCAAATAAGTAGGTATTTTGGAAATATTTGGTAAATAGAATGTTATATAGTGTGAACCATTTGTGTTTCCAATTTGGTGAAGTTAATTATAAGAGAATGTGTAATGATGGAATTTTATTTGAATAACAGTATTGAGTATTCCTTCTGTTAATTATCTATCCCCTTGTATAGGTGGTTTGGGTAGTGAGATTGACCTAGGATGAGACCTTCATTATATGTCGAAAGACTTTGATGAGGCACGCTTTTTGGATAAAGGGGTGTATCTTTTTATACTTTGAATATATTTTTTAATGTGAGGTTTTGAGATGTTTCTTGATAATGTGAAAGTGGTATCCCTTGTGGGTTTTATTTTTATGGGTTGTATATTGCACTTAGTAATGAGTGTCTTGGTTGTGGAATCATTAGTGATGGATGTTTTGTTGTGGGTGAAGAAACCCATGTGGGTTCAGGCCTTGTGAGTTGTGTTTTGGGACCCTAGAGTTGGGTTTTTGGCCCATGGTGTCAATGTCTATGTGAGAGTATGTTGGGTGAAGCCTATATTGAATGGTTATCAGGGTGAATTGGATGCAGTTCTTTAGAAAGGGGTCAGAATATCCACCCCTGAGTGGCGACTTGTAGGAAGCTTGATGTGTGCGTCCTAGAGAGGGGGGGATAGTAACGTGTTATCCATAACCCTAGTAGGTAAGTTGGTATCATTCGATCCTCGAGAGAAACCTGTGAGATTGGTCATCCATTTGGTCAGTTCTCTAGGATGTGTGAGGCACGAGTTGATGTTTTGGATTTGGATAGGTTTATATTGGACTAGAGGGACACGTAGGAAGGTCAATGGGTTTGGGAGACATAATTTGAGTTTTGATAATAAGATGAAAGACTTGGGAAAAAACAAGGGTGACTTTATGGGAGGTTACTCGATTGTTGCAGATGCTTCAGAATAGGAATCCTGGTAGATACTTCAAAGTTGTAAATTGATTTATAATAAGTACCATCATGTTTCTATAATGGTATTTTTAGGCACTAGTTCATTTAGAAATGGAACCTATGGTTTTGTGGGTTCTTGTAAGGTTGGTTTATCGGGTTTTTTTATCTAGATGTTTGACCTTCTTGTTTGGAAAATGATTAATAGAAGCTCTGATATTGATTTCGACAGACAAGACAAGGGTGATAAAATAATGGTCAAATGTTATTTTATTAAGGTGACACTCGAGGTGAGGGTGGTCAAATGGTTGGACGTGTTTATGAAAGTGTTTTGATTGTCAAGTGAGATGTTGAGAATGACTTGAGGCCAATGAATATGATATACCAAGAGACTTGGTCAGGAGAGTAAGCTGGTGTTGGGACTTTCTTTGGTGATGGATGGCTTGTGATTAGTAGAATTGGTTTATGTGTGTGGTCATTGGAAATTGTGAGACTTTGATGGCTCTAACAAGGTCTAGATGTGGGCACATGGTAGTAGATAATTATTTTTATCAGGATAGTCGAACACATGACCCAAGATAAGAACTTGTAGTTCTATTTGAAACCAAATCAGGAAGTGTTGCTATGCAATAGATCATTTGTTTTGACTGGCATGGTGGACCATTTTATTTCAGTTGTTAACTTCCATAGTAATTCTATAATAATTTGAGTGGTGTGGAGGTAGTAATTCCAATGAAAAAATTGATAAATTGATTCTTGGAAAAATTTGATGGAACGTTGTTGAGTCTTGGTAGGAAGTCACACCATAGAGGTAGTGGTCAAGTGCTGATGAGATGTGTTCTGGTAGGGAATCATGAGAATTTTGGAAATTCAAGGTTTCCCATTGTGGGAGGTGACATTAGTGATGAATAACATGTGGTGTAGTTTTTTAATGAATTATTAGAATACTTTTAGTTATTGACGATCATTCCCAATATCTTGACATTGTCTTGGGTACACTGAGAAAGCTCTGTCTTGATGGAAAGAAATGTGGATGTGTTTTTATTAGATGTTGGAATTCATGGAGTTCACGCTCATGGGGTGGTATATATTGAGCTGGATGGCAGGATGTACACCATGGACAGTTACGAGTGAGGTCCTTAGGATGGATCGGGTATCGACGAACACCATAAGTATCATTCTCAGAAGCAGGGAATGGGTATTGGGTGATGTGTGTTTTGTTGTTCTAGGAACAGTTTGATGTCCATGCCCATGTTTTGGGGTTCATCTTATGATAAATCATGAACCATTCTGGTTGTAATTCCATGAGTAAGGTGATGGTAAAGACCCTCCAAATGTGGGGACTGATAAGTCATTCAGGGATGTGTGGAGTAGAGCGTAGAGTTGATGTAGTGTCATTGTTATGCCAATGAGAAACCTACGACGTTCTCATTGTGTTCCTTCCAAGAGGTCCAGGTGGGTCTTGGGTATGGTGGTTGGTGGAGCCTAGAATTGGATTTGATCTTGGGGAAATTCTAAGAGGAATCTGAAATGCATGTTTTAGAAATGTTAACTGTGTGATATTGAGGTTTTATGCTAAAACCACAATGGAGATCGAGCATAGACTCTAGTAGGTGTGATTGAGTGACCATGGAGTGTCCATAGGCATGAAGGAGTCTTGTTTATGTTAGGTAATGACATGTCAATTATGAAGCTAAGTGGCTCTAGGATGAGGCAATCGAGGATATCCAAACATGGTTAGAAGCGTATGACATATTTGATGGGATATAAACTGCCATAAGTGGATGTCTTAGAGTGAAATTTACTTTAGAAATTTTGAAAAAAAATTTGAGTAAGAACCTTTTTACCCTTATTCAGTTTATGGACTGTACGAGAGTGTGTTTTGATAATTTGGATGGGTTCAATGGAGTACGATGATGGTTTAGAGGGTAGTGGATTTCGTGATGGTGGAGTTCTACTTGAAGTTAAGGAACGACCCCGGTATATGTGTTGGATGATAGTGTTGGACACAAGTTAGTAAGAAACCTAGAAATGTGATAATGGTTTATCATTCCAATATAGTAATATGGATGTCTTGGACAAGCCATTCATGGGTGGTCTGACATGATATGTTAAAAAGTAATGGGTGTGGAAATTCATGACCCACCTCTAGTTTGACATTTTTAATGGAAACTGATTTTCAGAAATGAAGTCATACTTGAGGAAGGTCAAATTATTCTTAGTCTACAATGGGTGGTTTTGGTATGTCTTTATAAGTGGTTTTTATGGAATGTATGGATGCTAATAGTGGTTTAATTCGTTATCGATGTTTGAGCACAGTGAGTTGAGAAAGTGGCAGGTGTGTTTCGAAAGATGAGAAGATATTCCAGTGGTTTTTTTCGATAGTAAAGGTTCCAGCTGTTAGATTTTGTTCCCTAGAACCAAACTATTTTTACTTTATGATAAAATTATATTCATTTTATGGATATTAAAGAACTTTTTATCACATCATGATTATTCTTCTACATTGCATTGTATATGATAATTTCTGAAGAGTAGTTGTCACACTAAAAGGTCATAGTGGATCCCTGCTATGATGAGAACTCGGAAGTCCCATGCCATTATTTTTGAACATATTTTCTATATCTGGATGATATAATTTGAAGGTACACAACTCATACAGACTATCATGGTTGGAGAGTCATGGGACTTTGAGATACCTTCTCATGGAGTATTCCCTTGGTAATGTTATAGAGGATATTATAAGAACGAGACCTGCCCTTAAGAAATACCCATTTATAAGTTTCATTCAATATCCCAATCTGCAGACGTGTGTGTTGTTCCTTAGACTTTAATATTATTAATAAATTGTATTGTGACTCATTCACTTAGAAGTATTTATCCATTCTATTCCATAATAGAATTTGATATCTTAAGCCCTTTGATGAAAATTATATAGCCTAAATAACTCCAATTCCATGGTGTTCTATAGGAAAGTTAAATTTATGGGAAGTCAAAGAATGATAAATTGAGCTCATGGGTTGATGACACTTTCATGCAACCCACATGATTGGAGATATCGAGACAAAGGGATTATATTACATATTAAGAGTTTATATGAGGTGACATTTCATTGTAGAATTAACTTCGTTATCTATGGGTGACTTTGCGTGTTGCTAGATGTTATCCTTGGGATTTAGGTTACTCTGATTAATGCCACTTAGAAAGAGGCCTATAGGATCACACACTAACTGTATCCAGCATCTTAGTTAAATAAAATATCATTTATTATTTAATAAGATGAATAACTATTATTCCCGGTTATGGTTTAATAATTATTCATGGATACTTGATCACATTTATTTCGACACTAGTTATTTGAGAGAATATAATGTGGGTGGAATTGTTAATAAATATTTATATTCTATTTATTGAATATATAATAATTATATATTTATTGGTGAATATTGCACTGATATTTATTCTATAAAAAAATATTCATTATAAAATGTTCAATAAATATGGTGGAGGATTGGGGAGTGGAATTGAGGTTCCACTGAGAAATAATAATATTTAATATTATTTTATTAAATAATATAAAATTATAACTCACAAGTTTACCGCAATTAGATAAATAATAATTTTGTTATTATTATTTTACATGGGAGTTTCTCTATGATTAATAAAATAATTAAAGTACTTGTGAAAATTATTTATTATTACCTTAGAGAATTAAATGCAGGGTTATATTATTCTCTTATTAGCTAAGCTCTATCCAAGAAATGATTATTATTGTTCTGTACAAGGAATTGGATAAAAGATCTCAATCCTAAAGAGTTCTTTTCTTCTCTAAGAATGCTCTCAAGAATGAGAATTATCCTCCTCCACCAGATCAAGGAGAACACTTTGGAATAAGTTCTCAAGGTGATCGAAGGTGTACATCGCAAGTGCCACGATATTCCATACTAGCACCTGGATACTCCTTCGGCGAAGTCTGGAGATACATGTATCACATGTTGATCGCCACTAGAGGAGATCCACTCCTAATCTCTACAACACAATGACAGAATGCATGTTGATATATGGACGAATGCACCAATAAATAAATAATCATGTTGGAGGTAATTATTTAATTTAATTAAATTAATTATCAACAAAATATGTTGATCCACTCTCTTGGTTTCAGGTTTCTTTCACTTTGTCTAAATCCTCGATTCAATTTCATGGATATCGGCATTCATCATCTAATCGATCATAGATTATTCATTGAATATGGAAAAATTGAAATTTGGGCACCATCCCTCCCGCGCTTTTGTTGTGCCCAGAACCGACAAGTGGTATCAGAGGGGGCATATTATTATTTATAATTATTTAATTAATTCATTGATGATTTATGCTTTTATAATTTAGTTTTTCAATTCAAGTTTAATCATTCCTTTTTAATCTGAATTACGAGATTTGTTTTTCTTCTATAGTTTCTCAGAAATCTAATAGAAATTATTAATTTTATGATTAAAATAAAATAACGGAACTCGTCTGAAGGTGACATTGATCTTGGTCATACAAAACTAGATAACATGTCTTGTAATCATAATTACATGTCATGTTGTATGGTACAACACATCAAGATTTGGTTCGGTAATCAATTTGATATCTTGTGATAATTAGGCATTAATGACACCATTAATGACCTTTAATCCACACTGTTCTTGCTAGGATTAACAAGTGCATGGAAACCATACTACACACCGTGTGGCTAATTGTACATGGTGTGTAGTCCCTTAGGGTCAGGTTTAATCCATGTAACCCATATTCGGCTTTCACGACTATTGATTGTGCAACATAGATGCTACAGGAGTGTGGCCCACTAAATAGTCCATGTACTCCAAAGATTTCTAAAGTACGCCTCACATGCCATTTCCCTAGGCATGTACTTTGGATGGATGGTGAGGAGGGTACATTATTTTTAGTTTGACCTACACGTCTTGTGCTTTTTCCACAGTAAACTGATTCAAAATTTATTATTATATTATGTAACCCTTGAGACATGTACCTTCATGTTGGTGTAAAGTAGTGAAACAACATGTGATAGAAATTTGATATATATATATATATATATATATATATATATCTGTTTGTGGGTGTGTGTGTGGGTGTGTGTGTGTGTGTTTAATTAACATCCACGTAATGTTCAAAGATCTGCATATCATGTATGGGCTGTATTATAATTGAATTTTTTTTCATGGTATATGTCATAAAGAATAATGTATATAAAAGTATAATACATGTTGGGTTGTTTTATATGGGTATTCACCAGGTTAACTCTAAGGTATATGTTATGTGCATAGTTAATTTTAAATGAATTTTCTAATTTATTTAAAATTATAATGGATTGTAATCTGAAGGAAATTCAGAAAAGGTTTAACATAAATTGATTGATTAATTAAATTTAATAAATAATTGATTTGAGTGCGATTTATCTTAAATAAAGACAATTAAATATTTGAATGATAGTTTTATTAAATTCATAATTCATTGATAGAATTTGGATGATAATGAGCTAGACAAGACCTTTGTATATGACTATTTTCCCTTTTAATTCATTATTAAATTAAATTGTTGTCATGCATAATGTGTAGGGTATTCATGCCCATGGTTTCTTTTCTATAAACCCCCTTTTACGCCTCATCTACATGTGAGTAAATGCAAATGTAATGCATGGATATCCCAATCTAGTGTGTGCGGGTCATGATAGGATCATAGGTGAAACCAATCCAAGGAGATACCAAGGTGGACAGGTGGAATGTTGTAAGCATGAACATAATTGGTTAAACGTCTTTCTCCCCTATGTTATTGGTCAGCTTATCAACTTCAAGATAAAATATCCATTAAAAAAACTTCATGATCATACCCTTTATTTTATTTCTATCAGTAGTATGGTTATTCATTATGGATGTTTTTTCATGATAACATAATTAATGAATTAACAAGAATACAAGATAGAAATAAAATAAATTAGTTTATGCATAAATATTATCTAGTACATGGTTAATCAATTAATATTATCCCACTTAATATTAACAAGAATGAGGAAATTTATGAATAAAGGATAAAATCCTTCGATAAAATATTAATCCGGTATAGCCTTCCATTACTTAGATTTGAATCGAACCATAGTTCAAAGTGCATGACTAGCCAAAGTTGGGGTGATTTCAATTATTTGGGAATTCTAATTCGAGGTTTTGGGTTGACTTGAATTATTTTACATCAAGGGTTGACTACCAAAGTAGGACTTGGTATAGCTAAGAGGCAAAGGATGAAGAAATCTAAAATTGAGGACTTTGAGATTGGGGAGTCCACTCAACAGATCAGGGAGTTTCGAGTTAATTTAGTTGGAATTTGTACTGCCTACTTAAAACCTTTGAAATTTCTTAGCTAACCAAATCTGGGGTAATGAGAAGGGAAATATGGATCCTTGCCGCAATATTTTCTAAGAAATAGGATATTATGAAGCCAATGGTGTGGGCTATTGGGTTTCAATAAAATAGAGGGAGAATAATAAATATTTATTTATTTGTCTTAATTTTATCAGATAATGTACTAAACCTATTTTCATCTTATTTGTATAAATGAAATTTAAAATGACATGAAATATATGATAGGGATACATAATAGAGAAGGAAAACCGTCTCACCAGCACTAATTTCTAGGAGTGGAAAAGGTGCCTTCAAGTCATCCTTTTCTATGAAAGGAAACTATATGTGCTTGAAGAACCATTACTAGTTACACCTGGAAATGAGGTGAGTGATGAAGAGATCTTTTTGTATTAGAAACATATGAATGATGCTATGGATGTTCAGTACCTAATGTTATTATCCATGACCAATGAAATCTTGAAGCAACATGGGAAAATGGATGCTTATACCATGATGTCTCGCCTTCTATATCTCTATCAAGAGAAGGGGAGATAATAGAGTTATAAGATCTCTAACGCCTTGTTCACCACTAAGGATAGAGATTATATGCTAGCTGGGCCAAATTTATTCAAGCTTATTAGAAACATTGAGCATATGGAAATCTTAAATATTAAATTCTCGAATGAGTTTCATACAGATCTCGTACTTTCATCACATCCTAAGACCTTCTCTGGTTTTATTGTGAATTATAATATGAAAAATAATGGGAAGTTATATCTAAAATTCTTACATTAATTTTCCATGTGGATAAGGACATGGGTTGTGAACATCCTATAGCCCTTATGGTGAATAGGAAGAGGAAGGAAAAGGAAAAAGGGATTAAGACTTATAAACACTATAAATCCTCTGAGCACCATATGACCAAGAAGAAGAAGATCCAAAGTTAGGGTAAGGAAATGGAGGAAAAATGATTTTCATGTGGAAAGTCAGGCCACTTGAAGTGGAACTTCACCCAGAGGCAAGGGGAATCCAATGGTGTGTTCATTATCAAATGAAATCATTCCATTTCTACACATCAGGTATTATATACAGCTTGTGTTTCTCACATATATATTTAAATGGACAACCAAGTAGATTTCATAAAACAACCAGATGAGAGGTGGATCTAAGAGCATCCAATGGTGCAAGGATGGCTGCTCTTTCCATTGGTGACTACCACCTCAAATTACTAATGGGAATGATCATAGTTTTACATGGCTTTTATTATGTACCTATCATTAACAAAAACATAATTTATGTATCAATTTTGAATATATATGGGTTTATTTTCATTTTTCGAAATAAAAGTTGTTTACTTTATAAGGAAAACATATTTTGTTGTATTGTGCATTTAAATAATGGTTTTTATGTATTAAATTAAAAAAGACAAGTGTTGTTAATTGATAATGAATCAAGTTCACATGACTCATATAACACCCAGTTATGGGATCACCGTCTCGATCATGTAAACAAGAATCATTTTACAAATCTCTATAAAAATTGTTATTTAGACTCTTCTGAGCTAAAACCACTTGATATATGTCACACTTATTTAAAAGGTAAAATAACCAGATTTCCATTTGCTGGACAGGGTGAAAGGTCCATAGAGCTTCTAGGATTGGAATAAACTAATTTTTTTAGACTATTTCTAGTAAAAACTAGAGGTGGATATTCTTTCTTCATAACTTTTACAAATGACTTGAGTAGATATGGATATATTCACTTGATGAGGTATAAGTCCAATTCCTTTGATAAATTCCAGAATTATAGAATAAAGTAGAGAAATATATTAGTAAGAAGATAAAGAAGATTTAATCGGATCGACATGAAGAATCTTCTAACTAAGAGTTCGTCGACTTTTTATATGAGTTTAGGATTCTATCTCAACTCACTCCACCTTATACACCACAGGGGAATGGTATTATTTAAAGGAGGAAATGTACCTTGTTGGAAATGGTAAGGTCGATGATGAGTCATGTGGATCTTCTGTTATCCTTTTGGGGATATGTATTACAAACTATGACATAGTCATTAAACTAAGTACCAACTAAGGATAAAAATGGAATTCACTTCGAGTTATGGAGTGGAAAGAAACCCATTTTTTCACATACATGTGTATGGAGAAGAGAGTAATTTTTTAAGGATTTCTTAGGAAAAATACTATCACCCTGAGGCATGAGGTTTATCTTTTTAGGGTGTCATAATAAAACAAAGGGATAATACCAAAATAATCACTTGAACAAGAAAGTAATTGTCGACCGACATTCCTTCTTTTATGAGAGGGAGAACATCCTCAAAAATGATAGTGGGAAAAAGATTGACATCAATGAAGTTTATTCTCAAGATACTTAAGAGTTTGTATAAGAAAAAATTTCCACATATCCCATGGAAGAATTAGTTCCTAAAACATAAGTATTGTGTAGGATCTCAAGAGAGGTAATGGAACGAGAGAGATATGGTTTTCTAGTCACTAAGGATGGTGACTCATTATTTTTGGAAGATGATGAACCTATATCCAAAAATGAGGTAGTAGAGAGATCCAAGGATTCAAGATGTATATAAACTCTGAATTATGAGATAGATTCCATGTATCAAAACCAAGTTTTGGTTCTGGTCAATGTGCCAATTGATGTAAAGCCTATTCTATGTAAATGGGTGTTCAAGAGGAAACTAGACATTGAATGTAATGTAAGTACATATGAAGAAAGTCTAGTAGCAAAAGAGTTTAAACAACATCTAGGAATTGACTATAATAAAACCTTTTCACCAGTTTCTAGGTTTAAATACATCAAAATAATATTTTACATAGCAGCAAACCATGGCTACGATAATTGGAAGATTGATGTCAAAACTACATTCCTTAATGGGATCCTTAAGGAAGTTGTCTATATGACACAACCAGAAGGGTTTGTAACACCAAGTGATTCCAAAAGGGTTTGCAAGTTACAGAGATCTATTTAAGGATTGAATCAAGTATCTAGGTCATGGAACATTCTATTTGATGAATCCATAAAAGAATTTGGATTCATTAAAAATGAATGTGAGCCATGTTTTTACAAAAGGATTAATGGGAATGTGATATTTATCCTAGTTTTATATGATGATGACATGTTACTTATTGGAAAGGACATACCAGTCTTACAGTCAGTTCAAGACTAGTTAAACAACTGCTTCTCCATAAAGGACTTATGAAAGGTAGCCTACATTCTAAGGATCAAGATTATTCATGATAGATCCAAGAGACTTCTTGGACTAAGTCAAATAATTTACACAAGATACTAAAGAGATTTAATATAGAAAAATCCAAGAGTGGGTTGGTTTCAACATCACATGATCTATGTATTTCAAAGAAAATGTGTCCCCAGACACAATAGGAGAAAGATAGAATTTATAAGATCCCATACTATTTAGCGATAGGATATATCATGCATGCCATGTTATGTACTAGAATTGATGTTTCCTATACACTGAGCATGGTAGATTGATATCAAGCAGATCTAGGAGAATAACATTGGACCACTATTTAGACTATCCTTAAGTAACTGAAATGAACTAAGGATATGTTCGTGGTGTATTGAGGATATGAGGAGCTTATTAACAAAGGGTATACTGATGTTGGTTTTTAGACAGATCATATTGATCTAAAGTCTCAATTGGGATATGTTTTCTATCTCAACGGAGAATTTGTGAGCTAGAAAACATCAAAGAATCTAGTTTTTTCTGATTCTATAGAGGATTCTGAGTATATATTGGATTTTTAGGAAGCTAAATAAGCCTTCTAGATTTGGATATTTTTCCAGGAGCTTGATGTGGTACCTATCATTAAAGACCCTATCACATTGTACGTTGATAATACTGTAGCGGTGGCTCTTAAAGAGTAGCCAAGGTCACATCAACCAAGAAAGTACATACTCTGGAAGTATCACCTATTGAAGGGTTTCTATCAAAGGGGTGAATTTTCAATGAGAAGAGTATCCATGGAAGAGAACATGGTAGACCACTTGACTAAAGTCCTATCCCAGTAGAAGAAATAATATCATGTGAGATCTAGAAGATTGAATATTATTGGAAGTGGGCTCCAGTGCAAGTGGTAGTATATTAAAGTTAGTTCCCTAGATCCAAATTATTTTCACTTTATTCTAAACATATATTCATTGGATGGATATTAATAAACTTCTTATCACATCATGATTTTTCTTCTGCATGATATTGTATGTTATAATGTCCTAAGAGTAGTTGTCTCACTAAAAGGTCATAGAAGATCACAGCTATAATGGGAACCTAGAAGTGTCATGAGACTATTATTGAACAAACATTCTATTGTTGGATGATATAATTTGAAGGTACACAAATGAAATAGGATATAAGGGGTGGATACTCATAGGAATTTCTTGGTAATGACCAAGAGGATATTATGTGAATGATACCCGCCATTACGAAATACAAATTTATTAGTTTCATTGGATGTTCTTATCTATGTAAATTTGTGTTGGTACTTAGACATTAAGGTTATTATTAATTGGTATTATGATTCATACACTTTTATTTATTTGAAAAAACTATGATGACATAAGTTTGCAGTGAGGTAGGATATTTTTGGTGTGTCACGAGTAATACTGCCTTAACGAATAATGTGAGAAAGTATTTTTCCCTTCTATTCCACAGTAGAAGTTGATATATCATGCCCATTGATGGAAATGATATAGCCTAAATAAATTCACATTCATGGTGTTCTATATGCAAGTTCAATTTACAGGAAGTCAAAGAATGAGAAATCAAGCACATGGGTTGATGGCACTTTCATGAAACCCAGTTGATTGGAGATATAGATAAAAAATATTATATTACACATTAATTTTTTGTATGAGGTCACATGTCAATATGGAATTAACAACTTTCTCTATGGGTGCCTTTCCCTGTTTCTAGATGCTAACCATTGACTTTTGGTTGCTCTGCTTAATGCCTCTGAGAAAGAAGCCTAGTGGGTCACACACTAAGTGTATCTAATATCTCAGTTAAATAATATATTATTTATTTTTTAACAAGTTGAATAGTGTTTATTCCCATTTTTTTTAATAATTATTCATGGATACCTGATCGCGTTTATTTCGACACTAGTTGTTCGAGATAATATAATGTGGGTGGAATAATTGATAAATATATTTTTCTATTTAGCGAATATATAATATTTATATACTTATTTGATAATAATGTAGTGATATTTATTTAACAAATAAATACTCTTTATTCAAGGTTCAATAAGTATGGTGGAGGATTGGAATACCGAGTTAAGGTTCCAGTGATAAGTAATAATATTTAATATTATTTTATTAAATAATATTTAATTATAACTTGCATGATTAGCGCATATCAGGAAATAATAATATTTCTATTACTATTTGACATGGTGGTTTCTCTAGGATTAATAAAATAATTAAGGCATTTGTGCATATTATTTATTGTTACCATAGAGAATTAAATGTCCAGTTATATTTTTCACTTATTAGTCAAGCGCTAGCCATGAGACGATTATTGTTGTTTTACATAATTAATTATAGAAAATAACTCAATCCAAGAGATTAATTTTCTTCTCTAAGAATTATCTCAAGAATGAGAGTGATACTCCTCAACCGGATCAAGGAGAACGCTTTGGAAGTGGTTCTCTTGGGTTTGAAGGTGGACATCGCAAGTGCATGGATATTCCATGATAGCACCTAAGTACTCCTTCAAAAACATCCACATACACATGGAACACATGTGGATCACTACTAGAGGAGATCTACTCTTGATCTCTATAACACAAAGATGGTACACCTGCAGATATGTGATCGATCACATCAATGAAGAAATAATTGCCTTAGAGATAATTATTTAATTAAATTAAATTAATTATAAATAAAATATGTTGATCCTTTATCTTGGTCTCATGTTTTTTTCTTTTTCTGAATCCTTGATTCAATTCTGTTGATACTATCATTCATCATCATATTGATCCCAGATTATTCATTGAAAATGGAAAAAATTAATGTTGGGAATCGTCCCTCCCGTGCTTCCACTGCGCCAAAATCCTACACCAAAAATATAATTCTAGTAGGGGTGAGCTAGAGTGTGTGGTGGGGATCACCATGGTGGGAAGGTGGTCGGTTAATGGTGTAACCACTGATTCGGATTGAAGGGGCTCGAGTAAGAACAATTTTGGGGATTTAACACTAATAATATTTATTTACTTAGGTTTGACTGGTATAGTTTCTGTTTGTGTTAGGGTGTGTCTTGGATGTGTGATTATGGTATGTCATGATTGAGTCTCTAGTTTTTGGTCAAGGTCAGTCGAAAAATGTGGTTTGAAATATTAGGTGTTTTCTTTGGGAGGTTTCGAGTTTTGGTCACTATTAGAGTTTTGAGAATAGCATAAAATGGAACCAAGTAATTTGGTCCATATATTGTGAAGAGGATCAAACAGATGGGGATCTGATTGGATCTTCCATGATGGTATAATATTTTGTCTGAATTTTACTTATGTCTTGATTTAGGCAATGTTTCCTGGGATTCCCTATTGAGTTTCTGTAGATGGTTTTTGGTTTGAGGTTGATGCGTCCTTGGAGAGCATCTGGTTCTCTTTGCGGGACGTAGTGATAAATTATTTTGGGGAAGGACTGTATTTTTAGTTTGAGTTTTATAGAATCATGGTAGTGTTTAAGAATAAAATTGGGAGATAGGGTTGGATATTTGAGCCTTGTGGCCTTATATTTTACTTTGGAAGCTCAAATGTTCTTGGAAGTGTGTCTTAAGGATGAGCCATTATAAGGTGTGGAGGCTGTAAGATCCTAGAGTTCATGAAGGTATATCCATGTTTAAATTTTGGTTAAAATTGCTTGATTTTGGTTAATTTAATGTCTTCCATTTGAATGAGGAGTTTCAGGGGTGTTCTTAGGGTTCGATACATGGAAGAAAACATAATTTGGACATCTTTTACATGTTTCATGGTTGGTTCTTGATAAGAGATAATAGTGCATCCAAACCATGCTATCCAAGAAGAGGGGTGCATGGTTATGTAAAACCGTGCAAGGGGGGATGTCCAAATCATTCAACGTTGGATAGTGGAACTCTTCCCGGTTTCCACACATTTTTTCAAATCGTACAAGCCTCCCAATGTAACCATGTGACTCAACTCCTTTGGGTGAGTTTCATGCACATGGTTTGCGCGTAGTTTGGAAAACCATGTGGACAAACTGTGCGCCCCATTAAAAAGTGAAAAAATTACCATTTTACCACTCATGATTCTAATTATCCCATCTAATTTTCCTCATCCTCCTCCTTTCTCCATCCCTAGTGATGAACCGTACTGACCCAAACATCCCAAGGGTGGTTCCCCTTGGATTCTTGGTCATTTGCAGTATCATTGGTTTTGTATCGGAGCTCCATGTAACTCTACTGTTCAACTTCCTTCTCTTTTCTAGATTAGGGGTTTTAGTTTTTTTCCATCTTTTTCTGATTCCCTAAAACCCACTTTTTCCATTTGAATCTAGTTTAGGTCTTCAAAGAGATATTGAATCCAAATCTAAGGGTAAGGTTGAGCACACATTCATATTTGGATTCGAGGTAGGTGGTCTACATGTTATATCCTATAGTTTTGTTGTATCTTTTTACATTTTTTGTTGTGATATTACTTCCCTCTTGATGTGTATTATATGCCCTTAGTAATAATTGGAAAATGGTTGTATAATTTATTATTTTAACCCATTGGGATACTTTTAGGATGCATTGGGATGGTTTGACCGATGTAGGGCCCCCCATGGGGTGCACTAAAATTCCTGAACATGATAAGTTGTAATGTTAAGAATATAATTCACTTTTTATAGAATATATACCACGATAAATATGTTGACATATTAGTTTAAATCATAAAAGTCACCTTGGTAGTTGTAACTAGTTGTTGGAAATAGAATAAGGGATTGTTTGGCATGATGCGAAAAAGGGTTAAATAGATTATTTTGAATGATTCAAATATATTATATATTGTAAGGGAAATGATTAAGTGAATTAAGGCATATGAAATGGTTAAAGTGTAATTGGATTAATTCATGGGTAGTGATTAATATGTTAAATGAGATAATGTATGGGAATTTTTAAATGTGTTATATGGGATAATATAGGGGAAATTCTATATTTGTAAAATGGGTTAATGTATAGAAATTGTGGAATATGGGAAATGGGTTAACCTAGGGAAATATTTGAATATGATAAATGGTTTAAGGAATGAAAAGGGAAATATGTTAAATGGGTTATTCCAATTAAATGGTAAATGTGTTAATGGGTTAAGGTATGGGGATGATTTATATGTTAAATGAAATGTGAAATTGTTATGTTGTGTGAATTGAGTACGTTTGGTTTGTGATATAGTATATGTGGTAAATATTTAAATAATCTTGCGCGTATGGATTGGTTTTTTGGGGGTATTAAACATGAGGATTTATTCCCATGGTTCGGGTTGTAATGAGGCTCTAAATCCCACCCTATTAGGTCCACAAGGCTATATACCCAAAGAGGGGGGTGAATCAGGGTATGAAAAATTAAAACAATAGACCCTTTTGATCTTGTTCCGTTTTTAGAAAAACCCTCTTTTCTCTCTTCTTACCATTGTAGAGAATGAATGAATCTTAAAGAATGCCCAAGAAACATAAATTTTACGTGGTTCACCCTCACTATGATACGTCCACATAGCATACACTGACGATGTGTCAATGTACCAAATCCACTATAAGCACACTACTTTTTACATGTTCGGAGCGGACTCACTGTCCCTCCTGTTTTACAACCACTCACAATATGAAATCTCCCTACACTCTCAACTGAAGTGTTCTCACCACTTCTCTAGAATATTCACTCATAGTTTAAAGACTTGTAGGTCCCTTCATTATCTTTAATGAAATATGCATCCTTAACTGTTAAGAGATGCTCTATTGACGTCCCACTTTCACCCGCAAATAAATCTCTCTTTGCATCAGGTGTACTGAGCAACCTCAAATCTTTCATGCAAACCTTACTATGTATTGCACGTAATATTTCACTTTTTTCTCTAAACACCCTTTGTTCACAACTTCAATCTTTCAAGAAACTAAAATCTTAAGTGCAAATTTCTTAGCTTGCGTGCAACACAAAATCTTTCATGCAACATCCTTTATGTGAAATTCTTATGTGATCTGGTGCTCTGATTTTCTCTAAGTGTGATCTATCTCAAATGAGCGGCGTGACCACATATTTATAGTCATTCTTAACCCCTTCATGGAAGATTCAACTTTTTTCATGCAAGTACCTCTTCGAGCGTGCAAAACCCCATTTGACGTCGCTTTGGGAGCATAAGTTTCTTTCACGTAACCTCATATCTCTCTCCCGTGCCCATATCTTCCGTGCACCTCTCGATTTTTCCATTTTTCGATGTTATTCTACCCAGACATGTCTTGCTCGCAATATTCCTTTACACAACTCCATCTTTCGAGCACATCTTCAAATCTTTCACATGAAATATGCCTTTTCCATTTTTCAACGTTCAGATCCTGAAACATGCCTTGATTGAAAGTTTCCAAAAAACCCTAGATCCTACGCTCAACTTCTTTTTCCAAAAACATGTTTCCCCATTTTCTGATTTTGAGCCCCAAAAATTTGACAAACACCAGAAGATGGCGCCACCTTAGATATGTTCTTTTTGTACCTCCTCCAGATCATCCGATCCTTTTTCATCGTTCCTTGTCAACATAGGTTGTCAAAAATATCTATGGAAATCAACAAATCACCATGTAAACCCCCTTTTTCAACTAAATTAACTTTTTGGTCCTCTCTGTCAACAAACACAACATAGAGGTATGCTTTTTCAACAAACACAATCACCTCAAAAATGCTTCAATAATGCCTTGAGGGATTTTATCCCAACACACCACGTAATGCATGGGTTAGAGAAGGGGACCGAGGCTCTATACCTCTAACAAATGAATTTGATGAGACTACACAAACAGAGGCTCCAGGGTTAGTGTGATGTGAATTTATATGAAATGATTATCCCTATAGAGATAGGGAACATGATTTATACCCTTATTCATAGTAATTTATTTTCATATATCATTGTGTAAATAATGTAAATTCAAAACCCATGGAACATATAATGGAAATGAATTATGTGATAAAGATGGATTATTTGGTAAACATTAATCATGTGATGAATATGAATTTATTAATGAAGATGGTATAAGTGTTGGAAATGGAAAAAATAAAGTAAATGTTAAAAGCGAATATTTTTTACTAATGGAACCTAAGTTGTATTTTGGTTCACCTTTTCATTAATTTCATACTTGCGTCCACTATCTTCTTAGACTAGATGTTTTGTAGACATTTTTTTGTGGTGTCCTTCTAAGTTGTATTTAATCCCTGCTCAGGACACCAATGGGAACCTAATAAGACTTCATTATTATAGGTCAGGATAATAGAAAAGGACCTATGTAAGGGAGTTGAGTTTGTATTGGAATGTGCATAGATGAGGATCTGTACTTGGATTCAAGACCCATTCTTTAGATTCAGTTGTTTTTATTTATTAGGTGTTTTCATCACTTTTGGATTAGTTAGTTTTGACAAAGAATATTTATCATTTGGTTGTGTTTTTATCCTATTTGGGAAATGGTTAATAATGCATGTTTTGGGTTTATTGTTTATTATTTCCCTTATTTCATATGTTTTCTATTGTATATTTCTCTAGTAAATAAGTAATAGTTTCCCTAACTGATTTCTTATATCCTCACTATTAATTAGTAACCTCTAGAATATGAAGAGAAGCGCCTGATGTCAAGCAGTGACCTGGCTAAGGGAAACGATTATTGGCCCCCAATTCGGGGATGTTACAATATAAATTATGAAGAGACCTTTCCACTTATAGCAAGATTGGATCCATTGGGATTATCCTAACATATGCATCAGACAATGATTTCATTTTATATAAAATGGATCTAAAATGTTTATTTTTAAATGGTTTTATTATGGAGGAATATTATGTTGAACAACATCCTTGTCTTGAAAATCTATAGTTTCATAATTTAGTTTTTAACCTTTCCAACGATCTTTATGACCATAAATAAGCACCTAGATATTGGTATCAATGTTTAGGTTCAATCATATTTTCAAAACTATTTCCAATGGGATGGAAATATGCTACTCTTTTTAAGAAAATATCATGTTCAATAAAAATTAGTTCATAAATATGTTAATTATGTGATTTTTGGATCTATAAAAAAATTGTAATGAATTTTCAAAACTCATGGAAACGAATTTGAAATGGGAATGATGTGTGATTGGAATGATTTTATAGGACTTTAGATTTACCAAAATGTATTTGGGAATGTTCTCAGTTATAGTAAATGTATACATTACTTTCATGATATTTTTTGGAACTGGAAATGGTAACATTCATGCAAATCCTATGAATTATAATGAAAATCTAAATTTGGATGATGTTGTGAAACTAGTTGCTAATAATATATAGAAAGGAATAATTTTTATTCTAATGTATTAGTGTACTAGTAGAAAAAACTATTAATTTTTTAGTATTATTATGTTGTAGATTCCAAGAAAATCCCAAGGAATATCATTTGAATTTTGACGAAATAATTTTCAGATATTTGAATGGAACACTTTCTCATTCCTTTAAATTTCCAAAATATTATGATTTTAATTTGACATCATATTCAAATATAAACCTTTTAGTTTATAGACTATATAATAAGAGTACCATAGAGACATTCCATTTTATAGGTAAATCCATGGTATCATCATCATGTAATTAATAGAATGATGTTTTATTGACTACTTCTAAATCAACGTACATTGATGCACATAGTTTTGTTCCATAGGTGTTTTGGAAAAGAAAACACCTTAATGGATTTTAGATTCCATTATAATCAAGTATCAATCAAATTTGATAATAGAAATTCTATCAACATTTCAATGTTGCAAATAAACTGTTATATGAATGATAATATATATTTAAGACATCATTTCATGATATATCACATTCCAAAAGGAGATATCTCTCTTGAATTTATATCAAATGAGAATCAATTATGGGATAACATTACTATATCACATATGTTTGAACATTTTTATTTTTTTAAATATGAAATGGTGTTGTTTTAATTTAATTAGGTTTAATTTTTTTGACTTATTTTTGTTTTAAATTATTCATTTATTTTAAATTTCATAGCACTAGATTCATTATATGAATTATTTTATTTTATTTTTTTAGTTTATTTTCAAAATATATTATTCTTATATATTTAATCAATCCTGATTCGATTTTAGAAAATAAAATTAATTTATATTTTATTTTATTTATTCTATGTTGGAATCAACCCTAGAAACTAAATTTTCTTTGTATCCCTTTTTTAAATTTGGTATGTGACCTAAACTCAAATTCTTGTATGTCCTCCATTACATTAAACCTATGTCACTTGTTCCTGATTCTGAACCATCACAATCATTCACTCAATCATCTCTTAACATATAATTTTCCATTATATGATAGGGCAGGATAAGAAAAAAATTAATGGTTTTGGATCATATAAGAACGCAATGATAGGTGGTGCACCCTACATAGTGTTAGCTGGGAAAGAGGCGGTTATAGCTTAGATAAAAATAACTACAATGTAGTTAAATAAAGTATTTTAGTTTCAAGGTTTGGATTTTTTTCATTGATTAAAAATTTATAGGATATTGTTTGAATAGTATGTAAATGAGTTTATGTGTAATGTAGTGTCTCATTTTGGTTAATCATAAGTTGTGATATAAATGAACATGAAAGGAAAAAACCAATCTTGTTTCTTCTATGGAAAAGGATGAATTCTCTCACAATCTTTTTGAGGGTGAGTTCAAATTTAGAAAATGTCTAGTTCATGTTAGTACAGTGAGACTAGATGATGTATTCATGTTTATCTTTGGAACTTATACTTTCAATGAAAATTCTATAAATTTTATGGAAGTTGAATAAAAAGTACTTTGTAAGTTAATTCATGATGGGATTTCCAATATAGATGGTGAAATAGAGAAAGTGTTATTTCAGTAATTTTATCACCTATATTTCCAACTCTACAACTTTAATATTATTCTTATTTTATATATGATGTTTTTTTCATCACTACTTCCATGTGATAGGAATTTTGATTTACTATACTGATAGAAGGCTCATCTTCCTATTTTTAAATATGAAGGATACTAGTAATAAGAGGGAGAAACTATGAAATTTAACAAGAATAAAACATTATCTATAGTTATCATAAAACATTTGTTCTTAATTGGGATGGAGACTCGAATTCCCTAAAGTCCATTAGAAAAGAAGTTGGAGAAACACTATCACCTGCATAGGGGGCTCCATCTACTAACTCACCACCATTGGATGTAATAACTGATGAGAGCATGTCTTCTAGGGAGGTGAATGACAAAGTTTGTAGTATAAGATATCACTATGTGAAGAAGACTAAAATTATTATGGAATAGGACTTTTAGATATAAGATTTTAATGTTTTTAGTTCTATTTAATTAGTTCATAATGTCAATCCCACTGTTGAGATAGCTGAATTAGCTCAAGAAGTAAGGTTAGTTGAAATAATACCAAGTGTTCTAGGTGTTAAAGAAAGATTAAAAGTTGAGGTTGAACATAAAATATATGATTCAATCTCTTCTATATCACATGTTGATAGATAAGTACTTTGGCATATGACTTATAAAGAATATGTTTTTATTTTGATCCTCCATAGGTTGTTCAATCACATAACAATGTGCATGAGGATTCCCCATAAGTTATAAACATTTCTAAAAGTTGTAATATAGAAAATAACGGGGTAAAAATTATCATTTTTGATGATTGAGTTAAATTATGTCAGTGATGATTATGTTATATTGAATAAGGATTTAATCTCTTATAAAGAATAGATTATACAATCTAAAGAGAATTCAGTTTTTAGAGATGATTTTAACAACCTTGATGGGATGATGAAAACTCAAATATTCTTGATCAAAAATTGCCAACTAGTCTAACCTATGAAACTATTTATATCCGAGTTGATATGAAGAGACCTTAGAGATATGAGAGCCCAAGTGAGTGGGATGAAAAAAAAAATTTATCATGTCATAGATAAATGTGATAGGTGTTCTTATTACATATCAAAGCGACGTGATTTAGGTTATTCTAGTGGATCAATTACATAAGTCTCAAGATAATTTTGATTAGAATAATCATTCATGAATGAAATTAATGATATATTTAAAATTTTATGGATTGTAATTTCATTTTTGTTTTATTCTATCACAAGTCTGGATCTAACTGTGAAACCATTAGCATTTTTACCCCATATGGATTTAGAATTCAAGGATTTTTTAGAGTAGGCGTTTTAAAATTTAAATTTAGTAGCATCTATGATCTAATTGATACATTGTGGCATGTTCATATATGTTCATATGATATAATTTCAAAGGGATCTGTTATATGAGTTTCAAGAGACCAAATATCCTATAATAAGATCAGGTCAAGGGACTAATATGTCTTTAAGTAACATACTCAGCTCTCTTAATGAATATATTAGTTTTTAAGTTGAATAGATATTAGTATTTAGTTATCAAATTAGGGATATGGATTCTTATAATATTATTCCAATCTACAAAAACCATCATAGGTATAAAAACATGTTTTCAAATATTCATGTTGTAGTTGATGATTTGATAACATAATCTTCGGAATATGATTATACCTCTATAATTTCCAAGTTCTTGTTATACCAATTGTAAAAATTGGTCAATAAATTATTGACATCATACCTCTCGAACATATCCCTGATGTGAAATCTACTACTTATGCTTTGGTTTGAACTGTATTAGTTCTGCTGTAATAGCACCAATTATTCCTAATTATTGTGTATCAGTTACTCAATCACCCTCATATAATACTCATAAAATAAATTATGTGATAACAAGATACCCTATGTATAAATGAAGGTCACATATTTAATGGGAAGACTGGACATATTGAAAGTATCAGTAAACTAGATTCAGAAAAATCTCCATTTAGATCCTCCACTTTCTTTATCATGTTCTCATCCTACTACTATATTAGCTTAAACCTAATATATTTTCTCTTCCATTCATGATGAAATTTTAAAAAGGATTTTAAATAATTTTATTTCATCCATTACACCGATTAAATATCATTCCTTCACTAATATAATCGATTTCTAAAAAATAGATATCACCAAATGTGTTGATACTCTCATTTACCTTAGAGGAATAAGATATCCCATACAAGTATATCTTGATATATTTAGTGCTTCCAGGAAAATATTGGATTATATGTGTGATCCATCCATCATATATATGATTGAGAAATCAAAAGATGATTCTTCTAGTTTTATTGAGAGATCAAAAAAATAATCCACATCTTTAGGACCCCAAAATAAATGGATTTTGTCCCCGAATGTATATATGGTTTCATTTTTGGTTTTGGGAATATTGAGAAAGTGGTTATCACTTATACCTAGAGAAAAATCAAAAGTTGACGGTGCTCTTTATATTGAGTAATCTTTAATTTTGGACATTGATTCTAAAATTTTCTAAATATTTCAAAATTACCAACATGATTCAACTAGATACTTAGAAAAACGTATACAATGAGAAATTACCTACGTATAATAGCTACATGAAGAAATATCCTACTTGAATTGGCTATATCATAGAACCTACAATGTGAAAATCACTTATGCCGATGAATTGCCAAAATGAGAAAATGAATACATCAATCAAACAGCTACATAAATTGACTATATTTAGTAATCATCTACATGCATTAGATACATTGTGAATTAATTAACATGTTATGAAATGGATACATGATTCATTCAGCTATGTAAAATTAGGCTACGTGAATAACAAGGGTATGCAATGAATTCACCTAAATGAAGAACACCTATGTAATTTTGACATATTTATAAATATGCTACATAAAAATGTCTATGTGGATAAAATTGGATACATGAGGTAAAATAATGGAAATTTTGTTGTGTGGTGATCCTTAATTAACTATTTGGAACCTTAAACCTATATATTTATTATTATTGAGTTATTTTAATTATAATTTAATTTTTCCTCCAATGTATTATATATTTTATGGTTTTTTAAGATATAAATCAATTATAATAAGGTTTCATGTGCTAGGAGATGAAAATTATATATGAAGAGTTTATTTCACATTATTTTTGGTGAGGTATTTTTTGAGAAAAGGACAAATGTAGTTTAAAATAAAGCAAATATTTCACAGGATATTAGTGTGTGAATTTATAAGAGAGATTTCATGTAAATGTATTAGGATAAGATATACATTACAAAAAAATAATGAGAATAGAAATAATAATAGAAGAAAACTTTTGAAGTATCAACTTTCTCTATTGAAGCACTATATGCTACAATATTCTATGTGATAAGGAAGAAAATGAATAAATTTCTAAAACTATGATGAAAATATCAATCCTACTATTATTTAGAAGTCTCTCCTTGAGCTACATTTTTTTTGTATTTTTCCCATTGGGATTTATTATCTTATGTCAGTTTTATCATGAAACTATGAGTCAAATATATAATCATTTATTATATATTCATATAGATGAAAATTAGTGTTTCCTTGTAAGGAATATTACGTTTGGTGTTTTTTAATGCCTTATTAGATCCTGATAAAAGATTCTAGTATTATACCATGTGACAGGTACTTAAACCTAGTCATGAAGTACCTAGAAAAATTATTGGTAATCCAAGATAAAAGGACTACTACAATCCAAATAATCAAGCTCCTATATTTGAGTGTTGTTAGAGCGGACAAGGGGATTTATGTTCCCCAAAAAACAATAAGCCTCTTTATTTTTATCTTTCCTTTCAAATTTTATTTATATTATTTTCTTTTTTTAATATAAATATCATATCATACCTTAAAGAGCAATATTTAATAAAACATGAAAATTTCATGAATTCAATGCCCCCCTCATGAGTCTTAGTGCAGTTGTTATCCAAAAAACACAAACTTTATTACAACTCCATATTTAATGGTATTCATACAAGAGTACTGATTAAAATAGGTAACCTCATCTGATGTTTCCTAGGGTGTTTTGGTGTGAGGGAAAAGAATGGTGGAAATAATATTTGTTGGCCTATGGGGATAGTCATTGTTCTGATTACCCATTCGAGCATGTGGGTAGGACCTGAAGAGGGGACAACACATGGATATGGTGAGACTGGGTTGCCTTCAAATCCTAACTTCTATGTTTTAATCAGAGTACAAACCCTATAAGAAGTTTGGTGGAACACCCTTGGTTAATATGTTGGTTCTACAATAAGGTCGTTGTTCTCTATAGGTTGTGTTAATATAACACCCTAGGAAGATAAAGGGTTGAAATGGATTAATGTTAGTACACATGTAAACAAGGTTCACCATTACCTTTAAGATCCTACCCAAATAGAACAAAAAATTATTTTTTGCTTAGAGTTTTCATTAGGATGGGATCCCTTTTAGGAATTTTTTTAGGGTGTGTGTGAGTGTGGAAAAAACAAACTAGAAAATACATTTGTTTGTATGTGGGGATACCAATAAGTTTGATGACCCACTCAGGAATGTGGGTAGGACCTAAAGAGGGGAAACACATGTCTATAGAGAAATTGGTTTAATAAAGGGCCTAATTATTACACCTTTGACCATGGTAAACCTACCAAATTCTCATTTCAATTATGAATGAAATGTCTTCAAAACACCTGATGTAGTCTTAAATAATGAATTAATAAAAATAAATATTGAAAGAAATAGTGTAATGATAAGGTAATAAATTTCTTAATGGTAATAAACAATTAAATATTTAATATATGTTTATTTTACATGTGTTAAATGATATACATATCATGTATGAACTCGAGGTATGAGGTATCTTAACTCAGTTTCCATTCACTGGGATATGATTTAACATCATTAACTATATTATACAATGATTACATGTGAAATAACCTATGATTTTATGATGTTTTGGTTCCATGTATTTTATATGGTCTTCCAATTATTGAACACAGTCACCCAAATGAATAATTCTCACTTTATTGATTCAGTCATCGTAAGTAATATTCATCTCAATATTTTATCATTGAGAATTCTCATGCATTATGATCTTAATTTCTTTTATATGATGTATATGGTGCCTATTATGTAATATTTCAGAAATAAATCTTTGATCATGATATAAAATCGTCCTATGAAGTTATCAATTTAATGATATATTGATTCATTTATTATAAAAGTTTTAAGGGTTCTCTATATCTAAATTTCAAATCAATGGGATATAATTCTTATATTGATACATTTTTTAATTTATATTGTAGTGACCCTAACCCTAATAGAATAGAGCCGGTGTATGATTTATTACATTAGATTAATAAACAAGGAAACAAATCCCTATGGATCGAATAGTTTAGTAGTCTTGTTATACTATATATATACACCTGATACCCATTTTATATTTGAATATGAAAATTACAATATACTTTTTTCTGAGAAAATAATTATTCCCTATATAATATCATTTTACATTATTCATTGTACACCTCCAAGATTTTTGGGAAAGTAAATGAATTAAGAGTGAGCTCAGATAATTAGTAAGAGTTACGAAAATTGTAAGATATCATGAATCGATATGCATAATCAACAAGGAAAGATAAATAATTGAACACATGTTCTATTTAAATAATTTGATTATCATTATTAGATAAGAAATCATAAATATATAAAGATAAATAACTAAGCATATATTCTATTTAAATAACATGAATATCTTGAATAGATAATGAATAAATTATATGTAAAGTTAAATAAATGAACACACATGCTATTTAATCGATAAAATTTGAATAAAAATGAATTCAAAGACAATATCATTGATAAAATCTCATTGATAATAATAGATAAATTATTAATGAATGATTTGATAAATTATTGGACATCATGTTCTAAGGAATCATGATACCTATACTATAAATACCTTTCCCATAAAATTTAAAAATTATGGGGGAAACCCCATTTCATGCAAGTATACTAATTCACCTCACAAGACTACTCAAACATCAATAGAATATTTAATTATGTGTCCCAACCATCACTTATTTTTCAAAAAATTCCTCATATATCAACAAATATATATATTTAATTCATGAGAAATCAGCCTTATCATCAAATAACCATATTGAGTAATGTATACAAATTTGTCAATATTTCCCCAGATAAATAACTAACTTTAAATGTAGAATAATATATGTATAAATGATATATGGTTTAATAAATAAACATACACTAGATAAAAATGTATTAGAGGGGAAATTTAATATCCAATGATCATAGGAAAGTGAATATTTTAAGGGAAAGTTATTCTCTGAAAAAATAAATTGAGAAAGTGAATTTCAACAATTTCCTTGGTCAAAGTTAACATATACCATCCTTATAATAAATAAGGATGGTATTTATAAAATATATTTTCTGTGGAATATATGAAAAATAAATTTTTTTTCTCACTAATGAATATAAATATTATAAAAAGATATTTGAAAATATTATTGGGGAAAATATCCTTTTCTTATAGAAAATATCCTTTTAAATCTAATGGTTTACAAAAAAATTTGAAAATACTTTACATTAAAAAAAATTTAAACATATAAAATATGCTTTAAAATATTTAATGGTAATGATAGTGTAAAACTTTTTGTATGATGTACACATTAAAAAAATATTCATTTCATATTATTTATAAAATACAATGGGTCCTTAGTTGGAAAAAATGAATATGTCTTTAAAAATTTGTAAAAATCTATACATGGATAAAAAATTTAATAATTTTTTTTTAAAATTTAAAAAAATTGCAAACATTTTGATAAAAAAACTTTTTGTAAGAAAAAGTATTTTCAACCGAAGATATAAAAGAATCCAGATTTTATTAAAACCATGTTCTCAAACATTTCTATTACCAAAGAGTGGGAAAATGGTATTATAACATGAAAAGATAATTAATCACCATAGGAGATGAAAATTATTGTTTTTATTTTATAATGTTTGAATAATTTCTTTCAATAGAAATTCAAGCATAAACAATCCAGATTAAAATGATATTGTGAAATAAACCTTAAAAAGATCATAACATGGATGTAAGAATTAACTAATGAATAGATTATGTGAATAAAATATAAATCAACATAAAATAAGTGAAAGTAAAATATAATGTTATAAATAGTCATTAAACACATAATCATAGACTATATAAGATAATAAAAAAATAATATAACCAAATAAAAATAAATTGAGTTATGAAATTCTTTACAAATTGGTAATTTTTATGTCAAATCCTCTTGGATGAAAAAATTAAAATTAAAAAAACCATGAATTATTTAGGAAACATAATATTAAATTGAAAATAGGGATTATATGAAGCAATTCAAATAAATTAGGTGAAAACACTATAATATGTCTCAATATCAGGAAATTGAGATGGAGTCTCTTACCTCACATTTTATTTTGGTTTAATATGATTTAACCTCATCTAAAATGGTTTTAATCATGTTTTTTATATATAAAATAACCATATTAATTTTTATAATATCACAAATGATACTCTTATATCATCTTATCACATGTTTGCTAATAATATTTCATTATTTTAATTGTTTTGGGTGTTAATTGTAATGTTTTTCTAAAAGGTTGGGGTCGAGGCCCCATTTGTTATTAAATAAAAGAAAAGAACTCTTTAACTAGGTATAGGGATACCCATTACATATCCTGATGTCCCAGTGGGAATTTTTCCCATTACATGGCCCATAGGCCCAATTTTTTGGCCCAAAGCCCATTCGGTAAATAGTACTGCTACAGTACCCACCCCTGCTGCAGTGCTCTATCGCCGCTATAGTTCCCCTCATTGCTACTGTGTCGCCACTGCTACAGTGCGCTACATTACTATTATAGTAAGCTGCGTCCAATGGGTTTTTAACCCCCATTATTCATGTAGGATTATGGGGTGCTTACCACAAACCCAAACCCCAACTAGATTTGTTAATTATCGTGTTTTCTCATGGGGGTTTTGTAATTAAAATTTCCAATATGAGAAAACTATATATAGTTCCATCATATAAAGAATTATATTAATGTTATATATCTAATTTTGTTTAATTATATACATTTTATTATCTTTATTTAATTTTTAACATGGAGAATGGATCACATCACTTCCTAGAGAAGGTAGGTCATACGTATGCACGAGAAACATTATAATTTCCATAATGGGTCAAAGGGTAAGTAATGGGATGATATGATAATTTTATAGAATTAATATCATTTCATATATATTAAATACAATATCTAATTTTTCTTTATTATATTCCATGTAATGTTTAAGTCTAAAATGAATCACATTTCTTTATTAGGCGGCAGTCCACCATTCACATTAGCGACGTTATCATATTTTAAAAATAATATAAGATAAGAATGCATATGTCATATTATAATTAAATAAGTACAATTATATCATGAATATTATATAAATGTTTTAAATTCAGTATTATATCCGTCCATAGAAGGTGGTGATGGAAAAAAGATTACATCGGTTAGTGAGACGGTAGTCCGCCGTACACATGATCAACAATTTTGTTTCCAATTTGATGGTACTGGGAATGGATATAGCTCATTACCTTAAAAAATAACATATTATTTTATATAATATATAATATATATTATATAATAATGGTTTAATAATATTTATGGAGTTGGAATAAGAAACAAAATGAAAACCTTTTTTTGAGAACATTACATCATCTTCAGAAAAGTTATTTAGGATTGAACCAAAATACATCCTAGGATAGATTTGTGACAAAAATGGTGATATGATGTTTATAAGAGATTAATTAAGTGTTTTCTAGGTATTGGTTTATTTAAATTTTTTTTTATGTGTGAAGTGGGGATTATAATGGGTGGCCTTTTATAATTGGGGGATAGGACACACATGGACTTTTTTAAATGATTCAATGACACCCTTGTTTTTATCATAAAAAACACATCAAAATTGGTAATTATCTACCCTTATAGGATATATGATATAAATATTTACATATAATGGGTTTTGGAAAAGATTTAATGTTATTTTAAAAATTATCTTTTTTGTTTAATCCCTCATAAATAAGCTTTTACCATAAACAAGTTAATTAATTTTTATTTATTTTACTATTTACGGTGGTCAAAAATTAATATGATCATATTATATAATATAAATTATTATGATTCCAAATATATAATCTATTTTTCCAAATTATATTCATAGATCTGGAAGAATACACTTTAAAATTATACCGATTGAAATGATGAAAAAGTGGGTTTCCAAAGATAAAATTATCATATGTATATAGTGTTTTAAAATCAATATTAAATATGAAATTTATTAAAATGACCAAAATTAGATAAATTATAATATAATTGATTTAATTTTTCTTTAAAACTAGTCTAAAATATTTTTTAACCCTATAAATTATTTAAAATAAAAGGTAGTTTTAAAAATTATGTTCTTTCACTATTCACCGAAAAATGAATCATTCTAGAAAAATACAAAAAAAATCATAAGATAAATTTTAAATTATTATTAATAAAATGAATATTATTATTTCAAATAAATTTTATAAAATTGGTAAAAATTAACTTTATATTATGTATATAAAGAGAAACTACGCCACCTTTTATAAAAATTACAATTTTTTAGAAAAAAATATTTTTAGTTTAAATGGTTTCTATTTTATTTATAATATATATATGACTTGTGATTTTTTTAATAAATGTGTAATATATCTGATTTTATAATTTTTTAATATTCATACCCTCCAACTTAACAGTTATGTTATAACATTATTGTTTTAAATGAAAATATTTTAATAGAGTATTGTGTTTTTTTAAACATAGTGTTGCATTCGTTACAAGATGTTGAAGGGATTGAATTAATTAAAATGAAACATATCATATATTATCAAGGTTCTTAATTATTTTATATGATCAATTTCACATGTCATAAATTTTATTGGGAAAAATTTTCATTGTTTAAAATCTAAGGATGTGACATTATACCCCACTTAAATAAATTACATCCTCATAATTTAATTCTGATCTCTACAATCAAGGGTTTGACATTTCAAAATACAATTTTTGTAAACCCAAATCATAAAAAGGGTTAATAAAACATACTCTAAATAATAGATAAAATTAAGTTCAAATGGTTATCTAGAATAAGACATACTAGGTTTCAAAATAAGAGAACAGTTGTGGAATGTGAAGATATGGACATGGATGAAAAGTATAAATAATTTTTTTGACTAGTAGTAATCATTGATCATAATAATGTGATTGATTAACTTAAATTTATGGTCCTAAAAAATCAGATATTTGATGATTTAAAAGATAATTTTATTCATACAATTTTAAACTAATAGGCTAATATTTATTTCAAGATACTTTTCCTAAAGTTGAAGAATAATTTTACTATATAAAAATATAAGGAAATACACATACATTAAATATTTAAATTTTATGATCATAATTTTATCCTATGTTTATACCTTGATTAATTTATAACTCATCACTTACTATATGAAATGAATTTCCAAAAATTATTTTTTTTATGAGTAAAATTCACTTTTAATGGGTCGTAAGATCAATAAATGAGTGAAAAGTGTTTCTATCTATCTCTAACTATTTTTTAAAACCATTATGGTTAACATAAGTTTACAATATATTACATTACTATGTAAAACTCAATAGTTAAACCAATGGTTCAACAATAATACGTATTCATCAAATCATTTAAGTAAAAACAATGATAGAGCAATGGGTACTTATATGTGAAATCTTAAGTCCAAAAAATGTAAAATCCTTCTTCCCAAAAAACTTATTCATATACTAAACCAATGGGTTGTATTCTGATAAATGGTTTCTAGAGATATCCTTAATCTATTTATATTGCTACAACAAAAAATTTCAAAAGTGGTGTTTATTATTTTGAACTTATGATCATCCATAAACTCATGATCCCATGATGGTATCTATAAGTCTTATGTTAATAAAGAAATATATGATTCTAAAATTTAACATAATCATTAGATGTTTCACGATTGTTATAAAAAATACCATTTGTAAAAATATATCAATAATTTAATTCTTGAATAGAAATACAAATATATCTCATTAGATTTATATCAATAGAGGTCCTCCCTTAGTCTAGGGGTTATATTTTCGAAAGGGGAATTGACTAGAACAATTCATAGGTTCACCAAATTTTATACAAAAAAATATAAATGGATCCCTAGGATCAAAGGGGAATTGACTAGAACAATTCCTAGGTTCCCTGGGAATTAATTTCTATATTCCATTATTGTCCAAAAATAAAAAAAATTCCCATTAATTTAATAATCATTTTTTGGTGTCTATTTCCATATTTCCCACATGGAGGAAATAAAGAATATTTACTCCAGTATATCTATTACCCGAGTGCTTAGTGATCTATATCATTCTATTATTTGGTGATTTTCAGAGTTTGTAAATGTATATGTGTTTAATAATATTTTGGGACAACAAATTAGGCATAATCATTATATCTTTCTCTTGAGTCATTATCCAATTTTTTCCACAAATTCATCACATTGTCCTTAATATTCAATGTTAACATGATTCCTTTGTGTTTCATCCATTGACTAAAACCCCAAAACATATTATCTTAATCATTTATCATAGTGAAAGAACCATATAATCATAAAAAATCACTTATGTAATTTAAAAAACATGAAATATTCTTTTCAATATAAGACACATTTGGATTAACCTAACTATTTTATTTTCATCATCTATTCAAATCCTTTATAATGGGTTGTATAAAAAATGTTAATTATCTAAATTGTATCCCCCAGGACTACCAAAGTAGGTTCACATTAAGGACTACATTTATATATTAGGTAATCCTAAAGTCAATACTAATATTAATTTTTTAGAGGTGTTACCCTAGGTACATCTTTTATAGAATAATTTCTATGTATAATATCAATACAAGGTTTTATTTCAAGGAAAAAAAAGATAATCTATCTCATACCACTATAATGCTCGGCTATACTTATTTTCAATGTATATCATTAGGTGATTTTTCTTAATATGTGTTTATCAAATGGTTTCCACTTAATGTCCTCTGATACCAATTTTTGATACCCCAAGCCTAGTATCCCAGATCTAGTTTCTGCTTTATTACATTGGGATAAGAAACAATTAATCAAATCCTAAAGGATCGAATAGTTTAGTACTCTTTTTAAACTATTTACATACATTATACCAATTTTACATTTCAATATAAAAATTACAACAAAATTCCCTTTTTTCTGATAAAATAAGTATTCCCTCTAGAATATCCATGTATATCATTCACAGTACACTTCCAGGATTAATTAAAAAAGAAAAAAATAAGGGCGAGTTCATATTCTCATTAAGAGTTAGGTAAAGAATAATCTATCATTAATCTATAAGAATAATAAATATGGAAAGGTAAATAGTTGAACACATATTCCATTAAAATAATTTGACTATCATGATTAGATAAGGAATTTTTAACCTATAAATTTAAATAAATAAACACTCATTTTATTAAAATAAGATGAATATCATATACAAATAAGGCATAATTAATATGGAATAGTAAATAACTTAAAATTCATTCCATTTAATCGATAAACATATAATGACAGTACATCTAGATATATTATCATGGTGAACATCTCATGGATAATTATTAAATAATTCTTAATGAATGAAATTCTTAATTATAGGATTTGATGAGCTTAGGCTTCATGATAACCCCACTATCAAGAACATTTACATGATAGTTTAAAACTATGGGTAATAATTTATTTAATTATATATTACTAATTCAGCTCATGAGACTATTGATGCATCAAAAGGGATTATAATTATAGGACCCACCGGTCAATAAAAGTCTAAATAATTCCTTTTATATTTAATAATCAGTTTAATTCATAAAAATTTGACCTATCTATATATATCCATATTGAATAAACAATAATGATTTATCAATATTTCATTAGATAAACAAATAAAATTCAATATATAACACTATATATATATATATTATATATACTATTTCAGAAATAAAATATATATAATAAATAATATGTATATATAGTGGATATATATTTTCCAAAAAGCACTCGAAAGTAAAAATTTTGGGGGAAAGTTAATTAATACAAAAATGAATCAATAAAGTGAATTTTAATAAATTATTTTGTTAAAATTATCATAATAGTTCCCTAACAATAATAAGTTTATTATCAACACAACATATTACCATTTTAGTATAATTAAATTAAAGGGTTTTTGTTTTTTATGAATAGAAATACCATAGCAAGTTCTTTAAAACATTATTGAGGAAAATATAATTTTCACCTTGAAAATCGCATTTTAAAAAAAAAGTTTCACAAAACATTTGGAAAATTATTTTTCATTAAAAATAATCTTTGATACTTATAATGGAATATTAAAAGTCTGAGTGGTCATTGAAAGATCATATTTTTTTCAAGTTATGTATCTCTTTGAGTTTTTCATTTGAGCCTTGTTGGTTGAGTATTATTCGAAGATAGAGATCCTTTATTGGGGAAAATAACCTAAAGGTTGGGGATATGTTTTTTTAAAATTAATTGATTCTATATATAAAATTTTTAATGGTTTTTTACAGGATTTACTATGCTTGGGAAGCCTTTGGAGATGTTATGGGTCCTTATGTAAAATTCAGACTCAAAACTACCCTCAGGGCGATTACATGACATGTACAGATTACATGAATTGTAATAGCTATTGGACATTTCATGAACCCATCCTGTGTGTTAAATGGTTACACGTCATTTAAATCATACACATCATGGAAAATTCACTCATGGTTTAATAAAAAGATGATGTAAAGGGTTTTTTGGTGTATCCCTCTAATAGAAAATACATGATGTGTAAAGGAGTTAAACACCGTTTAATTTCCAGACATATAGTTTTAAATAGTGTCACACTTTAGATATTCTTTTCACCTCATGTGCATATCACCCCTCTCAACCCTAAGGTGGATTCGATGCATTTTTAGTGTAACACTATTCATTCAGGACAACTCAATCACCATATTATCCCTAGTATGTTGTTTTTGTTTGGTTTCCCTTGTGTCTCTTTGATCTCCAGTCATTATAGGGATTTCATTTAGCATTGGTAATTGTTTCTCTTTATTCATATTTTATGGTTACAAATCCTTCTTGTGATCATATATTACATCGATCTTGTTGGTGAATCCTACATGATGCATTAGTTGATCATTAGTTAAAGGTAGGTGGTCTAAACCTTAACCCAATTGTTTGATAATTTTCAAGTATGTGAAATAGTTCAACCATGTCAACTTACCATGTTCTTGAATAAATTAAATAATAAATTGGATCATTACTTAGAATCCCTTTAGATCCAATAGTTTTTTAACTTGTCTTATGAATATTGTTCATGAGAGAGAACCCTTGTATATAAATGAGTTGAGTAATGAATTAATGTGTTTTTAACATGAAATGGGATTGGATGTTTTCATGATATAGATTCACATTGGATTATATGGACCATTTGAGATGATTAGAATGTTATTGGGTTGTGAACAAATGATAAATGAAATGTTAAATTGAAAGATAAATGGTAATTTTCATAATTAAATGTTGATCCTTATATTGTGATATTGTGATATCTGTGTTTCTATAACCTGTGTTTTGTTTTCCACATTTTAATGATTATATGGCGAGTTTTCCTAGTTTCATTGTTAAAATGATTATATTTTTTGTTGACCCAATTTACATGATGAAATGATTATATAGTGTTCTGTTCTTATTTTACATTCTAAAATGATTATATAGCAGGTTATTTTCAGTGACACATGTTGAAATAATTATATACCATGGTTGGACCTAACACATGATGAAATTATTATATACTAGTATTGGCCATAAGATTTGTTAAAATGCATATATACAAGGCTTGACCAAGATTGATTGATGAAATACTTATATAACAGGTTTTGACCCATATTTTTTTGATTTATACCATGGTCATATGGTTATGGTTGGAATGGTTTTCATACATTCTTAGAGACATTCCAGAATGGATCTATGGAAAATTATGTTTTTTCTATGGTTATATGGTTTTGGTTGGAATGGTTGTGAGAAATGTGCAGATATAGTCTCTCAGAGTGCTGAAGTATGTTTATGTGTTATAAATTTAATTGTTTAATTAATTAGTACACATGTTTATTGCATTATTAAATTCACTTATTATCAGACTGGTTATGTTTATACATGATGGTGTCGACATAATAAGCTATAATCACTCCCTATTCAGACTACCATTTGGTACCCAAGCAGGTTACATGGATGTAGGTTTGGACAAGGGCCAGGGACCTTATTGTTGATTGTTATCTTGATGAATGGGCTGGATTTTGTATGTGGAGCCAATATGGGGTTCATGATAGAAGAATTTTGTTTTTTTATTTGAGTCATCTATTATTTCATTTTTAATACTTATAATATGACATTTATTTACATTTGAACACATCATTACATTATTCATTTATTTTTTATTAGATTATTTTGTTGCATTTTAGTTTTTGTTTTCCACTATATTGTATTGTTTCCATTATTCTTGTTTTTGTGTTATTTAATTATTATCATTATATAATTATTAATTTTTTTTAACTCTATAACCATGTGGCATTGTCTCCCCATTATCTATATTGCACCCTCGCTACTAATCGGCAGCCTCTGCCATATGGGGAGGCGTTCTTAAGGTCTTGTAACCAACCAGTTTCAACTATATGAGAGAGTGTTGTATTGGAGGATGTTATAAATTAGTATTAGAGCGCACTGGGTTTATTTTCTATTGAATTAGAATTTTTTGATTTTATCAAGGATACAATGATTTTTTAGGACATGGTAATGAAATTTTTCATGGGAGTGTCTAACCCATGTATGGGGAAAAAATTTATTATCGAGGGGTTGATTGTTTTTTGTACTATTTTATTTTTATAGTTGATTTTTTTCACCCTGATTGATTCAAATGTTTTGTGAAGATATTATTTCATGATTTTATTGGTTCTTGAAATTTATTCTCATGGCCTGGTATGGAACAAGATTAGTATAAATGTATCATGATAGGTACATAAGGTTATATATTGGAATTAATTTTTTATGATTGGGAGATATCTATTGATTGTGAAATATATTTTACTATTTGAATAATGATATAATATATGTATTATATTTAATAAATGAAATAAATGAATGGTTATGTCATGCTAAAACGCTTACAATCTGTGTATAAAGAGACCAGGAGTCATTGGTTCTCTGTTGCTGTCACCTGTTGAGGTGGAACCTATTGTTATAGCCAGTGTTATAAGGAGTTTATTTGAAATTTAGAGAAAATTAAACCTCCTTGATTTCTTGTTGAGTTCTAGGAGAGTTAAAATATGTGTTCTCATAACATAGTTGAATGAAAGATTCTTATAGTTCCTAAGGATCAAATGGATGTTTAGCTTCAAGAAATATTTTTTAGGGTTATGAGATCCATGGAAAGAGAGATTATTCACACCATGAATTTGATGAATGAGATTATTATAGAGTTTCAACTATAGAATCTTCCTAAATTTACATGGGAAGGAGTCCCCTAAGCAGCTGAGTTCTTGATCGAGTCACTCCAGATGATCTTTATGTATCTTAAGACACCCGTAGATAGAAGGTTGAAGCTTGTTGTATATATGTTTCATGGACCATCCAAGCATTGGTGGGACATTCTGGATATGGAAGAGAATAAAGAGGAGTTATCTAGGTATAAATTGAAAACAAAGGTCCGGATCCATTTCTATCCCAAGACATTGTGGGATGAGAAGTCTCATGATTTCATACACCTGACACATTAGGGAATGCCATTGTTAGACTTTTTTGAACTTTTCACCAACCTATATGGAATTGATCCATCATTAACTGATGATGACATATCCAGAGTGAGATTTTTTTAAGATATTATTTTCTATGAGATCAGGTAATAGGGGAATGTGTTCCTTCTGAGTAGTTTTGAAGATGTGAGGAATAAGGAACTCATCATAGATGGGAATTCAAGGGAGGACCTCAGCAGTGGCCAGACTGTTTCAATAGGGAAAAATGTGAGCACTTCTACTAGTGTAATGACACATTTCTATGATAGTTTTTTCCAATAAAAAAGCATTCAGAGTAGTCAAGATAGTGGTAATCGATCTCCTGACCATGTTCTGTTACAGTAATATTAGTGTGGAAAGATTGTCCAAAAACTTCCTCTATGTCCACTCCTCACATTGGAGTGTAATTATTTAATAATATTCTTCCACCTATAGAGTTTTTTATGGGTATGAAATAGTAAATTAGTGTTAGGTGAACGTGACAGGTACTAGAGTTTGGGAATGACTCATGTACTCCTTTGGATACATGTATCTAGAGTTCCACAAGATGTTTTAGTTGAGAAAAGGTACATGGTAACCCACTATAGGAACAAAAATACCAGGTACATAGTGTAGATCATGAGATTCAGGCTGAAGCCTAGAAAAAAGGGGTTGGTCTATAGCATGTTATGTTAAACACATTAGCTAGTGTTGATACAGGACCACTTATTGATATAGGTATGATTCTTATATCATCTACCCTTCCTTTTGTTTAGTTTGATATTAAAGCATCACATTATTTTTTATCTTCTCTATTTTTAATTTTTTGGGCTTGGATGTGGAAAAATTAAAGGGTGTTTTGACGATTTTTATACTGTTGAGAGTGAGTTCAGTGAATATGAAAAGTTTTAAGGTGTGTTCTCTAGAGATTGGTGGTAACTATTTATTTTAGAAATCATTAATGTTGTAAATGACATGTTTTTATTTGTTTATTTGTATGGATAGGTTTGTTCAATAACATGCTTGTTTTTACTATTACCAGAGAAGAGATAACTTTCCAAACAAATAAGGAGGTACCTATTCTCACAAGGGTAAGTGGGATCTCTAGGCTAGTCTTTTAGGGACAATTTAGTACATATTGGATTGACTCATTGCTCAGATAGTCATTCTTACTGTAGATGATGGTGGAATGTAGCATGATTTTTTTCCTCTAGTGATAGACCATTTTTAGGATGTTTTCCCGATGAGTTCTATAGATTAACAGCCAATCTAGAGATAATGATTATAATTGATTTGATGTTGGGATAAGAGACCGTTTTTATCCCACCATATAGAATGGAACCATATAATATTCTAGAGTTGAATATTTATTTGGAAGATCAAGAAATTAATGGATTCATAAAACCTAGTATATCTCTTTGGGGTTCTTTAGTTCTCTTTTCCAATAAGGCTAATGGGAATTTTCAGTTTTGTGTGTATTATTTGATATTGAACCAGATGACATTCAACAACTAGTATCCCCTTCCAGGCATTAATGATCTCTTAGATTAGATGGGAGGTGTTAAGATATTTTCAAAGATAGTGTTTGTATCATGATACAATCAGTAGAAGGTGATGCCAACAGACATACCCAGTGCTACGTTCATGAGTAGGAATGGCCTATATGAGTTCGTAGTGATGTTGTTTTCTTTGACCAATACACGAATGATATTCATGGCCTTGATGAACCAGATAATTAATCATTTTCTTGACTAGTTTTTGGTGGTTTTTTTAATGATGTATTTGTATACTCGAGTCATCATATGATCATTAAAAACATCTTGACATCATCCTGGGTACATTGGGAGACAATAGTATTAATTCCAATATAACCAAATGTAGTTTCTAGTTTGATAATTTTTATTTCTTAAGACACATAATATTTGAGGAAGTAGTGTTAGTGGACCCAAATAATACTGAATCCATGATATCTTGTGAGAATCCCAATAATATCTTTGAAATTTGGATATTTTTGGGGTTATCATTTTATTATCAGGGATATATCCATGATTTATACATTTTGGAAGAACTGATGTCAGGGTTGACCAAGAAGGGGGTGAAGTTCAATTGATCTGATGCGTGAGAAGGATATTTTTAAGAGCTGAAACATAGGATAACCTCAACACCTTTCCTCACATTACTTATGTTGGGTAAATAATATACCATGTATTTTAAGACATCCATAGTTGGACTCAAACCAATTCTAATATGTAGAAGTATTGAGTGGTTTCTTATTTCTCAAGATAGTTGGGATTTCATGAGAGGATGTATCCTACTCACGATTTGGAGTTAGAAATTGTGGTACATGACCCGAAATGCTGGAGACATTATTTCATGTGGGAGAGGTTTGTGGTTTACATAGACCATAAGAGCCTCGGGTACATCTTCTCTCAGTGGGACCTGAAGCTTTAGAAGAGGAGGTGGGTCGAGTATCTGCAGTATTCAAAAATCATGTTTTCTTACACACTAGGAAAGGGTTTTGTCATTATTGATTCATTGATATGAAAGATGCAATAAGAGGTATTATGGGAGTCTTTTGATGAGTGTTGGGTGAAAAATATCTTTTTACGAATGCATCTATATGTTCAGGAGTCTAGAGGATGAGTAGATCTGATATTCACATTTATTATACCCCTAATTACAGACATGATCAAGAAAGAGTAGTAATCTGATCCAGAGGGATTGGTTTTTGGAGACATCGTGTTGGTGGGAAGACACCATCATGATGGTATCTTGGTTGTGTAAATTCTACTATTTTTTGTGTTAGAGTATGGGTTCCTACAGGCTTACATGAGGAGATGATGAGAGAGTTCCATTCTTCTAGATGGACAGTATATCTTGGTTATAAAATGGTGTAATGTGATCTATATAGATAGTATTGGTGGTTAATAATGAAGGAGTTAGAAATATTTGTGGATAAATTTTTTACTTTCCATCATGTCAAAGCCAAGCATTAAAGGCTGGATGGGATTTTTCATCCTTTTCCCAATCCTGAGTGGAAATGAGATTATGTCACTATGGATTGTGTAAGAGGATTACCCAGGAAAACCCATAAAGATGATGATGTATGTGTGATTATGGATTTATTTATGATGTTTGACCTCTATTTTCCTATTAGGGATTCCTTCACATTTGAGGATATCAGTATTCTGTACATGTATGAGTTATTTTACATATATAGTGATCTGAGGAGTATATTTTAGAAAGAGATCCTCATTCTAAATTTTAATTTTGGAAGGGTCTTCCAAAGGCTTTGGGATTGACGGTTATTTTGAGTAAGACCTATCATCCTCAAACTAAAGGTTAGTGTGGGTGGAACATTCAAGTTCTTTGCGATATTTTATGAGCCTCTGTTCTAGATTTCGGTGGTTCATGGGAGTGATATTTGGAACCTGTGGATTTTTCATATAATAATATATTTTAGGAATCCATCAAGATGAAACTTTTTGTGGCCTTTATGGAAGAACTTTCAAGTCACCTCTTTGTTGTTTGTAGGTAGGTGAGTCAGTTTTTTTGTCCAAGTCTTTTATAGGAGACATCTGAGAAAGTTTAGTTGGTTAGGCAGTAGTTAGTGACCACACCGAGCAGGAATAAATCATACCCTGACAGTTGGAGGTGACCTCTAGAGTTCGAGGTTGGTCATTGGATTTTCCTTTCAGTGTCTCCTAGGTTGGAGAAACCCCATATCAAAAAATATGGAAATCTAACTTTCATGATTTTTGGGTTGTTTGAGATAAGGGATTAGTTTGGACTAGTTTCATATCAATTAACCCTTCCATAGCGCTATAGTTCCATACATGATGTGTTATACATGTCCTAGTTTCACTGATATTATTCACACCATTTTCATGTTTTAGACATGGTGGAAGTTTATCTTTTTTTTGTTGCATCCTTTGAGGATAATATGATACGGATTGCGGATCATAGTGAGATATATCTCTGGGGTATAGAGATTCCTTTGGTTCGAGTGTAGTGGTAGCATGGGAATGTTTCAGTGGAAACCTGGGAGAGGGAGTCTAATATGCAAGAACAATGGCCATACGTTTTCACCTTGACCCCACAATGATGGTTAGAGTATCCTGGGGATGAGTTTTTATATGGTGGGGAGGTTGTAATATCCTATCTTTTTTTAGGTACATCCCTCTTTGAGATTTTCATTTTACACTTGGTGGGTGAGTCTTGTTCGGATATGGATAGTCTTTTTTTGAGGAAATGACCTAATTCTAAAGGATATATATTTGTTTGAATTAATAGATTCTAGGTAAAAACATGTTAAATTCTTTTACAAGGGTTTTCCATGATTGGGGAGTCTTTGGAGGTGTTTTAGGCCATTATGTAGAATTCATGCTCAATACTATCTATTGGTTGATTACACACCCTGTACATGTAACATGACATATAACTATTACTGGAAATTTCATGAACCATTAAAAGGTGTTAAACAGTACCATGCCATGTAAAATGTACATGTTGTGTAAATGTTGATAGGGGTTACATAATAATCTGAGGTGATTGATTTTTTGAGGTATCCCTATAAAAATAAATACATGATGTGTAAAGGGGTTACAAACCATGTAATTTCTGGAACAATCATATTAACTTGTGTCATGTCTATTATATTCTATTTACCTCATATGAATCTTCCACTTATCAACCCTATAGGGTGGCTTCCATGCATTTTTGGATCACCTTTATTCATTTTGGACATCTCGGTCACACTATTGATCCCCAGTAAGTGGTTTTGTTTTGGTTTACCCTTCTCTCCCTTTGATCTCTGATCATTATGGTATTTTCTCTTTGCCTTGTTCATTGTTGGTTTTGATCTTGATTGGTTATGATCTGAGATACCTCTTGCGATCATCTTCACCTTCATTCTTATTGGTCGATCCTACATGAATCATTAGTTGATCAACAGTTTAAGGTATGAGGACTAAACATTAACCCTATGGTTTGTTAATGTAATGACCCATAAATTTCAAGGAACATTTTTTCTTAATTTCATTAGGATTTTACGAGTACGCAGTTTCTGACAGAACCTGATTCCGAGGCCCGGTGTGCCCAGAATCAATTTCCAAAGTTTAGCTCGGGTACGTTCAGTGAACGAACGAGCGTGTTTTTCTATCATTTGAACTGGTGCTCGGAATCGAAATATGAGGGAACCGATGGAACCGCAGTGCCGGTAATTGCTTAAGAAGACCTTTTCTAGAGTTTTGTTGGCTTGGGAGGAGTTGTTTAAAAAAATTGGTTTAACTGAAGAGTGAAATAAAATATATGTTACAATTTTATTTCACTTCTTAGTGGTTTAATCCCATGTGTGGGATTTGGGGTGCAACCCACTTGATCCTAACTCCTATTGTTAGGATATTAGTGAGGTGGGGTCCATACGATCTTCATCCCTTCAAATTCCTCTAACCCCTCATAAAGTTGGCAACCCCCCCCCCATTAATTTGTAACTCACCCACTCTCCCTCTTTATTGCATACCAACTCTCATATTAAATTAATTGAATAAAGCTATTCAATTAATTTATTTAATAGTTTGAATATTTTTTTGAAGTTTTGAAAAGCATGGAATGTGTTAATAAAATAAGGAAGGCCTTATTTTATTTGGTATGTTTTGTTGTGTGAGGATATTTGGGGAGAGAACACTAACTCTTGACGAACTCCATCTCTTTCATTGAAAAACGTCAAGACGTCGACGAAGAACACCGTCACTGCCAGTAGTGATCGACATGTCGTTCCTTCTCCTCTCCACAGCCGGTGTGTGACATCATCCTCTCCTTGGGCGTACGTCAATGCCGGCATCAAAACCACACATGCGATGCTAGCTTCCTTGAATTTCTTTGAGGTAGGGGTTCATTTGACGTTCTTCATTAATTATTGGCCTCTTATTATCAATATAACGGGAGGAGGTCAGACCGCACAAACACAGCTGATCCTCCTCCCCTTTTGTTGTTGATCTTCTATGTGGCTCAAAACGGAGGCGACGTGGTGACATCACAACACGGGGGAATGAGAGAACTGCGCCCAAAGTGGGCCACGACGAAGGAGCGTGGCGCCGTCGCGCCGCGCCGGTAATGCTGAGGGAGGCCGCGGCCAAGAGTAGTCTGCGGCAGAGGGGCGCATCATCGTCCCACCGCACCGGAGCACAATGGAGAGTCACGGTCGGGGCGGGCCAAAGAGGAGGGGCGCGGCGCCGTCGCCCCGCGCTGGATGAGAAAGAGTTTCGGCCTTGGCCGCGGCGGTTCGGCAAGGGGGCGGTCGGACTCCACCAGTCGTCGGCGCATCAGGAGGCGGGACACATGGGGGTCCCGCGGCAGATCACCGGCCTGCCAAAACGGCCTGCCGTTTCCAAGAAGACCGGGGGTTTGAAATCCCCGACATCCAACTAGGGAGGACCCCATGGGTCCTCCATTTCTGGAAAATAGGGCCCCCCCCCCCTTCGCGTCCGCTCAGCGCACAGGCGCCCACACCGGGATGGGCCGCCCTCGCCGGGTCGGGCCTCCCGTGCTGGGTCAGGCCGCCCGCGCCGAGCCGGGCCGCGCCACCCAGGCCGGGCCACACCCAAACGGGCCGGACCCGAGTCGGGTCGACCCGTTTCGGGCCGACCCAGGGGGTATTGTGCCAGGTCGGACCGGGCCCAAACCCCCTGTTTTCGGACAGATCTGTTCAAACTCCAATAACATGGGCTACGGACCACCGAACGATGCACTGTCAGTTGCGTTGGGATAATTGGATCGAGACGGTCATTTCAGATTATTACACTCAAGGTTTCGGAGAACTTTTAGTATGTTCGGGTTGGTTCGAACACGAAACCAACTCGGCCCTCGGAGCGGAAATGCTTATAACTCGAGTTCTGGACGTCCGATTGATGTGTCGTCGACTTTTTTGATTTCTTCATAGTGAGACGGTTCTTTTGGATTACTTCTCTTGATGATTGGATGTAGCTGGAGTATGGTTGGGTTGGTTTTAGCTTAAAAACCAACTGGGCCTCTAGGACGAAAAAGCCAATAACTCTCAGACCGGGCATCCGATTGATGCGTCGTCTGTCGCATTGAGTTCCTTTTGAAGAGACAGAACATTGTGATAAAAAAACTCTGGACTTCGTGACAATTGATTTATCGACCCCTTGGCTCGTGGAGCGGACTCTCCTAGAATCGATCGTGTTGTGTGCGAGAACCCTAGAGTTGGCTGCGACTGCGACGACGATGACGACTGTACGTCGATCCTACGTGGGTTCGACAGCGACGACGACCGTACTGGGATCCTCCATGGGTTCGATGTCGATGATTAATGTTCTTGTATCCTATGTGGTTTCGGCAGTATTTGACTCTGTACTTGTATCCTATGGGGGTCCGGCAGAGTAGTTGGTCTTGTATCCTTTGTGGGTCTGACAGCTTAGCTGGTCTTGTATCATATGTGGGTCCGGCAGCTTAGATGAATTAGTGGCTACATCTAATCGTCTCTATCACCTTATGAAGTGTATACATGTGTGAACTGAGTCTTGATTTTTAATTTGTAACTTCGATATTATTGACTAGCTATCCTGTATGGATTGGGTTGTGCTTTCATGTGTGGACTAGGTTGAACATGGGCTCGTGAGTTGCAACAAGAACTGTAATTGATGAATTATGTATATGTATGGGCATATACCTAAGTAGAGTTGGTTGATACTTCATGATTGTATCTTTCCTCTGTGGTTTGTCATTCATGTTTTCTGGGAGACCTTCGGGAGTCTCAGGGTCCCTACTGAGTATCGTATACTCACCCCTGCACGGGCTATGCCCGCACTACGTTGTGTTGGATGCAGACGACAGACAGCGCTGATTGAGGTAGAGTCTCATAGAGCTGGACGGTACCTGGAGGTGGATCACTGGACGGGACGTACACGGAGCGGACGGCTGGAGCTGAGGAGCTGAGGAGACTATCTGTACCCACCCTTCAGGTGGGATTTTCAGTGGACGGCTCAGTGTTGCTACTTTACTTTTCTGCTACTATAGTTTCTTTTTAGTTGTACTTTACTTTCATTTGGGTTTGTATTCTGGCCCATTACTTTCCAGCACTTACCTTTGTACTCAGTTTACATAGTGTTTACTTCAGTATGTATACTCTGTGGTGTTTGTTTTTCCTTTATAAATGCAATGCCTTCCCTTTTATTGGGATTTACTCCTTTGGTGCTAGTCGCCAGCCCCTGTCCTATGGGAGGCGAGCTTGGGGTAGTCACGGCACGGGCCCCAAGGAAGGGTCGTGACAAATTGGTATCAGAGGGAGTTCGGTTCTACCGTAGAACTTAGGACTCTGATCTTTATTCTTTGTGAAGAAATAGTGTTATGGTTATTGAGTGTGGTTATCAGTCCAGGGATTCCAGTGTTGGTGTGGCGGCCGACGTATCCATACACCAGGACCCTAACTTCTGATTTCCGACTCAGTGCACGAAAACATTGATTTCATGTGTGAATCAAAAGTTTTCTTTATGATTAATTTATGTTATCTCACCAGGTATACTGTATTGACTGTGGCGCACCTATATCTTTTCAGGATGGCCCCACAATGGCAGTCATATAGGGTTCCAGGATTTGTGTGAGATGGAAGCCTACCAAGCGAAGAGGCCTCGGTGCAGGCCCATTACAGTAGAGGCACCAGCGGTACCTCTACCCTCCAAGCCACCGATGCCACCAGCCCCAGCAGCTAAGAGTGCATGTCGCCTTAGTGAACTGCATGAGTTTCAGTATCAAAGACCACCCAGGTTCCGCGGGGAGATAGACCCTCAGGCAGCCGAGGATTAGCTGGAGGCTGTCGTTCGAGTCTTCAGGTTATTAGAGACACTAGCTGACCTCATGGTGATCCTTGCGGCGAGTCTCCTGCATGCGGAAGCAGGTAGATGGTGGAGTTTGATGCTTTAGGTGCACAAAGAAGCATCTCTTCTTTGGACGGACTTCGAGGGCCTCTTCTGCTTAGAGTTTGTTCCAGCCACCCTCTGTGCGGTGCGCATTCAAGAGCTACTACAGTTGCGGTAGGGATGCATGACAGTAGCCCAGTACTCGGCGAGATTTACCGACCTCTCGCGCTACTCCATGGACATGGTATAGGACCCATTCTTCCAGGGTCGGACCTTTGAGCAGGGACTGAGGCATGAGATCAGGGCATCGATGATCTCCCTCACCATTCCGACATAGGCAGGAGTATTGGAGAGAGCCCTTCTTGTGGAGAGCTTTCTTGCTTAGCATACACCAGCAGCGAGACCTACCGCAGGGCGGCATGTAGCATAGTCTTCTGCAGATGGCAGTCGACGGATGTCACAGGGGTCCAAGTAGACCATACAATCAGGCGGACGACCTCAGGATACTTTCTCAGAGGTGCAGAGCACACGGCGCAGAGCTATCCCTACGAGGAGCATATGGTGCTATGCATGCGGTAGGTAGGGCCACATGGCCCGTGACTGCCCGACCCGCCATGCAGAGGAGCAGCAGACGGTTGAGGGACCACCCAGGCAGATGCAGAGGTTCGACCGTGGCGGCCCGTAGGGAGCAGGTGGACGAGGCATAGGAGCTGGATGAGCAGCAGGTGGTGGCAGATGCTTTGAGGCTCTACCACCACCACAACCAGGAGGTCCACCCCGACCACATGGAGCTGGCGGACAGAGATAGGCTCAGCTTCAGGCAACGTAGGCCTACGACCACGACACACCTGAGATTATTTGAGGTACTATCTGTGTCTACTCCACCCTTGCTACAGTTCTTCTAGACATAGGAGTGAGTCATTCATTCATTGTCGATGCACTTTTTCGGAGCTCGGAGATTTTGACAGAGCCGTTGGCTCAATCCTTACAGCTAGAGACTCCTACGAGAGCAGACACGATGATTACGCACTAGTGCCGGTAGTGTGAGCTTACTCTAGGAGGTGAGAGCTTTGGCTGGGATCTTCTTATAGTATCTTCGAGGCCTTACGACGTCATCTTGGGAATGGATTGGTTATCTACAGTCCATGCTCAGATCGACTGTATTAGGCGCAAGGTGCGGTGTGTCCCCACCGATGGGAGTAGGTTCACCATCACCAGTGAGAAAGGATCTTTTGAAGTGAAGGAAGGACTCACGGAGAGGAGAGGATAGCCTATCACTCATCAATTGGCTATCCTCAACCTAGGAGCAGTTGACGTGCGGAGTCCGAGTTTTCCTATTGTGGTGGATCAGTATACAGATGTTTTTCCTAACAACATTCCAGGACTACCTCCTCGTAGAGAGGTAGACTTCTACATCGACCTGTACCCCTGGACATCACCGATATCTACTCCATTATATCGGATGGCTCCCTCCGAGCTTTGTGAGCTACGGGTACAGTTGGAGGACTTGCAGGGCAAGGGATTCATTCGACCCAGTGTTTCACCCTAGGCTTCCCTGATTTTGTTCGCCAAGAAGGAGGATGGGAGATTGCGACTATGTGTTGAATACCATCTCCTGAATCAGGTGACCGTGAAGAACAAGTATCCGCTTCCAAGGATTGAAGACCTCTTCAATCAGCTCAAGGGAGCATGGTGGTTCTCGAAGATAGACCTCAGGTCAGGCTATCATCAGCTCAATGTTCGAGATGAGGATGTGAATAAGACGGCCTTCATGTGTCGGTATAGCCACTATGAGTTCTTGGTTATGAATTTAGGTGTAACCAATTCTCTAGAAGTGTTCATGAGTCTCATGAAGAGGATCTTCCAACCTTACCTCGATCGATTTGTCATAGTCTTCATTGTCGACAAATTGATTTACTCGACCACTGAGGAGGAGCACGCCTACCACTTGCAGGTTGTACTGGATACACTCCGAGAGCACCAGCTATATGGAAAGATCTTGAAGTGCCAGTTCTAGATTCGAGAGGTCCACTTCTTGGGGCACATCATCTTTAACGCAGGAGTTCAGGTGGATCCTGCGAAGATCGAGGCAGTGTTGTCTTGGGAGCCACCGAGGAGCGTGACAGAGGTGCGGAGTTTCCTAGGTCTAGCTGGGTACTATCGGAGATTTGTGCCAGACTTCTCCAGAGTTGCAGCACTACTTTCAGATTTGAAGAAAAAGTTAAAACCGTTCGTTTGATCAGATAGATGTCAGTAGAGCTTCCAGGAGCTGAGACAGAGATTGAACAGTGCACCCATCATGAGGCTACCGGAGGAGGTACTGGGGTACATAGTTTATTGCGATGCATCAGGGACCGAACTCGGGTGTGTACTGATGTAGTAGCGGGTAGTGATCACCTATGGATCATGAATGTTGAGGCACCATGAGAAAAAATATGCCACCCATGACCGGGAGTTAGCAGCAGTGTTCTTGGCTTTGAAGATGTGGTGGACTATCTGATGGGAGAGCGCTTTATAGTCTACTCTGACCACCAGAGTCTTAGTTACATCTTCTCGCAGAAGGACCTGAACCTGAGACAGTGACGATGGATCGAGTTCCTCCAGGACTATAACTTTGAGATAGTCTATACTCCTGGAAAGGGGAACATAGTAGCTGATGCCCTCAGCAGGAGGATGGGCATTCAGCTACTTGGAGAGGCGACGGAGCAGTTAGCCGCTTTACAAATATCATTCATGGATAGATATGGGGAAACCTTTCTTTAGTCGCTCACAGTCACTCCTCCACTTCTTCAGTGGGTCAGAGAGGCACAGTGAGGGGACATTGACTGTGAGACGTGACGTGCACATATATCCTTAGGACAGGAAGCTGATGAATTCTCTGTAGGAGGAGATCACATCTTCCTTTTCGGAGGATGTACCATGGTACCAGATTTATTATAGGAGGAGGTTCTAAGAGAGTTTCACACTTATCCTTTAGTGCTACATCTTGGAGTAGCGAAGATGTACCAGGATCTCAGACGATAGCACTGGTGGCCGGGTATAAAGAACGATGTGGAAGAGTTCGTTTCTCGATGCCTCACCTGTCAGGAGGTGAAAGTGGAGCACCAGGTACCAGTGGGCTTGGTATAGCCCTTGGAGGTCCCATAGTGGAAGTGGGAAGGGATATCTATGGATTTCGTCAATGGACTTCCACATACTTCCAGAGGGCACGACTCCATTTGGGTGATCGTTGACCGACTCACCAAGTCGGCCCACTTCTTACCCATCAGAGAGTAGGGCTCCGTGGAGATCTTGGGATGCCTCCACATTCAAGAGATCGCACGGCTTCATGGTGTGCCATCATCTATCGTCTCCGATCGATATTCTTGTTTTACTTCCCGTCTTTGGAAGGGGTTGCAGGAGGTATTCGGGAAGCAGCTGCGCCTGAGCACCACCTTTCACCCTCAGACGGATGGTCAGACGGAGAGGACCATTAAGACTCTCGAGGACATGCTCCGTACATGTGTCCTTGACTTTGGTCACAGTTGGGAGGATCACCTACCCTTGTAAGAGTTTGCGTACAATAATAGCTACCGCTCCACAATCGGGATGGCACCATATGAGGCATTGTACGACCGACCTTGTAGATCACCTCTGTGTTGGACAGACCCTAGGGAGTCAGCACTTGTGCGACCAGATATGGTCCAGGCCACAACAGAGAAGGTCCAGGTCATCCAGGAGTGGATGAGGACAGCTCCGAGCTGACATAAGTCTTATGCTGAGAAGAGGCAGAGACCACTAGAGTTCGAGGATGATGACCACATTTTCTTGAAGGTCTCACCTCGATGTGGATTACAGAGATTTGGCTGGGGTGGAAAGTTATCTCCCTGCTTCATCAGACAATTTCAGGTTCTCATCAGGATAGGCGAGGTGTCTTATCACCTGGATCTTCCACCTCAGTTGCACCGGGTTCATGATGTCTTCCCTGTATCTCAGCTGAGGAGATACGTGCACGACCCGACGCATATCATCGACCATGGGGAGCTGGACATCGATTACGGGGTGACTTTTGTGGAGGTCCCGGTGGAGATCGAGGATCGATAGGATCAGGTCCTATGTGGACGGTAGATACCTCTAGTGCGCATTAGGTGGCAACACGGGAACCTCCAAGATAGCACATGGGAGCGGGAGGCTCAAATGCATGCTCAGTACCCTCATTTGTTTCCCTAGTTTATGTTGTATCTTTACAGGGACGTAAATCCCTGGGGTGGGAGTAATGTAAAGACCTGTAAATTTCAAGGAATTTTTTTCTTAATTTCTTTGGGATTTTATTAGTACGTAGTTTCTGACGGCACCCAATTCGGAGGCCCGGTGTGACCGGAATCAGTTTCCGAAGTTTAGCTCGGGTACGTTCAGTGAACAAATGATCTGTTTTTTCTATCTTTGAACCGGTGCTCGGAATTGAAATCCGAGGGCACCGATGGAACTGCAGCGCTGGTAATCGCTTAAGAAGACCTTTGTGAGAGTTGCGTTTTCTTGGAAGGATTTGTTTAAAAAAAGTGGTTTAACTGAAGAGTGAAATAAAATATGTGTTACAATTTTATTTCTCTTCTTAGTGGTTTAATCCCTTGTGTAAGAGTTGGGGTGGGACCCACTTTTACCTAACTCCTCTTGTTAGGATATTAGTGAGGTGGGGCCCACACAAGCCCCACCCCTTTAAATTCATCTTACCCCTCATAAAGTTGGAAACCCCCCCCCCATTAATTTGTAACTCACCCACTCTCCCTCTTTATTGCATGCCAACTCTCACATTATATTAATTGATTAAAGTTATTCAATTAATTTAATTAAGAGTTTGAATTTTTTGTTGAAGTTTTGAAAAGCTTGGCATGTGTTAATAAAATAAGGAAGGCCTTATTTTATTTTGGAGGTTTTGTTGTGTGAGGATATGTGGGTAGAGAACACTATCTTTTAAATAACTCCCTCACTTTCATTGAAGAACGTCAAGACTTCGATGAAGAACACAGTCACCGCCAGGAGTGATCGACGTGTCATTCCTTCTCCTCTCCGTAGCCGGTCTCTGACACCATCCCCTCCATGGGCGTACGTCAACACCATCATCGAAACCAACCCCACGACACTAGCTTCTGCGAATTTCATTGAGGTTGGGGTTCATTTGACGTTCTTCGTTAATTGTTGTCCGCTTGCTATCAATATAACGGTAGGAGGTCTGATCGCACAAACACAGATGATCCTCCTCCCCTTTTGCTGTTGATCTTCTTCGTGGCTCGAAACGGAGGCGACGTGGTGTCGTTACACTACGCGGGAACGAGAGAACCGCGGACCGAGCGGGCCGCGGCGAAGGAGTGTGTCGTCGTCGCACCGCGCCGGGGAAGCCATGGGAGGGTGCGACCAAGAGCGGTCCGCGCCAGAGGGGCGCGGTGTCGTCGCGCCGCGCCAGAGCACCATAGAGAGCCACAAACAGGGCGGGTCACGGCGGAGGGGCGCGACGCTCCTGCGCCGCACCGGATGGGCAAGAGCTGCAGCTTTGGCCGCGGTGGTTCGGCAAGGGGGCGGCCGGACTCTGCCAGCCTCCGGCGCATCAGGATGCAGGATCGGTGGGTGTCCCGTGGCAGCTCATCGGCCGGCCAAAATGGTCCGTCGTTTCCAAGAAGACTGGGGGTTTGAAACCCCTGGCAGCCAACTAGGGCGGACCCCATGGGTCCGCCATTTCAGGAAAGCAGGGGGGCGCCCCCCCCCCCCCCCCCCTTCTGTGTCCTCTCAGCGCACGGGCACCCGCACCAGGCCGGTTCTCCAGCACCGGGCCGCCCGCGCTGGGCCGGACCCCCCCACCGGGTCAGGCCACGCCGGCTTGGCCGGGCCGCGCCGCACCGCCCGGGCCGAGCTGCACCCAAATGGTCCGGACCCGGACCCGGGTTGGGTCGACCCGATTCAGGCCGACCCAGGGGGTATTGGGCCGGGTCGGACCGGGCCCAAACCCCCTGTTTTCGGACAGATCCATTCAAACACCCATAACATGGGCTACGGACCTCCGAAAGACACACCGTCAGTTGCGTTGGGATCATTGGATCGATACGATCATTTCTTTATATTTCACTCATGGTTTAGGAGAACTTTGTGTATGTCCGGGTTAGTTAAAACACGAAACAAATCGGGCCCTCGTAGCGGAAACGCTTATAACTCGAGCTCCAGACATCCGATTGACGTGTCGTCGAATTTGTTGGTTTCCTCTTAGTATGACGGTTCTATTGGCTTAATCCAATTGAGGTTTTGAAACAACTGGAGTACGGTCATGTAGGTTTTAGCTTAAAACCCAATTGGGCCCCTGGGATGAAAAAGTCAATAACTCTCAGACCGAGCGTCCGATTGACGCACCGTCTGTCACGTTGAGTTCCTTTTGACGAGACGGAACTTTGTGATACATCAAATCTCGACATTGTGACAGTTGAAGTATCGACCCCTTGGCTCATGGAGTGGACCCTCCTGGAATCGAGTGTGCTGTGTGCAGGAACCCTAGAGCTGACTACGACTACGACGACTATGACGACTGTACTTGGATCCTATATGGGTTCGGCAGTGATGAAGACCTCACTGGGATCCTCCGTGGGTTCGACAGCGATTATTACAATTCGTGTTTCATATGTGGGTCCGGAAGTATTTTACTCTGTACTTTTATCCTATGTGGTTTTGGTAGAATAACCGGTCTTGTATCCTTTGTGGGTCTGACAGCTTAGCTGGTCTTGTATCCTATGTGGGTCCGACAGCTTAGATGAATCAGTGGCTACATCTGATCATCTCTGTCACCTTACGAATTGTATACCTGTGTGAGATGAGTCTTGATTTTCAATCAATAACTTCGATATGATTGAATTGATATCCTGTGTGGATTGGGCTATGTTGTCCTATGTGGAATGGGTTGAACTTGGGCTCGTGAGTTGGAACAGAACTGGAATTGATGACTTAGGTATATGAATGGGAATATACCTAAGTAGAGTTGGTTGAAACTTCGTGATTGTTTCTTTATTTTGTGGTTTGTCCTTTGTGGATTCTGGGAGACCTTCGGGAGTCTTGGGGTCCCTACTGAGTGTCGTATACTCACCCCTGCACAGGCTATGACCGCACTACGTTGTGTTGGATGCAGACGACAGACAGTGCTGATCGAGGTGGAGGCTCATGGAGCTAGACGGTACCTGGAGTTGGATCACTGGACGGGACATACATGGAGTGGACGACTGGAGACGAGGAGCTGAGGAGACTATCTATACCCACCCTTCAGGTGGGATTTCCAGTGGATGGCTCGGTGTTGCTGCTTTACATTTCTGCTGCTGTACTTTCTTTTCAGTTGTACTTTACTTTCAGTTGTGTTTGTATTCTGGCCCATTACGTTCCAGAACATACCTTTGTACTCAGTTTACATAGTGTTTACTTCAGTTTGTATACTCTGTGGTGTTTTTTTTCCTTTATAAAGGCAATGCCTTCCCTTTTATCGGGATTTACGCCTTTGGTGCTAGTCGTCATCCCCTGGCCTATGGAAGGCGGGCTTGGGGTAGTAACGACACTGGCCCCGAGGACGAGTCGTGACAGTTAATTATCAACTATGTACAATAGTGACACTACACCAACATATTGTGCACCTGATTAAATTAAATTATGAAATGGATCTTACCTAGAATCCCTTGGGATCTCATTGGTTATTGATCTGGCTTATGGAAACTGTTCAGGTGAGTAAACCCTTGTTTATAAATGAGTTGATTAATGGATTAATGTGTGTTTATTATGACAAGGGATTGGTTGTTGTCTTGATATGGATTCACCTTAGCCTAGATTGTTTAGCTGAGATGACTTGTGTATTATTGGTTTATGGAAAAATAATAAATTAAATGTGAAATTGAACAATAAAAGGTAATTTTGATAATTGAGCATTGAGCCTTATAATGTGATATTGTGATATCCCTGTTTCTATGACATTTGTTTTGTTTTCTACGATGTAATGAGTATATGCGATGTTGGTCTAGTTTTATTGTTGAAATGTTTATAAATTGTGTTGGCCTAGTTTACATGCTGAAATGCTTATATAATGGTATATGCCTAGTTTACATGCTTAAATGCTCATATAGCAGGCTATGACAAGTGACACATTCTAAAATTTTAATATACCTTGCTTGGACATGACACATGTTGAAATTATTATATACCGGTCTAGGCCCTGAGATAAGATTAAATTCCTATATACCAAGCTCTACCCTGATTGATTGTTGAAATTCTTATATAGTTATTTTGGGCCTAAAAATTGTTCATTTATACCATGGTAATAAGGACATGGCTAGCATGGTTGTGATATATGCTAAGAAACATTCCAGTATCATGTTGAGGAAGGTTATATTTTACCATGGTTATATGGTTTTTGTTGTCATGGTTTTGAGATATGCATAAAGATAGTCTAACATGGGGTCGAATAACATTGATTTGGTATTAATTTAATTGTTTAATTAATTAATACACATATTTATTTCATTATTTCATATCAGACTGGTAGTTTTTAGACATGGTGGTTTCGAACTACTAAGTTATAGTCACACCCTATTTGGGATGTTATTTGGTACCCAAGTTGATTACAAGATTCACAAACTAGACTAGGCTTCCATTGAACCCGATAGCTGACCTGATCTAAGGTAATACCTAAGAGGCATTCTCGATCCTCCTTTTTTGGTGACTATCATTAGGGAATCAAATATATCATAGTGATAATGATTTATCCCAAAAAAATTGTATCAAATAGAAAAAATAGATCACATGTCATAAATATAAATAATTAAAAATGCATTAATTATAATCTTATCCAAAAATAACAACGGATAAAAAAAGTACACTGCAATAGAAACTAAATTCAAATATGAACCTGACTAGATCTCCATTTGACCTTTAGTTCACCACCCTCTACAAAACCATCCCTCGCTATAGGTAAACATGAAATAGAAACCTAAACCTTCAAAATACGTCAAGTCTACTGATACTAAGTGGAAAATTTAGGGTGTTAGAAAAAATATCTTTGTAGGTAAGCACTATAGAATCCTTGCATTTCCCATCAAAAAACATTCCAAAAAGAGTATTTTGAATTACCTTTAGAAAATAAAGTTTTAATCATATGAAATAAACAAACCCATATTTACTTTCTGAAATAATGAACAGATTACCTTTTAAAAAAAATATTTCCAATTTTATAACCAAATCCAAAATAAGAATCCAAACTATGTGATAAAATAACCAAAATGAAAATAATGAAAACAAAAAAATTCGGATAAAACTAATAGAGAAGTTAAAAAATTGAAACAAAATGAAACAAATCATATAGATAATTGTTGTGGGAATTTCCTAAACATCACTAGAATAAATCTTTGGAAACACTCAGATCAAACTCACTTGTTAGCATATGGTGCATCTCCATAGTCAATAACCGACAGAAAACTCTAAACTAGCATCACCAATGTAATTTCCCACCCCACCTCTCAGAAATTAAAGGGGGTACCAGTCCATCTAATCAGGTTAGATAAGAAACCATTACTCGGCCCTCTAGATGTCTCCCAAGATTCCCATGATAATAGTACATAAAGAATGAGTAGGTCCATACACTCATGGCGTGAACCAATAACCCATAGATTCCGCTATTCTTCCCTAGTCCAAATTATAAAACAACTTAGGTGATGACCCTCTCCATGTAGGGACTACCATAGTGGTTCCCATCACATTTCAATCCATTAAAAAGTTCCAACTATGCCTACACGTCATGTCACATTAAACCCCATTTCCAAAACAACACAAAATAAAAAATTAGTTTATAACATATTCATTTCCAACCCATTTTTAAATCCTTGATAAAATCATACAATATAATTCAAAGGATCAAAATAAGTCTTTGTTACCATTTTGTTACAATTTCAAATCATAAGGTTCTAAATGGGTGAACATTAAGAAACACATTTTTGGAATCTCATTTGATACCATTTGTTAATCAAATAATATTTTGGGAAACAGGATAATTTTTTTGAAAAAATATTTGGAAAGTGGAGGTAAAAGGTAGAGATGAAAGAATGGGGAATTGTGTTTGATATTCAGGGTTAAAGAGTTCATTAATTTATAAATCTATTATCATCCGTGTTCCTATCCATAGGTCCATCCCATACAAATATAGATATGACCATCCAATGGAATACCTATAGTAAACCAATAGGTACACAAAAACCAATTCAAATAGTCATTATTAACAGTTCCACCAAAAAATCAATCCAACAATAACCACAAAAATACAAAGAGGTGTTATAACCACAAAAAATGATAAACTCATGAGGAGAAACTAACTACCAAAATATAACTAAGGCCAAACACAGTCCAAAATACCCAAATTTCATTCTTAATAACAATTGGAATCAAACACCTTACATGAATTCATAAATAGTAATAACTAAATAATTACTTTAAAAACCCATTTTGCCCAAAATTTTCAACATATAAATACCATAACCAATCAAACTAGAATGTCACAATCATGAATAAAAAATTTAGAAATTATTTGAGAAATTTAAACCATCATGTGGCATACTTCAGAAATGAAAAGAATAGAAAGACCTAGCTCAATTATGTATGGATGCAACAAAACTCTTAGATGAAGAATAACAACTCTTAAGAGACCTTCCAAACACCCTAACATCCACGAAATCAACCAATATAAACCAACCTTCACTCTAGGGTTCAACCATGAAGGAAATAAGCCAAAATAAATAAGAGAAATAATGGAGTCATAGAAGAAGGTGAGAAAATTGAAAATGAAATCTAAAGTAACTCACCATATTACCATATATAAGCTTTAAAGGAGAGAGGAGAGTAAGGGAGGATGGTTTTTTGGAGCCCCCTAGTGTACTTAGGTGGATACCTAGAAGAGGATCCCATTTTTCGATTAAATAATAATATGGGAAACTTAGAAATTGAACTTTTTCTGAAATTAAGGAAAGGAGCATGGTAGGTCAAACTATTTTCTAAATGGTGAACCAACTATATAAATCCTCACTATAGGATTAGGACACCCACATATTTTGGATACATGGTTTGGGAAACTGTGTTTTAACCATAAAAAATAGATCTTTTAAATTCAAGAGCCTCCCCAAATTCTTTCCACATAGTTTTTCTTAACTGTGTGCAAGCCATGTGCCTTTCCACAGACCTCAACTAGGAGCCACATCATTTTTCCTCGGTCTTTTACAATTCATCTAAAATAGTACTCATACCATGAAAAATTAAAAATACCACATAATTCTTTGAAACTCAAAAAAAATCACTGATAACTCGACCTAAACATCAACAAAAAACCAACATCAAGAAAAAATTAAACTATGTGACTCCCATGGGTTTTCTGTGATTTGAGTCTTTTGATTGGTTAATATGGATATAAGATGTAAATGGAATTGAGATGGTGTTTTTTAGTGGTCTGACATGGAGTAGTGACCCATATGGATCTTGAGTTCATGGCTTGAGATATTCCTAGTCGTTGATTCTTTCTTGGGGCACAGCCCAATAACCATGTTTTTTGTATAAGCATGGCCATTATTTCCATATTCTTAGTGTTTGGTGTGAGTTACATTTTGGTATTAATTTTTTTGTTGTGAGTTGATTTTGAAATTAAAATGGATTTTGGGAAAATATTTTTCAAAATAAAAAATGGTTTTGAGGTTTGGTTTGTTTTCAAAAAGAGGGTTATTTATTTGAAAAGTGGACTTAGAGGAAGGCAATTTTGAAATTGAAATGAAAATGGTGATTTCTAAAAGGGGATGTTGGTTTTTTTATTGAAGTATATTTTATAAGTTGGGTGTTTTAACATGGGGTTTTCATTTTGTTCAATTTTGGGTTTTTTTATTTAGGGCTTCTATTTTTTTTTGACTTGAGAATGATGACCAAAATGTTCTCTGAGGTTTCTAGTGAGTCTTTTATGGTTATCGGCCCTACCAGACTCCCAATAGAGTGGTGATATTGAGTCGTTTTTAGTTATTTAAAATTTTTTATGGTGGTTGAGGTTTATAGAAATATGTGGAGTGTCTTGATTATGCTGAGGGAAGCTTTAGGTTTTTGGTAACATATAAAACCATGAGAGTGTGAGTTGTTTGGAATCATTTTAATGATCAAATTTGGATCGATGGAATGTGATAATTCTACCATTGTTACAAGTAAAAATTTCTTGGGAAGTGTATAACACCACCATAATCCAATGGTTAATACCTTAAGAGGTGAAGATAAGTAAATTGGAACATCTATCGGTGTTCATCATGTTAAATAGGTGTTTAAAGATTATTTTGGTCTATTTAAGAAGTTGGTTCTCAAGGATCATTCTGTGGAATTTATAAATTTGGATTCTCTTAGTGATCATGATGGCTCCCTATCTGGTGGGAAGTTTGTTCCAAAAGAACCTATTCCTAATAAGTCTCCTTTTTTAGTTCCATATTCTCATTATTTATTCAACTAACTTCTCTGCTTCCAGTATGGTCGATTTAGTCATTTAAATTTTTCTTATCGTTAATCTCTGAAGGCTTATTGTCGGTGTGGCCATTTGGGTAATCTAGAGAAGTTATTTCGACAGCTTTTCTAGAAGAAGAAGTCTTTTTATAGGTTTTCAGATCTTGAATACAATGTAGAAGATGCTTTAAGCCATCAAGGCTCTATCCATAGGCATCGGGGTGAATCATTTCATGATGTCAAAAATTATTGGGTGTGGTAGAATTGTGGGCCCGAATTTTGTATCTTCCATCTGAGTGGATATGTTTCATGTTTCTCTCTTGGAGTTTACTTTATTTATTGAAATTCCCTTCATGCTATATGTTTTATTTTGATGTAAAAAGGCTTGATTGTTTCTTCTTTCTTGTGTATTATAAGTATTCTTCTCATATAGATCTGCTCTTTCATTTGGTTTCATAATATTTAGTTAGTTATGTTTTGGTAGTCTGTATCTCTTTATGGATTGATAATTTTGTGTAATTAGAATTCTTATTTGTATTTTGGTACTTATGTGTGGATTAATTTGTTGGTGAAAATGTTAATTTTGAGTCATTGAAATGTTTTTTTGGTACCTCTATGTTTTACTATAGGTATACCATTGGGTGTGGGCATATCTATATGTGCGCAGGGTGCACCTATGGATAGGAACATAAAATATAATGGATTTACAAAATAATTAAGTCTTTAACACCATATTTCAAATACCATTACCCCTTATTCATTCCCTACATTATCCCTCCATATTCGGGATGGTTCTTCTAAAAATATATCACGTTTCTTGAATGGTTCTTTGGTTTCCAAATTGTCTCAAATGTGATTCCCAAAATGTATTTCTTAAATTTCAGTTGGTTTGGAACCTTAATATGTTTAATGGTAACTAAATGGTAATTAAGTCCCATTTTTAACCTTTTGATCATGTTCTATGATTTTATCTTGGTTTTGTAAAATGTTTGTAAATGTATATTTTAAGACCCAGTTGGTAGTTTTTGATGTTTTGGAAATAGGGTTTAAAGTTTCCTAATTTTTTGGCTTCATTGGAACATTGGAATTGGTTGACATGTGATGAGAACATCTATGGTAGTCTCTCTAGGAAGAGATTCTTCTGGTAGATAGTGCCAGAGTTTTTTATAGGAAATACTGGTGGAATACGTGGGTTATTGTTTTATGTCATGCATTTGAGGACCTCCTCATTCCCCATTTACAATTTTCTTAGGATTCCTATAAAACCTCTAGATGGGATGGTACTCCCTTTATTTTCTAAGATTCCATGTGGTATGTTCCACTAGTGAGGCTAGTTTAGAGTAGTCAGTTGGTTATTGACAATGGATCTGCACCATAACCCAATAAGTGATTATGATCAAAGTACTTCCAAGGATTTCTTCTAGAGATGTTTGATAAATTGATATAATTATTATCTAAATGTTCTATTTTATTATGTTCCACTTATTTGACTACTCTATTTGTTTCTTCCTTCTTATTTTCGTTCCATAAATTTTATTTTTGATCTTTGATCACCTAGTTTGGATTCTTATTTGGTATTTTTTTCCAATTGGAAATATTTTTTAAAAATAGAATTCATGATTTGTTTAAATAATGAAGTTTTTTTTGGTTCATTAATATAATAAATACCATATTTTATAAATGTATTTCAAACTAGTGTTTGTGGACAGTTTTGGGAAAAGGAAATGCATTGATTCTATGGTTCCTACCTACTATGTTGTTTATGATCACAACCTACTTTTTCCACTCGGTGTCGATAGACCCGAGTAGTTTTACAGGTCCATTTTTTTGTTCCAGTTTTCCAATAGTGGGGGTTGGTTTTGTGGAGTGTGGTGATCCAGAGGTCACATAGATATTTGGTTGGGTTCAGGTATGGTTTTATTTCTTCTTGTAGTTTCTATTTTTTCTAGTTGTTGTTTTATATATATTAGTTTTTTCTTTATAGATGTTTTGTTTTTTTATTATTTGTGCTCTATTTGCTAAATAATCCTAAATTTTTATTTGGAAAATTTTTTCCCACTATGATATCTTTGATGCCCGGTGCTAGTCACGATCTCGGGATGTTTGAGAATGCATCTTGGGACTTCTCTTAGATTAGGTTGGGAGTCAGGTATGACAACATCCCGAATTGATTCGTGACAACATGGATGCATGATTGGAAAAGGGAAAGGGACCTTGCTATTGATTTATTTCTTTCTGGATGGGCTAGAGTTTGATTATGGGACTTACATTGACTGGGGACTTTTGAGTCTATTTTATTCTCTTATACTTTCATTTGTATTACTTCAAGCATGAAATTTGGTTACATTCCAATACATAATTACATTATTCCATTATTATTTGTTGAATTATTATATAGAATTTTACTATTGGTTTTCTCTTGTATTGTATTGTTTCCATTATTTACACTACTCTTATATTTAATTATTATCATTATATGGTTATTTACTTTGTGTTATAACTCTATAAACTGGGATTATAGTATTCCCGCTATTCATATCAGACCCCCGTGACTAGTTGGAATACCTTAGAATATGGGTAGATGTGCTTGAGGTCTCATAACCAAACGGTTTCATCCCCATGAGAGAGTTCGTGATCATGTAATATTAAAGGACATGATGGTGGAAAATTGTATACATGCCGTAAACATTAAAACAAAGATTCGTATTATATTTTTGATAAAATCCAATGGGGTCTTATTTGTAAAATGATATAAATAATCCTTTTAAAAATGAAAAAAATGGATAAAAATGAATATATTAAATCATTTTTATAATTTGAAAACATTTTTTGAAAACAAAGTTGTGGAAGAAAAAAAAATTTCTACCAAAGAGAGAAATGGTGATGGATTTTATTAAAAATATTTTCTCAATAATTGTAAGTATAAAAGAGAAGAAAATTATTCTATTACTTGAAAAAATAATGAAAAACTAGAGGATAATAAAAATAAATGGAGTTATTATCCAATAATAAAATAATATCCTTCAATGGAAAATCACACATAAACGAACCCAATTAAAATGATATTGTTAAATAATCTTGTAAAAAGATATGAATTTTCAGTTAAGAATTAACTAATGTATCGATTATGTGTATCAAATGTAAATAAAAATAAAATAATTGGAAATAAAAAATAATATACTCAAAATTCATTTCACACATAATCATTAAATATTAAATATAATGGATCATAAATATGACCCGATGATAAGAAATTGACTTATGAAATTCATTACCAATTTGTAAAATTTATGTCAAATACACTTGGATGATATAATTTAAATATAAAATTAATATAATAATAATTATATATAATCATGACATTACATATCAAAGGATTATTATATACACTGCATCCAACAAAATAGGTTCATAACATTATAATATTCTTCAATGAAGGGAAATTGAGATGAAGTCCCTTACCTCACACTTACTTTTGGTAGAATATGATTTAACCTCATGTATAATAGAATTAATCATGTTATTAAATTATTCTAGAACCACATTCATATATATAATATTTTATATTATCATATTATAATATATTGTCACCCTTTTGTTAATAATATTTATTTATTTGGATTGTTTCAGGTGTTATTTTCCTTGTTTTATCATGCATGTTTTGTCATGAAGTATCTAGTTATTTCACATATAATATAGTTACGAAATATCTAAAAATATATTAATGTTAAAAAATAATTTTTTTTCATTTTAAACTTTTTTATAAACATTATTTAAATTTTGACATATAGAATGGATCACATTTCTTCGTGGATACGGTAAGTTACATGTTCACACAAGCGATGTTATTATTTCATTAACAGGTGAAAGGGTAAGTAAGTGGGTGATATATAAATTTTTTCATAATTAATATCATTTTATATATATGACATAAATTCCTAAAATTTATCCTTATTATATTCTATTTAAATTCAAAGTGAAAAATAAAACACATTACTTCGCAAGGTGGTACTCCATCACACACCCAAGAGACATTATCATATTTTAAACAACATAGAAGGTAAGAATGTATATGTGTTATTAGAAATTCAATAAGTATAATTATATCATAAATATCATATACATGTCTTAAATTCATTATTATATCTATCAATGAAAGGTGGTGATGGAAAACAAATTACATCGGTTTGCGAGGTGGTAGTATATCGTACACATGATAGACAGTTCTATTTCCCATTTGTTGGAAGAGGAGTAAAATATATGTCATTACCTTAAATAAATAATATCTCAATATATGTATTACACTATGGCCATTATATAATAATATTTTAATGATACGGAAGAAGAAACAAAATAAAACCATCATTTGAGAATGTCACCCCATCTACGAAAAACATATTTTTGTTTACACCAAAATCCTTCCTTTGATGACATTATAATAAAAAAAGTAGTTCTTGGGTATTGGGAGGAGAACAAGTATGTTATTAGTTCTGGTATTTTTAAAACCAAAGGGCTTTGGAAGTGTGAATAGGGGAGGATATTGGGTGGCCATTTATATGTGGGGGATATAGAACTCATGGAATTTGGGAAAAGATTCAGTTGAAACCACATTGTTATCGTTAAAAATCTCCAAAATGGGTCATTTATAACCCTTATAGGTGAAAACTTCAAAAAAATCAATAAAATGTGTCTCGTATAATTTTTTAGGTCATTTTAATATTTATCTTTTTAGTTAAACCCCCCAAGTCTATCATTTTTTACCTTAACCACGATAATTAATTTTTACTGGTTTTACTATTAATAATGGTTCTAAAATTAAGTTTAACTTATTTGGTAGTATAAATTATTTTGATTCTAAATATGAATCCATTATCCCAAATTTAATTCGTATAAGTGGAAGAATCCTATTTAAAATTATACCCATATACATGATGAAAATTCGGGTTTCCAACGTAAAATTCTCACATGTATAGAATATTTTAATATCAAAACTCAATTTTAAATTGATTTAAATGTATAAAATTAGTTAAATTTAACATATTTGACCTAATGTTCCTTTAATACAAAATTAAAATATAAATTATCCTTTAAATTATTTAAATAAAAATTCATCTTTCAATAAAAATATGTATTCTTCACTATTTATTGAAAAATGAATCATTTAAAAAAAATATCTAAAAATAACCAAACACTAATTTCAATAGGATTATTTCGAAAATAAATTTTATTTTTCCAAATATATATTTTAAAAAAGGTAATCATTAAATTTAAATCATGTGCACAAAGTATGAATAAAAATATAGAGTTTTCATAAAAGAATTATTTTTATTTTAAATGATTTATATTTTATTTCTGGTAAATTGATAGCCAATTATGTTTTTTATAAATTTTTAGATGATATTGATTTTATAATTTAGTTGCCATTATTCATACCTTCCAACTTAACAGCTAGGTTATAACAGTCACGTTTTAAATAATGATATTTTAATAGAGTATAGTGTTTTGTTTAAACTCGATGTTTCATTCATCAAAAGATATCAATGAGATTGAATTTATTAAAATAAAAACATCATAAAGTATCTAGGTGTTATATTCTCATATATTCTTGGTGTGTCTTGTCATATATGCTATCAAACCTAATTTTATTCATCTAAAATTCCAGGGAGTTACATATGTTTTATGTTTATTTTCCTGTGAATGAATATTCTATATTTAAAAGTATTTTTATAGATAATTAAAATTCTCAATATTATTGAATTTTTACTCAAATAATACCAAATAGGAAAAGGTTTTATGTTGTAATATCATTTATTTTCTTTTTTTATATATTCTTGAATTCTTTAGGGAAAATTGTATAATCTTAATTCATGGAACCACATATCTATTCTTCTCTTCGGGTAATTGATGAGGTTTACATAATTTCCTTTTATTTTCCTATCATTGGTATTAAATGATATTTAAATAATGTTTTTACTTAAAAACTGAACATATTTTCTTTCTTTTTCTGGAATGTTTTATTTTTTATTTCCATGATCATTAAAATTATTTCCGAATTTTATGTTCTATGAATAAATGATTTTTTAATTAATGTTCAACTATATTATACTTTTTTTATAATTTTTTAAATAAAATATTTTTATTTTTTTCCAAATAGGGTATGATTTGTTTTATTATAACTGTGAAAGGGGTCTTTTCTTAAACATTTACCAAATGAATGAATTTACCTATCATCATAAATATTACTTCTATTGAATCTAACATTATATGTTTTAAGGGTTATTTTATCAAAATTATTTTCTAAATATTAAATAAGTGTTTATAAAATATTATAAATTGAAATAGATATTTTTCATACTTTCTAAATAAATTGTATAAATATTTTTTGTATTGTAATTTTCATCAATGTCAATACTATATATTATTTTCTAATGCCCCAATGGGGATATATTTCAATGATACAATCCTTAATCACTCTCTAGTTGAATTATTGTTGTTTAAAAGATATTATCATGAAAACCATTTCTTTTCTATTGTTTAGTCAATAACATTTTTATTAATAGTAGTTATCATGGGTATTATGTTGATTGTGCAGGATTCTACATTTTTTTTCATTTTATTGTACTTTTACATATTTATAGATGATTCAAGGGTGTTTCCATTATATAACAAGAATAGGTGGTTATGTTATATACATAGGTTGGGTATTTACATTATAAATGATGGATGGGTTGGGATTTTATATACCTCCAATGTATTGGGTAAAGTAAAAGAGTTTACTGGTTATATGTTACATCAATGAGATGATAATGTGTATTGGTTATATGTTACTCTTATGGGATATTAAAATTATCTAGATAGGTTATTACCTGATGATTTTTTTATATTCCAAGATACATTCACTTTTCATCAAGGCATAAATAGAGTTATAATGTTTCCTTTAATCATGTATTATATCCACATGGATCATGATTGTTTACTTATATGACTATTTTATTTATTAATTTTTATATACCATGTCTCAGTATTGAGGATCTATGTTGTTTGGTTATGAATTCTCTTATATTACTCCCATTCAATTTGATCATTTCATATTAACCTTATTCTCACCTTATTCTCACTAATGAAATTCAATTGTGAATTCTTATTTCACCATTATATTAGAATTTGATCTAACAATTTCATGATTTCCATTTCCCAAATTTATATAAAATATTAATAAATGAATTATTTCTAGAAAGGTTTCACGTGTGAATGTTTTTACCATATATCTTATTGAAATATCATGAAAGTAGAAAAGTTATATAGATTTGGAAGAAAAGATCACTTCAAGAAATGGGTATTATTATGTAAGAGTATTTTCAACAATATTAAAAATTGTAAACATAAATGTTCCATGGTAGTTTAAGTGATCAAATATTTATGTTTGATATATTATTTTTTCATTTTTAAAATTGGCTAATGTTTTTCTGTAAAAACGTAATAAATGTAGTGATTATGTTTTTGGAACCAGATTTAAGAGTCCAGGTTAAAATTTTAAAAAATGTAGATATATAACATAAAAGAAACATGGGATTAAAATGGGATATATTAACTAGGTTCTTATCCTTTCAGATGACTATATACTCAGTTCATCATGGTTTTTATCCCATGTTTATCAAATTCTTTATATAATCAAAAGAATATCAAAAAAGTGTACATATAAGAAATTTTAATCTTAACTCTTACCACATACCATAAAATTGTAACACCCTGAGTTTTTATGATTTTTTCACCCAAATTAAATTTTTTTGATGTCATGGATTATATACATCATTATGTTAATCTTTTGATACACACAACATTGGATTATTTTTTGTTATATACAATAGTGAGTTTAAAAAAACCATGATATATTACTAATATAGATATTTAAACATGAATGATATAACTATTCCATTAAACATAGTGATATAAATAGTAATAAATAGAATTAAAATATTTATTATAATTTTTTAAATAAAAAAATAATAATAAAATACATAATTTTCACAAATGACATTATATGTTTTTAGAATACTATTTTCTTAAAAAAACACTTTTTTATGCCATTTTGTGACTAATGATAAAATTAATTTTCTGAAATTTTTATTAAATAACCATAATATCTAAATTCATAATTTAAAAAACAATTATGTTGATTTTTTAAGATTTTATTGAAAAGACTCATTTTTTAATGAATAATGAATATTATGGAATTTTAATTGAAAAATGATTTTCCGTATAATTCATTTATAAAGTTAAATTTTATTTTAATTTTCTAAAGAATAAAGTAGATCAATTTTATATCTATTAATAAAAATATGTTAATTTTATTCAATTTCATATGAAAATCTTATATAAAAACAATGTAAACCTTTGATCATTTTCTATTTAAAATCCAACATTCTCATCACATTTGCGGAACTAATATAAAATTTATTAATTCCAATAATTTGAATGAAATCTGAATAAATGGATTCCATATTTTAATTAAAATAATTTATAATTTCTAATAAGGATATCTTAATTTTCTTCCAAAATGTGCATCGAATGTAGAAAAAATTAATAACAACGGTTATTATAAAAATGGGTTTACTAGGGGTTAAACTAAAAAGATAAGTGTAACAATAACCTATAAAGTTGTATAAAAACTATTTTATGCACATTCTTCTACCAATACCCCTATAAGGATCGATAAAGGTCCATATTTTTCCTTGTGACGTTTAAAAAATGTGGGAGAACTCAATTCTTTTTAAAAATACCTTGTTTTCTCTTCTCCCCCAGTTATAAAAGAAAACACACTCCCCTCCCATCTTCACACATTAAAACCTCTTTATTTCATCAAAATCCTTCCAAAATCACTTCCCAAATTTCCTCCCCTTATCTTAGAACCTCAATATTTTTTATAAATCCATCCTAGGAAAGATTTTAGTGAAAACCAAAGGAGGATACCAAAGGAAAAGATAACATTCATCATCGAGCATTTTTCTTTTATTTATTCCTCAAAACCCTTAAATTATTATTATTTAGTTATTATATAATAAAAATGTTATCAAACATATACTAATATTATTTTATATTACATTCATTTCCTACAACACTCTCCACGTTATTCAAAGTGATTATAAAATCATTGTTCATGTGTATGCAAGATTATTTCCTAGCAAACTGATGTCGTTCATTTTTCCATTACCACATATCAAGGATAGTAACAATGATTTAATTATTTATTATACATAATATATATGATATTTATGATGTACTTAATATTATATAATTATTATATCATGCATACCTTTATTCTTTTCATTTTGTGGGAATTTGATAACATTGTTCCGGTGTATAAAAGACAACAACCTCACGAAGATATGTAATTCGATAATGATTTATATATAAGGTATTAGGTATGGTTAAATAAAAATATTTGATATATATGACATAAAAATGATTCAAGAATGAAAATATATCATTTACTTTTCTTTCTTTCAAACCAACAAGAAAATGAAAAACATTGTTCATTCATATGTTCGGAATAACGCCTCCATCAATGGTCTATTTCATTTCCTATCACTAAATATTATGGATTAATATAAATACATATATAATGAATTTAAATTATATTTATATCATGGTTATCATTCTGGATATTCTAGAACAATGATCAATGTAACAGGACCAAAACTATTACAAATCAAAACATATATAAAAAAAGGTGGTTATTACCCGAGACATAACATTAGCATAAAATAATCAATAATTGGGTAATAAAAGAATATGGTATTTTAATAGATGTATAATAAACTTATAATTATTTTATAGTCTGTTTGAATGAGTATGATGGATTTAAAAACATACAGTATGGTATTTTTGTCTCAGTTTTCCTTCTTGGAGACTTATATTAAGTTATGAACCTATATTCTTTCACAAGGTGTATATAAATACCATTAGACATGTAATATCATGAATTTATTAAACCTCATGATATTTTAATAATCCTATTATATTATTACTTCATGGGGTTTATGACTCAATATTACCAAAGTGGTAATGATTTCATGTTATAATCTCATTATTTATCAAGATCGTTCAAAATTATGTTTCTGATAATAAAATATTCTGATCCATATCTCAATAATTATCATTAATTTTCTTCTCTTATTGTTATTCATGGTATCTTCAAGTAATGATAACATTTTTTCATGCTTTTTTACTTAAATAAATTGAGAAAATGTATTTAAGAAAATATGACTTTATTTCTCTCTTTGGTCCGAAATTTGTTTTCTTCCCAAACCATGTTTTATAAAATTGTTTTCAAAAATATTTTTTTACTACTTTATTATTTTAAAAATATATTTTTACCCATGTTTTATATTTTAAAAAAAATTAAAATTAACCTTCACTTTTTTCTAAATAATTCCTTTTTTTGTTTTCTGAAAATCTTACAGAAATATTAGTTATAATGTGTATAGTACAAATATATTTCTTATATGTCACAACGAATCATTTCTTTTAATGATAATTTATTAATTTTCAAGGTTATTTTAAATGAAAATTTTATTGAAAATGTTTAATGTTTTAAAAAAATTAAAAGAGAAAACAATATTTTCCTTAAGAAATTTATTAAATAATCATTCAAAATCGTATTCAATATGTGATGAAATCTACTTGTGTTATATATTCCTTACTAGGGATTTGATCCAAGGATACCATTCATATTATTTCTCGGAATGGTTTATCTTTTGATGGCATGATCGTTTTGAAACCCATTTCACTTCCATGGGTTATACTATGAGGAAATGCTTATGAAAACTTCTTTTTTTTTCATGATTAATTCAATGATAAAATGATTATGAAAAATATATAATTTAAATAGGTTATAATATGATGAAATGTTAATTAAACCCATTTAATTTCATGGGTTATGATATTATGAATTTTTATGATCTTGTAGAACACATTAATATGGTTTTCCTTATATGATGGGTAGGGCCTATATCTCCCTCCAATGAATTGGGTAAATATTTATATCTCATTAGATAGAAAAGATTAGAATAAATATTGGACTCATTTAATTAAGATATTACTTCAATGAATAATTAACTCAATTAATTAAGATAGGGATATAATGGGGACTGAAATCAGTTTAGTAAGGTAGGGCTAGAATGTGGAGTGAACCTGGTTCACTAATGGACTTTATTCGCAATGATGGTCTTGGTAGTGGGGCTTGACTAATGTGGAAATTATTTTCACTTTTTATTTTTATACTACAAATTCCATAACTTATTCCCATTTTAAGCTCTCATGGGTCATGTTATTTTATTTCCTTATGAATCATGTTTTATTAACAACCAATCATTATTCCATGATTCAGGATTATGATCTTTGATATGCAGGGTATGATTTTCAAATGTTATGATCATGTTCTCATACCCTTATATTCGTGTTATGTTTAAAAATTTCCCTTTTTACCCTTACTAATCATCTGATATCACCCTATCTTATGTTTCCTTTCCCCATGTTTTGAAGACATATATTATGTATGACATTCCTAATAAGGTTTCTTATTGTGAAGAATGTAGTGATGGATGATTAATCTCACTTGTATACCAATTGTTTATGTTTCTAAGTGTCCAATTGAAATAAACTATTAACATCCTCAGGCATTTATTTTTTAATGTAAAAAATATTCATAAAAATGATGTAATATCAATTTAAGAAAAGTCTAGGTCAATATAGTTGGTTTCATAGGATAGGTTTTATTATCCTTTGGAAACTAGGATGAGAAAACCTTAGTGAGATCCTTAAGGACATGTATAAGGATAAGTATAAGGATATGCCAAATTATATTAAAATTACATAGAGTTTTGCTAAATGATAGAGTGAGTGGTTTTCTAGAAATACATCCATATATATATATATAGAGTGGATGTAGATCTCGCATATATGTACCTATGTGTAACTACCCTAAAAACACTATATTATGCTAGAATTGATCGAGAAGTAGTATATTACAATAGGACTTGTTGAACACCTAGTTTGAAACTCTCAGATGATATGCATTGGAAATTCGCAAACTATTTATGAACCATCACTAAAGATTTAAATTGAATATGACTATTAATAACCCAGGATAAACCATAGGTGTCATAGATTAAAGAAGAGGATTTTGTGATTTAGATATCCTATGAGTGACGTTTTAGGATTATGTGGTTCCCCACAATGATTTGTATTTCTAAAAAAAATCTAATTTAATGTACAGAATAAGAAGTAACCATATAAATACTTAGTGAGCTAGAAAATGCAATGCTTTTCCTCCTAAAATTCAAAATTTTATGGGAGTTAGAATGAAAAATATTATTGTTTTGATCACAAAACTTTCTAAAGATATTAATCATAATGGAATTACAAATAAACAAAGGATGGATAAATATTTAGTTAAGTCCTTCACAAAGAAATCTCAAACTTCTTTTAGTGGGTGATTTGATCCACTATTTTCTGAACAATGGGTACCAGTGAAAAGATATTTTATGTTCTCTATTTCTTGTAACATTAAAAATAATTTTGGATATCTACCATTTGTAATGTGAATAATATCAATGGTGTACTCCAATAAAGAGTATAAGAAAATATGATGAAATTCAGTACATGCATTGGGATGAGTTCAAGAACATATTTTAAAATAATTTATTTCCTCTTATTCTACATATGAATATGGAGGAGAAGTTCCCTATGATAAAGTAAATGGATGATAAATATTTTAATACCTATTAGGAAAATTTTACTTGATCTGTGAGGTACACTTTGTGTATTATAATCCAACCTAAAAATAAGTTTGATCAATTATTTAGTGGCTTAAATCTATATCTCTAAAGGGAATTAACCATAATATATTGTAGTAGCTATAAAGATTTTGTTGAATGTGCTATCATGGTATAAAAAGAGGTTGGATTTACATATCAATCTTGTTGTTTTTATAAGAAAATAAATATAGTGTTTAAAAAATCTAAGAACTATGGAGAGAAGAACACGATCTTACAATTATACACAATTTGTGGGAAGAAAAAAAGCAAAAAATTTCCTTAGGGAACTAGTAAAGGTTTAAAGTATATAATTGAAGGTAATCAAATAATTGATTGTTGATGTTATGGGAATAAGTTAGATAATAATTTCAATATAGATTATATTATACATAATTCACCTACCACACTATAGAGCTTCAGGTGTAAAGAGAATGGAAATTTTACTAAATAGATCCCAAACTTGAGGATTAATGATGATGATCAATGTTAGAAACCTCTTATGCTAAGGGACATTGGGAAATATCATGTGATCATTATTTTTGATGAGGGATGTGATGATTACATGGTGAATGGTATACTTACCATCCACTATAGAACTAATAATGTTTTATTTAACTCTAAATCAACTAATTCTTTCATATCAATATAATTTTATGTGGGTATCAAGATGCCACCTTAATGATTTTATTGGGAATTAGTAATGAAAATACCAAATGGTATGATGACCACATCTTAGGTTTATGATTTATATTTGGTTTATGTTTATGGTAATATGCTTCCTATAAATATTTTTATTCTTTTTATAGTGTAATTTTATATCATCATAGGCATGGACTATATTTCTATGAATAAATCTCACATGAATTATAAAGGAATGGAATTCAATTTTGATATTTAAAACCAACCTATGATATTTAATCAATGTGATGAAATGTATGATATTCCAATAAAGATTATATCCATTGTATGGGACTTAATTCTCATTCAAAAGGGGTGTTTGTCTCAAATGGTTGGGGAGAAACTCAACATCAATGATATACCTATTGTTCAGGATGTTTTTGATGTATATCAAGAATAATATCCTAGTATTCTACAAAAATGTGATGTTTAGTTCTTAATGGAACTCATACTAGACACCACACCAATATCAATGACACCATATATAATGGCCCCAATTGAGGTTCAAGAATTAAAGAAGATACTCTAAGAAAACCTTGATAAGTCATTCATCCATCCAAGTGTTTCACCATGGGGTGCACCTATTCAAAATGTTAAAAATAAATATGGATAAATGATACGCTTCATTAATTATTGGGAGTTGAATAAGACCATAATTAAGAAAAATTTTCTTTTTTCTGTATTGATTTCTTGTTTGATCAACTTCACGGAGCTCAATACTTTTCTAAAATTGATATTAATTCTGAATATCATTAATTAAGGGTCATTGTAATAACTTGGATTTTCTATTTATTGTTTTTTTATTGTATGGATTATTTTTTAGACTAGGAGGTGAGATGGTTTGTGATTCTGAGGCCTGGTGTGAATGAAATAAATATTTGAAATATATTAAGTATATTGAGTAGGATGCACACATGGTTTTATAGAAAAAGATGATTAACCTCTAAATAGGGGCTTGAATCATAATTCTAAGGGAACCACTAACTTAAGAACATGGGTTTTACATTGGGTGTTATTTAACATTTGTCGGCGCATGGTGTTTTTTGAAAGTTCATCATAGGAAAAAATGAATAAAATAATTAAAATAATTATTTTATTTTATTTTGTTGATGTGGATACCTAACATATTCAATAAGTATACAATTATTGGAAATTCCTAGGTTTAGGTACTAAAATCAAGAGATCCAGAGGACCATTGGAGAGTGTTAAAGGAGATTATGTGGGTGTACAATGACCGGATCAAAAATCGATGACCAGTGCGACACAAAATCAAAGGATCTCACTAAATATAATGGTTAAAATCTATTCTTCATCATAAATATATCCAAAACAAGCTAGGATGTTGTTCTAATTTGGATTATTTCCCCATTTTCTATTTCTATGATGAACATAAATCAATCAACCATTGAATTGATCTATGGATCAGTCGTTTTGTGGGACATGATTAGTGTGGGGTTTTATTGAGAGAATTTCTTTGTGATTATTTGTTATCTCTTCATTATTCATTATAACATAGATGAATCTAGGTCACCATAAACATTTACTGAGGTCCATTCCCCATGATCATTCCTTTTTCAATTCTCCCCTACTTTCTTCATCCATAATTGGTGGGTTTTTTCTCGGTGGTTCGACCATTATACCAAGGAACCGATCATTCTGAACCTATTTCATGGAACAACAATTTGATATTGTATATATGGGGTCATCACGACATGATGGTGGTGAGATAATGGAAGTTCCAATGGATCATCTAGTGTGGATATCCAGTTTTCCTTTTCTAAAATTCACAACAAATAATGACATATGAGACCACATTATGAATAGATTCAAGGTTATATCCTAGTGTTCGATGATAAAAAGGTATGTATGATGATCATCCTCCATTTTCAGTGAAGGGGGAGGCTAAAACGATGGCTAGGAGAGCGACCTATAATGTATGAACCAGATCTGAAATATGGAGAAAAACAATTGTTGGACACGGTGTTTAGGGAAGATCTACATGATGTATAAGAGCCTCCTAAAGGTGGACATGATATTTTGATGGTGTTAAGGATCACATGGAATGTGACACAATCACACATTGTGTGACCCCTCTACAATGGCTTAGAGTGTACCTCTAAACAGGCATGGATTGAGGTACACGGCTATGTTCACACTATGTGCCCCTACACGAACACAGTTAGTCCAAATATGTATAGACATAACCTCTACATGGACATGCAATGAAGTAAACAGGAAGCAACACACTGTATACTTCTACATGCACACAGACACAGTCTATTTGTACTAACATGACCTGGGGTCGATGGGACATATCGTTTACCCAAACTACACTCTTTGTACTCCCTTTATGTTCTCTTAGAGCCCATTACCTATGTATTTTGGACATGTTTGGTTAGGGTTCATTCCCCATATCCATTTCTTCAAGGATAGTATGGAATCACCTCCTACACATATGAAAGTTACCCCTTCTACATGACATATTGGATAGGGTTGTTGGAATTCTTCTATGGGGCCCAAAGAGAGGTCATTTTTCATCTTCATTCCCTAGGTTATGTTCTTGGTATATTCATGAACAACACTACACAAGCTCCAATCCTACACTTAGAGTGTTATTCCAGATTGATTTATTGGAATTCCCCATATTCTTGGGTGTGATCTTCATCTGTGTATTTTATCTCTTACTACTTATACCATATATTTCTAATGGTGATATGTGATGAGAAATACCTCTTATAAGAATGAAATCAGTGAAATATAACTCATGGTGTGTGTTTTCTTGAATAAGTGCTATGTAGAACATTCAAGATAGATCCCTAGGTTGTCATTATGGTCGTGACAAACCTTTAGAATGTGTTTCTTTTTTGAGTATATCTTGATATTATTTTTATATGAATTTTTTTCATATACCTATGTATAGATGACTATTTTTATTTTTTTTATATACTTTTTGGTTTCAGGGTGTCTTACTATACTCACCAATGCATAATATTTTCATACATGTATCATGTCTTGTTCAGTCGATCAACCCTTTAACAGAGTCCCAGAGTGACCAAGACCAGATAGTTCTTAGTGAGACTGTATAGGCCGAGGTGTTTTCCCATGGTATCTTTACAGTTGTACCCAGTTTGATTTTATGTTAGACTTATTTTTAGACTCTTTGGGGTTGTAAGTTATTAGGACCTATTTACATTCCATTACTTCTTTCATACACTGGTTGTGGGATTATATGTTTTCATTCATGGTTTTTTCAGTGGTTTTACATTTCATCGTAGTTTTTTCTTGGAGAAGTTTGTGTGTACAGATACTTAAGAAAAATCCAACCATGTTAGTGATATGCCTACTTGGCGCTAGTTTCCATCCCCCAGCCTATTAGAGGTGGGATTGGGGATTCATAAAGCTGGTCTCATTGGGATGGTTCATGACATAGTGGTATTAGAGGATTCATATTTTCCTTAGGATCAGATTCCATGAGATTGGTTTGGGAAAACAGTGTCAAGTGTTTTTGGTTAGGATTTCATTCTAGGGACTCTGTTTTTGGTGTGACGGCTGACTTATCCACACACCAAGATATTGATCACCCACTTCTCGAATCATTTCATGAGAGTACTATTTATGGGGAAAACAATGGTACATGCATCATATAGGAATGGGTTATGGTTTCCATGTCCTTCTTGAGTCAGTTCTCTAGATATACTCATTGTTCTTGGTATATCATGTCTATTTCAATATGCCACCACAATTTATTCCATCTAGGATACATCATCAGGATGATAAGGATGATACCCTCAATGATGAGGCATCTATATAGTGACCAGTTCTATATTTGTTACTTCCAGGTGGTTCACCAGCTATACCACCCCCTATAGAGAAGAAAATGGTGCCCACAGTACTAGAGGATGAGGTGCGTAGGATGAGTGTGCTTCATGAGTTACAACTATATAGATCCCTCAGGCTTTGAGGAGAGTTGAACCCATAAGTGGATGAGTATTATCATGAGGTAGTGAGACAAATTTTTCATCTCATTGGGACACCAGCAGATCAGATGGTGGTCTTGGTGGAGATCCTTCTCTGTGGATCAGCAAGATTATGGTGGGGGTTAGTGACTCAGTCTTATGATAAGGTGACTCTAGCATGGTTAATGTTTTAAATCTTTTTTAGATAGTAGTTCTCTCCAACTACACTAAGGTTTTTACCTATCCCGAAGCTTATTTATCTTCATTAGGGTAACACTATGGTATTTAATTATTCATTGAGGTTAACCAACCTCTCCAGGTACACGATGGATATGGTTTATGATTAGTTCATCTAAACTTTCACATTAGAGAAATCAATGCATAGAGGTATCTGATCAAATGTTTTACCTCTATGAATTCCTACCGATGTTGGGGGTTCTAGAGTGATCATTTGTGGTTGAGAGTTTCCTGGATCAGCAGACACTGATAGTGGTTTCCAATAGTGGGAAACCAGAACCAAAGACATCAGACGCTAGGAGCATACGTTAATCTCAAGGACTTGAAAATGATATATGCTTCAATATGTGGTCCTATGATAGAGGGTTTGCAGCCCAATTCTAACATGATGGGTTTAATCATCCTAGGTAGAGGCGGTGCTACTCATGTGATGGAAGGGTAAATATAGTTTAATATTGACTAGATCACCATATAGCTGATAAGGAGACTATGGATGGGACACTGAAAAAGAGGCAATGGTAGGAGAAAATAGGTCCAAAGGTTGGTGGGAAAAGCATAGGATCTGGTAGAGGATCTAGAGATGGTGGATTCCTTGACCTGTTACCACCACCACCCCAGGTGGTCCACAGCAGGCATAGGGAGCCATAGTACATGGGAACAAATAGCTACAGGTGGTTAAGGGTTCTGACATAGAGGATTTGGGAATGATATAATGTATGACCTATTTATTTTATACCTAATTTATAGTAATGATATACACAGGTTCAAGTAATTCCTTTATTTCCACATATATGTTTCGAGACTCAAAGAATTTTTTTCAGCCCTTAGCTTGACCCTTTCACTGAGAAACTCCAACTAGAGATGACTCCTTTATTAAACACCTATGTTGAAAGTGTGAACTAACTCTTAGATGTCATGTTTTTCTTATCTATTTGTAGTTGTGAAGTGGTGTTATGACATCATCTTAGGTATACACTCATTATCCATAGTTCATGCACATGGTGACTTTTTCAGGTAGAGGTTGTGGTGTGTTAATAGCGATGGGACTGTATTTTTTTGGAGAAAAAGAAACCCAGATAGTGTAGGATTGACTCAAACATAAGAGGGTGTAGCCGATTACTCATCAGTTGGACAGAATGGCCATTGGTGAAGTGGGTGTTATGAATTTCCAGTTTCATGTAGTGGTGATGGAGTATGAGGGAGTCTTTCCCATGTATTTTCTATGCTTACCTAACCACTTAGGGATATACTTATATATTGATAGAAACCTTGTTAAAATACTAATTTTTGTACCATCATATTGGATGTCTCTCATAGAGTTTCACGAGTTGGGGGTGCAGTCGAAGGGCTTATAGAGGTGGTGCTTTGTTAGACCCAATGTTTCACCCTTTGTAGCACCAGTTTTTTTCACCAAAAAGGTTTAAGGGTTCTTGATGTTATGTGTAGAAAACCATTACATGAATCAGGTGAATGTGAATAAAAATTATCCACTACCAACTATCGATGATCTCTTTGATCAGTTGAGTGGTGAACGATGGTTTTCGAAGGTTGACCTCAGATCAGGATATCACCAATTTTGATTAAGGTATGTGGATATATGAAAGAAGTCATTAATAAGACACTATAATCACTATGAGTACTTTTTGATTCCCTTTGTAATGAAAAATGGCCTAGGATTGTTCATGATAATCATGAGATGGATCTTTCAACTTTTCTTAGATGGGTTCATGGGGGTCTTCGTCGATGATATCCTTTCATACTCAGAGTTTTAGTAGGAGCACATGAGACACATGATGATGGTTCTAGATGTACTTTGAAGAACCATATTTATGTAATTCTCTCAAATTGTCAGTTCTGGATATAGGAGGTCCACTTCATGGGACATGTTATCTCAACATATGGAGTGGCGGTGGACCAAGCCTTGGTTGGGGCAATGTTCGCTTGAGATCTACACAAGAGTGTGTCAGAGGTGTAGGAATTTCTTTGGTTGGTGGTCTATTATCTAATATTTCTAATTGATTTAATACGGGTATCAACACACATAATATCTTTGACCATAAAGGTACATCCATTCATGTGGATAGATAGGTTCTAATAGGATTTTTAGGAGTTCATGTAGAGATTTATGTGCTCTCTCATATTGAAACTACTAGAGGTGGGTGTTGAGTATGTAGTGGTCTGTGAGGCATCAAGAACCATATTTGGTTGTTTTTTTATGTAGAGACATGTTTTTATTTATTATGGTTCATTTTAGTTGAGACCACATGATAATAACTACAAAACCTATGATCTTGAGTTATTAGTGGGAGTCTTCACACTAAATATGTGACGACACTACCTGATGGGTGAGTGGTTTATTTCCTATTAACACCAAAAGAGTATCAATTATATCTTCTACCAAAAGGATCTTAACTTGATACGATGGTGATGGCTATATTTCCTGTAGGATTATAGCTTAGATATTTTCTATACTCGTTGGAAGGGGAATGTGGTAGTGAATTCTCTCAGAATAATATATTATTCATAGTTTTTGAATGAGGAGTTAGAGTAGTTGGACTCACTAAAATTATTATTTATGGATGGATATGGATTATTTTACCTCTTGAGGATGGTTTCTACCCCTCCACGTCAATAGAGAGTCATAGAGGCATAGCTTGGGGATGCCGTCTATGAGACCCTAATTACTCAGATATCCATTCGACATGATCCTGATAGATTTTATGAAGGTGGGGAGAATATCATTATTTTAATTGTACACATGTTGGCATCAGTGATATTTCGGGAGGAGGTTCTGATATATTTTCATACATCTCCTTTGGTGGAACATCCAGGTGTGTAAAATATGTAACAGGTCCTCCGAAGTTGGTTTTTTTAGAAAATGATAATGATGGGAGTTGTAGATTATGTCTCTCGATGCCTTACTTGTCAGCAAGGTTAGTCATAGAACCATGTTATAGTAGGTTTAGTTCAACCCCTTTAGGTTCTTTAATGGAAGTGGGGTTGGTTATCAATGTTATTTCTTGATGGGGTTACCACGTATGTGCAAGGTACATGATTCCATATGGTTGATCATAGAAACACTCACCAAGTCATCCCACTTCTTATATATTTGGGAGTAGAGTTCAGTAGAGAGCTTGGGAGGCCTCTATGTGAAAGAGATAGTCAGACGTTATAGAGATCCATAGAAATTAATTTGTTTACAATGATGCTCTCTTCACATCTCGATTATTAAAGGAATTTCAAAAGGTGTTTGGGACTCAGTTGTGCTTCAGCATAATGTTTCACCCCCAGAATAATACCAAGAAAGAGAAAACCATTTAGGTCTTGGATTATATTGTACAGGCATGCATGTTATACTTTCTCCATATATGGGAAGATCACATACCATTGGTAGAATTTGAATATAACAATCACTACTATTAGACAATTGTTATTCCACCATTTTAGGTTTTGTATGGGTGACTCTAAAGGTCACAACTTTGCTAGACTAGCGAAGGATAGTCAGTACTTATGGGTATAAAGTTGGTATGTGCTACAACCAATAGGAAGCAGATTATCTAGGATATTATGATGACTAACCTGAGCTATTAGTAGTCTTATGATGAATAGTGATTGAGGCTTTTGGATTTCGATAATGGAGACCATGTGTTCTTTCCGGTTTCACCTCAATTTGAATTATAGAGGTTTTTCTAGGGTGGTAATATATCTCTGAGATTCATTGGCCCTTTTTAGATACTTCATAGATGTCTCTAGGTGGAATACCTCTTATCTATATCATGAAATTTATATCATTTAAACAATGTCTTCTACGTGTTGTAGATGAGGAGGTATGTGCATGACCCATCACACATTGTCGAGTGGGGTGATATGGAAATAGAGGATGGAGCTACCTCTATTGAGTACCTAGTGAAGATTGAGTATCAACATGAATGTATCCTTTGTGGGAGAGATATGACATTATTTTTTGTCCATTGGAATCATGGGAATATCCAAGATGGAACCTATGAGTGGGAGGATTAGATGCATGCTCAGTACCCAAATCTCTTTGTATATCCACTTGTTTTGCCTTTTTGGGACATAAAGACCCAAAGTGGGGAGAATGTAAGCATTCATACTTTCCATGTATTTTTTTAGATATTGTAAACATTATTTTAGAGCATAAGAACTGAGACGACATGAGATTCTGAGGATATATGTTCCTAAAATAGATATTTTCAATATATAAAAAAGAATACTCACACGGTTTATCTGAAAAAGTGGAATAATATCTAAATGGGGTCTGAAATCATAAATTTTTGGGATTTATTGAGTTCAAAAAACAGGTTTTATCTTAGGCACAACATAACATTTTTTAGCATAGGGAATTTAAAGAACATTTGTCCGAGATTAAAATGAATAAAATAATTACATAAATTAGTTTAGTGTATTTTGTTAATGCAACAACATAACCTCTTCCATAATTATATAGATATGGGGAATTTCTAGGTTTAGAAACTAAAACCCGAAGATCTAGAGGACCTTTGGAATGTATTTAATGATATTCTATTGGTGGATGATGACCATATCAAAGATCGATGACCAGTGCTAGACTGAATGAGAGGATCTCACCAACGATCATGACACAAATCTGTTATTTTTTAGTCATTGATCCAAACCAAGGTAGGAATATTTTTTATTTGGACTATTTCCCCATTTTTTATTTCTATGATGAACATGAATCAATAAAAAATGGATTGAGTTTTGGATTATTTATTTTTTTGGGATGGGATTATTAAAAGGGATTTATTGGGATAATTTCTTTATGATTATTTTTCATCTCTTCATTCATAATTCTGAATTCAATGCATTTAGTTGAACATGAACATCAATTGAGGTCCCTTCATCATGATTTTTCCATGTTAATTTCTCCCATACTTTCTTTATTCATTTCATGGGGTTTTTTCCCAGTGTTTGGACCCATATACCAAGGAATCGATCATTTCACACCCATATCTTGGTGAAACGATTCAATATTGTATATCCAGGATCATCACGACATGATAGTGGTGAAAAGATAGAATCGGTAGTGGATTAGAAGGTGTGGATACTTGGTTTCCATGTTCTCCAGCATGAAATGAAGGGTGAAATATGAGACAATCTTCCAAATCATTCAAGGATATGATCTTCATGGTTGATGATGAAAAGTTTCATTCAATGATCTTTCTTGGTTTTAAGGGGAAGGGATTGGCTAGAATGATCAATAAAGGAGCATCCACATATTCCTAAACTAGATTTGAATATATTTAAAAATTCAATATCACATGGCATATAAGGTGGAGACACATTTTGTGTGAGACCCTTCTAGCAGTGACCAGTATTTCAGGATGGAGTTAAGGATCACACAGCATGTGACCCCTCCTTGAAGGCTTAGTGTGTACCCTTAAACATGAATGGATTGAGGTGAACACCTAAAATCACATCTTATACACCTAAACAGACATGAATGGGCCAAGGATACCTGGGCATAGTTGTGTTCCATGACATGGGGTGATGTACATGGGCGCAGCACACTATGTACTTCAATACAGACATGTACAGATGTTGTTTTCACAGGTAGGACCCAGGGCGGAAGACACATGGTTTGTACCCATACTATATTACATGTACTCCCTTGATGTTATCTTGGATCCCTTTTCCTCTATATGATGGAAATTTTTTGTCTGGGTGTGTTCCCCATATCTATTACCTAGGGTTTAGTATGAAATTGCCTCCTATATATATGATAGTTATCCCCTCCATTGGACTTCTTGGATAATGTTTTTGGAATAATTTAGTTATTCCTGAAGTTAAATCCTCTCTTAAATTTTTACCCTAGGTGGAGTTCTTGGTATCTTAATAACCAACACTACATGGGTGTTGATCCTCTACTTAGCGGGTTTTTACATATTGATTTGTTGGTATACCTCATGGCCTTTGGTGTGGTCCTCATCTATGTATAATATCTCTTAAGACTTCTGTTGTATACTTCTAATATAGAGAATCTATGAGAACTTCCTCTTGGAAGGACTTCATCAATGTTATCTAACTTGAAGAGTGTGTTCTCCCTGATGATTTCTATGTGGAAATCATGAGATAGAATATTAGGCTAGCATTATGGTTGTTACATACATTTCGATTTTGTGTCTTTTTTGAATATATCTTTATTTTCTTGTTATATTCATTATAGTCATATACTTGTGTAGGGATGACTGTTATTTTTTTATGTTTTTTGGTTTCAGGGTGTCCTACTGAGTATATTTATACTCAACCCTATACGGCTGTTTCCCACATGTGTCATGTCTTTTGCATACATTTTAACATTTTCTATGGTACAATAGGGACCAAGACCAGGTGGTGATTAGTGATACTAGTCATATCGAGCTGTGTTAATGTGGTGTCTTAACAATAGTCCCTAGTTTGATTTTAGGCTGGAATTTTTTACAGACAAGTTGTGGTGGGATTTCATTTGGCCATGTTATCTTTCCATTACTTATTCTATACTCTATTTGTGGGATTAGATGTTTTCATGCATGATTTTTTTAGTTTTCTTACATTTCAGTAAATTTTGGGCTTGGAGATGTGTGTGTGTGTGCATGTACATAGGCTAAGACCTCCCATGTTAGTGATAGGCTGACTCAGCACTAGTGTCTGGCCCCCAACCTATTGAAGGAGGGCTTGAGGAGTTATTGCATGATCCCCATTGGGATGGGTCGTGATTGCTATGAAGGAGGATATACGAAAGACAACATTCCGTAAAATGTCTGTAAACCGTGAATATATTCTAATTCCATTCATTCATAATAATTCCCCCTTTATCTTCATGGATTTAACGAATAGAGTCTTTAAAAATTACATTGATCTGTCTTTGGTAGTCTTTAGAGATGATATTATTATCTACTCAATGAATAAGGAAGAACATGAAGAAAACATGCGAATTGTATTAAAGACCCTAATTAAGGAGAAAATATATGATAAAATTAATATTGAGCATTTTTTCTGTAAAAGGTTTTATTTTTGGTTCATATGATCTCATGTGAAGGTATATCAGTAGATATATCAAAGAATTATTCTATTGAATATTGGACAAGACCAACCATTATGGTTGAGATCTATAGTTTTATTGGATTATAAAGATATTATTTATTTTTTGTGTATAATTTCTCATTACTATCTAATCCTATAACCAGGTTAACTTAGAAGGGAGACAAGTTCCTCTGGACAGATGACTGTGTAGAAAGTTACTAAAGTGAAGAGTATTTAGTAGACCTATGATTACATTGTACTTTATTTTATAAGGGGTTATAATATATATAATTATGTATAAAATAAGGTTTTGTGATGTGTTATTGTAAACAATTAAATGGTTATATCTTATACCACATGAAGATGTATGGATCATGATCCAAAATTACCCAACACGTGATTTAGAGTTATCTATGGTAATTTTTTATTAATGTGATGGAGGAATTATATTTATGGGGAAAGGTGTGACATATAAATATTGGTCATAAATTTTTTATGTATAAATTTACACATAATGAGTTGAATATGTTCCAAAGAATTTGGTTATTGCTAATAAATTATTTTTATTTCTCAACACATTACCACTTTCTAAAATCTAATAGTGTGGGGGTTCTTTGACTCAGAAGTATCATAATAGATTATCTTTGATGAGGATCATAAAAGATCCAATATTTCTGTATTTTCAATGTATGGATCTAGAAGTCCTGAAGGAAGGGGAAAATCTTATCTTTCTTAATTTAATATTCAACCATATATCCAAGTGATGATTAAATAGGTGTAGAAGGAGAATTTAGAGCTGTAAAAGAAGGTTGGAAATGTTATTGAGTTTAATATTGATCATGATGGATGGATAATGTTTATTAACCATGTATGTTTTCCTTCCATAACATACTAGATGGAATGTTGGTTTTTTTAATATCATAGTTCTTCATTATTTATTCTCCCTAGAAGTAAAAATATGTATATAGATGTGAAATAATGCTTCTTGTGGGATGGAATTAATGAAAAAATTGCATAGTATGTTTTTAATTGATTGACATATCAGCAAGTTAAGGATGAGTGATTAAAGTATAAGGCGATGTTTCATCCATTACCTATACCATAAAGGAAATGGTAAAACATCAATATGGATTTTTTATTGGACTCCCCATGACAACTAAAGGACTTAATTATATAAGGGTGGTAGTCGATCACCTTACTAATCACAATTTATCTCTATCGGGGTAGACTTCTCTCTAGATCATATTTCCATGATATATATTATTAATTGGTAAGGTTTTATGGACTACAAAATTCCACTGTGTCTGATCAGGATCTAATCTTTACCTCAAATTTCTATAAAATTCTTCCAGAAGATCTTGATATAGAGTTGAGTTTCAACACTGTGTATCGTTATAAAAAAGATGGTCAGACTGAAAGAACAATTAAAAATCTATAGTATATGCTGTGATCTTGTTCTTTCTTTTTCAAAGGTTTTTTGTATCAACAACTTCCTCTTATTATGTTTTATTACAACAATGGATTTCACTCAAGTAATCAGATTCTTCCTTATAAACCCTTGTATGGAAATAAATTTAGACCTCAAGCCTACTGAAATTAATATGGAGAAATAAATCTATTTGGGCATAATATAGATGAAGAAATCAAAAATAAGGCTAAATACATTCAGTAATATAACAAGGTATCTTGAAATTGCTAGAAAATTACGTTGACAATCACCAGTGTGATCTATAATTTTAAGTTAGTGATAAGGTGTTTCTAAAAAAATCAATAGAATATGGTTATGATATTTGGTATTAAAGGGAAACTAAACCCTAGGTATATAGCTCCCTTTTAAATTCTTAATGATATTAGTATGGATTCCTATCACTTGATGCTTCCACAAAACCTATATCGTGTCCTTGACATGTTCCATGAATCTCCCATTAGGAAGTAAATACTTGATTCTTCACATGTAATGAACTCAGAGGTTATACCGTTGAAGAAATATCATTCTTATGAGGAAAAATTGGTGGAGATTATAAATATTACAGATAAATTTATAGGGAAGAATACCACTCACCTAGTAAATTTTTTGTGGTGAAACCACCAATTTTAGGAATATATATGGGAACTTTAGGATATGATGATGTAGAACTATCCTTAATTTTTTATAAGCATGAAAATTTTCAAGGGAGAATTTAATTTTAAGGGGGGTAGAATGTAACACCTTGAGTTTTTATAAATTTATTTATTTTAGATAAATTAAATTTCTTTGATTTATTTCATTACACACAACACCAAGTTAAGCATTCTCTATACACAACACTGACATTTCTTATGTTACATGCAATAATGAGTTTTAAAAAAACCGAGATATATTACTAATATAATTATTTAAACATGAATGTTATAATATATCAGTTACAATTAATGATATGAATTTAAATAAATAATTTTAAAATATTAATTAAATTTTTTTATATAAATAAAAAATAATTATTTTAAAATACATTATTTTAAATAATGTCTTTATATGTTTGAAAAATACTATTTTCTCAAAAAAATAGTTTTTTATGTATTTTTGTGAACAATTATAAAATAAATTTCATGAAACTATTGGATAATAATTTTGATAATATAAACATAAAATTTTAATTCATAATTAAAAAATTATATTTGGGTAAGGTTTTGGGATTTTCTAGAAAGGTTTCATTTTTGGATGAATAGTGAAAAATACTAAATTTTAATTTAAACCTATAATTAAATATAATTTATTTATAAATTAAAATTATATTTTAAATTGTTTTAAAGATAAATTAGTTAAATTATAAATATATTAACCAAATTTAGGTCATTGGAATCAATTTCATATTGAAATTTGATATAAAACTGTGTAAACTTTTGATCACTTTTGTTTTGAAAACCCTTTTCTATTAATGTTTGTTGGATTAGTTTTAAATTAATTTTTTTTACATTTAGATGAATATAAATTATAAAAAATGGATTCCATAATTTTAATCAATGTAATTTATAATATATAGGCATAATTAATTTTTGACCAAAATTAACAGTGAATCTAATAAAAATTAATTACTACAGTTAAGGTAAAAAATGGTTTACTTGGGGGTCAAAATAAAATGATAAGGGTAAAAAAACATATAAACTTGTCTAAAAATTATTTTATGGACAAATTTTACCATTATACCTCTACATTTCAATAATGGTCCATTTTGGACCCTTGTGACATAAGAAACTATGTGGGAGAACACAATTCATTTCAAAAATACCATGTTTGTCCTCTCCCCCAATTATAAAAAGACACTCACTCTCCTACCTTATTCACAAATTAACACTTATTGAATTCATCAAAGCCAAAACAAAATCACTTACTAACATCCCTCCTCTCATCTTATAAGCCTTATTTTGGGTATAAATCCATCCTATGAAGGATTTTATTGAAAGTCTAAGGTCGTCACCTGAAGATGAGATAACATTCATCGACGAGCATTTTTGTTTTATTTCAACCTCTATCTCCATAAATTATTATTATATCATGATTATATAAAAACAAATTAAATTATATATGATGAAATGAATTTATGTTATGGGTATTTCCTACAACCATATCCACTTCCATCAAAAGGGTTGTGATATCATCATTCGTGTGTATGGTGGACTACCTTCTAGTAAACAGATGTCATTCGTTTTTTCACCACCACATATCAAGTTAGGTAATAATGTTGTGTTTATTATTTATAAATGATATATTTATATTTATAATGTTATTATTATTATTTAATTGTTATATCACTTATACCATCAGGATTTCCATTTTGAGGGCATATGATAACATCATTTGTGTGAATGATGGACTACCTCCAAATAAAGTGATGTGATTCATTTATGAATTATATGAAAGGTATTAAATATGTATTTAATAAGAATATGTTTTATATATATGAAATAATAATTATTTTTTAATGGTAATATATAATTTTTATTTCTTTCTTTCAACACATAAAAAAACAAAAAACAGCGTCTGTGTGTACGTACGGACTACTATATCCATGAATGGTGTATTTAATTTCTATAAATAATTTTTTTAATAAATATAAATAAATATATATATATATATATATATATATATGGAATTAATATGATATTTTTATCAAATTTTTCATTTTTTAGATGATATAACAATGATCAAGTTAAGAGGACCAAAATTATAACTAATCAAAACATATACAAAAAACAATGTGGTTATTAACCAAGACGTAACATTCACATTAAATTATTAATAAACGAGTAACAAATGAATATAGATAAGTAAAATATTTATAATAAATTTATATTTTTTATACAATAGGTATTAACAGGTACAAAGGAATTCGATACTTAAGGTAAGGTATTTTTTGTCTCAATTTTCTTTCTTTGAGATGTACATTATGTTATGAACCTATATTCTTTCATAAGGTGTATATACACCTCCATTGATATGTAATATCATGAATTTATTCATCCTCGTGATATTTTAACGTTCACTTTATGTTATTTCTTCATGGGTATTGTGAATCAATGTTGCAAAAGTTATAAATATTTCATGTTACAATCTAATCATTTATCAGGATTATTTAGGATTATGTTTCGGATGAAAAACTATTATGATCCATATCTCAATAATTATCATGAAAAATATTATACTCTAGATATTCATGACATATTCAAGTAATTATACCATTTTAACTCTTTAATACTTAAATCAATTGTTATTTTTTTAATAAAATTTGGATTTATTTCTTTGTTTGAATGGAAATCAGATTTATTCCAAAACCATGATTTCTAAAAATGTTTTAAATTTTTTTTAATTACTCTCTTAGGATTTTCAAAAATAAATTTTTACCCTTGTTTTAATTTTTTCAAAAAAAAATCAATGAAACTACATGTTGTTTTCTAAACAATTCCTATTTGAATTTTACTAAAAATGTTAAAGGAATCATATTTTTAACATATAAAAAATGAATATAATTTTTTAATGTCATGACCAATAATTTCATCAAATATTTATTTATAAGTTTTTGAGGATTTTTTTATTTAAAAGGCTATTGATAAAGTTTTATATTGTACAAAACTTTTTTCATATTATAAAAGATATATTCTTCATGAAATGTTTTAAATAATATTTCATTATTATTTTTCATTTTAGATGATATTTATTGGTGTTAAATATGAATTACTAGGGATATGATCAATATAAACCATTCATATTATTTCTCTTAATATTTTATTTTTTTCATGGAAGGATTTTTATGAAACCCGTTTCTCTTCCTTGGGATATACTGAGAGGAAATACTTATGAAACCCACTTCTTTTAATGGTTAATTATTTGATTAAATGATTATGAAATCTGTCTATTTTAAATTGGTTTTTATATGATGAAATTTTAATCATATTAATTTCATTTCATGTTTTATGATATGATGAATGTTTATGATCTTTTGTGTCATATAAATATAGTCTTAATTATGTGATGGGTGGTACCTATATCTCCCTCCAATTCATTGGGAAAATATTTATATCTCATGAGATAACCCATACTAAAAACAGGAGTAAACTTGGTTTACTAAGATATGACTGTAATAGGGAATAAATATTTTTTAGTAAGAAAGGGTTTTAATGGGTAGTGAAACTGGTTCCGTAAATAGGGTTGGAAAATGGAGTGAACCTAGTTCAGTAATGGACCTTTCCCAGTATGATAGTCTTGGTAGTGTGCCTTGACTAATATGTAAATTATTTTCTATGGTTATGTGTATGCCAAAAATTACATGTTTTATTCCAATGTTATACTCCCCTGGATCATTTTATTTGGTTTAATTATGATTCATGTTTTATGAACTTCCAATATTTATTCCATGATTCAATATTAAGATCATTGATATTTAGGGTATTATTTTCAAATGTAATGATAATGATCTCATGCCTTTATGTTCATGTTATGCCATGTGTCTCCCTTATTTTCCCTTATTGAGCATCTTATATCAGCCTTTCTAATATTTCCTTTACCAAAGATATGAAGATATGTATTATGTATGATCTCTCTAAGAGTGGTGATTGTTGTGAAGAATGTAGTGGGGTAGGGTGTAGCTCACTTATATACCAGTTGATTGTGTTCCCATGTTTCTAAAGGAACTAAACTATTTTTTTCTAAGGCATGTGTTTGTATAATATAATGAATATTCATAAAAAACGATGCAATATATATGTATGAAAAGCTTAGTCAACTATAAGTATAGAGGTATTTCTATATATTTATACAAGAGAATGGTTTTATCCTTCCATTAAAGAATGATCACCAATGATGGCTCGGGTCCTTGAAGAACAATATTTATGATATTCTTCCTCTCTTACAAAAGTTATGAGGTATGACTTAATGTTCATCTGAATTTCAAATTAGGTTGTTATGGGTTTTCTCTATTAAGATGTTTTCATATAATATGATACAAATAGCAAATTAAAACATTCACTTCTTCGTGGATATATTGAAAATAAATATTTTTGGATTTCTATCTTAATATTATTTTTATTATTTTTATTCTTCATCTTCTTTTTATTATTATTTAGTATTTAAGAATTGTTATATCAATATGAAAAAATATTCCTTCATTAAATCATTGTGTGTTCAGAATTCATAGATTTGGTTCTTCTATTTCTCTTCTCCATTTGAATTTTAGTATATTCATAGATATTCAATTTCAATAATGTCACCCTCCTTGTTTACATGAATAAAATATCTTCATTGTTTATTCGTTTTGTGGTTTTACACATTTCATCTTCTAAAAACTAAATATATAGAGTTAATTATCATAGTAACATCATATCCTAATTATATTCAAATATCATAATTTTCATTCTTTGGATCAAAAAATAAAAGAATTAATTAGATTCTTATAGAAATATTATTTGAGAACCGGTTATTTTCACACATGAGAAATTTCAAATAATGCCATAATATTTCTCATTTTTAAAATCCATACCTTTTAGTTAATTTTATAATTATATAAAATCATGGTGACATTGCATCTCATTCTGTAGTGTGGAACTCAAGTCAGCATCTCAATATTATTATCCATGTTGAATTCATTTTATTTTTGCAGGAATAATGATTATGGGTTAAATCATGATGTTTTATCTATTAAGAACATAACACATAAATCATAATATTCAAATATCCATTTATAATAACATTAAATTTTAAATATATATCATTTAATTTTATTCTACATAAGTTTTGATTATGGGATATTAGAATTTTAAAAATTAAATAATCAAATTCTCTCTGAGTTACTGAATTATCTTAAAATATGTTTTTGTAATTCCATTCTATCATTATCCCCTCAATTAAAAAAGATGTGTAACATGGGATAACTTAATTAATGCTTAATTATTTTATGTGCGTAAGATAAATTATCTTACAGGATTCATAAGCCACCAATGCGTAAGATAAATCTCTTTATTGGTATTCCTTCAAGATTCAACTCTAAATGTGAATTTTTATACATGGTTCCAAATAATGATACTATATTATAAAACATTATACAAGTGTATCTAAATTCATATAAGAAAAGAAACGTGTATGATATTTTCCTTTGTCACTTATTAAAAATACATCAATGTAGATCATTTGTTTCATGCGGACCTCAACATTGAATATTTTCCTTTACATGTTTTTTGACTCTAATGAAATACATCATTATTGAATTAAAATAAATTATTTCCACCCTCAAATCAATTTTGGGACTTCACAAACTCTTAATAACATCATCAAATAGGACTTTATGAATTGTGCTTGGCAGGTGCAACATGATTCACAATTGGATGGAAACTCAATGCCTTGGCCTAATTCATCTCTTTCTAAGAAACATCCAGTTTATATTATTTATTATATACTATAATCATACTTCAATAGTACATGTATTTAACATGAAGAGAAGTTCATAAATCTATAGACATAAAGGCTGATAGTTAGAATCTTTCCAACCAGATATTTAAGGACAGTATCAACTCCATATTTTTCAATCAAGTGATTTAAACACTAAAAATACAATGGTTTCACTATCATAATAATTATTTATTCATGATACAATACATTATATGAAACACTAGTAAGAGACACATCTCAATGTTGGTTATATGGGAGACCCAAATAATGGGTATCCTCTATGGGATCTGACATAAGGTTTGTTTATAATTCCAAGAAAACACATCTCAATGGTGTTTATGGAATGAAATGAGTTTCTCTTATTATTCTAGAAATATGAATGTTATAATCAATTTAGGATGCATATCTTCCTATTTTCCTAGTTTTACTTGTATTATTGAAATAATGGTGGTTTAGAAACCTTACTCAATTGCAACATGATCATTCTTGGTAGCTTCCTCTACGACTTCACAACTATCTTGGGAAAGAAGATGAAAATATTTTTTGAAATAAGGGAGATGATATATGGACCTTGTTATCTCAAATAATATCATATACTTCAATGGAATGGTCATGTTTTTATAATATAACAAAAACCATGAGAATTGGTGAAAATGTTCATAAACCCTATTCGCTTCTTATTCATGGATTCATTTCCTATAGACCATAGATCCCTTGCTGCATCTCCTAAAAAATGATATCGACACTGAAGTAAAGATACTCAGAATAAAAACTGATGAAAAGGAGGTATAAGGTTTTTCTCTACACAATTGGTAGTGATGACATATTGGAATAATTTGTTTGAATATTATATAATAGGCATTTGTTTAGATAGTTTGGATTATTTTCCAAGGTAAACTATGGGAGCCAATGACTCTCTTAATCTATAGTTATCACATTAATTATATTAATGGGTAACAAAAATTATTTAATTTTATGTATTATTTAACCAATAGGATTTATTTTAAAACCATTATTGGAAGAAATTCGAATGGAACTATATACCACTAACTACTTCCCCTACCTTCTTTGAAACCTGTTTTTATATAATGAGATTTAAATGACTCGAATGGCTAACATAACTAATTTTACCTTCAATTTATCATTAATAGTGTGCTATTTATAGTTATTTATGTATAAGGTATAATTTAATTAATATTAAACCATGTCCTTTTAATAATGACACTACAAATTATAAATTAGTATACCACCTTTAATTAAGAGATAGAATATGGTCCTTGAAATTGGATATATTCTTGATCTTTATGAGTGGTCTCTACTCACTCTTATAATACCCTAGGATTGGAAGGTTATTTGTATAAAATTCTCTGTCAATATATATGAGAAGTCATAGGGATTGAATCATTATGAGGTTCATCCCCAGCCCATTATTTCTAAGAGAACAGAGGAAATCGATATAATAAAGATTACCTAATATGTAAAAGGGCCGAATGGGACCACATATTGTTTATTCCAAGTATTGTTTTGTTAAATATATTACCATTTGATATTTTTTGGAGCCATTCCCTATAAAATATGCCTTTTATTATTGAAACATTAGTTTTTAACTCATTAGTAAATAAAAAAATCAATGAGGGATTCATTTTCTTCCTTCGATTAGTGTAGGCACACAAAATTGTAATCTTGATAGGAATGATAACAATATTTTTTAAAATATACTATTTTTAAAAGGATCTAATTATTCGTTTAGAGAGGTCTTTATGTTCATTGAGGTTTAAGGGTTTAATTAGACAACAATGACAACTCATTTTATTTACCAAAACTGGGGAACGTCTTTCTAGTCTATAGGATATGCTAAATTGGCCTTCCCAAGTCTCAATGTTGACTAGGAAGCTATAGATCTTCTAGTAAGTCTTTCAATATGATTAGATCAAAATGAGACAGAATGGATTCTGGATCAGATTGATGTTCCTATTAATCATAATGTGTATATATCTTTTGGTTTTAAAACATATATGGATTCAAATGAAATTTTGTTTGAATATACAATTCCATTAAGAATTCATCTTCCTCACCCTATTTAGCCTCTATAACCTTCTTATCAATAATATATGGGGAACCCAAGTTAAAATGAATCTTCCACTTCAAAAAATGGTTATTTCATATATATGGAATTGACCAATAGGTATTAATACTCCTCATCATATATAAAACACCTTTCAATTTGTGGATATAGTAGTTCCAATTATTGGGGTAATAACTTCAAGAGAGTATGGACCATATTAAGGAGAAAAATGGATTATTTTCCTTTGAATTATTATACCTGATAAAATTACAACAAATTATATGTGGTATTAATAAATATGTGACCTCTAACATTTTGTATGTAATTATGGTCACAACTATCTAATTTAGTAATGTATTGAGTAATTCATCTCCCTAACTAAATGAAATTTACATAATCTCATCCATAGGTTTAGTTTCCCTAGTGTAAGTTACTTCATGACTTCATACTTCTTCTACTAATGGAGTGTCAACAATATAGGCCACCAATATAGGGAGTTTTCCAAATATGATGTTTTATGATTAAAATGTTTTATATGGAATATATCTGATTATGAAATAATATTTTATATTATTACTCCACATTTGATCATAGAATCAGTATTTAGATTAATCATTCATCTTAAGAATATTAGTATTGCTAATATTGATTGTTTTAACAGTGTTATTCTCTAGGTAAATGATGAAATATAATGGAAGGTTTCATTTTTAGAAGAATTAAGATTTATTATTCCAATATATGATTTTCAGATGACCATGATCCTTCCTTCTATCATAATGATGGTGTTGTTTCTACCATATTTTTTAAGGAGAGGGAACCGCATAATATTGGGTGGAATTGGGAACTGAATATAGTTTTGTTGCTATCTTGATCACGGTGGTTGTATTCTATGCTCCTCTAAGATTATTCCCCTATAATTACAACATCATACCAGACTTGGTCTTGGAGAACTAGATAACATCATATTTCCACTATTATATGACTAAAACTCTAAGAAAATATTAGGGTACTTAAAAGGGATTTGTAACACCTCGATATTTTATGAAATATTTTTTTCAAATAAATTAAATTTCATTGATAATTTGTATTAACTACGACACTAATATTTAATGAAATAAGGAATAATATTTTATTACTATTATTTAATATGTTAGTTTCCACTAAGCCATTAGAATGGAGGGTATTAATAATATTAACCGATGTATAAAAATACATGTATATAAAATTATATCTTTGGTTATTAATTACATATAGAAATAAATAAAAACCATTTAATGATAAAGGAAATATTTTTTTGAAAAACAATTTTTATGAATACAATTTGATTTTATCTCAATATATTAAATAAATTAATTTTGGTGAATGATTATAGTGAAATTTATAAATTATATATTCAAAAAAAAATTAACATTCATCTTATGTGTCTTCTAGGCATGATATTAGAACATATACAATTTTACACATAAAAAGTCTATTTTTCTAAAAAGTAATTTTGTCGCATTTTGGCCACTTAATTTAAAATTTATTTTTTACACTATTATAAAATTTATTTTAAAAAATTAAATTAATTTTTGAAATCGTCTTCAAAAAATCATCTTGAATGTAATTTTTGATAATTTTATGAAATGAAATCTTTTTTAGTAAATAATACTAGTTTTTATTAGAAAACTGCCTTTTCATTCAAATTTACAAGATATATTTTATTTTAATATGTTTTAAAAAGTAAAATGTGTTCATATATATATATATATATATTAGTCTAATTTATTTCAATGGGAAAATTTTCATATTGAAATTGTTTATAAAAACCTTCTAAACGTTGAAACTGTTCTCTTTAGAAAACTACTTTCTCATTATGTCTACAGGTTTCATTTAAATTAAATTTTCCCAAATAAGTGAATGTGACTTTAATAAGTATATTCCATTTTTTATATCATCATAATTAAAATTATATAATAAATTTAATTTAATTTTTTATCACAATTAATAGTAAGAAAAGTAAAAAATAATTATAATGGTTAAGGTCAAAATTGGTTTATAGGGGATAAAATAAAATGATATGTGTAATATTTTCATCCAAAATTGTATATATAATATTTCACGACTTTATTTAAATAATATAATTCCAATGTTTGAATATAGGTTCATTTTGAATATTTTCCATGTAAATGACTTTATCGTTTATAAATTTTTAGGGAAACTTCCATGTAGTTTCCAAGTGAGTACCATTCTCACATTATAAAAGGACTTATCTTATATTTTCTTTTTAAAGCCTAATGATCCTATTTTGTTGACCAAACATGAAAAAAAACCTCCAAAAAAATCTTTCACGTGTTCATGATCTTCTTTTTATCCCAAAAGACAAACCCTAGAGTACTTGATAAGTGATGCAAAGGATGTTGTTATAAGAAAAGGTAATTTTATTTACTAAACTCTTTCTTTTATACTATTATATTACCAGATTAATTCATTTTATATTAATTAAAATATAATAAAAGTGGCATATTCCACATACTTATATGTTATTATTTTTTCATACCCAATATACATATTCTCTTCTATAAAATGGAAAATGAAATTGTCGATCGTGTGTATGGAGGACTACCACCTCGCGAACCGATGTAGTTTGTCTTCAGTCACCACCTCTCATGACTAGATATAGTGATGTATTTATTATATTTATATTATACTTATGAAATAATTATACTTATTAAATTATAATATAATATATAACTTATTTCATTTTATTCTATGGGAATACGATAACGTCAATACTGTGTACGGAAGACTACCGCCTCATAAAGAAATGTTATTTGTTCATCACTTATCATCTACATGAAAAGTAATAAATATTGTATTAGTTAAAGTATTTATATTTATTATATTATTATTATTATTTAATTAAAATATATTATTTAACTTTCTTTCACTTCATCCGTTGAAAAAATGGAAGCATTGTTCATGCATGTATACAACATACCATCTTCATGAATGGTGTAATTCATTTTCTATCTATATATTTAGTGGATTAATATAAAAAATTTTATAATGAATATATATTATATTTATATCATGGATAAAAAAATTTACATTATGGAACCCGGGTCAAAATGAATGGACTGAAGATAATAAACAAAAACATACACGAAAATATAAGTTGTTTTTATAAGAAATGTAATTTTTACAAGGAATTGTTAATAAAGAGGTAGTAAAAGGTCATAAATAAATAATATATGGTATGATAAATTTTATTATAGTTATTTAATAGATGTATAATAAACTTATATTTATTATACATTACATTCTAACTCATATGGACGAAGTTAAGACATAAGGTAAGGGATTTTTGTCTCACTTTAATTTTCTATGATACACATTACATATTCACAACATGATTATTTTATATTGTGTTTATACATACCCTGAATTTATTTTATGATTATTTTACTTAAAATTATGCGGTTTTACATATCCATTTTATGATATATATCTCATGGGTTTTACGGAACAAAATTTGTCAAAGTGGTAACATATTTTTTCTCAATTTTTCTTCTTTAGGATATATGTTATGTTATGCACCTATGTTTCTTTATGAGGTGTCTATACAACCCCATTTATATGTAATTTCATGAGTTTATTTAGTATCATGTTATTTCATGTTTCATTTAATTTTATTCTTTCATGGATATTATTATTGAAATTATACCAAACTGTTAAGGCTTTAATGATACAATATCAAATTTATTGGGATTGTTGATGCTTATGATTTTGATGATGAAATATTATGATCTACCGGTCGAGATCATTAGGTGTTTTCTTATCCCCTTGTTATTTATTTAGAATAAATTTTTCCATTCATTGTATTCTCTTTATATACACGTGATTCCAAATAAATTTTTGTAAATAAACCCATCCTTACATATCTCCTTTGTCGAAAAGACATTTTCTTCAATATCCATGTTTCCAAAAATAAATTAAAATATTTTCACATTATCCAAATCATTTATTAAATACATTTTTATGAATTTTTGGATTTTTATGAATTATTTTAAAAATTAATCTTCATGTTGATTTCCCAAAAATTTCAATTTTGATTTTACTGAATTTGTGACTAGAATCTTTTTTAAATGTTTTTAAAATTAACTAAATTTCCTTCCATCATGAAAAATAATTTTTTAAAATATTATTTCATTAGTTTACAAGGTTATTTTATATTAAAAATATATTGATAATTATTTATATTTAAAATTGTTTTTTGAAATTGTAAATTATATTTACCTCAAGATATCTTTTGAATTATTTTTAAAGCATACATAATAATTTTCTAATGTTATTTTCAAATAAAAGGATTTTAAAATTGTTTTATGTTTTAAAAAGTTTTTTAATATTTTGAATGGTTATTTCCCTGATGAAATTTTCCAGGTGATATTTCAACAAATATTTTCCTCTGAGATGACATACTTTGATGTAACATCTTCTTTAATTAGGATATGATCTAAGGATACCATTCTTATTCTTTCTCAGAATAGTTAACGTCATAGATGAAGACATGTTTTTGAAAAAACTTCATAATACATGGGTTATTCTTGGATAAAAAATGGCATTTTTATGAAACATTTTCATTTTCCACAGCTTATGAAATGATGAAATGTTAATGAAAACCATTTTTTTCATGTTTTTTATATGATGAATGTTTTATGATCTTTCGACACTCATTTTTTTATTTTCATTATGGGATGGGTATGATATATATCCCCCCCCCCCAATTAATTTGGTAAATCAATATATATCATTAGATAAAAATGGGAAACAAGTCGATGTGTTTGATCGATAATGGGAAAGAGGCCGATAGACATGACTCATAATGGGAAACATGCCAATGGATATGATCCATAATGGAAAAATGGTTTTGAGGATTGATCCAATGTATTTTATAGTCTCTTTAGTTATCCTTGAAAAATTAAATGTTTTATATACCAATTTTGGTGCCACATTATTATGAAATGAGATTACGTATAATGAATTATGATGATTTTACACTCTTATAAATCATGTCTTTTATAATGATAATGATTTGTTCCATGACTCATGTTTGTGATCTATGATAGGTTGGGTATGAACTTTGTTTTTTATGTTCATTATCTCATACCCTTATTCTTATCCTATAATTTTATATGGTAATTTAATGATATCTCTAATATTTTACCATACAAAAAATTTGATCTCACTATTTATTATATTTCCTTTTCTTTGATTATGAATAAAGTTTTCATGTTTATTACATTAATAAAGAGTAAAAAAGGGGTATATATTCCTGGGATATGTTTATAATAATTCACTAAATAATAATATTGATTTACTATTATCAAAACAAACTAAACCTTTGTGGTCCTCAGGCATGTAGTTGTAAAATTTATTGAATATTCATCATAAATGATGTGATATTTAAGTATGAAAAGACTTGGATGGTATAGCTAGTATCATTGGAAATGTTATATTAAACCATTGGAAATAAGGATGTGGAAACCTTTTTGAGGTCCCTTTGAATATCTCTAAAAATGATTCTATAGATAAGTCAATGAAAAGGAAAATATAGTGTAATTTTAGTGCAGGATAGAGTGAGTTGTATCTGATAAATTATATCCCTATCTAGATACAATAAGTGGATGTTATTCTAGAATAGTTATATATAGGGGTAATAAATCTGAAAAGAGAACATTATGATTGACTCAATCATCACTTGGTGTAGTAAAATGGTTCCTTCTGCACACCTAGTTTCCCTCTCCTAAGGGATATGTTTTGGAAATTCACAAACTATTTGTGAACCATAATGAAGGATTTTAATAATGTCTATGAATGACCTAAGATAAGCCTAATGTGTCATAGATTTAAAATAATGTGTCATTATTTATAAATCCTATAAATTATAATTAATTATTATGTAGTCTCACTCTATAATTATTGTTTCTCACACTATGATTTAACCTTTTCATCAGCGTTGGGAACTAGAAGGAATGAGGTTAACATTTTATGTGATAGACAACCTGTTGTTGAAAAAATAAATGGAATTACGAGTGGAGTAAAGGATATTTTTATTATGACTAATCATTTATCATGATATATTATTAACACCGTTCACCTTGATCAACTCTCTAACTCACTAAAGAAGATAATGATGGAGTTTTCTAACACCTTTGGTTATAGGGACCATGGAGGAATGGAGATTCAGTTTCATACATTTCAATAATGTGGTAAAAATTACTTAAGTAAATGTCTCAAATAAATAGGAATATGTTTTTAGTGTGTAAAACAATGACATAAAGAATTTAATTTTTGTGTAAAAATTACAATTTCAGTTAACGTAATGGATGAAAATAATAGTCTCCCTAAGGAATCATCGATGGTTGAATTTTTTAATTGTTGAAAATAAATGAATTATACAAAAAAAATTCCTAGAAGTAAATATCATGAAAAAAAATCTGCATGGTTGTATAAGTAATTACTGGACTGCTGATGATGAAGGGACTTCAATTGGTATATAAAATTTATCTTCTATTCTAACAGTATTATTTATATCAAATGTATTAATCATGATTAAATTGAAGTTGACTAATGTTTTGACCTGATTCATATTTAATATTATATAAAAGTAGTATTAAGTAAAAAGAGGATAAATCATAGTTAATGGTTTAATAATGAAATTGGATGATTTATGTGTTTATGTATTATAATTGATAAATTATATTATATAAATCCTGAAATATATAATGATTGTTCAATAAAACTTTTTCATTAAGGATTTTCAAGAATATTTTGAATAATACTAATGAAATAGAAAATTTATTTAATGTAAAGGATATATTCTAGTAAAACACATTATTAAGGGATTATAACCCTTAATATGTTCTAGATTTTGAGATAATGGTGTTGGGATAAATTGATGACGGATATGAATAATGTAAATTAAAGGTATTGATGACATTGGAACCGATTAATGATTTATAGACAATGTTTTTATGTTATTATTGATAGATTTTACTATGTTATTTGATTTATGTAATATATTCGATAACCTATGATTTTATTCAGGGAATGAGAAAGGATGTTTGTTTTCATTAAGGTTATATGGTAATTCTATCTATTACCATGTTTTAAGAGAATATATGACCTATTTATTCACATATTTGGTATGTGTCAATTAAGAGATACTTTATGATTTTTAGGGAGATAATGTTATGTATATTGTCATAATTTTAGTGACATTTTTTATAAATTTTTAATTTTTGAAGGGTTATAAAGTAACCCATTTTTGGAATAGTTTATGTTGAACATTAGATGAGGTTTTAGAGATTAATGTATTATTTCACCATATAAAGAATTATGCATATTTGATAACCTATGCTATCCATTTTGTTTTGATAATAACTAGATATAGAAGGAATTAATTATCATTATTTTAAAGATATTATTATTAGTTACTACTTTACGCATGAAAAATCAATCTCATAATATAAAATATGAAATGGAAAATTTTCAAATCCATTTTTATGCGCACAAGCATATTTTATCTCAATAAATTAAATAAATAACTTTTGGTGAATTATTTTAATGAATGATATATATTATATGTTAAATAAAATATTTAAAAATTATCATATGTGTTTTCCAGTTATGAGATAAGGATAAATCCAATTTTACCCTTAAAACCTCAAATTTTCTAAAAGTCATTTTTTTCATTTTTCACTTTTTTATAATTTTTTTTTTCCAATTTAGAAAACTTTATCTGGAAAAATGAACATAAATTTTTAAATCATAATGAAATATCTATCTTTGAGTGATATTTTTATATTTTCCTAAAAACATAATTTTTTACGTGAATAGTGAAAAAATGATTTTTTTTATTAAAACTATTCATTTTCATTCAAAGTATTTACAAGATATATTATATTATAATATTGTTTAAAATATAAAATTGTTTGAATTATATATCTCTTAATCCAATTTACATAATTTTAACCAATTTTCTGTTGATTTGTTTTATAAAAACTTTTAAAAGTTTTGACAATTTACACATTGGAAAACAACTTTTTCAACTCATCTACATGTATGATTTTAAATTAAAATTTTCCACTTATATGAATGGAATTTGGAAAATTATATTAAATATTTTTAATAATATTATATAATATTATTTAATAATTTTAACATAATTTTATTTCAAACTAAATAGTAAAAATAGTAAAAACTAATTACCACTATTAAGGTTAAAATTGATTTTTCATGGGTTATACTAAAAATTAAAGGGTAATATTTCCATACAAACATGTCTAAATCTTATTTTATGGAAATAATTAAATATTAACCATCCCAATTTCTAATATAGGGTCATTTTTGTATTTTTACATGTGAATTTATTTATTATTTTGGATTCTTTTTGGAAATTTCTATGTAGTTTCCAAGTGGGTTCCTTTCCATATTTATAAAAGGACCTCTCATGTCCTATCTTCTTCACTAATATAAAGATATTTCTATAAACCAATAAATACAATAATAACTCCCAAATATTATTATATATTTTATATATCTTCTTTTCGTCCCAAAAGACCATACCAAGGGTCCTTAAAAAGTTATCCAAGTGGTGTTTATTCTATGTGAAGGTAATTATCTTCACTAAACTATTTAATTGTAATTCTACTCTTACAAAATTTATTTAATTTAAATTAATTTAAATATAATTAAAAAAATTTCTATCATATACTGATATTTTATTAATTTAATATAATAACCTATATCTATTTCCTCATCCATTAAATGCAAAAAAAAACTGGTGATCATGTGTACAGCGTAATACCACCTCGTGAACCGATATAGTCTGTTTTCCATCACCACCTCCCACAGATTAATATAATGATATATTTAAAATATTTAGATAATATATATTACATTTTTAGACTTCTTTAATTATAATATCCAATATAACAACTTAAATTATATTCCATGTGAATATGATAATGTTGATCATGTCTAAGGTAATAAGGATATGTTTAATTAAAATACGTAATATTTATGAAATAAAAATGAATCTATAATTTTAATATGTTATTGATCTTTATTTCATTGCATCAATTAAGAAAATAGAAACAGTGTTCATGGGTACATTCAGCCTACCATTTCCATGAACAGTGTAATTCATTATATATATATAAATTTAATGGATTAATATAAATAATTATATAATTAATACATTTGATATGTATACCATCAATATAATTCAATATATGGTCAAACCATGATCAAAATGTAAGTACCATCAATACCAAACCAAAAAAACATGAATAATGAAGCACTTATTACCCAAAAAGTTATTTTATTGATAAATTGTTAATAAGTAGGGAATAAAAGGTCATAATTAAATCATATATGGTATGATACAAATTATTATGATTCATTAATATATTTATAATAAAACTATATTTATTATAAAGGTGGTTCAAACATGTATAAAACTATTAAAGACTTAAGGTAATGGATTTTCGTCTTTATTTTGTTTTCAATGAGACACATGACATATTCACAATGTGATTATTTTATGTGGTGTATATACTAACCAATAATATATATTTTTATTATTAACTTTAAAATTATGGGTATTGACATATCCATTTTAGTATTTATCTTTCATGGGGTTTACAATTCAAAAGTCACTATATTGGTATGTTATTTCTGTCTTAACTTGTCTTCTTTGAGACATGTGTTATGTTATGAACCTATATTATTTTATGTTTTAAAATGATTTATTCAATGTGTAAATGAAATTGTCCTCAAGAAATTTTCCAAGTGATCTTTCATATTCACTTTCCATCTAATATGAAATCCTTTTGTGTAACATATTGTTTATTATGGATATGATCTAGATATTCCATTATTATTATTTAATTGAATTGTATATGTCAATAATGAAATGATTTTTATGTAATATGTTCCATTTATATGGGTAATTATATAATTAAATGATTAAATTATTATAAATATCCTTTTTCTTCTATGGGATATTCTATAATATATTTTTTATAAAACTCATTCCTTTTCATGGGTTTTGATATGGTTAATTTTTTTGATCGTGTAACTCAAGTTTTTGTGATTTTCATTATGTGATTGGTAGGACCCATATATCCCTACAATGAATTAAGTGATTCATTATGTCTCATGTGAATAAAATTGGAAACAAGATAACTTGATTGATACATAATTGGAAACAACTTGATGGGATTGATCCGTAACGAGAAAAATGATGATGGGCTTGATACACAATGGGAAATATGTGTTGAGGCCTAATCAATTATGTTTTGTTGTTTTAGTAGTTAACCTTGAAAAAATAAATTGTTTCTATACCGATGTTGGTTCCACACTATTTTTACATGAGCGTAAGATTCATGATTTATTATTATTCCACACTATTATGAATCATATCTTTTTGAATGATAATTCTTTATGCCATGAATCATGTTTATTAGCTATGGAAGGTTTGGTTTGAACATGGTAAGTTATGTTCCTCATCTCATAACCTTATTATTATGTTATTATTTCAAATAATCATATACCGATATCGTACATGTTTACCCTTACTGAGGATCTAATATCTTACTTTTTTATGTTATATTACACTTAGTTATAAAGAATGATTTTAGGTAGGTTATGTTTAAGAAGATTACGAAAGGGGAATATCGTCATGGGAATTGTTGAATACATTTCATTAAATAAGATTATTTTGTACCTGGTATCTAGAGTTACCAAAACAATATGATCCTTGGGCATGTATTTGGGAAAATTATTGAATATTAATCTAAAAATAAGTGATATTTATATATTAATATCCTATGTATTTATAGAATAAGCTAATTTTACAATTAACCTATGATATTTTCAAAAAATATTTATACTAATTTTTCGTAATGAAGCTAAATATTCAAATACTATGTCAGATCATTCATCTAGGCAATGAATTAGAAAACTATAAGGTTTTCATGATTCTTTCAATTCAATAAGTCAAAGAAATTTTCTTCCCTATTTTGAAAATAATTTGATGTAGGAAATATTAATGAATATCTTCCAATTTTGTGATGTTCCTAGCTAGTAAATTTAAATCTGGATAAATGATGGTCTCTATAGGGTCTAGAGGAAGAAACAAATTTTTTGCCTATTATTTCTACAGTTTCCCTATCATGGGGCTATATTAAGACATGAAGAATGTGAAATACTACACTATGACCATCGTAAAATAGAATATTGGGAATGACGGATTCATAATGATAGAAATATGTGAAATTAGGTCCACATACTCATGATATAAATTTTTCTCCTATTATAATGGTTCTCATTGCCACAATATAGTATCCCTACAATTATAATAGAACTAAATGGAGTCAAAGAGTATTGGTAGCCTTGTATTGTGATTTGGGGATTTAGTAGAGGTAGAGAATAAGACCCTTATATGGTTAATTAACTTTCATATTCTATTTATATCCATCTTGATTTTTCTTGGGGAATCTTGATTTAAATAGTGGTGGTTGATCCCCTAGGAGAGTGTATTCATGAAATTCCACTACCATTGTGGTAATATTTACTCATTGTCTATACCCCACATTAGATAGATAACATGACTCTACTCTTATTGGATGATTAATTGCCTATTTTGGGGTGTTCTATTATTAGAGAAATATTTTCCTTTTTAAAAGTTTCAATAATTAAGGAAATTTCCCCAATGTAATTTCGTATTGATTTTTATCAACTTCCCCATCTCCATTTTATATTATGAAATACTCTTCTCTATATAGAGTGGGTTATTAGCTTATATAGGTGAGTGGGATATAGAAAAACTTTTCCTATTATATTTGGCTTATTCTTATTAATGGGGAGGTAGAGGAAAATTTTCGAGGATACTCAATTTCATGAATCTACCTCATATATTAAGAACTCACACATTCTTCATGAATTTTAGTGTAAACCATGTTTTAGATGGATATGACTTCATTACATTATTCTCTGTTAATTTTATGGTTAGTGTTCTCATAGAGGAAAAAATTAATGAAATTCACTAACATGAATCACAAAATGGGAATCAAATTCTCCTTCATGTCTGAGTATTAATGGGAATCACCACTCTCTGAATATCCATTTTGGAATAAATCATAATCTTCCATGAAATTTTCCTTTATAGCATACCATTTTCTATTATTTCTTCTATGAGGTTTCACTTTTCCATTTTGATTCTCACCTTTATATTCTTTTTATAGTATTATTCCAATAGAGTCAAAAATGATCATTAATAAACATGTTCTCAGTGAAGGATATTTATCGTGAAGTGAAATAAACTTTTATGTCACTTTGTTTGAAGTTTGTTCCATATTAGAGAAGTTTATATTCCTTAAAGTAATAAAAATTAATAATTCCCATATACATGTAGTGTAATATCCCATCTTTTTTTAGGTACATCTCTCTTTGAGTTTTTCATTTGAGCCTTAGTGGACATGTATTGTATGAAGATGGGAAGTATTTTTGGTAAAATGACTTAAAGTCTAGGGATGTATGTTTTTTATAATTAATAGATTCTGAGTATAAAAATTTCAAGAGTTACCAAGGGTTATTGGTGTGTTTTTAATCCTTATGGGGTTCAGGTTTTTATAATAAAAAATTATGCTAAAAAATAATATGCAGAACAGTTAGATGATGAGTAAGTATAATACATGTCAGGTATTTATTTGCATTCAAATGTTTTCAATTGTTATAGATTTTTACCTAATTCACAACATGAATAGAGTATGTGTCATTTAATTTTATTACATATCGTGTAATTTTTTATCGGAATAAATAACAATATGAAGTAGTGGTTTTTCCAGCATATTCCTCTAAAAATAAATACATAACCTATAACTATATTACATTTGGTGTAATTTTTTGAGAAGGTTTTTAAAGGGTGTAATATGGATTATTTTTCATTCACCTCACATGAATCTTTTCACCTCTCAACTTCGGGCAGTTTTCTAGGAAATTTTGGGACCCTTCCCTCTGTTTTGGATGTCTCGTTTCTCCAATCAATCCTTGATATGTTGTTTTTATTTGGTTACCTATTCTCTTTCATCGTTCTCCAATAATTTCAGTGTAGTCTCTTGACTATATGCGTTATTGGTATTGATCTAGATCGGTTATAATGAAGAAATTGTAACAGCTTGAGTTTTTATGGACCATTTTTTTCTCATCTAATGAATTAATTTTCATTGATTTCTTTCATTTCATTAAGTCAAACATTCATTTCACATGGCACTAACTCAGTGTACATTGCATAGAACATCTATGACAACCCTGCTTTTTATTACACATTTAAGCATGATTTATTACATAAACTTCACTTGATACAATATTGAAGATCAAGATTTCAATGTATTTTGGGCTTAGGATCATTACATAACAACATAGAAAATAAAACATGCAATATATTTAATGAAAACTTACTTTACATGACCACAACATCCCCTCATACTTAGCATATTATGGGATAACCTGAGGACATGCATAAGAAAAGGGTGAGCTATAAAACCCAGTAAGGGAATAAACAACGAATAACATGAGGAATGAAATACATGTTAAACAATAGTAATATCAATAGAGAAAAAGAGAAGAATATATATAAAGGCATGATAAAGCATGATAATCATAACATGGAAATGTGGCAACAACCCTTAACGTGGAACTAGAATGAGCCAAGGCTCATTGCACATTGAGCATGAGTAAATCCTCATTGCACATGAAGCATGAGTAAAGCCACATTGGACTTTAATTAGCATGAGTAAACACCCAGTGTACATGACATATCATGATACTATACTTCACCCAATGCATTGGAGTGCTATAAGGACGCACCCTTCTTAAACATTTCATTTAATGCATAAGTGTGCCACATGGATCATATAACATGGATTCATAAAATATAATGATTTATTCCATGATAAAGTAATGTGGAATTCATACATGAAACTTTATAATCAATAAGTAAATTTTCATAAAGTTGAATACCCTTGATAGAGAAATTGGCATGGTATTCACTACCTAATGACATTGGCTTGGAAAATCAGTGCAATTTCAGCAGTGTAACAGCGTGATTTAAGAATTCATAAAAATGGTTGATGATATATTAATGGGTGTCTCATCATATGAACATGAAATGGACAGTAACAGGGTCATATATATACATTTCCCAAAAATTTTAATGGAATTTAGATTCATGATACAAAATAATTGCTTGCATGTAAATGAGGAGAGGGAAATTCCTTTTGGAATTTCAGCATAGTAACGGGTGTACATGGGAGGAATTTAATGAGAGAGAAATGGGTCTACCATAATTCAAAAATAAATAGGGAATTATGGGGTAGGTTATAAACCATACCCCAACATTTTTAATTGAAATTGAAATTGCATAACAATTTAAATAATATTGGACAAAAATGGGAAATGAAGAAAAAACCCTTACTTGGAAGTGTGCTTCCAAAAGCTTGAGAGAGGCTTGAGAGAGGCTTCATGGGAGATTATGGCACCTTGGGAGGATTATAGAGAGATGAGGGTAGAGTTTGGAATAACTCAAAAGTCTTTGAGTGAGGAAGAAGTGGGAGCTTGGGTGGGTTTATATAGGAAAGGTGGGGTAATTCATTATTATTTATGTTTGGGACACCTCACATTAAACCAATCCAAACCACAAACAAGCCCATGGTTTTTTTCCCATGGTTTTTAGAAAAGGTAAGTGGAAAAAAATATTTTATAAGGATAAAGTTCAAAGTTATTAAAATAATGGGGTTGCTTATGTGGAGGTGAGTCACACTCCCAAGGAAATCAATTTAAAAAGACAAGATATTTAATAAGCCTTGAAGGGTCCATTAATGCTTTGTAAAAGCAGTCAAACAAACCCAAAATCACATTATTTTAATGTTAAAACATATATTGGCCGTAGATAAAGCTTATATTATTTTATTACATCACTATTGGGTTATTATGATGTTATAAAGCACATTATATATTTAAATGGTATTTAATTTTTACACAAAAATTTGACAATCTCAGAAAATTATGAAAAAATCACCGTTAGATAATTACAACATCCTGAATCCAGAAATAATATTTATTTTATCTAAATAATTTACTAAATATTTTAATTTTCACTTTTAAAATAAAAACCGACTTTTATAAAAAATTCACGCGTTTTGAAAAAAATGGATTTCAACCCTTAATAAAAATTAAGATTGCATTCATAAAATTATAAAATCATTTATATTTAATAAAAATAAATTTAATAATAATAATAATATTTTATAAAAATATTATTTAATTCAAAATTCCATTAATTCATCAAAATAGATTTCTTCGTTGAATATTAACTAAATATTATATTTGTGCTTTAAAAACCATCTATAAGGTAACAATATTAAAATGAAAGTATATTTATTATTATATAAAAAAATAATTTACATGACCATAGTGCTAATGTCTTGTTACATAACCCCTTATAACACCCTTATAAGACCAAAGGGTAAGGTGTGCGATGGTGGCCGACTATTGGGGTGGCTCGGATAACATTGCTCGGTTGGTAATCTCTATCAACTTCCACTTCTCTCATAGGTGGTTCTGCCTGAGGGTAGCATATTCAAGCTCTACTTGGGCTTTGTCAAGAGCGAAGCCCAAAGACGCAACCACCTTTATGGTCTCTGAAAATGGGCTTTGTATGGGGCACGTCTACTAGATAAGGTCATCACTTCCTTTGTCTGAGTAAATTGAATTTGTTAAAGCCCTATATTTATACTAATCATGTGATCACTGTTCAATGGATATATTAGTAATGGTCACAATTCTTAACAGTATTTTAAAATCCAAAAATATAAAACCAAAGAAGATGACATTTTATATGAACATTTTACATAAAGATACATTTAATTAGATCAAGATAGGTTTCCATTAATGAATGTTTGGGTCGTTACAATCTTCCCCCCTTTAAGAAATATCACCCTTGAAAATTTTTTCCCAGACTAAAACAGATGTGGGTAACTCTGCTTCATCATTTCCTCTGATTCCCATGTCGCTTCTTCAAACATGTGGTTTCGCCACAACACCTTGACGAGGGGCATTGTCTTATTTCATAGAACTTTTTCTCTACGTTCTAAGATCTTCACTGGTTTCTCCTCATAATAAATATCATTCTCTAACTGTACCACTCTAAAGAGAGTACATGTGAAGGGTCCAGTATGTACTTCCTTAATAGGGATACATGAAAGACATCATGTACTTTATCCATGGTAGGTGGAAGTTCTAGTCGATAGGCCACAACCCCGACATGATCAAGAATATCAAAGGGGCCAAGGTACCATGGACATAACTTCCCATTCTTTCAAAACCTCGCGACCTTCTTCCATGGATATATGCGTATAAATACCATGTCTGCAACTTAAAACTCAAGGACTAGTCAACGGTTATCTACATAACTCTTTTTTTGAATCTGGGATGCCTTGATATGATACTGAATGGTTTTCACCTTCTCCAACATTTCTTTGACCATTTCTGGTCCAAGAAGCTTATTCTCACTGACGTCATCCCAACATGTTGGTGTGCTGCATCTTTTCCCATAAAGGGATTCATATGGTGTTGTTTGGATGCTTGAGTAGAAACTGTTATTATAATAGAACTCAACCAGAGGAAGATGTTGATCTTATCCTCCTTTAAAGTACATTTAGTATGCTCTCAACATGTCCTCAAGTGTTTGAATAGTCATCTCGGATTGGCCATCAGTTTGAGGATGATAGGTTGTACTGAAGTTCAGTTCAGTATTCAGAGAATGTTTAAGACTCTTCAAAAACATAGAGGTGAATCATGGATCTCGATCAGACACAATAGATAGTGGTACTCCATGTATCCCACCACATCCCTGATATATATCTATGCCACTTGATCCAAGGAGAAATCCTCCTAAATAGCAATGAAGTGTGCAGCATTTGTAAGATGATCCACAATAACCCAGATTGCATTGTTGCCTTTGGATGTCTTCGGTAGTCCGGTGACAAAGTCCATTGTGATGTTCTCCTATTTCCATTCTAGTATGGGAAATGGCTGCATTATACCCTTCATCTTCTGCCTCTCGGCCTTCACTTGCTGACACACCAGACACTTTGATGTATATTCGTCGATCTCTTTCTTCATATTATCCCACCAATAATGCTCTAAAAGATCTTGATACCTCTTTTTGTTTCCTGGGTGAATGGAGAAACTTTAACTATTTGCATCATCCAAAAGTTCCATCTTCAGCACCAGACTTGATGGAACACATAGTATTTTCCCAAATCTCAAAATTCATTCTTTTTTAACATTAAACTCGAGGATTTCCCTTTTTTGATAGCTTCAAATTTTTATTGAATTCCAACATTATCCTTTTGAGCATCCTTTAACATTTCCAAAAGTGATTATTAAGCTATCACTTGTGAAAAGATTGATGATTTTACCTTCGTTATGATTCCCATGTCCATATTCATCAAATATAAGAAGAATGGATCCTTTTAAATTCTCATTAATGATAAAATCATTGGGTCCTTTATACTTAGGGAATCTTCCACCTTGTTCACTTTCCCAGGGTGGTAATGGATCGAGCAGTCATAGTCTTTGATCATCTCTAAACATCTTCGTTGGAACATGTTCAACTCTTTTTGAGTGAATATATACATTAGGCTTTTGTGGTCTGTATATATTTTTCATTTCTCCCCAAAGATATAATGCCGCCAAATTTTCAAAGTGAAGATCACTGCAGCCAACTAGAGTTCATGTGTTGGATAGTTATGTTCATGAACTTTCAATTGCCTTGAAGCATAGGCAATGACTTTGTCATGTTGCATCAACACACATCACAGGACCTTCATCTAAGAATCACTAAATACCACAAAAATTTATCCACTTGTGGGTAAAGTGAGCATGGGCATAGTGATAAGCCTTCTTTTCAACTCCTTGAAGCTTTCTTCACATTCATCACTCAAAAAAACTTTACTCACATCCGAGTTAGCTTAGTAAGAGGGTTGGATGATCATGATAAATTTCTCACAAATCGTCGATAATATCCAGCTAACCCCAATAAGCTATGAATATCCATTATCGATGTTGGCCTCATCCATCCCTCAATTGCATCTGTTTTGGAGGGATCCACAGATATCACATTGATTGTGATGATATGGACTAAGAATGAGACCTCCTTCAACCATAACTCACACTTGATGTACTTTGCATTAAGCTTCTCCTTCTACAAGGTCTCTAGTATAGTTCTCAAATGATCCTCATGATCCTCCTTGGTTTTGGAGTATATCAGAATATCATCTATAAAGACTACCACAAGTTTTTCAAGGTAATATCTAAAGACTCTATTCATCATGTCCAAGAATATTTCTACAGCATTAGTGTGTCTAAAAGGCATTACTATGAATTCATAGTGCCCGTATCTTGTACGAAAAGCAGTCTTGGGGATATCTTCCTTCTTCACCCTTACTTGATAATATCCCAACCGCAAATCCACATTATAGAAGTATTGTGCTCTTTGCAGTTGATCGAACAAGTCATCAATTAATGGGAGAGGATACTTTTTCTTTATCATGATTTTGTTGAGCTCATGATAATCGATGAAAAGGTGCATTGACACATCCTTCTTCTTGACAAAGAGGACTGGTGCACCCCATGGTGAAGCACTTGGGTGCATAAACCCTATATCTGGATACTCTTGTAGTTATTTATTTATATCCTCAAGATCCACAACATCAATTCTATATGGATTCTGGGGTATTGGAAACTCTCTAGGTATAAGATCAATTGAGACTTCAACATCTCTTCTAGGAGGAAGAATAGGAAATTCCTTGGGAAACACTTCGGTTAATTCCCTCACAATAGGCATGTCTTCTAGGATGGTTGACTCCTTAGACTCAATCATATGATCCAGATATGCATGCTCGTAGGGAAGTAATATCTACGCTTGAGATGATGGATCTAAAGTAGATTCATCTTCCTCCTTTCACTTGTATAGAATCGGGGGTCGATTCTCCACATGGAGAGTGATTTCCCTCTCCTGGAAATTTATGTTGGCTCTATATAAGTAAAGCCAATCCATGCCAAGAATTGAATCAAATTCTACCAGAGGTTGTATGAAGAGGTTCGCTGGGAAGTTCAATCAATAGATTATGATAGGGGAGGAGTTATATTCATGGGATGCAATGATTTCACTATTTTATGTACTCACCGACATCTTCACTTCCATGATTTATGGTGGTGTTGGGATTATTCTACTAAAATCTCAAGATATAAAATAATGTGTAGAACCTGAATCAAAAAGTAAGTTCTCTATTCCGGAATTAATAACTAGAGTACCTATCACCACTTTATTTTTGGGGTTCACTTTGGTAGCAGTGATGGAAAAAGCTCTCCCTTGCTGCCTTGGAGTTTGTTGGTTGCCTCCAAAAACCCTTGGCTTAGGCCACTGATTTGAAAGATGCTCTGGTTCTTTATAGTTGTAGCAATAAAACAAGTGTTGTGGTTTGAAAGGATCGTTCCTCTCCACTGTCGCAGTCGTGGGTCTTTCTTGCTGACAGATAACAGCCAGGTGCCCTTCTCTTCCACACCTAAAGCATTTTCTTGTACCCTTCAGGCAATTTCCAGGGTACTTCTTTCCGCACCTTTGGCAAGTGGTGTACTGGATCTTCTTAACACCCTTGTATTTATCCATAGGACTTCCATTATGAAGTCCACCTTATGCTTCTTATCCCCATGATACCCCTAAGATTCTCCAATCTCCATTTTGACCTTGAGGTCACATCGGACAATTTCCTCATAGCTGTCCAAGTCATGGATCGCTAGTGCTTCCCACGGGCTAGGTTTCAGCCCACAAAAGAAGCGGTCAACCTTTCATTCGGGGGTAACGACAAAGTTGAATGCGTATCATGCAAGCCTTGTGATGTTTTCCTCGTACGCTCCAGCAGATTCATTATACTTATTCTTGAGGGAAAGGAAGTCCCTTTCCATCTTAAGTCGGAGTGTGCACAGAAAATATTTATCGAAAAAACATCTTCCAGAAATCCTTTCATTCCAATGCATAGATCTCCTCCTCAGGCTTCATATTTTTTATCAATTCCCACCATTGATCAGCTTCACCCTCCATACGATAATCATCCATGTGAACCTTCTCTTGTACAGAACATTGAAGTATGGATAAGATCTATTCAATGGAGTTGATCCATTGTTCAGTGATTGAGGGATCTGATGATCCATTAAAATTATGAGGCTTTTGTCTCATGAAGCTATCGATAGCGACTTATTCTTTCTTAGGGGGGGCTGAACGTTCTTCTTGACCCATGTTTCTATTCAAATCTTGAGTTAACTGAGAGAGAATCTTGACAAAGTTCGTGATTCCCACTCCCATTGGATTGGACATCTCATTAGTACAATCCTCACATTGATCTTCACATCGGTTGTTAGCCCGAGTCCTCATATTACCGGCCATTGGCTGGAATAAAAGAAAATTTAGGGGTAACACATAAAAGGTAATCCAAGGACAAAACTAATTAATTATAAATAAATTTTATTTCCTTAACATGTGAATCTATTGGCTTAATTCTATGTCATCTATGATTTACTTTCTAACATATATTCCTAGGGAATTCTTTTTTCCCTTAATAATGGTTTATAATAAGCTTGTGAATTTACCAAAGCATATACCTTGAGAGTTTTATAACCAAGAGTGCAGTAAGGCCTGTTTTTGTACACCAGTTCTCGTTCGAGTCTTTCTCAAAGTGGTGTTTTCAGGTTTTACCCCTAGGATACATCTGTGCTAGAGCCCCCTCTACCTCCTCATATCGAGACATGGATGTATTTCCTTGATAAACTACTTAATCAATACTCACTAAAACTCAAATATTTTTTTATTGAACTTAGTCTTGTCTCTAAGGTTTCAGTAGGGTTTTCTAATCTTAATCCCAAAAATAACTAAACATATCATATGATTCCAACTATGACAACCCTTATTTTTATTACACACTTAAACATGATTTATTACATAAACTTCACTTGATACAACATATAATATCGAGTGGTCTAGTGTCTTTGGGGCTTAGGATCATTACATAACAACTTATAACATAAAACATTCAACATATTTAATGAAAACTTCCTTTACATGACCACTACCTTCCCTCGTACTTAGCATTGCATGGGATAACTTGAGGGCATGCATAAAAAAGGGTGAGCTATAAAGCCCAATAGGGGAATAAACAAGGAATAACATGAGTAATGAAACACATGTTAAAAAATAGGCATATATATAGATAAAAATATTATCATATTCATAAAGGCATGATGAATCATGAGAATCATAACATATAAATGTGGCAACAACTCTTAACATGGAATTATCACGAGCCAATGCTCATTGCACATGGAGCATGAGTAAATCCTCGTTGCACATGAAGCACAAGTAAAGCCTCATTGCACTTGAATTAGCATGAATAAACACCCATTTCACATGATTTATCATGATACTATACTTCACCCAATGCATTGGAGCGCTATAAGGGCGCACCCTTCTTAAACATTTCATTTCATGCATAAGTGTGCCACATGGATCATATAACATGGATTCATAAAACATAATCATTTATTACATGATAAAGTAATGTGGAATTAATTTATGAAACATTATAACCAATAAGTAATTGTTCATAAAGGTGAATACCCTTGATAGAGAAATGGGCATGGTATTCACTACACAATGACATTGGCTTAGAAAATCAGTGCAATTTCGGCAGCGTAACGACGTCATGTAAGAATTCATAAAAATGGTTGATGAGAGAGAAAGGGGTGTCTCATCAAATGTACTTGAAATGGATAGTAATGGGGTCCTATAGATACATGTACCAACAATTTTAATGGAATTTAGATTCATGATACAAAACAATTTCTTGAATGTAAATGTGGAGAGGGAAATTCTTTTCGGAATTTCGGCATAGTAACGGGTGTACATGGGAGGAATTTAATGAGAAAGAAAGGGGTCTACCATAATTCATAAATAAATAGGGCAGTATGTGGGAGGTTCAAAACCATACCCCAACATTTATAATTGAAATTAAAATGGTATAAAAATTTAAATAATATTGGACAAAATGAGAATGAAAGAAAAAACCCTTACTTGGAAGTGTGCTTATAAAGGCTTGAGAGAGGCTTCTTGAGATATTTGGGCACCTTGGGAGGATTCTATAGAGAGGAGGGAAGATTTTGGATGAACTCCAAAGGCTTTGAGTGATGATCAATTTGGATTTTGGGTGGGTTTATATAGGAAAGGTGAGGGAATTCTTTATTATTTTCGTTTGAGACACCTCAAATTAAACTAATCCAAACCACAAACCATACCACGGTTTTGTCCCATGTTTTTTGGAAAAGGGAAGTGGAAAACAATATTTTATAAGGATTAAGTCCGAACATATTATAATAATGGGGTTTCTTATGTGGAGGTGAGTCACACTTCCAAGGAAATCAATTTAAAAAGACAATATGTTTAATAAGCCTTATAGGGTCCATTAATGCTTTGTATGATAAGTCAAACAAACCCAAAATCACATTATTTTAATGTTAAAACATATATTGGCCGAACATAATGCTTATTGTATTTTATTACATCACTATTGGGTCATGATGATGTCATAAAACACATTAACAGTATTTAATATTTACCCAAAAATATTACTGTCTCAGAAAATTATGAAAAATTCACCATTAGATCATTTCAACATCCTCATTCCAGAAATAATATTTATTTTATCTAAATAATTTTATAAATATGTTAATTTTCACTTTTAAAATAAAAATTGACAATTATCTAAAATTCATGAATTTTGACAAAAATGGCTTTCAAACCTTAATAAAAATTACGATTAGATTCATAAAATTATACAATAAATTATATTTAATTAAAAAATTAATAATAATAATAATAATAATAATTTATTAAAATATTATTTAATTCAAAAAATTATTAATTCATCAAAATAGAGTTCTTAGTTGAATATTAACTAAAAATACTATTTGTTCTTTAAAAACCATCTACAAGGTAACAATAATATAATGAAAGTATATTCATTATTAATAAAAAAATAATGTAGATGTCCATAGTGATAATGACTTGTTACATGACCCCTTATAACAACAACATAATACTGAAGGGTAAGGTGTGCGATGGTGACCGACTCTTGGGGTGGCTCGGATAACATTCCTCAGGTGGTAATCTCTATCAACTTCCACTTCCCTCATAGGTGGTTCCACTCGATCATAACATATTCAATCTCAGCTTGGTCTTGGTCAAGAGCGAATCCCAATGACACAACCTCCTTTCTGAGGTCAGACAAATGGGATTCGTATGGGGCACGTCTACAGGATGAGGCCATTACTTCCTTTCTCTGAGTAAATTGGATTTGTTGAAGCCCTATATTTATACTAATCATGTGATCACTGTTCAACGGCTATATTATCAATGGTCACAATTCTTAACAGTATTTTAAAATCCAAAAACATAAAACCAAAGAAGTTGAGATTTTATATAAACATTTTACATAAAGAGACATTTAATTAGATCAAGAGGTATTTCCATTAATGAATGTTTGGGTCGTTACAACATCGACTTGGATTATGTTACATACAACACCGACATGGCGTACCATACACGCAACACCGATGTTTCTACGAAACATCATTTTTTATTATAATTATTTATTTGAGATAATTATAACATTTCCATTAAAACCAGTTATTTAAATAATAATAACTAATTTTAAAATATTTTCTATAATTTTTTTATATAAATAAAACATATTAATAATGAAAGATATGCTTTTTGGTAAAGTCCTTATATGCTTAAAAATACTACTTTCTCAAACAAACTACTTTTAATGTCCCTATGTGAAAACTAACAAAATTAATTTTAGACACATTAATAAATTTAATTTGATAAAATAAACATCTTATTTGAATTTATAATAACAAAATATTCTTAGGGATATTTTTTCAGATTTTTCTGATAAACTTTATTTTTGGATGAATACTGAAAAATATAGCATTTTAATTTAAAATAGCTTTTTCATATAATTTATTTATAAGGTTAAATTATATTTTAAAATTGAATTGAAGTTTAATTAGATTGTATTTTCTTAAATTAATTCAATTTATATCATTGATATATATTACACTATTAACTTGGGTATAAAAACTTAGCAAACTTTTGAATGTCTCTACTTGAAAAACATGCATTGACAACCCGACTAGAGGATTAATTTTAGATTAATTTCTATTACTTATGTGATTGGAATTTGGAAAAATAGATTCCATATTCATAATTAGAATAATTTATAATGTCTAATAAGTTCAACTTAGTTTTTTGACCAAAATGATTAGTGAATGTAATTAAAATTAATTAAATCAATTAAGGTATAATTAAGCTTAACCCAATTGGAAAAGGAAACTACACCCATGATTTTGAACCATGGGTATAGTCTACACCCATGTTTTTGGGAACCATGACCTGTTAAGGCAATGATATAGACATATACCCTTGGTTTCTATACAAATCGTGGGTATAGGTCGCATGGATTTTTCCATACCCAAGGTTTCAATAAAACAATGTGTATAGATCTATACTCATGATTTAGAAAACAGTGGGTATATATATTCCTATAAGACAACTGATACCCAAAGTTATAAAAATTTTGGGTATAAGTAACTGTCGAAATTTTGTAGTATCACCACCATGTCTTATTCTACTAGCTCCATAACCTGCAAATTAGATAAAACGTACAATTTACATTCCATTAATTAAGAATTTTCTACATTTAGAATCCAACCGAAAACTTTTAATAATTTTAAAATCATATAAAACACTAAAACAAACATATAAATCCATAAAAATCAATTGAAGTCTTTAAAAAACTTCACAAGTCTTCTTACTTCTATGTCAAAAATGGAGGTGATAAATATCTCCCCCATCATCAACATCCTCATACTTAACCTCATAATCATCAGTATCATCATCTCACCAACAACATCATCTGGAGAAGCAATATCATCAACAACATCATCTACACCACCTTCTTCTCAATCTCTACTAGGACCCTCATTAGCATCAGTTGAGGCATCATTTCAAGAACACATCAGTTCCATATATGAATAAATACTAGTAGAATCCTCTGATGGAAGTGATTGATTTATAACCGACATAACTTCCAAGAATTTCTCGGTGATCATCTTACTTCTTTCACGATCCTATTTACTTATTTTTTGCTCCTTTAAACCTGTTTTTTTCTTAAGTTTCTTATGCATGGGGTTTTTGCATCTTGAGGGTCTAAGCGCCTTGAGAGGAGCCTGATGGGGACTAATACCTATAGGGGATAATGTTTTACCCTGGTCAACTTCGGACTCTTACCTGGTCCTCATCATCTAATACCTAACACAAATGATCATTCGGTCTAAAGTTGTAATATTATTTATCATCAAGGGCCTCCACGATAGTCTGTTTAAAATATAAACAATATAATTAATTAGGAATTTCATATAAATATTTGAAATATAAATAAAAAACTAACAATATTTTCTTGTGTTTGTGAATTTAATTCACTTTCTTATTTTTTATTCATACTTGAGAAAAATAATTTAACTCGAGGTAAAAAACCTTCAATTCCAAATATATCTTTATAAAAATGACATTTATTAATATACCCATATTAGAAATGTAAACAGTTTATAATGTTGAATAAAATTAATATTGAGTAACTTTTAAATTAATGAAAAATTCAGAATTAATGTGATAAAAAAGCAGGAAAATTCATATATAAAAGCTAATCATAAACAGTTTATAATTTTAGGTACTCATTATAAAAATTAAAATTTCTTTTATATGAATGATTTATAATCATTTCAAAATATGAACTCCATATTATTCATTATATTACCAATTGTCCATTAGGCCTAAGGGGATAATGTCCAATTTTCCAATTAGGCCTAATGGAAAATTGTCCAATCGGATTAATGGTATAGTGTCCAATTGACATATAGGTCTAATGGTCAATTTTCCATTACAACTAATGGTATAATGTCTAATTATCATATAGGCCTAATGACCAATTGGCACAGAGACCTGATGACCAATTGGGCTGAATTTCAAATTTTCTTATAGGATAAATGTTCAATTGGACAATATGCCTAATAGGAAAATTGGCTATTAGTCCTGTAATCCAATTTGAAATTAAGCCGATAGGCCAATTGGAAATTATTCAATTTTTCCTAATGTTCAGTTGGCCTATAGGCCTATAGAAAACTTGGCCAATTAGAAATTATTCCATTATACCCAATGGACAATTCACCTATAGGACTAATGGCTATTTGAAAAGGGTATTTTCACCCTTTTAATAAAAGTATTAATGACATAAAAACATAAAATTCAGCATGAAAAAATAACCTAAGTAACAATATAAATAATAACATTATTTTAATTCAGATTAATGTACCTGGAGCTTCTCTTACTCAAAAATTGTAGTGTGCACCAATGTGTGTACATATTCCATTTAATATTCGTTCTTTTTGTTTTCTCCAAATGCTTCATAAAAAAATTCAAATATAGACAATAAGAATTAAATTTTATATTCAAACCATTAAATATTGGTAAGAACTTAAATTTATATGTCTTCAAATATGTAATAATTTATTTATATTGAGTTTTTTTAAAAGTCAGAGAATGTGGGTACACCCTCTAAATCAGAATGAACTCTCCTCCTCCAACCAACATAGAACTCATGCTTATATGATCGCCAAAAATCCCTAAGATCCATCAACCTTGCAGTCTTAGCAGCTTCTTCAATAGGAATGTTAAACCAAATCTGGGACAAATTGATTATTTCATATAAATACAATGATAATATAGATATAAATTTATGAAATTTCCCTACCCATATCTTCCCTATACCTTTTCCTTGATGTATTTATTGAGATATTTCCCTGAGATCAGTTCCACATGAATGATATCATGGTACTTGGATAATGTGGTCAGGGAACTTCTACACTGCCTTGCATTTTTACCTACCATCTAATTTAATCCATTTTAATCCACCATTATCTATGTATAGTGTTTCCAGTATTCCTACATATGAGCGCTCCCATTTTGGCTAGAAGAGGATCCCATTGAATAAGAAAAGTAGGGTAAAAAAGAATAATTAAGTCACGGTACAATAGGACAAAAATGAAGTGATATAATTTGACACATTTATAATAAAAACCTGTTGTAGGCAGCTCAAGAGAATTTGATGGATCTATGGGTTGTCCTGGATCAACAGCCTCTAAAGGAATTGTTTGTTCCAATGCATGATCTGAGTGGTATTCATGCACTTGAGTGTAAGCTAAAGGAACAGACTAATCAGATGTTGGAAGGATGGTAGGAATTAGAGGCATTGTAGACATGGTAGAATATGGCTAGTAGGATAGGGGATATATCTAATGGGTGATAAAGATACTCATTATGAGAATGGTGAACTACTGCCTCTCTAAATGATGATTGTTCATTTTTCATTTACCACCTCTCATGATGTACATTATGATGGAAACGCTATTTATATATGTCATATATTATTTTATTTATGACTTCAAGCTTCTTTATTCCTTTTATAACAAATATATTTTTTACTTTCCATGGGTGTAAATATGATAATTTTGTTTGAGGAAGTATGGACTACCACCCCCTTAAAGCAATGTGATTCATTCACACAATACACGGAATGTATTAAGGATGGGTTTAGTGAAATTATATGATATATATTATATAATCATTCTACTGTAATAATTATACACATACATATATAGATACTTATATGTCATTTTTTCTTTCATTCAATTTGACAATAAAAAACAGAATCAGTGTTCATGTGTATGTATGGATTACCATCTCCATGAACAATGTATTCCATTTCATACTTTTATATTCTATATATTATTATAATACACATATACTGAATATATTTTTTTTATTTCATGTTTCAAATTCTATAAATCAGGATATAAGTTTAAGGACCATAGATTTAATAAATTAAGAAACATGTAAAGAACAAAGTGAATATTACCTGAAGTGAAACCTTAACATAGGATTGTTAACAAGTAGGTAATATAAGGTCATAATACAACCGTATATGGTATTTTTAATGACCCGTCCTAGAGAGGCTCATTCCATGACTACCCCAATCAAACCTCCAATAGGCTAGGGGTTTGCGACTAGCACCGAGTAGTCATATCCCAGAAATAGGAGGCTTTTGCCAACATACATATACCCATGCACACATCTCCAAGACCAAAAAATGATGAAATGTAAAAACATTAAGTAAAAAAGAATGAATACCAACAACATACCGTCAACAGAGTATGACATTAGAAAATTGGAAAGTAAATACGGGAAAATACAAGCCAACTGAAAAATGAGAGTGGAAAAGTGAATGCATAAGTTCCTAAAACTCGTCTCTAGAAAACCCTATCTAAAGGGAAAGGTACCAAATGGGTATCGGAACTCATAGGAGCACACCATGACTATCTATACTCACTAAGAACAACCTGGTCCTAGTTCACCGAGGACTCTGTCAAAGTGTTGATCGCTTGTACAAGACACAGAATGTGCGAGCAAAGCCCGTGTAGGGTTGAGTAAAACAATACTCTGTAGGACACCCTGAAATCATCAAAGAAAATATACTACATAGGAAATTGAAAAGGAACACCATGAAGGAAGACCATTAAGGAAGACCACTAAAGGACTCCATGAAGTAATACCATAAAGGAACACAACTAATGAACACCACTAAGGAACACCACGAAGGAACACCACAAAGGACCACCACAAAGGAACACCGCGAAGGAACACCAAGAAGTAACACCACTAAGGAACACCACGAAGGAAAAAACTAAGGAATACAATGAAGGAACACCACTAAGAAATGCCACTAAAGAACACCACTAAGGAACACCATGAAGAAACACCATGAAGGAACACCACAAAAGAACACCACGAAGGAACTCCACTAAGGAACACCACAAAGGAACACCACTAAGGAACACCACTAAAGAACCCCACTAAGGAACACCACCAAGGAACTCCACCAAGGAACTCCACTAAGGAACTCCACTAAATAACACTACAAAGGAACACCACGATGAAACACGATGAAGGAACACTACATAGGAACACCATGATGGAACTCCACGAGGGAACAACACGAAGGAACAACACTAAGGAACACAATGAAGGAAAACCACTAAGGAACACCTTTAAGGAACACAACAAAGCAACACCACTAAGAAACACCACTAACGAACACTGCGAAGGAACACCACTAAGGGACACCACTAACGAACACCATGGAGGAACCTCACAAAGGGATACCATGAAGGAACACCCCAAATGAACCACAAAAAAGGAACACCACTAAGGAATACCACTAAGGAAAACCACTTAGGAACACCACTAAGGGACACCACTAAGGTACACCACTATGGATCATCACTAAGTAACACCATGAAGTAACACCATAAATGAACACCATAAAGTAACACCACACAGAAATACCTGAATTATATCAAATAGAAATACATTAAGTATACCACATGGAAATACACAAAGTATACCACATATAAATACACGAAGTATACCACATAGAAATACATGAAGTATAATCATCTCACACAAGTATAAGTCTATTTCTATAAAAGAATTATTATCAGACATTGTCCAAAGAACACCCCGTATTCATAAGATACTATGTTTCGATAACACATGTAGAGTCGATAACACACTAATTGTCGATAACACATTGAGTGTCGCTAACACACAAAGTGTTGATAAAACACAGAGTTTCGATAGCACACAGAGTTTTGATAACACGCAAAAGTGTTGATAGATCATTTATCCCCCAATTCACATAGTCACCAAGTTACATAGTTTTAATATCACAGTTTCAAGATCACAGCCAGCCACAGGATACCGCTCATAGCGTGCTTCTCCTGGGAGAACTTAATCCTCAAGCCAAAAGTTATTATTTTAACATCCATAACAACTCACTTATATTATCTCAAAAGTACAGTATCATCTAAAATGTTCTAAATCCAAAAATATTTTATCAAACGGGAACAAGGTTTAGAATTTATAGCTGTTTTACTGATAAGGTATCACCCATCCTGGTCCGAGTTTGAGCCAACCTACCAGACCTGACTCGACCCACCAATCGACCCAGCCTGGTCTGGTCAACCCGACCTGGTTCAGCCGACCTGGTCCAGCTGACCTGACCAAACCTGGTCAGGTCCAATATATCTTGGCCCACTAGGCCTACTAGACCCGATGTGCTAGGCTGCTGGAGCATCTCAGCTGCTCCGATTCGGCTCGTGTTGTAGGATGGTTTGCTATGTCGCCCACGGTCCACCCTGACCACATGCCTCTATGCTAACATGGTGTTGATCCGTCTTCCACATAGTTGTGCCACTACACCGACTACACCATGGCCTTGACACTATAGTTTACTCCGACACAAAATGGTTTCATGTACCTCAGTCAATGTTGTAGCCTCTTACTATGGCCTATGCCCCTCGACCACGCCAGCTCCAATATGGATCCATGGTCGCACTCCTCCTGGATCGACCCCGCCGGCCACCATATTAGGTCCCACCGTCTTGCCCTCGTGATCCACCAGGAACAGAAGTTAACCACCTCCATGATATCATGAGGTAGTCGGTTCTTTGGTCTCAGGTTATTTCACCATGAATCGAAGGTGCAACAATCAATCCACTCATGCAATCACGAAGAACTTGAAGAATGTGAAGAACAAGGGGAAATGTAGAAGAAAAAAATGAAACTAAATGACCAATCTTGTATTTTTTCATGTCTTCCTTGATTCAACCTTGTTATAGGGATCATGAAGAACAATTAAATCATACAGATCTAACACCCATTTAATTCCCACAAGATAACTCTCATCCTACAATTGATCGAACTATGGATCAAATTTTCATGGGTTGGTATGCATTCATTTTCAAATTTAAGAATGGGGAACAAATAACAATGAAAAAACACCCTGCCTTGAGTGTGTATCGGCTATTGATGAGGAACGGTTTCATTATCACTATTAATGAGATCCCCCAACTATGTTGGTACGACGATCCATGATCTGATCTCTGATCTGTCGTTGTTTTTTTGAGAGGATTCTATCTCCAATCTCTCCCTAGAGATTTTCCAATTTTCCAAGGGTTATTAATCTTACCCTGATATTTCCTCATAAGTATTTATTTTAAAGTTAATCATTGTTATGTTAACAAAATAATTTATCTTTAAATTATTTAATGATGATTGCATCATTTTTGGGTTTTTCCACATAAGGCTCCTGTCAACTAAAGTTATGTCACGGATAGGGAAAACACTACATTATAAACTCAATAGTGGTCTCATATTTTTAATCCAAGTCTCCATTAATGAGTTATTAGGATTTCAAAATAAAATAATTTTTCTTTAATTATTTTATTAATGGTTACGTCCAAAAAAATATTTCACAGCCGGGCGACGTCGGAAAATGATAGGCCTCTCCAAAGATAAATTCACTTCTCTTAACACAAAAGTGGCATTGGATTTCTGATTTAGGCACCCGTTTAATAGGTATTACTCTTTTTCAAGAAAACAGTGTGTTCATGCTATTAAAACATTACATTTTTCAATGAACTATTCCAAGCACATCGGGCCTCGAATTCACACATTGTCTCAGTGCCTTTTCATGGAATCGTCTGAAATAATTTCTAAAAATAAATTTATGAAAATATAAGTCATTAAATTAATCCCGCCATAGAGCTTTAAGTCTCCAAAAAAACAAACCTAGGGCTACACAAATAGATGAGTTTACTGAGCATGAAATGTCTCACACTCAGTATCTTTGAGTCATACCTCCTTGAATCACTGTCGGAGTGGAGGGGTGGCAGCCATCAACTGGAGTCATGTTTCTACATATCCATCTTCAATGTATATTTGAAATTTGGAAAACATATCTGATTCCTCGCACAAAAACTACAAGCTGGATATCTGACTGAGAGTTTCTTCCACCATGTTCCCCTTCCCAGGGGTATAGAAAAACTCAAAGCCCTAATACTGGCAGAACTATAGACAATGCCCATTTCTCAACCTTTGATGGATCCACTTCAAATATACCACCACTATAGAAAACGTAGGACTCATAACACCCACTGTATCAAAATTCATCAAGCCAATTAATGAGAAATCGGTGGCACCCTTCTTTGTTTGAGTCCATTCTCTGCATCTTGGGTTTCTTTTTCACCAAAAAAGAAAACCTCATTCCACCACTGTAGAAACACTGCATTCATCACACAAAATATTCAATATTAGCATGAATAATAGGAAACTATTCCATTACCTGATTAACATCATAAGGCCTCGATTCCACTACCAAGATATCCCAAGTGAAACTCTCACCTCTAAGAGTTAGGTCGTAATGTCGACACTAGTGCATGATCATTGGGTCTCCTCTAGTTGGAGTCTCCATGTTTGAGGGTCGATTCAATTGTTCAACTGTAATATCTGAGACTCAAACAATATTCAAAGAAAGAAAATAGTGACTAGTATATGTGTCTATCAATATAGAAGATAAGTTAAAATAGATACACATAGTACCAAAAATCATTCACGGAGCCCCTGTGTAATAAGCCTTGATCGCATGTAGTTGTCCCCTCTCTTGAAATCCATCTCCCTGAGCCTGGTGTGAACCACATGAGGGTGGTGGTGGTAACTTGTAGAAACTTAGACCACCTCCTACTAATCTCCTTGCTTCTCTTCCACGTCTGTCTCCATGTGGACCCACTTGGTCATATTTTCCCACTAATGATTATCCCTGATTGTATCTGTTATTCCAAGGAACTCTTAACCAAAAAGGTTCTATATAGAACCCCAGAAAAGATAGGAATGAATATATGGATAAAAATTTATTTGATTTACCTATGTATACCTCACTTTAATGTTCGATCCCTACTGTACTGGTTGTGTATCACATCTGTTGAGTACCTAGAAATGTTGTTATACCTCGATGAATACTCAGATACTGACACATAATCCTTCTAGAGTTGTATAAGCTCATAGAAATTATTATATATTATCTTATAATGTGGGAACTCCTTTATAAAATGGTTATAAAACTCTATCCATGGAAAAGTTTCCTTATCACAAGATTGGGTATCCAAACCCCACCATCGCCCTGCTAATCCATGTAGAAGGCTTGCTGTCAAGACCACCATCTGATCAGATGGTGTCCTGATTAGATAGAAAACATAGATCACCACCTCCAGATAGTCCTCAACTACCTGTGGGATGGGCTCACCTCATAACCTAAGGGGTCTCTATCTCTGATACTCATGAAGAGTGCTTAGCTTGTGCTCCTCATCCGCTTGTACTATGGGAACCATGTGTTTCTCTATAGGTGGTGGTATAGCCGGTGCTGATTAGCCACTGGAAGTGGCTAATATTAATTTTTAATATCATTATATCAATTATTACAAAGTCTATAAACATTGTTTTTAATTAATTATATAAATAGAACTTCATTTCTCATCTCAAATGCAATTCGTGTTTAAAATGAAAATTTGGGCCCAATCAATCATCTTTTTGTGGAGAACATTATATTCATTTTTTAAATTTTATATTCTTTTATATGATTGATCACTTTGTTTGGAATATTTTATCTTTTAGGATTGATGGATAAATCTCAAGAGATGATGGATATTTTTCAGCATGAATGCAGAAATTTAGCGGACAAAGCATAATGGGCCTATGGCCCATCTAATAGAAGTGGGGCCCACAAACCAAGCCCAATGAAGCTAAAAGTTTTACAGTAGAAAGATAAGAATATGGAAATCAGTTTATTCAACTGTGTCCAGAGCTAATTCCTTTGTTTTTATAGAGATATATGGATCCGAAGTTTACATTTAAACGGTGGGACCGATATGAACGCCCATAAATTTGTCCCACCATTTTTGGAATAACATTCTAAAGGATACACCAAATTACCTGAAATTTGGACATATGATAGAGGAAACATGGAAGAAGATATTTTTCTACTACGACCACTGATGATTCGGCCATATTTAATGTCAAATTTGAACGTCCAAAAGGAGGATGAATCTTGACAGTTTTCTCGGTCAACATCGAAACGTCAAATTCCCTTGATTTTCTCACTCTCTTTTTAACTCTCCCAATTAATGGGGATAGAATTTATTGTTTTGGGTTGTCTCTAAGGATCCTAATATTTATATATAAGTAGCTGGTGGTGAAGGGATTTATCATCTAATATTTTTTCTTTCAATTGATGTTTTTCTTTCATCCATTGTATTTATTTCAGTTGTAATTTCCCTCTTTCGTTTTGTAATCGCATTGACAATTCTTCTAATGTACGTTTTTTCATTCACATTTAGTATTTTAATAAAATTTATTCTTCTTCTCCTCTATGTTTTATTTTCCTTTTCTTCACACGTTGATACCGTTGAATCAAAGGGTGAATTTATTCACACCCACACTTGTGAATTCATCACACAACGGTGGAGTGTTCATTTTTCAATTTTTGTTTCTTCATCAATCCAGCTTCTTTAAGTCAACTACCCGCTACAATTGATAGAATATCATCAATGGAGGGCTAAACTTTTATTGGTTGATACTAGGGTGTTGCATGGGCTGGATTGAATGTTATTTTATGTTCTTTAACTCTTAAATTTGTTCTTAATTTTAAGAGTTCCTTTCTTTGATTTATCTTCTTCTTTGTCTTCAACGACTTTAATGACAACACATTTTGAGTGATAGTATAATCCAATTACTTGAAGTTCTCATTTAATTTATCCTATAAGTGAATTGGTGATTATCCTTGAATTTGTGTATGGATTAAATTGGAGAATGATATTGGGGAATTATTTCATTTAATGGATACAACTTGATCCGATGAACATAAAATTCAAAGAAAACTAAATACATCCAATCAAGCCCTAGAGACAACCTAGGATCGGCTCATCTTAATTAATTGTTTTAATTCAAGTCATTTTGTTTTTTTTTATCTTTAAATCAAATCACCATTTCTTCAAATCAATCAACACCATAGTTGGCCACTTCATAGCCAATCCCGCATCCAATCATAGTGTCTCAAGGTTACTTCTTCGGTCCCTGTGGATTTGATAACCCAAGCCATACTACAAGCGACCGCTTACAACATATAACTTGGGTAAATTTGAGCGTTAATCAGGTGCACCACCTAGAGGTGCTATCTTCAGTAAAAATCTTTATAATGATGTCTCATCACCCAGAAGATCATGCTCATAATCACACAGTGGAATCCTAGTTGGCTGTATATGTGGAGGCATCATGAAATATAACAAGATGTACCATGGTCAATAGAGTATAAACGGTGATCTAAATCAAGAAGGACATGAGAACACACCCAAATCCTATATGATGCATGTACCATTATTTTCATTGTAACCAGTGTTTCATGTACCAGGTCTAAAATAATAATATAGAGTTCTAGTGTATGGATACATCGGCTTCCACACCAACACTAGATTCCCTGGCCTGAAAGCCGAATTGAAAACACTTAAGGCGGTTTCCCCAAACCAACCTCATAGATTCAAGGTCCTTAAATAGAATCAATCTACTATGATACCAGTTTTTCACAACCCGTCCCATAGGGGCCTATGTTGTGAAATCCCCATGCCCGCCTTTAATAGGCCAAGGGTTGGCGACTAGCACCAAGTAGGCATATCCCACAAATGGGAGGCATTTTCATAATTACATGTACACTTGAACACATATCCAAGAACAAAAAAGGATGAAATGTAAAAACACAAAGTAAACAATATTTCATAGCACTAAGATACCAAAAATAGAGTATGAAAATAGAAAATTGGAAATTAAATAGGTCCATAATACAAGCCCACCCAAAAAGGTGTCTGGAAAAGTGAATGCATAAGTTCTTGAAACCCATCTGCAAAAAACCCAACATGAAGGGAAAGGTACCAGATAGCTGTTTGAAGCTATAGGGGCATACCTCGACTATCTAGTCTCACTAAGAACCACTTGGTCCAGTTCCACCTAGGACTTCGTCAATGTTTTGATCATCTTTACAAGACATGACACGTGTGGGAAAAGACCTTACATGGGTGAGTAAAACATAACTCAGTTGGGTACCCCAAAACCACAAAGGAAAATATACTACATAGGAAATTACAAAGTAATACCACAAATGAATACCACAAAGGAAGGAAACTAAAAGGCACCATGGTGGGACACCATGAAGGAACACCATTAAGGAACACCTGAAGGTACACCGCGAAGGAACGCCATTAAGAAACACCATGGAGGAACACCACTATGGAAAGCCACAAAGAAACCCCACAAAGTAAAACCATGATAGAACACTAATAAGGAACACCACTAAGAAACACCATGAAGGAAAACCAATAAAGAACACCACAAACGAACCCCACTAAGAAACAACACTATGAAACACTACGAAGTATCACCACTAAGGAACACCACAACAGAACATCACGAAGGAACACCACGAAGGAACACCAAGAAGGAACACCACTAAGGAAGACCATGAAGCGACACCACTAAGGAACACCACAAAAAACACCACTAAGGAACACCGGGAAGGAACACCACTAAGGAACACCACTACAGAACACTTCAAAGAAACACCACAAAGGAACACCACAAAGGAACAACACAAAGGAACACCATGTAGAAATACCATGAAGTAACACCATGAAGTAACACCATGAAGGAACACCATAATGGTAAACTACTAAGGAACACCAAAAAGTAACACCACTAAGAAAAACTACTAAGTAACACCACTAAGGAACACCACTAAGAAACAACACAAAGGAACACCACTAATGAACACTACAAAGAAACACCACAAAGGAACAGTATGAAGGAACACCACGAAGGAACACCATAAAGGAACACCATGAAAGAACACCATGAAGGAACACTGCTAAGGAACACCACTATGGAATGCCACTAAGGAACACCACGAAGTAAAATCACTATGAAACACCACAGAGGAACCCCACTAAGTAAAACCACGAAGGAACACCACTAAGGAACACCACGAAGGAACACTACGAAGGAACACTGCACTGAAATACATGATGTATACCACGCAAAAATACATGAAGTATACCAAAAATAAATACATGAATGATACCAAATTTAAATACATGAAGAATACTAAAAATAAATACACAAGGTATACCACATAGAAATAAATGAGGTATAGTCAATTCACACAAGTATAATTCTATATCATCAAAATAAGGATTGTAATACGTTGTCCATATAACACCCAGTATCGATAAGACATGGAGTTATAATGACACACGGAGTGTCGATAACACACGGAGTGTCTATAACACACAAAGTGTCGATAACACATGGAGTGTAGATAGGTCATGAATCCCCCAATGTCATGTAGTCATTAATTCACATAGTTTCAAGATCATAGTTCCTGAATTATAGTTTCAAGATCAACGTATTAATATCACAGTTTCAAGATCACAGTCAGCCACAGGATTACGCTTATAGAGCGCTTGTTCTGTGAGAACCTACTCTTCAATCACAATGTTTGTATTCCAACATTCACAAAAACAACTCACATAAAGTATCTCAAAAGTAATATCGCATTGCAAGGGTCCCAACTCAATAAATAGCTTTCCAAATGGACACACGGTTTGAAAGTTATAGAAATTTTACTGAAAAGGAATGACATATTCTGGTCTTGGTACGATCCGACCCACCGGTCAGCTCGACCCCAGTTCATTCTGGCCCGTACAGCAAGCCGGTTCACTGTGCTACACGGGCTTCACCCAGACTGCTTGCCTCTATGATGATGTGTTGCAGAGTCGTATTCCACGCAGTCGACCCACCGTACCACCTGCCTCACGGCTTCACGACCATGGATTTCTCCAACATAGCACCAATACACATCCCTCAGTCAACATCACAACTTTCTGTCACATTTCATGCCTACCGGCCACGTCGGATCTGACGTGGACCCCTCGCCGCACTCCGTCTCCATCTGGCACCCCGCCGTCGTCCTACCATTACGCTCCAGCTAGACCAATAGGTAATGAACCTCAACTATCGTTCCTCCATGGTATCATGGGGGTGTCTAATATTTGGTCTTAGGTTATTATGCCATGAATCAAAGGTGTAATAATCAATCCACTCATACAATCAATAATAGTGCAAAGAAAGTGAAGAACAAAGGAAAAATGAGAGGCATAAAATCACATGAAGGACAGATCTTGGACTTTTTTCATGCCAGCCTTGATTTATCATTATTATAGGGATCATTAAGAATAAGGATATTATACAGATCTATCCCCCATTTAATTCTCAAAAGATAAGTCTCATCCTACAATCGATCGAATCGTGGATCAACCTGTTCATGGGTTGGTCTTCGTTAGTCATCGAATTTAATATCGGGGAACAAATCACAAAGAAAAAACACCCTAACATGAGTTTAGATTGGTTGTTTATGAGTAACATTTGAGTTTTTTTCATTTACGAGATCCCCCAACTTCATTGGTGCGACGATCCACAATCTAATCTCTGATTCATCATCGTTTTCTCAAGCAGATTTTTTCTCCAAGCTCTCCCTAGTGATTCTTCGGTGTTACTGGGGTTATGTAGCTAACCTTGGGATTTCATCATAAGGATGTTTTTAAATGGAATTATCACTATTTCAAAAAAATTATTTATCTTTAAATTATTTAATAATTATTTCTTCCTTTCTGGGTTTTTCCACAGAAGACCCACACCAACTAAAGTTAAGTCACACTTAGGTAATAAAACACATTATGAACTCAACAGTGGTCCTAGATTTCCAATCCAAGATTCCATTCATGAGTGACTAGGATATTAAAATAAAATAATTTTTATTTAATTATCTTATTGATAGTAACATCCAAAAACTATCTTTCACATTCGACTCACATCGTCCGACATTAGGCCTCAACTAAGGTAATTATACTACTTTGAACACAACATTGCCCTCAGATTTCTAATGTGAGCACCCATTTAAGATTTATTCATGTTTTTAAGGAAAACCATTCATATGTTCTATTAAAAACATAACACTGTTCAACAAACTATTCTGGGCACACTAGGCCTTGAAATCACATTCTATCTCAAGTCCATGTCTCAAAATCTTCCCAAATAATTTCTTAAAAAAATTCAGCAAAATACAAGTCATTACAGTATTATATATAATAATATGATTCTTTAAAAGTTTTATAATAAACATAAATTTATTATACATGAATATTGTTTCATTAAGAAGAGAGTCAAGACACAAGGTAAGGGGATTTCATCTCACCTTTTTATTTCTTTGAGATACATACTTTAATCATTACGTATTTCTATTATGTGGTGTATATATTGCCTATTAATGTATTCAATTATTCTTATACTTAAATTTATAGGTATATACATATCCATTATATGATCTTTATTTCCTGGGGTTAATGTTTTAAAATATTCCAAATCGGTAAGACAATTTTGTCTCAATTTTCCTTCTTTGAGACACATATTTTGTTATGCACCGTCATTATTTTTTGAGGTCTATATACTTGAATTTTACATGTTATATCATGAATATACTTCTATTAATGATATTTTAAGTGTCATTTAATTTAATTTTCTTACACATAGAGTATGATTCCTTGTAACTAAGTGGTAAGAGTTCATTGAAATAATCTTGGCGCTTTTTGAGATTGTTAAGAATTATACTTATTTTGAAAAAATATTATGATCAATATCTCAATAACTCTCATGATTTTTCATATAATATGTTTATTTATGATATATCCATGTATTATTACCATTTTTTACTCTTTGGTACTTAATATAATTAATAAAACTCTTTTAAGGAAAATTGGACCATATTTCTCTCTTCGGTAGGAAATTTGTTTTATTTAAAAAATATTGTTTTAAGAAATGTTTTCAATGATCCTTGAAGATAATATTCAATGAACAAATATTTTAAAAATGTATTATTGTTTTAACATATTCCTTTATAAGTTTTTAATGTTATTTTCCAAAAATAGTTTTTCAAAAGGTTTTTTTAAGGCATTTTTCAAATAAGAAAGGATAGTTTTCTCAAGATATGTTTTTTAAAATATCATTCAAAATTATTTCCCATATAAGATAAAATATATTTTTGTTGATCATGCCTTTTGGTGAAATTATTCAATTATTCCATTCATATTATTTCTCAAAATGTTTTATGTTTTGATGGCATGATTTTTATGGAACTTATTTTCCTTTCACGGGTTATAAAATTTTAAAATCCACTTTTTCATGGGTTATGTTTATGATAAAATGATTACAAACTTATATTTTTTAAAATTTTATGATATGATTACCTTTTTGTAATAACCATTTAATTTTATGGGTAATGATATTAATATTTATGATATTATGCCCATGTATATATGATTTCATTACGGGATTAGTGGGGCCTATATCTCCCTCCAATGAATTGGGTAAAGATTTATATCTCTTGAGATAGAGATTTTGGGAAGGAGAAATGATATTAGTTTAGCATTATAGGGATGGAACGAGAAATTAACCTAGTTCAGAATTACAGGGTTAGAACGAGGAGTGAACTTGGTTCAGTAATACAGGGATGGAACAGGGTGTGAACCCAATTGAGTAGAGGACTATTTCACTAAGAGAGTCTCAGCAGAAATGCCTTGACTACTATGAAAATAATTATATATTCTTATATTTCTTCCAAAATTCCATGTTTTATTCCTATGTTATGATTTCATGGCTTATGTTCATTATTTCCTTTTGATTCATGTCTTATGAACTTCCATGATTTATGAAATGATTCATTATTTTGATCTCTGATATACAGGGTATGATCTTATATTTTCCTGTTCATATTCTCATACCCTTATTCTCATGATTGTGATTATGTATCTCCCTTTTTTACCCTTACTGAGAATATAATATCACCCATTTTTATGTTTCTTCCCCCATGTTATGAATATTTATATTATGTATGATGTTTCTAAGAAGGGTGTTAGTCAAGAAGAACCTAATGGGAGATGATTTAGCTCATTTATGTACTATTTTTTATGTTTCCATGTTTTTAGAGGCACTAGACTAGTACGGTCATTGAGCATATATTTGTATAATGTTTGATGTATTCTGTAAAAGTTATAGAATGTTAATGTATGAAATGTGAGGATCTCTAGAGTTGGTATCAGAACAAATGTTTCGTTATCCTTTGGAAGATAGGATGAGAAAACCTTAGTAGGAACCCTAATATCATGTCTAATGATAATTATAAGTATAATTAATAGTATAGTAAAATTTCCAAAAAAATTGGTAGAGGATAGAGTGAGTGGTTTCCTAATAATAAATCCTTGTTTGGATACTATAAGTGGAAGTGGCTTTATCACAAATGTACCTCAGGGTAACAGCATTGACAATATGTTTTGAGCCTGACGTAGGGTAATCTCACACACAACAATGGGCCTTACTACATACCTAGTTTTATACTCTTGGTTGATATGCTTTGGGAATTCACAAACTCTTCATGAACCATCATGAAGTATTTGAATATAATTTTTCTATGAATAACCTGGGATGAAACTAGGGTGTCATATATTGAAGAATGTTTTATAATTTATGAATTCTATAAGGAATTTTTCATGATTATTTGGTTCCCTAATATGATAAATGTTTTTTACTCAATTCTTTTGGTTTTAGTCAATGTCTAGAACCCAAAGGAACTGCGTTAATGGTGATTTCAATGAACAATGCAGTGATTGTACTCTTGAGCAACCAAATGCAATGAGATGAGGAATCAAGAATATTATTATTATGATCACTCTAATTTATCAATCTATGAATTGTGGTGGACTCCCAAATGATAAAAGGAGGGAAAAAATTTTGGTGAATATTTCATGAGGAAACGTCCAACTTATTTTATAGGGTTTTCTAATCCACTTGTTTCTGAACAATGGATCAGTACTACTGAAAATATATTCACTTTTCTCTAGTGTTTGTAGCATGAGAAATTAATTCTCGTTTTTATCATTTAGAAGGTAAATTGGTCCAATGGTGTAATCTAATTAAGAATACGAGGAATCAAGATGAAATTGAATCCATGGAATGGTATGTGTTCAATAACTTATTTTTCAGTAAGTAGTTTCCTTGGACTCTTTGTACTAAGATGGAGAAAGTGTTCCAAAAGTAAAACCAAAGGGATGACGAATCTATTGGTACCTATGAGGATAATTTCACAAGACATTCAAGGCACTCCTCTGGAATTATTATCCAACCCAAAAGTAAAGTTGATAGGTTCTTTAGTGGCTTAAAGCCAAGACTCTTAATGGAATTATCTTTAAGAGACATTAGTAGATACAATGAGATTTTGAATTGTGTAATCATGGTTGAGATGTTGGTTGGATTCACATATCATCCTCATGGTTTTGATAAGAAAAGGATGATGGAGTTTAATGGAAACTAAAAAAATCATGGAGAAAATAAGATGACTTTTCCTTTATGCAATAAATGTTGGAAGAAGAAAGGAGTAATTTATCTTAAGGGGTCTAGTGAATGTTTTATTTATGGAAAGGAAGGTCACTGAGCAACAGATTTTTGATGTGATGGGAAGAATTTAGCTTAAAATTCTAATAGAGGGAAATCTGTATATAATGAACCTCCCCCAATTCAGTGTTGCAATTGTAATGAGAGTGGGAATTATGCTAACCAGTGCCCAAACCCAAGGGATATTGATGAGGGTCAACATTAGCCACCTCTTAATCTGAGGTACTAGGGTAAATATCATACGATCGCTATTTCTAATTTGGGGTCTAATAATGATGTGATTAAAGGTACACTTACCATCCACTCTAGAACTGCTAATGTCTTATTTGATTCAAGATCTACCAAATATTTCATATCAAAATAATTTGAAAAGGGTGTTAAGATTCCACCAAAATGATTAGATGTGGAATTATTAGTGCAAACCCATAATGGTTTAATGATCACATCCCAAGTCTATGAGTCCTCTCTGGTTGATGTCCATGGGAATGTGCTTACTAAAAACTTTTTTATTATTCCTTTTGTTGAATTTGATGTCATCTTAGGCGTGGATTTTCTTTGTCTTCAAAAATACAACATCAATTTTTGAGTATAGTAAGTTACGCTTCATATTTCAAACCCTCCTTTAATCATCCATCAATGTGACGACATGCATGAACTTCATAGGGAGATTATGTCCAATATATGGGTCTCAATTCTTATTTATAAGCGTTTTTTATCTCTAATAGTTGGGGAGAAAATTGACATTGATGATATGATTATTATTCAAGAATTTTTGGATGTCTTTCCAAAAGAGTTTCCTTGCCTTCCACCTAAACGAGAAGTTGAGTTCTCAAAAGACCCCATACCTGGTTCTACACCAATTTCAAAGAGTCCCTATAGAATGACCCCAACTGAGTTGCCGGAATTAAAGAAGAAACATTAAAATAACCTTGATAAGGGATTCATTCATCCAAGTGTTTCACCTTGGGGTGCACCTGTTCTTTTTTGGAAAAATAAAGATGGATTAATTCGGCACTACATTGATTATCGGGATTTGAACTAGATCGTAATCATGAAAAAGTATCCCCTTCCACATATTGATGACCTGTTTGATCAACTTCGTGGAGCCAAATACTTTTTTGAGATTGAACTTCATTCTAGATATAAATAATTGAGGTTCAAGAAGGAGGATATACCAAATATGGTATTCAATATAAAGTATGGAAACCATGATATATAGGGATTTCTTTTGGTCTTACTAATACCCCTACTATCTTTTTGGATTTAATGAATATAGCCTTTAGATATTACCTTGATCATTTTGTGGTGGTCTTTATAGATGATATTCTTATATATTCAAAGTTAAAGGAAGAGCTTGAAAATCACTTGAGAATTGTAAAAAAATTCCCTAATGAAGGAGAAATTGTATGAAAAACTTAGAAAGTGTGAATTTTGGCTGCAAAAGGTTTTATTTTTTGGTCAGACAATATCAAGAGATAGTAGAGAAGTAGATCTATAAAAATGGATGCTATTGAATGATATTATAGACCTACCATAGTGACTGAGATACGTAGATTTCTTGTTTTATCTAGATATTATAGACGGGTTTTGGAGAATTTCTCAAAATTATCTAATCCTCTGACCAATTTAACTTGGAAGAGTTTCTAGTTCCTCTAGATAGATGAATATGAGGAAACTTTCGGGGAACTGAAGAGAAGGTTAGTCTTCACAGCTATTCTTACATTACCCTAAAGTGAATAAGGTTTTTTAATCTATAGTGATGCATCTAATAAGGGATTGTGATTTTCACTTATGCAGAATAAAATGGTTATCACTTATTCCTCACAGTAGTTGAATATTCACCGAAAAAATTACCCAACTCGGTATTTGGAGTTAGCAGTGGTAATTTTTGCATTAAAGATATTGAGGAATTATATTTGTGGAGAAAATTTTGATATATATACTGATCATCAAATCCTGAAATATATATTCACACAGAATGAGTAAAACATGCACCAGAGAAGGTGGTTATAGTTCATAAATTATTATAACTACTCAATACATTACCACCCTGGAAAAGTGAACAAGGTGGATAATGCTTTGAAATGGAAGGATCATGCTAGCTTATCCATGATGAGGATCAAAAAAGATCCAATATTTATGGATTTTCAAAGGATGGATCTATAAATCCTAATGGAAGGGGGGAAATATTATCTTTCTCAAATGAATGTCCAACCATCTATCCAATTGATGATTAAGGAGGAACGAAATGAAGTTGTAGAGATGTAAGATAATGTTAGAAATGTTCATGAGTATAACCTTGATCATGATATAATGATAAGGTTCAAGAACCATGTATATGCTCCTTCCATACAAGATTTGAAGAGGGATATATTAGTAGAAGCTCATATTTTTTCATTATCTATTCATCCAGGAAGTAAGAAGATGTATAGGTATAAGAAAGAATACTTCTGGTGGGGTTCCATGAAGAGAGATATCGCATATTTTTTATCTCGGTGCATGGTATTCCTGCAATTTATGGCTGAAAGAAAAAAATTCAAATGAGGTTTTTCATCCATTTCCAATACGAGAATGGAAATGGTAAAACATCAATATGGATTTTTTCATTGGACTACCCAAAACCTCTAAAGTATTTAATGTTATATGGGTGGTAGTTGATCACCTTCCTATGTTATCACACATCATAACTATCAGAGAGGTCTTCTCTCGGGATCACCTTTCCAAGATATAAATTAAGGAAGTGGTATGGTTTCATGGAGTACCACATTCTATAGTATCAGATTAGGATCGAAATATTACTTCAAATTTTTGGAAAGGTCTTCAACAAGACCCTAATACAGAATTCAGTTTTAGCACTTCTTATCATCCTTAGAAAGATCATCTGTCTAAAAGAACAATTCAAACCATATAGGATATGTGGAGATCTTCCTATCTAGATTTAAAAGGTAGTTGGTATCAACACCTTCCTATAGTTGAGTTGTTTTTATAAAAATATCTTTCCCTCATGAATTCATATGGAACCTTATGAATACCTCTATGGGAAGAAATTTAGATCTCCAACGTGATGGGATGAAGTTGGAGAAAGGAAGCTATTGGGACCTATAATCACTGAAGAAATGGAAGATAAGGATAGAGTTATTTAACAGCATATCAAGGAAGATCAAATTTGATAGAAAAGTTATGTGGATAACTGATGGCATGATCTATAATTTGAATTTGGTGAAAATTAATTTCCATGAATCTCACCCCATAATAAATTTATGAGATTCGGGAAGAAAGGGTAACCAATCCCTAGGTATATCAGTCCATTTGAAATTCTTGATCATGTCAGGATGGTAGCCTATCACTTGGAACTTCCTACATATATATCTCAAGTCCATGATGTGTTCTATGTATCTATCTCATGACCCTACACATGTACTGAACTCAAAATTCATATCATTTGAGAAAGTTCATTTTTACGAGGAACCAACAGTTGAGATTATGGATCATACAAAGAATGTTTTATAAAACAAGGCCACTCACCTGATCAATTTTTTTAAGAGAAATAACCGGTTAGAGGAAGCTACATGGGAACTTGAAGATATTATTAAGTACAAGTATCCTCATTTTGTTGTACTATAATGATAAATTTTGAGGGAGATATTAATTTTAAGGGGGATAGAATTTAACACCTTGAGTTTTTATGAACCATTTTTCTCTCTTAGAATGAATTAATTTTCATGGAAATATTACATTGCACAAATTCAAACATTCATTTCACTTGGAATTGACTTGGGGAACTTTAACAGAAAAGATCATCCAGGGATAACCCCCTGACCGTTTATTAAAATAAAATAAAAGGACAGTATTAAAACACTATAATCCAAAAAGAAAAGAATTTACATGTCACAAAAACCATACCCATCTCCATAATATTCCTCCACAGTAGCTGTTTCCCATTTCGAGATGTCATAATGCTTCAAAAACTTAACATATTTCCATCGAAGATTCATCCGTTCCAAGGATAAGAGCTCATCGTTGCCACTAGAATACCTAGTAGCAAACGGATTTGGCATATAGGATTAATATTTCCTTGACCTGCATCGTGGTGGAGCGGTCAATATTTCTTAATCCCCAATCATCTTCATCTTCCCGCCTTGGACCACATCTCTAAATGAAGGCTTAATCATACCACCATAGTTTTCTTGGTCACTCTCAGAGAAATTCCTCCATTTCCAATGGATGATCACCTTCTAAAATTTATCTTCCCCTCCAATACTCTTCTAAAAATTGACCATTGGTGTCAATCATAGCAAGACACCTTGGTTGTTCTAGTGACTACTGATTAACCAAAGTCCCATACTGCGCAGCTTTTGATCCATTACCACCCTCCTGTGAAGGAGACTCGTGCTGAAATTAAATCATTGGAGTATCCTCCTCTACAAGCTCTTTCTCTAACTCCTGGAACCGATTTCTAGTAGCAACTATGAAGCCCACATCCCCATCAATCACAACCCTTCCTTGTGCCCCATTACTAACATCAGAAACCTCTATAGGACCACTACCACCTCCAACATCATTTAGCATTCCATCATCCACATTCACTGCTCCGTTACACCAATTCCTAGCCTTTTCAATAGATAAAAGCACACACACCTCATGTTGTGACTCCTTCACAACAGAATTAACACCTGTTGGACATCCCATTTTACCAGAACCAGAATCCTCCTTTGCACTAGCTTGAAGAACCCCATCACCCAACTGCAGATCATGGTGAAGCCTACTGAACACTGTAGAAACTTCTGGATTTGAAGGGGCATAGCTCCTCGAAGGTAATGCAGCCCGATTCTCCGCATCATCTGCAGTTCTAGAAGCCACACCTTCAGTAGACATCAACCTCAGCCTGGGGGACTCGCCTACCCTCTCCCTCAGATTAGAAGATCTTCTGTTCATCACCTCAGGGTGACACTTAGAATCCATATTCCCCAGAAACAACAGGTATTACAGTATCCTACCCAAGATTTGAAAACCACGGGCTGCCTCCATCTGAACTCTTCACCAATGGTAATCTATAACCAATTGACTGAGGTCCTTGCGACATCCACCTACATATAAAGATGAGGATTCACCAAATGACTTACAGTGGAAGTTTGGACGTCAGAACAGAGATATCACCCCACCATATAACCAATCATGCAAATAATTGCAGGATTTTGAAAAGGAAGAGGGAGGTGAGGAAGACTAACTCATGCCGCAATGGTTGACATATCGCGATCCATTCATAAATCAATCGACCAGTGAAGGAGGAAGAAACGACATCCGTTGCATCTACGAGGAGCACTGGACCAGGCTCAGATCAAGTCATCTTCCGAGGAAAACCAAATCATGAATTTGTGTCTGTCGAGAAGCCCAACAACAACACGTTCTTGAAAATATCACTTTCAAAAGATGAATTAGTAGAAATCATCAACCGAAGGCCTTCTCCGATCTAAATGTCCTACTAGCGTTAGATCCAAGTGACTCAATGCTTCAAAAAAACTCTGATGAAGAGATCGATAACTGAGGATCACCCTGATGAAGATCAGGAACTTTCAGGTATAAAGAAATCATCGGGAAATCTAGGAGATAACTACGGTTTGAGAAAGGAATGAAAGGGTTCCACGGGGTTGGAGTCTATGAGACCCATTCCTTTGCCCCCCTCCCACCTCCTGGAAGGGGAGGGAAGTCATCTCTGTGCATCATCGAGGGTTCCAACGTTGCAAATCGCCATTTCCAAGCCGTGGGTTACCGCGAGACACCATCTCCGCAAAAATCCATTTAAAATGATTATAAAATTGTCACTTAGTTCACTTTACATAGAACATCAACTTGGCATATCTTATACATAACACCGACTTGGCTTACATTACACACAATATTGATGTTTCTACAGAACATCATTTTATTATTATAATTATTTAAATGAGATAATTATAACCTATATATTAAAATTAGTTATATGAATATTAATAACGAAATTTAAAATATGGTTTATAATTATTTTACATAAATAAAACAAACAAAAAATTAATGATATAATTTTTGGTAAAGTCTTTATATGATAAAAAATATTATTTTCTCAAATGAAATACATTTAATGTCCTTTTGTGAAAAAAATAGACACATTTATAAGTTTAATTTTATAAAATAAACTTAAAATTTTAATTTATAATATCTATATTATCTTAAGTCCAGTTTTTAGGATTTTTCTATGAAACTTCACTTTTGGATGAATAGTGAAAAATACTGGATTTTAATTCAAAAGTCTATTTTCATCTAATTTATTTAAAAGGATAAATTATATTTTAAATTGGTTTCATAGTTTAATTAGTTAATATTTTAAGCAATTAGAAAAATTTAGGCCATTGAGATAAATTTTACTTTGAACTTGGGTACAAAAACATAGCAAACGTTTGAATGTTTTTACTTTAAAAACCTGCATTGTTGACCGGACTATGGGATTAATTTTAAATTATTTTCTATCAATTCTATAATTTGAATTTGTAAAAGTGGATTAAATATTTGGAATAATAATAATTTATAATGTTTAATAAGTTTAAAATAGTTTTTTTACCCAAATTACTGTTGAATGTAATTAAAATTAATTACAGCGATTAAGGTAAAATTAAGCATAACTAAAAACTAAACCTTAAATTTAAGATCCAAAATGACTTAGACCCCTATTAAAAACCCATTTTAATGAAATATTTTTACCATTTAATAGCTTTTATCTACTTTTTCCTATTATGGTATCCACTTTCCATGGTAAAAACATGGGTGTAATTCCTTTTCCAAATATTTGTAAGAGTGTTACTCCTCGTCCTCTATATAAAAGAATCATCTCCTCAACTTCTTTACACATCTCAAACAAATTAGGTTCACACAATTTCTACAAAATACACTTAAAATCATCCATAAATTACTCCTTGAATCCTTTATTTGGGTAGAAATATTTCCAAGCAATCCTTTTGGTACGAACCGATAGGATTTACCTGATTAAGAGGTAACACCCTCCCTCAAACTCCTTTCTTTTATTTTCTTTCTCCAGTACCTAAAATAATATTATTAAATGAGTTTTTTAAAAAAATTATAATAGTATACTTTTATTTTTTTTATTCTATGGTTTAAAATTACACCTAAATTCACATCCATCTAATGGGTAACGAATATACTGTTTATGTGTACAACAAACTACTGCCTCACTAAACGATGATTTTTTATTTTTCCCTTTACCACCTCTCATTGGGGAAATTATACTGGAAAATATATTTATATATTTCATATAGTATATTTATTATTACTTTAATATTATTTATTCATTTTATAACACATATATTGTTTATTTTTATTTTTTGTAAATATGATAATTTCGTTTGACGAAGTGTGAACTACTTCCCCCTAAAAGCAATGTTATTCGTTCACACACGACATGGAATGTATTGAGGATGGATTTAGTGAAATTATATGATATATATTAATATATTAATACTAAAATATTAATTATATATATATTAATATATATATATACTAATATTTCATTTTATTTCGTTCTTTCAATATGATAATAAAAAAACAGATTCAACGTTCATACGTACGTACGGCTTACCATCTCCATGAATGGTGTATTCCATTTAATACTTATATATTCTATTGATTATTATAAAATATATATAATGAATATAAATTATATTTATATCATGTTTTAAATTCTTGAAATCATGTTATAAGTATAAGGACCAAATATATAACAAATTAAGACACATGCAAAGAACAAAGCGAATATTACCCAAAGTGAAACATTAACATTAGATTGTTTACAAGAGGGTAATATATGTTCATAATAAAACTATATATGGTATTAGATATAATAATATTTTTATGTAGAATATTTATAATAAAATTACATTTATTATACAATAATATTTTATGAGTACAAAGAGAGTTAAGATAAATAGTAAGGGGGTTTCATCTCACCTTTTATTTCTGTGAGATTCATGATTTAATCAACAGTAATTTATTTATTTGTGGTCTTTATAATGACCATGGATGTATTATATTATTATTATTATTAAATTTTTGGGTATTTACATATCCTTTCTATGATCTTTACATCATTGGGTTAATGTTTCAAAAGCAACCATCTCGTTAAGATAGTTTTTTCTAAATTTTTGTTCTTCGAGACACATGTTTTTTTATGAACCTATATTATTTTTTGAGGTGTATATACATCAATTTTACATGTTATATAATGAATCTCATTATTTTCATGATATTTTATGCTTCTTGTAATTTTGTTTTCTTACATGGAGAGAATGATACCATGTAACCAAGTGGTAAGAGTTTGTTGAAACAATCTCATCGCTTTTTAAGATTGTTAATGATTATACTTATTCTGATGAAATATTATGATATATATCCCAATAACACTCATGAGTTTCCTTATATTCTACTTATTAAAAATATATCCATGTATTAGTAAAAAATTTCCACTCTTTGGTACATAAGTTAATTAAGAAAAAACTAATTAAAATATGACTGTATTTCTCTTTTTGATCAGATGTCTGTTTTATTTCAAAAACCATGTTTTCAAAAAAATCTATAATGTTTTCAAATGATCCTTGAATATAATTTTCAAGGAAAATAGATTCTAATTTTTTTTTTCAAAAATTCCTTTATAATTTTTCAAATCTATTTTAAAAAAATGTTTTCAAAAGGTTTTAGGTTTTAAAAAACATTTTTCAAAGAAGAAAGGATATTTTCCTCTAGAAATGTTTTTAAAAGATCATTCAAATTATTTCCCATATAAGATAAAATAATTTTTTGTTACTCATGACTTTCTGGGTAAATGATTCAATGTTTCTATTCATATTATTTATATAAATTTTTTATGTTTTTATAGCATGATGTTTATGAAACTCGTTTCTCTTTCATCAGTTACTTGATTTTGAAACCCACTTTTTTTATAGTTTATTTTTATGATGAAATGATTATGAAACATGTCTTTTTCCATAGGTTATGATATGATTACATGTTTATAATACCCATTTCATTTCATGTGTTATGATATGATTATTTATGATCATGTGGAACATGTATATATGATTTCATTATGAGATGGGTGGGGGCTATATCTTTCTCTAATACAATGGTTAAAGAATTATATCTAATGAGATAGACATGGATATAATGAGAAATGAACATGTTTCAGTATTACAGGGCTGGAATGAGAAATAAACTTTGTTCAGTATTACAGGGCTAGAATGAGGAGTGATCTTTTTTCAGTATTACAGGACTAGAATAAATAGTGGATTCAGTTCATTAATGCGGTGCTAGAACAGGGTATAATCCTAGTTCCTTAAAGGAAATTTTCCACTAATGTGGTTTTAGCAACAATGCCTTCACTACTATGGAAATCATTATATATTATTATCTGTCTACCACGATTCCATGTTTTATTCCTATATTATTCTTTCATGGATTATGTTATTTATTTCTATATGAGTCATGTATTATAAACTACCAAGATTTATTCCATGATTCATGTTTATGATATTTGATATGCAAGTTATGATAATCTTTTTTCATGATCATGTTCTCATACTCTTATGATCATGATTATGATTATGTATCTCCTTTGTTTAAAATTACTGAGTGTCTGAGCTCAGGCCTTTTTATGTTTCCTTCCCCAAATTTATGAAGATATGTATTATGTTTGATGTCTCTAAGAAGGGTGTTACTTAATAAGAACATTGTGGGAAATGATGTAGCTCATTTCTGTACCGGTCTTTATGTTTCCATCTTTCCAAAGGAAATAGATATGTAAAGTCTTTAGGTGTCTATTTGTATAATGTTTTAAGTATTCTGCAAAAGTCATGTAATGTTAATGTATAAAAATCAAGGGTCTCTATAGTTGGTATCAAAGAAAATGTATAGTTAAAATTTGGAAGCTAGGATAAGAAAACCATAGTAGGAACCATAAGGACATGTATAAGGATAAGTCTAAAGATAAGGAAAAGTATAGGAAAATGTCCTAGAATTTTCGGAATGGATAGAGTGAGTGGTTTCCTAGAAATACATCCCTATCTGAATACTATAAGTGGATGTCACTCTGGAACAGATGTACCTAGGGGTAACAAATCCAACAAGAAGTTCCACGCTTGACTCTTGGTAATCCGGTACATAATAATAGGCCCTACTACACTCCTACTTTGACACTCCTGGGGGATATTATTTTTTAATTCATAGACGCTTCATTAACAATCATGAAGTATTTGAATAAAAGTTGGATTTGAAAAGACTAGGATAAACCTAGGGTGTCATAGATTAAAGAAGGTGTCATAATTTAGATATTCGATAAGTTAATTTTCATGGTTATGTGCTTCCTCAAAATGATAACTTTTAATTAACCATTTCTTTTGAATTTTGTCAATGGATGGAACCCAAATGATCTATGTTAATGGTTATTGCAACAGATAATGCAACTATTTTTTTCTTGACTAACCAAATTCAATAGGAACATGAATGAAAAATATCATTTGAATGCTCGCCAAAAATTTTTAAGCTATGAATCATGGTGGACTCCCAAATGAGAAAACGAGGGAACAATATTCTATTGAATCTTTCATGAGGAAACATCCACCTTCTTTTAGTGGGTATTTTGATCCACTTATTACTAAATAATGGATCAATACTACTAAAAATATATTTTCTATTCTCCAATGTTTTTAATATCAGAATTTCATTCTAGCTATTTATCAAATAGAAGGTGAAGTGGACCAATCGTGGACTTGAATTATGAATATGAGGAATCAAGATGAAATTGAATCCATGGAATGGGATAACTTTAAGAACTTTTTTTCAATAATTACATTCCTTGTATTCTTCATACCAAGATTGATAAATAGTTCTCTTAGTTGAAGAAAATGGTTGATGAATCCATCGGTACCTACGAGGCCAAATTCACATGACTTGTGAGGTACACTTATGGAAATATCATCCAACCCAAGAGTAAATTTGATAAGTTATTTTGTGTATTAAATCCAAGTATCATAAAAAAATTTCATAAGAGACTTCAGTAGCTATGAAGAGATTTTGTACTATGAAATCGTGGTCTAAATGGAGGTTAGAGTCACCTATAAACCTAAGGTTTTGACAAGAAAAAGAAGATGGAGTTCAAAGGAAACTCTAAAATACACATAGAAAAGAAGATTAATTTTCTTTATGATTTAATGTGGGAAGAATCATGGAGTAATTTTTCTTAAGGTTTATATTAAATGTTTTAAGTTCATAAAGGTAGGTCACCAAGAAACTGATTGTCAAAGTGATGGGAAGAATTTAACTAAAATTTCTAATGGAGATAACATTGTACAGATGTAACCCACCACGATTTAGTGTTACAAGTTTAAGGATAATGGTCATTATGCTAACCAGTACAAAAAACCAAGGTATGGTTATGATGATCAACGTCAGAAACCTCTTAAACTGACAAAAAAGGGAAAATATCATGCGATCATTTTTTATGATGAGGGGTACGATAATGACATGGTGAAAGGTACACTTACCATCCACTCGAGAACTACTAATGTATTATCTAATTCTATATCTATGCACTCTTTCATATCTAAAGAATTTTCTAAGGGTTTTGTGATTCCACCAAAACTTTTAGTAATGGAATTAGTAGTTCAAAACCCTTAATGGTGCGATGATTGCATCCCAAGTTTGTGATTCATCTATTGTTGACATTCATGGTAATGTTCTTTTTAAAACCTTGTTATTCTTCCTTTGGTTGAATTTGATGTCATCTTAGGTATGGATTTTCATTATCTGTAAAAAATTGACAAAAAATTTTATTAAAAGAAATTATGCTTGATATTTTGAACCCTCCATTGATTGTCTATAAATGTAACGATTGGCATGAACTTGGTATGGAGATTATATCTAGTTTATGGGTATTTATTCCCATTCATAAAGGTTGTTTATCTCAAATGGTTGTGGATAAAATCGATATTGATGATATTCCAATTATTCAAGAATTTGTGGAAATATTTCTAGAAGATCTTTTAAGCCTTCCACCAAAATAAGAAGTTGATTTCTCAATATAACTCATACATGGTTATACACTAATTTCAAGGGCTACCTATAGAATAGTCCAAATTGAAGTGGAGTAATTAAAGAATAGGATCCACAAAAAATTTGATAAGGGATTAATCTGGCCAATTGTGTCACCTTGGGGTGCAATTATTCTTTTTGGGAAAATGAAAGATAGATCAATGTGGCACTCCATTAATTATCGGGAGTTGAACAAGATCAAAATTAAGAACAAGTACCATCTCCCCCATATTGACGACTTTTTTGATCAAGTGCAATGAGATTTATAATTTTCCAAGATTCACCTTAATTCTGGTTATCATCAATTGTGTACACTATTAGTCTTTATATATGAAATTATTATCTATTCATAGAACAAGTAATATCACGAAGATCACTTGAGAATTTTTATAAAGACCCTATGGAAGGAGAAACTATATGAAAATTTTAAAAATTTTGAATTTTGACTGAAAAAGGTTTCATTATTGGGTCACATAATCTCAAGATATGGTATAGTAATAGATACATCAAATACGGAGGCTATTGAATTCTGAACTAGACCTACAGTGGTGAAAAAAATCCATAGGTTTCTTGGTTTACATGGATATTTATGATGGTTTGTGGATAATTTCTCATGAATATCTAATCCTCTAAAAAGGTAACTTGTAAGGGTGTAAAGTTCTTCTAGATAGTTGAATGTGAGGAAAATTTCAAGGAACTAAATAGAAGGTTAGTCAGCACACTTTTCCTTACATTACCCTAAAGTGGAGAAGGGTTTTTAATCTATAGTGATGCATCCAAGAAGAAACTAGTATGTGTTTTAATTCATAATAACATGTCAATCCCTTATGCCTCAGGAAAATTCATGATTCTTGAGAAAAATTACCCAACTCTTGATTTGGGGTTAGCTGCATTAATTTTTTCATTAAATATATGGATGAATTATCTTTGTATATAAAAGTGTGATATATATAACGATCATAAAATTCTGAAATATATATTCACATTAAAGGATTTAAACATGATCTAGAGAAGTTGGTTAGAGTTGATAAAGGATTATGAATGTTAAATACATTACCACCCTTGGAAAGAGAACAGGATGGCTGATTCTTTTAGTTGAAAGGATCATGCTAGAATATCCATGATGAGGATCAAAAAAGATCCAATATTTCTGGATTTTCAAAGGATGGATCTAGAAATATTGAAGGAAGGGGAAAATATTATCTTTATAAAATTTATGTTTAACCCTCAATCCAAGTGAAGATTAAGGAGGTGCAAAAAGAATATTTAAACCTACAAAATATAGTTGGAAATGTTTGTGATTTTAATCTCGATCATGATAGAATGATAAGGATCAGGAACCATGTAGGTGTTCCTTCTATACCAGATTTGAAGAATGATCGGTTAGTGGAAGATCATATTTCTTTATTCTATGTTCATCTTGGAAGTAGGAATAGGTATAGGTACTAGAAAAAATACTTCCGGTGGGATGGAATTAAGAGAGATATCGCAGAGTTTGTATCTCGGTGCTTGGTGTACCAAAAAGTTAAGCCTAAAAGACAAAACTCAAACGGAATATTGCATCCTTTAACCAAATCAAAAAGGAAATGGGAGAACATAACTATGGATTTTTTTCATTAAAATATCCAAAATATCTCATGGTTTTAATACTATATGGTTGGTAGTTGATCTCCTTACTAAGTCAGCACACTTCATCACTATTAGAGAGGACTTCTCTCTGGATCAACTTTCCAGTATATACATTAAAAAGTGGTAAGGTTGCATGGACTACATCATTCTATTGTATTATATCAGGATCTGAGGTTTACCTCAATGTTCTGGAGAAGTATTCAGCAAGACCATGATATTGAATTGAGTTTCATCACTTCTTATCATCCTCATACATATGGTCAGTCTGAAAGAAAAATTCAAACCCTGGACAATATGTTGAGATATTTATCTCTAGATTTAAAAGGTGGTTGAGATCAATACCTACCTATAGTCAGGTTTTCATAAAATAATAACTTTCACTCAACCACTCATATGTATCCTTATGATGTCCTCTAAGGGAATAAATGTACAACTCTATTGTAATGGGATAAAGTAGGAGAAAGAAATCTTCTGGGACCTGAGATCATTAAAGGAATGGCAGGGAATGTTAGAGTCATTCATCGGCATATCAAGGCTTCCCAAAGTCATAAAAAATCTATGATAATAACCAATGGAGAGAACTAGAATTTTAAGTTTCTAAATATTATTTTCTATGAATCTCACCCTGGAAGAAATTTATGAGATTCAGGAAGAAATGGAATCTAACACCTAGCTATATCGATCCCTTTGAAATTCCTGATTGTACCGGGATGGTAGCCTATCGATTGGAACTTATTACAAAAATATATCAAGTCCATGATGTGTTCCATGTATATATATTGAGGAAGTACATACCAAAATCTTAACATGTGAAAAACTCCGAGGTCATATCCCTAGAACATGATCTTTCTTATGAGGAACAACGAGTTGAAATTTTGGATCATAAAGATAACATTCTATGAAACAAGAACACTCACCTAGTCAATGATTTGTGTAGAAATCACAAGTTATAGGAAGCTAAATGGGAACTTAAATATATGTTGAAGTATATGTATCCTCATTTTTTGTACCAGAATGACAAATTTTGTGGGAAAAGTCATTTTAAGGGGGTAGAATGTAATATCTTGAGTTTTTATGGACCATTTTTTCCCTTAGAATGAACTCATTTTCATTAATGGATTACATTGTATTAATTGAAACATTCCTTTCACATGGAACCGACTCGACATATGTTACATTGATCAAGGACTTGGATTATGTTACATGCAACATCAACTTGGTATACGTTTCACGCAACACTGATGTTTCTACAAAACATAATTTTATTATTATAATTATTTAAATGAGATTATTATAACCTTCATATTAAAATTAGTTATATGTATATTAATAAAAAATTATAAATTATTTCTTATAATTATTTTATATAAATAAAACATATTGATAATGAAATGTATAACTTTTCATAAAGTCCTTAGATGTTTAGAAATATTGTTTTCTCAAATAATCTACTTTTAATGTCCTTCTGTGAAAAATAATAAAATTAATTTTAGACACATTTATAAATTTAATGTGATAAAATAAACTTTATTTTTGAATTTATAATTTATAAATTATATTAGAGTGAATTTTTTGTATTTTTTTTGAGAAACTTCATTTTTGGATGAATAGTAAAAAATACAAGATTTTAATTAAAAATTACTTTTTCAAATAATTTATTTATTAAGTTAAATTATATTTTAAATTGCTTCAAAATTTTAATTAGTTAATATTTTTATCAATTAATACAATTTAGGTCATTCATATAAATTTCACTTTAAACTTGAGTATAAAAACATAGAAATTTTTGGAATGTTTTTACTTTGAAAACATGCTTTTTCGACCTGATTACAGGATTACTATAAAATTGATTTCGAAGAATTATGTTATTTGAATTTGAAAAAATATATTCAATATTTGGAATAATCCTTATTTATAATGCCTAATAAGGTGAAAATAATTTTTTCTAAAATGATTATTGAATGTAATTAGAATTAATTACATTGATTGAGGTAAGATTAAGTTTAACTAAGAACTAAACCTTAAATTTAAGACCCAAAATGACTTATTACCATATTAAAACCCCATTTTATGGCCATATTTATACCATATATTCCCTTTTATATATTTTTTATCATTATGGGATCCACATTCCATGGTAAAAACAGGGGTGTAATTCCTTTTCCAACGATTTACAAGAGTGTCACTCCTCCACTATAAAATGGTTTCCTATCCTCTAATTATTTACACCTCTCAAACCACTTAATATCAGATAATATCTACCAAATACACTTAAAAAATAACTCACTTCCTCCTTGAAGCCTCACTTTGTGAATAAATCCTTCCAAGGAATCCCTTTGGTGCAAACCAAAAGAATTTACCCGATTAAGAGGTAACACCATCCGTCAAACTCTTTTCTTTTCTTTTATTTCTCCACTACATAAAATATTATTATTCCATGATTGTATAAAAACACCAGTATATTAAATATACGGGAATTTTTTATGTTATGGGTTTAACTTACACTTACACACACATTAATCTAATGGGTAATGAACATTCTGTTTATGTGTACGGTGAACTATAACCTCACTAAACGGTGATTGTTCATTTTTCCTTTACCACCTCTAATAGTGTAAAATATGATAGATACTATTAATATATATATATATAATATTATATTTATTATAAATTTAATCTTCCGCATTTATTTTATAGAACGTATATTTTTTACTTTCCATTTGGTGTAAATATAATTATTTCATTTGAGGAAATGTGGACTACCGCACCCTCAAAGCGATGTGATTTTTTCACAAACTACATGGAATGTTATAAGGATGGTTTTAGTGAAATTATATGATATATATATATATACTTATATATCATTTTATTTCTTTATTTCAATACAACAATAAAAAATGGAAACAACGTTCATGCGTACATACGGCTTACCATCTCCATGAACGGTGTATTCAATTTCATACTTATATACTATATAGATTATTATAATATAAATACAATGAATATAAATAATATATATATCATGTTTAAAATTCTTGAAATCATTATATAAGTATAATGAACAATGATATAACAAATTAAGACACATGCGAAGAACAAAGTGAATATTACCCGAAGTGAAACCTTAACATAGAATTATTAACGAGTAGAAAATATAAGGTTATAATCAAATATTATATGGTATTATATATAAGAATATTCTTATATAAAATATTTATAATAAACTTAAATTTATTATACAGTAATATTGTTTTAGTTTTAAGAGAGTCAATACCCTAGGTAAGGGTATTTCATCTCACCTTTTAATTTCTGTGAGATGCATGCTATAATCACCAATAATTTATTTTTTATGGTGTGTATAATAAACAAGGATGTATTATATCATTATTATAATAAAATATATAGGTATTTAAATAGAAATTATATTATCTTTATTTCATGGTTTTGGTGTTTTAAATGCTACCAAATTGGTAAGACGTTTTTTTCTCATTTCTTTTCGAGATTGTTAAATATTATGCTTATTTTGATAAACCTTTGTTATCAATATCTCAATAACACTCGTGATTTTCTTTATCATATATTTATTCAAGATATATCCATGTATTATTACCATTTTTCTACACTTAAGTACTTAATATTATTACCAAAATGTTTTTAAGAAAAATTTGACTGTATTTCTCTCTTCTGTCAGAAATCTATTTTATTTCAAAAACCATGTTTTCAAAAATGTTTTCAAAAATGTTTTTAAATGATCTTAAAAGATTGTTATCATGGAAAAAGTTTTTAAAAAATCTTTTATTGTTTTCAAATATTCCTTTATAAGTTTTCAAATCTACTTTCAAAGAAAAAGGTTTTCAATAGGTTTTATGTTTTAAAAATAATTTTTCAATGATGAAAGAATATTTTCCTCAAGAAATATTTTTAAAAGGTAATTAAAGATTATTTCTCATATAAGATAAAATCAGTTCATGTTACTCATTTATTTTTAGTGAAATGGTTCAATTTTTTCATTCATATTCTTTCTCTAAATGGTTTATACATTTATGGAATAATTTTAATGAAACTTGTTTCTATTTCACAGTTCATATGCTTTTGAAACCCACTTCTTTTCACAGGATATTTTTTTATTGAAATAATTATGAAAATTATATTTTCTATAGTTTATGATATGATTAAATGTTTATAATACCCATTTTGTTTCATGGGTTATGATATGATTATTTATGATCATGTGGAACATGTTTTTATGATTTAATTATAATATGGGTGGGACCTATATCTACTTCCAATGCATCAGGTAAATATTTATATATCATGATAAATACATGAATGGAAAGGGGAACGGACTTACTTCATTATTACAAAGCTGGATTGGGAAATGAACTCAGTTTAGTAATGTAGGGTAGGAATGAGGAGTGAACTCATTTTAGTAATACAGAGCTAGAACAGGGAGTGAACTTAGTTCAGTAAAGGACTCTTTCCACTAATATTGTCTTAGAAGAAATTTCATAACTACTATAGAAATAATTATGTATGCTTATGTGTCTTCCATAATTCCATGTTTTATCCTGATGTTATGATTTCATGGATTATTTTATTTATTTACATATGATTCAAGTCTTATGAACTCCCAATATTTATGTCATGATTCATGTTTATGATCTTTGATATACAGGGTATGATATTTTATTTTTATGGTCATGTTCTCATACCCTTATGCTCTTGATTATGACTACTTATCTCCCTTGTTTACCCTTATTGAGCTTCTGATCTCACCCCATTTTATGTTTCCTCACACCAGGTTATGAAGATATGTATTATGTTTTATGTGTTTAAGAAGGGTGTTAGTAAAGAAAAACCTAGTGGGAGATGATGTAACTCATTTTTGTACTAGTTTTTATGTTTCCATGTTTCCAAAGGCATTAGACTAATACATTCTTTGGGATTCTATTTGTATAATGTTTTATATATTCCATATACATTATGCAATGTTAATGTATCAAAAATGAGTATCGATATAGTTGGTATCAGATAAAAGGTTTAGTTAACCATTGGAATCTAAGATGAGAAAACCTTAGTAAGAACCCTAAGGATATTCTAAGGATAAGTATAAGGATAAGGAAAAGTATAGGGAAATATTATAGCATTTTGGTAAAAGATAGACTATGTGTTTTTCTATAAATAAATCTATTTCTAGATACTACAAGTGGATGTGGCTCTAGAAAAGATATACCTAGGGGTAAAAACTCCAAAAATATATTAAAATCCTAGCTCATGGTAATCAGGTACATGATAATAGGCCTTATTTCATACTTGGATTGAAACTCCTTGCGGATTTTCTTTGGGAATTCACAAACTTATCACATACCATCATGGAGGATTTTAATATAAGTTGGATATGAATAACCTAGGATGAACCTATGGTTTTATAGATAAAATAAGGTGTCATAATAAGGTGTCATAATTTATAAATATTATAAGTAATTTTTCATGATTATGTAGTTCCTCAATATGATAACTTTTTCTTACTCTATGATTTTGGTTTTAGACAATAGATGGAACCCAAAGGGACCATGTTAGAGGTGATTGTAATGGATAATGAAATGAGTTTCTTCTTGAGAAACAAAATTGTATTGGAGAAGGAATGAAAAATCTCATTTTTATGCCCACCCAAATTTATCTAGCTATGAATCATGGTGGACTCCTGAATGAGAAAAGGAGGTAACAAAATTATTTAAAATCGTTCATGTGGAAACATCCACCTTATTTTAGATGTTCTTTTGATCTACCTTTTTCTGAAAAATGGATCAGTACTAATGAGAAGTTATTTAATGTTATCAAGTGTTCGTAGCATGAGAAATTCATTCTATACATTTATCCTTTAGAAGTTTATGTGTACCCATGGTGGAATCTAATTAATAATACAAGGAATCAAGATGAAATTGAATCTATAGAATGGGATGAGTTTAAGAACTTATTTTTCAACAGGAAATTTCCTAATATTCTTCATACCAATATATAGAAATAATTCCTTGATTTGAAGTAAATGGATGATGAGTCTATCAGTACCTACGTGGCTAACTTCATAAGACTTCTGCAGTACACTTCAGGAATTATCATCCAACCTGAAAGTAATGTTGATAATTTATACAGTGGTCTAAATCCAATTCTCATAAGGGAATTGGCCATATGATACTTTAGTATCTATAAAGAGATTATTTTTTGTGAAATAAAGGTTGAAATGGTGGTTAGAGTCATGTATCAACCTCATGGTTTCACAATTAAAGAAATATGGAGTTCAAATAAAACTCTAAAAACCATAGAGAAAAAAAGATGATTTTTCCTTTTTTCTATAAATATGACAATAAGAGTGGAGAAATTTTCCCTAAGGGTTCATTAAATTTTTTAATTTTAGAAAGGAAGTTCACTAATAAATTGATTTTCAAAGTGATGGGAATAAGATAGTTCAAAATGATAATGGAGAGAAAGCTGCACAAAATGTACCTCCCTCGCTTCAGTGATAAAAGTGTTAGAGTAATGGGAAATATGCTGACCAGTTCCTAAACCCAAGGTCTAGTGATGATGATTGAAGAAAGAAACCTCTTTATCTGAGGGACAAGGTGAAATCTCATGTGATTTCTATTTTGAACGAATGGTGCGATACAAATGTGGTGAATGGTACACTTACCATTCACTCTAGAAATGCTAATGTATTATTTAATTCTATATTTACCCACTCTTTCATATCTAAATAATTTTATAAGGGTGTTATGATTCCATCAAAAAATTTATATTTGGAATTAGCAATGAAAACCCATAATGGTGTGATGATTACATACCAAGTCTATGATTCATCTCTAGAAGACATTCATGGGAATTTTCATCCTACAAACCTTATTATTCTTCATTTGGTTGAATTTTATGTTGTACTAGAAATGGATTTGATTTCTATGCATTAATATTGCATCCATTTTCTAGGAAAAAAAGTCAATCTTGATATTTCAAACCCTCTTTTGATCATCCATCAATGTGATGATAAGAATGAACTTCCTATGGAGATTACATCCAGTGTATGGGTATTAATTCCCATTCAGAAGGGTTGTTTGTCTCAAATGGTTGGGGAGAAAATAAACTTTTATTATTGATGTTATTAATATTTTCATAACTTTTTATACACTCCCTTTACTGATTTTATATGAAATGTGCATAATTTGTGTGAAATATTAATGTTCAAATATTAATTATAATTTTTGAGCACTATTTGAATTCATCCAGATTAAATTCTGTTTAATTTTTTAATAATAAATCTCACCCTACTTTTCCAAATTGCACGATTATTTTTTTTAGGGTTCCTTACTCAAATTTAAACATTTCATTGGAATGAACCTTTGTCCAAATCATCCATTTGAAGGGACATATATTCCACACAAAAAGGCCCAAATAATCTGTGAAGAAACTGGACAATCCATGAAGATAGAATTACTGGGGTCCCTCTAGAATTCCAAATCATTTAATTCTCCTCCGAATGTTGGGGGATAATTCAATACATCTTGGATAAAAATTTCAAGACCCAACTCCAAAGAAAATGGGGCCAATTGATGCTTTGAAGTCCAGTCCACCATTCTGGCCGGATATTGAAATACAGACACTATTCATGACAAAGATAATTATGAAAGTATCATATCAAGATGATATTTTGTAGTGTGATAGGGGAGATATAGGTAGCCAAATTTATTGAAAAAAGTATTCTGATTTTACAGAATCTTCCTATTGATAAAACCATTCACATTTCGTCTTTCAAAAAATTATGGATTGAAATGGATAGATTAACATTGTTTAATCAATCTGCCATAACTTTGGTTCGATAAGTTCAAATGACTCTAAATTGTGAGAGACGTCAAAAAAAAATTTATATACAACTTTTAAGAAGAGTATATACCAAGAATAGACTATCTGAATAGCCAAATTGTCGATGCAAGTGGAGGGACAGATTGGGAATACAAATAGTCCACTTGCTTGGGATATAAATACATCTCTCTCCTCTCCTTAAAAGGAGAGGGAATTTCAGAGAAAAATAGGCTAGGTTGGCACGACCAAGGCTCTTACAAAGGCTTGGTAGGATCTTCTATACTCAATTTTGTATTTGATAAACTTTTCCTCCTTGCTTCATTTAATTTACTTTTCTGTTTTTCTTCGTTTGTAATCGTGTAAGTGTTTTTTTTGTAACTCTATTTTAATGCAAGTTTCTTCTTCAATATCTCTTATTCTCATCTATCTTCTATAGTTTAATATTTATGTTCTGAAAATAGTTTAAATATAGTTGAATTCCCTTCCCTTATTTTTCTTTCTCATTCAATCTAATGTTTGTTTTTAATTATCATCATCATTTGTGTTTGTGTTCGATGCACCACTCTTTTCTTATCCCTTTATTTTTCTTGTCATATTAATTTATCATCATAATCATTATAACCAAATTAATAATAATTTCAATGGATGATTAAATCTCCCATTGGGGTGAGTTATAATTTTTGGATTTTAAGCGATTGAGAGCTTTTTCTCGATGAGTATTCATTGAATTAACATTGTGTGTGTTGGACTTAACATGTCATGGATTAATGACATATTTTGTTTAATATATGGATTTCATGGATTATTGGAATCGTAAATACACTACCACAATCACTTAATTATTGATATTATAATCCTAGTTACGTTAAGTCTTGGATTAAATCCTTAATACTTAGGAATTCTAATCAACGTCAACTTGTGACATGGGTGTTAATTTAATGAAATACAAAGCAAGGCTCAAGGATATCACAAGCTTAACTACCTATTTAGGAAATCACTCAAATATCTATAAAATTGTTAAATAAAACACCAATCATTATTCACTTCATTTAATCTCTACAAACAAACCCCCAATCAAAATACAATCAACTAAAAACAATCGACTATTAAAAAGTATCATCGCTAAGGATTCGACCTGAGTGCTGCTATACACATTTGTAGAGCACCAAAACCTTGATAGATTGATAGGTGACAATCGGTCGTGCTTTAAAATGGTTTCATTGCCAAGGATGGGGATTTATTTAGTCATTATATTCTGGTTTTTGTAAAAAAATAAAAAAAAATTAAAAAATTTGATAAAAAACACAATGAAAAACCCGTCTTCTCATAAAAATCATAAACTAAAAAAAACACAATGAAAAACTCATCTTCCTCTTTCTTCCAACATCTCTCTAAATTATCCATTTCCTCCCAAACAATCCCGCGGTTTTTTTAACCTGAAATTGAGCAAAGACTTCACCAACTAAAGAGTAACATAAGAGATAATCAATTCATTCAAGAACTTGTCCTTGTCCAACCAATTAAATTAGATATGGCCAATCCTAGGGAACAAAAACTTAAAGAACTTGTTTCCCCTAATATGAATTACTAACCTCTTGTTATTCAATATCCAAACATAGAGGCTGACTTTGAACTCAAATCGGGTTTCATTCATCTTATTTCTCATTTCCACGTGCTAGCCGGTGAGGATCCACATCTCCACCTTAAAGAGTTCCAAGTGGTGTGATCTACCCTGAAGCATCAAGGGGTTTCTAAGGAACAAATAAAACTTAGATAATTCCCTTTCTCCCTAGATTACTCTTCCAAGTCATGGCTCTACTACCTTTCTCCAGGTTCCATAACCACATGGAATGACATGAAGAGACTCTTCGTAGTGAAATTATTCCCTACTTCTCATACCACTTCTATCTGAAAGGAAATAAGTGGTATTCCTCAATTCCCAAGTGAATTACTCCAGGAGTACTAGGAGAGGTTCAAAATTCTTGTTGCATCCTACCCACACCACCAAATCCCTGACCAACTCTTGATCCAATACTTCTATGAGGGGTTATTGGCAATGGAGAGAACTCTCATTGATGTCGCAAGTGGTGGTGCTCTTGTTGATAAAACTCTTGTAGCTACAAGAGATCTCATAAGCAACAGGGTTGCGAAGACACAGAAATTTCATACTCAATCACATGATCAAGTAAAACAAGTCTAAGACAATCAATCCATATAGACAAACAAGATGACTAAGTGGATGAGTGAACTTACAGGTCTTGTGCGACAACTAGTTATGGCATCCAAAACCCCAAAGTCATCTTCTCCACAACCTTTGTTCCTTGTACCTATCAAGAACTGTGGAATTTTTATCTCCCCATCTCATCCAACTGAAACATGTCTGCAACTTCAAGTGGATCAAAATGATTCATCTGGACCAATGGAGCTTAATGCAGCATATTCTCAGTGGAACCCCAACCCTCAACAATCAGGTCAGTATGTTAGAAACTTCAACCACCTCCATTCTGAGACCTTCACATCTACATGTAACCCTAACATGAGATATGGGAATCCCATTTCTCATCCCCATAATTACCCTCATCAATACCCAAACCAATTCCAATATGGTCAAGGTGTTGGTAACTTCTAACAACCTTATCCATTTGTTTTTAAAAAACAAAATAGAAATCATCATCCAGCTCCTTCGGGATTCCACTATCCTAGTGAGCCTTCTCAATTCCCAAACCAATACAATCGCTTTCCCATGAACCAAAATCAAGGTAATCCAAATTTGAGGCAAGCCTCTTCTTCTAAGAAACTATGGGATAGTGTTGTAGAAGTTATTTCCTCGTTCACCCATTATAACCTCAAAAACATTGAAACACAAATTGGTCAACTAGTATCCCACCTGAGCCAACAACCACAATCAAATTCTTCCTCAACTCCCAGCTTAACCATTACCCAATTGCAATGGTAATGTAAGTTCAATTTCACTTATGTAAGGAATATAAATTGAAATGCCTCAAGATAAGTCCTCCAACCCCCATTTGAATGTTGGCCTAGAAAATGAAAAGAAAAAGAAACTTGAAAAGAAACCTAAATCTATTCCCTCAAATCCTTCCATTCCTCTTAGGAATCCAGTTCCTTTTCCTCAAGTCGTTTCTAAGCCAAAAAAGTCATTGGAACCCGATCCTGAAATGCTTGACATGTTTAAACGTGTTGAAGTCAACCTTCCCCTCTTAGATGACATAAAACAAATCTATAAGTATTCCAAGTTTCTTAAAGAATTTTGTACCCACAAGAGGAAACTTAGGACCTTTGAAAATGTTTCCACCTAGCATTTTATTCCCATAACATGTAAAGTTATAGGGACCTTTATGGTTCCATGCCGAATTGAATGTTCCAAATTTGATGATGCACTCATATACCTAGGAGACTCAATTAATTTCATGCCCAAATCCATCTTATCTAACCTTGGTCTAGGTCCCTTACATACAATGGGTTTTGTCATTCAGTTATCCAATCGAAGAACAACTAGTCTGGAGGGTATAACCGAGGATGCCCTTGTTCGTGTTAATGATCGTATCTTACCAGCTAATTTCTATGTCCTTGACATGGAAGGTGAGACAAAATCTTCTCGATCTCCTTTAATTATAGGAATACCATTCCTAATGATTGCTAGAACCAAGATTGATGTCCATTCAGGCATCTTATCCATGGAAATTGGTGACCGACTGGTTAAGGTAAACATTTTTCAAGCCATGAGATACCCATCTGAGGATCACTCTGCGTTCTCAATCCATGCTTTTGAGGAAACTTCTGAGAGTCAATTGATCCCCATTCCATCATCTTCATCCTATTATGAAGAGATAAGATCTTGTGAAATATGAAACATGATTAACCAAGTAATAAATGGTGATGTTGATGTTGACCTCTCGTTCATAGACTCCATCAATCTAGAAAAACTTTAAAACTCTCTTGAATCCCACATCAACTTTGATCTCTACTGATCCAACTTGTATAGTATTAAGGAAAATTAATCTGAAGCAACCGAAGTCCCTTCTTCCATTCCTATGTTCCCTAACCCACTAATAAAAGATGAGACTGATCTGAAACCTCTTCTTACACACTTGAAATATGCATTCCTTTTTCATGATCTCTCTTACCATGTCATTATCTATGCTTCAATTACCGAAACAAAAGAGTCTAAACTTGTTTAAGTGTTAGAGGAAAACAAAAAATCCTTAGGTTGGACCCTAAATGACATACCAAGAATCATACCTTACCTTTGAATGCATCACATCCATCTTGAGGAGTCATCCAAACCAATTAGACAACCACAAATAAGACTCAATCCACTCATCCTTGAGGTAGTTAGTGAAGAGATCACCAAGCTTCTTAAAGATGGTATTATCTACCCAATTTCTCATAGTGAATGGGTTAGTCTAATTCATGTTGTACCTAACAAGGGTGGGATAACTATTGTCACAATTAAATATTGTAGAGGTAGTCACAACTCGAGTGAGGAAGAAATGGTCTATGTGCATTGATTACCAAAAATTGATTGTTGAAACACGAAAAGATCACTACCCTCTTCCATTCCTTGATCAAATGATGGAATGATTAGCTGGAAAGTCACACTACTTCTTTCTTGATGGATACACTAGCTACTTCCAAATCCCAATTACACCTCATGGCCAAGAAAAGACTACTTTCACTTGACCCTTTGGAACATATGCATATAGGAGAATTCCTTTTGGACTTTGTAATTCTCCTGTAACATTCCAGATGTGTATGATGAGTATCTTTTCTGAATTAATTGAACACTGCATGGATGTATTCGTGGATGACTTTACCATTTATGGTGAGTCATTTGAATCGTGCTTTCATTCTCTCTCTCTAGTCCTTCAAAAGTGTGTCAAGTGTAACCTTGTGTTAAATTTTGAAAAATGTCACTTCATTGTTTCAAATGGGATTTTTCTAGGGCATATAGTTTTAAAAGATGGTATTGAAGTCGATCCTGCCAAAATTGAAGTGATCAAATCACTTCCAGAACCCACATCTGTTCAAGAAATCCATTCCTTCCTCAGTCATTCCAGTTTCTATTGTCGATTCATCTATAACTTCAGTAGGATTTCACTCCCACTCACTCGGTTGCTCCAAAATTATGTCACTTTCTATTTCTATGAGGTTTGAAAGAGAGACTTCATTGAACTCAAAATTTCTCTTACATCTTCCCTGATAATCCAACCCCCAGATTGGTCCTTACCCTTTGATTTGATGTGTGATGCTTCTGATAGGGCCTTTGGGGCCGTTCTTGGTCAAAGAAGAGAAAATATTCCTCTTGTCATCTATTATGCCTTAGAAACATTGGATGAAACTCAATCTCACTACACTATCACTTAAAATTAAATTTTAGTAGTGGTTTTTGCCTTAGACAAATTTCATCCCTATCTCTTGGGTTCCAAAATCATCATCTTCACATTCCATTCTTCTATAAAGATTTTACTCAGCAAAAGTCATTCCAAACTAAGGCTAATAAGATGGATCCTAAAGCTCCAAGAGTTTGACCCTGAAATCAGAGATAGACCAGGAAAAGAAAACCATGTGGGTGATCATTTGAGTAGAATTTCTAATTCTTCTCATTCTGAAAAAATTGATCCAGAATTTCCAACTGAGCACCTTTCATCTCTCACTCCAAAAATACCATGGTATGCCCCAATTGTAAATTACATAGTTTATAGTGTTTTTCCTGAAAATTTTTCAAAAGAACAAAAAATGAAGTTGAAAAGCTATTCAAAATACAATTTGGGAATAAAATAATCTTAGAAAAACTAGGGCAGACATGGTAATTAAGAGATGTGTTGATGAAAATGAATATTCTTCTGTCTTAGAATTTTGTCATTCAGTGCCTGGTGGTGGCCACTTTGGACCACAAAGGACCTCTCAAAATGTCCTAGACTTTGGATTCTTCTGACCTTCACTCTTTATGGACTCACATGAGTTCTTTCATTCATGTCCCACTTGCCAAAAGTTTGGAAAAATTCCAAAGTGAAATGAAATACCCCAATGTCCTTATTTCTATGAGATCTTCATTGTTTGGGGAATCGATTTCATGGGACCATTCCCCCATTCCAATGGATTCGCATACATTCTTCTTGTGGTAGATTATGTTTCTAGGTGGTTCAAGGCCAAGCCCACTAGAAATAATGATTCACATACTGTTAGTGAGTTCTTAAAGACACACATATTCCACCGATTTGGCACACCACTTGCCTTGATAAGTGACTTAGGAACCCATTTTTGTAGTAGAACCATGAAATATCTTTTTAAAAATAATGGTGTTGTACATAAAACATCAACTGCATATCACCCCCAAATAAATGGCATGGCTTAACTTAAAAATAGAGAAGTGAAAAGAGTGCTTGAGAGAATTGTAAAATCCACCAAAAAAGACTGGCCTGAAAGATTTGGTGAAGCACTTTGGGCTTATCAAACTACTTATAAAACACCCATTGGGATGTCTCCTTTTAGGCTAGTTTTTGGTAAATAATGCCATTTACCAGTTGAAATCCAAAATAAGTATTTTTGGGCTGTGAAAAACTGTAATTTTGATTGTGAAAAATCTGGTGAAGAAAGATTGTTGCAATCGGCTGAACTGGAGGAGCTTCGACATGAATCCTATGAGAATTTCAATTTGTAAAAAGAAAAGGCTAAGTTACTCCATAACAAAAACATCCTGAAAAAGGTATTACATTAAGGTGAAAAGGTATTTCTCTTCAACTCTCGATTTCGGCTTTACCCAGGTAAGCTTAATTCTCATTGGGAAGGTCTTTTTGTTGTTTCTCATGTTTACCCATTTGGTGCAGTGCAAGTCCAAGACCCATCTTCCAAAAAGACATTCATGGTTGATGGACATTAGTTAAAGCATCACCATGAGAGGACACACAATCATGGAACCACGTCGACTTCCATCGAATACCCAAATTCTGCAGTCAACCCACCACTAGATGGAGATGACAACCCACCAAATCCAAACAAGGGGGAACCTATTTCCCTTTAACTCTCTCTCTCTTCCTATCTCTACCTATTTATTCTTCTTCCTCTCTCTTTAATTTTTTTACCACTTTCTTCATCAAACCCTTTCTTTTTCTCTTTATCTTTTTTTTGGGTTTGTATTTTAAAAACAATAAAAAACTAAAAATATAAATAAACAAATGTAAAAAAACCAAAAGAGTCATATTAACTCACCAACCGGTTTTGAAATTTTGTCCAACCATTTTGGGGAGTCAAAATACATGGTTTCATCTCAAAAATATTATGTTTTCATCATATATTTGGATAAATAATATTGTTTCAAACCCAAAACAAAAATTTAATGATCAATTTTATATTTGGAAACTGATTTCCCCCACTCGTGAGGAATAACATTTTCTTTCATGACAAGGCCTCCTATGGCCATCTTTTCAAAATGTGTGTTATTTACCCCCATTTGTGAGTCTTTGGTTTGTGGACCTCGGAGCTAAATTTCTTACATTAGTGTGCATTAATATGATAGAGGAATTTTCCAAACCACATGAGAATCACAATAGCCCAATAACCTCCCATTTCCCTTACATTAATCCTCCTTTGGAAAGCCCCTTAGATCCTATGAAAACATTTTCTTTTATAACCACATTACAAGCCCAGTACCTTTTCCCACCTAATATCAACATGTATTTTCATTGCATAATTTTTTGAAATTTATGTTTGGCGGGAATGGATTTCATTTTGGGTACCCTTTGTTGATTTCACCATGTTATCATATGCTTGAGGGAAAGCATCCATTATAGTGTGGGGGAGATGTTTTCATTCAGTGTGTTTTGGGTAATGTAATGTAATTTAATTTATGTAATTTTGTAAATTTTATTAAAAAGTGTTTAAAAAAAGAACAAAATAATAAAAAAGGATCAAAATAAATGGGTTGTGTCTTGGACAGGTCAAAAATCACTCTTACTCAACCTTTGATCATGTTATAGCAATTACAATTAGTGTTGTGAGGAGATTAATCATGGGTTGGGATATGAGTGTGAGATCTTTTTCATGTTCAACTTTCTAAAAAATCAAAAAAAAATAACAATTATGTCATTGGGAGATGTTTTTTGTTTTCTAAATATTTTATCTTCTCATCCCCTCTAAATTTTATTTCAATCTTGTGTCTTTCTTCACATAATCATTCCCCTATAAATATGTGTTTCCATTTATTTCTAAGTTTTGTTTCAAACATATATATGCATTTCTTTTTCCATGTTAGTATTTTACACCCTTTTTCCTATCTTTTGGATATCATCTTCCTACCATCCTACAGCCACAGAAAAACCCCTAAAAATACCTATTGATTTTAGAGCACTTTAGGATCGGGATTGGAAGCTGAGAGATCTTACAAACTCTAAGATTTCCACATTTGGTTGGTTAATGAGTGAATCTCCATAAATTGATTTTATCATCTTGAGAGGAGTAAGTTTTGGGTGCTACCATTTTCTATTTCAAAATTTTTGCATGAAAAAATGAATTGTTTAGGGAACATTGTTTCTATATAAAATTGTGGTATAATTCAATATGGATGAGTGAAATTGTCTAAACCTCCCCTGAGTGGGGAAAACAAAATTTTAATATTTATTGGTGAGTGAAAATGATTTTGCAATGTTTTTGATATTTTTTGCACATGAGGACATGCACAAGACTAAGTGTGGGGGAGTTTATTTTATTAATATTTTCATAACTTTTTATATACTCCCTTTACTGATTTTATATGAAATGTGCATAATTTGTGTGAAATATTAATTTTTAAATATTAATTATTATTTTTGAGCACTATTTGAATTCATCCAGATTCAATTCTTTTTAATTTCATAATAATAAATCTCACCCTAATTATCCAAATTGCATAATTATTGTTTTTTAGGGTTCCTTACACAAATTTCAAAAATTTCATTAGAAGAAACCTTTGGCCAGATCGTCCATTTGGAGGGTCATATGGCCCACACAAATATGCCCAAATAATATGTGAAGAAACTAGACAATCCATGAAGATAGAATTACTGGTCCCCCTCTAGAATTACAAATCCTTTATTTCTCTTCCAATGTTCAGGTACAATTAAATAAATCTTGGATAAAAATTTCAAGACCCAACTCCAATGACAAGGGGCCCAACTGATGCTTTGATGTCTGACCCACCATTCTGGCCGAAAATTAAAATCTGGACACTTTTCAGGACATATCTCATGATGTAATCATCATATCAAGATGATATTTTTCAGTGTGAAAGAGGAGATATATTCAGATGACTTTTTTTAAGAAATTATTCATATGTTAATGAATATTTCTATTGATACACCCATTCACATTTCGGACTTCTAAATGTATGTATTGAAATGAACAGTTTAACTTTGTTCAATAAAACCACCATACCTTTGGTTCCTTAAGTCCGAATGACTCCAACTTTTTAGAGCAGTCGGAAAACATTATTATATACAACTTTTGAGCAGAGTCTATCTTGAGATTAGTCTATATGAATAGCCAAATTGTCGATGCAAGTGGAGGGACAGATTGGGAATGAAAACAGTCCACTTCCTTGGGATATAAATACATCCCCCTCCTCTCATTAAAAGGAGTTGGCATTTCAGAGAAAAGGAGGATAGGTTAGAATGACCAAGGAATTTCCAAAGGCTTGGTAGGATCTTCCATACTCATGTTTTTACTTGAGAAACCATTCCTCCTTGATTAATTTCATTGAATTTTGTGTTGTTCTTCGTTTGTAATCGTGTAAGTGTTTGTTTTCTATAATTCTGTTTTAATGCAAGTTTCTTCTTCAATATCTCTTATTCTCATCCACCTTATCTAATTTAATATTGATGTTCTTAAAATATTTTAAGTACAGTTGAATTCCCTTCCCTTATTTTTCTTTCTCATTCAATCTAAAGTTCGTTTTTAATTATCATCATCGTTTGTGTGTGTGTTCGATGCACCACTATTTTCTTATCCCTTCATTTTTTATCTTCTTAATTTATCATCATAATCATTAAAACCATATTACTAATAATTTCAATGGATTAGTAAATCTCTCATTGTGGTGAGTTATAAATTAGGGATGTTAAGTGATTGAGAGCTTTTTCCCGATGGTTATTCATTGAATTAATATTGTGTATGTTGGACTTAACATGTCATGGATTAATGACATATTTGGTTTAACATATGGATTCCATGGATTATTGGAACCATAAATACACTACCACAATTTATTACTAATTGGTATTATAATCCTAGTTAAGTCAATCCTTGGATTAAAGCATTAATACTTAGGAATTCTAATCAATGTCAACTTGTGAGATGGGTGTTAATTTAATGCAATACAAAGCAAGGTTCAAGGATATCAAAAGCTTAACTACCTATTGATGAATTCACCAAAATATTAATCAAATTGTTAAATCAAACACCAATAATTAATCAATTAATTTAATCTCTGCAAGAAAACCCCTAATCAAAATACAATCAACGAAAAACAATCAACAATTAAAAAGTATCATTACCGAGGATTCGACCCGAGTGTTGTTATACACATTAGCAGAGCACTGGAACCTTGACTGGTCGATAGGTGACAATTGGCAGCACTTTCTATGATTTTATTATTTTTTGATAATTTTTTGATGTCTTTCTAGAAGAGTATCCAATTCTTCCACCAAAACGAGAAGTTGAGTTCTCAATAGAACTCATACCTGGTTCAACACCAATTTCAAAGACTCCTTATATAATGACCCCAATTGAGCTGTAGAAACTGATGAAAAAAATCCAAGAAAACCTTGATGAAGGATTCATTCATCCAAGTGTGTCTCCTTCGGTTTCGATAGTTCTTTTTGGGAAAAATAAAGATGGATCAATGCTTCTCTATATTAATTTTCAGGAGTTGAAAAAACTTATAGTCAAGAACAAGTATCCTCTCCCTTGTACTGATGACTTGTTTTGATCAGATGTGTGGTGATCAATACTTTTACAAGATTGACCTTAGTTATGGATATCATCAACTGAGGGTCAAGAAGGATTATATAACCCATATTGAATTCTATAAAATACGTGGACACTATGAACATATAGTGAATCCTTTTGGTATTACTAATTCCCTTGAAATATTCATGTATTTAATGAATAGAGTATTCAGATATTACCTTGATCAGTTTGTGGTAGTATTTATAAATGATATTCCTATATATTAAAAGATCAATTAAAATAATGAATATCACTTGAGAATTGTACTAATGTCTCAATGTAAGGATAAAATATATGAAAATTTTAAAGAGCATGAATTTTGGTTGATAAAGGCTTCATTTTTGGAGCACAGAATCTCAATAGATGGTATAATAGTAGACCAATCAGAGACGGATACTATTAAATGATGGTCTAGACCTACCATAGTGACTAATATCCCTATATTTCTTTATTTAGAAAGATATTATGTAAGTTTTTTGGAGAATTTATCATGACTGTCTAATCTTACGACAAAGTTAACTTGGAAGAGTGTCAGGTTTCTCTAGACAGATGAATGTGGGGAAATTTTTAAGGAACTTGAGAGAAGGTTAGTCAGTGCACCTATGATTACATTACCCTATTGTGAATAAGGGTTTGTAATCTATATTGATGAATACAAGAAGGTATTGGGATGTTTTCTTTTGAGTAATAACATTTTTATTGATTATGACTCATAAAAATTGAATATTAAATTGAAACATTTCCCCAACTCTTGATTTGATGTTAGTATAGGTAATTTTTTCATTATTGATATGGATGCTTTATCTTTATAGAGAAAATTATGATATATATACTAATCATAAAAGTATGAAATATATATGCACACAGAAGGAGTTAAACATGCACCAGAGAAGGTGGTTAGAGTTGATAATGGATTATGACTACTCAATACATTACCACCTAGGGAAAGAAAACAAGGTGTTCGATGCATTTTGATGAAAGGATCATGCTATTTTATCCATGATGAGGATCACAAAAGATCCAGTATTTCTATATTTTTAAAGGATGGATCTATAAATACTAAAGTAAGGTTAAAATATTATCTTTCTAAAATGAATGTCCAATTCTCTATACAAGTTAATATTAAATAGGTGCAAAAGGAAGATGGAGAGTTGTAAAAGAAAGTTATAAATGTTCCGAAGTTTAAACTTGATTGGGGTGGGATTATAAGGTTCACAAACTATTTATGTGTTCCTTCCATACTAGATTTGAAGAAGTACCTCCTAGGGAAAGTTCATGGTTCTTCATTATCTATTCATCCTATAAGTACAAAGATATTTATGGAATTTTAAGAATACTTCTTTTGGGATGGAATGAAGAGAGATATAGTAGAGTTTGTATCTCAATGCTTGGTATTCCAATAAGTTAAGGCTGAAACACAAAATTCAAAGTGGATGTCGCATCCATTACCCATACCAGAATGGAAATGGGATAACATAACTATGGATTTTTTTCATTGGACTACCCAAAAATTCTAAATGGTTTAATGTTATATGGGTGGTAGCCAATAACCTTACTATGTCAACACACTTTATCACTATCAGAGAGACTTCTATTTGGATTATCTTCTTAGGATTTACATTAAGAAAGTGGTGAGGTTTCATGGATTACCATATTATATCATATCAACTAAGTATATAAGTTTTACCTCAATGTTTTAGAAAATTATTTAGAAAGGCCTTGATACAGAATTGCGTTTAATCACTTATTTTCATCCCAATTTAGATTTTTAGTCTGAAATAATAATTAAAACCCCTTAGGATATGTTGATATCTTTCTCTCTACATTTCAAAGGTGGTTGGGATCAATACCTTACTCTAGTTGATTTTTCATAAAAAAATATATTTCACTCAAGAATTAATATGATAGCTTATGAATCCCACTATGGGAATAAATTTAGAGCTCCAATGTGTTTGGATGAAGTTGGAGAAAGAAATCTATTAGGACCTGAGAGTGCTGAAGAAATGGAAGATAAGGTTATATTCATCCAGGATCATATCTAGGAAGATAAAGGTCGGCCTAAAAGTTATACGGATAACTGATGATGTGATCTAGAATTTGAAGTTGGTGAAAACGTTTTTCTATGAATCTCACCCTAGAATATAGTTATGAGATTCGGGAAGAAAGGGAAACTAAGACATAGGTATATCGATCCCTTTGAAATTCTTGGTTGTTTCAAGATGATAGCCTATTACATGGAACTTACTCAAAATATCTCTCAAGTACATGATTTGTTCCATTTATATCTCTTGAGTAGGTACATACTTGACCCTTCACATGTATTAAACTCAGAGTTTATACCACTAGATCAGGATCATTTTTACGAGGAACAACAAATTAAAATTCTAGATCATACAGAGAAAGTTCTATGAAATATGACCACCCACCTCATCAAAGTTTTTTAGAGAAATAACCACTTAGAGGAAGCTATGTGGGAACCTTAAGATATGATGAAGCAGAAGTATACTCATTTTTAGTACTAGAATGATGAATTTTGAGGAAAAAATCATTTTAAGGGGGTATAATGTAACACCCTGGGTTTTTATGAACCATTTTTTTCTCATCGAATAAATTAATTTTCATTGATGTATTGAATTACACAAAGTCAAACATCCCTTCCACATAGAATCGTTTCATCATATGGTACATGGATCATTTATTTGGCATATGTTACATGCAACATTGTCTTGGCGTATGTTAGATGCAACAGTGATGTTTCTATGAAACGTCATTTTATTATTATAATTATTTAAATGAGATAATTATAAACTAGCCATAAAACTTAGTTTTATGAATAGTAATAAATAATTTTAAAATATTATTTATGAATTTTTATATTAATAAAAATTACTGCTAATGAAATTTATATTTTTTGGTAAAGTCCTTATATTTTAAAAATAAGTTTTTCTAAAATTAACTACTTTTAATATCCTTATGTGAAAAACAATAGAATTAATTTTAGACCCATTTATAAATATAATTTGATAAAATATACTTTATTTTTTAATTTATAATGTCTAAATTATCTTAGGTTGAATTTTTGGGATTTTCTAAGAAACATATTTTTTGGATGAATAGTGAAAAAATATCAGATTTCAATTCAAAACATATTTTTAATATAATTTATTTATAAGATTAAATTATGTTTAAAATTGGTTTTAAAGTTTAATTAGATAAAATTTTTATCAATTAATATAATTTAGTCCATTGCGATCAATTTCACTTTTAACTTGTGTATAATATCTTAGCAAACTCTTGAGTTTTTTTACTTTATAACCCAACATTATTGACCCGACAACGAGATTAATTTTAAATTAGTTTCTTCCACTTATGTTATTGTAATTTTAGAAATAAGATATAATATTTAGAATTAGAATAATTTATCATTTCTAATAAATTCAACTTAGTTTTTGAACAAAGTTATTACTGAATATAACTAAAATTAATTACATCGATTAAGGTAAAATTTTGCTTAACTAAGAACTAAACCTTAAATTTAAGAACCAAAACGACTTAAAAAACTATAAAAACTAGTTGTATGGACATATTTCGACCCTAAACTACATTTTATAGACATTTTTTTTATTATGGGATCCACTTTCCATGGTAAAAACGTGGGTGTATTTCCTTTTCCAAATATTTACACTAGTGTCACTTCTCCTCCACTATAAAAAGGCCTCCTCACCTCCACTTAATTACAACTCTCAAACCACTTAGGTTATGCCAATATCTTCCCAATAAACATAACAAAATCCATACATTCCTCATTTAATCCTCCCTTTTGGAATAAATATTTCCAAGGAATCCCTTTGGTGAAAACCAAAAGGATTTACCTGATTAATAGGTAACACCCTCCTTCAAACTCCTTTCTTTTATTTTGTTTCTCTACTACCTCAAATATTATTATTCCAAATTTGTATAAAAAACAACTATATTAAATATACTATAATATTTTTATTATAATGGTTTGAACTACAATTATACACACATCCATCTAATGGGTAATGAACATACTGTTTATGTGTACCGCGGACTACCGCCTCACTAAACTATTATTGTTCATTTTCCCTTTATTTTCTCTCATGGTCAACATTATGGTGGAAACTATATTTATATATGTAAAATATTATATTTATCATGACTTAATATTTTTTATTCATTTTAAAAACATTTCTTTTTTACTTTTCATTTCGTGTAAATATGATAATTTTGTTGAGGAAGTGTGAACTACCTCCCCCTCAAAGCGATGTGATTCGTTAACACACTACATGGAATATATTAGGGATAGATTTAGTGAACATATAAAATATATATAATATAATAATTCTATTCTAATAACTATATATATACATATATGGATACTTATATTTCATTTTATTTCTTTCTTTTACTACAATTATAAAAATGGAAACTGCTTTCAAGTGTACCTACAGCTTACCATCTTCACGAATGGTGTATTCCATTTTATACGTATATATTACATATATTATTATAATACTCCTATAAATAATATAATTTATATTCACATGATGTTTTACATTCTTTAAATCATTATATAAGTATAATTACAAAATATATAACAAACCAAGACACATGCAAAGAACCAAGAGAATATTTCCCAAAGTGAAACCTTAACATAGGATTATTAATAACTGGGTAATATAAGGTCATAATAAAACAATATATGATGTTATATATAAAAATATTCTTCTAAAAAATATTTATAATAAACCTAAATTTATTATAACGGAATCTTGTATGAGTACTAAGAGATTCAAGACACCAGGTAAGGGGATTTCATATCACCTTTTTATTTCTGTTAGATATATGATTTAATCACCACTCATCTATTTTTTGTGGTGTGTATACTAACCATGTATGTATTATAATATTATTATAATTAAATTTTTTGGTATTTACATATTTATTCTATGATCATTTTTTCATGGGTTTTATGTTTCAAAATCTTCAAAATCAGTAAGACGGTTTTTCCAAATTTTTCCTTCTTTGCGACACATGTTTTTTTATCACCTATATTATTTTTCAAGGTGCATAAACTTCCATTTTACATGTTATATATTTGATATACTTATTTTCGTGATATTTTAAGATTCATGTAATTTCCTTTTCTAACATTGAGATTATGATCCCATGTAACCAAGTGGTAAGAGTTCATCAAAACAATCTCATCACCTTTTGAGATTATTAATGATTTTGATTATTTTGATCAAATATTATGAACAATATATCAAGAAAACTCATGTGTTTAATTTAATATCTTTAATAAATATATTCCATGTATTATTACCATTTTTCTACTCTTTTTTTCTTATGATAATTAAGAAAAAAAATAAGAAAAATATGATTGTATTTCTCCCTTTGATCAGAAATATGTTTTATTTCAAAAACCATGTTTTCATAAATGTTTTTAGAAATGTTTTGAAATGATACATGAATATAATTATAAAATTAAAAGTATTTTAAAAAATGTTTTATTGTTTTCAAATATTATTTTATATGTTTTTAAATCTATTTTCAAATAATAAATTTTTCAAAATATTTTATTTTTTAAAAAGAATTTTTCAAAGAAAAAGGATATTTTCCTCAAAAAAATGTTTTTAAAATATCATTAAAAATTATAACCCATATAATATAATATATATTGGTGTTATTCATGCCTTTATAGGGAAATAATTCAGTGTTTCTATTCATATTCTGTCTCTATGTGGTTTATGTTTTGGTGGCATGATGTTTATGAAATCTGTTTCTCTTTTATGGGTTATATGATTTTGAAACCCAATTATTTTCATGGGTTATATTTATGATGAAATGATTATGAAATATATCTTTTTCCAATGGTACTCTCATATTTTTAATTTGAGTTACCATTTATAAGTTATGGATTTAAACAATAAAATAATTTTTATTTAATTTTTTTATTTACGGCCAAAAACTAACTTTTACCATTGGCCCGCGCCAACCAATGTTAGTAACTACATAAAGAAAGAATACCTCCAAGAAATCAAGGGTGGTCTCAAATTTTTAATCTGAGTCACCATTTTTGAGTTATAAGAATTTTAAAAATAAAATAACTTTATTTAATTATTTTATTTACGGTTATTCCATTTTCAGGTTTTCTCACAGGAGGTATGCGCCGACTAAACTTAAGTTGCACCTAGGGTAAAACTTCCATCTTGAATGCAACGGTGCCCTTAGATTTCTAATATGGGAAACCATTTAATATTTATTCCACTTTTTCAATAAAAATGCTTAGGCACGCTAATTAAATCTTAAAAAAACTTTGACGGATCATTCCGGGCACTTCGGTCCTCAAAATCGCGTGCCATTAGTGTTAGCGGTCTTAAAATAGTTCTATATAATTAGAAATAATTACATGGAAAATTTGGGTCTTTACATTCTCCCTACCATAGGTATTTTCATCTCGGAAAGCCACAACATAGACTAAGAAAAAATTGGGGGGGTACTGAGCACGAATCTGAGCCTCTCACTCCCATGTTCTATCCTGAAGGTTCTCATGCTACCATCAAACGCGCACCATAGGTATCGACTGCCCATGAAGGAATCGCTCATATTGATCCTCAATATCTACTAGAACCTCCATAAACTACGCCCAATCATCAAAGTTTAGCTCTCCGTGGTCGATGACGTGCGATGGATCATGCATGCATCTCCTCAACTGCATCACATGGAAAACATTATACACTTGGTGCATCTGTGGGGAAAGAGATAAATGGTACGCAACCTTGCCCATTCTCCTGATAATCTAGAAATGTCTGATGAGCCTCGGAGATAGCTTACTTCCCTATCCAAACCGTTGTAATCCTCATCGGGGTAAGACCCATAGGAGGACATGGTCTCCCTCCTCAGACTCCAAAGGTCTTTGTCCCCTGTCGACATATGATTTATGTCGTCTCTGTGTAGCCTTAACTTACAGATAAGTGAATCATTGTGATAGAAACTCTGTTACTCCTATTAGGAAATAAAAACCTAAAACTCATGCTTCTATGAGGGTAAGGCTGGCTGACTTAAGAGTGATCGGTTGAACCCTCCTTTGCATGAGTTTATCCTGTGCTACTTGGGGTTACTTTTTCGAAGACTAAGTAAAATCATGTTCCAATGTTGTAGATAAACCAAAACCTTTTTTCCTAATACAGTCAATCTGATTATGAACTATGGATGACCATTCCATACCCAAACTTACGTCATAAGGCCTCGACGGTGCCACCAAGAGTTTCCAACTGAAACTCTTGCCTCAAGGGTTAGATCAAACCATCGGCGTAAGTTTTATTATCGAGTCTCCTCCCAAAGGTATCTCCATACGTAAGGGTCAAGTCTTCGGTTAAACTGGAAACTCGAGCTCTTGAACATGATTCGTGGAAATAATGAATGATTAGTTAGTATTTTTATTAATACGATAGCTAGTAGTAGACACCGACCATGCATATAATCATTATTGGGGCCCTTGGGTCACACTCCTTGACCACATGCAGCTACTCCGTTCCAATGTCCTCTATCTCCATATGCCTCGTGGGGACCACATTTAGGTGGTGGTTATAACATGTTGAAATTTATACCAACTCATGTTGCTCTTCTAGCTCCACTTCCACGTCTTATACCCTGCATATTCATATGTCCTTGTAACTTCCTATTCCTGAAACATTTTACATGCCCAAGTCTCTGAGACTGGCATCAGTTTCCTTCTTTCCCACTGTTAACATTCACTGGCTGAATTCACTCATCCAAAGAACTTTCAACTACAAAGGTTCTCTCTAGCACCCTAACATAAGTACGAATTAGTAGAGGAATAGTGTTGGCTTAGATTTCCCTAAACGCACCTCGCTCGGAGGTTTGAGCCCTGAAGTACTAACCGTACTGTATTCATCGAGTACCTGGGATGGTCAGCACACCTCGATGAATACTTAGCTACTGACATGTCATCCTGCCAAAGCTTTAGAAGCTATAGGGAACACTCATCCCTTAGCTCTTTATAGAAAGAGACCCCCTTCTATATGGAATTTTCTCAAGCTTTTCCACAGAAAAAGTCACCTCTTCGTAAGATTAGGGTAATCTAAACTCTGTCATCATCCTGCTGAGCCATGTAGAAGGCTCTCTACTAGGACTTCCTTTTGATCGAAACAAGTGTAAGGCATTAATCCTATATGTGTCCTCTACAGGTATTTCCAGTTTCAACTGCTGACAAACGGGTAGTGATATAGCTGGTACACCACCTGAAGGTGACAACACCATTAGAGGGCCCTGCACCAAGGCCTCATCACTTGGTGGGCCATCATCGTGTACTCTCTTCAGAATCCAAGATGGATGTCTTTTAGGAATAATCCTGATAAGGAACAGGTGATCCATAGTTATTAAGTTATACCTGGTGAGATGACTCAAATAAATCATAAGAAAAACATTTAAAAAACACATGTGATCAGTGTTTTCATGCGCTGAGTTGGAAATCAGGATTTAGGGTCCTAGTGTATGGTTACGTCGGCCGCTGCACCAACACTGGATTCCCAAAACTGAAAACTATACTCATAACACTAAACACTATTTCCACATAGAAAGTATTAGAGTCCTACTTCTTCAGTAGAACCGACTCCTCTGATACCAATTTGTCACAACCCATCACTAAGGGCCTATGCCGTGACTAACCCAAGCCCGCCTTCCATAGGCCAAGGGCTGGAAACTAGCACCAAAAAGGAATATCCCTAAAATGGGAAGGAATTACCTTTTTAACCTCTATAGAAACACAGTCCAAGAACTCAACAAGAAGAAACCGCGAAGTAAAATGCTGTAGTAAAAGAGTTCTAGAAGTAAAGGGGTTGGAATACAATCCAAATTGAAAGTAAAAGTACAACAGAAAAGTAAAAATAGAACAGAAAAGTACAAAAAAACTCATGGATCATCCAATGACGATGCTACATGAAGGGTAGGCACAGCTCATGATCAGTAGTCCCTACATCACATCACTCCAAATAGTCCACCTCCGAGTACCGTCCAGTCCTGGCTCCCTCATCCTCAATCAATGTTGTCCATAGTCTGCACAAGAAACAACAAGGTTCAGGAGAATCTCATGCAGGGGTGAGTAGAGCTATACTCAGTAGGGAACTCGAGACCCCGTAGGTCTCCTAGAGTTCCACAATGAAAATACCACAAAGAAAGACCTCAATCTCATAGCACGAAGCAATAGACATCAACTCTACTTAGGTTCATTCCCATACATATACCTAAGTTATCAAGACATACTCATCTCATGCATTATGGAAGAATACCACAAAGGTAACACCACGAATGTAGAAGTACCACACATATAACACCATGGAGACAACACCATGTAGGTAGAAGTACCACGAAGGTCACACCACAAAGATTGAAGTACCACACAGTTAACACCACGAAGGTAGAAGTACCACACAGGTAACACCACGAAGCTAGAATTACCACACAGGTAACACCACAAATATTGAAGTACCACACAAGTAACACCATAATGTTAGAAGTACCACACATGTAACACCACGAAGGTAGAATTACCACATAGGTAACACCACGAAGTTAGAAGTACCACACAGGTAACACCATGAAGATAGAAGTACCACATAGGTAACACCACTGAGATATAAGTACTATATAGGTAACACCATGAAGACAGCACCAAAAAGGTAGAAGTACCACACAGGTAACACCACAAAGATATAAGTACCACACAGGTAACACCACAAAGGTAGAGGTATCACACAGGTAACACAATGAAGATAACACCATCAAGGTAGAAGTACCACACAGGTAACACCATTAAGATATAATTACCACACAGGTAACACCATGAAGGTAGAAGTACCCCACAGGTAACACCACGAAGGTAGAAGTACCACACAGGTAACACCATGAAGCTAAAAGTACCACACAGGTAACACCATGAAGACAACACCACAAAGGTAGAAGTGCCACACAGGTAACACTACAAAGATACAAGTACTGCACAGGTAACACCATGAAGGTAGAAGTACCACACATGTAACACCACGAAGATAGCACTGCAAAGGTAGAAGTACCACATAAGTAACACCACAACGATAGAAGTACCACACATGTAACACCACTGAGAAAGAAGTACCACACAGGTAACACCATGAAGGAAACACCACAAAGGTAAAAGACTTAACTTACACTCTGGTATAACTTAAGTACTAAAGTATAGATGATTGGTCGTATGGCTAGATCACCTTATTTTGTTAAGTAGCACTACTTCTGACGAAAACAGGATCGATAGGTAACTAACCCCCAGTGACCCACACAAGATCTGACCCACACAGGATCTATCGGTAACTAACCTCTGGTTACCCACATAGGATCGGTATATACTGACCCACATAGGATCACTGAGCACTAACCCACATAGGATCTGACTCACATAGGATCAATATGCACTGACCCACACAGGTTCACGGAGCGCTGACCCACACAGGATATGACCCACACAGGATCTGTATGCACTGACCCACATAAGACCACTGAGTGCTGACCCACACATGATCTGATAGATGTTGACCCACACAAGATCGACGTTCTTTCTTCACGTTATAGCCAGCCACGGGATTCCTCGCACTCAGTGCACTCAAGATTAGTAGAATCTACACCTCGAGATATCGATAATACCTCATAATCCACTAATCTCCACATAAGAGTATCCCAAAGGACGGCCATGTCGTAAGGGTTCCAACACGATAGACAGTGCATCCATCGGATGCCTGATCTATGAGTTATGAGCATTTTAGTTCTGGGGGCGGTTAGATTTGGGTTCGATCAAACCTGGTTGAACTCCATCTATCTCCAAATATCAAGTGGAGTATACCAAATGGACCATCTCAATCCAAGGATCCCAATCACATAGTTGGATCATCAAATGGACGTTAGATTCTCAAGATATGGCTCTTTAAGTGTTTCTGGGTCCGGTTGGACCCAGGTCTGGTCTAACCCACACTACTACAAAAACGGTCAAGGGAAGCACCCCCTTATATCAGTGCTAAAGAAGCACTAATAAAAATACCCTTTATCAGGGCTAGAAAAGCGCTGATAAAGAATCTCTGTATCATCACTAAAATTTTAGCACTGATACAGAAATGATTTATCAGCGCTTTTTTAGCACTGATAAAGAGTACCATTATCAGCGCTAAAAAGGGATGATAATGGATACCTTTATCAGTGCTAAAATGTTAGCACTGATAAAGGTAGTCTTTATCAGTGCTTTGTTAGCGCTGATAAAACCTCAGTCCATTTTTTTATAAATTCGGTCACACAGTACCCTCGTTTTATCACGACCTAAAGCTCTCGCGGTACTGGAACCCTACGACTCCCCTCTTCTGCCCGATGAGTTCCTGTTGTCGGACCTTCACCGCCCTCTCTTCTCGTTTCCGGACCTCCACCTCCCTCGCTTCTCATTGTCAGACCTCCACCACCCGCAACACCCTCTTTGGTTTTCCAGACCTCCGCCACCCGCAATGCCCTCTTCGGATTGCCGGACCTCCCTTTAAGGCCTGTTTTCCAAATATTTTTTTAGTATTTTTATTTTTGTTGGTTTAATCATTGATGGATATTGATTGTGTTATTTAATTTGGATTCATTGGTATGTTTCGGGTGTACGTTTCCTTAGGTTTCTAATTATACTCTTAGTGGTTCTTCATGGTTAGTGGTTGTAGTCTCTTATTTGGGTGAAGGGATGTGTTCTTAGTATATTTCCATCTTATGTCCCACCATTTTAGTGAAAATTTAAATGGTTGGGTGACCTATGCTAGGTATCTGGATATTATTGGTATTTTCTCTCTTCTTAGTGATGTAGACATGTCATTTGGAGATGTATGATGTTCTTGGAGGATATACATTAAGGTTTCTTGTGAATATTGGTTATCTGTTCATTTTAATTTTTTCATAGTGGTCATCTATTCGGTGAATCTTCCCATTTGACCCTCTATCCCAAGGTGAAACTCCCTCCCTTTCTATCTTCCCTTGGGCTCCATTTTAGGGTGATTTGGCCTTTTATCTACAAGGAATCTCTATGTAAGAATCTCATATTCTCTTTTATTCTCCTTTCTTGGTCACTACTTTTTTCTCTCATGGGTTATTAATCTATAGAAAGGGTTTTGACATAGGTTGGATTTAATCTCATTTATTTGGGTTAAATCTTTATGGTTATGCTGTTTAATTTCATCCTTAGGGCCTTTCATTAGTTCAGTTGGTGGTTTCATTCTGGTTTTGTGAAGATATCAAGAAATAGGTAGGTTGTTCCATTATTTGACATTGTTTTAGGTGTTTTATATGATTTATTTGGTTCTAAAATGGTTTTATAAATTTTCTGGGTTGTGGGAAACATGTTTTCCAATTTTTTTGTTGGGCATAAGGGTTTGATAATGATTTGACTATTGTAAATGGTTGTTTGTCATGTGTTTTTCTATTATTGGAAGTGTGATTGTATAAAATAGATATAATTTTATATAGGGTGTGTAATTGAGCACAATGGAATCCTACTTATCCAGGTGGGTAGACTAGGTCTAGTATATTAGGTTAATTAGTCTGGCCAATGATTGGTCTCCATAATAAGGATATACATAACAACACTAACTAAGCATTCATGTTCTAGGGAATGGAGGCTCAAATAGGACCTTCATGTCTAAGAGATGTGATCACCAAGAGTACGAGGATCCTAGGACCCTAGTAACCCTAATACCTTAGAGATTTTCTATAGTGCTCATACTATTCTTACCATTATCTTGTCATGTTTACTTTCTCTATTATTTCAAAGAATGTTTTATTTAAATTGTATCTTCCTTTTTCATAAAAAATAACATGTTAATGATTATAATAATTTCATTACATGGAATCTATTTCTGTTGTGTCCTACTAGGTATGTTGGCTCACACCTTATATACACCCTCCGATTTATGTAGACCTTATTATGTTTTACCCAGTTAAATGCAAGGTTCCCTTGGTGGTGATGGGGGATATATGTGCTAGTAGATCCACTTTTGGTGACTGTTATTGGTTGTGGAATGGGGATGTTGACCCTCATGTTTCATGGAGGCTTGGTTGTATTGTTGGTTCCCTTACCTTTTTTTTGTTATTTTGGTTTTGGTTGAAATTGTTAAATGCTTATCCCCAATTGCAGTGTTAGATTTTGGTCTATTATATTGTGAAATTTGGTTATGATATGGTGCTTGATTATTATGTAATATTTATGGTTTTTTACATGAAAAAAACCATTCTCAAAGGTGTTACTAAATGCCTAGGCACTAGTTACAACCCATGGGGATTGGTAATTCCCTTTGGACCTTCCCACGAGTTGGGTCAGGTGTCAAGTGGTATGGCAACCTGGCCTAGTTCATGACAAGAAGTCTACACCATAGTATTGTTGTCTAAATCCTTTCTGTACCGTGTCCATGGGAGGTTGCAACGTGGTATCTTTTTTTATAGTCTTAAATTCCATGAGCCCCATTTTATATTCTTTTTTCTCCTACACAACTCTCATTTGAAATCTTTATTCTTTAAGGCTTACAAGAGTCATTTTAACTCCTCCAAACTCCCTTCTTCTCAGATAGAAGCTCCAGTGGATGCGTTTGGTTTCTCTCTGATAAGGGTATCTCTCATCGATTAGAAATCCTCTATCCCCTCTTATATCCTCCTTATAGAGTGATATATCATCATCTTTTTAGTGAATATAATATTCTTTTTTATGAATCTTTATTATAGTTTAGACTACTTGATCTCCTACACCTTCATTATTCATTGACAGATCCCATTATGGGTGTTAAGTTGCGTTGATCACTAATTAAAGGCAGCTGGTTCCACAATAATTCTTACACATAATTGAAACTTTTTTTCTTGATTTATTCAATATGAATTATAAAAATAACTTAATATGATTTAAATTAAAGTGTATTTTATTTGTGATTTTAGAGGCATGTATTTTTGAAATAAATCCCCTTCTTAGTTGTTTTATGTGTCATGGAATGATTTGAGAAACTATATATTTTAGTGGGAATATTTTATAAAATAATTACCCTTGATTTCAAAAAAATGATTAGAATATAATATGATTTGAAAAGGGAATAGATTTTATGAAAACCTATGATTTGGTTTTGAAATGAAAATTCATGTTGAAAACTAAAATTGGGTATTTGAATGTAATAAATGAAAATATTTGTAATGATTGATTTTCCCATGTTTGGTTGATTATTTGATTTGAAGTATATCAAGCATGGGTATTTAGTGGTAATTTGGATAAGAATGTTATTATATAATCTCCTAGCAATATATTTATGATGAAAATACTAACTTAAGCATACTATGACATGAATTTTTCCCTAATGGGAATTTGATTCCCGATGACCTGAGTCGTGGGAAGTGTTCACACATTGAGCCAAGATCACTGATTGAGTTGTGTGAGGATCATATTACTAGAAAGTAACATACCATATGTTTTGATACATGTTACTATGATATAATTTTTTTTATTATTACATGACATTTATTATAGAACTATTTTGTTCATGCCAACTAATTTATATAAGAGTTTTATATACATTGTTAATTTAAGTCAGTTTTTATATATCTTCCATCTTTTTTATTATGAAAGTATGTGATGATGGAAATATGTAAATACTAAGATACCATATTGGTACATGTTACTAAGATTTATGTGTGACTATATACTTAATAAAATTTCTTATTATTTCTTACACACCATCACTTGAGTCGTGTATCATTCTTGAAATCCATATTGGTACTTTGGTTCTGATGTGGATATGGTTTTTTATGTGTTTGTGACATGTGTATGTATGGATATATGGGTACTTAGGCATGATGATATTGAATTTAGGGAAGAGACCTAGGAGTGGTAGATGTATCATTCTTGATTATTCTTGTGTTTGGTCTAGGGTGATTTGAGGAAACTATAATGAATCTAAAGAAATTCTATTTAATGAAGATGAATAAATATTAATGGTTAGGCTCTATTAATCACTATTTTTATAAGGAAGTGGTTCTCTTCTACTATATTTGGAAGTCTTTTTGGTGTACTTGAACCATAAATACTAATATTTGAGATTCAAATAGGATGAAGATGAATAAAGATTGGATGGATGCTAATCGTTTAACAATAGAGTATGAGAACGAAGTGAAAGAGTTCATCAAGTTTTCAAAGGATAACGCAAATGATCCTTCTCAAATCCTTTGTCCGTGTTTATGTTGTTTTTATTCTAGACTACTTACACCAAAGGAGTTGGAAGAACATTTGATATGTCATGGAATATATCGGAGTTATAAATGTTGAAATAAACATGGAGAAAAAGGGAATGTAGCTACTGGCTGGGATAAAACTGCATTTTATGGATCATCAGATATGAATACAAATATGGATAATAAAGAAGACCGTATGGAGGATGTGATTAACATATGTCAATGATGATGAAGATTTTATTGAGGAAATGCCAAAGACAATCCAAGATGAACTCCGTGATTGCCCAAAATTGTTTGAGAAGTTAAAGAGTTGTTCAAAGATGCCATTATATGATGCTTTCACTGTGTATACAACATTTTCAGCTGTACTGAAGTTGTATAAATTGAAAGCAGGCAAAAGATGGAGTGATGTCAGTTTTACAGAACTACTTGCTCTCTTGAATGACATGCTCCTAGAAGATAATGAGATCCCAAGCCGGAAATATGAATCTAGACGAATGCTACGCTCGATGGGAATGATTTTCGAAAGAATACATGCCTTCTCGAAAGACTGTATATTGTTTCTCAAGGAGAAAAAATCACTTACAGAATCTCCAAATTATGGTTCTTATCGATACAAGAAATATAAATCCAATCCTACGAAAGTTTTATGGTATTTCCAATCATTCCACGGTTTAGGAGTCTATATAGAAGTGAATAAACAGTAAGACAATTGTCATGGCATACATATAAAAGAAATAAAGATGGTTTATTACGTCATCTGGTCGACTCTCCTCAGTGGAAGAAAATTGATCATGAGTATCCTGAATTTGGAAAAGAGTCGAGAAACCTTCATCTTGCGTTATCTACAAATGGAGTGAATCCTTTTGGTTTTCAAACCAGCACTCATAGTACATGGCCTGTTATGTTGGTAAATTATAACTTTCCACCCTAGTTATGAATGAAGTGGAAATTCATCATTTTATCTATGCTTATATCGGGACCAAAACAACCAGGTAACAATATTGATGTTTATCTGGCTCCTTTGATCAAGGATTTTTAGTTTTTTTGGGAATGAGGTTTAATGTTGTATGATGCTTATAAAAGTGAATACTTCACATTGAGAGCGATGTTTTATGGGACAATAAATGATTTCCTTGCTTATGGAAATTTTTCAGGCTATAACATTAAAGGAACTCAAGGGTGTCCCATGTGTGAAGAAGATACAGAATCAATTTGGTTGAAACATTCATCGAAATCTGTGTTTCTTGGAAATCGTAGATTTCTACCTCATCTGCATAAGTACCGATCTTGGACGACATCATTCAATTGAAGTTCATAAAAACACGCAACACCGTCTCCACTAACAGGTGATCATCTGTTTGAGAAAGTAAAAGATCTGAACACTATTTTTGGTAAACCATTTTTGAAAAACCTTACGAAAATTTGTTGGAAAAAGATATCAGTTTTTTTTAATTACCATACTGGAATTCTTTGTATGTCAGACATTTTCTTGATGTGATTCATGTGGAAAAAATGTATGTGATAGTGTTATTGGAACTTTGCTAAATGCCCTTGTAAAAACAAAAGATGTAATTAAGGAAAGTTTGGACATGGTTGACATTGGAATACGAGAAGAGTTGGCTCCCGTGAAGGGTGAAAATCGAATGTTTCTTCTTCCAGCTACTTATACTCTTTCTAGGGCAGAGAGATATCAGTTTTTCAACTTCTTCAATGATGTAAAGGTTCCATAGGGGTACTCATCAAATATCAAGATAATTTTTCCAATGAATTATTTGAATTTAAAAGGTTTGGAATAACATGATTTCCATGTTTTGATGTAAGATCTAATTCCTATAGCTTTACGTTGCATTTTTTCTAATAATGTTTGTCATACGTTAACCAAACATTGTTTCTTTTTCAAATCTATATGTAGCAATTTTTTAGACCTGGGTAAATTTCCAGATATGGAAAAGGAAGTTGTCATCATATTATGTGAATTAGAAATGTTCTTCCCGCCATCATTCTTTGATATGATTGTTCATTTGATGATTCACTTGGTGAGAGAGATTCAACTTTGTGGTCCTGTGCACTATATATGGATGTATCTTGTTGAACGGTATATAACTATTTTGAAAGGGTATGTCAAAAATCGAAGTCATCCACAGGGTTGTATAGTGGAGAGATATATTGTTGAGGAAGCCATTGAATTTTGTACTAAATACCTATCTGATGTGGAAAGCATTGGTATCCCGAAATCTCGTCACACTGGACGCATTGAGGGTGAGGGAATTTTTGGAAGAGAAGTTGTGACAATCAGTATTACAGATCGGGATCAGGCTCATCTTTATGTTTTTCATAATAGATGGGAGGTTGTTCCATATTTTGAAACTCACACAAAAATTCTTAGGCAGTTGAATCCATCAAGGGATGAAAAATGGTTATCAGATACACATAATCACCAGTTTATAGGATGGTTTCTGGACCATATTTTTAAGTAGTTGGATGAAAATCCGAATTCAATTTCAGAACGACTTCGATGGCTAGCCGCTAGACCAAATGTGTATGTGTTTTCTTACAGTGGTTATGTAATTAATGGTTATACATTCTATACAGATGAACATGGTGAAGATAGTACCATGCAAAATAGAGGAGTTACACTAGTGGATGAAGCAATGCATGTTTCTGGTAGTAAGGACAGAAATCCAATTTATGCAAATATGTCATACTTTGGCATTATCAAACTAATATGGGAGATGGATTATATGACATTCCAATTTCTGATTTTTCAATGAAAATGGATTGATAACAACAGTGGTGCTAAAATAGATGAATGGAGATTTGTGAAAGTTGATTTTAGTAAAGAAGGGTACAAAGAAGAATAGTTTATAATGGCATCAAAAGAAGTACAAGTTTTTTATGTTCCAGATCCCACAAACCGAAAGTGGTCAATTGTTCTGTTATCATCCAAAACTACTGAAGGTTCTGATGAAAATGTATTTGAGGACGATCCTTTTAGTGGTATGTCGCAATCATTTTAGATCGGTCCCAATGTAGATGATGTTTTGTATGTTAGAGGATACCATAATGAAGGGATTTTGATAGTCGATACAGGTGTCAAATCCCTTCAACCTTTGAAAAAAAAAGAGAGTTCAGTAAACAGGTTATATTCTGTTTGTAATATAAATTTTGTTATCTCATGTTATTATCTTATCATTACTAAATTTATGTAATCTGAATTAACTATTCAACTACTTTTGTAGATAATGACTTCTGCACATTCTGGTGCTCCTAACCTTGAGGCTGAACAAGTCTGTCAAGATACTACTACTGCAGTTGTTGTTGCTCCTGCAGCTCATGCGGCTGCTGCTGTTGCTCCTACTGCGGCTCCTATTGCTCCTACTGCTCCTCCTGATGCAGCTCCTGCTTCTCCTGTTGCGGCTGCTTCTGCTCCTATTGATGTGGCTCCTACTACTCCTAGTGTTGAGGTCCAACAACCATCATCACATTCCGTTGATACCATTCCATATGAACATATAGATGATGTTGATATCGATGAAATGGTCAGGAATTAAGGACCGACGTCACAGAAAACACAGGTGTGTCGTATTTTGATGGTGTTAGCCAAAATTCTTAAGGCGAAAAGAAAAGGCACCAAATTTGAAGTCGGATGGAATGCACGAGGCCAAAATGTAAATCCCAAAAAGGCTATGTTTAGCAGCTACATTGGAGTTGTCACTCGGCAACGCATGCCGATTGATATAGATTCATGGCACCATGTTGTGTCTGGGATGAAGACTATGATCTGGGAAGAAATTATGGTAACATTATGAATTCATTTCTTTAATTTACTAGAAAATAAAATAATGAAACAATGTCTTACTCTTCTCAATCTCTTGCAGAGTACATTTATAGTAGACGATTCACACAAGGATTATGTACTAAGGATTGTAGGAAATATTCATCGAGGTTTTCGCACTATTTTAACTAGATGCCACCTGACATATTCTAAAGGTAAAATAAACCCGCACCCACCCATTTTCTACACTCACTTGATATCCCAAGAAGCATGGGATGAATTTATTGGTCGTCATGGGGATGAGAAGTTTCAGGTACATTGTGGGTTATAATACGTTGTTTGAGGATACCTGTATTCATCACTTTGATTGCCAATATTTTATTTATGAAATAGAAACTCTATACTAAAAATAAGGAACATGAATTAAAACCAACAAACCCCTATCGTAAAGCAAGGGTGGGGTACGCTTCATTAGAAAATAAAATGGTACGTATTTTAAATTTACAGTAATATTGTTAGGTGCTAATAAACAACATCATAATTATCTTTCCATGTTTATATGTAGATTGATGAGTCTAAAAACAAATGAACTTCCATCCCACATCATGTGCTATGGAAGGAGGCATGTGTGAACAAATAAGGGAAGTTTTTAGATGAGAACACACAAAATGTGTGGGAAATATGTGTAAGTATGATACGATGATAAAAATTTTTGTTTAAAATTGCTATTACATAATAATAATTAGTTATTTTCCTATATCCAAAAGTCACAGGAATCATATACGCCTGTAGTGGATACAGACCTATTATCGACGACTTTGAAGTAGCCAGAAAAATATGGTCGTGTCAGAGGTGCAGGGTTTGGGGTGACACCATGAGTATATTTTGAGAAGAAGAAAAAAATGGATGATACAGATGAAAAATTGGAACAAATGAGAGAAAAAATAGCAACCCTTGAAGAATGATTGCAATGGCATAGAGAGTTGCTAGCAACTTTTATGGGTGGAAAGTAAAGGGAAGACACAACTCAGGAACAACCAGCACGTGAACATCACGCCCCACCCCCCACCAGCTTTGAGGCAAGCCATTCACCTCAAAGAACTGTCTTAGCTGTGGTAATAAATATTCTAATAATTGTTCCCATAAAATGTGAATCAGAAAAACACTGATAATTTTTCTATAATGATCTTCTACAGGGTGATAATGATTATGATTTATATCTTTCAACACCCACTTATCACCTTGTAGAGAGGGCTACAGTGTTCAATATCCCAAATTCCACACTGCATAATATCCCACTTCTGAAAGATCATCTGAAAGTGACGATTACTGTAGCTCATGAGCCAAATGTAGAGCTACCTATTCCACTTGATGAAGATGATATTCATATGGTCGAAAAGTCTATTGGGACATTCATTGCATGTTCATCACAACTTGTAAGAGTACATGCGGACAAATAGGTATTTATTTCCTTTTTTTTCAAGCTAAACCCTTAACAATTAATGAAAAAAGGGTCTGAACTAATGATTGTTCTTATTGACGGAGAAAGGAAATGGGGTGACAAATGTCGGCTCAAAACCATCTAAAGGATCGACCAAGAGATCCCAAGGAGCTACTGAAAGAACAATAACACCACCTGTTCTCTATCCACATTTACTAGAATTGAAGACTCATGTGGATAAAAAGCTAAAATATGGTAATAGTCATATAGTGGTTTTCGAAGAGAATATATATGGAGAGGAAAGTCAAGATTTCTTTGCTACTGAAAATGTAAATGAAATCCTTGAAAACAGTTGGCTAAGCATCACAGTTGTAAATGTATATATGAGGTATGTTTCCATGAATTGATTTTCTAAAAGCTGATCTAATGTGAAAATTATGACTAAATTCATTTTATATTGTTGGTAGACACATTTATGAAAAAAAGTTGAAGGAATTTTCCCATGATCATAGATTTGGACTCATTAGTCCTCATATCACATCAACACACCTAGAAAAATAGGGCCATCAAAAAGGGATGCAATAGTGAACAGCTTGCTGAAAACATTTGAAAGCAAGATTACAGATGACAGACTTTTCCTAATACCAACCATGCAGGGGTAATACTCTACGATTAAAGCATATCAATTATATTTTTACTTATTTTATTAATTATTCCTTTTTGTGTTTTTAGGCAACATTGGTTGCTAATTTCGGTGAACTTGGATACTCCAAAGATTTATTTTCTGGATTCAAAGTAAGGATATCCATCAAACCGACCACACATGATGGAGTTTGAGAATCTGTAAGACACTACATCTTACGTTTTAGGTCTAAACATCAAGTAATATAATTTATATTATCTTTTACTGAGGATTCTGTTATGATAGGGTGGTGTATCATTATCGTCTAAAAAAGGAACGAGGACAGGGGCTAAGCATAGGGAGGCGAGCAAGTACTACGTCTGGAAAAATATCAGGGTATATATAATAAAATTTCACTATCCAAACACATCTCAACAAAAGTTACTTATTCTCCTAATGATCAATTTTTTTGCAGTGTCTAAAACAAACAAACGATAATGATTTCAGTTATTATTTGTATAAATTTATGAAAGAGATCATTTTTCATCAGCAAACTAGTATCCCCAAAGAGGTATTTTCAAAAACAACTACTAGTTCATTTAAGTTATTTATTAATTCTTTATTTTTATATTTTGCAGTACTACTCTGACTGATGAAAAGCCTCATACTCACAAGAAGATATATATGTGTTCAGAAATGATTGGTTCGCATACCTAATGGCAGATTGTACACAAATACAATGAAGATCTGACTTGGGGACATGTACAATTGGTGGTCATTTTTTAGAGGGGTTAAGGGGGTAAAAAGATGAAACATTGTTGTGTGTAAATGTTTGTAGGAAAATTTTAATTGTTATTAAATAAAACATCCTTTCTTGAATGAGTCATTTTCCCAATTTAACAAATGATATGCACCAGTAACATGCAAGAATGCTAAACCACTCAAAGGGTCTCTCTTCTGTTTTAAATGGACACGATTTTAATTGAAAACAACAACTGACCTACAGAAATCCAACCAAACGCATTCTGATTTCCGTGATCTTTTATAATAACGATAAAAGGGTCCTTAGTGATGTGTACGAGTCAACCCCGCCTCAATCTGAGGTACGGTGTGGCCGGTACCACTCAAAGGGTCTCTATTTTGTTTAAAATGGACACGATTTTAATTGAAAACAACAACTGACCTACAGAAATTTAACCAAACGCATTCAGGTTATGTTGATCTTTTAGGAGAACAATCCACGGGTCCTTTATGACTTATATGAGTCAGTCCCACCTCAATCTGAGGCACGTTGTGACCGCTATCACTCAAAGGGTCTCTCTTGTTTAAAATGGAGATAATTTTAATTGAAAACAAAAACTGACCTAGGAAAATCCAACCAAAGGCGTTCAGATTACCTTGATCTTTTATAAGAATGATCCAAGGGTCCTTGGAGACGTGTAAGAGTCATCCCCGCCTCAATCTGAGGCACGTTGTGTCCAGTACCACTCAAAGTGTCTCTCTTTTGTTTAAAATGGACACGATTTTAAGTGAAAAAAACAACTGGCATATGAAGATCCAACCAAACACATTCGAATTGTGTTGATCATTTAGGAGAACGATTCACAGGTCCTTTGTGACATGTATGAGTCAACTCCGTCTCATTACGAGGCACGATGTGACCGCTATCACTCAAAGGGTCTCTCTTGTTTAAAATCGACACGATTTTAATTGAAAACAACAACTGGCCTGTGAAAATCTGACCAAACACTTTTGGATTGCCTTGATATTTTATAAGAACGGTCCAAGGGTCCTTGGTGATGTGTATGAGTCAACCCCGCCTCAATATGAGGCAAGGTGTGTCCAGTACCACTCAAAGGGTTTCTATTTTGTTTAAAATGTACACGATTTTAAGTGAAAACAACAACTAACATACGGAAATCCAACCAAACACATTCGGATTGTATTAATCCTTTAGGATAATGATCAACAGGTCCTTTGTGACGTGTATGAGTCAACCCCTCCTCAATATGATACATGGTGTGACTGCTATCACTCAAAGGGTCTTTCTTGTTTAAAATGGACACAATTTTAATTGAAAACAACAACTGGCCTACGAAAATCTGACCAAACGCATTAGGATTGCCTTGATATTTTATAATAATGATTCAAGGGTCTTTGGTGACATGTATGAGCCATACCTGCCTTAATCTGAGGCATGTTGTGGCCGGTACCACTCAAAGGGTCTCTCTTTTTTTAAAAATGGACACGATTTTAAGTGAAAACAACAACTGACCTATAGAAATCCGACCAAACGCATTCGGATTGTGTTGTTCCTTTAGGAGAATGATCCAAAAGTCCTTTTTGACATTTATGAGTCAACTTATCCTCAATCTGAAGCACGGTGTGACCGCTATCACTCAAAGGGTCTCTCTTGTTTAAAATGGACACAATTTTAATTAAAAACAACAAATGACCTACGAAATCTGACTAAACGCATTTGGATTGCCTTGATATTTTATAAGAATGATCCAATGGTCCTTGGAGATGTGTAAGAGTCACCCCTCCTCAATATGAGGCACAGTGTGGTAGGTACCACTCAAAAGGTCTCTATTTTGTTTAAAATGGACACGATTTTAAGTGAAAACAACAACTGACCTACGAAAATTCGACCAAACGCATTCGGATTGTGTTGATCCTTTAGGAGAATTATCCGCGGGTCCTTTGTGACATGTATGATTCAACCCCACCTCAATCTGAGGCATTGTGTGACCGCTATCAGTCAAAGGGTCTCTCTTGTTTAAAATAGACACAATTTTAATTGAAAACAACAATTGATCTATGAAAATCCATCCAAACGCATTTGGATTGCCTTGATCTTTTATAAGAACGATCCAAGGGTCCTTGGTGACGTGTACGAGTCAACCCTTCCTCAATATGAGGCATATTATAACCGGTACCACTCAAAGGGTCTCTATTTTGTTTAGAATGGACATGATTTTAAGTGAAAACAACAACTGACCTACAGAAATTCGACCAAACGCATTTGGATTGTGTTGATCCATTAGGAGAACGATCCACTTGTCCTTTGTGACATGTAAAAGTCATCTCCGCCTCAATAAGAGGAAGGGTGTGGCTGCTAGCACTCAAAGGGTCTCTCTTTTGTTTCAAATGGACACAATTTTAATTGAAAACAACAACTGACCTATGAAAATCCAACCAAACGCATTTGGATTGTCTTGATCCTTTAGGAGAACGATCCACGGGTCCTTTTGTGACATGTACGAGTCAACCCGGCCTCAATCTGAGGCACGGTGTAGCCTCTAGCACTCAAAGGGTCTCTATTTTGTTTAAGATGGACACAATTTTAATTGAAAACAACAATTGACCTATGAAAATCCAACCAAACGTAGTTGGATTGCCTTGATCTTTTATAATAATGATCCAAGGGTCCTTAGTGACGTCTACGAGTCAACCCCACCAACCCCCGGAACAGCCCCCACCCCCCTAGACACTAATCCACCCCCTAGACACCCCCACCCCTCTGGACACCCCCCCACCCCCTGTAAATCCCCCTGACACCTTGGACCCCAGCCCACCCCTAGAAAGCCCCCCCCCCCCCAGACACAAATCCACACCCCTGGACCCCCCCCCCCCCCACACCCCCTGAAAACCAATCCACCCCCACTCCTCTAGACACCCCCCACCCCCTGTAAAGCCCCACTGACACCTTGGACACCAGCCCACCCCCTAGAAATCCCCCCCCCACCCAGACACCAATCCACCCCCTGGACCACCCCTACCCCCCCTGGACACCAATTCACCCCCTGGACACCCTTCACCCCTCTAGACACCCCCCACCTTGTAAAGCCCCCCTGACACCTTGGACACCAGCCCACCCCCTGGAAAGCCCCCCTGGACACCAATCCAACCCATGTACCGCCCCCACCCCCTGGACACCAATCCACCCCCTGGACACCCCCACCCCTCTGGACACCCCCCACCCCTATAAATCTCCCCACCCAACACCTTGGACACCATCCCACCCCCTGGAAAGCCCCCCAAGCACCCCCTAACCCCCCTTGGATAGCCACCCCATACCCTTGAATAGACCCCCAACCCCCTGAATTCTGAATTGAATTCTTTATGTACTTAATTAACTTTTGAATTATGTGTTAATGGTGTATGGGTATACTTGGCCTAATTAGCTTATGATTTATGAGATAATTTTGTATAGGTATACTTTCTTTAATTAGCTTATTGAGATGCTGATTTTTTTTTGCAGGAGTTCGGGTGTGCTGCTGCAGATTTTTTCGTAGCAGTAAAGAGGGAATTTATCAGCGCTAAAAAAGCACTAATAAATAGTGCTTTTATCAGCGCTAAAAAAGAACTGATAAACTGCACCTTTATCAGCGCTAACAAAGTGCTGATAAAACGCTCATTTATCAGTGCTCTTTTAGCGCTGATAAAGGGTTGTTTTATCAGCGCTCTTTTAGCGCTGATAAAGTCTACCTTTATCAGCACGTGTTTAGCACTGATAAAGTTATCATTTATCAGTGTTTTTTAGCGCTGATAAAGTTCCCCTTTATCAGCGCTTAGTAAGCACCGATAAAGGGTACCCCCCCTTTATCAGCGTCGAGCTTTACAGCGCTTTTTAGCACTGTTAAAGCTCGGTTTTAGCGCTTTTAATGCCCATATTTGTAGTAGTGCAAGTCAGAACGACCCGACCTAACCCGGTCAAGGATGGGCCATAGCAGACTCGTCCCTGCTCACAAGGGGGGTGGCCTGCAATGGTGGCCAGGCCCACAAAGGGTGGCCCACTGGTAGGCGGCCCGGACCATGGTGGAACGATGCCCGCTAGGCACGCGGCCCGCTGGGTAGGCGTTTCAGCCCGCGTAGAGTGCGGTCCGTAGGTGGTGCAACCCGGGGAAGAGTGGGGTCAGTCCGAGAAAGCAATGCGAGAGCGTTTCCCCTGGTATCCCGAATGGCCCAGCGGCCGTTCGATTTTGTGAAATGGTGGTGCCACGTGGGCACTACCCTCTCTCCGCGAAACCAATTGGAGGTGCGGGTTCCAACTCCTCCGCAGCTTCGGCCATAACCCTCTTCTTGTCGGTTTCATGATTTTCGCGCCAGCTCCCCTTCTGCGGTTGGACATTGTGTTGGCCACCTCCTCTGACTGTCACTGCTGATGATCCGTGACCCCTTGCTCACAGGCGGTGCGCGACTTCGCGCCGCATCTCCTCCATAGTTGTCTGGTGCCGACCGCTCAGATGGCCGTCATGGATTCCTCTTGCGGTGTGAGTTGGCGCGCCGCCTCCTTCGTAGCTGGTCGGTGTCACTGCGCTGACAGTCTTCCATGGATGTGCAAGGGTTGCAAATTAGTGGAGGGTTCGCGTCAGATTCATTAGGCATATGCCCTCTGTATTAGCTTGTAATCATAAAGATGATTTAAGGGTTCATGAAATTCATTTGAAATAAACAAGAATCAAACCCCTACCTGAGGTTTTTGGAGAGCCTCCACGCTTGAGGAAGGGGGTCGGAGCTCACTGTCCTCCGCAAATAGCTTCCAATGACGTCGCTCGTACGTCGTCCTTCGTTTTGGGGTTTCTGTGTCACTCTTCACCTCCCACTGTATATGACAACCCTTCTTTTTTTTACAACTTAAACATGATTTATTACATTAAACTTTAATTGATACAACAAAGAAGATCGAGAGGTTTAGTGTCTTTGGGGATTAGGATCATTACATAAAAACTTAAAACATGAAATACAACATCTTTATTGAAAACTTCATTTACATGACCACTACATTCCCTCGTACTTAGCATTGCATGGGATAACCTGAGGAAATGCATAAGAAAAGGGTGAGCTGTAAAGCCCAATAAGGGATTACACATGGAATAATATGAGGAGTAAAATACATGTTAGACAATAGGCATATCAATAGAGAATAAAATAAACATGAACATAAAGGCATGATAAAGCATGCTAATCATAACATGGAAATGTGGCAACAACATTTAACATGGAATTAGCATGAGCCAAGGCTCATTGCACATGGAGCATGAGTAAATCATCATTGCACATAAAGCACGAGTAAACCCTCGTTGCACTTGAATTAGCATGAGTCAACACTCATTGCACATGATGTATCATGATACTATACATTACCCAATGCATTGGAGCACTATAAGGGCGCACCCTTCTTAAACATTTCATTTCATGCATAAGTGTGCCACATGGATCATAAAACATGGATTCATAAAACATATTCATTTATTCCAAGATAAAGTAATGTCGAATTCATACATGAAACTTTACAATCAATAAGTAAATGTGCATAAATGTGAATACCCTTGATGGAGAAATGCGCATGGTATTCACTACACAATGACATTGGCTTAGAAAATCGGTGCGATTTCGGCAGCGTAACGACGTGACATAAGAATTCATAAAAAAAGGTAGATGAGAGATAAAGGGGTTACTAATCATATTTACATGTAATGGACAGTAAGGAGGTCATATAGATACATTTCCCAACAATTGAAATGGAATTTAGATTCATGATACAAAAGTATTGCTTGAATGTAAAAGAAGAGAGAGAAGTTCCTTTTGGAATTTCGGCATAGTAACAGGTGTACATGGGAGGCCTTAAATGAGAGATAAAGGGGTTCTACCATCATTCAAACATAAATAGGTCTGTATGGGGGAGGTGCGAAACCATACCCCAACATTCATAATTGAAATTAAAAGGGCAATACAACTTAAATAAAATTGAAAAAATGAGAAAGGAAGAAAAAAACCCTTACTTGGAAGTGTGCTCCCAAAGGCTAGAGAGAGGATTGTGAGAGGCTTCGTGGGAGCTTGGGGAACCATGGGAGGATTCTAGAGAGAGTAGGTCAGAGGTTGGACGAACTCCAAAGTATTTTAGTGAGGAGGTAGTGGGATCTTGGGTGGGTTTTTATAGGAATGGTGAGGGAATTCTTTATTATTAAGGTTTGGGTCCCCTTACATTAAATTAATCCAAACCACAAACCATCCCATGGTTTTTGCCCATGGTTTTTGGAAAATGGAAGAGGAAAACAATATTTTATAAGGCCCAAGTCCGAACTTATTAAAATAATAAGGTTTCTTATGTGGAGGTGAGTCACACTCCCGTGGAAATTAATTTAAAAAGGAAAAGTGTTGAATATGTCTTGAGGGGTCCATTAATGCTTTGAAAAGTAAGTCAAACAAACCCAAAATCACATTATTTTAATGATAAAACATATATTGGCCGAAAATAAGGATTATGGTATTTTATTACATCACCATTGGGTCATTATGATGTCATAAAACACACTATATATTTAAACGGTATTTAATTTTTACCCAAAAAGTTGACTGTCTCAGAAAATTATAAAAAATTCACCGTTGGATAATTTTGACATCCTGATTCCAGAAATAACATTTATTTTATCTAAAAAAAATTTTAATTATGTTAATTTTCACTTTTAAAATAAAAACCAACATTTATCGAAAATTCACGGGTTTTGACAGAAATGGCTTTCAAACCTTAATATAAAATTTTAATTGCATTCATAAAATTATAAGATCATTTATATTTAATAAAAATTAATTTAATAATATTATTATTATTTTATTAAAATATTATTTAATTAAAAAATCCCTTAATTTAATAAAATAGATTTCTTAATTAAATAATAACTAAAAACACCATTTGTACTTTAAAAACTATTTACAATGTATCAAAAATTACTAGAAATTATATTCATTATTATATACAAAAATAATGTACATGAACATAGTACTACATATTTGTTACATAACCCCTTAAAACAGTAGCATAAGACCTAAGGGTAAGGTGTGCAATGGTGACAGACTCTTGGGGTGGCTCGGATAGCATCGCTCGAGTGGTAATTTCAATCAACTTCCACTTTTCCCGTAGATGGTCATGTTCGAGCTTGACAAGGAGAAGCTCAGCTTGGGCTTGGTCAAGAGCGAAGCCTAAGGATGCCACCTCTTTTCCGAGCTCTGACAAATGGGATTCTTATGGATCAATTCTACTGGACGAGGCCATCGCTTCTTTTGTCTGAGTAAATTGGATTTGTTAATGTCCTATATTTATACTAATCATGTGATCACAGTTCAACGGCTATTTTAACAACGTTCAAAATTCTTAACATAAAACCAAAGAAGTTGAAATTTTATATAAACATAAAGATACGTTTAATTAGATCAAGAGGGATTTCCATTAATGAAACTTTCGGTCGTTACAATATTCCCCCCTTAAGAAATTTCTCCCTTGAAATTTTCCTTTTCCCAAACTAAAATAGATGTGGGTAACTCAACTTCATCTTTTCCTCCGATTCCCAAGTTGCTTCTTCAAACTTGTGGTTTCTCCACAACACCTTGACGAGGGATATTGTCTTATTTCGTAGAACTTTTTCTCTATGATCTAAGATCTTCACTGGTTGCTCCTCATAAGAAAGATCATCTTCCAATTGTACCACCTCAGAAGAGAGTACAAGTGAAGTGTCTGGTATGTACTTACTTAAGAGGGATACATGAAAGACATCATGCATCTTGGCCATGGTAGGTAAAAGTGCTAGTCGATAGGCCACAACCCCAACACGATCAAGAATCTCAAATTGGGCGATGTACCTTGGACTTAACTTTCCTTTATTTCCAAACCTCATGACCTTTTTCCATGGAGATATGCATAGAAACGCCATGTCTCAAACTTTAAACTCAAGGTATCATCGACGATTTTCTTCATAACTCTTCTGTCGACTCTGGTATGCCTTGATATGCTGCTGAATGGTCTTCACCTTCTCCACCATTTCTTTGACCATTTCTGGTCCAAGCAGCTTACGTTCACCGACCTCGTCCCAACATGTCGGTGTTCTGCACCTTTTCCCATACAGGGATTCATATGGTTCCATTTGGATACTTGAGTGGAAACTTTTATTATAAGAGAACTCAATCAGAGGAAGATTTTGATCTCATCCTCCTTTAAAGTCCATTGAGCTTTCTCTCAACATGTCCTCAAGTGTTTGGATAGTCCGCTCGGATTGGCCATCAGTTTGAGGATGATAGGCCATAATGAAGTTCATTTCAGTATTCAGAGCATGTTGAAGACTCTTCCAAAACATAGAGGTGAATCTTGGATCTCGGTCAGACACAATAGATAGTGGTACTCCATGCAACCGTACCACTTCCCTGATATATATCTGTGCCAGTTGATTCAAAGAGAAATCCTCCTGAATAGCAATGAACTGTACAGTCTTTATAAGACGATCCACAACAACCCAAATTGCATTTTTGCCTTTGGATGTCCTTTGAAGTCCAGTGAAAAAGTCCATGGTGATGTTCTCCCATTTCCATTCTGGTATGGGAAATGGTTGCATCATCCCCTTAGACTTATGCCTCTATGCCTTTACTTGCTGACACACCAGGCACATTGATTTATATTCAGTGATCTCCTTCTTCTTATTATACCACCAACAGTTTTCTCAGAGATCTCGATCCATCTTTGTGCTCCCTGGGTGAATAGAGAAATTTGAACTATGTGCATCATCCAAAAGTTCCTTCTTCAGCTCCAGACTTGATGGAACACATAGTCTTTTCCCAAACTGCACAATTCCTTCTTCATTAACATTAAACTCTGAGGATTTCCCCTTTTTGATAGCTTCCAATTATTCCTGAATTCCCAGATCATCCTTTTGAGAATCCTTTAACCTTTCCAAAAGAGATAGTTGAGCAATCATTTGTTAAAGGAATGATGATTTTCCCTTCTCTATGATTCCCATGTCCATCTTCATCAAGTCTAAGAAGATTGGATCCTTCTCAATTCTCATCATTGATAGAATTGATGGGTCCTTTCTACATAGGGCATCTGCCACCTTGTTCGCTTTCCCAGGGTGGTAATGTATTGAACAATCATAATCCTTGATGAGCTCTATCCATCTTCTCTGGCGCATGTTAATCTCTTTCTGTGGGAATATATATTTAAGACTCTTGTGGTCAGTATATATCTCACATTTTTCTCCATAGAGATAATACCGCCAGATTTTCAATGCAAAGATCACCGCCGCCAACTCCAGATCATGCATTGGATAGTTTCGCTCATGGATTTTCAACTGCCTTGAGGCATAAGATGTCACTTTATCATTCTGCATCAGCACACATCCTAGGCCCTTCTTTGAAGCATCACGGAATACCACAAAAAGCTTCTCACTTGTGGGTAAAGTGAGCACGGGTGTAGTGATAAGACTCCTTTTCAACTCTTTGAATATTTCTTCACATTCATCACTCCAATAAAACTTTACTCCCTTTTGAGTTAGCTTGGTAAAAGGGTTGGACAATCGTGAGAAAATTCTCACAAATCGTCCATAATATTCAGCTAACCCCAACAAGCTATGGATATCCATTACCGATGTTGGCCTTGTCCATCCCTCAATTGCATCTGTTTTGGAGGGGTCTATAGATATCCCATTGCTTGTGATTATATGGCCCAAGAATGAGACCTCCTTCAACCAGAACTCACAATTACTGTACTTTGCATAGATATTCTCCTTGCGCAAAGTCTCTAGTACAGTTTTTCAATGATCCTCATGATCCTCCTTGGTTTTGGAGTACATTAGAATATCATCTATAAATAATACCACAAATTTGTCAAGGTAATCTCTAAAGACTCTATTCATCAAGTCCATGAATATTTCTGGAGCATTGGTGAGTCTGAAAGGCATTAATATGAATTCATAGTGCCCATATCTTGTACGAAAAGCAGTCTTTGGGACATCTTCCTTCTTCACCCTTACTTGATAATATCCCAACCGCAATTCCACCTTGGAGAAGTATTGTGCTCCACACAGCTGATCAAACAAGTAATCGATTCTTGGGAGAGGATACTTGTTATTTATCGTGATTTTGTTATGTTCATGATAATCGATGCAGAGCTTCATTGACCTATCCTTCTTCTTGACGAAGAGGACTAGTGCACCCCATGGTGAAGCACTTGGGCGTATAAACCCTTTATCCAGATTCTCCTATAGTTATTTCTTCAGATCTTAAAGCTCAACAACAGCCATTCCATATGGAGTCTTGGATATTGGTAGTGCCCCAGGTATAAGTTCAATTGAGAACTCAACATCTCTTCTAGGAGGAAGACCAGGTAGTTCCTTGGGAAACACTTCCACGAATTCCCTCACAATAGGCATTTCTTCAAGAATGGTTTCTTCTTTGGACTCAATCATCTGAGCCAGAGACGCGTGCTCATAGGGCAGTAATATCCATGCTTGAGATGATGAAGCTAAATGAGATTCATCTTCCTCCTGACACTTGTAAAGAATCGGAGGTTGATTCTCCATATGGAGTGTGATTTACCTCTCCCGTCAATTTATGTTGGCTCTATATAAGGAAAGCCAACTCATGCCCATAATTGCATAAAATTCCACCAGAGGGAGTATTAAAAGGTTCGCCAAGAAATTCAATCCACATATTATAACATGGGATGACTTATATTCATGGTATGCAATGATTGCCACATTTTCCGTACTCACCGACATCTTTACTTCCATGATTTGTGATGGTGCTGGGATTGTTATACTAAACTTTCAAGATATAAAAGAATGCGTAGAACCTGAATCAAAAAGTATGTTCTCTATTCTTGAATGAATAAATAGCGTACCTGTCACCACTTAATTTGTGGGGTTCACTTCGGTAGAAGTGATGGAAAAATCTCTTCCTTGCGGTCTTGGAGGTTTTCGGTTTCCTCAGAAAACCCTTGGATTAGGGCACTGATTTTCAAAATGACCTGGTTCTTTGAATTTGTAGCATTGAACAACACTTTGAGGTTTGTACGGAGAGTTCCTCTCCTCTTTCTTAGCCGTGGGACCTTCTTGCCGATAGTTAACAGCTAGGTGCCCTTCTCTTCCACACCTGAAGCATTTTCTCGTCCCCTTAAGGCAATTTTCAGGGTGCTTAGTTCCACACTTTTGGCAAGTGGGGTGATGGATATTCTTAGCACCATTGTATTTATCCATCGGACCACCAGCATTGAAGTAAACCTTATGCTTCTTGTCCCCATGATACCCTTGTGATTCCCAGATCTCCATTTCGACCTTGAGGGCACATCATACAATTCCCTCATAGTTTTCTAACTCACGGATCACTAATGCTTTCCGCAAGCTATGCTTGATCCCACCAAAGAAGTGGTCAACCTTGCATTCGGGGGTAACAACAAAGCCGGAAGTGTATCGTGCAAGCCTTGTGAATTTTTCCTCGTATGCTCCAACAGATTCTTCATCTTTTTGCTTAAGGGAAAGGAAGTCCCTTTCCATCTTAAGCCGGAGGGTTCGTGGAAAATATTTATTGAAAAACATCTTTCGTAAATCCTTCCATTCCAAAGCCTCGATCTCCTCCTCAGGCTTCGTATTTTTGATCAACATCCACCATTGATCAGCTTCACCCACCATATGATAAGAAGCCAGGAGAAATTTCTCTTGTTCAGAACATTGGAAGATGGAGAAGATATTTTCAATGGAGTTGATCCATTGTTCAGCGATCGTGGGATCAGATGATCCACTAAAAGTAGGATTTCTTTGTCTCATGAAGCTCTCGTTAGTGACTTGTTCTTTCTTAGGGGGGGTTGAACGTTCCTCTTGAACCGTGTTTCTATTCAATGATTGAGTTAGCTGAGAGAGAAGCGTGACAAAGTTCATGATTCCCGCTCCCATTGGATTTGGAATCTCATTAGTACAGTCATCACACTGATCTTTACAACGGTTGTTAGCCCGAGTCCTCCTATTATAGGCCATTGGCTGGAATAAAAGGAAAGTTAGGGGTAACACATAAAGTTTAATCCAAAGACAAAATTTGATGACTTATAAATAAACTTTCATTTCCTTAACTCATGAGTCTATAGGCTTCAATCTAGGCTTTTCATGATCTACTTTCTAACATATATTCTTAGGGGCATTTTTCCCTTAATAAGGGTTCATACTAAGATTGTGAATTTATCAAAACATATCCCCCCAGGACTTTCGTAACTGATAGTGCAGCAAGGCCCGTTGTCGTGCACCAGTTCCCATTCGAGTCTAGCTCAAAGCGGTGTTTTTGGGTTTTACCCCTAGGATACATCTATGCCAGAGCCGCCTCTACCTACTCGTATCCATAAAGGGATGTATTTGTCTGATAAACCAGTTACTCAGTACTTACCAAAACTTAGGGATGTTTTTATTATACTTAGTCTTGTCTCTAAGGCTTTACAAGGGTTTCATAATCCCAAAAATAACTAAACACATCCTTTGATACCAACTATGACAACCCTGCTTTTTTTTACAACTTAAACAAGATTTATTACATAAAACATCACTTGATACAACAAAGAAGATTGATAGGTTTAGTGTCTTTGGGGCTTAGAATCATTACATAAAAACATAAAACATTAAATACAACATCTTTATTGAAAACATTCTTTACATGACCACTACATTCCCACGTACTTAGCATTGCATGGGATAACCTGAGGACATGCATAAGAAAAGGGTGAGCTATAAGGCCCATTAAGGGAGTACACATGGAATAAAATGAGGAGTAAAATACATGTTAGAAAATAGGCATATCAATAGAGCATAAAAGAAACATGAACATAAAGGCATGATAAAGCATGAAAATCATAACATTGAAATGTGGCAACAACACTTAACATGAAATTAGCATGAGCCAAGGCTCATTGCACATGGAGCATGAGTAAATCCTCATTGCACATAAAGCATGAGTAAACCCTCATTTCACTTGAATTATAATGAGTCAACACTCATTTCACATGACGTATCATGATACTATACTTTACCCAATGCATTGGAGCACTACAAGGGTGCACCCTTCTTAAACATTTCATTTCATGCATAAGTGTGCCACATGGATCATAAAACATGGATTCATAAAACATAATAATGTATTCCAAGATAATGGAATGTGGAATTCATAAAAGAAAATTTACAATCAATAAGTAAATGTGCATAATGGTGAATACCCTTGATGGAGAAATGGGCATGGTATTCACTACACAATAACATTGGCTTAGAAAATCGGTGCGATTTCGGCAGCGTAACAACGTGACATAAGAATTCATAAAAACGTTTGATGAGAGACAAATGGGTTACTCATCATATTTACATGTAATGGACAGTAAGGAGGTCATATAGATACATTTCCAAACAATTGAAATGGAATTTATATTCATGATACAAAAGTATTGCTTGAATGTAAAAGAAGAGAGAGAAGTTCCTTTCGGAATTTCGGCATAGTAACGGGTGTACATGGGAGGAATTAAATGAGAGAGAAAGGGGTCTCCCATCATTAAAACGTAAAGAGGGCAGTATGGGGGAGGTATGAAACCATACCCCATCATTCATTATTGAAATTAAAATTTCAATACAACTTAAAGAAAATTGACAAAAATGAGAAAGGAAGAAAAAAACCCCTTACTTGGAAGTGTGCTTCCAAAGGCTAGAGAGATGCTTGTGAGAGGCTTCTTGGGAGCTTGGGGCACCTTGGGAGGATTCTAGAGAGAGTAGGGCAGAGTTTTGATGAACTCCAAGGGATTTTAGTGAGGAGGATGTGGGAGCTTGGGTGGGTTTATATAGGAAAGGTGAGGGAATTCTTTATTATTTAGGTTTGTGTACCCTTACATTAAATTAATCCAAACCACGAACTATCCCATGGTTTTTGCCCATGGTTTTTGGAAAAGGGAAGAGAAAAACAATATTTTATAAGCCCCAAGTCCGAACTTCTTAAAATAATATGTTTGCTTATGTGGAGGTGAGTCACACTCCCATGGAAATTAATTTAAAAAGGCAAAGTGTTGAATATGTCTTGAGGGGTCCATTAATGCTTTGAAAAGTAAGTCAAACAAACCCAAAATCACATTATTTTAATGATAAAACATATATTTTCCGAACATAAGGATTATGGTATTTTATTACATCACCATGGGGTCATTATGGTCTCATAAAACACACTATATATTTAAACAGTATTTATTTTTTACCCAAAAATTTTACTGTCTCAGAAAATTATGAAAAATTCACCGTTTGATAATTTCGACTTCCTGATTCCAGAAATGACATTTATTTTATCTAAAAAAATTCTAAATATGTTAATTTTAAATTTTAAAATAAAAACCAACATTTATCGAAAATTCACGGGTTTTGACAGAAATGGATTTCAAACCTTAATATAAAATTTTAATTTCATTCATAAAATTAAAAGATCATTTATATTTAATAAAAATTAGTTTAATAATATTATTATTATTTTATTAAAATATTATTTAATTCAAAAATCCCTTAATTTAATAAAATATATTTCTTAATTAAATAATAACTAAAAACACCATTTGTACTTTAAAAACTATTTACAATGTATCAAAAATGACTAGAAATTATATTCATTATTATATACAAAAATAATGTACATGAACATAGTGCTACTTATTTGTAACATAACCCCTTAAAACAGCTGCATAAGACCTAAGGGTAAGGTGTGTGATGGTGACAGACTCTTGGGGTGGCTCCGATAGCATCACTCGAGTGGTAATTTCAATCAACTTCCACTTTTCCCGTAGACGGTCACGTTCGAGCTTGACAAGATGAAGCTCATCTTAGGCTTGGTCAAGAGCGAAGCCTAAGGATGCCACCTCTTTTCCGAGCTCCGACAAATGGGATTCATATGGAGCAATTCTACTGGATGAGGCCATCACTTCTTTTGTCTGAGTAAATTGGATTTGTTAAAGTCCTATATTTATACTAATCATTTGATCACAGTTCAATGGCTATTTTAACAACAGTCAAAATTCTTAACATAAAACCAAAGAAGTTGACATTTTAAATAAATATAAAGAGACGTTTAATTAGATCAAGAGGGATTTCCATTAATTAAACTTTGGGTCGTTACACTGTAACTGGCTCTGTCCTCTAAGGGTTTGGTGTCTTGGCACTTTACCTGCACTTTACTGCTTGGTGAAGCTGTGTCGATACCCCTCCCCAAGCTCCATATAAATAGAAGAGGGGGAGGGTAAGTAACGACGTTGGGAATTAATGGGGTCTCATTAATTAGGAACCTTATTAATTCCCCAATGACATTGTTACTTATGATAGAAAGGTCAAGCTCTTTATTGGCTTGAAACATCATTGGTCTCACATTGCCACTTGTCTCTTGAAGGAAAAAGAAAGAAAGTAAAATAAGAAAGCTATTTTAATTCTTCTTTTCAAAAGTCCCAAAATCTAACATTTTTTCTAGACCTATTGTGGTCGAAGTGAAGCCTCCCTTAAGAAAATCTCAGTGCCATGGATTTAATGGTGCCCTCATATTTTTAATCTGAGCACCGGTTAAAAAGTTAGAAATGTCACTCATGCATTTACTGAACGTACCTTAAAAAAGTTCAAAAAATTATTAAAATTCACCCTCGACCTGCGTCGATCGAGGTTAGGCTCTACCTAAGGGAAACACACCCCAACGAACCTAACGGTACTCTCAGTTTTTTAATCTGAGTTACCATTTAAAAGTTATGTATTTTAACAATAAAATAATTGTTATTTAATTATTTTATTTACAGCCAAAAACTACCTTCCACAGTTGGCATGTGCTAGCTAATGTGATTTTTTCCTAAAGAAATCATACCCCCATGAGCTCAGCGGTGGTATCAAATTTTTAATCCAAGTAACCATTTTTGAGTTATAAGCATTTAAAAATTAAAATAACTTTATTTAATTATTTTATTTATGGTTATGCCATTTCGGGTTTCCTCACAAGAGGCTTGCACCGACTAAATGTAAGTCGCGCCTAGAGTAAAACTGCCTTCCTGAACGCAATGGTTCTTTCATATTTCAGATTTGGGAAACCATTTAAGAGTTATTCCACTTTTTCAAGAAAACTGCTTATGCACGTTAATTAAATCTTAACAAAACTTTGACGGATCATTCTAGCCACTTCGATCCTCGAAATAGCACGTCGTTAGATTTCACGGTCTCGAAATAATTCCATATAATTAAAAACATTACATAGAAAATTCGGGTCTTTAGAACATATAAATTAAAAAATAGTGTTTTACATTAGTAAAATTAAATATATATATATATATTCTTTAATTAATAGGAGAGTAATTTAGTGTTTTCCCATATCACTTCATCATGATCATTTCATACAATATAGACTATATCAATATTGTTTTCATTGTTATCATCCAAAAATCATGTAATTGATAATGAAACCACACATAAATTGAAAACATAATCATCAACCTCGTCACCAAAATGAAATATTTTCCCTTGTAAAATAATGAACCACTCACTATTATATTGGTAAATAAAATAAAATATCTTACGTAAATGTGTGTCTGTGATAAATGGTTCCTCTTTGAAATTAAATCCTTTCAAATAAACGAGTGTAAATCCATAATCATCATGTTTCACACCACTATTTCAATTAACCCAGTTACAATCAAATGCAGTTACTCTAAATTTATTATAATGAATTTTCTATATATCCTCATGAGCTTCAAAATATGTTATTGATGTAGAAATTGGGTTTTTATATTTTTCACATTAAAAAATGATGTTATTAAATTACAACCATTACCCCCACAATTTTGAATAATTATCTTTTCATCATGATTTATTGTTTGAAATGTGTAATAATTAATATAGAAACCAGACCAAGAAATCACATTAAAAGAAAACCCCCTACAAAAATCCAATGTTTTTTATGGAGATAAATTTGTATGGAATAGCTATTTAAGCCATGAAACAAATATCCTTTTATAATCATTCACAAACATCTTTTCATTTATTTTTATATATCATAAATTAAATCCATCAATATGTGATTATATATATGTAAGAATACCATATTTTTTATCTAAAATCTATAAATGTTCTTGCGTCACTTCATCTTCTTGAATGAAAATTATCTTTATGCCACAAATCCCTTTACCTTTAGTATCAACTGTAAAAAACTGAGATATAGGGTAATCAATATGATTGAATTCATATAAGTAATCAATACAGAACTCAATTATGGGTTCTGATATATAATTTTGACCAATAGAGATATCTTCTCAAGGAGTATTTTTAATATATCCCATCAAAATTTTCATATATCTTTCAAAGGGATATATCTAATATAAATAAAAGGCCCATATATTCTTATCTCAAAAAATAAGTTAATCACGGGTAGAATAATTATATCAAAAATAATTAGGGGTGAATATATTTCTAGATAGATAAATATGAGGTTCTCTCTATTCTCTGAAACATCAAACAAATATTGAGCAACAGATTAACTATAATTGGATTTGAAAAGATAACATAACATGATAATATATTTTCTGATAGGTATATGTAAGATACAACAGAGTGTGACTGATAGAAGTTGTTGCATCAATATAAGATAGAATTGATATTTAAAAACTATTCATTCAAAATCCATTAATGAAAATAAATTATTAATATTTAGAGAATATCCAATGAGAACTATAATACCATATATGCATTGATAAGAATTCATCTTCTCACCATTTCTAAATTTGTGACACAATAGGGGTGAATATGTTATGTTTCATTATATATTGGGAGAAAACTCCAAACATATTACCATTTATATCAAGTCAAATATTGCCTGAAATACAAAATGTATCATTCCAATTATGTCTAATAATGATCCATTAAAACATTCCCACATGTTATTATCAACATAAAAAATGTGAATTTTTTTATCTTTTTAAATATACAATAAGTTAGTTCAAATAATATAAATTTTTTATTCAAGATATTTTTTTCATTACTATAACATCCTTTATTTCAAATCATGAAATTAAAAATTTTCACATTTTGTAATATTATTCATTTGAAAATGGTTGTGGGGGGATATTATATTTCTATAAACCACTAAAGTATTTTTAAATCTATAATAAGGATGATAAATTTGAAAAAAAAACCTTTGATGTACCATGTACACTTTCTTTCATCCATTCTAAAATCAATAATATGAAGTCTCTTCTTCAAAAATGGGACACGGTATATTCCCCTTGACATTGTATATAGATAAGATTATATATTCATGAAATTATTTTATAGTGAATATTATCATAACATGCAATAGAAAATAAAATTTATTGTAAGCATCAGAAAATATAACACATATATCTCATAGAAGATTAAAATCATAAATAAATGCTAAAATATACACATAAATATTTTTTACTAGGAATTTTTTATGATAAATACTCAAGATCATCATAACATATTTTTTATTCATACATATCTATGGGGAAAAGTTTTAAAATACAAAAAAAAATCCAATAGCTATATTGACTATTGAGGCTATGATATGGATTTATTCTATCAATGAAAATTATAATTCTAATATTTCTAGATTCACTTCATAAATAAATAAATTTTTTCAAATCTCTTCCACACTGGAGAATCTGAAGGGAGATGTATGCTTCCATCAGATATGAACTCATCCATATTCCATCTTAACCTTTTTTAAACAGTTGAATTTGAAAATTGATGCTTCTAACGAGGAATTTCTAGAAGGTTCTAAATTTATTTATAAATAGTTTTGATGTCAATACCTTAGAATGAATCATAGTTGAATTTATTATCCATATTATATCTTTTTGTCCTTAATTTAAGATATTTTGATAAACATTCATATTCTTTCCCAAACCACACATAATCATTGGGGAAAAGTGAATATTTTTATACACCAATCCCATTCAACATAATATTTTCATTTATTCATAATTGGAATTCGGAAGAATGTTCCCTCGTAGAAGTAGAAATTTTAAAAGTTTAATAATTTTTTAGAAATATTATCACCCCACCAATTTCATTCTTTTACGTTAACAAGTCTATGAACAATTTGTAACACCATAAATTTAGTGCAACCTAAGAATATTGGTTTCTATGAATATCCATATAATCATTAAATAGTTTTTTTTCAATGGTTTCAATGCCTAAATCAGGAATAAATTCTTCAATATGAACCTATCATTAGTAGAAAATGTATTATTTGCATCAGCCTTTTCACATTAGTTATTTATAACCAATGTGAAAATTCATAGATATTGATTTATCACGTCGGTTATAGGATAACTAACATGATAATGAAGTGTCACACTTTATCACATCATTTATAGAGTAACCAATATGATAAAGTAAATTTTTACATAAGTTATACATAATAACATATATTATAAAGTAAATCTCATTTCTTTATAACATCGGTTATAAAATAACTGACGTGAAAAATCAATTTATCATGTTGTTTATATGTAACAAACATCACAAATCAATAAAATTTTATTTTTAATATTGTCTATATAATAAAGGATGTGATAAATAATTTATAATTGTATGATTTCTCATTTTTTTTCATTTTGGGGTTTTTCATTCAAGCGAAAACTAACTCGGTTCTCTCTCATGTAGAATCCATAACGTTGTTTCTTCGATATAGTGGCCTCCAACCTCATTTTCCAGCTTCAAACATCCTCATTTTTATTTTTTTATTCGTTCAGGTCATCTTTCAACTCTCAAGTAATCCACACACATCTCTCTTTTGTCTATTCAATGTCGGAGATGCCCTAACTCTCCTTTTTTATTATGTTTACTAAAATCTCACATTTCCATGTTGTTTAATATTCTAATGTTTTCTTATATATTCCATTTACATATATCCATGATTCTAATGATAATATTTAATCTCCTTTCATCATGGTGGATTATTTCTCATGGGCCTAAATTTTTATCACTTCCCTAAATAGAGGGGATATATGACCATATATATAGTGTACATTGAATAGGTATGAGTGGGAAATGGATCATCATACATTATTATTCAACCATGGTGCGGTTTATGATTACATCAAGTAAGTAAAATAATAAACATATATATTTGTCTTGTGCAATTATTTAATATATTTTGGAATATTAAAATATTCATATTTTTAGATAACATATGAAAATTATAAAAAGAACACATCATTATTTATTTTTTACGAGGAGGGAGTAATTATAAAATAATGAATTTTTTATTTGATTAAAGTCTAAGTTAACATGATTATTCTTTTTTTATGAACTAATAAAAGGTATCTATTTAATATTTGATTACTATATATGTAAAATTCAAGGTTTACCAATAGATGACATATATATGGAAATAGGATCATTTTCATTTAGTCCACACAACATGGAATTATATTGTAAATAAATGGATTAAAATGAATTTAAATTATTTATAAATAATTTTTTCGAAAACAAGGAAAAATATCATGAAAATTTCATCATAATCCCAACAACATATTTTTATGCTAGTGCACCATACAGACAACCTCAATCCAAAAATATGTTGTATTATGGGGTTGTTGAAAGAATAATTTTATTAGATTACTATGCACATGGTTGGGTCACAATGATGAAATTAAAGTGGTTTATTTCAATGAAATGTAAAATAATGTATATATGAAGTATTAGATTTATTGTTAATGATATTAAATTTAATCATCATAGAAATGAGATTTAATTTTTAATTGAAAAGATATATAAGTACTTTATGTAAATAACCCTTTAAACCCACTATTTATTGTTATTATTGATGTTATTACAATATATATTTTTGATGCAGGAATGGATGATACTGGTGTTTTTGATGAACCTATAAGTATTCACTCAAATGTTTCCTTCAATGACATAAATGATTCAACTATTAAAACATATTATGACCTAGAAATTGTGACACAACATGCATAACATTGACATGTTTGGAAGTATTTAGTTTATATTATTCTAACGTTGAATATTTTTTAAGCCCTTATAAACGGTGCCTAATTAATTTTATTAATTATATTATACATGGTTGTTTATTTAATCAAAACATACTTACTATTTAAATAAAAATAATATGAAAAATAATTATTTTTATACATGATACCTAATTAATATTGTTTATTAAATATGGTTCCTTAACTGAATACATCATCTTCAAAACAACTTACAACCTTAATGAATGTGAATATCTAGTATCCCAATGAGTGTGTATATTAGATTCCAAAATTTATAGTCTAACTATATTTTATTTTGTAAATTACTTCCTTGCATCTATTTTTATGATTTACCTTATATATTTAAACATATCCTTCGTTATTATATATAATTTAAAATTATATTTCTCAAATTTTCATATATTTGTTTTTTATTTCAAAATTATCTTACATTTAAATTATAGAATATTTCATATAAATTTAAATTTATCTTTTCTTGACAAGATATATGTTTTTGATATTTTTTATAGATAATAATGAGTCGATGTTGGATTGCGGAACTTCAAATAAGTGATGAATATGAGGAAGGTGTTGATGCTTTTTTTGAATTTTCTAAACAAATTATTCCAAAAAATGACACATTTTTCTGTCTAATCCTAAAATGTTTAAAAATTAAGATGTTTAAAATAATAGTGATCAAATATATTTTATATTTCATAGTTTTAATCCAAGTTGAAGCCCTTGGATTTTGAATGGAGAAACTGGCTAGAATTTTAGATCTCTTGATGATGAAGCTTTGCAAGATGGTAAGGTTGATAAAATTGAAGAAATGATTCATGATATTGAAGTAGAGAAAATTGAGAAAGAATTAAAAATTGAGTTTCTATATTGATTTTCTGAAAAACCAGTGTATCCAGGTTGTACAGAATTTATAGTTTTATCAACGGTGTTAAGAATGATTAAATTGAAGGTGTAACATGGATGGAGTCAGAATAGTTTTAAAAAGTTTCTACAATTGTTGAAATATATTCTTCTTAAATATAATGATCTTCCATATTGACATTATAAAGTGAAAAAAATATTATTCCTGATAGAATTTGGGAACCAAAAAATGCATGATTTCCTGAATAATTTTGTGCTATATAGGAATGAATATGAATTTATTTTAGGGTGTCCTAAATGTGGTATGACACGGTATAAGTTGAATGAAAAATCACAATACGATTTAGAAGTTCTAGAGAACCCTAGAAAGTCATTTTTTATCTTCTTATAATTCCTCATTTAGAACATTTATTTTCAAATCTATTAAATATACTAATCTTAGGTTTTTCTTCCTACCACGTGTCCTCCCATCCACCCTCCATGCTCCATTGCTGCCTACCTTCCACGTCCTCCCTCCATGTTCAGTGACTCATTCTCCCCCACCCCATCAGTCTATGACACAAAAAACCCTAGATTACCTCTCCCACTTGCGTTGTCCACTGGCGATTCTCCATGCGCTCCATCCCTATTCGTTGTGACGATACCCTATGATTCTTCTACCGATCACGTTTCCCAAATACGGTTATCAGTTCACTAAATAATCGTCATCCCTCGGTATTCAGTGAAAAGCAGCACTCCCTCCCTCTTCCCCGTGAGTATACCATAGCTATCATCTCCATCTCTTACTATCGAAATAAGGATATCAGTGCACATATTCATTGTCTATCTACTCTAAACGAATTTCTTCATCATCCACTGATTTCATACAATATTAATCGATTCCTTCGAGACTGCTTCAAGTCAATAATTTTGTTTCCTGATTTGGAGGTAACCGTTCATTTACCAAAACCTTCAAAACTATTAACTATTTATTGATTCAAATTCCATTCATTGATGTTCATTGTGTTTTTACTAGTGACTTTAATTTAGTTTAATTAAAGCTCTCACTATCTCCTATGATGAATCCCTTTAGCATCCGTCGAACGATATTAATCAATTCCTGTGACACGGGTTCTGCTTGGGAATTGGGTCACCAATATTGGAGGTATCCCTGCATTTACCTAAACCTACTCTACTCTAAACTATTGATTGATTCAGTGTCCATTTATTGATTTTCATTGTGTTTTCACCAGCGATTCTCTTTGTAGTAGACTAAGGTTATTCCAACGGTCTCTTCTGTTTTTTATTAATGTTCATGTTCTGTAAATGAAATTTTTTTCCCCTAGTTCTTCACTTATTTCCAATATATTTTTCTTTTCTAACCTATCATAATGTATCCATATTTCTTAGTTGATTGTCTACGATGACTTCCTGGAAATAAAGTAATTCATTTGGATTTTTCCAGATTATGAAACAATGATATTCTACATCACTGCAACAGGTATGCTCTCCTAATTCTATATAAATTTACACCCTTCTACATCATTTTGTTCCAATATATGTGTGCAACAATTTCAGGGTCTGAAAACAATTTTTCCATATGAATAGGGTTATGATAGGGGAATTTTGGTTACATATTAGTGTTAAAGGTTTGATACACCCTACTAAATGTTATGTTATTTTGATTTTGGTTCCTAAATATTTCTTTTATGTTAACATTCATATTTTTTATTATACAAATTGGGTAAGGTATTATAATTTTTAACTTTCTTTTCTATGTAGAAAAGTCAGTTCCAAGATTTTGATGGTGACGATATTTCTGGGTGACATCCTATAACTTCAACTTCTTTTCATGATTTAGTATTTCCATTTTTATTTGATTGTTTTACAATTTTTTTCTTTGTACATATTAATACATAAACAGGAAGTGGAAAATGGTTTCATTACCAACAACCAAGTAGATTCTATCACAAATATTTATAAACTAGATCTTCAATCAATGACTTCATCACTATCACATTATTGATTTCAATGTCTTCTATTTTAATTGGTTACTTTTTATTTATTATGAGCCGATAATTTTTTACATTCTAATTTCTTACTCAATATTTTTAATTTTTTACTCAATATTCATCATGGCTTCAGATTTTTACTATACAAGGAATGATATTCAAGTACTACTTAAATTAAGTCTTGTGATACGTAAGCTATTTGAAACAATATTTCTCATACAGTTGAAAATAAAATGCATGTTTCAAGATGCATTTTTCAAGGTTATTATTACTTCCTCACTACAGATATTCTAATTCAAGTATAAATTTTTTCACATTCAAATGAAATTGTAATTGGAAGTCTTTATGGTTAATTCCAAGAAGATATTTTGTATCTACTTTTGAAATCCATGACTCATCATCTATTATCGATCTGTTTCATTAATGAAATTAATATGAATAACCTTATATACATGCTACTTTTTGTGTTCATGTTTTTTCTAATAATGTAAATTTATATATATATTGCGAAACTCACTATGGATTTTCACATGATCACTTTAGATCCCACTATTTATTTTCCTATTCCCATCAAGTTACTACTCATGTATTGGATATAGACATAGATATCTATATTATGGTTTCTATTGTTGTTGGTCTGCCAACTGGAAATGAAAATTTTTTTCCCCTGGTTTTTCACTTATTTCATATATATTTTTCTTTTCTAGTCTTTCATAATGTATCCAGCTTTCTTAGTTGATTATCTACGATGAATTCCTGGAAATACAGTCATTCATTTGGATTTTTCCAGATTACAAAACAATGATATTCTACATCTCCGAAACATGTATTCTCTCCTGATTCTATATAAATTTCCAAGTTATTACTCATGTAATATATTTACACATAGATATCCATATTATGGTTTCTATTGTTTTTGGTGTGACAACTGGAAAACAATATCAACATATAGAAAGGTTTGAAATAATTGTTGGAACTGCAGAGACATATTGTGATATAATGATTTCTGCAGAATTACATCTAATAAAGGTTAGTATCAAAACTATGAAATAGTAATAACAGAGTCAATGAGAAATATAATTAGTTGCACCATTGGTAAACTCACCATCAAACAGATTGGTTGGTGAATTTAGTAAAAGATACAACCAGTTTCACTAAAATGAATGTTCATTTTTAGTAAATTCAATTATATCTCATTTTAGTTATGAATTTTGTCTCACATTTTACTTATACTATTAGTGGTAGAAAAATTTAGAACATGAATTCAATTAAGAATGATTTTATATAGAAGATACATTCTCCACATTTACAAGATAGCTGGAACTATATTTTTGGTGAGGCTCAGACCTGATTAGGTATATAATCTGTTCTATACTATATTGTAACCTTTATTATTAGAAATTAATTTAATAAATGTCCTTTATTAATAATTTTTTAAATAAATCATTAAAATAAGTAATGTTTAGGATTATAATCAAATGATTCTATGTGAACAAAATCAAAAGGAAGCCTTATTTTGGTCTTTTGTTGTCTTACAGGTTTCAGTGCTATTGTGGTGGTGCCATATAATTATTCAAATGGCCTATGATAGGAACACTATTGTTTGGTCTTGATGGAAATGAGTTAAATTGTAGATAAGGTTTGGCCATCTCACATAGAAGAAGATGATGCACTTGATTGAGTGACAAAAATGATGGTAATAGATGAATTGTATTGTTTTCCAGGGTAACAAGGGGTTACCGCCCAAGGTGGAGGAGGGTATCCAATTGACAACTGAGAAAGGGGGAAGAAGGATTACAGCTGAGGCTGGGGCTGGGGCCAGAAAATGCATATAGAAAATAGGTTCATTTTTGAATGTAATTATATCTATTTTCATATTCTTCTCAAAAACAAAATCCCATGAAAAATATAGTTCGAAATAATTTACAACAAATGAAATGTGCCAAAATAGTTGCTTAAATAGGGAAAAAAATTAGATTCCCCCACACGACTCGCATATGGCCGGACCTCTCAATCTTGCAAAACCCTCTGGTTCATCCTCCAACCTTCCCTCTTATTCCATCCACACCACCTCCTCACCACCACCCACGGCATCACTCCCCCTCCCCTTCATTATCCCCCTCATCTCCTCTTCGAACCTAACCTACGGTACCTAGAAATATCTTGATTGTAGACCCAGAAGCCTAGAGCCTCGATCCATAACACCACGGTATTTCAAGCCATGAACGTCTTGCAGACAATCCTCAATGACGTGGTATACACTGCCACCTTATTATATATGAACTTATCCTCAATGCAGCTTCATAATTTTTTTTATTTTCCAATATACATATTCAGTTATGTTCTTATTTTTGAAGTATACATTACAATGTGACAAGTCTATTGTATGCATTACAGTATGCATTGTGTTATTACTATAACATAATATGTTTTTCAATATAATAATTTATTCCATTTTTTGTTGTTTAAATTTGTATGTTCTCAATTACATCATCATTTATCATAATTATCAGAATTTAAAATTTCAATTTCAATGTTCTTTTCATTCATTGAATTTAAATCTCTATACTGAAAATTATTTTTTATTTCTGATAGATTCTTTTACATTTTGTCAAATGTTTTTTTATCAAAAATTTAATCTACTATCAAAATGATGTTTCTATATTTTGTCTAGTTGAATGATAATAATAATTATCAATAATTTTATATTTCAAAATATTAAATATTTATGTTCATTAATAATATTGAAATGTAGTATTATCATCTTAAAAAAATCATTGAACCATATCAACATGTGAACACATAATCTAAGAATTCTGTTATATCATTGTGAGAATGCACAGGTGAGTACTAGTTCACATGACTCCAAAAGGTTTTGATGGATTACTAATAAGAGGATATGTGATGGAAAAATACGCCATCCAGCTAATTTTTCATAGTGGAATAAAATTGATCACCAATTTCCTGCATTCAAGAATAAAGTTGGAAATCTCATACATGGATTGTGCATGGATGGAATGAATCTATATTGAATATTTAGTAGAACACATAGTTCATGGCCTATTTTATTGGTAATTTAAATATTATCTCATAAATTTTGAATGAAGTGAAAATATGTCATGTTGATTTTAATTATTTGTGGACCAAAACAGCCTAGAAATGATATTGGCATTTTGTTTTTAGCAATAATTGATGATTTGAAATTATTATGATAGGAAGGTATAAGGGTGTATAATTCTTATAAAATATAATATTTTAAACTACAAGCATTGATTATGATCACTATAAATGACTTCCTAGTATATGGAAATTTATCTAGAAATAGTGTTAAGGGGCATAAAGATTCTCCAATTTGTGAAAAAAAACTTCATATTATCAACTACATCAGGGGAGAAAATTAGTATACATGGTTCATCAAATGTTCTTTCCTATGGAGCACTCTTATAAAATATTGAAAAAGTATTTCAATGGCCAACATGAAATTTATATTTATCCAAAACCTTTATCCACTAATCAGAATTTTGAGAGGGTGAAAAACATTAATGTGACATTCAGAAAGACACATACACCTCATAATGATAGAAATATTTTGAAGTGTTGATATTTTTTGATCTACCATATTGGAGATATCATGTGGTGAAACATAACATTTATTTCATGCATGTGAAGAATAATATATGTGAATATTGGATTGGAACATTTTTACATATTAAAGGAAATACTAAATATAGGATGAATGAAAGATTGAATTTACTATCAATGTGAATACGTTTAGATTTGGCTCCCACTCTTAATGGAAGGAGAAAATTCCTACCCACAACATTTTATACCTTGTCCAAGAAAGAGAAAATTACCTATTTTCAATGTCTTTATGATATCAAAGTTCCACATGGTTATTCTTCTAATCTAAAAAAATTGTTTTCTTAAAGGATTTAAAGTTGATAGGTATGAAATATCATAATTGTCACATCATGATTCAATGAATCCTACCAGTTGCATTATGTGGAATATTCCCAGCCATGTCATAATGACTATCATAAAGGTGTGTTATTTTTTAAATTTAATTTTTAATAAGGTGATTAATTATAATTATTGAAACACTTTATAAAACAAATAAGTTTTTATACCTTGTCAATTGAAAATGAATTTTCCTCCATCTTCTTTTGATATCAAGGTGAATTTAATGGTTCATTTGGTGTGAGAAATAAATATTTTCATACATGTATATCTACATTGGATGTATCCTTTTGAATGTTATATGAAGATATTGAAGGGGTATATTGAAAATCCATATCGACTTGAAGCAAACATTTTTTGTGAACAAGTTATTTTTATGTAGTTCAGCATATAAGTTTTCCTAAATCTCTCTATGAATGAGTTACTTATGGGGGAAAGGGAATTTGTGGCTTGAAAGTCAAATTGTTGATAAGTGAATAGATAAATAAGGTACATTTATAAATATTTAATAACATATATGTTTCTCAACCATATTTAACAATGCATATTAATGGGTTGAAATAAAGTCATCCAAATAAGAAAGATATGTGGATTTTGAAGGAGCATAACAAAAAAATCAGAGGTTTAAAGAGACTATGCTTGGTCAACCAGATTCTTTAAAAATATTGATATGGTTAGTGGGAGGCCCTAATTGAAATTTTATAACATGTTCTAGGTATGACATTAATAGATATACTTTTCATACAAAAGATTAGGACAAAAGAAGTGTGGTTTGGAATAGTAGGGTGTTGGTGTTCACAGAATCAATTCACATCTCGATTGAAAAAGAAAAAAACACAATCTCCACATCAACTTCATATTATGGATTCATTGAATAAATATGGGAGGTTGATTACAATAAATTTCATGTTATAGTGTTTAAGTGTTAATGGTTTATCAGTAACAATAGTGTCTAAAATAATGAATTTGGAATAACACTAGTCAATCTGAATAAATTGGAATAACCCAATGTTCCTTTAATCATGGAAACACATGAAAAAAAATATGTTCTTGATCAATCTAATATGCAGTGGCCTATTATTTTACAAGGAAAAAAAGTATGTTAGTGATGATAAACTTAATGAAGACTCTAATTTATGTGTGGTCCCTACTTCCATGGAATGATTAACAAATGATATTGATGAGAACATCATAGAAATAGTTTGTTCCATATAGAATGATCTTGATAAAGGAATTTAGGAAAAAAATTCTTTAGTACATTCCTAATATTATAGGTAACATGTTTTTAATTATGGATTACTTTTTAAAATTTCATATGTTAGATATTTAAATTTTATTTTCTGTATTAAAACACATTTTCTAACTAATAAGTTAAATTGTTTGTTTATATTAGTTTAGTTTTTCCTAGTTTTCCATCCTTAACCTTTCATAACTTATCTATTAACTGATTTTTTTTAAAACCAATTATTTTAAATTTAAGATTTTAAATAAAAACATAAAATATTTTATATCATAAAAAAATATTTTTGTAGTCAAAATGATTTATCAGGTTGGTGAACTTTTACTATATAATTTCATCTCTCATAAATATTATGTAGTTTTAATTTATTTATATCATATCATATATTTTTATAATATTTTTATGATTTTAGATAACTATAAAAAAATGAATAAAAATGTGTTACATTTAGTTTACTTTACTTTTTGTTTGATATTTGTTAATTTTTTATTTACATTTGTATGTAAATTTTGGATATGTATTTTTTTGTACTAATTGATGTTTCATTGATTTTTAGGATAATGATACATCAATCCTCTATTCCAACACATATTTATAAAGATGATCATACTCATACCTATAGGGAGAAAGATACACATGATCCCATTGATGAGCCTCCTCATCCTTATTTACATGAGACATCTACTTCCATGGGGGTAAAAAAGATTTTGAGGGTTGGTAAATGTGGCACCACATGTTAAACAAAATTATCAGTTGCTCATATCCAGGAACAGAGGTTACCAATAGACTTTTATGGTAATGATATTCCATGATTTCCAAATTCCAAACAATTCAAATCTTTTGTATCAGTACATGATAAAAGTAAAGTTAGTATTTTGTTTGATGATTGGTGAAGTGTTGACAAAGGTACATTATCAAAATTGTGGGAGACTACTTTGGTAACCTTTTCTGTTATTTTTTTATTTATCTTGAAATGTTTATAGTAATATATTTTTTCCCTTCTCATCAGATGACGTATGATATACCTGATACTGGAGGAGACAGGAGGAAATGTTTATTATTAGCTTCGAGGAGATGGAGGGATTTAAAACATCCCTCAAATCACAGATCATTTTTAGGAATACATAGCATAAATATTCATGTGGTATATATCCATTTATAGATGAAGATACATGGAAGAAATTTTTTGGAATTAGATGATGAGAAAAGTTTTTGTTAAGTGAAATGTTTTTTAGATGTTTTTTATACTAATGACCATGTTAATGATTTATTTATTCTTAATTATTAATTTACAGAAATCAATGATATCTCATTAGGATACTCAAGCTAGAAATGTATAACCTCATATGTTATCTTGGAGAGGTTATACATTATTGGAAGAACGCATGCTAAAATAAAAGCATCAAAAGCTAAGAGATGAGTTATTAGGGTCTACAGAGGTTGACCCTTTTCCCCCTAGACATAAAAATTGGAAGAAATATCGAATGAGTAAAAAGGACAATATCTTATGGAAGAGTCAATAGTTGTAATTGATAAGATTTTAATTTATTTATTTATTTATTAAAGCGAAATAAACTATTTATATATTGTGATTCATTATATATTTTTTCCAATATTCTTTACAGAATTATCTTGAGGAGAAGAGCACATTGTGGGTCTTTATTACTGATGGTAGAAAGTATATTTTAGACACAACATTGGGAAATCCCAAACACGTAGGTCATGTATGAGGATAACCGGTACATGTGTCATTAAAAAATGTTTCCATGTTTGGAATCTTCTCCAAAGGAGAATATTTATCAAAAAAATAGATTATTTGGAAGCCAAATTATAGGATATTTAAATAATGATAGAGGATAGGATCAGAGCTTTGTTATAGTCGATGATTGTAGACATGCAAGGACAGTTTCATCCTTTCAATCTGATTCCTCTACCTCCACCAATAGATCCCGCTCCATCATCTTATCCCACTCACACATCTCTTCCTCCAGAACTCACTCCTTATTATCCTACCCCTACACCCCCTCCATAGATTCCATGTTATGATGAGTTATATATTTATGTTTGTCATCATATTATTGCATATGGGATGATATATTATATTAGTTACACCATTTCTCATCAGTAGACTAAGATAGAGAATTATGGGGTCACTATAAAGGATATTATAAATAGATCAGAAAGAATACCATGTTCTATAGATGAGGTTAGCATAGTTGGACAAAGTATCGATCATTTTTCAGTTTGTGATTCTAAACTACTTCATCATATTTATATTGAGGTATGTATATATGTTATATTTTATTTCACTTTGTAATTAATTTAATTACCATTTTAAATTTTATATATTTATCTAATATTTATAGAAATAATTTAAATTTAAATAAATACTATATAGAAAATAAAAAATTCAAGGTGACCTGACTTTAGATATATATTCTACTAGTCATGATATATTTTCAGTATTCTCAAATTTGTTATTGGGAGTATATGAGATTACAATTGATGCTACTATTTTTGGGCCTAAAATGACTATGGGGATTTTGAAAACTGAAATCATGGAGCATGTAGCTAGAGATCAATCAGAAATCAACATGATGAAAAAAATTTCCATGTAAGTCAACTAACAAAAATTTTATCTTCCTCTAATTTTTTGAAAATTTATAATTATGTATTCTTTTAATTAGGTGTATATATAATTTGTATAGAACATGAAAATATAGATGTATATGGATCTATGGACCCTATATTTTATTTCTCCTATAACTTTGACAATGACTGATGCTAAAAGAAAAGTGTATCTAGATGAAAGATTTCATAATAATGTCATCATTCGATGTTGGATGTTTAGATATATTGAAAATTATGAAACATTTTTTCTCAAAAAGTGTTATATTTCACTTAACATATTAATAACTCATATGAATTTTTATTTTATATTTGTGTTCATTCGATGTTCGGTGTTTTTTGTCCAAGAGAGAAGACATTGTACTTGCTATGCTCTATCCAAGATGAAGTGAGAGAAAAATTTTAGAATGTATTGATCATGTAAGTGTGATTATTTTATAATTTTTTTATATTATAATTAATAAGATTTATTTTATTCATATTATTTTCAAACATGGCATGGAATTTCAATAGAGGGATGACAATAAATAAGAGCTCCAAGATCAAATTTGTAAAAGATAAGGTGAATTTTAATTTAAAATTACTAAATTTTAGATATATTACTTAAAAATGTTATTTTTAATTAAAATCTCTTTGAAAAAGTGTCATAAACAAGAAGTTAGAAAAGAATGTGGATATTTTGTTTTAAGATTAATGTATGAAATAATTTTTAACTTGGGCAGTAAAAAAGTTACATAATGTTATATTTCTTTATAAAGGTTTCCTTAATATTTTATATGTTTTATTGAAAATTAAATTCAAATGAATTATGTATTATTTTGTAGCTTTTTTATGACCCACATCCATATAGTTCAGAGGATTTGAGACATTTAAAAATTAAATGGGCTAATAATTTTATAGGATTCATTGATATTTAGTATATTTGTAAAATACATTGTAAATTTAAATGTTTATTTTTAAGTGTCTTACTGGTTGTCTTCTTGTTCTGATTCATTTGGCTACTGTGGGTGGTGGATGAATTACAGTCCAATTTTTTTTTAAAAAAAATTGTTTCTCTCATCAGTTATAGAATAACCGATGTGAAAAGTAATAAAAATATTAATTTACAACAACTCTTTTAGTTAACTAACATGAAAACGTTATTTACAACATCACCTCCAATAACATCGCTTAAAATTTGATGAGAAAAGTCCTAAAAAACTTCAAAAATTATTTATGCACTAGTTTTTATCTCATGTTGAATATTTTCATCATCATTAGGTTTTGAATTTTTTTAACTTCACAATACCATATCATGTGTGTATAATTACGTATAAAACCATATTGAATGCGATGATCCTTTATTTATTAGGAATTTAAATTTATCTTATTGATACGCTTCAAGCATGGATAGAAAATCATATCATTATTTTCATGTTATTATTTTGAAAATTCTAAGAAATCGTCAACTCTATTTTCATATTAATCAGTGGTTTTTGTTAAATTTTTTCAATTAGGATCCATTAACTACCAATACCATAATATAAAAGTATAATAAATTAAATCATAAAAACATTTAAATATATATATAAATAGATAAAATTTAATAATAAAAACATATAATTAAAACAATCAATTTTTGATAACTGTTTTATCATAACAAACAATTATACATAATGATTATAACATATGATTGAAAAATTTAAATATATGTTTTTTATTATAGATAAAAACATATAATTTTACCATTCATAAATTTTTAACAAATAATATTTCTTAAAAAATTTGAAAATGAAATACATGTTATAAAAAAATATTTAATCAAAACAAATTATATAAAAAATAACATTTATAACTAAAAAATTGTGAAAGGAAGATTTCAAATACAAAAACAAATTATAATGAAAAATAATTATAAACATAAACAATTATAGATATAACCATTTACAATAAAAACAAATTACAGTAACAAACATTTTATATTCATAAAATAATTATAAAATTAAACATATTTTAACAAAAAAATTATAATTTATAATAAAATAAATATAAACAGATGAATGGATGAATCAAATTTATAAATTCTAAATAATTAATTTATCTTTAAAAATAAAAAAAATAACATAAAAAATTTGATATTGATAATGAAAAATAGATTGTAAATTCTGATTAACTCACTCAAAGCTAGTGGAAATTGGGTGAGTGTAGTAAAATTCTATATCAATGATTGTAAGAAATAATTTGAAAAGAGAACCCATAAAAACCTTGAGTGGCAGTTGACGGCTGACCAGAATACGGTTCTCATGAACTGAATAATAAAATGGATCATGAATGAAGGATTAATTATGGATTATTGATGAGAAACAATGTGAAATGATGATGAAAATCAACTAAAATATAATATCAAGGGTTTTCGTGGTTCAACTGGTTTTGTTGGATACTATCAAAGTTGAGAGAACTAGGGTTTCAAACATAAACAAATGTGGGTTTTGGAGGGCCAATGTTATATTTAAACCACTTTTAACATCATTTTTATTCAATACTAACATTGAATGTTTTTATTAAATTTAATGTATAACTTATTAAATAATGACATCAAATTAATTTATAATGACCATTAACATTGTTTTTCAATAAATCTAATATTTTAGGTAATTTAGTAGAACTTTTAATGTCTCATTTATAAAAAACTGACATTAAAAATTTACCACATAACATTTAATGTTGTTTTCTTCAAAACAACATTAAAACATGATTTAAAAGGCTCTATTTCAACTATTGAACATTACAAACCACACAAAAATCATATTGGTTTGGTGTATTGAAAACATGGATACCTAAACAACTGGTTCATAATAGATATACATCATCATCCACTATTTTATTTATTATGTGAACTAATTAGAGAAATATCATACTTAAAACATTTCTTCATATCCTTTTAAGGAAATATAATAATGGGTGAGCTCAGATGATCAGTAAAGTTAGATAAGAAGATATTTATGATCTCTTAAATATAACATTATCATAATAGTATGAGAACATAAGCACAACATTTGAAAATAATACCCTACATATCATATATCATAATATTGAGTCATGGAATAAAAAATCGCATTTAATATGACATGAATAATAAAGGAAATAAAGAAAAATGGTTATCAGATAATAACATTGGCATAAGACATAAATTTATGGCATACACATTATCAAATAAAATCATTTCCTTAGTAAAGTATTACTATAAAAACTTTCATAGTGTACTTGTTTCCCTCCAAATTCCATAATATCCATAGTAATGGATCAATCCCAATACTATCATAGGGTAAAACATCTCTTATTGAAATGGTATCACTCCCCATTCGAGTCCTTTTTATCTTATAACATATCCATATATACCCAATGCACTGGAGTGATATATAATTTCTGGCCCACCCATCACATTACCATAATCAATTCATATGTGTGTAGTAATATTACATATCCTTCATAATGTATCATAACATGTGGAAAGGAAACGAAGAAGATGAAAAATTATGTATGTCATCATAACCTTAACTCGTAAAAAATAAAATAGTTTATAAAAATATTATCATAATAGTCACAAAACATATATGGAAATAATATATATTATCATTTTATCATATCCCAATTAAAGTATAATTATCACTGGAGTATGTTATCTTAGATTAAAATCCCCTTAAAAGATATATTGGAATATTTCATGATGAAAACAGCCTTTCAACTTTGAAATGATTTTTTTAAAATATAATATATTCAAAAATAGTATGGAAAACATTTTATTTGAAAATAAAATTATTAAATTATAATTAAATCATAATCAATTGAGTGGTAATGATGATAGTAAATTTCATTCATTTCATGTATGTTAAAATAATGTTTCTATTCGAATTTATGATTAAAAGGAAAAGTTGCCTCATTTGGGAAATTAAAAGAAAATTTATGTTAAGCCATTTTTAAAATATATCCATGTATAAGAAAAAATTAAAAAAAATATAGAAGAATATAAAAAAATTTATTTTTTTAATAAAACACATATATGGAATAAAATGGATCCTCGACTAAAGATATAAATAATGTCAACTTTTCTAAAAAACATACATTAATTATCTTGAATTCTTAATTATTTTAAAATTAATAGAAAGCATGTAATCTCTAAAAAGTAACTATAGTAGAAGAATTTTTTTTTCTTCTTTTGATAAATTTTTTAAAATATCATCATTGTTAACATGATCATATTCAATCCTGATAACAATGATATTGTAACATAAATCTATTACCACTTTGGTAACTTTCAAATAAATACCATATTAAAGAGTGAAACATAGATGGATATGTAAATACCGATAATTTTCCGAAAAATAATCATAAAATACATTCATGGGTAGTATATACACTCCATTAAATAAACTATTGGTGATTATTACATGTGTCTCATCGAAATAAGAGTGAGGTTAAAATACCTTTCCTTGAGTTTTAATTTCTTAAAAATCAAACTAACATCCTATATAATAAACATTTAATTTATTATAATTAAATATCAGAGTCATGTAAATACTTATAATCTATAATATGATTCACTTATAAAATTTCAACACCAATTTATTAAAAAGTATTTATTAAAATCATCAATTCTAGGTGTTGCGTGTTTCGTTTTCCATGAGAATTTCTGTTTGGTAGTTGTGATCCTTATACATTAATCTTGGTTTCCTCATCTTAAAAATATTAATCATGATCTAGATATCTTATATATTCTATATATATATATGTGTGTGTTTGTGTTTTTATATTCAATCACAAAATATAAAAATATAAAAATGAATTACACCATTCATGGAGACGGTTGACCTTACCTACACATGAATACATTTTTTACTTTTGGATGGATAGAATGAAAGAAAGTTAAATAATAATTCAGATTTATAGAGTCATTATTATATCTTATATATCACATATATTCATTGAATTTATAATTACTACATTCAATTAATACATAACTGAAAAATTAATCACATAGGTTCGTTGAGGTGGTAGTCCAGGCATACGCACAGGTGAAGTTACCATTTTGTAACGGTTTTAAAGGTAATAAAGTAGAGATGATATTATAAAAAATGAAGAATAATTATTTAATTAATATAATATATAAACATTAAATTCATTATAGTAACAATCCTTTAAATATGGTGGTGTTAAATGATTTGTATCGCTACATGGAGGCGGTAGTCCACACGTACACACGAGTGACACATTCACTTCCCATTTAATAGAATAGAGGATGTATATTTTATGTTCCATAATAATAATAAAATATATTTATATATAGGATAAAATATATATTATTTTAGGATGAATATCAAATATTTATAGGATGTAGAAGAATAAATAAATTGAAAATGGTCCGGTAAGATGATTACCTCTTCTTTGGGAAGAAACCTTTAGATCCTTGCTTATGGACCCTTGGAGTCTTACTTTAAGAATAAAAAAAGAACTTATTCATATCAAGGTAATTTGATAAGATAAAATTATATGGGTTGGTGATTCTTGATTTCTCATAGTGGTGTAATGAAGAGAAAGGTGTGGCATCATTTTATAAGTGGCGGGAGAGGTCAAACATGGAATTTTTAAGACATTAAAATAACATAATGGAATTATCAGGGAAAATCACTAAAAAATGGATAGATATTAGAATTTTGGATAGTATGAGGTCTAAATAATTCCATCCAATAGGATTTAAACTTGTTTAATTAGAAATCGTAACCTTGTCTCTTGGTTTAACCCTTGGTAATGTTGTCTTAACAAAAACCATGGTAAGATATTTTTAATGTTTTTAATATTAATTATGAAAATAAATTAAAATTAAATTATTAAATAATATTATATATGATGAATAAATTTTTTTATTCATTTTCTCAAATTGAAGTGGCATAAAATAATTTATTTTTAAACCCACAAAATGTGTTTGAGAGTGGTTTTCTAGAGAAATTGTTTTCTTAATTATAATTTTTTTTGTACCAAAATATGACATAAAATTGATTCCAATGACCAATATTGGATTATTAATATATATATATATATTAACAAAGGAAACTTTTAAATCATTTTTAAATTAAATTAATATATGAAATTATTTGAAACTAAATAACAGTTTTCAATAAAATTTAATATTTTTTAATATTAATTTAAAAATAAATATTCTATGAAAATTATAAAAATTTCACTCCAAGATAATTTTGAAATGATATTTATAGAAAATAATTTCATTTTATCAAATATTTTTTCTAAAAGTTGAAGAAATTAATTATATTATTTTCTAATAAAAAGTAACAAAACCCATTTTTCAAGAAAAATGTATTTTAAAAGAATATAATGACTTTACAAAACATTGAGTACTTATTTATCAAAATATATTCTTTATCTAAAAAATTATGAATAATTTTTATAGTGTGGTTATTCCTAATCATTATTTCAATTTAACTACTAGGTTATAATGGTATACCATATTATGGCTCATTTAAAATCTAGGTTGTGGGAATGGAAAGATATCGAAAACGTAAAATTTATTTGAAGTGAAATATATCATAAAATATTGTTTTTCTACATTCTATACCATCTTAAAATTAATTTCTACTATAATGAATCTGTTTATGATTTGGAAGACATTAAGATATTTTATGGAATATTTTTCGATCTATGATCTGAGACGATATTATATTCTGAGCCCTAATGAGCATAGAATTCATATTATGAAATACTAATTATAACAATATCATGCATGCATAGTTTTTTTGTAAAAGTGTAATAAAACCATAATGGCATGTAAAATATGAAATATAATACAATAGTTGATTCTGAAACATGGGTTTTACACTAAGTGTAACCTAAGGTTTTTTGGCTTGAGATGTCGGTTATAGGAAATCATTAGTGGGTGTGTTTAATTAAAATAAATGATTAATTTCATTATTTTAATTTATATAAAATAAAAATATTCCACTATACTTATTACATTATGAAATTTCATAGGGGCTACTCATATATGCTTGGGAGGTCTTTGAGAGTGGTGTTGGGTGTTCTTCATTAGTTGGTCAGATTTGATGATGAATGATAATCAGATCGAGATAGATCAAGAGGTAGTGAACATAGTGGGTATTCTAAATTGATGGAGAATTCATGCTTTATTAATGATTGATCAAAAATCTAGGTATGTATCATTAATTGTGGATTTATCCCTTTTTATTAAAATATTGGGCATGGATATTGTATCTTCTTTTGATCTGCATTTTCTTACCCTTCACAAGATCTTATTGATGAATTAAATAGTTTGGATACATTTATATTCCTTCTATGCCAATATATCACCCATAATTCCATACTCTTCAATCATAGGCTAATAATTATTGTTCAAAGATGTTATCACCCATTGTTATTGTGATTTCCCCCATTGTTCTTCACATCCTTCATCATTGGCATATGGGGTCGCAGTTCGACATTGTAAGGGTGGGTTAGAGCACGATCAAACCCTCAAATTCATGAAAGTTGTGTGAACGATAATTGGGATGGTGATTTATGAATGGATTGGTTTTCATTGTGGGGTGTGGGTGATGTTTTTCGTGGATCTCGGATCCAGTATGAATAGAAGACAATGAGAGGTTCACCCAATGATGTGTGTCTTCATTCAAACTTGTGGTTTCCAATTTCCATCCACTTGAGGGATAGAATTGATGACCTGATGTATTATAACCTAATTTTTGGTGGTCAACAGGGATGATTAATGGTGGGGAATATGGGTCTAGAAATTACCTAAATAATCTAGACTTTTTTCAGAAAAGTGACTACATGTAATGTAGTCTAAGAGAACTGTGATGTCCTAGACCCAGATCCTAGTTAATGATTCCTCGAGCCCAGTGGACCACATGGTCACAAGCGCATCTCCCCAAACACTAGAGGCAACTGGCTAGTAGAGAGGACCTAGGGTGTGTCAGTGGGGAGACTATGATCTCATTTCCAAAGTGTAGCGTAGCATATGGATGTAAATATTGGTTAATAGAAAAAGAAAGATAAGTAAACAGAAGGAACAGTATAAAATACTAACAATAGGAACAATAACTAAAAAACTAGAATAAAAACCAAGTATACCAAAACTTATGATGATATGTCATGTCAATGGAAAACTAGAAAACATGGATACAAGACAGCATGAATAATATGTTAAAAAAAGTATAAAGGAATCAAAATACTATCCCAAGCTTCCTGAGCTCTGGATTGGTCATCTACTACCATCAGGCCCATGTAATGGAAAGGTAATAGTGTCAAGGAAAGCATATGTAAATTAAAGTAGTATAATATAACTAAATACCCAAGTACTTACTTCATCCCTCAACTCCTTTCTGAATGTAAATAGTCCATTTATTTAATCAATTACCGGTTTATATTAATAGATCATGTGAGGAATGGATAGCACTGACATAGTCTCATGATGGTATAGATAGTGAAAGTTACAAGGTACCAACCAAGGCAACGTAGACCTCAAGGGTTCCCAACTCAGAAGTAACTATAGCTTGGCTAAGGATAAGAGTGTCATCCAAGGAGTATATTCCAATCCATTCCACCATAAGGTTACTACTAAATCCAAGGTGATCATTAAAGGTAATATGGGGATAAGAAATGACTCGACCTGAGGGTCTTTAACCATGGAACCTAGTTTTTAATAATGTATCCAAGGAGTGTATCCAAGTCATTCTATAATGATATTGAAGGGATCTAAGGAGTGTATCCATGTAATCTTGTATTACTACATGAGGGATCCTACGGTATCATATTGAGCTTCCAAGAACAGACATGGATCGGGATATAGGTGGGTCTCAACCTAAGAAAGTCATATACTTAATTCGGAATGGTGTTCTTTAGTAATCATGGCATTCCCTGATCAGAATCCAAGGCGAGCTCGAGTCAGGCCATTTTTATTTGATTATGAATTCATGTAATATTTATTTGGTTCAAGACTTTCCTTTCATTTGTGTGATAAGTTCAAGTATCATGAAACTATTGGTTCAAGACTTTCCTTTCCTTAGTGTTATAAGGTCAAGTAGCATGAAACCGTTTAATTAAGTCATAATTAATCAGTAAGTCCATTTGGTTCAAGACTTTCCTTTTATTAGTGTGACAAGGCCAAGTAGCATGAAACAATTCATTTAATCCATTTAAATCATATTCCATATTCAAGTTCCATTATACTACCTTCCATTAATATGGTAAGGGTTTCTACTGATATGCAACCTACTATTCCTTTACATTTAATCTGGTCAAGTTATATACTCAATATACATTCCAATTTTCATTTCGCATTTAATTATCAATTGATGCTCTCGCCTTACGTAGGTCAAGTGGTATGAATACATGGTACTTTACATTAGGAAATTCACAATATAAATCAAGACATTTAATATAGAAAATCTCACCCTTAGAAAGGTCAAGAGAAGGCACGCCCGAATGGTGGCACCAACATGTCAAAACACTAAACTGCAAATTATGTCATAGCCTTTAACATGGATGTTATGGAGTTATGGTCATAACCACTAATAATTAATCACATATATGAAAAGAGCATATCAATATGGATATAATTAGTATAATCATGGCATATAAATTCTATTAACGACACCTGAAAAAATTGGTGGGGCCCACATGACAAATCCAAATTCAACGAAATTTAGAGAACGTTGTGGACCACCAACTTTAGGAATATATAACACTTCCCCTATGGTATTGTCCCTTGATTTGACTAGGATTAGAGTAGATCTAAGAAAAAGTGAAGGACTCTCATACCTTTATAACTCAGTCGAGATCAAGATAGAAGGGCAACGACTCAAGATGACTCGAGTACTTACAGTTGTGCATCCAATATGATGAACGGAATCTCAATTAGATCCAGGATGAAGAATATATCTCGATCCCTTGTTTAGATCTTAAAAAAGACCAAATTGAGTTCAAAATAGATTAATCCCCCTGAAATATAGATTAGGTGGGAATAGGGGTTCAAATTTGATCATTAAGGGAAAAATTGACAATTTACTCAAAAATATGGCATGTACACAGTTTATCTTCACGGTTTGACAAACCATGTGCAAACCATTCAAGGTTTTCAAGGTAAAAGGGGAACATTACATGGTTAAGCCGCATGTCCATGTGCAAACCATGTGAAGTGGTTTTTTCCTGAAATTTTAATCTGCATGATTAGCCAAACCATGTGACAACAAATCGCTAACCATGCGACCTATCCAGTTTTCCCAAAAAGATGGGTTCTGGGATCCGAACATGCCCTAGAAACCCCTGATACCTTTACTAACTCAAAAGGAATCCATATTAGGTCCAAAGTAAAGATTTAGACCGAAATTTAAAGCATCCATACCTAAGTGAAAGTTCTGGTTCTTACAATCTTCTACCCTTAAAATAACTCATCCCTGAGTTCATCTTCCAAAGGTGGAGAAACATTTTCTGGGAACAACTCTAGCCATTGGGAATATACGTCGGCTTCCCTCTCTCAAGTCTCATCATGTCCTCAGTCGTGCGGCCATAGCGCCCCTACCAGAGAGACAGACCAGCCTTGGAGAGCCTTCATGCTCTTTTCAACAATATGTACTAGATACTCCTCAAAGGTAGCATCAGAATTTAAAATAAAACTTCCTCAGGATCAATGGTATGATACAGATCAGCATGATACTAGAAAAGTTGTGAACATAAAAGATGTTGTGCATCGAACGGTACCTCTAAGGTAGTAGCAACTGATAGGTTACTGGACCAAATCTCTATAGAACCTCAAACGGTCCTACACAATGAGGCAAAAATTTTCCCTACTTCCCTAACCATCTATTCCCAAGCCTGGGTGATACCTGGAGGAAAACACGATCCTCAACCTCAAACTCTAGAGTTCATCGATGGTGATCGACATAAGATTTATTTCTAGACTAAGCTTTAGTCATACACTTCTTGATCGGATAAACCTACTCTAAAGTCTTCTTAACAAGATGAGGACCTATTAGGGTTTCCACACCTGCCTCTAGCTAGAATAAGGGTGAACAGCATGGACAACCATATAAGGCCTCAAAAGGATCCATCTGAATTTTCGATTGAAAGCTGTTATTATAGGAAAACTCAATGAGAGGGATATGATTCTCCCAAGAGCCTCCTAAATCAAGGACATGTGCTCGGAGAATATCCTCTAGAACATGTGTTGTCAATTCCAATTTTCCATTGGTCTGAGGGTGAAATGTTATTCTTAGAATCATGTGTGTTCCCATAGCTCTCCGCAATCCCTTCCGGGATCATGAAGTGAAATGAGAATCCCTATCTGAAATGATAGTATGTGGAACCCCGTTTAGTCATATGATCTCATTGACATACAATATTTCCATCTCATCAATTGAGAGAGTATCCTGAATAGGTATAAATTGGGCTGATTTAATTAGTTGGTCAATAAATACCCAAATGGCATCGCAACCCTTTGGCGACCTTGGTAAGAAAACTATGAAATCCAAAAAAACATCTTCCCATTTACATTGTGGGACTATAAGAGGATATAACAAGCATGTGAGTCTCTGGTGAACCACCTTCACCTACTGATTGGTGGAATACCTAGTGATAAAGCCTCCTATCTGAAATTTCATCCCAGGCCACCAATATTGGCATCGCATATCTCTATACATCTTTGAGATTCCTGGATATACTTCCCACTGAGAAGTGTAGGGATCTTTCATCAAATCCTCTCTTATATTTGTAGGAAACCAAATACATCCACATAGATGTAGGACATTGTCTCTATCCATAGACCAATCTAGAGGTGGGTTATCTCTAGATATACTCTCATGGAGTACCAAGCCTTCAGGATCTGATAACTATCTACTCTTCACCTTCTCAATGAGGGAAGAGGTAACTATCAAGGATGATAGGTAGGACTACTCATGAATGATATGAAACTCTACATATATCTTAGAAAAGAGGTTCATTAACTTCTATTCATCACTAGCTTCATGTATGACTTGTGCTTGAGTTTTTAGACTCAGTGCATCAACAACCACATTGCACTTCCTAGTCGTATAGGCAAGATAAAAATCAAAGGATTATATATATTCGACCCATATCGGCTATCTAATGTTAAAACCACATATTGAAAAGATATATTTGAGGTTCTTGTGTTCTATGTACACCACAAAGCACTCACCCAACAGATAATGTCTCCTGAAACGTAAGGCATGGACAACTGTTGATAGATTAAGGTCATGTGTTGAGTAGTTTCTCTCATGAGGCCTCAACTATCAAGATTCTTATGCAACAACTTTGTCCTCAACCATCAAAGATACTCCTAGGCCGAATCTTGATGTATCAAAGAAGATGGTATAACCTGTTCCTAGCTTCGAATGAGTTATAATAGTTTCCAATATAATCCTCCCTTTCATCTTCTAAAATTATTTTTCACATGTTTCTGACCATATGAACTTGACACCCTTCTTTGTAATACTAGTAAGAGGTGAAGAAATGTGAGAAACGTCTTGTATGAAATGCATTTAATATCCAGCTAGCCCTAATAAAATCTGTATATGAAACACATTCTTGGGAAAATCCCATGAAACTACAGTACTAACCTTTTCATGGTTAATGGATATGCCTAATTCTGATATTATATGACTCAAGAAGTGGACTTTGTCAATCCAGAAGGGTAACTTAGCAAGATTGACATAAAGTTGATACTCTCTCAGTGTACTCAGAACCATCTCAAGATGTTTGGAATTGTCACTAAAAGTGTGAGAATACACCAAGATGTCGTCTACAAAGACCATAATAAAATTACCTAAATAGGGGTGAAACCCCTATTCATCAAAGTTATGAAAACAGTAGGTGTGTTTCTAAGACCGAATGATATAATAACGTATTCATATAGACCATGCCTGCTATGGAAGGTTGAACAAGGTATTTCTGATGGTTTGACTTGCACCTCATGATAACCTGATATCAGGTCAATCTTAGATAATACCTTTTCTCCTCAAAGCTGGTCAAGGAGATCATCTATTCATGGAAGTGGATATTGGTTCTTGACTGTAAGCTGGTTCAACTTTATGTAATCTATGCACAGACATAAGGTTATGTCTGCCTTCTTAGCGAAAAGCACGGGCAAACCCCATGAGGGTGTATTGGGTCATAAAAAACATTGTCCTCTAAATCCTTAAACTTCCACTTAATATCTTGAAGCTCTATTGGTACTATCCTATACAGATGAATGGAAACTGGAGATACTCCTGGAATAAGATCAACAGTAAACTCTACCACTATTTTAGGAGGAAATCCAGAAAAAATGACGGGAAATAAATCCATGAAATAATACACTATTGGAGGGAAATCAACTTATCGTAAACCCTAATACTCTATGAAGAGATTTTAAATCTGGGTGTTCAATCCACATAGCCCATGATTCTCAGGTCTAGTTCTACCATCCTGGACATCCCACTCACCCTTATGTAGATAACTACTACCCTCTGGTGATGTAAAATATAACCTACAGCGATAGTAGTCTACAAAAGCATGATAGTGAACCAACTAGTTCATCCCAAGTATGACATTGAATCCTATATCTTGAGAAAAAAGAGGTTATGCAAGAAATGATAACTATCAACCTCAAGGGGATTGTCCATGCACTGGTGTATGCCCTTTATTCTCACCCCTAATGGCGTATCTAGGGTCATTACACCATAGTGATATTGTATCTCTAGTCTGAGACTCTCCATGATAGATACAGAGATAAAACAGTTCATATCACTTGTATCAAATAAATCAGATACTACGGTAGAGGTACTAAAATAGTACCTAGTACTGTAGATGTTCCCACAACCTGATCCTCACGTATCGGCAGCAGTACATGAAATTGGTCTGATCTACGACCATGTGAAATAGATGGACTACCACGATCATAACTACTATGTTGGCACTACTAGTGATCTGGGTTATGGATACCATGTCCACGACCTACTCCTTAACTAGACCATCTGGTGCTATTCCAACTCCCCACCTAATGTCTTGTGAAAGAACCTGCTCTTGAAGAAGGAGTTATGGCAAATCCCTTTCCACTGGAAGCTGGTGGAATGTTCCTATAAAAACACTGGAGATACCCTATACGTCCATAATTTCGGCACTCCAGTGGGTCTTTATAACATTAAGGCTTTGAATTACCCCATCTTCCACACTGATAAAACTCATTATAGCTATCTAAACAGACACTCTGGTAGTCACTACCCTGATGAGAAATCTCAAGGTAATGCTTCCTACTACTGAAACAACTACTAAACTGACATGGAACTAGTTCTATAAACCCGGTACTATTTTTATCCCTCTAGTTATGCTCATTGATAAGATCCTGATTGACTAACTTAGATAAATTAGACTGGAAAAAGACATTGACCTATTTACGGATGGCATACTGGAGCCCATCCTCAAAATGTCTAGCATGTGAAATCTCATCACCAGATAGAAGAGGTGAAAAGTTTTGTAACTCCACAAAACGTAATGAGTACTCTATAACTGACATAGAAATCTTCTTGGGATGGAAAAACTCTCTATTTTTGTCATCTTTCAGCGTGTGAGGAAAGAACTAATCTTATAATGTAGTCTGGAAATCAACCCATAACATTCCCTGATGACGATGGGCTTGGGTAATCATATCCCACTGATTCTTGTCCAAATCCCGAAGCATATATGAAGAAAGTTTGACCCTACTATATAGAGGAGTCTAAAGATTCTCAAAGATATATAAGGTGTCTTCTATCCAAGACTCATCTGCATGCGGACCGCCATCCCCCAAAAAATTAGTGGGATGTTGTAGCTGGAACTCATGAGTCAAATCAGCCATCGTAGTTGAAACTTGTAGCGCACCATGAATAGACTTCATCATACATAAGAAACTATCACGAAGTTAGGAATTAGTTCCCAGATTAGGTACAGCAGGCGGTGCCTGAAGTGGGACTCCTAGAGGTAAGAATGGTAGCTCAAGGCCCACCATGTTTAGATCATGATCATTGCTACACTCCTGGCGTATGATATGTGGACATCGTGGTGGAATTAGTCCTAAAATGCTAATAACATTCCTCATAACAAGATTAAATAGAAAGATAGCATCACTAGAGGAATCTGAATGTATGAAAATTCACTACCCAAGGCATACTACCCCAACTACCCGCTTAGACTGCTAGGTATTGGTAAGTTCTCAAGTATAAGTTTCATTTCATTTTACATTTAATTATCATTTTAAGTCCTTTAACTTTAATAGACATAACATGTTGGGATAAGGATATGCAACCAATTCATTTTATAAGTTTGGATTCACTTTATAATAGGTATCCATTTCCGATGAATCAGTTCCCATACACCTATCACCAGAAATGATACCCATTTATTTATAGCATAATGCCTTGACATAGTAAATTACCCATCCCAACCCCCAAGGGCCCAAACACTTCATAAATTGAGATAGGAAATCACTCAATCATAGCCAAGAGTAATACAAGCACAAGATAACTGTCACAACATCACTCAGTAATCACCGGTATATCAAGCAATGAAAAGCAGTGAAATACACCTATATGGCATGGAAATATGCATGGCATGTAAATTCTAAGTTCCTATAATGATGCATGTAACAATGATCCTTGCACTCATATCCTCGGGACAAGGATAAAAGAAATTCCTCAATCAGAGTAATAATCAATAAATTCACACAACATGTGTATCACCCAATAGTGAAATAATACCGAATGTAATAGGAAAAATCATAAAAACAATTATAATTTAGGAAATATGGTTTTTAACAGGAACATGGGCTCGCATGGCTTATGACCAAGTCCCAAGCATTCCTAATATCCAATCTATTGTCTCAAAATGCTGAAGAAGGAAAGGAAACTCCTCAAATCCCACTTTGTGATATCCCAGACCTAGATTCCACTTAATGGTGCCCTGATCTCGGTGGGACACATGGCCTCAAGCGCATCTCCCTGAATGCTAGAGGCTTCTAACAAGAAATGAGGTCCTAGGGTATGTCTGTGGGGAGACTATTCCCTCATTACCAAGGTTTAGCACAGTGGATGGATGTAAATATTGGTGAATAGTGGAAGCAAGATATGTAAACAGAAGGCACATCACAAAATAGAGACAACAGTAACAATAACTGAAATAACTAGAATAAAAACCAAGCATACAACAACTGATGATGATATGTTATGTCACTAGAAAATTTGAAAAAATAGATACAAGACAGCATGCATAATATTTTAAACAAAGTATAAAGGAATCAAAATACATTCCCAATCATCCCAAGCTCTAGCTCGGTCATCTGCTATCAAGCTCCAAACTAAACAGAAATCAATCAAGTTTTAGAAGTCATATACTTCCCTTCGTCAATACCTATAACCATGTAATCTGCCCTAGGTACCAAATGGAACTCAGAGAGGGTGTGAGATAAATATCAGTGGGCCACCATCGATGTTGTCTATAACATCTAGCCTATGTGATGGAAATATAACATTGTACAGGCATGAATATGTAATGTAAAGAAGTACAATGTAACTAAATACCCATGTACCTCTTTCACCCCTCAACTGGTGTCTGAACATAACTAGTCCATTTATTTAATCAATTATCAGTTTATATTAATAGGTCACGTGAGTCATGGATAACACTAACATAGTCTTGTGATGATGTAGATAGTGATAGTTCAAAGGTAACAACCAAGGCAACGTAGACCTCAAGGGTTACCAACTCAGTAGTAACTATAGTTTAGATAAGGATATGAGTGTAATCCAAGGAGCATATTCCAAGGAATTCTACAATAAGATTCCTACTGAATCCAAGGTGATCGTCTAAGGTAACACGGGTCTAAGCAATAATTGGGCCCAATGGGCTTTAACCATGGCACCTACATGTCAATGATGGATCCAAGGAGTGTATCCAAGGCATCATGTAATGATATTGAAGGAATCTAAAGAGTGTATCCTTGGAATAATGTAGTACTGCATGAGGGATCTTATAGTATCATATTGGGAATCCAAGAAAATAGAAGGATCGTGATCTAGGTGGGCCTCAACCTAAGCAATTTGTATCCTTGAATCGGAATGGGGTTTCCGAGTGCTCATGGAATTCTTCGATCAAAATCCAAGGCGAGCTCGAGTCAGGCCATTTCTATTTGATTATAAAGTCAGGTAATATTTCTTTGGTTCAAGCCTTTCCATTCATTAGTGTGATAAGGTCAAGTAGCATGCAACCATTGGATTAATCCTTTCCTTTCAATAGTGTGATAAGGTCAATTACCATAAAACTGTTCAATTAAGTAATATTTAGTCAATAAGTTCATTTGGTTCAATAATTTCCTTTCATTAGTGTGGAAAGTCCAAGTAGCCTACAACAATTCATTTAAACCATTTAAAGCATATTCTATATTCAAGGTTCATTCCTCTACCTTCCATTAATGTGGTAAGGGGTGCTACAGATATACAACCTATTATTCATATACATTTAATTTGGTAAATTAATATACTTAATATACTTTCCAATTTTAATTTCACATTTAATTATCAATTGAAGAACCCACCTTAGGTGGGTCAAGTGGTATGAATATATGGTACTTTCCATTATGAAATCCACAATATAAATTAATCCATTTAATATAGAAAATATTACCCTTAGAATGTTCAATCCAAGGTACACCCGAATAGTGGCGCCAATGTGTCAAAACACAAAACAACAAATTATGAAATATACTTTAATAGGGAAGGGATGGAGTTTTGGTTATAACCACAGACAATTAATCACATATATGAAAAGATAATATCCTTATAGTTCTAATGAGTATAATCCTGGCATATAAATTCTATTAACGACACCCAATGAAATCAGTGGTCCCCACATGACAAATCCAAAATCAACAAATATTATGGATGAGTTATAGAACATCCACCTTAGGCTTGTAAGACTCTCCTCCTTTGGTATTGGCACTTTATTTTACTCTAATCGGAGTAGATCTAAGAAAATGGAAAAAATTATCATACCCCAATAAGTCAGTCGAGTGCAAGAGAGAAGGGGAATGGCTCAAGAGGACTTGATTACAAACTGTTGTTCATCCAACGTGAAAAATCGAAGCTCGATCAGATCCCATATGAAGGATATATCTTTCTCCCTTGTTTATATCTTCAAAAGGCCCAAATTTACAGAAAAATAGGTTAATCCTGCAGAAATACAAATTATGGAGGAATATGGGTTCTAATTAAATCATTAAGGAAAAAATTGATAATTTACCCAGAAAATTGGCTTGGTCATGGTTTTTCTACATGGTTTGAAAAACTGTGCACAAAATGTACAAGGTTTTTTGGGTAGAAGGGGTACATTACATGGTTAGGTCACACAACCATGCACACACTATACAAAGTGGTTCTATCTAGAAATTTAAATCTGTACGGTAATCCAAACCATGATCCAACCATGTTCTAACCATACAACCTTTCCAATTTTCCTAAAAAGATGGGTTATGAGCTCTGACCTTTCCTCGGACACCCCTAAGACCTTTACGAACTCAAAATACATCCATATTAGGTCCAAAGTAAAGATTTATACTGGAATTTAAAAGATCCATACCTGGTAGAAAAATTGGGTTCTTACAATCACTTGTCATGTATTTCCACCCAGTTGTAGCAGATAGGATTTCATAGTACATATAGGTCACATAAAATATAGCTTTTTCCCCAAGTGGTGTGACCCTCCCCGAGTGGCTATGCCATGTTCCATTTGTACGCAGCCAGGACCCCATGCTGGAGGACATTTCATGTACTCTGGGATTACTCAGACATGGGAAAGTACTTGGGCATGGCCAGGTACACTTCCAGGTATGTAGGCATGGCCCAACGAACATAGGAATCTCTATGAGCACACAGGCAGACATCGGTTGGAAAAGACATGACGTGTGGGACCCTTATATATTGTTTATAGTAACTTTACCATTGTACTATGTTCAAAGGAGTACATGGATAGGAACTGGAGTAGGACCACACACCGTTTTGACCCCATATATAGTGTGTGCCCCTATGAGAAACATCCACCTTGTGTATCTCCTTCATTTGGGCTTGTATTTTTCCTCGTGAGTATCCCATCCTAGGAATTTTTCCATATATAACACCATGGTATCCTTCCTAGTGGATTTTGAGATATGACATGAAATGTTCTAACCATGATTCTTCTTTAGGATATGCTTTATGATTTATGTTATTCAGTGGTATCATCAGAGATAGGTCAGGGTTAGTACTCACATGTCACACCAAAGTGTGGGTTTCTCATACTATTATAGAGTTGTCGAGGTTCGTACTCTCCTACAAAACTAGGGCATGGGTTCCTCATTCTCTTGGAGAGATTATGGGGACAGTACTACCCTATCTCACTATGGAACAGGTTCCACATATTCTATATACATATAGAGATAGTACTCCTCTACCTTAGGTGAGGTTCCTATATTTATGGATTGGTACTACCCCGGTCTTCAAGCTCTTGCGGGGTGAGAGTCATCCACGAAGTTGTGGCTCCCTCGGTTGTGGAGCGTAGTAGTGAAGAGTGGTCCCTTCAACACATATTCTAGTGAGGATTTCAAAGATTCATGGTTTGAATTTATGGATCCCTAAAATTTTGTGCATAGTGGAGAGGTATGGTCCCCTCTACAAGGTTTCTTATACGGTTGTGAATGATTCTGGGAATTGGAGATCGATATTTAGAGCTAGAGGCAGACACATTGTTCTTAGCAAGGTAGTAGAGATTTAGATCCCATTTCTCTCTTATTTGGGATTATCATTTAGAATATATGGATGTTTTTTTTTTGTTTTAGTTTCTAATTTATAGGACTTTTGGGTTGATTTGGCCATTTTTTTACCTCTATATCACTCCCTTTTAGTTTTCTAGAAATCTAACTTGGTATATATATACTCATCCTTGCATGTCATTTTACCACACATGTTGTGTCTTATGAAGATGATAGATACATCAATGGTTATTTCATTAGAGAATTGGGATACTTGGGTGGATAGTCCATGTATGGTGGTTAGACTTGGAGGTTAGGATTTGGGCCCTCTCAACTATTTTCTATTCTAATTTTTGTCAGTTTGGAACTTCATTTCTGGTTAGGAATGTATTTTTATCCATTACACCTTGTTTATATTATATTTTACATTAATGTATTCTTGAGAATTTTTTGTCTTGAATGTTTTGTCTCTAGATGTTTTATTATTTGATTTATATTACTCTATATTACTTCATGGAGATGGTTGGGTGAATTTACACCAGTACATTAGGAAAGTGCCTCCTGTTTTATTTATTCCTTCTTAGAGCTTCTAAACATCCCTAGGCCTATTAGAGGCATGATTTGGGTTCTGAAGACTCAGTCTCCTATAATCCATTCAGGCCCTGGTGGGTCGAGTTATTACAGTATGGTATCAAAGGTGGTTCTCCATTGGTAAATTATTTGGAGTTTTCCCATTATAGGGATTGGTAGGGACTTAGGGAAATGATGTCAAAATGTATCAAGTGAGGATTTTAGTCTAGGTAACCCAGTATTGGTATAGAGGACTATATATTCATACATAAGGACTCTAACTAACTCTTTTTTAATTAAGAATACCAAGATATAGGTTAAAGGGAACATTGTATATGAATCATATATCATTGAGTTCTTTAATCGTCCTTTTTAATTCAACTACCCAGATATTGTATTCGACTATTGTATGTCTTGATAACTTTCAATATTTATTCATGAATACATCTACCTAGGATTTCAACATAGTGTCAAGATAATGGATGTTAATCCATGGGGACTCGTCTTAGGGACCTACCCATGAGGTTCTTTTCTACAGGTAGGAACTGGGAAGTGATACCACATATTGAGGGGTGCATCGATCCTTATGTGGACCAAGAATAATAATATACATGTGTTTAGAATTTGATAACTCCATTATGATAATATAATGGTATGTGAAGGATTATAATGTTATGTGAGTACTAGAAATAGAGGATGCAAAGGTTCCATGTTGAGATAGACTCCCATGAGGTATAGGTTTGATATGAGTCAGATGTCCATGTTTTCTAGCTTTTCCATCAACCAACGAACCAGATAGTTATGTTAGTGACTAGTCATCTCCGTGGGGAAGTAACTACCTTTATATGTACCAATAGATGACAAAATTGTGTTGAGTGCACATCATATGTTACAATAATAAATATCAGATAGGTTTTATGGTGAGATAGAGTACCCCTTCTCATGTTGTGTACTAGAATGAGCTTGTAATACCAATGTCTCACTTGTATAAGACCCCTACCAATGGTGTTACTTGTAGTGATAGTATATAGGGTGACTCTTGGTGTAAATATATCCCTATGTTTGAAATTTTTGACATGTATTCACACATTTAAGAGTGTGGGACACTCCCCCAACTGAGATATGTTCTTATGATATGATTCGAAACCATAAGAGAAATTCAATTCCACCCAAAGATGATATTTTTGAGGTTTGGTTGATGTGTTATTTAACATGTGTGTTTGAGTTAATTATGAGGGTATGGTTTTTTAGTGATCCCTAGATAAAGATGATATGAAAGAAAGGTTAATTATGTATTCATGTAGTGGAGGATTGTGACCCTGAGGCTCTGGGTGTGAGTGAGGTGCGACCCTTATATTCTCCATTCTAGGATTTAATTTTTGTGTGTAGACGCAAGTTTCTTTCCATATGTGTATCCTCTATTAGACACATAAATATACCAGTGGATGGATTTATTTCTTGACCATTGTGTTATAGGCTCCTATAGAGAGTATTGGTGATCACATGATTATATTGACATTGTGACCTGGTTTTGTGAGGAGTTACAGCCTCACACAAAATCCTTCGATAGCGGTAGTGGGACACTATAATTTTTTTTATTAGTATAAGATAATATTTTACTATACATGCTCAACTTATTTATACCAGTGATTGTATAATTTATTCCATTTTTTTGGGATGTATTTTTCCTTCTTTGATAATGAGTAATCCCAAAATAGGGTAGGATGATTCATTCACAGGTGTTTACAACTGCTTCCTTATTAGTTGGTTAGTATTTACCATATAGAAGTCGATTTTATGAGGTTTTAGTTTCCTAGGATAGAGGAGGATTTTGAAAGAATCCATATTAATGACGTGTTAGGTTTACCTCACCATCGATAGTTTTTTTCTACGTGTATATACACCAGGGATGACGTGATATATGCGATATTATATCGGATGACCTCGTGTAGCTATAAGAGATGGAGGTCCAGTTGGAGGAGTCAGTAGAGAAGGGTATTCATATGACCCTGTTCGTTTTCCTAGGAAGTCCTACAATGTTTTTTTAAGAGGTAGATTAGGACTTGAGGTCATGTTTTCATTGGAATCCATCAATCCCGGTGACTATTTGGGAGAAGTATCAACCACCGATAATCAATGAAATTATCTCTTAGTAAATAGAGGCAAAATGGATATCATATTTTGACCTCAGGTTGGGTAATTAATAGATCCATATTCTAAAGGTGGATGTATTGAGCATATATTAATAGAGGTAATGTGGTTTCATTGAGTTTTTGTTGATACCGTTTAATGTTTTGAATACCCCAGTAGACTTAACAAGACTCATGACTCGAATCCTCAACCATTCTTGGATTGGTTCATGGTAATCATATATGATGACACCCTCACATAATCTATGTCAAAGGTAGAGGAAACAGTACTCTTGTGTATTTTTTGGGATTTTCTTTGAGATTACCATATTTATGGGGATCCCTCGAGAAGATAGACCTAGTTTTTGAGGGTTCACTTTTTTTGATATGTTTTCTCAGACATCGAAGTGATAGTGGACCTATAAAATGTTGATATAGTTCTATGTCTTCTATTGTTTTTCAAGGTGAGTGATTAGTTGACCCTTGTGAGTGAGGATGGTTCATTTTATATCTAGTTGATGGTTGATACCCCTACGCTTCTTTAGTGAGTCGGGGAGCCACAACATGGGGATACCAAATGGGAGATCTTGTGAGACCATATATCCACAAGATACATTCCTAAAGGATTCTATAAAGGTGTGGATCATGATATCCTTATTCATTTATGGTCGGTGGCACTATTAATGCTATTGAAAAAGGTTTAGGGGAGGTTATTTTACCTTTTTAGTACACATGGTAGAAGGGTGGTAATACCAAGATCCATTGGCCTTGGGATTGGTGTCAAAGGAAGTTGTGGATTATTAATGAGTTTAACTATTGATATATATCTCATATATAGGTGGATACCGAGGTTCCAGGTGGAAATATAAATTTTATGGTGTTTTTTGGTTCTCATAATGATGTTTCCCTTATTGATGATAGGTCATGATACAACTTGAGTGATTATAGAATGACTCACTAGGTTGACCAACATCCTACCCATCATAGAGAATATATTATTAGAGCGTTTGGTTTTATGTTTGTGTAATGGGTAGTTTGGATTCATGTAATTCCCTCAATTATTGTTCATACCATGATTCTCACTTAATTTAATTATTATGGAGAGGATTAAATAGTTCTTTTGGGATCATTTATGCCTAAGCACAGTGTTACTAACCTATAAAAATGGCCATAGAGAGCTGATCATTTAGGATCTAGATAATAAGATTCAGGATTTATTATTAGATTTGGGCCATATCTGGGAGGATTTACAACCATTAATGGGGTGTGTATAACAGTAGTTATCACCCCACCATCAGTGTAACAACATTTGAGGCCATCTATTGGAGACTATATAGGTAACCACTCCACTGGTCAAAACTAGTGGGATTCAATGCTTATAGGCACAAGTTTGGTGCTAGTGATGGTTGTGGAAGGGGTTTAGTTCATCTAGGGGGTGATTATAGCCCATAAAACATCATGAATCCATTTTGGACTAATGATGGTGTAATTACGAGTTCATTGAGCAGATCATCTATTCCAAGATATCTCACCCTTTCATAAATCACAGGGATTTCTCCATAGACAGATGTATATCTCTAATTATCACAATCTCTATCTCTTTTTACTATGTCGAGTTAGTGGGGGTAGTGTACCACTTGACACTATGATTGTAGTTGGACCAGGTTCATTATGTTTTCTGCCTCATATATCTTTGGAGATGAGTGCATGACTCTATGGACAATGTCAAGCTTAATGAGCTGGGAACATGTTTTGGAGCTATCATTTGATGTACTCAATGGTGGTGTGAAATGACTTGGGAAGACCCATATTTGGAATGTGATTTTTCTTTTTTTTCATGTTTATATATAGCACAAGGTCATGTAAGAGAGATCATGGGAGAATAATAGGTATATGCGAGCTCAGTATCCCAACCTTTTTGTTTATATTGTTTTTTTCAGGGATGGGAATCCTTGATGGGTGAAATAATTTAGTCACCCTATTTTTTCTATATAAGGAATTGTGATATTTTAATAAATATTTTCAAAGCCATGGATTTAAATGGATTGAGATGTTAAGGCCCAGTGAGTCTAGAAATGATATTACAAAAATACTAATTATAATAATATCATGTGTGCATAGTTTCTTAAAAAGTGTATTAACTCCCAAATGGAATCTTGAAATCAAAAATCTATGACTATGGATGATTATAATTTTTTTACCCTATTAATGACCTATGGTTGGTAAGAACGTGATTTCTAGCATAATAATCCTTTGGAATGTACATTTAATTAAAATAAATGATTAATTTATTTATTTTAAATTAAATGACTTAAATGTAATCCTATATAAATAAGATATTAGGAAATTTCCCCAGGGTCAAATACATAATATTGGGAGTTTTTTTAGAGGTTATTTGGTTGTTCCTAAAGGGAATATCAGATCAGATGATGAATGGGAATCTGATCGAGGTAGATAAAGAGACAATGAACGCAACGGGTCTTCTCCATCACTGGGGAAAGCACCCTTCACCAAAGATTGATCCAAAATCAAGGTAGGTATTATCAATTATTTATTTCACCTTTTTTATTAGAATATTCACTATGGATATTGTATCCTATTTTGATCAACATTTTTCTACCCTACACGTGATCTTATTGATGAATTAATTTTTTTTACCAATTTATATTCTTTTTCATACTATGAACTCACTATGAATTCTTATATTTACAATATTAGGACAAGAAAACTTAGACCACGATGTTGTAAACCTTTTTTATTGTTATTTTCTCCCATAGTTATTTTTTTTCTTCTCCATTTTCCTACAGGGTTGTATTTCAATGCTATTAGGGTGGGTTCAAGTGTGATCAAACCCTCAAATTTGTAGCAGTTGTGTGAATGATGATTGGAATGGTAATTTAAAGTTGGATCAAATTTAATTTTTAGATGTGGACTATTATTTTCATGTATATAGGATCTAAAAAGGTCAATATGATTAGAGGTTCATCCGGTAATGTGAGACTTCCAAAAAATACTTGATTTCAGATTTCTGATAATAGAAGGACTAGAATCAATGATTGTAGGTGGTTTCCTCTAATTTAGGGTGGTCAATATGTGAAAATAAAGGTTGGTAGGTAGGATCTGGATAATGCATGAAGAATATAAACTTTATTCAAAACATAAAACTACATTGTGTGTATTCAAATAACACAGTCCATGTTTCCCTACCCTATTGTGGCATCTTGGGTTTCAAGGAATATAATGATCACACGTAGTGTGTTTGGGCCCATATGCCACATGACACATTGGGTGGATAATCCAAGTTCCAAGTACACACATCCAATATCATATATCGGTGGACACATGATATACTCTGGGAGTATACATTTATGGTCTGGTACCCAATTATATCCAAGTAGACAGCCAGGTATATGGGCACAGCCCGACGAACACGGGCATGATCAAGAGCGCACGGGAAGGCCTCGGGAGGCAAAGACACACCATTTGGTCCCCATAAATTCCATGTATGGTGAAATGGACTCTAATACATGTCCATATAAGAATAATACTAGATAGAATAGTAGTACCACACATCATGTGGACCCTATACACCCCATATACCCATATGAGAAACATCCACATTGCGTATCTCCATTATATGGACTTGTATTTTGGTCCAAAAGTAGCCTATCCTAAGAAGGTTTTTACATAGGACATGATAAAATACTGAATATTATATTTTAATATATGGAGTGAAAAATTTTGAGCATGAAATTTCATTAGTAAATTCTTGATGATGGATGTGATCCGGCGGGGTCATTATAGAGAGGTTGAGGTCAATACTCCAATGTCCTTAAGAGTTGTATATAGGGATAAAATCAAAATTTTGTTACTTTGGAATTTTTGGTTTCAAAGTATTCATCCTAAATACTAAAGATAAATTACATAAATTTTCACCCAAATTCGATGAAAGAATATTTTTAGGTTATTCCACTACTTCTAAGACTTATAGAGTTTTTAAAAAAATGTACTATTGGGGAAACAATACGTGTTAATTTTGATGAAACCAAACCATTTGTTTTTAAACAACCTCAACCAACATCCTCAGATGTTATTTCTAAAATTTATTTTCAACCTTTTTTAGAAGGATATTCTCATAAGGAAAGTACGTAAGAAATATTTTAAATATTTATTCCTTAGGAAGATTTTATACCTATTGTTTAAGAACATAATTATCAAAATCCAAGAAGTTAGTTGTTTCTTAGGAATCATCCAAGTGAAATTATCATTGGTGATGTAGATCAACCAATTAGGGATAGAGGTTCCTTAGGAAATGAAATTAAACATCTAGCTTTCTAAAACCAATTTGAACCTATAAACCTTGATCGGGATTTAGGTGATGAGGATTCAATTAAGAAAATGTAATATGATATCAATGTTTTTTATAGGAAAAAACTATGTACTTTAGTTTAATGACTATAAAAACATTGTTAATTGGTGTAAAATGGTTTTTTCATAATAAATGTGACTAAAATTACATAATTGTCATAAATAAAGTGATTTTTTTTATAAAATATATAATGAATAAGAGGTAATTGACTGTAAAGAAACCTATACATTGGTATCCAGACTTGAAGTTATTCGAATATTTCTAGCTATTGGAGAATTCTTTAATTTCAAACTTTTTCAAATGGAAATGAAGTGTTCTTTTCATAATGGATATGTTCATGAGGATTTTTATGTTGAAAAAACCCCTAGTTTTGAAAATAAAAAACATCCTGAATATGTTTATAAACATACCAAATATTTATATGGAATTAAATAATCCCCTTGAGCCTGGTATGATAGGTTAACCAGATTTTTGTTACAAATTAATTTTGTTAAGGGAGTTACAAATGCAACCATTTTTATAAAAGGAATTAAATAAAAATATTATTATTTTTCAAATTTATGTTGATGATATTATATTTAGTTCAACTCAATAATACTTAACGTATTTTTTTATAGATCTTATGAGATTTGAGTTTCAAATGAGAAAGATGGGTGAGTTAACATATTTTTTTTAATCTCACAAAAACCAAAACGAACTTTTATATATCAATATAAGTATATAAAATTCCTTCTTAATAAATTTGGATATGATAATACTAAATGTAATTGTACTTCTATTGATACCTAAAATACTTTAGATCTTGATGAATTTGGGTAACCAGTTGATCAAAATAGTTTTAAAGGTATGATAGGATGTTTTCTTTACTTAATTTATAGTCATTCAGATTTAATGTTTTTAGTATTCTTATGTAGAACATGTCGAGAAAATAAAAAATAATCCCATTTAAAATCTTTTAAATTAATTTTTCATTATCTAAAGTGAACTATTGATTTAGGGCTCTTTTATTCTTATGGAATTATTTTTAGATTAAAAAGTTTTTCAGATGCTGACTTTGGTGGTTGTGTAATGGATAGGAAAAGCACATCGAGATATTTTCCTCCTTTAATAGATTATTTACTTCATTTTTCTGTTACGAAATAATACTTAGTATCACTTTCCACTATTAAAGCTAGATATTTTCTTGTTGGAAGTTCTTGTGCTCAAGTGTTGTGAAGGCAACACACACTCACTGACTTTGGAATGAGTTTTACAAAAACTCAAATACTTTGTGATAATACAAGTTCTATTAATTTAAGTAAAAAACAAACACAAAAATCACATTCTAATAACATATATATAAGACACTATTCCTTTAGGATCACACACTTAAATGATATATCATTTTACAATTCATTTAAACGCAAGAAAAACTTACTGATACTTTTATAAAAACTCTTACTTATGAAATATTTTAATACATTAAACATAATCTTGGAATGTTTAACATAAATTAATCATTTATATCTACTTCTTATTTACCCATCTCTTAATATTAAGTTACTTCTTTTCATAGGGGCAGTACATATGTTTTATGTTTTTCAAAAACTTTTAGTTTTACTAAAAACATTTAGTTTTCTAAAATTTTATTCTTATTAAAACTTTTATCATCATGAGTTTTCTATAATCATATTTATTTTAGAAGTTTTGAATTGTGAATCCTCAACAAATTTCCAAAATCAAAATTTCATAAAAACTTTTCAGATTCAAAAAGTTTTTGCAATGATTTTTATTTTGAAACAAACATATTTAGTTTTATTCCTAAAATTATCATAATTAAATTTAGGATAAAAACTATTATAATTACTTATTTATATAGAAAAAATCATATTCAGTCTTTATAAAAAATATGGTAATCTTCCTAGTTTAACAAAACAAGAAGAACAGATTAATCATATAGATATATATTTCTACTCTGAAAGGTACTATTCTATTCTTTTATCTTTTTACACTATCTCATTAATTTTAATTCTTTAATTTTTGTTTTTATGTATTTAGTTTTAAAATAATGTTTTTTTCAATGTTTCTAAATTTTTTCCTAATCAAATTCATTCTAATTCTAATAAAGAATTTAAAAACTTTGAGAGTTCAAGATTCTTGAAATATTTCTTCGAATCGATGCCAACCATCAGATCATATTTCTTTGAATGTTAACCTTACATAATCTTATTTAATATTAAGCATGAATCTGAGTGCCTATATAAAGTAGGGTCCCCCTTCATCCCACATTAGTTGATCATATTTTTTCCTCCTGACTTACTACACCCCTAAAATCTCTGAGTCCGATTTTCATTCATTTTTGTTCGATCCACCCATCTCAGTTCTGAATCTGATGATGTCTAAGGAATATTATGAGAAGTGGTTCATATTAAGGGAGAGGGTATTTGAAATATAATTCTATGATAATTATGATTTAACATTGAAAAATATTATCACTTTTTAATGTTGGGAGTCTATGTGTGTTTAAAAACTATACCAAGACTTTGATATATATTACCTTATGTTGTTCATGAATTTTATAAATCCATTTAGTTTTTCAAGGAAGATGGAAAAGATAAAATTCCTTTCTCTATGTATAGAATAAGCTATAATATTTCATATAAGAATCTTTCATATCTTGTTTTAATTCCTTTAGATGAAGAAGTATATTTTTATTCACATATGTTTTTAGACACTCTAGGTATGTTTGACAGGAATAAAATCAAAGATTCATTTTTTATCATTATGAAAAAGTTAGAAAGGTTTCTCACCTCACACCAGATAGTAGAGTAGTCAATTTATAGATTCAAGTTTTTCTCATTCTGAGAAAAGGATATCATGAAACATTAAAAGTTTTAGATGTTTTCATTTTGGAATATATTGTAAACATGAGGAAAATAGACCTGATCAAGTTTTTATTTATTTTTGCGGATGACATCAAACCTGAATAAATCAATTCCAGAATTATTAAGTTTCCCACATTCATTTTAATAATGGTTGTTTAATGTATGAAAGTATTTAATGTAGAAAATAATTCATATCCAATAGGGGAGAAAATATCACTTATCAGTAATGATATGATGAATATAATGAATATTTTATTTGATTCTAAATCAAATAAGTTTTTTTAGAAGTTTGATGAGGATACCTATAATACCCATACAGTAAGAAATTTATATAATTTTGAAAAGAAGATGAAGGTAGAGACTTTTCCACTGGGGAAGAGGAAGAATGAAAAGAAATTACTAGATAATGTTTTTTCAAGATTTGGTGAAAAAGAAATCTAAAAAAGAAACTTGGGGATGAGAAAATAAAAAATCAACCCCACAAAATCTAAGGCTATGAAAATTTCTATTACCAATAAATTAGAAGAGTAATAAAATAAAATGAAACAAAATAAAAACTGCTAGAAGAAAATATTGTTGACAATGTTTCAAAAGGTTTACAAAAAGATTATGTGAAACTTGTACATCCAAATTCCCAAAAATGATTAGATAATACTGAAATTAGGTTTAGTGATTGAAGAAACTACTATTATTCATACCAATATACCTTTAGTTGTTGATAAGGGAATAAAAAAGTTTGGTGAAGAAGAATCATTCCCCATATTTCAAGTGAACGAATCAATAATAGAATCAGTAGGAACTACTAGACAATTAAAATAATATCTTGAAAAATAAATCTATAAGAAAGTTGATGGAAAATAATTTAAGTAAGGTGAAGTAAAATAAGGAAAACAAGATTAACAATAAGAATAATATAAAATTTTTGAGGGATAAATATAATAACAGGTTGAAAAATAAGAGGAAGAACAAGATAACAATGAAGGGGCAGATTATTATGAAGAAACTAAATTTGATAGGAAGTAATGAGATTAATCATAATCATCCACATGAAAATTTCCCTCTAAGGATGATAAGGATGAAAGATATAGAAGTAATCAAGAAGAATAATCTTCATCATAAGAATAAATATAATCCTCATGAAATCAAGAGTTTTATCATCTTTCAAAAATAAAAATTTCTTGATAAGTTTAGGTTTTATAAATACATTGACATCATAGAATTATTAGATAATAAGAAAGTATTAAGGGAAATTGAAAAAGTTGTTTTAAATAAAGATAAAATGAAATAAAATAAGGCTAATATCGAAACCAGTAGAATAAAGCCTCTTAAGGTTCATCAAGATCAGTTATATTTAGCAGAAACCATTTCTTTAGAAGGTATTTATTATATTATTCATGATTTGAAAAGGTTGGAAGGAAATATTCCATATTTCCCAAATCATGAGTCGTAGTTCTAGTTAATCTAACAAAATCTTAATCATAAGTTTGAATCAATAAAGGTTTTAATAGAGAAGGTGATCTAGATCAAATATGATTTAAAAAAATCATGAAATTTCATAGACTCATAAAAAGTCGTGAAATCATAAGGTTAAATGGTCTCATCTGGTAGATTTCAATATTAGAATGCATGATGAAATTTTTTTGGAAGTTAATAAGTGTGTGGTAGAATAATCAAGTTGTTTCAATCTATTATCATTGTACATGGCTGATAGGGTAATTTTTTTGAGGAATTTATAGATGTGGCAGATGAAAAAACATAGGAAGTTAATGTTTTCAAATAAAATATTCGAGACATGGTGCTAAAGATGTCCCTACTCTGATCCTATAGAAATGAAGTGATCATTTTTAGAGATCAAAACAATGAACTCACTAATGAAGTTAACATGATGAATTCTTCTAAATAAATGACAGAGAATTTTGAAAAAGACCAAAAAGAGGTCAAAAAGATGAAGGCCTTTATAAATACCTTGATGAAGAAAGCATAAGTTTTTCTTCTGAAATATTTTATGTATTTATTTTTTAAAAAAATTTGAATTTTTTGTAATGAATGTATTATCTCTTCATCTGGTTATGATTTTTATAGATTTTTTACAATTACGATTTGTTAAATGTTCTTTAATATTTTTTTTGGATGATTAGTTAGCTAATTATTAATTCAAATATCATTTTCTCAAATTATTTTCTGGAAACATCATAATAATTCCCCATTCCTTTTTGAAAATCACAAAGGGGGATATGTTTTTATAAAGGGAGATAAATTATTAAATGTTGAGAAGTTCTTATAAAGGGGAGATATTATATTAAGGGGGAGAATATCTTACAAAGGAAAAATGATTTATCAAAATATGAGATATTATCCTAAAGGAAATTTTATTATATTCAACATAATTCCCTCCATTGTATTAAAAATATTTAAAAAATTAAGGGAATTTGTGTTTTAAAGATTAAATCTGAAAACAAGGTATTTAAAATAAGCGGGGTGTAAGTTTTTCAAGATATTTTCCATTTATGTTTTTGTATTTTTACTTTCCAAAAATAGGGAGATTGTTGATTCATAAGTTTTACTTATTAGTTTTCTATTCCTTTAATTTTGGAAACAACAAAAACTTTCTTAAACATGTTTTATAACTTTTTATTTCCAATGTTTTTAGTATGTTTTTGTAGAAAATATTTCCTTTTACCATAATTAAACAAAATTTTAAAGTATTGATAATATAAACATTGCATTTTTTCATTAAAATTATCATAATGTGTATGTGTCCAATAAATTGGACTCACCCTTATCAGAACATAAGTTATACTTTAGTCATGTCTTCCATACTAACAAAATTATTAACAATAAAGTAGGTACTAGTTCTAATACAATCGAAATAATACTCATAAATATTATCGTATTGATATTGATAAGGAATTCCATCAGACTGACTGAATTTTATAATCGGAATATAGAAAAATTATTTCTAATTTAAGGGACATCTTCAACACTATGATTGTATTGATCAATATGATGTTGAATATTCGATTATGATGAGCTGTCAAGTGCCAGCTGTCTCAGGCCATTACAAGAAACTCATAAATATGACCATTTGGAGATCGGTTATAAATACTAATTCATTTGAAGAGTTTGGAGATGGTAGATTACATTTTCTCTCAAATACTTATCTATATGAACATGTTGTTCTTAGTTAGTTTAATTCTTTAGATTCTTTTTTTTTAATGAAACCTTTTTAGGTTATCTTCTTAAGAACTTTTGTAATTGTAACACATGTCTGATCATTATTATGATCAAGGGATTCTGGGGATAAGAAGACGGTGAATCTGGTCCATCCTTTCAAATCATTATGGGGATAGAAATAAATATTTGATCATTATATCATGGTATTCTGGGGATTGGAAGACAGATTCAATCTGATCTTCATATTGAGGGTTTTCCTGGTAAGGAAAGACATACTTTACTATAAGTATAAAATAGTGGAAAAATTTATTCAAGGTTATTGAATACTTTTATCTTAAGGATAAAAGAGTTATATTTTTAAATATATTATAATTCATTATTACATTTTTACTATTGTATAACTTTTGTTTACAAGATTTATATTCTGTTGCATTTAATAGAAAGATAGTCATCATACATAGCATTCTATTCAATTGGTTTTATCGGTGTGACTGTTAATACAATAAAAAAAATGCTATGTTTGTTTTATTGGTACTACTATAGTTATGATGGTAACAGACTCTAATAAATCAGATCCATTGTGATTACAATATTCACTCTAATATAATCGTACTGATTATATTTCCTATTATGTGAGTTTTCTAATTGGATTGCGGGTTGAGTCTGATAATCTAAATTAAGAGACTCTGGGAATTGTTTAGTTTAATTATTTTATACTAATATTTCTAAACTAAAATCCCCCCCCCATTGTAATTATTTCTATTTGATTATATCTTATGATCCTATAATGTTTCGGGTATTGGAGGTTAGACCATGTTCGACTAAGTGGGATTTATTTTAACAGGTATGGAAACTAAATTAATGTAAGTTGGGTTATGATTGTTCATCTTGAACTTATTTCATATAATTTATGAACATTATACTCTTTAATTTTATTATGTGGTATTTCCAATTATTGTTTTATTTACATTCTTACCAAAAAAAAATTATGTACATTGGTTTCACTAGAATTTATTATATCTATAAATAATTTTGTTAACTCTAATATAAATCCATTGAGTTTAAATTTTATAAATTGATCATAATTATAGTGTGTTAAATAAATTCATATATTTACTATTTCATAATATAATACCTTTATTTTTTGGGGATCATGATGTTTTCAACTCAAATATTCTTTCTTAATGAATTTCATTCGAGAAAATATGCATCATCTTTAAGAAAAAAACACATCTATTTTAAGGAAATAATTTCCACAATTTCCATGTTAGGTTTATCTAAAAATCATTTTTTATCTTATTTTTTATTCAAGTGTGTGTTTAATCATGTATGATTACTTTTTACATTAATAAATTTTGATGTAAATTTTTCTAACCTCTTCCTGTGATGCCAGTTTTAAACCAAGGTATTTCAAAATAATCAAAAGGTTTTCCATCAATTAAAAACCTATTATTTTATTTTTTGATCCAACATACCTTTTTCAAAAAAAATACATCATTTTGATGGGAAATTATTTGAATATTACTTATTAAAGTAAAAGATTTCAAAATATTTTCACTACACCATTTTGAAATAATCAATTCATTTTCAAGGATTAGTTATTATAGATTCTTTTTAAATGTTTAATGTTTTCATGATATTTTTACATAACTTATTAAATTATTTATGTATATTAAAGGAAGAACTATTGAATGTTATTTTTAAAAGTAAAATAATTCAACGTTTTTAACTTAAACTTTCTGAAAATAAAATTTCAATGTGAAGGTAATTGCATATTTTATGATAAAGTTAAAATAATTTTCTAAAAAATATATTATTATTTTGATTCCATTTTCCTCATTATCTATATATTATTTATTCCATTAGAATTTAGTTTTCATGAATCTACAAATAAAATAACTAATAAAATACTCTTGTTGGGTGATTGAGAAATGGGTGTCAAAGGTTTACATTCTTGTTGAAAATGTTGGTTATACTATTCATAAATGTTATGAAAACCATTTTTAATTTGATGGGTTCTTCATGATGTAAATAATGATTTCTTTGATGTATAAAAAATTATATATGGATTGTTGATATAAGGAATTATACCACACTCCAATTCATTGGTTTGTGGTTTATACATCATGAGAAAAATATTTTTATTGCTAATATGATGTATAATGGGTATACTTATATGATTTAGGATGAACCTAAAGAAGATTAGCTAGTTAAAATTATTGAGTGTGAACATGATAATGATTATCTAGTTTAGATAATTTAGTGTGAACATGATGTGGATTAGCTAAATTTACTAGATTGATCAAGAAAACAATTCATATTGTGTACATTTAAAATATTTATCATGAATTTATATGGTTACCTATGTTCATTATTTTATGATTTACTAGAGTTTTAACTATTTCATGTTTCTATGATATATGCTTTTGATACGCCCCATAGATGATTTTTTCATATAATTGTTTTGAACTTTTTTTAAGGGTATATATTTTTTTATTTGATATTTCAGGAAATTTATCATGATATATAGAAATATTTTATTATATTGTGTTATTTTAATAATATATTTCACCCTAGTCATGTTTTATCATGTGCTTATAATTCTACCCTTGATCAAGTGTTGATAATATTTCCCATACTAAGTGTTTGAGCTCACCCCTTTCTCATGTTTCCCTTATCTATGTTATGAAGATGATAACAACTTATGAGTTGTCTAAAAGGGGTACTTATGTGGTTCAATTATGGAGAAATCATTGTATGTATCCAAATATAAATATCATAAGCGACTGATCCTCAAAGAAACCAAATCTACCATTTTTGGGACTATGTGATTTTTGTTAAATGTAATGGTTAACATATGGAAATGATATAAAATAAATATATGTTCATCTCACTTTTATGACTTCCAACATTTAATTAATTTTTTTAGAATTGGATATAGGAGTGAGGGTTTGTGGAATTATATTTGGTATTATATTAAGGTTTAGTTGTATTTTATGATTAGTTTAGTTTCTTTTGATGATTATTATTAGGTAAATTTAGTGAAAATCCTAGGGATATGTCTAACGGATAAGTATATGTAGATGATAAAATCTTTAAGTTTTGTTAATGTATATAACATGTGGTTTTCTTAAAATTAAATACCTATTTGGATACTGGAAATATGATATGATAGAGGAATATATGAACCTAGGGTAATCACCTTGAAAAAGGATTTTTGGGTAAATACTCAATATTCACTCTGGTGCATGGTGACTAGGCCTAGTACTACGCACCTTACATGAAACTCCTAGGGGATAGTCTTTGGTAATTCACATACTATTTATGTACCATTATGATGGATTTAAATACCTTTAATTTGAATAACCTGATTGATATTTAATAAAGTATAACCTAGAATAATTACTAATGATTCAATGGTTAAGATATGTATATCAATTATGAGATACTTATTCCATGTTTATAGCTTCCATTTTATTAATTTTTTATTTCCCCATACCTAAAATTCCATTATTTATAGAAATAGTTGGATTTTGGAAAAACTGAGTTACAAATGATTTCGAAAAAATTGAGCTTATTAACCCAATTAAGACTCAAATGTGATGGGAACTAGGGTCAGAATCATATTTTAATTATCACCCAACCATCACATGTTATGAATAATAACATGATATGTGTTGATATCCTAGACACACTATATAAGGAACAAATTTTTGTCAAGTCTTTTATGAGAAAACATGAACCCTTTTTTAGTGGACCTTCCAATCATATAATTTCTGAAAAATGGATCAATTAAATAAAAAATATAATTTTAGTTTTGTAATTCTCAAGACATGATTATTTTATATTATTTTTTCTAATTATCATTTGAAAGTTTTTCCTATTAAATTAAGGAATTTCATTTAGAATACTATAATTAAGGGGTAAGTTGAATATATGGAATGATATGTGTTAAAGAAATTATTTATTACTAGATATTTTCCCTAAACTCCTCACATGAAATTGGAGAGAGTTCTCATAGAGTTAAAATAATAAGAGTATTAATAAGTGAGTACCCACAATGAATATTTCATGATTCCTTAAATGTATGAATATAGTTATAGAATTGACCCCAGGTGTATGATTTTACAATTCATTGGTGACCAAAAACCAACTCCTTAAAATGAATTATCTCTAAGAGACCTTGACAGAAACAGAGATATGATTCGATGTGAACTTATAGTGGAAATAGAATTTTGGGACTCTAGTTATTATGGGCACATGAAAAGGAATATGGATATTAAAGAAAACTAAAATGAAAAATCACATGGAGAATTAAAAATATAATTTAATACATGCTAAAAATGTGGACTTAACTATACAAGAAATTGTAATAGTGAGACTAATCAATATTTATTGTATGGAATGGGTTGAAATCATGTCTATGATTGTCAAGAATAGGTGGTGAGGTTAAAAACTTCAATGGAATAGAAGAATTTCTAATGCTTCAAATTAAATTCATTATAGAAAATTATTCACTAACCCAATAGCTAATTATGATATTGGACATGCGAAACCTCTAATACCAATGCATCAAGGAAAAAACATTGCAATTATTACCAATGAATTACAGAAGAATAATTAAGATATGATTATTCTCCACTCTATAATTATTGATGTATTATTGGTTTTTGATTATATGGAATTGATTTTATCTGGAATTCTTTCTTAGTTCATTAAATCACCAACTTGAAGATTTTATTATCAAAGAAAAATTATTTTTGTATTATATCCCTAGTTTAGTATCATGGTTATGTGCCTAGTAAAAATCCTATTATTCTTTCATTACATGAATTTAATAAGGAATTATTTCTATCTACAAAATGGGAAAAAAATATTTGAAATAATGAAATAACATTTCATATAAAACTATTGTTTTATTTTTATACAATGATGAATTTGAAAAACCTTTAGGTTAAAATTATATAATGTTGGTCCTAATTCTGAATAGTGTTAGACTCTTGGATCAAAAGGTTTTAGAAAACCTCAATATTTGGATTGAATAATTCTAGGTTGAAAATATATGTTTCCCATGTTGTGGAATTGACATATCTCATGAAGATAAATCCTAATCCTTGTCTATATTGGGGACACCATTAACTATTTAATAATTTTTAAGTAATTAAAATTTATAGAATACAATTTATTTAATGGGGGATATTGCAATTCCCTAACATTTTACAAAATAATTTTCCATTATATAAACACTATATTGATATCTTGTTTCAAACACAACACCAAACTAAAATGACAATCTGTGTATTAGATGAATATTATTAAAAAAATTAAAAATAATAACACACCTATTAAAAAATTAAATTTTATTTAATTATAAATTAATAAAAATATATGATTAAAAAAACTTAATGTTTTAGAAGAGAATATTTCAATAAAATCAGTTTTCTATTTTTTATCTTTACATAAAAAATATTTAAATCATAAAATTTGAATTTGGAAAAATAATATCACATTTTAATTAAGTTTTTTAATATTATCTTTGGGTAAATTTTTTCTGAAAATTTTTATTTTTATCTGAATAGTGGAAAAATATTTTTTAACGATATTGTAAATATCTTTAACTTTTCAATATATGAGGAAGGCCAAAAAAGATTAAAAAGAGAATATAATATTAAATATTTACATAACTATTGAAACATTATATTTTCAAATAATATTTTGAACTCAAAAAACTTGTTCTAGATTTTTAGAATTTAAATAACATTTATTCCAATTTTAAAAAAATCGGACTTTTATTTTAAGTAAAACATTTAATAGTAAAATTAATTTTTATTCCTCTTTGAAAACCAAAAAAAATTATTTAGTTTTTTAATAAAAAAAGTATGTCTTTTAAATTAAAAATATTGAAAATTTTAACCTACATATCAATTTTAATCTTGAAACACGCATTTTATAAAAATGGTTTTTACATGGTATGTGATTTTATTCTAAAATTAAAATTTTTATAACATAAAAAAAATTATTTGATGAAATTATTTTTAAATATTAAATTATAAATTTAAAAATATTTAATATGTTCATTTTATATTTTTTGCAATAATGTTAATTTCCAAGGATATAAATTTACGACCAATGTAAAAATACTTTAAGGTAAAATTTTGAATATACTATTTCTCCAAAATGATAGGTTTAGAGGGTACAAGGACCAATAACAATATCCAATTCACATTTTCTAATTTTTTATCCTTTTAACCTTAAATAGTTACATTCAATTATTGAAAAGTAATGGGTACTCCCAAATCAACCTTCTCTTTGCTTACAAAAGGGTAACATTCCACCTCTTCGTTTCATAAATACCCCTTCAAATATCATCTTGAAACACTTCCATTTTTTCCATCCTATAAGTCACTATGGTTTTTATATTCCTATGTTACCAATTAGATATCCTACGGTCTCCATTTCTTAGAATATATCCAAGACTAATTTCATGTTCCGATCATGAATATTTTTTACTCCATAACCTTTTCTTCTTAATAAATATCATATAAAATTATTATATAAACCACATTTTAATGACACAAATATTATTAATATAATATAATGTTATTATATTAATTTATGAAAAGTTATTTTATCTGATCTACCCACTAAGAAAAACAAAATAGCATCGATCGTTTGTACGTGTGAACTATCGCAACCACAAAATGATGTGTTTCATTTTTTATAACCACAATTTATAGTTGGTGAAAAGGATTTAATTTATGAAGTAATATATTTCATATGTAAAAATTATAATTCTTAAATGATAATTTATCATATACTTTCATTCCATCCCTTTTTTTGTGAAATAGAATCCGTAATCATTTGTACATGTAGATTATCACCTCCATGAATGATAAATTTAATTTTTCATAACCAAACATAATGGATGGTTCTAATAACGAATATAATGAAGTGAAATAATATATATTACATCTTTAAACTTCTTTAAAAGTTATATTTTCATTATATAATAATATTTCCTTACTCATTAAATCATTATAACATGCACTATTTTGGGTAATTTTGACCTACTACATGAATGGTGGTATAATATTTATATCATGAATGATTAAATAATGTTAAATAATGGGTAATATAATGAAATAATAATATAAAAAATATTACTTAAGGATTATGTAATATATTTATTTATCTTTAATATATTATTTAAGATTTCAACTTTTATTTGATAAACACATCGGAACTAATTCTACACAATTTCCATTTTCACAAACCATACATTTACCATTTACCAAATAAGTATTGGAAAAGATGAATATTTAGAAAACATTATTATTGTTTCATTGATAATCTAGTAATGATGGACTTTTTTTAATAAATAAGAATCATCAACAATATTAAATAGCTAGTATGAAATACGAAATCAAACTTTCTAGTATCAAATAATGAAAAAAAACATAACTGAATAATATTTATCTAATATATTGTAATAAATGATGAGTGTATAAGGTAATATAATGGGATAGGATATAAAATAATTCATTATAATATTTATGTTTGTGTAACATGAGGTTAGATCATATTTGAAAAAAGGGATATATGATAAGAGTTTTTGGAAAATGAATTATTATTTATTAAGATATGATTGGTCTTCATGAACTTATTCCATATATGTTGGGTGAATACTGATATATGATTTTATTTTATTTTATTTTTTATTTTTTTCAAGTATTTAAATTCATACTACATATACCTTTTATAGTATTTTTTCTGCATGAATTATGATATCCCTAATATATTTTTTTACTCATATTTCCATTCATTGAGATAAAGTGTTATATGTTGAGAATCATGATTCAATGTTTAATAAAATTTTCTATTTTCAGTATTTTAATATATTTACTCTTCTATTTAGTGGAAATTTATTTTTTTAACTCAATAATTTTTTTCTCAATGTTTTTATTTCCAAAAGAAGATCAACATTATCATAAAAAAATATCATCTCCTTAAAAGTTATTTTCCCCCATTTCCACATTAATAATTCTCCAAAAATGTTTTAATTAATTATTTTAAAATTAAAATATTTGTTTACTCCTTTTGATTTACTATTTTTTATTACTACTATTCAATGGGAAATTTTAGTACACCTTTTTTATGTGAGTTTTCAACAAATATATTTCAAAATATTCAAAAGGTTTTCCATCCGTAAGAATTAAAAAAATTTATCTTCCACTCCACATTACTTTTTTATAAACATTATTTATATCCAAATATATAATATGGAATGTTATTTACAAAGGTAAATATTTTCAAAAAATAATAACATTACTATTTTAAAAACTTCATTTCATTTTCAAGGATCTATCATTGAATATTGTTTTTAAAAAGGTAAAAGTTTTCAAGATTTTTTCACTTTATCATTTTGAAATATTTGTTATTATTCAAGGATTATCTATTGAGTATTCCTTTTTATTTCAAAAAAATCTCCACATTTTTTATAATGACTTCTAAAAGTGACCATAACTTCATCTTTTACGCCAATGATAAAATCATATTATAAAAACACTTTTAATATTCCACATACATTATTTTCATTATATCTAAAGAATTTATTTCATTTAAAATTATTCTTCATGATTCATAACCTACATTCTCTTATAATATATTTTCTTTAGGTTATTTAATGTTGGGTATCAACCATTTACATTATTAAGGTCAATTTTGTTGATACCATTTCAAAATCTTATGAAACTCATTTTTCATTCCATGGGTCCTTAATGATTTGATGAATGATTATTTTCAAGTTTCACATATATATTTGGATTATTGATAGCTTCTCTAAAATATCACCCTCTAATGTATGGTTTGATATTTTTTACCTCATGGGATAAATATTTTGAGTTTGAAGATGATGCGGATTAGATATATTTAAAGGATTTATCTTAACTTGATGTAGATATTATATGTTAAAAATATTGAGTGTTAACATGATTTAGATTAGCTACATTGACAATATTTAGTGTGAATCTAATGTGGATTAGATACATTCACATGATTGAGAATAAACATGATGTCGATAGGCTATTTTCCCAAGATGGAGCCTAAAATTGAAATAGTTTTCTATGTTGAAAATGTGATGTTTTACTATGTGTATTCATATTCAATAATTATATGTTATAAAACTGTATTATTCCACAATTATAATTGTTATTATATCATTTTTTAACACTAATTTAAAATGGTATAGGTTTATTCATTTGATATTACATTTTATTATATAATGACATAGGTGTAACTATTATTATTCCATTTTATATTAATAATATATTCCTACCATGTTCATGTTTTACCATATGCTTATGATCTAACCCATGATGAAATGTTGATAATATTCCCCTTATTTATAATTTTTCCTCATGTATTTATTATATTTCCCTTACTCAAGATACAAAGAAGAATATAACTTATGAGGAGTCTTAAATATAGTCTAGTGTGGTGTGATTTTGGAGAAATTTTCACAAGAATCATAAAATATGTTGCTTATTAAGTTGATCCTCAAAGACACTAAACATTCAATTATTTGGGTAGTTTTATTTTTGTTATTTTTTATGTTTAACTTTTTTAAATTAAATAAAATGAATTTTGGTTCATGTCACTTTGTATCAAATATAGTTTTTAAATAATGTATTTTTAGCAGCAGATGTGGGATTTTGTGTTCAGAGAGTCATAGAAACTACTAGGCTAATGACACCACATGAATATCAATCCATAAAATGAGGGATAAGGTGTTGAAAGAATGAATCATTCTTATTTCTAAAATTATTGCTTCTAAATTAGTGAATACATAGACTATACCTAAAATCAACTCATGAATATCTTAATTATATCCATCCATAGTTTTTACCTGACCAAGACCACAACTACCTACCCTATGATCTAGGAATGGTTCACCAAGTAGTGGTGGGGGTGTATGTCTTAGCATCATCCCACACCGGCCGCTCCACCTCATATGGCTCTACCAAACCCTCTTTCATTACTTCGGCACAAGTTTCCACCATAAACACCCCTATTAGATACCTAATTGTGACATTACCTCATCCAAGAATCTCTCTGTCTCTAATTACTACACCAATACCCTAACATAAGTGGGAATGCCTTGAGAAACCATGTTATCTTATATGTTCCTATATATGTCCTTCTAAAACTTCTATGGTAATAAGAACCCATATCGTGTCATATCTATATATTAGTGTATGAGGTTACTGAACTATGATACATACTCCAAAAAAAATATTTATCTATATTATAACTCTAGAAACTCTTTGATTAACATAGTGCTCATGGATGAATGATACGAATCATCGTAGAAAAATTTATCAGATTCTATTGATGTGAGAGTCATATAATCATGGGTATGAGTGATCATACACCAACAAAATCCTATTTCTCCCTAAAGAAGTTTGGTTAAAAGTATATCAATAAGTTCAGTAAGGGTCTACATAATCTAAAACAACATAGACTAATGGATATTAAAAATATTTTTCTTCTAGTGGGTATGACTAGACATGAAACTATAAAAGTCTCTACCACTGAAACTCATGAAGTGAACTCATCCTATGTTCATTATCTACCTATACCAATATAACATTTGAATTATGAAAATATAGGTGAACATAATATAAAACTAATATGAGAGGATCAGGCATCATAAAATTGGTGGAATCACTACTCACTACTCATATAACATGAACACGTCATGAATAAAACACATGTACTTAATCCTAGTCACTAAATTGGTCATCACCAAAACCCTATCTTGAAATCCAAGTTAACTATAATCATGGAATAATCCTGAAATATAACAACACACATAACACATATATGAGAATATTTAGGGATATAACTCAATAAATACATGGTTTTCAGAGACCCATTAATATATGATTCATGTTCCATTCATTTCCCTGCAATAGATATCCCACCATGTGGTGTTGAAAAGTACCTTATCAGATTCCTAGTGTATTGATATGTTGTCCACGACACTAGCCTTGGGTTCCTTAACCTGAAAGCTAAACTCTATACACCTTAACACTATTTATATAAGTTCCCAAAAAAATCCTCTCAAGACATCAAATTCTAAGCACCTTCCCTATGATATACTGCTCTAATATAACTTTTTACAACCCTATGTACTAGGGTCCCACCAAGAATGGTGGTATGCGGTGTTTGAAACCCAAATACCACCACCAATTGGTCATGGGATGATGACTAGTGTCGATTATGAATATTATACAAATGGGTGGACTTATCCAAATGAATATATACACACACACACCTCCAAGTGCATCATAACCAGAGAGGGAAAAATTAACTATATAAACCTACGAGGAAAAAATGCATCACATAACCTCTATGAATAACTTTAGTGCAACAATACAAATGTATAAATAGTATGATGGGGAAAAACGTAAAAATCAAGAAATAAATGGAGTCCTAGTTTAATAGTTCAAGATGAGTTAAAACCTTATTCTTGAACATCGATACCCATCACCAATTGTTATCATAATCAATGAGTACTTCTATGCTCCAAAAAAAGAAAGGCCCAATAAAGCCACCATAAAATTATTTTTCATTATCATACGACATAAAATGAGAAATAAAAGATCATATATGGGTGTGTGTGTGTGTGTACATACCCAATATAATCCCTAGAAAACTAAAAGGGGAAAAATAAAAACATAAATAGTTATATAATCCAATATGAAAAATAGGGGAGAGGATTCTCAACAAATTACATGCACATAGAATAAACCAAATAAATAGAGAGAGGAGGTTATTGATCATCACAACTAGTTAAGAATGATGAGTCTATATAAAGCTCCATGTTCCATCCTTGTCTCGATGCTAGTATCCTAACATAACCTCACAAGATCTATAGTAAGGCACCCATGCCTTATTGAATCCATGTGACACATGAGAGGGTACCATCACCAGTGGAGGAACCACAACTTTTTAGATCCCATATGAGGGGGTTATATCTTTCAGGATAAGAGAACCATGAACCAATAGGGTATGGGGGTGGTGGTGGGGTATTGACTCTATATATATAGAGAATTTAAGGGATATACATCAATCATTAGTGGATAATTAGACCCAAATTTCACTTTAGAGATTACACTCAAGTCTGAACATCATTAGTCCATGATAGAAGGATAAATATGATCCAAACACCTTATTCTATGTCATTGATATCAAATAAAAGGTCACCACCATGTGCTACATAGAATAATTCATAGTTAGTACTACTCATTGGTCTGATTCTAAGCCATGAAGAATGAGATATTAGAGTTTTAACCTTCTAAAAAAGTACAAGACATACCACTTGGAGTTCATGAGCTGTAATCCTATGTCCAAGTATCTTCATTACCTTTTTCTGAAATTAACATGTGGACATACACAAAGATAGTGTTCCCAACATGGAACACAGTTCGTGGGACCAATATATGTCATAAGCATGTACCCCTATTCACATACAACTTCCCATGTAGAGTAACCAAATTTTTTATTCCTTTTACATAACCATGTGATATTTAGCATAACCTGAAATCATAGACGCCATAAAAAGTGGAATACATGGTTTCTCATCTTATGGAACACACAATGCGTAATTAGGAATTTTCCAAAAATAATTTCTTCTTCCTTGAATCATCACACATCCAGTATTTTCACTGCAAATCCCTCTTAAAGCTATCTCTAACGCCCCAATATCAAAGGAATTGCCTCCAATAATTGATTTCTTGCCTCTAATGGTAGGGAAAATGGATTTCGACGAAATTTCATGATTTATGTTATGAACACCACTCCTCTATCACAATATAAGTTATTTTACAAAATTTATTCATCTATAATCTACTATGGATCATCATCTATTCTGAAAATCATCTTATCCATCCTCAAATTGAAAAACCAATACACATTTGGTGTTTGATCGCATCTTAGACTTGATTTCTTATTGAGTCACCATCCTACCACTAATCAATGATGAACACATAAAGAAATAAGCGATAAATGTATAATAAACAAAGTGAAATCATCTTTTTTTATATAAAAAATATCAATTAATAATAATGGTAAACCATGAAATAATTAGATGATATCTAGTTCAAAGATATAATTAGGCTTAAAAGAAGTTAATTTTGTTAACAGGTCCATTATAGAAAATGGTTTTACATATTATATAATATATCAATAAATATAAAAAAAATTGAATAAAAGGGTAAGAATCGAAAAAAAAATCCATACCTCATCCTTGAATTTATCATTAGTGAAGAATGAATCTGCAATGATTTCAATGGTGATCTCAAATAGTACCTTCATTGATGATGAGTCCTGTAGAATCCAATTTGATGAACCTAAAATATCTACATTTGTCATTGAAGATATTTTGATGAGTGCACTCCCTCTCCTTAGGAAATTCCATTAGGATATATAGTTAACCCTTATGGTTTTCTATAACTTGGATTAAATATGCCAAAAATCTTTTTTAGTCATTTAGAAAAATTATATTACTTATTTAATTTAACTAATTTAATTCCTCTAATATCCTCCCACTACTATGCATTGACCAAGGGTTCAATGTGAACAAACATTATGTATCATTTAGTGTAAAACCCACATTCTAAAACTTTTGGTGGTTCTAGTATCTCTATCCAAGACTCCATTATATAGGTAAAACATTATTTATAAAAATATGCACTCACATGATTTAATATATTTTTATATTTTTAATATATCAATTTCTGGGTCCCATGAAACCTGTAACACCACACTAACTCCAATGAAATACCTAGTATTAAATATATTAATATCCAATGTTACTATAAATAAAAATCAGATTCATTGCATTTATAGATAAAAAATATTCCGATATTATCACATGTGAATCTTTATACCATTAATGTCACAAATGATGATATTATTTAACAAAATTATATATAATTTCATTTGTAACATATAATATTGAATGTAAATATCATCCAAGGGTGTGTTTAAAACATTAAGAACTCGTTTTTAATATTTTAGTATCAAAGAGGAGTGATTATTTTTTTAATAAAAAATCATTTTTGTAACCTCGTTGAATAAAAATGAAATTTAATGATGAATTTTTTTAAAGAATATTTAGTAGGAAATTTTACTATATATTTTGAAATGGAATGGTATGTGGAAATGTATTCGGAAGTATACGTTGTTGGGTTCATGGTTTTAATATTGTGAGTAATTAAATCCAAGACACCCCCAATCTGGTATGTAACATTACCTTCAATTTTTTTTTATTTCAAGACTAAAAGTGGATATTTTGAAAAAAAAAATTAATTGTTATGAACATGATTATGTTATTGTGTGGGTTAAATACAGGTTTATGGTTTTGGTAAGTACATTTTATAAGGTAATACACATGGTTGATTCAATACATGAGATAATTATTCATGATCTGTTTGTAAAAATAGTATGTCTTGCATATTCATACATAGGGATAATTAATCATGCTATAACCATGTGCATTTTAGAGAATATAAAATTTTAATTTTATTATTTTTAATCTCCTCCATCAACCATAATTGATAGCATAAAATGATTATGACCAAATTTATATCATATATAGTGTGATTTTAGGTTTTCTTATGATATAAAGAAAAATATCTCTTGCATATTGATTAGATCAATAATGAATCAAAGGAATAAAATTATCATATTAAGAACATCACCACTAGGTATAGACCCCTAATATTTAAAGAGTTATCATCTAAGCTAGAATACTAATATTCCCTCATATTAATTTTTCAATATTTTTAAAAAAATTATTTTCATTTTAACAATACATTTATACTATAAATTTATTTTATATATAACGGAAATTTGTTTTTTGAAATATGGTTTTTATTTTTGTGGAAATGAAAGATCAATATTTAAATCATGGGATCTCATTTTAAAAAACAAAATTTTATATTGAAACCATTTTATTTGGATTAAAAGTTTTATTTATGTAAAAAAATGGATGATATATTAATAACAATAAAAATTTATATTTTAATTCATTTTTTGATTTACAATAATTTTTTTAAAAAAATATCTATTTTAAAAATGTTTGAATATAAAATAATGATTTTCTAGATTAGGAAATTGTTTCTAGGAAAATAAAATTTGATTTAGAACCCATTTATCAAGAGTGAAAGGATTTTAGAAAAATGAATAAAATTGAGATACGGATAGTTGATTGATGATTCAGTGAACTGGTTTGATGTATAATGAATAAGATTATAAGTGATGATAAAATAGTTGATAATGTCGAGTTTATAATGGTTAGAAGATCTATTGTATAGTCAAAAGTTTAATGAATGTAAACACTTAAAAGGATAATTATTTTTTGAAAGTGACCATACCATCATATATTCACATTGAATTTTTATTAATTTTTTATAATTATAAAAAAAATCTAATATATAATCTTGTGGATTTATTACTTATGATCATGATATGAAAAAAAATTGACAGAGTTATGGGTAAACCCGGTATACATCCCCACGTTTCAAAAACTCTTAAGTGAATTAATTTTGAAACAAATTTTCTTTATGATGTATCATTTTATGAATTTTTTCGTTTTATTAAAATGTTACACAGTGTTTCATGGGAATTTTTCATGGATCCCCAATAAATAATTTTATTTACCTGAGCAAGAATTATAGTACAATCCCAAGGTCAATCTCTCACAGAGGCCACTCAGACAAGATGAATTCAAATTATATCTAGTATACTCTAACTAATATGTAACATAATAAATATAGTAAAATAAAAGGGGTTTATAAATGAATTTATTATATAAATATAGAAAAATAAATAAGAAGAAAAGACACAAGTAATTCAATTGAATAATATTGTTTCTCTCAAAAGTGCATCATGATGTAATCTTTGTTATAAAAATATGACATGATATCTTAGTCAATGTGTCTAATCACACCACGCCCTCATAAATTAATTATAACTAATCCACAAAAATACCACTTTGTAAAAAACAATACTCTCCCCAAAGTCATTCATGAAAAATGCTTTCTGACTAAAATTTTTCAAACATACTCTAACATAGGCATAAATAAAATGGTGAACGGATGAATGATTGATAACAGTGAAGCATAACTAAACATTAGATAAAGAGAGGAAAATACATGGTATAATCAACATAACAACTATTGAAATTCTGAGAATATAATAAATAAATAACATTTAATCATAATAAAAATAAAACATCACCACTCGCTACCCCCTCAAATAAAAATTATGGATAGTTCACCATTTTCATAGAGATTAGAATGAGTAAAAGCATTAAAAGCACAAAGAAAAAAATAAATGAGAAAAATAAGTGAAGGATGGAATAATATATATCATAAAATATGATGAATAAAATAGATAAATAATGAATACTTAACTACTAAAAATGGATAACTAATATTATATCATGCCAATAATTTTACACATACTGTTGCATGTTTTTAGTATAAATAATCAATAAATAAAATATGAGGATCGAAAAGACTAGTTTCTTTGGATGACTAGGTATATAAAATATTAACATGTAATAAAAATAAAATTTCTTTATTTTAATCACTGTAATGAGATCCTAAATACCATTTATCTTCTAAAAATAATAATATTACATATGAAATACATAAAAGAAAAGGTGTGAGCCATAAATCCCAGTAAGGGAATGAACATGGTAATAAATTTTCACATATGAGTTAGAAAGTATAAAATGATATCATTAAAGGAAAGGCTCATTAATAATCATATGGAGGAATAACATAAATAATATGGAATCATAAGAGCTTGGAAACATAGGAATGAAAAATCAACATAAGAAACAACATATTCGTAAGTAAATGATATTTTCTAATACATCCCCGCATTGTGTAAACATTCCCATCATGGATTAGGTTTACTCCTATATTAGCTACAAATGTTCCCATGAGAGAATAACATTAGCTAATTAATTGGATCACTATCTTGGTGAACCTATGATAACACCTAAATTCTTATGTGTATGAAAAATTAAAATGAATTATAAGTAAAAAACCAAATAATTACCCATGGAAAGAAATAGGTTTCATAATCATTCCTGATATCATAATCAAAAGATATTTCATAAAATTTTAAATAGAAGAATGAATAATTAATTTTAGACATCCATATCAAATTAAATAATAACTTTTCATAAAATATGGTGTTAAGTTGGAATAAAATGTCATGATAAAGGGTAGATAATTCAGTATATAAAGGAATATCCAAAATAGAGTTTTAAGAAATGATTTATTGAATTTTGAAGAAATAATATGCACTTAATATTATATGAAATTAAATTTTTATACCAAAAATATTCCTTCATTTAATGAAATATTTATTAGAATAATTAATTTAAATTAACATTATATAAATATATATAGGGATACAAAATTCCCCCTAAATGAGGTTTGATTTTAAATAAGGAATTAGAAAAATTAACTTAAAGAATGTATGAAACCCTCAAAACAAGAGAGAAAAATTCGGGTATATATGTAATATACATAAATAGGTAATTTAGAAGCATTCTATAACATCTATTTGATAGAGGTGGAGATAGAAAGTGACTTATAGAGAGAATGGTTATAACCCAAAGAAAAAGGGTGTTGTAGAGTAGTCCCTTACCTTATATTGCAGAATCCTTCTACAATTTCACCTTATGAGATGAATAATAAAATTAATTAATTAATTAATAATCCTTGATATTTATATTTAATTTATTATAAATATGTTATGTTCATTTAAAACCATTTAATTTACATATAAATACTTATTTTATTGCTTTGACGGGTTTCATTTCATTGTTCAAAGTTTGGATCCCATGTGGTTAAATATTGATTTGCCTATGATACATGAGTATAAATATATAAGGTAAATGAAATGGTATTATTATACTTCCATAAATATTAATGGTGTAAAATATACTTTTTTGGTCTGACATAGGGATGATTCACTTAGTAAAAATGATAATGTTAAGTGGTTAGTTCTTTATGGCAATTCTACCAACCATCACAAAATAGAAGAATATTTTATTTATTTAAATGATTAGTAAAATAATTAAAAATTAAAATAAGTTATAATATATTTATTATAAAAAAAATTAAACATAATATTGTTTCTACAATGAGACTTAAAGTCAATGGAGAAAAAATAAGTACATTGTTCATGGATGTGGTGAACCAATCCTATTGTGAACAACATTTTCATTTCAAAAAAAATATGAGAGGGTATAATATGGATATGATACTATAATAATAACATATAATTATATTTATGATAATTTTTTTACTTTATTTAGGTTGATGAAGATCATCTGGAGGTGGTAAAAGAACAAAACATAAAATAATTTTTTTTATATTTTACCTCTCATATTGGTTGTCTTCTTTTAGGATACCACATAAGGTTCCTGGTAATGGAATTTGGATGATACCAATGTAACTACGATATTTGGGATATGATTTGGAAGTGAATTGGGATGGAATTTGGTAATATCCAAGGATTAGAAGTTTTTTAGGAGAAGGGGTTGAATTTATAATGGTAGGAGAGGGGTGATTTTGAATATAATATGCATTAGGTTATTATTTTGGTCAAATAATTCCAATAATATTTATTATTGTGACTATATACACTAAATGGTTCATGTGAGTTCATAAATCAACCATGACACAAGAATTATGACATTTCACTTATAATGTGAAATACTGTATTTCACCATATTTCACAATTCACATAAAATTCAACAATATTTAAAAAATACAAAAAAATCACAATAAAAATTTTATGATGTGTAGAGTTCAAAAAATATATCCAATATATAAAAATATATTTCTAAATTAGTGATATTTAATTTTAAATTAAATACTCATTTATTTGAGAAATACTATGTAAAGACCCGGAATTTCCATGTAATTTTTTTTAATTAAATGGAAATTTTACGAGTCCGTGAAAATTGACGGCATGTGATTCTGAGGCCCGGTGTGCCTAGAATCAATTTATGAAGTTTTTTTCAGGTACATTTAAGGAAAGTTCAAGCGGGTTTTTATAAATTTTGAACCGGTACTCTGAATTGAAATCTGAGGACACCGTTGAACTCGAAGTGTCGGTATTCGCTTAAGTAGACTTTCACCTCGACGACAGTTGGTCAAGTGTGAAAGTTAGTTTTTGGGTTTTTCGTGGAAATAATAAAATAAAATAAACACATGTTTTCTTTTATTTTATCTATTATAACCACCCATGTGGAAGTTTTAGGTGGGGATCACCACACCTTAACCTCCCATGAGAGGTTTTGGTGGTTGGGACCACCCAAATTCTCAAAACCTCCCAACTTGAATTTGGGAGCAGGGACCACCTGACCCCCTATTAATGGTGGGGGGAGAGGAAAACCTCTCAACTCCCTCATTAATGTGGAGGAGCCTCTTGATCTTCCTCTACAGCAATTCTGCCAATGCACCAATTTATTGTGTCAACTCTCCCTTAATCAATTCAACCATTTTGAATATTATTCCAACAACTTAATCTTTTATTTGGAGGCTATTATTTCATTTTTGTGGAACATGGGAAAAATATTGGGAGAAGGCTACCAATGAAGAATTATCCACCGATAAAGAAAGATGATGAGGAACGCCTTGGAATACGAAGAACGACCTCAACTTCAACATCTTTTCTCAGAACTTCCTTCGACGTAGGACGTCTTCGTCTACAACAAATCGACGTCTGCATTCTTGCACCAACATCAACCAACTTCGAACATGGTAGGGCATTTTTGCAATTGATTTTATATTCTTGTGATTCTTTCCTTCTAAAACAAAGAACGCGGATCAAATTCTAACCAGTTCATCAGCATATGTTTTCTCTTTTGTGGGTTTTGGGATTATTCCTTGCGGGAGGGTTTGTTGTGCTTCGTTCTTGTGATCCAAATTCTACCACCCTAAACGCGGAGGGTGTAGACCAAACCCAAATTTCCCAACCTCTCTGTCGTTCTCTTTGGCGGTGTTCTTCTAAACGGAGGAAGGCAGCAACGGTGACAAAGGTGATGAAGGAAACAGCCGCGCCACAGGCGGCCTCCACGACCCGCGCCGCCCCCGCGGCGTTCCACGCCACTAACGGCAGAACCGGCAGTCCCCCCTCGCAGCGCCACAGCCGAACCGCCTCTGCGGTCTCCGCCCTTCTGGCCAAGCCACCCTGGGACTGGCCGAGCCTCCCTGGTCGTGCCTTCCACCGACCGAACCAGCCCCGACCACCACAGCCTCCCGGCCGAATCGGCTCCCGGCCACACCGACCTCCCGAGCCGCCCTGGTCGCGCCAGCTCGCCGACCCCGCACCGCCACCGGTGGAACCGGCCTAGGATGCACCACGCTGTGCCCTGGCTATGCCACCTGGCTTGCGGGCTCCCTGATCCCCCAGCCGAACCAGCCCCGGCTACGCTGCGCCCCAGTCGCGCCACCCCAACCAGCCGACTTCCCGAGCCCCTAGCCGAACAAGCCCCGGTCGTGCCCCCCGGACCCGAGCTGAGCCGCCCCAAGCCACGACCCATGACCCTCTGGGACAAACTGGTCCCTCATGGCGGCCTCTGGGCCAAGCCGCCCTCGCGACCGGTCTGCGCCCTCATGGCCTGCAGGGTTGGGCCCAGCGGTCCAGGCCGAACTTAACAGGTTGGCCCGCCCAACATGTCGGGCCAGACCCAATGGGTCAGGCCGGGTCGACCCAAACCGGGTTGGCCCAGACAGGGTTGGGTTGAGTCGGTCCGACCGAGTCAGATCGGACTCGGGCTTAGTATGACACTTTGCTTTATTTTGGCCATATTATTTGTACTGGGAATCCGTTTGAAGAATCGTCAGTGACCCTACTAATCTTGGTGCATGAAGGTCCCTTTGAGTATACCCCACTGGAGTTTGGCATATATTTGAGATACGGTCAGGTTGGATCATGCACGAATCCAATCGGGCCCCTGGGACTAAAAGGCTAATAACACACAGACCGGGCGTCTGATTAACGCGTCGTATGATGCGTTGAGACCCCTATGATATAGCAGAACTTTGAGATACTTCTATATGGGACTTCGTGATAGTTGGAGTATCAACCAGTAGCTCATGGAGCGGATCCTTCCAGTGACGAACGTGTATAGTGTGGAGAACTAGTAGCTGGCTGAGATTTGATGACTACTGGCCATTTGACTTGGAGAGACTCTACTAGCCCAGTGGGGAGCGCCTGATTATAGCAGCAGACCCATGGTGGAGGAGCGTTCATAGTGACGCGGTAGACCCATGGTACTCGACAAGAGGATTACCTCAGCAGGCTATGAGGGAGAGCGCTTGGGTGTGGCGGCAGACTTACGGTGGGGAGCGCCTTTGTGTGACGCAGAAGACCCACGGTACTCAACAAGAGGAGTACCTTAGCAGTCCAATGTTAGTGGGAAGAACCTCTGTGTGATGCGGTAGGCCCACTCTACTCAATTGACCAGGATTTCTCCAACAGTTGAGGTTTCAATAATGTGAATAAAATCACAGTTGATTTGAGTCAGTACTTTTGTTTTTTCCTCATGATTGAGATAGATCACTTGATAACTTAGGTATATGTATGGGCATATACGTAAGTAAGGTTATCTGTTGTTTCCTTACATTATGGTTTATCCTTGGTGGATTTGTGAGACCTTAAGGGTCTCCGGTTCCCTACTAAGTATCGTTATACACACCCCTACATGGGCTATGCCCGCACCTTATTGTGTTGGATGAAGACGATGGATGGCGCTGACTGAGGCTCAGAGTACCAGGAATGGATGGTACCTAGAGGTGGACCTTTCGACGAGTCGGTACGCAGAGTAGACTGACGGACATGGAGTGTTGAGGAGGCTATCTATACCAACCCTTCATGTAGGAATCTCGAAGGACGACCCAGCAGCTGTTTTTCCTTTCATCAGTTGTACTTGTACTTCCATTTCCTTGTAGTTTACTGTTGGTCTTTTATTTCCGGCCCCTTTTAATTTTCAGCACTCTTTTATTATACTGTTTACTTAGTGTTTTGTATCTGGTTGTGTGCTCTGTTGTGTGATTTTAGAGGTTATAAAGGTAATTCCTTCTGTTTTTAGGGAATTACACCTTTGGTGCTAGTTTCCAACCCCTGGCCTATGGAAGGCAGGCTTGTGGTAGTCACGGCACGAGCCCCGGGGGATGGGTTGTAATAAATTGGTATCAGAGGAGTCGGTTCTACCGCAGAACTTTGTACTCTGATATTTTCTGTGAAGTAATATTGTTAAGTGTAGTGAGTATGGTTTTCAGTTTAGGGAGTCCAGTGTTGGTGTGACAGCCGACATATCCGTACACCAGGACCCTGACTTCTGATTTCTGACTCAGTGCATGGAAGAACTGATTGCGTGTGTGTTTTCAAAAGTTTTCTTTAAGTCATCTCAACCAAGTCAGCTCACCAGGTATAATATTTTGATCGTGTCACATCTTTTTCTTTCAGGATGCCTCCACACAGACATCCAGTTATAGTTCTGAGAGTTTTACGCGCTGATAGCCCACTGAGCGACGAGGCTTCGGTGCAGGGCCCTTTTCTATCAGAGGCACCTGCAGTACCACTCTCCATTGGGCCACCGATACCACTGGCCCCAGAAGTAGATGATGCACGCCGCTTGAGCGCGTTTCACGAGTTCCAGTGCCAGAGTCCACCCAGGTTTAAGGGAGAGACAGACCCATAGGAGGTTGAGGATTGGCTGGAAGCTGTGGTGAGAGTCTTCTGACTAGTAGGGACACCAGCAGACCTCATGGTGATTCTTGTTGCCAACCTTCTATAGGAAGTAGCTGGAAGATGGTGGATCTTGATGCTCTAGGTTCATGACGAGATGATGCTTCTCTGGGCAGACTTTGAGAGTATGTTTCAGGTAGAGTTTGTCCCAACAACTCTCCGTGCAGTGTGCATTCAAGAGCTACTTCATCTGCAGCAGGGCAGCATGACTGTAGCTCAGTTATTAGCGAGGTTCACTGACCTATCATGCTACTCCATTTATATGGTGTGGGACCCATTCTTCAGGGCCCGGACCTTCTAGAAGGGACTCAGGAGGGAGATCAGAGCTCTGGTGATCTCACTCAGCATCCCGATGCAGGTGGGGGTGTTAGAGAGATCCCTCCTAGTGGAGAGTTTCCTTGTTGAGTAGTCCCTAGAAGAGATATCCACCATCGGTCGACACATGGCGGAGTCTTCTGCACCTGGTAGCAGAAAGATTTCACAGATTTCCAAGAGGACCATACCTATAGGTGGACGACCGCATGACTCAGGATCAGTTACGTGGGGCACCCGAAGCGGTGACATGCATTCCAGGAGAAAGTAGTGTTACGCTTGCAACGGGCAGGGTCACATGGCTCGTGACTATCTGACCCGCCATTTGGATGATCATAAGACGGTTGAAGGACTGACCAGGTAGAGATAGAGATTCGATCGAGGTGGTCCGCAGGGAGCAGGCGGACGTAGAAGAGGAGTTAGTCGTGTAGCTGGTGGTGGATGAAGATTTGAGGAGTTGCTACCACCACCACTAGGAGGTCCACCCCGACTGTAGGGATAAGGTGGAAAATGGAGATCTCAGCTCGAGGTAGCTAAGGCATACGATCATGGCGCTCCAGAGATGATTCGAGGTATGATTTGTGTCTACTCCACCATAGTTTCAGTACTTATAGACATAGGTTCCAGTCACTCTTTAATTTCCACTTCACTCATTCAGAGGTTGGAGATTCTAACAAAGTCGTTGGCTCGATCCTTATGGTTAGAGACTTCTACGGGAGTGGATTCGATGATTACACACTGGTTCCAGCAGTGCAATCTTACTCTAGGAGGTGAGAGATTTGGCTGAGATTTCTTAGTAGCGGCGTCGAGGCCTTACAACGTCATCTTGGGTATGGACTAGTTATCTACAGTCCATGCTCAGATTGACTGTATTAGGCATAAATTTTAGTGTGTCCGCACGAATGGGACCCGTTTTAACTTCACCAGAAATAAGGGATACTTTGCAGCACATTATGGACTTACTCAGAGGATATTGCAGCCGATTACTCATCATTTGGATAACCTTTCCCTCATAGCAGTTGATGTGGAGAGTCTGAGAAATCCTGTAGTGGTGGACCTGTACGCGGATGTCTTCCCTGATTTTTTTCCAGGTCTACCCCCTTGTAGAGAGGAAGACTTTTATATTTACTTGTACCCCGGGACGGCACTGATATGTACACCAGTGTATTGGATGGCTCCCATGGAGCTTCGTGAGCTACGGGTACAGCTAGAGGACTTGCAGGGGAAGGGATTCATCAAGCCTAGTGTTTCTCCCTGGGAAGCCCTGATTCTATTCGCCAAGAAGGTGGATGGGATCTTGAGGCTTTGTGTTGACTATCAATGCCTGAACTAGGTTACCATGAAGAACAAGTACCCACTCTTGAGGATTGAAGACCTCTTTGATTAGTTGAAGGGAGCACGATAGTTCTCGAAGATAGACCTCAGATCAGGCTATCACCAACTCAGAGTTCGAGACAAGGATGTGCATAAGAGGGCCTTTAGATGTCGGTATGGCCACTACGAGTTTTTGGTTATGCCATTCGGTATAACCAATGCTCCAACAGTGTTCATGGGACTCATGAACATGATCTTTTAGCCATACCTTGATCGCTTTGTTGTATTCTTCATCGACAACATTCTGATCTATTCGACTACTGAGGAGGAGCATGCCTATCATTTACAGGTAATACTAGACACACTCTGAGAGCACTAGATTTATGATAAGCTCTTGAAGTTCCAGTTCTAGATCCGAGAGGTTCACTTTCTGAGATATGTCATCTCAGAGGCTGGAGTTGCAGTGGATCCAGTGAAGATTAAGGAAGTACTTCCTTGGGAGCCACCCAGAAGTGTGACGGAGGTATGGAGTTTCCTAGGTTTGGATGGTTATTACTAGAGGATTGGACCATAATTCTCCAGAGTTGTAGTACCACTATCAGCTTTGACGAAGAAGGGGAAACCCTTTGGGTGGTTGGAGAGATTCCAGCACATCTTTCAAGAGCTGAGGTAGAGGCTGACTAGTGCCCCCATCTTGAGGCTTCAAGAGGAAGGTGTTGGGTATGTAGTCTACTGTGACACATTAGGGACTGGGCTCAGATGTGTCTTGATGAAGGATTGAGAAGTGATTGCATATGTTTCATGAAAGCTAAGACAGTATGAGAAGAACTATGCTACCAATGACCTAGAGTTAGTAGCAGTGGTCTTTGCCTTGAATATGTGGCGATACTATCTGATGGCCGAGCGGTTTACCGTATACTCTGGTCACAAAATTCTCAGGTATAACTTCTCTCAGAAGAACCTGAACTTGAGACAGTGATGTTGGTTTGTGTTCCTCCTGGACTATGACTTCGAGATAGTCTATACTCCTGGGAAGGGGAATGTTGTTGTAGATTCACTCAGCAGGAGGTTTGGTATACAGCTGCTAGGTGAGGAGACAGAGCAGCTAGCTACTCTACATATATCTTTTATGGATAGAGATGGATCAGCCTTCCTTTATTATCTTATAGTCACTACCCCACTTCTTCAGTGAGTCGGGGAGGCACAGCGTGGGGACGCTGACTATGAGGATCAATGTTCTTAGATATCCATAGGGCAGGCACTTGATGGATTTTCTGAAGGTGTGGAGCATGTCATCATCTTCAGAGGACGTACCATTATACTAGTGTCACATCAATAGGAAGTGTTGAGGGAGTTCCACACACCCTCTCTAGTGGTACATCCAGAAGTGGAGAAGATGTACCAGGATCTCTGACAACAGCACTGGTGGCCAGGAATGAAGAAAGTTGTAGTAGAGTTTATTTCTCGGTGCCTCACTTCTCAGAAAGTGAAGGTGGATCATCAAGTACCAGCAGGCTTGGTTCAGCCTTTAGAGGTCCCTGAGTAGAAGTGGGATGGGATATCCATGGACTTTGTGGCAGGACATCCATGTACATCCAGGGTACATGACTCTATTTGGGTGATTGTCGATCGACTCACCAAGTCGACCCACTTCCTACCAATCATAGAGCATAGTTCAATAGAGAGATTGGGACACCTCTATGTGAAGGATATTTTGCGGATACATGGAGTACCTTCTACTATTATCTCCAATCGTGATGCACGATTTACTTCTCGGCTATGGAAGGGGTTGCAGGAGGCTTTAGGAATGCAGTTTTGTTTGAGAACCGCCTTCCATCCTCAAACGGATGGCCAGACTGAGCAGACCATTCAGACCCTCGAGTACATGCTACGTGGATGTGTCCTCAACTTCGGTCGCAGCTGGGAGGATCACTTACCTTCGGTGGATTTTTCATAAAACAATAGTTATCACTCCACCATTGAGATGGAACCTTTCGAGGCGTTGTATGGGTGACCATGTAGATCACCTTTGTGCTGGACAGACCCCGTGGAGTCAGCACTCATGGGACCAGAGATGATACGGGCTAAGGCAGAGAAGGTGCATATCATCCAGGAGCAGATGAAGACTACACAAAGTAGGAAGAAGTCGTATGCCAACACAATATGGAGACCTCTGCAGTTTGAGGATGGAGACCAAGTCTATTTATGATTCTCACCTCGATGAGGTCTACGGAGATTTGGCAGAGGCGGAAAGTTATCATCGAGATTCATCGGATCTTTTCATGTCCTCAGAAGAGTTGGAGAGGTGGTTTATCGCTTAGCTCTTCTACCTCAGCTGAACCGGGTGCGTGACGTCTTCCATGTATCCCACCTGAGGATATATGTGCATGACCCTTCCCACATCATCGACCATGGCGAGATGGATGTCGACGATGGGGTGACTTTTACCGAGGTTCCATTAGAGATTGACGATTGACGGGAGTGGGTCCTTCATGGATGGTCGATACCTCTGGTGCATGTTTGTTGGAAGCACGGGAACCTTCAGGAGAGCACATGGGAGCAGGAGGCTCAGATGCGTACTCAGTACCCTCACTTGTTCCCTTAGTTTGAATTGTAACTTATGGGGACGTAACACCCTGAGGTGGGGAGAATGTAAAGACCCAAAATTTCCATGTTTTTTTTTAATTAAATGGAAGTTTTAAGAGTTCGCAAAAATTGACGATGAGTGATTCTGAGGCCCGGTGTGCCCAAAATCAATTTTTGGAGTTTTGTTCAGGTACATTCAGTAAAAGTTAAAGTGGGTTTTTATAAATTTTGAACTGGTGCTCAGAATTGAAATATGAGTACACTGTTGAACTTGCAATGACGGTATTCGCTTAAGGAGAATTTCACCTCGACGGCAGTTGGTCGAGGGTGAAAGTTGTTTTTTAGGTTTTTCATGGAAATAATAAAATAAAATAAACACATGATTTATTTTATTTTATCTATTATAACCACCCATGTCGAAGTTGTAGGTGGGGACCACCACACCTTAACCTCCCATGAGAGGTTATGGTGGTGGGGACCACCTGAATTTTCAAAACCTCCCGATTTGATTTTGGGAGCGGGGACCACCCGACCCCCTAGTAATGGGGGTGGGAGAGAAAAACCTCCCAACTCCCACATTAATGTTGAGGAGCCTCTTGAGCTTCCTCCACATTAATTCTACCAACACACCTATTGATTGTGCCAACTCTACCTTAATCAATTCAACTATTTTGAATATTATTCGAACAACTTAATCTTTTATTTGGAAGCTATTATTTCATTTTGGTTTAACATGGGAGAAATATTGGTAGAAGTATCCCAATGAATAATTCTCCACCGATGAAGAATGCCGATAAGGAATGCCTTCAACTATGAAGAATAACTTAGACTTTGACTTCCTTTCTCAGAACTTCCTTCGATGTAGGACGTGTTCGTCAACAACTAATCGATGTCCGCCTTCTTGAGCCAACGTCAACCAACTTCGAACAAGCTACAGGCTTTTTGCGACTGATTATATATTCTCGTGAATCTTTCATTCTAAAACAAAGAACGTGGATCAACTTCTAATTAGTTAATCCACATATGTTTTCCCTTTTGCGGGTTTTGGGATTATTCATTGCGGGAGGGTTTGTTGTGCTTCCTTCTTGTGAGCCAAATGCTACCACCCTAAATGGGGAGGGTGCGGACCAAACCAACATGACCCGACCCCTCTGTCATTCTCTTTTGTGGTCTTCTTCAAAACTGAGGAAAACTACAATGGCGACGAAGGAAATGGTCGCGCCACCTGCGGCCTCCATGACCCGTGATGACCCCACTGCGTTCCCCGCCACCGCCGGCCGAACCGGCTGCGCCCCCTCATGGTGCCTCGGCCGAACCGCCCCTGCGGTCTCCGCCCTTCCAGCTGAGCTTCCCCAGGCCAGGCTGAGCCGCCCTAGCCGCGCAGTCCGCTGGCCGAATCGGCCTCGTCCACCCCAGTCGAACAGGCTCTTGGTCACACTGGCCTCCCGAGCCGCCCCGACCGCGCCAGCCCGCCGACCCCACCACCACCAGCCGAATCAGCCCCAGCTGCACCGCACCCCGGTCGCACGGCCCCGTTCCGCTTGATTCTCGAGCCCCCAGCCGAACCAGCCCTGTCGCGCCGCACCACCCCAGCCTGCCGGCTTCTCGAGCCCCTGGCCGAACCATCCACAGTCGCGCCACCCCGGCCCCAGGCCAATCCGCCCCGAGCCACACCCCGTGACCCTCCAGGACGAACCGGCCCCTCACGGCGCACTCAAGGCTGAGCCGCCCTTGCAGCGCCCTCTGAGCCAAGCCTCCCTTTCACCGACCCGCGGCTGGTCCGCACCCTCATGACCGGTTCGCGCCCTCGGGGCCCTCCGTGACCCCTCGCGACCAGCTGGGCTGGGCCAAGACCCAATGGGTCAGACCAGGTAGACCTGAACCGGGTCGGCCTGATCAGGTCGGATAGGACTTGGGCCCACTACGACCCTTTGCTTTCTTTTGGCCATTTTTTTGGCACCGGGCATCCGTTTGACGAACCGTCAGCAACCCTGGTAATCTTGGAGCATGAAGTTCCATTTGAGTATACCCCACTAGAGTTTGGGTTAGAGTTGAGATACGGCCTGGTTAGATCGTGCACGAATCCAACCGGGCCCCCGGGACTAAAAGGTTAATAACTCATAGACCGGGCATCTGATTGACACGCCGTCTGTTGCGTTAAGACCCCTATGACATGGCGGACCTTTGAGATACTTCTACGTGGGACTTCGTGATAGTTGGAGTATCAACTAGTAGCTCGTGGAGTGGATCCTTCCAGTGACGAACGAGCAGAGTGCAGTGACCTTGTAGCTGGCTGAGACCTGACTACTGTTGACTATTTGACTCGGAGAGACTCTACTAGCCCAGTGGGGAGCACCTAGTTGTGGCAACAAACTCACAGTGGAGGAGCCCGCTTGGTGACGCGGCAGACCCATGGTACTTGACAAGAGGAGTACTTCAGCAGGCTACGAGGGGGAGCTTCTGGGTGTGGTGGCAGACCCGTGGTGGAGAGCACCTCTATATGATGCATCAGACCCACGGTACTCGACAGGAGGAGTACCTCAGCAGTCCAAGGTTAGTGGGAAGTGCCTCTGTGTGACGCGACATGCCTATTGTACTCGATTGAGCAAGAGTTCTCCAACAGCCGAGGTTTCGATAATGTGAATAAAATCCTGGTTGAGTTGATTCAGTACTTTTTTGTTTTCCTCATGATTGAGATGGATCACTTGATAACTGAGGTATATGTATGGGCATATACCTGAGTAAGGTTATCTGTTTTTTCCTTACTTTGTGGTTTATCCTTAGTGGATTTTTGAGACCTTGAGGGTCTTGGGGCCCCTACTAAGTATCATTATACTCACCCATGAACGAGCTATGCCCGCCCCTTATTGTGTTGGAAACAGACAACGGACAGCGCTGACTGAGGCTGAGAGTATCAGGACTGGACGGTACCCAGAGGTGGACCTTTCGACGAGTCGGTACGTAGAGGAGACTGATGGTCATGGAGTGCTGAGGAGGCTATCTGTAACTACCCTTCAGGTAGGAATCCCGAAGTACGACCCAACAACTATTTTTTCTTTTCTTATGTTGTACTTGTACTTCCATTTCCTTTTACTTTACAGTTGGGCTTGTATTTCTGGCCCCTTTTACTTTTCAGCACTCTTTTGTTATACTGTTTACTTAGTGTTTTGTGTCTAGTTGTGTGCTCTGTTGTGTGCATTTACAGGTTATAAAGTCAATGCCTTCCCAGTTTTAGGTAATTACGCCTTTGGTGCTAGTCGCCAGCCCCTGTCCTATGGAAGGCGGGCTTGGGGTAGTCATGGCACAAGCCCCGGGGGACGGGTCGTGATATAATAATTTTAATATTATAATGAATTTTATAACCCATTGAAAATTTTTATTAGGTATCATAATATTAAATTATAATTAAAATAAAAAATACTAATTTATAAATCCATTTTATAAAAATAAAATTTCTTTTAAATCATTATTTTTTTATACAAATGAAAATTAAATATATATGTTTTATGAAAAAAGAACAGATATTTTATCATTTTTAAAACATTTATTTACTTTTATCATGATATAAATATGTCATATGTTTATTTTATAATATACTTAAAAAAACTATTTTACACTTCCATAGGTAAGGATACTACTCTAGTTGTCTGGTTACTATTTTTAACTATCAAATTACTATTCCAATAGTCTAATTACTATTCTAACGATCAGATTACTATTAAACAGTTAGATTTTTAATGGTCATATGGGTTCCCAATATTCCATAAATATCACATATTTCATTAATTCTTCTTTTAATTCATATTTATCTACATTTACACACACACACACACATATATATATATATATATTATTTTCAAAATTCATATTTCATTACAAATATTCTAGTTCATTTCTATAGTTTTGTTTATTAGTACAATTATTTTGGAGGATGGAGTGAATCCAAAGTTTCCTATTATTTTTATCTTATTTTCTATTTTTCATTCCATTAAAATAAATTCAATTATTATAGAAATTTTGATTCTCTAAATGAAATATTCAAAAAAATATAATAAAGTTTTCTTTATTTTAGGATGTGGTTTATGTTCTTTATACTAAACTACAAAATATGACATAATTATAAGAAGTGAAATTCCATTTATAAATTTTGGGGTCATTATATTATCCACCCTTAGGAAATATGTCCCTCAAAATTTTATTTCTTATCTAATATTAAAATAGTTTAGTGTACTTATACTTCATGTATTCCTCTGGTTCCCATTTCAGCTTCTTATACTTATGGTTTTTCCATTGTACATTGATATTATGAGTTGTATTTTTTCATAAAACATTATCTCTATGGTCCAAGATCTTCAAAGAATTATCCTCGTAAGAAATATTTTTTTTAACTCTACCGTCATTGAATTCAGTGAATGTTAGTGATTTTGTATGTACTTCCTTGAAATAGGTACATAGAATACATCATTAAATTGATACAACATTGTTGGGAGTGACAGTCAATATTCCAAAGATCTAATAAAATCAATAATCTAAAGGGGGTGATGAATCTGAGATTTATCTTTCCATTATTCTAAAATACCATGACTCTATTCCTTAGATATATATAGAGGAATTATTTATATCTAAACTCAATATCTAAAACTCATTTATTATTGTCAAAGTATCTCTTTAATAAAATTTTAGATTCCCTAACATAATACTTAATGAACATAAATTTTCTACCATTTCCTCGATCATTTTTTGTACCAGTAGGTAGTTCTCACCAAAAATGTCCCAGAATAGAGGTGGTTTACATCTCTTCCCATAAAGGGATTCATTTAGAACAATTTAATTCTTGATTTAAATATATTATTATGTGAAAACTCTGAGTAAGGATAGTTTTTATCCCATCATTCTTTCAAGCCCGTCAACAATTCTCAAAACATGTCATCAATTTTTTGGATAGTTTGATCAGATTAGCCATCAGTTTGGGGGTGATAAGCTACACTAAGGATCAACTCAAAATTTAGAGAATATTAAAGACTCTTCCTGAAGGTGGAGGAAAATATAGATTATCAATCATATATAATAGATAGTGGTGGTCCATGTACCCTTACCACTTCTCTAATGTATATCCTTTCAAGTTGATTGAGTGTAATGTCCTCTAGAATAGTGATGAAAAGTGTAGTATTTTAAATATGATCTGACACAACCTATATAGAATTATTTACTATAGATGTATTTATGATACTAGTGATAATGTCCATGGTGGTTTTTTACCCATTTCAATTTAGGTATGGGTAATTATTTCATCACTCACTAGGATTTTTTTCTTTCAACCTTCACTTGCTAACATACCAGGAACATTCATGTACTTTCCATAATATCTTTCTTTATATTGTCCCAAAAATAGTTCTCTCAAAGATATTGGCACATCTTTATACTCCCCTAGTGGATGTATAAGGTTATACTATGTGTATTTTTTTAGTAACTCTTTATTTATCTTAGGATTTAATGTAATTCATAGTCATGTCCAAAATATTAAAACTCTTTATGCATCAATTTTGAACATTGAGGGTTTCCCTATTCTTATAGCTTCAATATTATTATAAATTTCCAAATCATACCTTTTAAAGTCATTTATATTATCTAGATGGTATGGTTGAGAAATCATTTGAGATTCAATATATTATGTTCCTTTATTATTTCTATGTTTATCCATTGAAAGTCTAAGAATATTGGATCATTCTCAATCATCATAACTGATAAGGTTGCATGATCCTTTATACATAGAGCATCTTCCAGTTTTTTTCCATTTCCCAATGGTAATGGATTGAGAATTCAGAATCCTTGATAAATTTTATCCATCATCATAGGTTCATATTAAGATCATTCTTTGTGAATATATAGTTGATGCTCTTATGATCCACATATATTTCACATTTCTCGCCAAAGGGATAATGTTGCAAAATATTTTATGTGAAAGATACCAAAACTAACTCTATATCATGTGTTGTATATTTATTCTCATAAACTTTCAATTACCTTTAGGTGTGTGCTATCGAATTGTCATTTTTCCTCAATACTTCGGCTAATCCCTTATTTTAAGCATCAATGTATTCAATGAAAAGTTCCCAACATTAGGGAAATTTGAGGACTGGTTTATTTATAGGAATATATTTCAATTATGTAATGTTATCTTTGTATTCACTAGTCTATAAAAACATTACTCTCTTCCATTTCATATGATTTAGAAGAATTTAAAATTAGGATATATTTCTCAAAAATCATTGGTAATACCCATATAGTTCATATAAACTATGTATATCCATTATAAATATTGGTCTAGGATACTTCTCAATTTCTATTTTCTAAGAAGTGTCCTAGAATATCATTTTTTTGGTGACAAACTTTTCCATGAATGATACTTTCTCTATCAAAATCCCACATTTAATATAATTATCATAAAACTTATCCTTTCAAAAAGTTTATAGTATAATATTAAAATTCTCCTCATGATCCTCCATGATCTTGGAGTATACCAGAATATTATCTATAAAGGATACAAAAAAAATTCAAGTTAATATCTAAAGATTACATTCATTAAGTCCATGAAAATATATAGAGTATTAGTGATTTTGAATGGAATCACTATGAAATAGTAGTGTTCATACCTTGTTTTTAAGGCAAACCTAAGAATATTTTCCTTATTTATCTTTTATTTGTGATATCCCGAATGAAGGTCTACCATAGAGAAATATTGGGACCCAGGTATTTGATCGAAAAAGTGATATATCTATGGCATGTGATAATTTTTCTATATCATTATTTCTTTTAGTTTATAATAATCAATACAATGTTGAATTATCCAATACTTATTCTTGACTAATAGGATCAGATCACCCATAGTGTAGCAATAAATTGTATAGAACCCTTTTCCATATTCTTTTTTATATGCATATTTAGTTAATCCAACTTAACGGTGTCCATTCTTTAAGGATTCATGGTTATGAGTAGAGATCTAGGTACATGATAGATTAAGAACACAACCTATCGGTTAGGAAAAAGACTGGGAAATTATCCAGGGAAATCATCAATATAGTTTCCTATAATGGGAATGTCTTAAATTGTGATTCTATACTTTGTCTCAATCATTTGAGGTGGATATAATTTCTCATAATGAAATAATATCAACACTTGATTATATTATTCCATATGAGAGTCATCCTCCTCCTTACACATATTCAAAATTGGTATAGGATTGGGGATGTGAGAAGTGATCTTCGTGTCTTGATAGTTAATGTTGTATTTATATACAATCAACTGATCTATGTCCAATATTGAATAAATATACACTAAAGGAAGTAAGGAAAGATTTGGTGGAAGCTTAAATCCATAAACACTGATTGGGGATGAGTTATGTACTTCGGATGCAATAATTTATCTTTTTTTTGTTCTCATTGATAGCATAATCCCCATGTTTTGAGGTGGTTTCTAGATAGTTATATTATTCTTGAAAGATAGAAATAATTTTCAGAACTGAAATTAAAAAATAAATTCACAATTATTAAATTAATAACATGAATACTTATCACTAATTCATTATCTTGATCCACCATATAAATAGTGATCACATATTCCATTACTTTATCTCTAGGCCTTGGAGGTTGTTATTGTTGGTTGTCACTAAAAACCCTTAGGCTTGGAAATTGGTTTTAATAATTTCTTTTTTCCTTTCTGGTGAAACACTATATCATAGGAATAAGGTTGATCTGAACATTCTTTTCTTCCATCGCAATAATGGGTTTTTTAATTTATCTTTTTCATTGGTTATCCTAATTCCATATTTTCCAAACATGAAAAATATTCTACATCTCATGATCATGTTTCAAAGATACTTGTTCCCACACATTTTACATTCCATAGTTATGTTTTATTTCCTCTTTAGGATTTAATCATTGATCATATTGAATTAAACTCTATTTAATGATTTTTATCTCCTCCCCCATGACAAAACTGATAGTCAAAAATATTCATCTCAATATTAAAGAAACAACATATAATATATTCATAGCTTTCATAGTATCGAATCACCATATAATTTCATAGAATGGATATTAATGCACAAAATAAGTGGTCCTATTTATATTCAATGTTTATGAAGAATAAGGAAGTATACCATAAAATATTTGTGATGTTTTCCTCATATGTTATGATAGACTCATCTAACTTTTGATGTAGTCCGTGGTACTCCCTCTGAAATTTATGATAGAGATTTTGGGAGAAATATTGTTTGAAGAAAATTTAATCCTTTCGATTCAATGGAATCAATTTCTTATTTAGACATTCTGGTATTGATCAGTGTCTAGAACTAATCACCTTCATCCATCATGTGTTAAATATATAGTATTAAATTATCTTATTTTAGGAATTAAAGGATATAGAATATCATCTAAATGGATTTTATCCACTTTTACTTGATGATGGGATTATAAGATATAACAATAGTAAAAGGTATTTTTCTCATAAATGACTATACTAAAACATGCACTTTAATAGTAAAAGGAAGGGTTTCCACATGATTCATGATATCATTCACAACTTGATTCTATTGAGTTAGTAATACCATTATTGTTTCATCTACCACTCACATCACGTTTGGAATATCATTAGGTAAATCATCAAATATCCTATCACATTGGTTGTTAGAGTTGTTTATTATATTTATCTGTATTAACTAAAACAAGAAAATTAGGAATGATAATGCATAAACTAACAAGAAAATTAAAACAAAAACTATGAACATAAAGGTAATAACATATAAATTACACATAAATAATAGCATATGAGTATATAGTATTCAATAAAGGTTATCCATGGTAAATTTTTATTATTAGGTCTTTTATCCTAACAATCTATTCATACCCTTCATAATCAATCATAAAGTAATTTTCCAAAGAATATCCCTCTTTAGTGTCAAAGAATATGTGCAGAAAGGACTATTTTATAGGCACCAATTAGAGATAAAGTTGATACACAATTATCCCATTTTGGGTTCATTACAATTAGGTAAAACTATAACAAATCACATCTACTTTTAGTATCTTCAAAGGGAGTTAATTTCATATAAACCAATCACAATATACATAACCAAGATTTTAGAATAATATCTTATAATTAGACATGCCCAAAAGTTTCTCACTGATGTATTCTAGAAATAATCCCCATAGATATATATACCATTATTTTATACAAACAATAATTACCCAAGACTTTTCCACATATTATTACATGATTTTTAACATGAATATACAATAAATACAATCTTAGGATTGAAATTCCTTATGCATTTAGAAAACAAGGTATATAAAATATCATCTTGTAACTAAAATAATATGGATTTATTTCAATCTTTATAATGTGATCATAAATCCCTTTTATCTATAAAAATTACATTAGATAACTTAGGGAATATATAAAATAAAGGGGTGAGATATAAAGCCCAGTAATGGAATAAACATGCTATTGAATCCTAGAATATGAGTTAAAAGGAATAATATGATATGATAAAATAAAAGGTACATGAATAATAATATAGAGGAATAATAGATAGAAAATTAAATCATAATATTAGGTAGAAATGGTAATTTGGATAAAACATAAGAAATTATATAAGAATAAGTCAAGGCTAACTTCCATGACAAAATCACATTGTGGACAGAGTCCTATCATGGGTTAACTTTACTACCTAATACTATAAATAATGTCCCATGAGGAAAAAATCCCAATAAATTATATAAGTATATGGTAAAACCATAATTAATTTTACCTGATTATGTGTTCCACAAAAGGAAGTCAATTATAAGGTATAAACATAAGAAATATCCATGGAATAAAAAAGGTTACAAAATACTATATCATAAATTTAATTCATTTTGTTAACATATATTTCGCTATAATTTCTGAAACAAATAAAAATTGATTCTTGAAAAATAAATTTAATATTTGGAATCAGGAGGTTCAAATTTGGTAAATATTTCAATTTCATTTTTATTCATAATAAATAATAAATGTGGAAAATTTTTATTTCAATTATAAAGGGTTAAACAAGTTAATAAATGTTAAAACTAAGGGATAAGGTTTAAAAATCAAGAAAAATATTTCCATTATGTACTAGGAAAAGGTTAATTCTACCATATCCATCATAAAATTTAAAATATTTTATTTTTTATCCACTTAACTTTTATTATGACCATTGTGTTATTTTAAGTTAAAATGTTTACAAACGTAACTCTCTCTCTATTTTAATATCATTAATATGTATTCAAATAGATGAAATGAATATATTAATGATTCTATATAATTATTTTTTAAAAATTTATTTTTATTTATTTTTATTTTATAGATCTATCATATTTCCTTTAACGCTTATGAAACACTGATGTGGTGCTTGTGTAAGCAATGGAAAAGTCAAATAAAGTATTTTAAAAATAGTAAATGTGATTTATTTTAGATGTATTATGGTTTTCCAATACATTAATGGATAATTATAATGTATATGTGTTTCTGAAATAGTTTATAATACAATTAAACTATATCTTGATGCCTTTAATATCAATATATATGAGTAGTTCCAAAAATGACCATAAATGGTATTTATTTTTTTAAAATTATTTTTAAATTATAATAAAATTATAAAAAATTATATTCACTTGATTGGATAGTAATTTTTTTAATATCATTCAAGTTTAATTTATAACCCACATTGAATTTTTAAAATTACTTTTTTGAACATTAGATAATGAAAATGTGTTATAATAATTGTAGTTAAACAAGCTTAATAATGGGGTTAAACCAAAGATAATGTTTAAAATGATATCCAAACGTGTATAATATTTAATTAATGATTATATTTCAACCTTATACTCCTTATTTTCAAATATATAGAATTCGGATCTCTTTTTAATGATTATGACACATGTTATATTAATATTTTATGTATCTATAAGTTTGTTATCCATCTCAATTATAAATGTTTATTTTCCCTTCCCTCTTCATCACAAATTGTGCACTAACAGATCAATAAATTCCTACCAAAATATCTTCCAAAACATCATCACTTTTTTTATAATTTATGTTATCTCCAAAATAACAACCTAATATGGATTAAAATGTAATCTAGGGTAGGTTTTTTAAATAAGAGGTATAATACTTAAATAAGAGTTTCTGGTTTATTTCTTCATATAACTCCATCAAACAATGCTTAACCATAATCAAATAAAAAAAAATTATCTTCCATATATTGAAATTTTATTATATTTTATTAACAACCTATATTCATCTTCTTTTCTATCATATGGGAAATGAAAACATCGCTCGTGTGTACGTATGGAGTACCACATCTATAGAGTGATGTGTTTTATTTTTCATCATTGTATCATAAGGATGGTTATTATGATTGATTAAATAAATATATATTATATTGACAGAAATATGATTAATTATATATAATATAAAACTTACCTTCTCTCCCTTCAACCCGTTTGAAAATGTTAATGTTGCTCATGTGTATGTGTAGACTACCTCCTCCTCGAAGTGATTTAATTCATTTTTAATGTCTGAATTTCATAGATAATTTTAAAATTATATTTAATGTACATATATTTTAATTATTTAATTATTAATATTTTGTATATGATGTATTCATTTCCCCTTTGACCATGGTCAAGATACTGAAGTTTTTTTGGAATTATGAACTAAATGTCCTCAAAACATAAGACATAAAGTTTACTTATTTTATTATTAAATAAGTATTGGTAATAAATGAAATAAAATGAATAATGATAGTGGAATAAAAATGGAAAAATTTATTTCTCATTTATAAAACTAACATACTTTCATTATTCACAAGTTATATAACATAAAAAATTATTCGGCGCATGTGGTAAGGTATTTTTCCAATAATTTTTTTTAATGTTTTCCATTCAAAAACTTTCTCCTCCATGTCAAAGTTCATAAAATGTGGATTTAATTTCCTTATGACTGTTTCAAATATAGATAAATTTCATTTTAAAAAACATTCTAATTTCATTATAAATTATTAAAAGGAATATTTTCAAAAACAAATTCATATTACTTGCTTTTGACATTTTACAATAGTTTAAAATGATTGTTCTATTTTAATGTATACAACATGAACATATTTTACCACCATCATTAACATTATTTTAATTTATTATTCCATTATATTTATACATGGTTATTTTCCAATATGTAAATCTTCTCAATATTCTGGTATTTTTTATTTAAAATTTTATAAAAAGAATAGTATATTTTTTCATGTTTTCAAAGAATTGTTTGATTTTTATTTTAATGGTGTTTTAATATATCTCAACATTTTTTGATGATTCTTATTTTATACTATGGTTATACTCTAATGATACAGCCCCACATATTTTTATTGATGGATTATGGGCCTATTGTTCTAGTTATTTTCTAGAAAAAATGTAAACATAGCACATGCTAGTTTTCTAATAAGAATGGTTATGTATATTATGTGTTAAATTGTTATTAATTTCATGTTTATGATGAATTAATTGGACTTTTTATATTATAGGAAGATCTTATTTTAGACCTTAATGAATCAGTTGGTCTAACAAGAATTTTTTTTGGATATTTGGTGTATATCTAATCAAATATTTATTATTTCATATCATGAGTCCATAATAGTATATTTATGATGTCTTGGCCTAAGGCCACGAATCAATGATTATAATATCAATCATTATGTATTCTGTAATTATGAAATATGTTTTTTTTATCCATGTGATTATTTATACTTTTATCCTTTAATTCTTTTCCATATTATAGTTGTTAGAGGTTATTTTAATCTATTATAATTTTATATAATAATAAAATGACCATTGATTTATAGGATTGTTTACGATACCCTATTTATAAAAGGTTTTTTTAAGGGATTGATTTCATGTTTTTTTAAAATAGTTATTAATTATGATTTTTTATTTTATTCTTTCTTATGAACTATTTTATAAAAAACTTTGGGGAAATATTGATTTGAAGAGTAAGAAAGTGATTATTTTAAATTCAAAGTTTATTATGAGAAAAAAACATCCTTATGTGATTTCATGAATTTAAATGGGATAAATTAGTTTCATATAATTTTAATATCCATTAATAATCTATATTTTTATCATCTAGTGCTTTCAAAAAAATTTATTAGGGCTTAAGGATAAGTAAGAATAATAAAAAAGATTACATTTTCATTATTGATATCCATATTAAAATATGTGAATTTTTTTTGAATGATATATGAGTTTAAATTAGAGAATACAATTTTTGTAGAATAAAATGGAAATTTAGTGGAATTTTACACTTTATATTATAAGGGATTGATATCTAATAATTTTACCAAATACTTTAAAACTCTAAACCAAAAATATTTTCAAAATCTATGAAACTGAAATGCTTGTAATAAATCATGTATTTATGGGTTCTTTAAGGTATAAGGCATTAAAATTGATATTAGAGGAATTGTTTAAATAACATTATAGGTTTGGATGGTTAGGATGAGGATATTTTAGGAGTTTTAGATAGACTCATTGGTTAATAATTCTATGGTAGAACAAAAAAATAATGAAATAGATACCCTTTCTAAGGTTTTATATTATGTGAGTATATTGGAAGACGTTCACATTGTTTTGGTAATTTTTTGAGGTATATGAAACCATTTTTTTACGTTTTTTGTAGTAAAAATTTTATTTGAAGAATAATTATTTATATGTTATAGACATAAGTTATAAGGTATTGATAGACTTTTGGGATAATATGATCTTTTATGTTGAGGTAATTATGGTTAATTTGGAAAATTGTGTTTTTACATTTTGGGAACATATGATTAGTAGTATAGATAACCATGTGATTGAAAAAAGATATGGTGGCTAAGTGATTAAATTTATTATTGATAATGTTTATTATACTTGGAATATTATATGATAAAGGTAAATGGAAATATTTTTATCTATGATTATATTTTATTAAAAAAATTAAATGATAACATATTTTTATGATGTATATATGATTTTATTTTGGATTTTTAGTGATTCTTGTTATTTATGGAATAGATTACCATATTTTTGAGATTGTATAATTAGAAAATATATATTTGGTATATGTTTTTATGATTGATTAATGTTATCCATAAGTAAATTTTAAATTTATCATAGAATAATAAGTGATCAAATATTTCTAATTTTTTATTTATCAACATTATTAGGAATATTTTGAATATTTTTTATATCATTTACTTATGTAATGGTTTATGTTAAAATTTTGTTGTTAATTTTGAGGTTTTGAAGGTTAATATTTTATTTCTCCATATGAAGGTTTATTGATATTTGGATATTATCTTAACTTGTGCTATCTATTTTTGGTTAAGATTAATAAATAGGTGCATCCGAAATAAATTTTTATCCATTTATGGATCATGTAATCTATTAGAGATTTAATTCATAATTTCTAGAATGAAAATTTCATCATGATCATGCCGATTATCATATAAGGAAGAAATTATGAATATGTAATGGGATGAAATCAAGTATGTCTATTTCATCAAAAATTTTCCAATGTTAAAATAATATCTCAATCTTAAGAAAATTTTAGTTAAATCTATAAAATATTTTATAGAAAGTAGTAGTCTTCTTCCAAGATATGTTTTTAGGAACTTATTTTCATGTATGAGTCCAATAGGGGTGCATGCATAATTATTTATATTATCTAGACTAAGAAATTAATGGTCACAATAAATTCCATGTCATATTTTTTACTATGTTAAGATATATTCATTTTACAGACTAAAATTCAAATTATCATAAAATAATATATAAAATAACGGGGAATAAAAAAAGACCAATATTTCAATATTTAATTATCCCATAAATAATACCATGTACAATAGTGTATACCACATGTAACACTGAGGTTAAACAAACTTGAACACACTATAGAAATATTATTATTTACAACCTAGCCATGGGTTTGGCATGCATGAATAGGATTAATCATATTAAGAAATATATATATATATAGAAATTTTTTCCTTAGTATAATTAATAATCAATTTCAAATTTGTTATCAATTATTTGGAAATGAAGAAAAAATATTTTGATGGTAAAAGATATATTTTTCATGATACTATTTTTCTGTATCAAAAGTATTTTTATTATAATTGATTAAATTAATCAAAATTGATAAATTATTTTAATTAAATAATTATATTATATATTATATTTAATTAATTGTAAATAATTAAATTATTATTATTAGTAAATAAATGATTATAAATTCATTTAATACTTTGAAAATAAATTTTATTCAAAAATGGGTTTTATCACATTTTTTCCATGTACATTATAATTAATTTGTATTAATTTTGAAAAAAATAAATAAATTTTTTCTATATCATTAAATATTAGTATTTAGAACAAATTTGTTTATTTTTCTAGAAATAATTATTTTTCACTGAATAGTGGAAAATGTTGATTTCTACAAAACTTTATATTATTTTCATTAATTAATATAATTTAAATGTTCATTAAATTTTTTATTTCTTATGGTTTAAAATAAGATTAATTTTATAATACATAATCTAAATAATTCAAAAGGAATAATAATTGTATTTGATTTTGGTATTAGTTCATTTTAATGCTTAAAAACAATATTTTAACAATTTTATTTGATTTTTTTTGTGAACATATATGAAAATTAATTTATAAAACATAATAAAATTGAATGTATAAAATTGAATTTAATATTTGGAATCAGGAGTTTCATATTTTGAAAATAATAAATTTTCAATTTTATTCATAGTGAATAAAAACCATGTTAAAAAATCCATCACCACGTAATGGTATAAAAAAGTTAATTAAGGTTACAAATATGGGATATAATCTCAAAATCAACCTAGAACATTAATTTATTTCATTGAATGGGTGTAACTACACCATAATATCATAACATAAAAAATATGTTATTTTTGTGCTATATTAATTTTATTATGAACTTTATATTATTTTATGTTAATAAAAATTAAAAAATGTCACTATTACTTTTAATATCTATAATATTTTGTAATAGGGGTAAAAATAAGGTATTACTAATTATAAATTTTAATTTTTAATATTAGTAAAATTTTCTTATGATCTAAATTTGTTTTTAATTTTTTGATATATTATAATATCCTTGAACCCTTATGTAATTCCAACACAACACTTATGAAAGTAGTATAAATATTAAATAAATAATTGAAAATAGATTAAAAGTATTATATTTTAGATGTATTATAGTGTTCTAAAAAAATCTTGGATAAATATAATGTATTTTTTATAGTGAAAGGTTTTATATTCAAATTAAATTTTTATCTAAATACCTTTAAATAAAATATATACATATAGTCCAAAAAATTAAATTTAATTCTATTTAATTTTAAAAAATATTTTTAAATCATTATAAATTTATAAAAAGGCTATCATGACACAATATGATAAGTTATTTTATATTATATCTTTCAAGGTTTATTTTTGTGCCACATTGAATTTTTAAAATTACTTTCATAAAACTTAAATAGTGAAAATGTGTTTCAATTCTTAAGGTAAAATAAGGTTAACGATTGTGTTAAAAAAAATATAAGGATTAAAAAGACACATAAACCAGTCTAAAATTGGTTGTATGATTTTTTTTTCAACCTTATACTCATTATCAATTATTATAACTTTTTTTAGAGTTATTTTCATGAGTTATAGAAATATTTTATTAATATTTATAGTATATAAATGTTTGATACCCACCTCACATTGAAAATTGTATCACATATTCTCAATTACACACACCTCTTGAGAAATTTACCTAGAATAATCACTTTAAAATTACATTCCCAGCATTCCTCCCCATGTCTTAAAGGATTTTATCTCACCAAAAGTCTGTCCAAATAAAGACTAATGTTTAATGAAAGGGACATTTTATAAAGTATAGTTATAATTATTAAGTGAGTGTTTCATGTTTATTTCCTCTTCTACCTCCTATACATATTTTTTACCATGATTAAAAAAATTAGCATCTTATAATTTTTTCATTATATTTTTACAACCCTTATTCAATTCCTTTATATCGATTTTTAAGGTAAAACATCACTCATTCATACATGTGGAATACCACTTCCCAAAAGTGATGTGTTTCATTTTTCATTAACAAATCACAAACATTTTTATTACGATGAATTTAATGAATATATATGATATTAGAGAAATAATTATGATTCTAGAATGATAATATTTTACTTAAATTCTATATCATCTTCCCATTAAAAATGATAATGGCACTCATGTTTACGTGGTCATTACCACCTACACAAAGTGATGTGATTTGTTTTTCATATCTTTATTTCATGGATGATTCAAAAAAAAATTATTTAATATATAAAAATTACAATTATTTCATGATTAATATTCTGGATGTGATATAAAAATGACCCCATTTACCAAGGTTATACTTCTAATGTTTTTTAGGAATTATGAATTGAACATCCTAAAAACATCCTACATAAAAACAATTAATTTTTAAAATAAATAATTCATCAAAAAATAAAATAAAAGGAATAATTATAAATGAAAAACATTAAAAAGGTTATTAATAATGTATAAAAAAATAATTTCTATTATTAATGATTTATAGAATATAAAAAATTATTTGGGACACTATGTAAGGGATTATCCCTTTAAAACCTTGTTTTAATGTTTTCCATCCAAAATCATTATCCTCCATGTACATGTTCATAAAATGAATAAATAATATTATTATTTATGTTTAATAGATGTTTAAATTTAATTTTCAACTAACTTTGACTTTTCTTGAAAATTATTAAAAGGAAACTTTTCAAATATTTTTCTGTATGGCTAACTTTTTTCAGTTTTATAAAACTCTTAAAAGAGAGTTTTTATTTAATATATACAACATAAATGGATTTCCCCACTTTCATGATTGTTCCTTAAATTTAATATTAATATAAAACTTTACATGGTTATCTAAAAAGATATAAAAAATTTCAAAATTCTAGAAATTTTTATTAAATATGTTATCAAAAGAAATGTTTTTTTTTAGCATCTTTTCAAGGAATGGTTCAAATTTTATTTTAATGGTATTTTAGATCTATATAAAAAACTTTTAATGATTATTATGATTTACTGGGGATAAAATCTAATGATATTATCTACCTTATTTCTCTATATTCTTTATGATCATGTTGTTCTATTTATTTACTGGGGAAAATTATAGTAGGTCATATTTTTTTTTCAACACAAAAAATTATATTTATTATTTGATAAAATTTTATTAATTTTATCCATAAGATCAATTAATTAGACCTTTTATGTGATTAGTGGGGCCTCTTATAGACCCTTGATGCATTTTTAGGTCTCATGAGAAAAACTATCATAGATTTTTTGTGTATGCATGACCAATTATTTATGATGTTTATGTGTAGGGCCTAGACAGTAGGTTAATGATATGTTAACACAAAGACTTGATAATATGATTATGATGTTTTTATTAACTCATTCCATAAATTTTAAATATATTATTTTAATCCATGTGATTGTTTATATTTTTATCCATGCAAATATTTCATGTTTTATATACTGATAGATTTTGTGGGAATATTTTTATTTCATCATATATGAAAATGAACATTGATTAAAAATATTTTTTATGATATATTATTGGTAAAAGGAAAATTTTCAAGGAAAATAATTCATGTTTTTCATGAAACCCTCTAAAATTATTATTCCTTCATTATGATTTCATGTGAATTTTATTTATAGAAATAATTTGTAAAAATATTAATTTTTATGAGAATATTATTATATTATAATCAAAGTTTATTTTGAGAAAAGGAAAAAAACCTTATGGGATTTCATGAATTTCAAATGGTTTCATGGTTTTATATTATTTTTATATCCCTTAAAATTATTTTTATTCTCATCCCATGATTTTAAATGTTTTCTATATGGATTGAGGATGAATATGAACTATAAAAAGGACTATCATTCCTATATGGGGATTTATCTTAACATAAGTGAACATGATTTTAATTAAATAGGAGTTTAAATATATGAATTATATATTTGTGGATTAAAATGGGCATTGAGTTGAAGTGTATACCTTGTATTATAAGGGATTGATAGGTAATATTTTATCCCCATTCTATAAAACTCTAAACCAAAATGATCATTAAAATGTAAGAAAGTGATACCGTTAATATATATCATTATTTATGGGTTCTTTAAGGTATGTGGAATTATATACATCCACTAGGTACTGAGGAACATCCTTGATAAAATATCAAAACCCTCAATCAGGTCATGAATTTGGGTATCTATATTAAGGAATTAAAAAAAATTATAATAGTTTAATTTTATGTTTTAGAATGGAAATACTATGGAATACTTGGATATAAGATGGAAATGAATTTATATATACCTATAAGAAGAAATAAATTTTCTAATTATTATGAAATTCATATTATGAGGGAGTTCGAGTAAACTAAGGGTTTGAGGAATTCATATAAGATATCTTATTTATTTTTATGGATAGGATTATAAACCAGAATTTATTGAGATATGTAGTGTATTCATGAATCATTTTACACATAAATAAAAATTATATATATGTGTATGGATTTTGGAAAATGATTTCATTAAATGGAACTGGATTCAAAATGGTTTAAACCAATCGTTATTTTGAGGTTACTTTTCAAAATATTTTGTTGAAATTATTTTGATAAGGTTTAAGGAAAATTGAATTTATATAATTAAATACTAAGGGAAAGTAACTAAATCCAATTAAACATAAAATTATAATGTGTAAGTGATGTTGAGATGTGACTTTAATTTTAGCAATTATTATATTATATTATTAGGAAGTTTTTTGGAAATTAGATGTTTTTTGTTTATTTTTGTGATAATTTTTTTATTATAATTTTATAAATCTATCTAATAAGATATATTATTCATTATTGGGGAGTTGGTAACCTAATATATGTATCTAATCTCTTTAATTATTTAGTTTATGTAATTATATAAATTTCAAAGAATGAAAATCTTGATAAGTTAATATAGGCATATTCATCCTTAATGTTAAATATTCATAACCCTCTTATGTTTAGAGAAAATAATAGTGCACAGGATTTAGGGAATTAGTAAAGAATAGTTATAAAATATTTTATTTCCTAGATGCTCGTGAATCTTTAAAGATAGTATTTATTAGTCACATGATATTTGGACTAACATGTAAATGGTGGGAGTCGATGAAATCAATGGAGAGACATGAATAAAATTCATTAGATGGCTTTTAAAATCAGTTTAATTTTATTTTTTACCCAAATATAAAAAATATAATTAAACCTATACATTTCGTATAATTATAACATGAAAATGTGAATGTTCTTGAATATATGAATCTCTTTGTCGAGTTGGATTATTCTATACTAGAGTTAGTGACTAATTATAACCTCAAATATGGAAGAATCAAGTTTTTTATTCAAATAATGATTTAAACAACTAAAAAATGAGGTTTATAGAGTGCAAGGACATTAATAGCACTAGGTAAAAACTCTGTTAAATACCCCCTTTGTTAGCTCTAAAAAGGCATTGTTAAAAGGGTCTTTAACATTGCTTTTTTTAGCACTATTAAAGGGGGTATTTAACAGCGCTAAAAAAGTGTGGTTAAAGGTGGGAATTTATCACCACTTTTTCAAAATCACTGATAAATGCCCACACTTTATAAGTGAATTAAAAAATTGTTGATAAATGGGGTATTTTATCAGCACTTGTAAAAAATGCTTATAAAGGGGGGTTTTATCAGTGCTTTTTTAGAAGCACTATTAATAAACCCCATTTATCATAACTTTTCTACAAGCACTAATAAAAGTATAATTTAAAAAAAATATTTCATTAAAAATAATATATTAATATATAAATATATTGATATTGATATAAATTTATTATATATTTTTTAAAATATGTTTTAGATACGGTAAATAGACATTTAAACTTAATATATAAGATACGTAGTGAAAATGGCTTATAAAATAAATAAAAAATATTTTTAATTAATATTTTTCTTATTATTACCAATTAATAGACATTTAATATTCATTTTAAGATTAAAAAATCAAAAAATCAATAAAATATGTAAAATAAGTTGAAAATGTGACTCGAACTTCAAAGGGCCATAACTTTTGATCTGGGTGTCCATTTGGGCTCTACCATATATCAAATCAAATATTGTGATGATATATATGCCATTGGTGACATTGGTAAACCTCTATCACATTTTTCAGGGTCTAAAAATTCCCATAAGGCCTAAAAATTTGGGTTTTTACTTAAGATACACTGATTTTTAATATTCGATGGCTTTTCAGCCTCATTTATGGGGGTCTTTTTCCGCTTTTTCTATGGGAACTGAATTTATTCCCAGGTATTGCATTTATATTTATATTATGGGTTTAAAATTTTAACATTTTTCATAATGAAATTCTATTTATAATTTAATATATCCATGTTTTATTATATTTACTTATATTAAATCACTCATATAAATACATATATCAACATATTTACGTGAGAATGTATATTCTAATATATCTAAATAAATAAATATTCTAAAATTGTATTTAATACAATATATTACCATTTTTTATATTATAAAAATATATTAATAATTTTTATATATACATATATGTGTGTACTAATAAACAAATATATATATATTATATTCTAGTATATGTAAATGAATATAATATATAATATATTTAAATATATTTAAATAAATATTAGTATATATATCACACACTCACATATATTATATAAATGTATTTAAACATAATTATATAAATATATTTAAATATATATATATATAAATATATATATATATATATATATATGAACTGAAATATCATTAAAAATACAGAAAAGCAACATGGTGTAGTGGTAAAGGCATTCCATATTCGAAGGATATGTGCAGGTTTAGAATCCAATAGGGCATGCATGAAGTCATAAATTCTAAAATCACAGATAAAAGGGATTTTGGGGTGAAAATTGTTGATAAATGGGTCATGAAAGCACTGATAAAGGGGTTCGGGCTCTCATGGACATCTAGAAAAAAATTACCCCCTTTAACAGCACTGATTTTATCAGTGTTAAAAATGAATTGTTAAAGGTCCCCTTTAATAGTTCTAAAAATAACTGATAAAAGGTACCTTTAAAAGTGATAAAAACGATGTTAAATGTTCCAGGCTTTTAACCACGCGCAGATTATCAGTTCTTTTTTAGCACTATTAAAGTCCTTTTTTGTAGTTGTGTTATTTGAAGGTAATTATATGGGACTTGCATATTTATATTGAGGAAGTAAATAAGAAAACATTATATCAATTGGATATGTTGGATACTCATAGAATGTTTTATTTTTTTCTCTATCAAATGAGGATAACAATTCTTCTAGTTGGTAGAAGAAGAGGTTTAATGACTTGTAATAGGAAAGTGGATTGAAAATATTCAAAATATTGTTATTTTTATCTAGTAAGGAACAAGTAATGATGAAAAATGTATGGCGATATAAAAAATTTATAGTGTGAGTTTCCAAATATACCAATTAGACTTTAGTTTTATAGAGATTGATGAATCTAAAAATTTTATTTATATTTCTCTCCCAAGGATCTAATGTAAAGGATTTATATTTTACACATTTATTAAGTTTTACAGTTGATAATTTTATCCATTGTTTGGGTAATTTCATATGATGATAAGTGGTAACTCTCATCTGGTCTATAAAAAAATAGAATCATGGGAAATTATTCACTTCAAAGCATGTACCATAGAATTTTTAAGCCATAATTGTGAAAATACAAGGTTTAATTTAAATTTCATGTACATTAATCTATTAATTCTTTGATATGGAAACATCAAATTCATTAACATTTACACATTTTATATATTATTTAGTATTTTATGTGTATTTAATGTCATATTATATTATTATTGACACATCCGTAGAGAAATTTATGATTTGAATATTAAAATCTTCATTTTCACAAAAATTATATTTTATATAGAAATCATTGAGGATTTTTTATGCTTGATATGGAAATGTATAACCATGTAGTTTACTTATATTAGTTTGTGATATATAAGGCTGAAAATAAAATGGAAATCCAAATTGTATGTACATTTTTTAGGGTGTTCATTACTAATACCCTCCCCAATCATAAAATAATGCATAGAAAATAGATCTTGTATTTCCTTCCATGAATCCAGGGGAATAGACAGTTTGAAAGTAGACAACTCCACATTCTTGTCTCTTTTTCTATTCCATTTCTATTTTATTATTAGTTTTATCCAAAAAGGTTTTTTAGTAGTTTTTAGGAGTTCTTATAGTGACCTAGTCATTTCAAATAAAGATATTATATCTTAATAAATTAATATTCAATACATTTCTCAAATTCATGATCAAGGACCATAAAGGTTTTGTGTCATTAGAGACTAGATACACAACTTTTTATTTCAATAATGATCATCAAAATATTCCATAAATAACTTCTTAAATATTAATATTCATACATATACCCCATATAATACCATTCTTCATAAACTGGGGAAGTGAAACATGAGAAATGGTTTCCTCGGATGCTCAGAAATTGTAAACATATGGGACATAAAAATAACAAGAGCATAAGGGTATGAGAACATGAGATAAATATTTGAAAAAAAATACCTTGAATACAATAGATAAAAATCATGAGTCATGTAATATATTATAGTTTTTAATAATTTAACACCCTATGATTTTATTGTATGTCTCTTTTTAAATTTAATCTCTTTGAAAGCTTACGTTTCACGAAACACCCTTCTTGAACAAACAATGAAATATTATTATAACATTTTTGTTAAATAAGAATAAATTAATAGTATTAAATATATTATTAAATTTATATATTATATACTTAAAAAATGTTTTTACATTTACCTAATATATTTACTGAACAGACGATGAGAACAAATCTAATTTTAGGCATAAAAATATGTACTTTTCAAAAGGCATTTTTTCGGCTTTTAATAGAGCACTTGTTTTAAAACTACGTTTTTTCACTTTTATGAATTATATTAGAAAAAAATGAAATTTAATTTTAAAAGATGAATTTTAAATTTATCTTAGGGTAATTTTTTGGTATTTTTCAAAAAAAATGATTTTCCACTATTGGTAAAAAATATTAATTTTTATAAAACTTTCAATCTCATTATATTAAAAATATATTTAGGATTTTAATTTGATATCAATTTAACTTAAGTAAAATTTAGTTATAAATAATACTATTTATTTATTTTTAATCACCCTTATACCTTATTTAGGTCTAAGTATATTTTTGGTCTTAAAAATCCATTTTCAATAAAACTATTTTACTTTGCATTTTGAAAAATTAATTTTAAATTAAAATCTATAACTTATGTATTTTTAATTTTGAAAAATGGATATAATATTTGGATTCCTATAGTTAAAATTTATTAAATATTTCCCTTTTATTTTTGACCAATATGAATAATAACCTTGGTAATTTTTGTTACCACAATAAAGGGTAAATTGGGTAATTTAGGATAAAATAAAATGGTAGGGACTATAAAATGACCCTAACACTTTCCTTGATTTAATTGGATAATTCTATTTTGTCCATTAAAATTATGGTTAAGTTATAAGACCATTTATGGCCATTTATGATGAGTTCTTGATATTTATAATATTTTATTTCAAGAAAAGTCAAAGATATCACATTCATATTTTTAATAACAATAACATTTTTGATATGGTGATATTCAGAAGTTATCTTTGAATATAAATATTCTTTTCAAATCTAAAGAAATTTTATTCATCATTGTAATTTATTTTTAATTTTTATTGGATAAAAAATTTTCTTAAATTATTTCATAATAGTGTTGTTGTAATTATTTTATTAATAAAAATATCAAATAAATGATATTAAAAGTATTAAAATGAATATAACTTGATAAAATTAATGTCATAAGCAAGTTTTCTAGATTAATTTTACATATTAGGAATTTATGAACAGATTTTTCTAAATTTTATCTTGTTTTATTAATTTTATTAATGACAATGTAATGAATTGTTCTTAAAATTAACATTAATAATATTTTATAATAAATAATATTTTATTAAATGATATAAAATTCTTAAAAATATTTGATTCATAAAATAGATTGGGATAAGGTTTAAAATTTCATCCATAACTCATTTATGTGCTGTTTTTCATTTTATAGTAAAAATATTGACCCCCAAAAACTAAAAAATCCATGTTGTTATAGTAAGAGTTAAAGATATTTAAATAAGGGTGTAAACCAAAAGATAAGGGTAAGAATGTGACCTAGACTCATACAAAAATTATTTTCTAAGTATTATTCCACCCTTATCACCTTAATATATAATTTTAGTTGTTTAATGACTATTTTTTCAAGAAAATAACTTATATATTATTTAAATTAGAGATAGCTAAAAAATGTCACTCTCTTTTTATTTAATATCTTTTAAGTGTTTACATATGAAAAAAATTAATATATTAATGAACCTAAATATAAATTTTTATATTAATGAAATTATTTTCATTATATAAATTTATTTTTAATTTTTACAAGTTTTATAATTACCTTAAATGCTTGAGAAATACTAATACAGTATTTATTTAATTAACAAAAAATGATTTTAAAAATATTAATTTTTATATAATTTAAAATATTTAATATTTGAAATAAATTTTATAGAGATATATGACATATTAAATTGGTTTTAAAGTGTTATATACTAATTTCCCATTTTTAATGTATTTGAATTCAAATTACATGAATAGTGTCAAAATTGACATTAATGATAATTTGTCAAAATGATATTTTATTTAATTATATAAAATTTATAAAAAAAATTATCTTTGAACATGTGAATGTAATATAGTTAAAAAATCCTAAATATTTCATTTATGAGTCATTTATAGTAACATTATTGACCATTTATAATTAAAATAGTGGTTACCACGGTTATGGTAAAAAATAACTAACCAAGGGGTAAATAAAAATAATAAGGATTAAAATGATACCAAAACATTTCTAATTTTTGTTATGGGATTAGAAACATAAACTATCTTATATTCTAATTCCTTTAAATTTGAGGTCATTTTTAATGATAAATTAATTTATTATAATTTAATATTTTGGGAAATTCCACAAGTGCCCCTCACAACAATTATAAAAGGGATCCTCCTCTCTCACTTATTAACAATAGTTTAATTCTTATATATCTACCAAAACCAGACCATTTCTCTTTTAAACGTAATTTTTTAAGGTATAAGGGTTTTTTTCCTCCAAAAAATCATCCATAATGTTTTTAAGAGGATATATAATGAAAGTTCACCAAAGAGGAGGTAATCATCTTTACAAATCTTTCAAGTTCATTTCTTCTTCTACTTCCTATTCATGTGTTTTTCCATACTAAAATAATAAATAAAGTATAATATTTATAATTAAATTTTATTATGATTATTATATATCCATATTCCATATTTTATCCATTCTATGAAAAATGAAAGAATTTCACGTGTGTACGTATGGCTTATCATCTCCATATTGTGGTGTAATTTTATTTTTCATTACCATTTTACTAGAATGGTTATATTTATGGAAATTATGGATTTATATAATAATTATGAAATGATATTGATTTTGAAAGATTAATATACCATCCACGTCCTTTCCCTTTCATCCCTATTTAAATGATATCATTGCTCCTATGTACGTACAGCTTACCGTCTCCATGAAGTGATGTGATTCATTATATATGTTCATCATTAAATAATGGTTGTAAAATTTATATAATGATTAATATTATATTTATAAAATTATTTTTATGTAGATGATGGATCTGTACCCTCTTCAAGAGAACTGATACTTTCAATAAAAAACAAGAATTGGAAAACAAGGTAATTAACACCTAAAACACTGAAATAAATAAAATACTTGTAATAAAAGAGTGGTAAAAATTTATAAGGTGATAATATATGATATAATAAACATTAATAATATTATTTAATATTTTAATAATATGTTTAAAACTATTATAAATGAGTTTCAGACACATGGAAGAAATCGGACCTAAGGTAAGATTTTGTTTCACAGTATCATCATTATTCGGGATTGTTTCTATTTAAGTCTCCATTGGGGAATATTTCTCTTACATGTCCATGTTTTCTAAAATATTTAAAAAATACTCTTCTTCTATGAATGTTTAAGTTATTTTTTTTAACCATGTTTTAATTTTTATAAAATGGTTTGAAATGAATCTTTTTTTCATTTTCCAAACAAGGTACTTTATGACATTTCCAAAAAAAAATATAGAAGGATTGTTTTTTTAACTTATAAAACATGAATTTATTTTTCTATCATAATGATTCTATAATTATTTTAATATTCCGTTACAATTTAATAAGGTTTTTTGAAGAAAATTTTTTATTTTATAATTTCACTGCTTTTTAAATAAATGGCTTCAAAGTAAAAAAGGGTGTTTCTCTCAAAAAAATTGTTAATGATTTTTTTACAGTATTTTAATCTATGAAAACACCATTTGTTGAATATTATTTTTAATTGAAGTTTATTTCTTTTTATATCATCTACCGTATTTTATTAAATTTTTTATGATCATTTTTACTATAGATGTGCTGTTTTTATACCATTTATGTTTTATAGTTAGAGTATTAACACTTCATATGCTAGTTTTTCAATATAAAATTTTATGTTTTTTATGTTTCACCCCTGTCATATAAGGAATGCATTGGAATTAGTAAGTAGCAGGAGTTCCTTGTTATATCCCCTTGATGCATCAAAAGGTCCCAAGAAACAAGCAATATTGGGTATTGTCCAAGGCCTTACCCATTTATGTATGGTGTCTTGGTAGATCCCTTGATGGTATGTTTATGATGCCTTGTATTATACATTCTATCATTATAAGATTAGTTATTGATAATCCATGTGATTATTAGATTAGTATAAAAAACATGGTTAAGTTTTATTCTCATGATATTATTTATATGGAATCATTTGATTATCATGTATTACTATCATATTATGCTCAATATTATTTTTTTAATGGTATAAGTTTTTAGTTATTCACTTTTCATTATTTTTTATTCTTTTCTATGATCCCTTCCATTATATTCTTACCCTTACCGAGCATCTAATCTCACCCTTTTCTTATATTTTATTTTTTACAAGATGCCAAGATGTATATTATATTTGACATATAGGGATAATCTAGTAGAATATGGGTGTTTTCAATGGAGTTAATATGATGTGTTTTATTTCAAGTTATAATGTATGATTTATGTATATATTTGGTTTTCCAAAAATATTAAACTATTTAGTCCTTTGGGATGAGATTTCATATACCTGGTGCCAATGTAATAATGTAGACATCAACTCTGGTCTACTGTTGTTGGGGTATTTACAGTTGATATCAGATAAAGTTTATTATAAACCTTAGGAACTATATTTAGGAAAACATATATTAGAGGATGAATCCCTGTGATATAATTTTGAAATATTCTAAAGAAAAAAACAATCTTATGATTTAGATATTAGTTATACCTAAATTTTAAATTTAGGTTATTTGATTAACTGGTTCTAAGATTATACACTATGTTTCGTAATTTTATGATCTAATATAGTGTTTGTCAGCCTTTAGAAATGTTACCTAGAAGAAGGAATTGGAACCTCATTAATTCACATAATCTAAAGAGTAATAATGGTAATTTCTCCAATGGGTTTAAGCCAATATTTCGAAAAAAACTAGTCTCCCAAACATTATCATCATATTAGTACATAGTATCATGTAATATTGAGATATTGAAATAATTATCTAAATATTATGGATTTAGAAGTAATCACAAGAACAAGAGTATAATAGGGAAAAATATGGATAAAGGAAATAAGGGAGTAAATTATTTTCCCACATGTGATAATTTTGGAAAGAAATACCTTGTTACTTGCTAAAAAGGAATTGGAATTTTCTACAAGTGTAGAGAGAAAACACATTGTGCTTGTGATTTCAAGGGTAAGAAAAAATTTTCAAATGTACAATTGGGAGATGGGAAACTATGAAAATCAATGTCTCAAACATCAAAGTAATATACCTCAAAATAGGCTAATGGATCATGTTCAAGCTTATGCTACTACCACAAAAGAAGAAGAAAGATTAATATTCCTATACATGGAATAAATAATTATATTATTTGAGTATTTTATCAATAATTATCTATTTATAAGAATCGTGATATATATAAGGATTGTACTATAGTTATTATTCTTTAAGGATTTGGAAGCATGTGATGAATAGCACCAGTAACCAAGAGAAGTAATTTTTTTGTAAGTTGATCTTTTGGAAAACATCTGATTTAGGAAAGATAGCCCTAAATATATGATTGATGTTTAGATAATAATAAATATTTTTTATGGGATATTATTGGTGACCATATAGGTGGTTAATGATTTTATGGTTTATTTTATGTTTTCTGAAATTATTAGATGTTTGGATTTAAGGAATATATTCAACAACTTGATATTTAAATTTTAAAATCATGCATGTTTTAATTAAGGTATTAAGGTGTTCAATATATTCATATAGTTTGTAAGTGAAAATAAGATCTATCTTATTTTGGGGGGGGGGAATATAATGTTAAGTTGATTTTTGAAATTTAGTGGCCTTCATTGTAAACTTTTGGTCTTTTAATTTGGATAAACATATGTTGGATGAGTCTTAAAATTAACTACTTATAAAATAGATTAAGTTGAACATTGGATGTTATTATTTGAGGTTAAAGTATGACTTATTGGATATTATGTAATAAAAGTTTTGGTTTAAGTAAAAATTTACAGGATGAATGAATTATTTGTGGACCTTATGATTTGTTAAATGTTATTTAGGCATAAAAATTTGTTTTGAATAACCATTTCTATATTTCATAAATGAAATAGAAATAGATCAAAGAATAACCAAAGGAATAAATTATACTTATGACATAGAAATAAATTAGGTGAGTTTATTTTATAAAGTAATTTATATAGATAGTAAAAGAATCCCTCAACTCAAGGAAAATAATTTTGGAAAAAAATATTATATGTTTACTTTTGTTTCTAAGAAATCAATGGTCTGTTAATTCATCATAGATTTGTGAATTTATTGTGGTTAACTTTCTAATGACCATATTCTCTATCAAAATATATTAGAACTAAATAGTTATATTTCTCTTCTAAGAACTTCTTTTTACTTCCTACTAAAGTTATATTATGTGAAAACCTAATTTTTTGGTAACCTTCACATTTCTCTTTCCCTCTTATTAAGAGGAAGTTTTATTAACCCTATTAACAATGTGGGTTTCTCACAAAGGAATTTTCAAATATAGACCATTAATTTGAGAAGTGAAATTTAAAATTATGTGGATTTAATTTATTGAAGTATGGTAGAATGTAACACCCCAAGATTTTATGTTATGTCTTTTTTTAAATTTAATCTCTTTGATATCTTATGTTGGACACAACATCCAACTTAAACAAATAATGAAATATCATTATGACATAGCCATTAAATTGGAAAGAATGAATATTATTAACCATATTATGAAATTTATATATTATATACTCAATAAAAATTTTCAAATTCATCCAACATATTTTATAGTCATAAAAAAATAACAAATCTAATTTTATACATAAACAGCTGTATTTTTCTAAACGCAATTTTTTCACCATTTAATAGAATACTTGTTTTTAAAAAAAATTGTCACTTTTATAAAATATATTTAAAAAATAAAGTTTATTTTTAAAATCATAATTTTAAAATTATCTTATGGTTAATTTTTTTATTGTTCTGAAAAGAATTATTTTCCAATGAATGGTGAAAATTTTCAATTTTTATAAAATTGTCAATCTCATTATATTAAAAGTATCAATATGATTTTAATTTGATATCAATTTAACTTAAGAAATATTTAGTTATAAATAATCTAATTTAATTAATTTAAGTAATATTTATACCATATGTTTGTATAAGTAAATTTTTGGGCTTAAAAATGCATTTTCAATAAAATTGTTTTTATTTGTGGTTTTTAGAATTAATTTTAAGTTAAATTCTACAAATTATTTGTTTTGAATTTTGAAAAATGGATGGAATATTTTTATTCTTGTGTTAAAAATTTATAAAGAATGATCCCTTTATTTTTAACTTATTAAACAGTAAACTTGGTAATTTCTGTTATCGCGATAAAGGGTAAATTGGGTAATTTAGGTTAAAAATAAAATTATAACTACTATAAAATGACCCTATAATTTTCCACAATTTTATTTTATGATTAAATTTCATCTGTAATAAAATTATATTCTATTATAGTTCCATTTATTTCCATTTTAATGGAGTTATGATATTAATAATATTTTATTTAAAGAAAAGTCAAAGATATCGCATTCATGTTTTTAATAACCATAACATTTTTAATATAGTGATATCCAGAAGGTATCTTAGAATATAAATATTATTTTTAAATATAAATTAATTTTATTCATAATAGTAATTTATTTTTAATATTTAGTGAAGAAATAATTAGCTTAAATTCTATCATAAGACTAATTTAGTAATTGTTTTATTAATATAAATATCAAATAAATAATATTAGAAATTTTAAAATAAATATAATTTGATAAAATTAATTTCATCCATGAATTTTATAGAATAATTTGACATATTAGAAATTTATTAAAAAAATTAGAATTTAAATTGTCTTATTTATTTTATTAAAGAAAATGTAATGAATAGTTCTTAAAATTGACAATAATCATATTTTAAAATAAATAATATTTTATTAAAAGATATAAAATTCCTAAAAATATTATATTTTTCCAAAGGATTTTTATAATGTTAAAATTTTTATAAATGAGTCATTTATTGGAATTTTGTTATTTTATAGTAACAATATTGACTCGTAGAGAGTAAAAATCCATGTCATTAAGGTAAGAGTTAAAGGGATTAAATAAGGGTTAAAACCAAAATATATGGGTAATAATGTGACCTAATATTGTATAAAAATTATTTCATTAAGATTATTCAACCCTTATCACCTTAATATCAAATTTTAGTTCTTTAATGGTCATTTTTCCATGAAGATAACTTATATATTATTTAAATCAAAGATAGTTACAAAATGTCACTCTATTTTCATTTAATATCTTTTATGTGTCCAAATGGGGAAATAATAAAGATATGAATGAATGTAGATGTCTATTTTAATCTTAATTAAATTATTTTAGTTATATAATTTTAATTTTAATTTTTATAAGTTTTAAAATTACCTTTAATTCTTGACAAATTCTAATAGAGTATTTATTTAATTAATAGAAAAATAGAATAAATGATTTTAAAAATATTAATTTTGATATAATTTGAAATATATAATTTGTTAAATACATTTTATAGATATATATGACATATTAAATATTTTTTAAATAATTATATTCTAATTTTCCCTTTTTTGATATATTTGAAGTCAAAATAAATGAATAGTGTCAAAATTGGCACTAATGATAATTTATCAAAATAATATTTTATTTAATTATATAAAATTCATTAAAATATTATATTTGACCATTTGAATGGAATATTTTTTAAAAAATTATAAATATTCCATTTATTATTCATTTATAGTAACATTATTAACCATTTATGATTAAAATAGTGGTTACCATGGTTATGGTCAAAAATAACTAACCAAGGGGTAAATTGAAATAATAAGGATTAAAATGATACCTAAACTTGTCTAAATTATATTGGTTGATAGGATTAAAACCCTATAATATCTTTTCTTCAAATTACTTTCTATTTGGAGGCATTTTTAATGATAAATTAATTTATCTTACTTTAATCATTTGGGAAATTCCAAAAGTGTCTCACACCTCAATTATTAAAGGGCACATCCTCCCTCACTTATTCACTTAAATTTTAGCATTATAGATTGACCAAAACCTGAAACTTTCTCTTATAAACACCCTTATCTAATCTATAAAATCTATTTTACTTCCAAAAGACCAACTATAGTGTCCCTAAGAGGATATCTAAAGGAGGTTCGCTGAAGAAGAGGTAATCATCTTTACTGACTCTTTCAAGTTCTTTTCTTCTTCTAATAACTATTAATGTGTTTTTTCCATAATAAAATAATAAATAAAGAATTATTTATATACTTATATGTTATTATGAATATGATAAATCCATATTACTCCTTTTATCCATCCTATAAAAAATAAATGTATCATGTGTGTGTACGTACGGCTTACCGTCTCCATGTTGTGGTGTAATTTTTCTCATCACCATTTTACTAGGCTAGTTATAATGATGGAAATGATGGATATATACAATAATTATGACATGATATTGACTCTGTAAAATTAATATACCATCCAATTTCTTACCCTTTCAACCATATAGAAATGATATCATCGCTTGTGTGTATGTACGACTTACTTTTTCAATGAAGCAATGTGATTCATTATCTATATTCAATATTTAAATAATTGTTATAAAATGTATTTAATGATTAAATATTATATTCATTAGATTAATATTTTTTATATTATGTATTGGTATCATATGAAAGTGAAGTAGGACTTTTAATACAAAAATTCATGGTAAAATAGGGCAATTGACACCCGAAATAGTGAAATAAATAAATTTTATTTAATAAAAAAGTGGTAAACTTTTATAATGGGGTCATATATGATATCATAAACATTAATAATATTATATTATAGGTTAATAATATTTTTAAAACCAACATACATGAGGTTTAGACATGTATGGAGGAAATCAGAGTTAAGGTACGGGTTTATTTCACAATATCATCATTATTTAAGGTTGTTTATACATAAGCCTCCACTTGGGAATACTTATCTTCAATGTACATGTTTTCCAAAAAGGTTTTCAAAAGGGGTTTTATTATTATCCTATGAATATTTAATGTCTTTTCTTACCTAGTTTTGGATTTTTATAAAATGGTTTGAAAGGAATCTTTTTATCATTTTCCAAATAAGGTATTTTATGTCTTTTTCAAAAAAAATACAGATGAAATGTTTTTTTAGCTTATGAATAATGAATGGATTTTAAAACCTTCATAAAACCATAATTATTTTATTCTTACATTAAAATTTTACAAGTTTCTATTCAAATAAAATGTTTTCCTTTATAATTATAAGTCATTTTAAATAAATAATTTCAAAGTAAAAAAGGTGTTTCTATGAAAAAAGTAGTTAATGGTTTTATTAGAGAATTTTAATCCAGTAAACACCCTTTGTTGAGTATCATTATTAATTTAAGTATATATCTCATGATAACATTTAAAATATTTTATTTAATGGTTTATGATCAGTTTTATTGTGGATGTTCTATTTTGATACAATTTATGGTTTATGGTTAGAGTAATCACATTTCGTAAGATAGTTTTTCAATAAAAATGTTTGTGTTGATTATGATTCACCCTTTTAATATGAGGAATTCATTGAACTTAGTAATTGGAGTGTGGGGCCCTCTATAGCCCCTCAATTCATCATTATTTCTTATGAAAAAAACTATATTGGGTATTAACCAAATCCTTACATGTTTATGTATGGTGTCTTGGTCAAAGCCTTGACAGTATGTTTATGATGTCCCTCATTATGAGATTAGTTGTTGATAATCCATGTGATTATTCAATTAGTATAATATACATGGTTAAGTTCCATTCTCATGTGATTATTTATATGGAATCATTTGATTATCATTTATTATTTCCATATAATGCTCAAGATTATGTTTTAATTGCATGTGTTTTTAGTTATTCACCTTCCCTAATTGTTTGTGCTTATTTATGATATCTTCAGTTGTATTCATACCCATACTGAGCATCTGATATCACCCATTTCATATGTTTTATTTTTTAAAAGATTCCAAGGTGTATATTATGTTTGATATGCAGGTCTAAGCTAAGTTAATAGGGTTGTTTTCAATAGAGTTATTATATTGTATTTTATTTCAATTTGTAATGTGTGAATTATATATGTACCTAGTTTTAGAAAACTACGAAACTATTCAGTCCTTTGGGATGAAATATCTATTAACTATTACCATTATAATAAATTAACCACCAAATTTGGTCTACTGAGGTTTGTATCTTTACACATAAAACAAAAATCATAAATTAATAAAATAATTTGATCCATGAGAACATAAAATTTTCATAAGAATTATATTTTTGGCCCACACATATGTATGGAAAATATCATTTCAAGGCTTCCCACTAAGAAATTCATAAAATATTAGGCTCAGGCTATCCACCAGTGTATATGATTTAGTATTGGGATAAACACATATGTACACTATTTTTGTCTTGAGATAACCTCCCATGTTCCCTCTCTCATTCTTGGGATAACCTTCAGTGTACCCTCATTTTGGATTGGGATAACATCTTGTGTATCCTTTAAGATCATAGGAAATTAAACATTACCCTATGTATTAGAGGGAGATATAGGTCTCAACCAACACAAATTTAAAATTATTAATATGTATTCCATAAAGTCATAAAACATTCATCATATAATAACCCATGAAATTTAACAAGTTTCATAAACATTTCATCATATAATAACCTATGGAAAATAAATTTGTTTATTAAAATTTCATCATTTCATCGTAGTATAATTTGTGTAAAATTAATGGGTTTCATAAAACTATTGTCATAATAAGCATAAACTATCTAGTGAAATAATAGGTATTATATCATTGGATTATATTTATAAGGACCCAACCTTAAACATTACATATTATAGTTATTTTGAATAATATAAATCACATTATTTTCACAAAGATCATTTAGGAATACAGTTTTACAGAATTAAAACAAACTCTTACATAGTAAACTTATACATTACAAGTGGACACTTATACTCAGTATCCATTTTTTCGCCAAATGAAATCCTTTTTAAAATCAAACAAGTTTTATTTTCAAGATACATCTTAAATACTTTTTTCATGACATATTCTTTGTCCTTAACAATATTAAGACCTGTGAAAAAAATTAAAAACATAGGATGAGCACCAAATTATTATTAAGGGACATAAATAATATAAATCGTTAGTCCAGTGAAAACATGAAAACCCATTGAAAATATTTTTATAAAATCTCATTAGGTTGCATAGAAAAATAATATATATGCCTTAGTACATCATTACCATAGCACTCTTAAATTAACCCTTAAAAATGGAATAACTATATGGTCGAATTCCATCTCCAGAGTACCCATGTAATTGGAGATCTATAATGGGGTTTGCCATTCGTATAAGCTATATCAGGCTCACCCATTACTCATGAGATATAGTGGGGATAAACCCTTCATATAAGCTATATTGAGCTCACCCATGATCTATAATGGGGATAAATTGTTCATATATCATGTCTAATAACTAAATAATGAATAAAAAACTTTATCACTCTTCTAAACCCTTGATCAAAACACTTTCAGATATCAAAATACCCTTTTCTTGTAAAAATCAATTTTAAAATATAAAAAACACTCACATAATAATGAAATAATTTTCTTTGAAAATAATTATGAAAATTTATAAATAAAATGTTAAAGTAATAAGGAATCATTAAATTAGTATAAACCACTCATGTTTTATAAGTTAGAAAAACATTCTCTTTGACCTTTTTAAAAAGAGTTGAAAAGGGAACTTTAAAAAAGGGTTTTAAAAATAAATTCCTTTACATAAAACCTTTAAAAAGATTACTTTTCAAAAAAAATGATAAAAATTAGAAAATTAATATTTTAAAAAAAACATTTCCATATAAATACATTCATAAAAATCATTTTAAAAACATAAACATGAAAGATAAATATTTAGAAAATAAATATTTAAAACATCTAAAATAAGGTTTATTTAAAAAGTCCCTTATCTTGAGTCGGACTCATCACGTACAATCATTATATTAATAAATAATAAAATTAGTATAATTATTTAAATTATAATATTTTTCAAGTTTATTATTCTATTTATATCACTTATTATCTTGTTATAACAATTACTTAATTATTTAAATTCATGTCATACATTTTGTCAATATTTGGAACTTGAGTCCAGAATGAACTTGGTATGATGTCAATAGTCAAAGTGGTCATAATTAGATAACCTCAAGAATAATATTAATTACATAATAATACCTTTTATACATAAATTATACTTTTAAATCTATCTATTACATAGGGATGTGAAAAATGAACTGTGTTGCAATCATGGAGACGGAAAGCAGTATGTACGCATGAGTAACATTTTCATTTTTCAATGATCATTATGAAAAAAAGGTAAGTATTATTTTATCTTCACATAATTATCATAACTTAATTAATATCATATTAGTAATTTAAATATTCTTATATATATCATTCATGTAATGTGGTGATGAAAAATGAATCGCATCGCTTTGTGGAGGTGATAGATCACACGTACGCACGAATGACGTAATCATTTTCATGTTCTTGGAAAGGTAAGAAATTAAATGATATGTTATCTCTTAATAATGATATATATTTCATTAATATAATATATATAATATTTAATTCTATCATTGTCACTATTCTTGAGACACAATGATGGAAAATGAATTATATCGGTTCGTGAGGTGTTAGTCTGTCATACACACAAACGATTAATTGTTTTCCCATTTGACGGAAGTGGAGATAGATTTAGGTGATGATATTAACATAATAACATCTTAGTATATTAATTATATTATATTTATTATTCCACCATGGTGGAATAATATTTTTAAGGAAGTGTAAGAATAATTAAAATAGAAATACTTAATTAAAACGATACCTCTTCTTGAACAATCTTCTTGGATTAAAACCTTAACACCTCTAAGGTGGGAGTTCTGTCTAAAATATTAGATCTAGAATGTGGGGAGGTATTTTAGGAATGTATTTTGGTAGATACTGTCTAAAAAAATTAGGTTTTTAGGTGTGAATAAAAGAGACAAATGGGTGCCCTTTTATAGGAGAGGGGAGTGGCACTCTTAGAATTCCATGAAGTATTAAATTAATATAAATTAATTATCAATTAAAAATGAATCTAAAGTGATTTATTTAAAATATATCATTATTATGGGTCTAAAATAAATCATCCAATAAAAAATATATAAATTTTTACTATTTTTTAATCCTTATCTTTTTGTTTTAACCCTTATTTAACCTCTTTAATTATTACCGTGAAAACATGCATTTTTTCTACTTAATGATTAATATTATAACTATAAAATGCCAAAAGACCAGTAAATGAGTAACTAATAACCTTTTATGAATTATACCAATCAGGTGGATGAATTTTATATTTTAATTAATTTTATATCATTTAATAAAATTTTATTTATTATAAAATATCATTTATGTCATTTTTGACACTATTCATTACTTAACTTTTTAAAAATATCATTACAAACTGATATCTTATAACATAATTTTTTAAATAATAAATAACATGTAAAATTAATCCATTAAATTCTGTTATTATATTAGTTATATCAAATTATATTTATTTTAATATTTTTTATATCATTTATTTGATTCATCTACTAATTAAACAATTATTATATCATCATTGTGTCACTATTGAAGGAAAATATTTTCTTACTAAAATTTATAAATAAATTACCATGAAGTATATGAAAAAAATTTATTTCTAAATAATATTTATACTTAAACATTTTCCTTATATAACCCCATACTAAAAATATTTCTCCTAATAAAAATAAAAGTATGAAAAAATTGACTTTCATTTGAATATAATATTATAAAGGATATATTCTCATCCAAAAGGCCATAAGTGGACTCATAAAAAATAATTTAATTCTTAGGGATGAAAAATACAAATAAAATAAAATTATAAAAAGTTTTAGGGTAATTTTATAATATTATCTTTACACTTAATTACCTGATTTACCCTTAATCATGGTAATAAAAAATATTAAAGTTATTATTCATATTGTCCAAAAATGAAAGGGAACTATTTACTATATTTTGAACATATAAATACAATTATTTAATCCATTTTTAAAAATTTAAAACGCATAATTGGCTAAAAATAATCCCATTGACGGATCGAGAAAACAGGTTTTTAAAGTCAAAACTTTTAAAAGATTGAAATGTTTTTATATCCAAATTTAATGTGAAATTGATTCAAATGACCTAAATTGTATTAAATTATAAAAAATTAATCTAATTATACTATAAATAATTTGAAAATATAATTTAACACTATACATGAATTTGATGAAAAAGCTTGTTTCAATTGTAATGCATTATTTTTTCACTATTCGTCAAAACGTGAAAATTATTAGAAAAATATAAAAAATCCAACCAAGTAAATTTTTATATTCCTATTTAAAATTATACATTTATTTGTTCAAATATAATTTATAAAAGTGGAAAAAACTTGATTTAAATCAAGTGTGACTTCAAAAGTTAGCAAAACTACCTTTTTAGAAAAATACTTCTTTTATACATAGAATTGGATTTGTTCTTATATATTCTCTATAAAACACTTAAGATGAATTTTAAAAATTATATTTAATATATTATATACATATTTCAATAATATAATCCAACAAGAGTGATTTATTTATTTATTTATATAAATAAACTTGTGCACATTTAAATAATTTTTTTAAAAACATTTTCTTTTATTTTAAAAAGGGTTTTACATTCATTTATAATTAATTGTTCAATTAATTATATATAAATTTTTAAAAAATATTTTCATAATTCAGTTAATTATATTCATAATCGACATTCTACTGGTTAGTTTATAATAGTGACATTTAAATAATAATATTTAGTTGTTCGTTTAAGCTCGATGTAGTGTATTATGTATCCTATCAAACATAGTGTTTACTTTTAAAAATGTGGTATGATAAATTCTCCCACTTTTAATAAATTGGTTCCTCACAATTTTAATTCAGGGTCAAAAACTAAGGGTTTGACTTTTCTAAATACCTTTTTTGAAATCACACATTAAAAAAGAATTTAATGAAACTTCCACTTTAAAATAAATAAAGAGAAGTAAAAAATTTCACTTGAGATAACACATACTAGGGTTCCATATTGGAAAACATGTACATGGAAGAGAAAAATAACTATCGAGTTCTAATGGATAGTGACATCTAAGATGATCATAAGAAAGTTAACAATCACAAAACCATAAAATATGTGATGGGATAGAAAGTCATTGATTACTTAGTAAGAAAAGTAAATGGATAATGTTTTTAAGATATGATTAATATCGTTATGGAATTATTTTACTACCTGAACTAGGAACATAATGAAATATACTTACTTTACAATTATAATTTCATCCATTAAGATTAACTTCTATAAAATATTATACCAAAAAATTAATTATCCTAATAATCATAAAGATATGCTAACCCTTTCCATAAAAAACTTGAATCACAATAATTCCAAAATAAAATCATAGATTATTAAAAAAATATAATTCCACCTCAACTTATCAAATAAAATCCCTCAGTATCCGGTTTACCTTGATCTTATAAGATTCCCAAAATAGTAAATGTCTTCTGAAATAACATTAATCACTTAATAACCAAATCATTTTCCAATACCAAGGTTATTTATTTGATAAAACATATATTCCCAGAATAAAATTATTGTTTATCTATAAAATTTTTTAACTAAAAATAGAAATTAAAGCTAACTGGGACATCATGCAGGCCCCTGGTAGGTGATGCAACCTTGTCGCACTTCAGGTGTGGGTTCAAAACTCACACCCTTGTTGGGCATGACAGGTTATCACTAATCATGTAGGTTGTTTTTTTCAAAAACAATAAAATTATTATAACATTCCAAACATATGATAAAGTCCTTAAAAATAACCATAACATGTTTTAACCTCAAATTTTGTCTCATGACTTTCATTTTACATCCTGAAAAGTAATAACCCATAAATACCTCAAAAATAAATAATGCTAAAAAAATTGTTAATAACTTTACAATTTCATACCTTAAATCCACAAAAGGGGTTTCTAATAGACATAAATTATATCAACCTGAAAAATATTAATCCATGATGATATCCATAACTCTTAAGAAAACATCATAATCTCCAAATTTGTTTAAACCATATTCTGGTTCCAACTATAAGGAGCTGGCCTTAAACATTACATATTTTAGTTATTTTTAAAACTATAAATAAAATTATTTTACCAAAGATATTTTAGGTCAATAGTTTTAGATAATTATAACAAACTCTTACATAGTAAACTCGTATATTACAAGTGGATATTTATACTCAGTATCCATGTTTTCACCAAATGAAACCATTTTTAAAATCAAACATGTTTTTTTAAATACACATATTAAATACATTCATCATGACATATTATTTGTCCTTGCCAATCTTAAGACCTATGAAAAACATTTTAAAACATGGTATGAGCACAAAAATCTCATTAAAGGACATAAAGAAGTAAATTTTTAGTCCGTTGAAAATATGAAAACCCACATAAAACCTATTCTTAAAAACTCATTAGAATGCATAGAAAAATCACATAGGTGACTTGGGACATCATTACCATATCACTCTTACATTCTCCCTTAAAAATGGAATAACCATATTTTTTACTTCCATCTCCTGAGTACCCAATTCATTAGAGAGCAATAATGGGGATCACCCTTCGTATAAGCTATATCGGGCTCACCCATTTCTCATGAGCTATTATGGGGATCAACTCTTCATATAAGCTATATCAGGATCACCTATGAGATATAATGGGGATAAAACCTTTGCATATAATTTACAAGGACTAAATCATGAATAAAAATTTTTATCACTCTTTAAACCCATGATAGAAAGACGTTCAGATATAAAAATACCATTTTCATGTAAAAACCACTTTTAAAATATAAAAAACATGCACATAATAATGAAATTATTTTTTTCTAAAATAATTATTAAAATTTAAAAAGAAAAAATATAAATTAATAAATAGTCATTAAAGTGGGACAAACCACTCATGACTTATAAGTTAAAAATATTCTATTTTACTTTTTAAAAAGAGTTTAAAAAAATAAACTTTAAAATAAGGTTTTTAAAAGAAATTACTTTATGTAAAACATTAAAAAAGATTAATTTTTGAAATTTTTTTATAGAAATTAGAAAATTAATAATTTAAAACATTCATGTATATATAAATAAATTCATAAAAATTATTTTAAAAACATGGAAATAAAAGTGAAATATTTATAAATTAAATATTTAAAACATCTAAAATAAGGTTTATTTAAAAAGTCTCTTACCTTGAGTTCGACTTGTCATGTACAATCTTTATATTATGGAATAATAAATTTATGCTAATTACTTACTTACTATATAACCTTTTCAAGTTTATTATTCCTTTTATATCATGTATTATTATGTTATTAGAATTACTTAATTATTTATGTTCATGTCGGATGTTTTGTCGATATTTGGTACTTGAGTCCAAAATGAACTTGGTATGATGTCAATAGTCAAAGCAATAATAAGTCCATATTATCCAGAATAATATTCATGAAATAATAATAAATTTTATATATAAATTATACTTTTAAATACATCCATTACATATGAATATTAAAAATAAACTAAATTACAATAATGGAGACGGTAAGTCGTATGTACACATGAGTAACATTTTCATTTTTCAACAACAATTATGAAAAGAAGGTAAGTATTATTTTATTTTTCCTGAATGATCATAATATCATTAATATCATGTTAATAATTTAAATATACTTATATATATTATTGATATGATTTTTTTAAATGAATCATATCACTTCATGAAGGTGATAGTTCACACGTACACACAAACGATGTTATTATTTTCATGTTCAAGGAAAGGTAATAACATAAATTATATATTTTATTTTTTATAATTAAAAATATTTCATGAATATCATATATAAACTTTAATTCCTTCATTATAACCAGTCTTGAGAGATAGTGATGGAAAATGAATTATATCAATTCGAAAGATGAAATTTCATCGTACACACGAACAATTAATTATTTTCCCATTTAATGGAAGTGGAGATGGATTTAGGTGATGATATTAACATAATAATATCTCAGTATATTTAGGATATTGGAGTTATTATTTCATCATGGTGGAATAATATTTAAATAAATTGTAATAAGAAATAAAATATAAATACTTAATTAAAACAATACCACTTCCTTGAACAGTCTCCTTTGATTAACACCTTATCTTTTTGTTTTAACCCTTATTTAACCTATTTAATTCTTACTATGAAAACATGTGTTTTTACTAATTAATGGTTAATATTGCTACTATAAATTTACAAATCAATTGGATGAATTTTATATTTTAATGAATTTTATATCACTTAATAAAATATTATTTATTATAAAATATCATTTATGTCAATTTTGACACTATTCATTACTTGACTTTTAAAAAAATATCATAAAAACATGATATCAAAGAACCAAATCTTTTAACTCATCTATAACATGTCAAATGCATCCCTAAAATTCATGTATGGAATTAATTATATCAAATTATATTTATTTTAATACTTTTAATAACATTTATTTGATTGGACCATTTATTAAACAATTATGGTGTTATAGTTGTGTCATAATTTAAGGTAAATATTTTCTTACTAAAAATTATAAAAAATTTACCATGATTTAGATAAATATTTTATATTTTTAAATACTATTTATAGTCAAATATATCCCTTATATAACCCCGTATTAAAAATATTTTTCTTTTTAAACACAAATGTATAACAAAATTGATTTTCCTTTAAATATAATATTATAATGGTTATATTCTCATCAAAAAGGCCATAAATGGTCTCATAATGGATATTTTAATTATTATATGTAAAAATTATTAATACAATAAAATTATTACAAGTTTTAAGGTAATTTTCTAATATTTATAATATTATATTTACCCTTAATTACCCGATTTTCCCATAATAATGGTAATAAAAAAATTACTAAAGTTACTATTCATATTGTCTAAAAATAAAAGGGAATTATTTACTAAATTTTTACCATATGATTCCAAATATAGAATCCATTTTTCAAAATTAAAAACCCATAATTTCCTAAAATTAATTTAAAATTAATCCAATTGACAAGTTGAAAAAATGGGTTTTTAAAGACAAAATGTTCAAAAGATTTAAATTTTTTTATATCCAACTTCAATGTGAAATTGATTCTAATTAACTAAATTTCATTAAATGATAAAATTAATTGATCTAATTACACTTTAAAACCATTCAAAATATAGATAACACTATAAATAAAATTGATGAAAAATCAGTTTTCAATTAGAATGCATTATTTTTTCACTATTCATCCAAACATGAAAATTATCATAAAAATATCAAAAATACAACTATAGTAAATTTTGATATACGTTTTTGGAATAAAAAGTTTATTTTTTCAAATATAATTTATAAAAGTAACAAAAAAAATATTTAAACCAAGTCTACCATCAAAAGGTGGCAAAACTGCCTTTTAAAAAATAATTATTTTATACATAGAATTGGATTTATTCTTATATAATGTCTATAAAACTTTAAGATGAATTTTAAATATTATATTTAATATTATATATATATCATCAATATAGTTCAATAACAGTAATTTTTTTATTTATTGGTATAAAACACACTTGTGCACATTTAAATAGTTATTAAGAAAAAACATTTCCTTTAATTTTAAAAAGGGTTTTACATTCATTTATAATTAATTGTTCAAAGAATTATATATAATTGGATAAATCATATTTTTATAATTCAGTTAATCCTATTTATACCCACCATTCAAATAGTTACTTTATAACAGTAACATTTAAATAATAATTTTTAGTTGTTTGTTTAAGATCGATGTGGCGTATCATGTACGCTATCAAACATATGATTTTCTTTTAAAAACTCGGGATGTTACAATATCCCCAGTTATCCATAATTAAAAGCAATGTATTTTTTCTTTGATTAATAGAAACATAATTAAAATATCTTTAAAAACATTCTATATAAAAATTCCCTTTTCACTTTGAAAATCTATTTTTAAAATCTATTGATTTAAAAAATATTAAAAAAAACATTTTATTTTAAAATAAACATTAAATATTTTTAAGTGATCTTTAAATTATTTAATTATCATGATGATGATAATTATTTTTCATTCCTTACATATTAATACAATCATTCCTTTTATATTTTCGATAAAAGTCAAAGGTTTCTTGTACGGAAAAAGAGAAAATGATTTATTTTAAATCATCATGTAAAAATAAAAACATGGGTAAAAATTTATTTAATCATTGGTGAATTTTTTTAAAAAATATTTAAAACATTTTTAGAAAACATTAACATGGATGCAAAAATATTTTCAACCAATGAGAAAAAAAAGTCAATTTTCTTTAAAAATATGTTTTTTTGTCTCTTTAGATTTTAAAGAGGTAAAAATTATTGGACACAAAAAATAACCATAGTAGAATAAAATTCATCTGTTTTTTAAGAATTATATCATATGATCTTATCATTATATGCATAATCAAAAAAAATCTCTATAAACAAAGAGATAGTGACATCAAACCCCAACCACATTGGTAAAATTTTAATCATAATATACATGAATGAAATAACCTTATATATAAATGTATATACAATAATATTTAAAACAATAATCATAAACTACATTTATTGGTAGTATATACACCACAGAAAATAATTGAGTGGTGAAAATGGCATGTGTACCATGGGAATAAATGTGATTCGACAATCCCTTACCACTTTAGAAACTTTTGAATCATAAGACCCATTACATAATAACATAAAATTAAACATTAAATATCATTAAAATAAAGATAATAATGAAATAACATGTCAATGAGGTAGTATATACACCAAAAAAATAAACTAGTGGTGAATAGGGTATATGTCTCCTATGAATAAAAGGGAGACCAGAAATCTCATACCTTAAGTCTCGACTTCCTTCATACACATTCAAACCAACTGTATAATAAATATAGGTTTATTATATATATATATATATTACATAATAACACTAATATATATCATACCATATATGATTTACTTATAACATTTTATCACCATTTGAATAACAGTTTTTTGTAAAAAACACTATTTTGGGTGATAACGGCTTCTTCTTTGGCGTATTTTTTGGTTCATTAGTTTTGGAAATTTCTGATTTATCATGGTTCCATTATATACATAATGTTAAAAAATATATAAATATAACATATATTAATTATATATATATTTATAGTCATCCATTAAATTTAGATATAGAAAAATGGATTACACTTTTCATAGAGACGGTAGGTCATACATACGCATAAATACTATTTACATTTTCTCAATGGATAGAATGAAATAAAGGTAAATAATAATATAAATTTAAATAATCATTTTTATTTAATATATATCCCATGTATTCATAAAATTAGTCCTTATTAATGTCATTGTAATCTGTAAGTGAAAAATGAATCAGATCGTTTCGAGAGGTGGTAATTCGTCGTACACATGAGTGACAATATTATATTCCCATGGAATATAAATAAAGATTTTACATGTGATATTATAATTCCAAAAGTATAATTATGTCATTAATATCATAAAAATATTTCAAATAATTTATAATATTCATCTGTTAGTGGTGGTGATGGAAAACGAATTACGTCAGCTTGTGAGGCTGTAGTTCACCATGCACATGATCAATGGTTTTATTTTCCATTTGATTGAAGTGGACATATATTTTGGTCATTAAATAAACATAATAGAACCTCAATATATTTTTCATACTTATGATATTATATCCACATGGATTATGAGTTTTTTAAGTAGTTAAAGGAATAAATATTATGAAAACGCAAGGTTAAGGACTATACCTATTATTCAGATAAACCATTAGTTTCACACCTAAAGCCTTCATGGGAGGTTTTACTAATTAGAAAATGCCTCTATTATGTGAGGAGAGAATTAATTAATGTATTTGGGTAAACAATGGATGAACCAAAGTGTTTTGGAATTGTTATTTGGATAGGAGAGTGGGTGTCCTTTTATAAGTGGGGGAAAGAACAAAATTGGAATTTTTTAAACAAAAAAGATGTACCCAAATTTTAAAAATTTCACAAGGATCCAAATTATCACATTATTGAACCTTAGATGATACAAGTTCAAAATATTTCTAGAAAATTTTAGTAGGAAATATTTCTAGATCATTTTACACCTTATCTTTTTATTTTAACTCTCAATAAACCTATTTTAGCCATAACAGCGATAAATAATTTTTATTATTTTTACTATTAATTTTGACCCAAAAAAATATATTGAAATTTTTAAATAATAATAATTTTTTTAATCAAAATATGGAATCCAATTTTCCAAATTCAATTAAAATAAATGTACAATTTTAATTTAAAATTAAACCCATAGATGCGATAAAAAACAAGTATTTCAAACATGAAATTTGTATAAGTATAGAAGATTTCATATCATTATTCAATATAAAATATATTCCAATGAACTAAATTGGAATAAAAAATATATAATTGAAATAATTTTAATTTTAAAACCATCAAAAGATAAAATGGATCTTGTAAATTAATGAAAATAAAAGAAAATTTTTAATAAAAATCTTTATTTTTTTACAATTCATCAAATAATAATAATCATTATCAAAAATTCTCAAAAATTCACTCAAATATAAATTAGACATGTATATTTTAAAAATAATTTTTTATTTTTTAAAATATATTTTCTAATAGTAGAAAATTTTATTTTTATTATTTGTTCAAAAAATCTATAAAAACATATTTTGATAAAATAGTAATTTCAAAACATATAATGACTTTACAAAAAATTAAGTATATTTTTAACAATATGTTTTCCTTATACGAAACCATTATAATTAATATTTAAAAAAATATCAAAATTCATACCACCAAATTTAACATATAGGACATGAAGGTCATGTTTAAATAATATTAATATTAATTGTATATTGTGGTTCATTAAAACAAGGTGTTGTGTGTAAAAAACTTTATAGAAGAAATTAAAATATTTGAAAAAATATATTTCATAAGAAATATGGTTTTAACATTATACACACCATAAAATGAAATTACAACTTTAAATTCCTCACTCTGATACAAAAAAAGTGATACTTTTACCTCATAATATCCTCAGGTTGGCTCATGGATTCTTCAAATTCGTAGTTACGCCCCAAAACATTGACCAGGTGAGTGGTATTATTTTGTAGAACTTTCTCGCTACAACATAGAATCTCCAATGGTTTTTCTTTATAGTAAATATCTTGTTCCCATGTTATGACCATTGAGTTCAGTACATGAGAAGGATCAGGTATGTACTTCCCTAGAAGAGATTCATGGAACACATCATAGATTGGACGGAGGATCGGTGGAAGAACCAATTGACAAGATACGGTCCCAATATAACTAATAATTTCAATAGGAATTGGTTATTTACAAATTTACTCTACTTGTATAAGAGTTATTTGAAGTACAAGTAGGGATTTAATCCATAAGGACCGAAAAAAGAAACCTTGAGACACTCAAATTCGATGGGAGGATTGGCTATGAGGTGGACAACTTTAATGTTTATTGAAATTGGGATATAAGAATACTAAAGTACCAAAGATAATGGATTTAATTAATAATTAAACACCTAATTATTTTAATGTGAATAATTAATGGAGATGGGTTGAACTTAGTTTTTCATTAGTGATATAATGGATGTAAATGTTTTCTAAAGGATTTTTAGTTCACTAGTTCAAGAGGTATCCAATCAATGAGACTAGTACCCAAAATTATTCACTGATTTAATCCATAAAAAATTCCAAGTATAACCACAAATGAACTTATAGAATCTATTTAATGATCACTCTAAGGTATTGTATCATACTACCACTCAAAATTTTTAGTCGTTACAGTCACCAAAGATGAAGAAGAAAATATGTGAAAGAAAGGAACTCTAAAAATATAGAACTAATTTAAGAATTTAATAACATAAATAACATCCAATACACACCCAATAAACTCCCAAAAATCAAACCAAAATTTTTTTACCATTCCATTTGTTAAAATCTATCAATAGAAGGTGGAAGTTAACTTGAAGAGGCGGGATTGAAGAAGAAAAACATTGAAATAACAAACACTCCACATTTGTGTGAGTAATTTTACAATTTTTTGTGTTAATAAATTCACACCTTTATTAAATGGTATCAACATTTTAAGAAAAAGGATATAATAAGTTAATAATAAGAAAAAAATTATTCACAAACTAATATTATTGAAAAAAAATACATGGAAAAATGAAGGTCCAATTATAAAAATGAAAGCATAAAATTACATTTGAAAGAAAAACATAAATCCCTCAATAACTTCACCAACAACTCCTTAAATAGGAAATATTTCTACCTTATTTCTATATCCCATCAAAAAAGTCCCTTCCATTTAATTAGTATATAAAAATGTGTGAGAGAAATCAAAATAAATTGGACTTTTCAACTTCGACCACAAAAATAGCACCAGATTCATGCCCCTTTTGGAAGTTTGAATTTGACATTGAATATGGCCAAATATTTAGGGGTATTAGAATATAAATATGATAATACATTTTTATTATAATATATTTCCAAATTTCATACCAATTGGATCATCCATTTGAATGTTATGATGAAATTTATGAGTTGTCTTTATGGGCCTTCAAATCTGGCCAACAATTAAATGTCAACTTTAGATCCATGGATCTCCTTGAAAACATTAGAATTATCTATGTACATAGTTTAATAAAATTATCTTAATAATTTTATTTTTATATAGTTAAAATTTTCCCTTATTTTGGCTTTAATTATGGTCCCCACTTTTGTTTTATGGGGCTAAGGCCCATTATGCTTTGTCCATAAATTTCTAAATTCATGGCCAAAAATGTCCATATTCTTTTGTGATTCATCCATTGATTCAAAAAGAAAAAAAATTCCAAACAATGTGATCAATAATATTGTAACACCCAAAACATTTTATGGTATGATCTATTCATAGCCAATATTTCATAAATCATTGTGTTCCTTTAAAACAACACTTGGTTATTTAAGAGATAGTCATAACTTAGCCATTAAAATTAAATTTTTCCACTTCTATGTTTTGAATTTCGAAAAATGGCCATCTGGAGTTTTGACAAGTAATTCATTTGGATTCTGAAAGAACCGACTTGATTTTTTGATGAATAGTAACATACCCTTATGAATAGTACTATGAATAGTAATATGTCCCATATCAATAGTAAATAATGATAATATTTTATTTTCTTAATGTGATAATATAACAAGATCTTAATTAATTTTTCAATGTGATATAAAACTAAGTATACCTTTAAAATTGTTTTTTTTCGAATTAATTATGATTTTATTTAAAAAACATTAAAAATAGTTATAAATTTATTTTCAAAAACTGGAGTTCATTTTTTGAATTCTACACATCAAAAAATGATTAGGGTGAATTTTTGTAATTTTTCTAAAATACTTGAATTTTTTGTGAATAGTAAAAATACATTTTAAGTTTTCAGTAGTTTTATGACATCATAATGATTTGATAATTAAATATAAATGTTTGGTCAATTTTTGTACAGTAAAATATGACATGAGGTTTCCCAAGTGGCTAAAACCATGGGAAAATATCGTGGTAAAGCCCATGGTTTTTCAAAAAACCACTAATGAGGTGGCCCTTTTAATTAATAAAAAACTCCCTCTCATTTACTATAAATAACCACTCAACCCCTTCGTTTTCTTTCATTAAAAACTCATTATCCTCAAAGATATGGTATTATTACCTCCCTATTAGTCCTCCCAAGGTTTCCTCAAACCCCAAAGGTCCCAACCTTCATGTTTTGGGAGTTACACTACAAGGTAAGAGAATCTATCACCCTTCTCTTTTCTTAAAGCTTTCATTTTATATTTTCTATTTTATTTTCAGTTGAATTATGTTAGGTTATGTAATTATAAATTCCCATTTCTGTATATATTCTGTAATATTGATGAGATACCCCCTTTATCTCATAAAACTATTTTGTAATATTTTAAGTGAGGTCGTTAGGCTGCCGAATTTTCATGAGAGATTTCTCATTTTTTTCTTCTATTATGAGTTCTTCTCTTTTATACTTCTCTCATCATCTCCCCTCATCCAAATGCTATGATAATTAAAATACCTTACATGAACTGGAATTATATTATTCTAATGGAATATTTCATCATCATCTCTATTTTCCCCTCCTCTTATACTAAAAAATGAAAACAACGTCCGAGATGTGCTAATTTATAACATTTAAGGTCGACGGGTTCTCAATTTTCGTTACCATATTCAATTCTGGTCATGAAACCATTTTTATGGTTTAACCATATCATAATATATTTATTTCATCTCAATAATGTTCTGGAATCCCTACACACTCATAATATGGAATAATAATACAAAACAAGTTCATTGTGCACAAAACCGCCAAGCTAAATCCAATCATTTATCAATAACTTTTAACTAATGATTCATCCTCAAGTATATAACCTAGAATCATTATTAAAACATTTATATATCATTAATTTCACTAATAATATATATTAATAATTCTGAATTATTAACCACATTTCAAACAAAACTTCATTCATGAATACAAGTAAACAAATCAAGAAAACCAAGGAAGAAAATGCTTCCAAAACAATAAAATTGAACCTCTTAAACCCATAAAAAGGTCCATGAATGAAACTAATAATGATATAATAAATAAATTACATGTATAGGAGGTTCTGGAATTATTAATTAATTAAGCAAAATTTTATTATTTCGGTCATTAAAAAAATTGAAGAACACACTCGAGCCTAAGGTAAGGGGTTTCTCATCTCACTTTTAATTCTGTGAGATTTACATTATTTGACACTTATTTATTGTATATGGTAAATTTGTACTTCAATTTGATATATAATATCATGATTATATTTATATTAATGGTATTCTGTGATTTATTTAGTGATTATTGAATTTTGTTCATATGATTCAATTGATTACAATATGGTAAGTGACTTTGTCTGAATTTCCATTTCATTGTGACCTACTTGGTATTGTGCACCTAATATTTCTTATGTGGTTATCTACTACCCATTTTATATCATATTTCATTTTAAATTATAATTCTAGTAAATATCCATTTTCTTGTATCATGGATACTACTATTGCCTTTAGTTGTATACCATTTCACATATGGTGTTAATTTGGAAAGATGTTTTAACTATGGAAATATTGATGAATATGTATTATCTACTCTGTAAAGATATTGAGAAGGAATATTGAACTTGTATTAAATCTAAATATAAAGAATTATTTTGACATTTAGTGGTGGGTGGGGCCCGTTATAGCCCCTCGATGTATTATCAGGTCTCGTGAGACAAATCAGTTGGCGACAAACCCTTCGAGTTTGATTCCAAAAATCAGATGGGTTTCTACCCACAGAAATAAACCATTTTAACAGTATTATGGTATCATGTGATAGATACATGATGTACAATTAATATTAATTTTCTTTATTCATTATCAATTATTACTATCTATGAGGTTTTCACTATGACAAAATCTATGGAAGCAGTTTCATTCTCAGTTTATTAATGGAATGAGTTTTTCATTTATTCACCATGACATATTAACAATGCCAAGTTGTTTATGATTTAGTTATTATTGATTCATGCTCCTGCTAATTTTCACCCTTACTGAGCTTTTGATCTCACCCCTTTCATTTGTTTACTTTAAACAGTTTTTGAAGAGGAGATCATTTATTAAGTTTCTGTGGATGCAGTTTTTAGTTTTTTATATGTATTATATTTTGTAACCTTTTATAATGTATTTTTAGTTACATATATGTATCTAATTTCTTCAAGAATACTAAACTGGTCATTCCATTAGGATTTTCATTCCTTATAACCATTACAATATAAAAAGTAATGCACCAGCTCCGGTCTAGAGGGTTTTGGGGCATTAGAGTTGGTATCAAAGGAAGTTTAGTGGAAAACTTGGAAACAAGAGTAGGAAATGTATAGTAGGGAAAAAATCCCTAAGGTAGTATTTGAGGATAAACATACAAGAACATCCTGGTATTTTGGTGAGGAATATATTATGTGAATATTTATTGCAAATACATCCTTGTTTGGAAACAAACAGGTAGAGGTGGATCTGGCACAGATGTACCTAAGAGTGAAATCTCTGACAAGGAGTTTCGGGCTTGACCTGGGGTATCCTGGTATACAACAACAGGCCTTTCTAGGATAATTCAAATTTTCTTTACAAGCCATTATGAAGGATTTTAATGTAAATTTTTCCTCAAAGATTCCATGTTTATGAGATTAGTTATGCATATAATTTCAATCTATGTTAAGTGATTTTCTATTTGAGATTCATAACCTAATCTAATTTATGTCATTATTTAGAAATGGCATTTAATGGAAGAAGGGGAATAAATACTCGTGGGAAATGTAGGGATCTCCTCACTGAGAAAGTCAACATAGTCAATGTTGGATCAGATCAGATCATGACCATATTGGGACAACATACTCAGGTTGTAACAAATAACCATTCCACACTTATGTTGGATCGTTTCAAGTGTAAAAATCCCCCATCATTCAGCGGGACTACTAATCCAGTGGTTTCTGAGCAATAGATCAAGTCCCTTGAATAGATATCCATGTCATTAAGATGCAATGAAAATGAAAAGGTAGTACTGGAAGTATATTGTCTCTAGGGTGATGTTGGTTAATGGTGGTCTTAATTAATAATACCACGTAGGAAAAAAGAAATAGAATATATGGAATGGAGGACTTTTAAGGAAATATTATTCCAAAAATATTTCCCTCATGAGCAACAAATCGAAATGAAGAGGAAATTTCTTGGCACAAAGCAAAGGAAAGAAGATAGTGCTACAGAGCATGAGGCTACCATCATAAGGCTATCCAGGTATGTCGTAGATTATGTATGTGACTTGGCAGACAAGATTGATCATTTCATTGAAGGTATTAAGCCAAGTCTTCAAAATGGCTTCTCAAACATTTTCATCATATGATGAAATTGTATCAAGTGCCATCAAAATAGGGAAGTGATTTTCTATATCAAATTTGTTCAAGGGAAACCAAGATAAAAAGAGGTACTCTCATAACCAAGGGAAAGGTGAAGTGCTAGATAAGAACAAGGGAACTAAGAAAGTCCCATTATGCAAGAACTGTGGATAGAATTATCTCAGGAAATGCTTGAAATGCATGGGAGTCTACTATACATGTGTAGAAAAGGGTAATCTATCTAATGAATGCAAGGGGAAAAACAATTTTATTATGTTCAATGATACAATTGTAGAGATATGGGACACTATGAAAATGAGTGTCTTAAGCGCCAAGGAAAAATGCCTTAGAAAAGGCCAAGACAGAAAGGGAGAGATTATGAGATTACAATCACAAAAGTTGAAGTTCCTAATGATGTAGTGGAAGGTACTTTAATTGTTTCTTCAAAATTAGCCAATACTTTATTTGATTCTAGATCATTGAATTCATTTATATATTTTTAGTTTTCCAAGAAAATTAGACATTTATAATTTTATTTAATAAATGAGTTATTAGTCAAAACTTCTAGGGGATGCATCATTGCAACAAAGCCATGTCAACTAGTCCCCCTTGTGACACATAAACGTTCTTTAGTTTCTAACCTTGTCATAACACCAATGAATGAATTTGATATAATTCTCAGTATGAATTGGTTATCAATCTATGATGAAAAGATTTAGTGTAAGAAAAAGGAAGTTATAATTTTTTAAAATGGTATAGAATCTCTTATCTATAGAGCAGAAACCTCACCATTTGATTCTTATCTAGAGCCACCCCCAATAGCTCTACTGAATGCAATTCTTGGAGAGGAAGAGAACCCAATATCTATGGGTGAGAAAAGAAATATTCAAATTGAATATGTGCATATAGTGCAAGAACACATTGATGTATTTCTACAAAATTTACCTAGACATCCACCAAAACGTGAAATTGAGTTCTCCATTGACTTAATTCCTGGTGCAAGACCTATATCAAAGACCCCCTATAGAATGTCCACTATGGAGTTAGTGGAGCTAAATAGACAACTAGAGGAGTTGAGTGAAAAAGAACTTATTCGGACTAGTGTTTCTCCATGGGGAGCCTCGGTCCTGTTTGTCAAGAATAAAGATGGATCCATGAGGCTATACCTTGATTACAAGAAAATCAAGGCTATTACAATAAATAATAAGTATCTAATACCTCAGAATGATGCTTTATTTCATCAACATCATGAATCTCGCTACATTTCAAATAATTACCTTTGATCTGGATATCATCAACTGCATGTGAGGAAGGAATATATTCCTAAGACATCATTTTGAACCAGGTATAGGCATTACGAGTTTACAGTGATGTCTTTTGGACTGACTAATTCACCCTCTAATTTCATGGATTTAATAAATATAGTGTTCAAGTAATATCATGATAACATTGTTGTGGTATTCATCGATGATATCCTAGTATACTCAAAAATCTATGAAGGCCATGAGGATCACTTATGGATTATTCTAAAAATTCCTAAAAGAAATGAATTATATGGGAAGTTTAGAAAGTGTGAATTATGGCTTCAATCAATTTCTTTTCTAGGCCATATTGTCTCTAAGGATGGAATCCTAGTTGATCCTACAAAGACAAAGTCAATCCAAGATTTTCCCACACCAATAAACATAATTAAGGTACGCAGTTTTGTTGTCTTAGTAGGTTACTATCGGAGTTTCGTTCAGAATTTTTACCGACTGGCTAACCCACTAACCAAGCTCACACATAAAGAATTTAAGTTTGTGTGGACAAAAGAATATACAAAATTCTTTGAATAATTGAAAAGAAGATTGTTCAATGCTCTAATTTTTAATCTTCCATATGGCAGTGATGAATTTGTAATATATAGTGATGCATCAAAGAATGGTTTGGGTTGTGTCCTTATGAAAAATGGTAATGTTATTTCTTATGCATAAAGAAAGTTAAATACTCATAATCAAAATTATCCAACACATGATCTTGAGTTAGAAGTTGTAATATCTGATCTGAAAATATGGAGATATTATATTTATGGTGAAAAATGTGAGATATATATCGACCACAAGAGTGTGAAGTTTATTTTCTCATAGAAAGAACTCAACATGAGGCAAAGAAGATGGCTTGAACTACTCAAGTATTATGATTTCACTATACACTACCTCCCAGGGAAGGAAAATAAGGTGGCAGATGCTTTGGGTAGAAAGGATCAAGGAGTTCTGAACAAGATGAGAGTTGATAGGGATCATATGTTCCTGGATCTAGTAAATATGGATTTGGGAATAATCATAGAAGGTGAAACATTGATACTTTTTCAAATGGATATCAATCCTTCTTTACTATAAAGGATAAAAATTTCATAGATTGATGATGAGGAGTTTCAAAAGAAAATTAAATCTCTAAATGATGGGAGATTGATTTACTTCATATATGAAGATGGAATTTTGAAATTTGGTAGGTGTCTTTATGTTCATGGTATACCTGATCCAAAAAGGGAATTGTTGGATGATGTTCATAGCTCCAATTTCATTATACACCCTGGTAGCACTAAGATGTATATAGATTTGATGGAACATATTTTGTGGGAAAACATGAAGAGGGAGATTGCTGATTACGTGTCGAGATGTTTGGTTTGTCAATAGGTGAAGGTTGTAAGACAACACCCTAGAAAAGTCATGAAAAACCTTCCTATTCCTATGTGAAAATGGCATGATATTACAATGGACATTTTCATGGGAATACCAAAGACTCCAAGAAAGAATGGTGTGATATGGTTCATTGTTGACTGTCTTTAAAATCAACACATTTTCTTGCTATAAGGGAATATTTACAACTTTAATGTTTAGAAAGACTTTATATTAATGAAGTTGTAATACTTCATGGTGCACCTCTATCGATTGTGACCGATCGAGATCCCTAGTTTACATCAAAATTCTAGAAAAGTATCCAAAATGATTTGAATACTGAGCTTCGTATGAGTACTGCTTATCACCCCCAAACCGATAGACAGTCTGAAAGGACCATTCAAACTTTAGAAGACATACTGAGGTAATTCTCTCCTGACTTTCAAGGTATGTGGGATCAATACATTCTTTTGGTGGAATTTTCCTAAAAAAATTGTTTCCATTCTAGTATTAAAATATCTCCATATGAAGCATTATATGGAAAGATATGTTGAACTTCAACTTGTTGGGAAGAAATTGGTGAGAGGGAACTTATCGGTCCAGAACCTATTGAAGATACCATGGAAAAGGTTAAGAAAATACAATCCCATATTAAAGAAGCCCAAAGTAGGTAGAAGATTTATACTGATGACCAAAGAAAGGATTTGTAATTCCAAGAGGTAGATCATTTCTTTCTGAAAGTATCTCCATGGAAGGGTGTCTTAAGGTTCGGTAAGAAAGGGAAACTGAGCCCCAGGTACATCAGACCATTTGAAATTCTTGAAAGAATCGGAGTTGTAGCTTACAGTTTAGCAATTCTTCCAAGCCTCTTTAAAGTTCATGATGTGTTCCATGTGTCATTGTTGAAGAAATAAATACCAGACCCAATGCATGTACTCACCTATGAAGAAATAGAACTGGAACCCGATTTGTCTCATTGTGAAGAGCCTGTCTGGATTCTTGACACAAGGGAGAAGGTATTGAGAAATCGGACAACTAGTCTAGTAAAGGTTATTTGGAGAAACTAGAATATGGAGGAAGCAACATGGGAACCTGAGTATGTTACAATGAAGAACCACCCACATCCTTTTTGGGGGATTTATACATAAAATTTTGAGGATGAAATTTCAGGAGGGAATAATGTAACACCCCAAACATTTTATGGTATGCTCTATTCATAGCCTATATTTCATAAAGCATTGTGTTCCTTTAAAACAATACTTGTTTATTTAGGATATAGTCATAACTTATCCATTAAACATAAATTTTTCCACTTCTATGTTTTGAATTTTGAAAAATAGCCATCTAGAGTTTTAACGAGTAAGTCATTTGGAGTCTGATAGAACCAACTTGATTTTTTGATGAATAATAACATACCCTTATGAATAGTAATATGAATAGTAATATTTCCCTTATGAATAGTATATAATGATAATATTTTATTTTATTAAGGTAATAAGATAATGAGATCTTAATTAATTTATCAATGTGATATAAAACTAATTATACCTTTAAAATTGTTATTTTTCAAATTAATTATGATTTTATTTAAAAATTAAATTAAAAATACTTATAAGTTTATTTTCAAAAAATGGAGTTCATTTTTGAATTATACACATAGAAAAATGTTTAGGGTTAATTATTGGTATTTTTATAAGATACCTGAATTTTTCGTGAATTGTAAAAATACATTTTTTAGTTTTCTGTGGTTTGATGACATCATAATGATGTGATAATTAAATATAATAGTCTGGTAAAATTTTATACTATAACATATGACATGAGGTGTCCCAAGTGAATAAAACCATGGTAAAATAACATGGGTAAGCCCATGGTTTTTCAAAATCCCACTAATGAGGTGTCCCTTTTAATTAATAAAAAACTCCCTCTCATTTACTATAAATACCCACTCTCCCCCCCCCCTTCGTTTTCTTTCATTAAAAACTCATTATCCTCAAATATATGGTATTATTACCTCCCTAGAAGTCCTCCCAAGGTTTATTCAAACCTCCAAGGTCCCAACCATCAAGTTTTGGGAGTTACTCTACAAGGTAAGAGAATCTACCACCCTTCTCTTTTCTTAAAGCTTTCATTTTATGTTTTATATTTTATTTTCAATTGGATTATATTAGGATATGTAATTATATATTACCATTTCGGTATATATTATGTATGATTTATGAGAGACCCCCATTCTCTCATTAAACTATTTTGTGAAATTTTAAGTGACGTTGTTATGCTGCAGAATTTTCTTGAGAGATCTCTCAATTTTTCTTCTATTTTGAGTTCATTTCTTTTAAACTTCTTTCCTCATATCCCATCATCCAAATTCTATGATAATTCTAGTACCTTAAATGAACTAGAATTATATTATTATAGTTTAATATTTCATCATCATCTCTCTTTCCCCCTCCTCTTATACTAAAAAATGAAAACACCTTCTGAGATGTGTTAATTTATCAAATTCAAGGACGACGAGTTCTCAATTTTCATTACCATCTTAAATTCTAGTCATGAAACCATTTTTATGTTTGAACCAGATAATAATATATTTATTTCGTCTAATTAATGTTCTGGAATCCCTACACACTCATAATATGGAATAATAATACAAAACAAGTTCATTGTGCACAAAACCACTAAGAAAAATCCAAGTGTTTATCAATAACTTTTAACTAACGATTCATCCTCAAGTATATAACACAGAATCATTATAAGATATTTTATATATATTTAATGTAAATAATAATATATATTAACAATTATTGATGTTTAACCACATTTCAAATGAAATTTCATTCATGAATACAAGTAAACGAATCATGAAAACCAAGGAAGAAAATGCTTCCAAAACAATAAAATTGAACCTCTTAAACATATAAAAAGGATCATTAATGAACCAAATAATGTTATAATAAATCAATTACATGTATATAAGTTTATGAAATTATTAATTAATGAATATAAATTTTATTATTCATGTCATTAAAACAAACTAATAACACACTTGAGCATAAGGTAAGGGGTTTCTCATCTCACTTTTAATTCTGTGAGATTTCCATTGTTCACCACTTATTTATTGTATGTGGTATATTTGTACTTCCATTTTATATATAATATAATTTATCTTTTTATATTCATTATTTTCTATGATTAATTTAGTGATTATTGACTTTTGGTCAAAGGATTCAATTAATTACAATATGGTTAGTGACTTTGTCTGAATTTCCATTTCATTGTGACCTACTTGGTATTGTGCACCTAATATTTCTTATGTGGTTATCTACTACCCATTTTAGATCATATTTCATTTGAAATTATAATTCTGGTAAATATCCATTTTATTTTATCATGTATATTACTATTGCCTTATGTCATATACGATTTCACATTCGGTGTTAATTTGGAAAGATGTTTTAACTATGGAAATATTAATGAATATGTATTCTCTACTTTATACGAATATTGAGAAGGCATATTTAACTTGTATTAAATCTATGTATAAATAATTATTTGGACATTTTGTGGTGGGTGGGGCCCGCTATATCCCCACGATGTATCAGCAGATCTTGAAAGACAAATCAGTTGGTGACAAACCCTTCAAGTTTGTTTCCTAAAATCAAATGGGTTTCTACCCACAGAAATAAACCATTCTAATGATATTATGGTATCATGTGATAGATACATGATTTAAAGTTAATAATAATTTTCTTTATTCATTATCAATTATTAATATCTATGAGGTTTTCACTATGACAAATACTATGGATGCTGTTTCATTCTTAGTTTATTAATGGCGTGAGTTTTTCATTAATTCACCATGACATATTGACTATGCCAAGTTGTTTATGATTCAGTTATTATTGATTCATTATTTTTCTAATTGTAACACTTACAAATAATTTTATCTCACCCCTCTAATTTGTTTACTTTAAATAGGTTTTGAAGAGGAGATCATTTATTCAGTTTTCCTGGATGCAGTTTTTAGTTTTTTTTATGTATTGTATTTTGTAACCTTTTCTAATGTATTTTTAGTTACATATATGTATCTAGTTTCTTCAAGACTACTAAAATGATTGTTCATTTAGGATTTTCATTCCTTATAACCATTCCAATATAAAAAGTAATGCACTGGCTCCGGTCTAGAGGGTCTTGGGCGTTACAGTTGGTATCAAAGGAAGTTTAGTGGAAAACTTGGAAACTAGAATAGGAAATTTATAGTAGGGAACAAATACCTAAGGTAGTATTTGAGGATAAACATACAAGAACATCCTGGTATTTTGCTAAGGAATATATTATGTGAATATTTATTACAAATACATCCCTGTCTGGATATAAATGGGTAGAGGTGGCTCTGGCACAGATGTACCTAGGAGTGAAAGCTCTGACAAGGAGTTTCAGGCTTGACTCAGGGTATCCTGGTACACGACAAAGGGCCTTGCTTCACTCTTGGTATTGACACTCCTACGGTAAACACTTAGGATAATTCAAATTTTCTTTTCAAGCCATTATGAAGGATTTTAGTGTAAATTTTTCTTCAAAGATTCCATGTTTATGAGACTAGTTATGCATAGAATTTTTATCTATGTTAAGTGATTTTCTATTTGAGATTCATAACCTAATCTAATGTATGTAATTTTTATAAATGGTGTCTAATGGAAGAAGGGGAATAAATACTCAAGGGAAATGTAGGGATCACCTCACTGAGAAAGTAAACACACTCCATGTTGGAGCAGATCAGATCATGACCATATTGGGAAGACCTACTCAGGTTGTAACAAATAACCATTCCACACATGTTTTGGATCATTTCATATGGCAAAATCCCCCACCATTCAATTGGACTACTAATCCAGTGGTTTCTGAGAAATGGATCAAGTCCCTTGAAAAGATATTCATGGCAATAAGATGTAATGAAAATGAAAAGGTAATACTGGAAGAATATTGTCTCTATGTAGATGTTGATCAATGGTGGTCCTTGATTCAGAATACCATAGATAAAGAAGAAATAGAAGTTATGGAATGTAGGACTTTTAAGGAAATATTATTTGAAAAATATTTCCCTCATGAGAAACGAACTGAAATGAAGAGGCAATTCATTGGCTTAAAGAAAAGGGAAGAAGATAGTGTTGTAGAGTATGAGGCTACCATCAAAAGGCTAGACAAGTATATCGTAGATTATGTACGTGACTTGGAAGACAAGATTTATCATTTATTTTAAGGTCTTAATCTAAGTCTTTGAAGGGCACTGGCTTCTTAAACATTTTCATCATATGATGAAATTGTATCAAGTGCCATCAAAACAGAGAATGAATTTTCTAGATCCAATTTGTTCAAGGGAAACCTAGATAAAAGAGGTACTCTAATAACCATGGGAAAGTTGAAGCACCAAAGAAGAATAAGGGAATGATGAAATTACTATTATGCAAGAACTGTGGAAAGAATCATCACAGGAAATGATTGAAATATATGGGAGTCTTCTATAAGTGTGTAGAAAAGGGTCATCTATCTAATGAATTCAAGGGGAAGAAACAATTTTATTATGTTCAATTATACAATTGTAGAGATATGGGACACTATTCAAATGAGTTTATTAAGCTCCAAGGAAGCAAGCCTTAGAAAAGTCCAAGAGAGAAAGGGACATCTTATGCAATTACAACGGCAGAAGTTGAAGTTCCTAATGATGTAGTGGCAGGTACTTTAATTATTTCCTCAAAATTATCCAACACTTTATTTGATTCTAGATCATTGCATTCATTTATATCTTCCTAGTTTTCCAAGAAAAATATACATTTCCAATTTGATTTAATAAAAGAGTTATTAGTCAAAACTCTTAGGGGGTGCATCATTGCAACAAAGTCATGTCAACTAGACCCTCTCGTGACACATAAATGTACTTCAGTTTCTAACCTTTTCATCACACCAATGACTAAATTTGATATAATTATTATTATGGATTTTCTATCAATCTATGATGAAAATATTTATTGTAAGAAAAAGGAAGTTACAATTTTTGAAAATGGTGTAGAATCTCTTATCTTTAGAGCAGAAACCTCACCATATGATTATTGTCTAGAGCCACCCCCAATAGCTCTGCTGAATGTAATTCTTAGAGAGGAAGATAACCCAATATATATGGGTGAGGAAAGAAATATCCAAATTAAAGATGTGCATGTAGTGCAATAATTCATTGATGTATTCTTACAGAATTTACCTGGACATCCTTCAAAGCGGGAAATTGTATTTTTCATTGACTTAATTCCTAGTGCAAGACCTATATCAAATACCCCCTATAGAATGTCCACTGTGGAGTTAGTGGAGCTAAAGAAACAACTAGAGGATTTGAGTGAAAAGGGACTTATTCAACCTAGTTTTTCTCCATGGGGATCCCCAGTCCTGTTTGTTAAGAATTAAGATGGATCCATGAGGCTATACCATGATTACAGGGAAATTGAGGCTATTATAAAAAAGAATAAGTATCCACTACCTCAGATTGATGATTTATTTGATCAACATCATGGAGCTCAATACATTTCCAAGATTTACCTTCGATTCGTATATCATCAGCTGTGTTTGAGGAAGGAAGATATTCCTAAGACATCATTTTGAACCAGGTATGGGCATTACGAGTTTACAGTGATTCCTTTTAGACTAATTAATGCACCCTCTATTTTCATGGATTTAATGAATAGAGTTTTCAAGGAATGTCTTGATAACATTTTTGTGGTATTCATCGATGATATCATAGTATACTCAAAAATCTATGAAGACCATAAGGATCACTTGCGTATTATTCTAAAAAAATTTAAAAGAAATGAATTATATGGGAAGTTTAGAAAGTGCAAATTCTAACTTCAATTGGTTTCTTTTCTAGGTAATATTGTCTCTAAGTATGTAATCCTAGTTGATCCTGCATAGACAAAGGCAATCCAAGACTGGCTCACACCAACAAACATAACTAAGGTACGCAGTTTTATTGGCTTAGTAGGTTACTATCGGTGTTTCATTCAGAATTTTTCCCGACTGGCTAACCTGCTAACAAAGCTCACACATAAAGAAGTTAAGTATGTGTGGACAAAAGAATATACGGAATGTTTCAAATAATTGAAAAGAATATTGTTCAATGCTCCAATTTTTACTCTTCCATCTAGAATTAATGGGTTTGTAATAAACAGTGATGCATCAAAGAATGGGTTGGGTTGTGTCCTTATGAAAAATGGTAATGTTATTGATTATGCATCAAGGAAGTTGAAGACTCATGATAAATATTATCCAACACATGATCTTGAGTTAGAAGCTGTAATATTTTCTCTGAAAATATGGAGATATTATCTTTATGGTGAAAAATATAAGATATATACTGATCACAAGAGTTTGAAGTATATTTTCTCACAAAAAGAACTCAACATGAGGAAAAGAAGATGGCTTAAACTACTCAAGTGTTATGATTTCACTATACAATACCACCTGGAGAAGGGAAATAAGGTGGAAGATGGTTTGGGCAGAAATGATCATGGAGTTCTAAAAAATATGAGAGTTGATAGGGATCCTATGTTCATGGTTCTTGTAAATATGGATATTGGAATAATCATGGAAGTTGAAACATAGATACTTTTCAAATGGTTACCAAACCTTCTTTACTATAAAGGATAAAAAGTTCTCAGATTAATGAGGTGGAGTTTCAAAAGAAAATTAAAACTCTGGATGATGGGAGATTGATTGACTTCATATATGAAGATGGAATTTTGAAATTTGGGAGGAGGGTTTATATTCTTAGTATACCTGGTCTAAAAAGGGAATTGGTGGATGACGCTCATAGCTCCAATTTCTTTATACACCCTAGTAGCACAAAGATGTATAGAGATTTGAAGGAACAGTTTTTGTAGGAAAACATGAAGAGGGAGATTGCTGAATACGTGTCGAGATGTCTAGTTTGTCAATAGGTGAAGGATGGAAGACAACATCCTAGAAAAGTCATGAAAAACATTCCTATTCCTATGTGGAAATGGTATGATATTACAATGGACATTATCCTGGGACTACCAAAGACTCTAAGAAAGAATGGTGTGATATGGTTCATTGTTGATCGTCTTACCAAATCAGCACATTTTCTTGTTATAAGGGAAGATTTACCACTTGAACGTTTAGCAAGACTTTATATTAATGAAGTTGTAAGACTTTATAGTGCACCTCTATAGATTGTGACTGTTCGTGATCCCCGATTTACATCAAAATTCTGGAAAAGTCTCCAAAAGGATTTCAATACTGAGCTTCGTATGAGTACTGCTTATCACCCCCAAACTGAAAGACAGTTTGAAAGGACCATTCAAACTTTGGAATACATACTGAGGTAATTCTATCTTGAATTTCAAGGTATGTGGGATAAATACTTTTCTTTGGTGGAATTTTCCTTCAACAATAGTTTCTATTCTAGTATTCAAATGGCTTCATATGAAGCATTATATGGAAAGAGATGTCAAACTCCAATTTGTTGGGATGAAATGGGTGAGAGGAAACTTATAGGTCCAGAAATTATTAAAGAGGCCATGGAAAAGGTGAAGACAATACAAGACCTTATTAAAGCAGCCCAATGTGGGTAGAAGAGTTATGCTAAAAACCAGAGAAAGGATTTGGAATTCCAAGTGGGATATCATGTCTTTCTGAAATTATCTCCATGGAAGGTTTCCTTAAGGTTCGGTAAGAAAGGGAAACTGATCCCCAGGTACATTGGACTATTTGAAATTATAGAAGGAATCGAAGCTGTAGCTTATCATTTAGAAATGTTGCCAAGTCTATTTAAAGTTCATGATGTGTCCCATGTTTCATTGTTAAAGAAATAAATACCATACCCAATGCATGTACTCACCTATGAAGAAATAGAACTGGAACCCGATTTGTTTCACTGTGAAGAGCCTGTCAGGATTCTTGACATAAGGGAGTAGGTATTGAGAAATCGGAAAACTCATCTAGTTAAGGTTCTTTAGAGAAACCAGAATATGGAGGAAGCAACATGGGAACTTGAGGATGTTATGAAGAAGAACAAACCACATCTTTTTTTTTTGGGATTTGTACAAAAAATTTTGAGGATGAAATTTTTGAAGGAAGGAATAATGTGACACCCCCAAACATTTTATGGTATGATCTATTCATATACTATATTTTATAAAGAACTGTGTTTCTTTAAAACAACACTTGGTTATTTAGGATATAGTTATAACTTATCCATTAAACATAAATTTTTCTACTTCTATGTTTTGAATTTCGAAAGACGATCATCTAGAGTTTTGACGGGTAACTCATTTGGAGTCTGATAGAACCAACTTGATTTTTTGATGAATAGTAACATACCCTTATGAATAGTAATATGAATAGTAATATGTCCCTTATGAATAGTAAATAATGATAATATTTTATTTTCTTAAGGTAATAAGATAATGAGAATTTAATTAATTTTTCAATGTGATATAAAACTAATTATACCTTTAAATTTGTTATTTTTCGAATTAATTATGATCTTTTAGAAAAATTAAATTAAAAATAATTAAAAATTTATTTTCAAAAAATGGAGTTCATTTTTTAATTCTACACATAGAAAATGTTTAGGGTAAAATTTTGGTATTTTTCTAAAATACTTGAATTTTTCATGAATAGTAAAAATACAGTTTTAAGTTTTCGGTAGTTTAATGACATCATAATGATGTAATAATTAAATATAATTGGTTGGTCGAATTTTTTACTATAAAATATTACATTAGGTGTCCCAAGTGGCTAAAACCATGGGCAAATACCAGGGGAAAGCCCATGGTTTTTCAAAAAACCACTAATGAGGTGTCCCTTTTAATTAATAAAAAACTCTCTCTCATTTACTATAAATACCCACTAACCCCATTCGTTTTCTTTCATTAAAAACTCATTATCCTCGAAGATATGGTATTATTACCTCCCTAGGAGTCCTCCCAATGTTTCCTCAAACCCCCAAGGTCCCAACCATCAAGTTTTGGGAGTTACTCTACGCGGTAAGAGAATCTACCACCCTTCTCTTTTCTTAAAGCTTTCATTTTATGTTTTATATTTTATTTTCAATTAGATTATATTGGGATATGTAACTCCATATTATAATTTCTTTATATATTATGTATGATTTAATAGAGACACCCTTCCTCTTATCAAACTATTTTGTGAAATTTTAAGTGACATTGTTAGGCTTCCAAAGTTTTGTGAGAGATTTCTCAATTTTTCTTCTATTTTGAGTTCATTTCTTTTATACTTATTTCCTCATATCACATCATCCAAATTATATGATAATTACAGTACCTTAAATAAACTGGAATTATATTCTTCTAGTGAAATATTTCATCATCATCTCTCTTTCTCCCTCCTCTTATACTAAAAAATAAAAACACCTTCTGAGATGTGTTAATTTATCAAATTCAAGGACGACGAGTTCTCAATTTTCATTACCATCTTCAATTCTAGTCATGAAATCATTTTTATAGTTGAACCAGATCATAATATATTTATTTCATCTAATTAATGTTCTTTAATCCCTATACACTCATAATATGGAATAATAATACAAGACAAGTTCATTGTGCACAAAACTGCCAAGCAAATTCCTAGTGTTTATCAATAACTTTTAACTAATGATTCATCCTCAAGTATATGAACCAGAATAATTATAAGATAATTTATATATCTTTAATGTAAATAATAATATATATTAACAATTCTCGATGTTTAACCACATTTAAAATGAAATTTCATTCATGAATAAAAGTAAATGAATCATGAAAACCAAGGAAGAAAATGCTTCCAAACCAATAAAATTGAACCTCTTAAACCCATAAAAAGGGCCATTAATGAACCAAATAAGGTTATAATAAATCAATTACATGTATATAAGGTTATGTAATTATTAATTAATGAAGAAAAATTTTATTATTCATGTCATTAAAAAAACAAATAACACACTGAAGCATAAGGTAAGGGGTTTCTCATATCACATTTAATTCCGTGAGATTTCCATTGTTCGCAACTTATTTATTGTATGTGGTATATGTGTAGTGCCATTTGATATATAATATCATTATTCTCTTTGTATTAATGTTTTTATGTGATTCATTTTGTGATTATTTACTTTTGGTCATTTGATTCAATTGATTATAATATGGTAAGTGACTTTGTCTGAATTTCCATTTCATTGTGACCTACTTGGTATTATGCACCTATTATTTCTTATGTGGTTATATACTGCCCATTTTAGATCATCTTTCATTTGAAATTATAATTATGGTAAATATCCATTTTCTTGTAGCATGGATATTACTATTTCCTTAAGTCGTATACCATTTCACATACGTTGTTAATTTGGAAAGATGTTTTAACTATGGAAATATTGATGAATATGTATTCTCTACTCTATACGGATATTGAGAATGTATATTGAACTTGTATTAAATATATGTATAAAAAATTATTTGGGCATTAAGTGGTGGGTGGGGCACACTATATCCCCTCAATTAATCAGAAGGTCACATTAGAAAAATCAGTTGGCGAAAAACCCTTCGAGTTTGTTTCCAAAAATCGGACGGGATTCTACCCACAGAAATAAACAATTTTAATGGTATTATGGTATAATTTTATAGATAAATGATGTCCAATTAATAATAATTCTCTTTATCCATTATCAATTATTAATATCCATGAGGTTTTCACTATGACAAAATCTATGGATGCAGTTTCATTCTCAGTTTATTAATGGTGTGAGTTTTTCATTCATTCACCATGCCATATTGACTATGACAAGTTTTTTATGATTTAGTTATTATTGATTAATTCTTATGATAATTTTAACCCTTACTGAGAATTTTATATCACCCCTTTAATTTTTTTACTTTCAACAGGTTTTGAAGAGGAGATCATTTATTAAGTTTCCGTGGATGCAGTTTTTAGTTTTTTTTATGAATTGTATTTTTCAACGTCTTCCAATGTATTTTGAGTTACGTCTATGTATCTAGTTTCTTCAATATTACTAAACTAATCATTCCTTTAGTATTTTCATTCCTTCTAACCATGCCAATATAAAAAAATAATTCACTGACTCTAGTCTAGAGGGGTCATGGCGTTACAAATATCCCAAAATATATAATGAAAATAATAAATATAATTTTTTCAAAAAAACTAATGATTGATTGGTCCCAAATTTTCACTTTGAACATTAATTGCACATGTGATGAGAAATTAAGTTCAATTTATAAAATTCATTACAATTGATGTTTTTGGACTTTAAAACACTTGAATATTAAAATATAATCAATGAATATTATCCTATTTCAGTGGCTAATCGCACCCCTAACTTGATTTTTTCTATTCCCGATCAAAAAGTATCTTAAAAATATGAAATTTAATTCCCTTTTCCAAAAAAAAATTAACATAAAATGCAAACAAAAAATACATCATTCAAAACAATCATGAAACCAGTAAAAATAATTTCAACTAAGCTAAGTTCACAAGAATATCCCAATCCCAAGCTCATTCATTTGGTCAATTTCATCATCACATTTCATCCAATTACAATTAAGCAAGATTATTTGTTGTGCATCAGAAAAGACATGGAACCCATTTCCTTGTTAAAGGGGAAAAAATGGAAGCACTGGGTGGGAATCACATTAAACCTTAATATGAGTATCCAATTTTTTTATTTTTCCTTTTTTAAAATGTTTTTTTAACCATAATAAAGATGAAAATACCAACTGTGGGAAACAAAACTATAGAGTCACGATCCTAGAGTGTCGAACACCACACATTATATCAATTACATACACTAAAATAGAGTTTCAAATTCTAACTTTAGGCAAGAAAACTATGGATTCACGATCCCCAAGTTACCTATGCTACACATTTGGACAAAACATTTCTCTACACATCTTTTTTGTTGGATACTCAAATGAAACTAAAATTGGTCCTAAACCCTATTTCATGATGAATGGGTCCCAATAACTCAAAATTACACCCAAAATTCAATTGGCGTGCATTGTGGAATTTTGATTAATAGGATGAAAATGTAAACATTGAAAATCACATCTTACAACCATACTTTCCAAAAACTATGCTCATGAACATAAACACGCATTAAAATCATATTCAAGGAATTCAAAATCATTTGACATTAAGTTTTCATGTTTCATAATGTACATTAATTCATTTAAGGCTAATTAATTGTTTTTCATTTAATTGAACTGTAATTATAAAATAACATTTTTGCAAAATCCCATATTTTTACACCCCCCAACTTTGAATGAAACTGCCCTTATTTCTGAAATAGAAGAAAAGGGAGAGATTTTAATTGGTAAGAAATAGGGGTACATGTGATTTGAAATGAATTCGTGGAAAAAATCACCTAGTTTTTAAGATTGTTACACATAAATAAGAAAATGACCTCTTTGGATCCATTTCATATGTAGACTCATTGGGGATGATTGATGGCTGGGTTTGAACTTTAGAAAGAATGGGTTTTATTTATAAATACTAAAATTATTAAGATGTTAAATATCACACACAATAAAAATTAGATCATATTAGAAACTCCAATGGGGTTACCTTAATACACAAAAACACAAAAACACAAAAAAATAAAAATAAAAAAAATGCAAAAGCCTTGTTTCCCCCAAAAAATCGCTTAGTTTAAAGTCATTATCTTGACTTGGACCCCCCCCCCCCAACTTATCCAATACCAACTTTCAAAATTTTAAGGACCCAATTTTTATCCACTTATACTTAATTGAGATTGATTATTTTTTTTAGAATTTTTTTATAGTACAATCCTTTGTTCTACGTTGAGTGGAAAAATCCATGTAATATCAGAAATGGTTCATCTAGTTTTTTTCTTTTTCTTTCCTAACACATCAAGGATAATTCCTAATTTATTAGTTTGAAGAGAACAATTAAATACTAGCATAAGGTCTTGGTTATGACCTATGAAGGAATACATGAGTGGGGAAGGAAGGACAATAATTTTGAGTTTTTATTGATTGAAATTTCCTAAAGAAGATTAGTAATTTGAATCAAAATCAGTTTCTTCTCCAAAAATTTTAGAAATAATTGGTTCCTTTTTAAAATATGATTCATCCCCAAAATTTTCCATTTGAATGTTAGGATTTTTTATGGACACAATGATTTTTATTTATCTCAATTTTTTAGTGATCAGTGGTCCTCAAAAATAAATAATGGAGTAATGTTTGGGAAAATCAATCCATGATGTCAAATTACCCTCTTGTGAATACATAAAATAAATTTCCTCTTGATTTAAAGACACTTCAACAATTCCTTGATCTACTTAATCTATCCCAAATACAATTCTTGGCTCTTTATCAAATTCATTATAGGTTTGTGGGAGAAAATATTCTTCTATAATTGATTAGGAAGCGACAACATGAATTTTCATGGGTTCTTTATTTGTTTCAATGATTTAAAATTCTAATCTCAATGATGAAATGTCTGAATTCATTTTATCCATTTGTTCAAATAATTGTTCAAGAATTTTTTGGTGATTAAAATGGATAATATTTTTGACATCAAGTACTTCCCTAATATTGATCTCTTAAATCATACTTGAGAGGGCTAGAAATTGATACTTTAAACAATCATCATCCAAGTAATTGTATATCTCATTGGGTGTGGGGTAATTATTCAAGGGTTGATCAAACAAATTCCCTATGTTTGGTGATTCCAAATATTTACTTTCCACTTTATTTTATCCCCGGTTTATGTTGGGGTATTTTTGAAGATATTTCATTGGAGTAGATAGATATTTGGATGTGATAGTTTTAGGACACACAAAAATATAAATGGGAATAGAGAAGATAAATGAGGTGAGAATAGAGAATTTTAGGTGAGAAAAGGATGTGAGTGTCTAAGATAACTTACATGGGTCCTAGTAAATAGCATAAAAAATTATTCCCAAATTTACCCTATTGGTATAAGAATTCATTGATTTAAAAGTAGGTATTGAATCCATAGGGACTGAAGAAGAAACCTTGAGACACTCATATTTTATGGGAGGATTGTCTATGAAGTGAATGAAATTGGTGTTGATTGAAATTGGGATAGATTAATGATAAAGTACCTAAGATAATAGATTCAATTAATAATTAAACTCCTAATTATTTTTATGTAAATAATTAATGGAGATGGTTTGATCCTATGTTTCTATTAGGTATGGAATGGATATAATTATTTTCTTAAGGATTTTTAGTTCACTAGTTCAAGAGGTATCCAATCAATGAGACAAGTATCCAAATTCATTCACCAATTTAATCCATACACAATTAAAATTTTAATAACTAATTCACTTGGAGGATCAATTTCATGATCACTCCAAGGAATTGGATCATACTAGAACTCAAAATGTGTAGCCATTAAATTTGATGAAGATGAAGAAGAAAATATGTCAAAGAAAGGAAATCTCAAACCATAGAACGAATTTAATAACATAAAATCACATCCAATACACACCCACAAAACTCCCCATAATCTAACCAAAAAAAGTTTCATACTTTCATTGATGAAAATCCCTCAATATAAGGTGGAATTTTACTTAAATAAGTGGTATTGAAGAAGAAAAACATTGAAATAATGAACACTCCACCGTTGTTTAAGGAATTTCACAGTTTTTTGTGTAAATAAATTCACACCTTGACTAAAAGGTATTAACTTGTTAAGAAAAATGATATAATAAGTGAATAATAAAAAAAATTATTAATAAAATAATTTTATTGAAAAAAACATACATGGAAAAAATGAAGGTGTGATTACAAAATGAAAGTGTAATATTACAATTGAAAGAAAAACTTGGATGCCACAATCACTTCACCACCAGTTAAATTTGAAATATAAGATCCTTATTTATAACCCCCATTAATAAATTTCATCCCATTTAATTAGGATATTAAAATTTTTGGGATAAATCAAAAGAAATTGGACTTTTCAACACTGACAACAAAAATAGGACCAGATTTATACCCCTTTTGGATGTTTGAATTTGACATTGAATATTGCATAATATTTAGGATTCATAGAAGGGAAATATGATATTCAATGTTTCCTCTAATATTTTTAAAAATTTCATGAACATTTGATCAACCATTCAAATTTGATGATGAAATTGGTGAGCTGACAATATAGGCCTTCAAATCTGGCCAACAATTAAATGTCAACTTCAGTACCATGGATCTCCTTGAAAACTTCAGAATTATCACTGTAAATAGTTTAATAAAATTATCCTAATAATTTTATATTTCTACTATAAAAATTTAATCTTCATTGGTCTTGAATTGTGGGCCCTACTTTTTTTTGATGTGCCTAAGTCCCATTACGCTTTGTCCATAAATTTCTGCATCCATGGAAAAAATGTCCATCTTCCCTCGTGATTAATCCATAGATTATAAAATAAATAATTTTCCAAAAACAGTGATCAATAATATCCCAAAATATAAAATTAAAATATTTGATATAATTTTTTCTACAAATAGATGATTTATTGGGCCTAAATTTTCACTTTAAACATTAATTTCACATGTGATAAGAAATGAAGTTCAATTTATAAAATGAAATAAAAATAATGTTTATGGACTTCAAAACACTTTAATATTAAAATATAATCAATTAATATTATCACCTTTTAGTGGATAATCAGTAATGATATACATTGGGAATAAATAGTCTTTCTTTGTAGATATAATTACATTCTTCCATGGATAAATTCTTAGAAACACCTTATCACGAACTTCAAATTCTATATGACACAAGTTATTGTAAACATTACATTTATGGTGACTTTATACGGACCTTATTTTTTGTTGAATGGATCTAACCTTACCTATCATTTCATCAGGTATTTTAGTTCCCAATAGAATTCTTTCACCATCTTTATCCCAGTACGTTGGAGTTATCCACTTATTTCTATAAAGGTATTAATATGGAGAACTACTATAAAAATGAACTTTAATGGTGCCATAATAGACCTTTATCAGTGTCAAAAAAGTGCTAATAATTTGAGCACGGTTAAAGAGATGAAGTATCTATCAAAGGTATTGTTAAAGGCCCCCTTTAATAGCAACAAAAAAACATTGTTAAACAGGTCCTTTAACAATTATTTTTTAGCACTGTTAAAGGCCCCTTTTATTATATTTTTTAGCATTGTTAAAGGGGGCCTTTAATAGTATTTTTATCACTAATAAAGGTTATATAAAAAAATTCCATGCCGCACCCACCCCCTTCATCAGCACTTCCCAACCCCCACCACTTTATCAACACTTCCCAGCCCCCACCCCACCCCTTTATTAGCACTTACCCTAACACTTTATTAGTGTTTAGATAATCCCACCCTCCCATACACACCCCTGCCTCCAGTGAGTTTCGAACCCTAGACCTCCAGCATATGCATCAAAGCCTTTTCCAATGTCTTATACTGTTTTGTTTAAAATTTTATGATATATCTATATATTTATATATATATTGGTATATTTTTTATCCATATATTTATACATATGTTTATATATATATATATATTAATAAATATATTTTATATGTAAATATGTTTAATTATTTATTTATAAAATTAAATTTTTATGTGTGAATATATAAAAAATAGGTAAATATTGTTATATATTTGATTATAAATAACAGAACATTATAAAAAATGATAAAATTTCAAAACCATTAAATAAATATTAATGTAATAAATGGGATTAAATTCATTCCCCACCAAAAAAGGGCAATAAAACCCCTATAAATGATCTTGAAAATCCATTGAATGTTAAAAAATCAGGGTATATCGACTAAAAAATCAGTTTTAGAGGCCTTATGTACCTTTTTTGTCCTTAAAAAATATAAAAATGGTTTACCTATGTCACTAAGTGTGTAAAAATCATCATGGTATTTGATTTGATATGTGGTTGAGCTCAAATGGACACCTGAATCAAAAGTTATGGTCATTTGAAGTTTGAATTTTGTTTTCAACTTATTTTAGATCTTTTATTAATTTTTGATTATTTGTGTCTTAAATTTGTTATTAAATGATTATTAATTGATAATAATTATAAAAATTAATATTTAAAATATTTTTTTAATTATTTTATAAGTTATTTCCACTAAATATCTTATATATTAATTGTAAATGCAAATTTACCTTATCTAAAACATATTTTAAAAAATATATATTATATGTATATCAATATTAATATATTTATATATTTATATGTAATTTTTAATTAAATATATTTTTTTAAGTTTACTTTTATCATCACTTGTAAAAAAGTGCTGATAAAGGGGGGTCTTTTATCAGCACTTCAAAAAAAGCACTCATACCCCCCCCCCATTATCTGTGCTTTTTTACAAGCACTGATAAACAAAAAAAATTATTATATCTTTTTTAAAATAGATTATAAAGGGTGGATCTTTATCAGAGCTTGTAAAAAAGTGATGATAAAGGACCCTCTTTAATAGTTCTTTTTTAGCATTGTTAAAGACCCTGTTTAATAGAACTTTTTTTCACTGACAACTGGGGTCATTAACAGCCTTTTTATCTAGCATTGTTAAAGCCCTAGAATTGGATAAACCCTATTTTGTAGTAGTGGAGCCATCTAAATTCTCATGTGAAAGCTATTATTGTATAAAAACTCAATTAGATAAAGTTTTTAATCCCAACCAGCATTGAAATCCATAGAAAAATATCTCAACATATCCTCTATGTTTTTATTTTTTCTCTCAGGTTGACCATCTATATGAGGATTATGCACATTGTTTTAACTCAACTATTTATCAGGATATTATAGAATAATTTTCAATAACATTGATTTTAACCATGGATATCAATCAGATACAATGTAATATTTAACTCCATTAAATAATACCACTTCCTTAATATTTATCTAGGAAATATAATATAGAGATAAATATTCTTGGATGCCAACAAAGTGTGATAAATATCTTTGGATATCGACTACAACTTATATAGAATTATGTCCTTTAGATGTTTGAGGGTGTTCTAAGAAAAAATCAATAAAGACATTTTCTTATTTGAATTATGGTATGTGTAGTGTTTGTAACATTCCCTTATACTTTTGTCTCTCAGCCTTAGTTTTCTAACATACCATGAACCAAGATACATATTCTATAATATCCATTTTTATTATGTCATCCAAAAAATAATATTTCATATTTTTATACAAATTCATATTTCCAAGATGAATATATAATGAAGAACCATAATCCTACACTAATAGTTATTTCTAAAAAATTGGTATGGATGGAACAGATAGACGATTATTGAACATTATCATTCCATCATATTCAAGGTTAAACTCAAGAAAATATCTATCATTCTTCTACAACTCCCTATATTCCTCATTCACCTCTTTAATCATTACATGGATAGGTGTTTCCATACTCATTTGAGTAAAATAATATTTCTCCCTTTCCTATAGGATTTCCAGATCTATCCTTTACAAATATAGAATTATGAGATCATTTTTATTATTATCATATATAACCTAGTGTGATCCTTTAGACTCAAAGAATAAACTTCATTGTTCTCCTTCGGTAATGTGTTAATCATTCATTATATTTAATCATTTCCAACCATTTATCGGACTTATATTTAAAAAACCTTCAATGTGAATATATAAAAAAATATAATGATTATATTTATTAAACCTTTATCCATAAATATAATGACTCTATATCATTAATGAAAAATTTTCCATAGCTTACTTCAAATCATGATGTGTAGAATTTTTCTCAAGAACCGTTAATTTTTATGAGACATAAATTGCCACCATATCATTTTTAAATATCATGGTTATCTCTATAACAAAAAATAAGTTACCAAAATCAACTTAACTTTTTCATGTCACATAATTTAAAAAAATCATACTAATATATAAATCAAGTAGTCCAGTGGAAGACATTTTAACCCTATATCCTTCATTTGTGGGTTTAAGCCCTATAGCCTTTCCAAATGTGAAAGGTTATATTTTTTACTAAAACAATATTAATATAATTGGTATAAAATCTTCAGAAATGTGTTGAAATCCATTAAAATTAATCTTAATCATCAAAGGTGATATAAACCGTGATGTATATTAATACTATTGAACTTATTAAAAGATCATTCTTTCCCAAATAATACTTCATCTTGAACAAAAGAGTTTCATATATCTTATTCAAATAAAACATCTCTCAAAATTTCATTAATCGCATTAAAATATGATCAATTTTAACCAAAATTGGGTATCTATGATTTCAACTTATGATAAACCTTAAACACATTAACCCATGATGATATCCATAACACTCAAGTAAATCATACATGAAGACATATATGATTCCAAAATTAATGCAATCCTTAGATGTTTCATGATTCCTATAACCAAAATACCATTATTAAAATTCATCTAAAAAATAATTGATGGATACAAATACATAAATACTTAAACTCTTTTACTTAAAATGATATGGTATAACATTGATCCTTCCTTTTTATAGGGGGTAAACCTTATTTTATGGAATTTAATTGGATAATAACCAATTTCCTCACATATAGGAAATTGAATTTTTTGAAAATCCATTGCTCTATGACATTCGTTTTCACATAAAAAAAACATCTTCCACTCCACTTGAGATATTGTTCTAGGTTATTCTTCTAAACTTCTTGACATATAGGACACTGAATCATCTTTCCACTATTTTTAATACCATAGGAACGCTCAAAAAATTCAACCTTCATATTATTTGACAAATTAGGAATCTCACTGAAGTTTACATTGATAATCATATATCAAGAGAGATGATTAGGAATAACAACAATATCTTTCTCTTCATTAAACTTCCAATTTAGTTTTTCATGATAAAAAAATTCTCCATCATAATTTGTGTTAACATGATTCCACCAAGTTCTATCCATTGGCTAAAACCAATAAGCATAGTGTGAGAAACAATAATCATAATGGGAAACCACATAATCATGAAAAAAATTATAGGATGTCTAAACCATAAAACATTCTTTTTAATAAATGACACCATAGGTTTAAACTATGTAATTCAGTATCATAATCTTTTTAAATACTTCATTATGGTTTGTAAAGATTTTATAAATTCACAAATATTATCCCCTTTCAGTTTAAAACTAGGTGTGAAGTAAGACTCATTATCATGCATCGAGTGATGATCGATTCAATTCTCAATGTTTCATTTTCATATTTTTTTACCCCTAGTTACATCTGTTCTAGAGCCACATCCACTTTTAGTTTCTATATAGGGATTTAATTTCTTTGAAACCACTAGCTATATCCTTCAAAAAAATTGCAATACATTTTTATATACCCTAATGTATCCTTATACTTATATTTAGGGTTATCACTAATGTTTTCTAATCCTAGTTCCAATGTTTCACTAAATTTTTTCTCTGATACTAGTTATAGAGACCCAATATATTCATAAATATATATATTATAGGTTAATAGATGAATATTAAATACATTTAATAAATACACAACCTATGATAGTAATGGTTTGGTGTATTTAGAAACTAGATACAAAATTGTCTTATTTAATTAAAGATATCAAACATATCCCATAAATATCTTCCCACATATTACACTTCATAGACATAGCCCACATAAAATCCTTCCTTATAACCTATGGAAAGGAAACATAAGAATGAGTGAGATCGGATGCTCAGTAAGGGTAAACATGAGGGATATCAATATAATAATAGAATAAAAAAGTATAATAACATGAGGATATAATTTTAAAACCATACCTTTATGTAGATCCCAGATTTAGATATATCACTGAGGGGGTGGGGGTGAATCAGTGATGTAATTTTTATAATTTGAACTTTTTAAATCAACTTCTAGGATCAGTGAAAATTTTTATCCCTTGTTCTTAAATGTTTCACTACTCTCATATGAACAAAATTGAATGCACTAAAAGGTACATGAGGTTTTTATAGGGTTATACCTCAATGGAATGGGTGAAGACATCCATTGCATATTGTTTAGATTTAAGAACAATAATTCTTTACTAGTAAAGCAATGTTATTACAAGTATAGTCAATCTCCTGAAATTCCTAATAGATAAACTCCCATAATATCTGATCACAAATGATTATTGTATACCATATCTCAAAGGGATATAACAGAGAAAATATTTTAAATTATTTTACATTTAATTTAAAATTTTAATCCAATATAAGTGTTATTTTTAGGTTAATTGTCACATTTTTTGGTTTTTGTGGTATTTTGTGCTTAATTGATAAAATGGACTAATTTTGGGTTTAAACTCTTTTAATTTATTTTATTATTTCAGACATTAATTTTTTTTAATTGTTCAAAATTAAAAAAAAATTATTCTTTTTTAGGTTTTTATGTTCATTTTTCTTCATTTCATCTTTCATGTACCAAATCTCAATCCATCATTTGAAGGCTCAAAATCTACTCACAATTCCATCCTTGAAAACTGCACATAGATCTGGGTATTTTTTATGTTGAGACCATATATAATAAAGGTATGGTCAAATGGATATTTAATTATATCAAGAGATATATAATATATAAATTAAAAACTTTCATTAAGTTTACCATGCCTTATTCTTTAATTCTCTAGGCCATAAATGCATTGTAAATTAGGTATGTGGAATACAAAGAGTCTGCCTATGCATATTAAGTATCTAGAGTAAACCGGTCATAAATCATTCAATATGCATACATTAAAGATTAAATTTATTGATCTGACATAGGATATATGTATTAACAACTTTAAATAATACCAATTGCCCTAATTATTCCATTAAATATGTCTATGATGTGCATACATTCAGAAGAATATTTTGGTGTGTGATTTTTCACCACATCTCCCTATAAAAGAGTGTCCCTTCTTTATTCCAAAGGGTTTGAACTATAAATGTAAATTGTGTGTATTTTAGAATTTTATTTTATATTATTTCAATTCTGTAATCTCATTTCATGTTTTAATTTAATTTTTATCCTTTCTATCTTATTCTTTCTCTCTTTTGTTTTATTCCCCTGTTTTCTTCTTCACTATGAACTTTTATACTCATGATCATGAGTAGATAACCTGAGGAAGTTCCCTCAAGAGTAATCCAATGTTGATCTAGAGAATTTTAAAATTAATTATTAATATTTTTTATTTTCTTATATTTATATTTAGTTGGATTTTAGTGGCTAAGAAACCTTTGTGTCTCCACTTTCTACCTGAGGTTTAACTTTCACTTCTGTAATTTTCTCTCTTGATCGAGGAGGTGGATATGCGATTTCTCAGCCATTGTTGAGTGAACCATATAATCACAACCATATTAATATAAGTATGTTCACACATACAATGTAGTTTGTTCATTAATTAAATATGAAACTAATAATAACAAAATGAAGGATCAATTTGGGTGATTCTCTCAGGACTGTCTTCTTTCTTCCTATATTCATTTTGTTTGCATTCATTGTGTTTGCATTTCATATGCATGTTTAATTTTATTACTACATTATCAATTATCAAAAATTAATTTTTTTCATAAATATATATATATATATATATATAATTATAAGTAGTGAATGATTGGCTGCAATAGATCCTCAAGAGAATGACATGTGTCAGCCTCTGTGTTTCACTTAGTTATAAATATTTTTAAGAGCACGAACAATAATGATTCATCAAATTGGATCCATTTTCGGGGATCCAAATGGTCTTCACTAATTATTTTTTCATGTTTTTAAAAAAAATCATTTTCATTAAAAATTTACAGAAAAATCATAAATTTTAAAAACAATCCATGTGTTCATGATGTATTTTAATTAAAATTAGTATGTATGGACTAGCCAATCTCAGGTCCCAAAAGAAGTTTACAATTATCTTGATGTTCACTTTCAAAGGATTAGTGATAAAATTAATAACATAGGGATCCAAATAGAATAGATTATTGAATACATACATTCATGTCAAGAGAAACCCAAGTCAGAACATGAACCGGAACCAGAACCAGAACAAGTGGTGAAATAAATTTCACCAATCATTTTTTATGTTAGAGAAACTAAGGTGGGTGAGAAGGAGATACTAACGGAATTAATTAAATTATACTATACTCAACCATTGATCAAAGAGGTACCTAAATAAACATCTAATTTGATGGATTTATGGGAGATCAATATTTTTTAAAAGAATCCTAGAATAGCTTTGTTGAAGATAACCTACAACAAGATCTTCCCAACCTTGATAATGAACGATCATCACCTCTCTACCTCACTCTTGATTTGTAAGATAAAAATGAAGATACACCTGTTGAGATTGAATTCCCAATGGTATTTCTTGAAGAGATAAATTTACAAGTTGTCTTAATTGAAATAGAATATTTCTTTCATGTTTTAATTTATTCAAGATGAATTATTTTCTGACTTACCTTTTTCTAAAATTTATGACACAACACAAATGAAGTAGGCATTGGATGTTAATGAAGTGACCACTGAAGTGTTTGTGATTGAAGATGAATAAGATCTAGATAATCATGTGGTGTGAATACTTCCTCTACAACAAATTTTATACCATATGGAGGAGAACACCATATAATTCATCAAGGATCAACCCTATATTTTTTCCCTCCCACTGTAGAACTCAAATTCATGTTTTATTCTTTATTTTAGGTTGATAAATTTATTATATTCTTTGGGGATATCTATTATTTGTGTTTACTCATAGAAACTGGAAAAATTCACTTGTGGTGGTTCATCTAAAAGAAACTACACCCGCCTTTTGATTGGGGATAATCCACTACAATTGCCTAACTATGGGAAATAAAAACTTATCACCCACTTAGGGGTCTAAACCAAGATTTATCCCTTTTTCTTATACCTTTATTTTTTTCATTAATTTTATTATGTTTTTTCATTTGTTTCTTATAGTTTTAAAGTGGTATCAACTAGAAGATTAACTCAAGACTTCTGCTGAAAAATAAATCATGTTGTGTCCTTCCTTTTATTTATTTTATTTACTACCCAATATAATTTTTTTTGTAAACAATTATTAATATAATTTGATCTAAAAATAGGGTAGTAGGTTTAATTAATTTTAGGGAGATGAAAATATGTTTTTAGGAATTTTTTTTGTGCTTCCTTTTTTCATGCCATTTTATGAATTGTTCATGTTTTATTTTTCATCTTTTTGGTGTGTTTTTAGGATTCTAGAGTTTAATCGAATAATTTGGAAGATTTAAACCATATTATTATTTTTGGAACAATTATTGATTTGAGTATTTTTGGATTTAAATCATTTCATAATGTATTTTTTCCAAATTTTTGATCTTTTCATTTGAAGAAGTTTGATTGATTATAAAACTCATGTGCACAAGTATTGTCCAAATTGAAAATCAAGCCCAACCTGAGAGGTTTATAAACCTTTTTGACATATTATTACATTTATATTTTTCTTTTTAGTCATGATACATGTTTTTTGATCTATAAATTTATGTTTTCCTCATTTTCAAATCAATTAAAGTTGATGGAATGTGTTAAATATTATTAAGGAACCACTTTAAAAGTCTGTTTTACATTTAACTATAATTTTGGACTACCTTTTTATATGAACAATATTAATACCCTGTTATACATGAAATATTTTATTAGGTAGATACATTAAAATCCATTTAACCCTTTCCATCCTTCTCTAGAAGTTAAATTCATTATTATTATTAAAATCAAGTGTGAGAGGGGGAGAAGATGAGTTGTATTTTTCTTTCTTGAAGAATCTGTTTGAGATGAATTAAAAGTGTTTCCATTTTTAATACTACTTTTTCATAATAAGTATAATTATTTAAATATTTATGTGTGACCTATAATAACATTAAACATATGTATTTTGAGTTTATCAATTTTATTTAAGATCAAAATTTTCCTCTATTTTCCTCAAAAACATGATTCTGAAGAGAAATTCATATCTAAATTCAAGATGAAACAATTCCACAATTAGGGAAAGGATAGATGAAATTTATTATTGATTTTGAAATTATAAGTGTGAACTTCTAAATTAAATAAATATGTATTTGGAGGTGATTTTTTTAACTAATTTAGTTGAACACCACTATTGATCGAAACTATTTTCATGCATTTACTTCACTATAGAGAATTACCCTCTTCATTCTACCTCAAATGTTTTTACATTTAAAACCTATCAAATCTAATAATTAGAAACACCCATGAACAAAACCTCATGATTGAAAAATTTCTGGCTCTGTGAAGTGGATATACTAAGAGGATAGCAAGTCTATATAGATTACACATGTTCGTGAGAATGAGAAAGCCTCCACACAAAAGTCCTTGAGTGAGGAGAGAAATATTTTTTGGGGAGTTAGGTATGAAATGAACATGAGGATTAATGTGGTATTGAATATATTCTTATTATTTTTGAGGAGTTAGAGAATTTTTATCAATGTAGGAGGCATTAAATTTTTCTTGATATGATAATTCAGTTCAGTTGTCAGTTATACTTTGGGAAGTTTGTTTTGACTGCGGTATTTGATGATTGCTCAGGATTGAACTGTTTAAGTGTGGGGGAATTTAAAAAGAAAATATTTTTCAATTATTTTACATTTAATTTTAATTTTTAATCCCAATAAAGTTTTATTTTAGGGTAATTTTCTCATTTTATGGTTTTTGTGGTATTTTAAGATTAATTGATAAAATGGCCTAATTTTGGATTTTTACTGTTTTAATTTATTTATTTATTTCAGCCATTAATTTTCCTACACTGATCTAAATTGAAAAATTGTTATTTTTTAGGTTTCTATGGTCATTGGGATTAATTTCATATTTCATAGACCAAATCTCAATCCATCATTTGAAGGGCCAAAATTAGCTCACAATTTCAATATCGAGAGTTGTGCACAAATCTGGGTACTTTTTATGTTGGGATCATATCTCATAAATGGATGGTATAATAGATCTGAAATTATACCAAGAGAAGTATAAGATATAAATTAAAAACATTCTTTAATGTGTTAGTGCCTTATTCTCTGATTCTCAAGGACATAAATGCATTGGAAATCTGATATGTGGAAAAAGAAGAGTTTTCCTATCCAAATTAAATATCCTAAATAAATCGATCATAACTCATTAATTAAATGTCTAATAAAGATGAAATTTCATGATACTACAGGGGATAAATGTATTAAAAACATTAAATAATACCACTTTTTCTAATTAGTACATTAAAGATATATAACACACACGTAAATTCGAAGGAAGATTTTAGAGAGAAATTTTTTACCCCATCTCCTTATAAAAGAGTGTCCCTTATTCATTTCAAAGGGTTGGCACTCTAAGTGGACATTTTATGTAGTTTAGTTTTTTATTTTATTTTCTTTTAATTATGTAATCTCACTGCATGTTTTAATTTAATTTTTATCCTTTCTATATTAATCTTTCTCTCGTTTGCTTTCTTCCCCTTTTTTCTTCTTCACTGTAAACTCTTATGCTTAGGATCATGAGTAGCTAACCCAAGGAAGTTCCTAGGGGAGTAATTCAGTGTTGATCCTGAGACATTGAACATTTATGGTTAAATTTTATTGTTTTATTAGAGTTATATTAATGGGGATCTTAGTGGGTAAGGAACCTTTGGGACTCCACTTGTCACATGAGGTTTAGATTTCACTTCTGTAATATTCTCCCTCAATCGAGGAGGTGGATGTGTGGTACATTAGTGATCATTTAGAGAAAAGAATATTCAAAAACATATGCATATGAGGATTTTTGCCCATATTATGGAGTTTGTTCATTAAGTAAATCTGTAACTAATAATAATAATACAATAAAAGTTCAATCTAGGTGATTCTATCAAGAATGTATCCTTTCTTCCTAATTTTATTCTATTTGCATTCATTGTGTTTACATTTCATATGAATGTTTAATTTTATTATTTCATTATTAGTTATCAAACCTCAATTTATTTTAGTTTTAATTGATAATATATGTATACATATATATTTATTTAATTAGAATCCACAATAGCTCTTAAATAGAATGACCTAGGTCAGCCCCTGTGATGCACTTAGTTATAAATATTTTTGAGAGCATGCATGAAAATTCTTCATCAAGATCTTTAGATGGGAATCCCACCAGTTTTATTTATATTAACTCTTTATATTTTATCTATCTTTTAAAAAGATATGGTTTTTTATACAATCATCCCCCCATTTCATCAATATAATCTTTCTCCACAAGAATTATTTTTTCTCTATTTGTACTTATTCATGAAATTCATTACGGTTGGTCTTGAATTTTATTTTCAAATGATCAGGATCATATAATAACCTTCTTCAAGAATTACCTAGCTATGGGTCACTGTCAAAATTATTCTTTCACAATGGATACAAGGAGTTTCGATGGATATTGTAATAGTTGTGTGCACATTCTCAACACCTACATGAACATATTTATACACAAAGAATAATATGGTGTATGAGGACACATTTATTCCCTGATTTAAATTCTCCATATTTAAATCCTCATTTTTATCCTTCAGATAATAATACCAGAATGACTATAGGTTTTATTATTTTATGCTCATTATGAAATACACTATTGAACCATTTATTTCTTTTGAATAACCCATTAATATGGTTATTTCATTTTTAATATCAAAATGGGTTGGGGTTTCAGACACCTCAATTGAATACCCATGTTGAGTATTCCTTATTCATGTAATGTATACCTGAGGGGTATACTATACTACATGTGCAACAACTACTAGAGGGGTTCTAGTATTAACTCTTGTTCATGCAGTTAAGAGAATAACCACAGCTCACCCCATGCATGAATCATCTTCATGAATGCATATTAATGCACTATATCCTATTAAATGTAGTATTTCATGAGAAAATTAAAAACACCCTATATACATTCATCTTCATATACCTGATGAGTTTAGGTTTCTTCTTCTTTTCTTCTCACACTGTAAACAAATCACTAGCATCTAATTTAAGTTCTCAAATAAATTAGGTGTTCCTTCTTTTTTTTCCACACCCACTTCCACCCTACATGCATGTATATTCATGCATCTCATAAAATACCCATGGACACAGGTTCTCATTTTTCACATGGAAAATAAATATTTGGAATCTTCATTTTGAAAAAATATAGCATTCAACTCATTTAGGAATATTCATTATATTTCTATGCATGAAATGTGTAGTAGCATCCACACCTCATTTAGATCATACTTATGCTTAATATAATAATTTAATTCATCCAGTAAATCAGATTCATAAGGAGAAATCTCCACTTAGTGATTACCTATTCATTCATGGTAATGCATGAAAAAAGATGCTTCAGACTCACCTAGATCATATAAGTTCAATGAAACCATCGGTTTCACTCATAGAAATTAGATCATGATCTTAATAGCTCAAAAATGTTTGAATATTTTGTTGTAGATTTCATGGAATGAGGGATGAATAATATGATGCCTCATTCAGATCAGATGAATTAGATCAAAGTAATACAATAGAACATAAAATGTTCATAAGATTTTAATGCTGATAAATAGTGTATCATTCTTTTCTATCCTATGTCAATTATACCTAATTTTATTGTCATTGTTTATCAATTAACTGCACCTACTAAGTGGATAGAAGTGACTACTAGGGTGTACTCCCAAACTCTTGCTGGAACCACCCCGTATTAGCTCTCCCTCCTCCTTCCACCTGTTATGGTGATGTCACCTCTACTCCCTTGCAATCATTGTGACCACTCTGGTTCATCCAAAATTACTCTTAACTCTCCATCCTAGTTAGTTGTATTGAGGTTGAACCTAGTGCCCACCTTAGCAGTGGTTTCACATGGTTCCCTCAGCTAGCTTGAAGGCTTATTTTTTCAGTAAACTCTCACAAAGAGTTAACAAATCACCAATAAAAAACAATATAGATTTCTTAAATTAAAATATAGAAACATAATGAAAAATATAATCTCTTTTTACATGGAAACAAAATTCCTCTTATTAATTCTTATTTATACAAATAAATATTTTCATGAACATAAAATATTCTTTAAAATTTATTCCTCTTCTTCAAATCATGAAAATCACTGTTTTCATAGAATTCCACTTCTTGAATTAAATGTAAATACTCTTAAGACCATGTCTTTTTTGCATTAAAGTAAAGTTCAAAAATCATCAGAGTTAACCTACATAATTGTTCAAGAGGGACATCCAATTCCACAATATGAATCCATAACAATTCTATAGAAATCACCACTTCATCCAAACTCACCAAAAACATATTTGAATATCATTGAAAAAAATGAAACACTGGTCCCAACACTATCATTTCATATATCATAAGCTTTATTAATGTCATAAATCATATAATTTCATAAAACATGAATCAAAAATAAATAAAATAACATGGGTTATGAGAATAATGTTGGATCTTAATATAGATTTAAATGTATATGAGATGGTACAATACAAGTGGGGTGAATTGTAGGTTTAAAAGTTTTGTGTTTAAACTCTTAATAAGAAACTTAGTTTATGAGATCTCAAACTAATACAATTCACAAATCCTATTATGAAATAATACAAATGATCAGATGGGTCCTATATCTGATGGATAAAATATGATACCACAGGTTATTAAAAACATGTGTATTTGAATTGAATACAATGATCAGAGTATAAATAATGTAAATGATTCTACTATACATCGTATAGAATCTTTTAATAAAATATGTAATGTAAATGAAAGTATCATAATTAAAACAATTATAATAGAAAAGAATATGAATATAAATAGAAAATAAAATGATTCCTTTTCTATTAAAAATAGCATTAGAAAAGTAAAGGGGTATTAAAAATAATTTATTCCAAAGAGTAGGGTATCATTTCACCTAGGATAAAAGGTATTTCTTACCACCACCCGGGTAATCCCTTGATACGATGATCGGCACGTATTTCTTCCTATCCATATAAGCCCTTGATTGAGAAGGTAATCAACACCTCTATCTTTAAAATACTTGAAAGACCTCAATAAAATGATCATCAGCACAGTATTCTTATCCCTGGAATCCCTCGATTGTTATCACAATGATCGGTTGCATGAATAAATACAAATCACTTATTGAAATACAAGAACTAAGAACAAACCATTCATGTCTTGTATCTTCATATATTTTCTCATGAAGAAACAGAGAGTTTACACCTTATATCTCTAGAATCACAATAGTGTCTTGTATGTTCAATCATCTAAGTCTTTTCTTCTCTGGTTCAAATGACCTCCTATTTATAGGCCTCCTGTCCAACATTCATATTTTATTTCAATAGTCATATTTCTCTGAGGGACTTGGACACCTGGCACTATAACGGTCAAAACCATACAGAATACATGACATCATTTTGATTGGCATATGACTAACTCTGCGACATAGTTATGGTTAGAAAACAATAAGTATATAAGTATGAAAGAATGATTAAGATTAATTATAATGTAAAACATGTATGCATCATTGGATTAAGACATGAGTACAGTGCATTAGATGTGTACGATACATAACTTGGTTAAGATTAATATCATGCATACAAAACATATCATAGTTACGATGCATAAAGTGATTACGATGTGTAACGTAATTAATATATATACCATGGATATGATACATGGTTACAATGCATAACATGAATATGATGAATATCATGATTATGATGCATAACATGGTTACCATTCATGGTTACGATGCATAATACGGATACAATGTGTAACGTGATTACGATGCATAGCATGGTTACAATTCATGGTCACGATGCATGGTTATGATGAATAATATGGATACAATGCGTAACTTGATTATGATGCATATTGTGATTACGATACATATGGTTCAGAATAAAAAACATCATATTTGGTTACGATGTAAAATGACATATATGATTACGATGTAAAAAAACATATATGGTTACAATGGAAAACAACATATATGGTTACAATGTAAAACAACATATATGATTATTATGGAAAACAACATATATGGTTACAAAGTAAAACAAAAACATATGATAAAAAATAAGAAGTAATTTTTGATTTCCAAAACAAAAAGATGAATGGGAAAGTCAAAACACATTTTGACTCAAGAATCTCCTCCTTTTTGAATGCACAAAACAAAACAAACAATAAAAGATTATCTCCCCATGAGTTTAGTAACTCTTCTTAAATTAATAGTGAATACAACTAATTCCAACTTAGGATAATTATTATCTATAATGATCATATTCTCTTTACATCATTTTTTTTATGATTTCTCCCCCTTAATACAGTATTCTTCCTTTTTCTTTTTTATGAGAAAAAAGTTTTTGTATTAAAAAATTTCTTCTTTTCAGATTTTTTCTCCCCATTTTTGATTTTCAAAAATAATAATGGAAAAATTATTTTCCTGCAAGTATTTGAATAAAAAAAATTATACAAAACAATAAAAATTACTTGGAATAAAATTAGTTTTTATTACAATAATAGTTCAAAAAATCATTCTTTCTCCTTTTGTTTTTCCAAGAGGATGAATGCATAGATCTTCATCTTCTTGAACTCTTTTCTATCCTCCATAAATTTGACAAGAGTTTATTGATGAGCCTTCATCTTCACATCATGTTCTGTAATAATCCTTTCTTGTTTCAAGATCCTTTCTTTATGAAGTCGATTAGTTTCTTCTTGTGCTTTAAACCTAACTTCCTGGGAATTAAAATCATCTATTCTAAGTCTGTAAGACTTCTCTAAGATTATAACTCTATTTTAGAGGAAAATAATATCATTACATCCATTTTCCAATTTTTCCTTTACATGTTCAAGCTTTTCGGAGGATATTCCTTTTGAGGTACTCAGACTTTGAAAGGCTTCTACTTTTTCATTCAAATCAGTGACCAACTTTTGGTAGATTGAATTGAGATCATGTACATGCTTCACCAATTCATCAATCTTGTCCACATGATACTTGAAATTTTCATAAATTTTGTTCAACAATTTAAAAAAAAAATTATAATCTTTTTTATTCTCAATAGAAATTTATTTGAATACTTTAAAATGGTCTTCAAGATTCAAATATCATCCCATCAGAGCTTTGATATAATTTGTTCTTTCGTTATGATTATTTATAATGAAATCTAGCCTGGATTTATTTTTTTTGAAAGAAGGGGATAATCTTTTCCAATATGTTCAAGGCTTGTTCAATATATTGAATTCCTATAATTTTGATTGTCCTTTTTAAATTTGTATCTTCATTGTATTTTGGATGATATCCAAAATGAGTTTCAGTGATGATAAATTTAGATGGTTGATTATGATTCTTGTTGAATTCTTATTCTTCTTATAATTTTAATATTTTAATAACTTTCTTATAAGTATTATTTTGAGAAACTCATTTTGATGATTGTTGGTCAGGAGATAAAAACTAAAAGGATGGAACTTCATGAAATTCTACTGAATGATTTTTCTTGTTTGCAGCTTAATTATCTTACACTTATTCTTTTTCTTATCCTTATTATTCTACACCTTGTTCTTATTATTCTTCTTCAATTTCTTGATTGATACTTTGTGTAGCCGATTGCTGAGTTGCCTCTTTGTCTTTCCTTTTATCTTCTGGATCCATTTGGGTTTGAACAGATGGTTCCCTTATGACTATTATAGTTCTGGCTTCCTCAGCTATCTTTATAAGACTATCAACATTAATAGCTTTATCATTTCTCTTCTTTATTCTCTTCTTATTTTCTTCTTGTTTTAAAGTTTCCTCGGTTATTATTTTTTCATCCAGGGCTTCAGTAGGGTCCAAATAAAAGTTAATATCACCTTCTTTCCTTTATTTCTTCTTCTTCCTGCACTCTTCTGCAACCTCATATGATACTTCTTTTTGTTTCTTTGATTTATTAGGGGTTTTAGCCTTACCTATCTTATTTTTTATTGTTGTTTATTTGGATGGATTCAAAATATTTTCACTCCCTTCAGATATTTATTTTACTTTCTCAGCTTCTTGATCTTTCTCAAACTTTTTGGATTCGAGATTGAATTATAACTTGAGTCTCCTGATCATGTCCTTGTTTATGAGAGGCTCCTTGAAAGTTGTCAGATTTTACTTAATTGATACATTTAAGAAGCTTAGGAATTATTTCTAAAACTTTCTTAAGATAGTAGTAATAATGATCAGCTAAGAGTTTATTGCACCAGATTTAAGTTTCTTGATGGTTAGGAAAATAAAAACCCTAAGATTGAACTTCCTAATATTCACTAGGCAGTCAAGAACATAGACATCAAAAACTTTCAGATTTTACTTATCACCTTTTCTCAGTACAAGGAGACCTTGCATCCCAAGGGCAATGAGATAATTGTTAGCTGATACATGATTTACCTTCCTCTTATCATCATGGATCTCAAAAAGATATTCCTTTTCATTCTTTTTATCAAATGTCCCATCTAGTTCTAGTAATTTTTGTAAAGGATAAAGAGAATATACCTCAGATGGAACTCTTAGGAAAGAATCTTCTTGTTTTATTGAGTTTGTGTATTTCTTATCATACATCATAAAAGAGACCAATAGTCCATTATCTATCTCCATTTATTTATATAATTGTAAAACTTCCTCATAAATCACAAAATCTTGATCTGAATCAGGACTTTCAATACAAATACATTTTTATCTTTGGAAATTTATTATCTTTTCAAAGAATAATCCTAAGACTCATAAAAATATTTAGAAATTAACCTTTCACCTCAAAAGGTCATAGAAGATAAATCTTTTGGATACATTTTTTTGGAGATAAAGAAGTTGAGTCAAACATGAAATACTTGAAAAAAAATATTGAACAGTGAGGTTTTTCTTGGTTATTAAAACTATGGACTTATCAGATTACGAAAACTGAGTTAAACTCTGATTATGAATCGTGCTGGCTATTTATAGAAAATCATAGATTTGGAGAAATTTAGAGGGATTTCAATGGGGGATTGAAAAGTAGGGGTTCTTTTCAAAATTAATTTTATGGTAAAGATTAGATCTAAAAGATCCAATGGTTGAGAATGATTTTTAACTCTTGAGGTTTTTTAAAAAACATATTCAGAATGAATTTGATTAGAGGTTAAATGAAAAAATTGAAATATAAACAATTTGAAATATAATGGATGATATAAGGTTTTAGAAGTTGTACTTATCAGAGTATCTGGATAGATATATTATTTTTATTATATTGTTCTTATGATAATAAAAAAAATTAATACTGAAAACCCTATAAAACCAATAAAAAATACTAAAACTGATATAATTGTAAAGCTGATTAAAATCTAATACTGATAAAATCAATAAAATTATAATACCGATAAAATTGAAAAACTGAGAAATTTGTAATACTGATAAAAACTTGAAACTAATAATCATGAAACTAATAAACATGAAACCAATAATCATGAAACCGATAAACATCAAATCGATAAAATGTAAAACTGAGAATAACATAAAACTCAAAAAAATGAAATTGATAAAATGTAAAACTGATAAACCATGAAACCAAAAAAAATATGAAACTGATAAAATGTAAAAATGATAAAACATGAAACAAAAAAATGAAACTAATACAAACATGAATACTCCCCCTTTGAAAAGCAGTAACTTAATGTAAGCAGATGATTTAAACAAGAAGTAGATGTGAATGATTACTTTATAGTGATCATTCCTAGATTCTGTTTAATGTATTCAAATCTATCAGAATATAATAGTTTTGTGAAAATTTCAGTAAGTTGTTCTTGTGTTCTGATGAATTGTAAAATAATATCTCATTTTATTGTGTGGTCTCTAAGAAAGTGATGCCTAATATCTATATGTTTTTCACGTGAGTGATGTGTAGGGTTTTTACTTAGAGAAATGGCTCTAGTATTATCACATAGTATTTGAGTTTTGGAAAAACTCACTACATAGTCAGTGAGTGTGTGTTGCATCCAGAACACTTGAGCACAACAACTTCCAACTATTACATATTCAGCTTTAGTAGTGGAAAGTGCTATTAAATGTTGTTTTTCGTATGACCAATAAACTAATGAATCTACTAAGAAATGAAAATTTCTTGAAGTAATTTTTCTATCCATTGTACAACCACCAAATTCATCATCTAAAAAACATTTCAAAACAAAATCATTTCCAAAAGAATAAAATAACCCCAAATCCATAGTTTCTTTTTAATAGTGAAAAAATATTTTTACTACTTTTAAATGAGATTATTTTGGATTTTCTTGGTATCTTTCACATAACCATACAGAAAACATTATGTTTGGATGACTAGGAGTTAAGTATAATAAGATTCCAATCATTCCTCTGAAAATTGTTTGATCAACTAGTTTCCCAGTTTCATCAATATCAAGTGTATTTGAGGTTCTGATTGGAGTACGTATAATTTTACTGTTGTCATATCCCTACTTTTTATGTAAATATTTGATATATTTATGTTTGGATATATAGGTTCCTTCTGGTTTTTGAGAGATATGAAAACCTAAAAAGAATGTTAACTCACCCATCATACTCATTTAAAACTCATATTTCATGATATTTTCAAAAGAATCAGTTAGGGATTTCTGAGTTGAACCAAAAATAATGTCGTCAACATAAATTTAAATAATCAAAATATTTTTGTTTTTCACCTTTATAAAAGGATTTGGATCTGAAGTTCCTTTAGCATAATTTTTTGATAAAATAAATCATTAAAGTCTATCATAAAAATCTCTAGGGGCTTGTTTAAGTCCATATAAATCTTTGGTAAGTTTAAAAATATGATCATGATGTTTTTAGGCTACAAAACCTGGAGGTTGTTCAATAAAAACTTCTCCTTGTACATATCCATTAAGAAAATCATATTTTACATCCATTTAAAAAAATTTGAAGTTAAAGAAAGTTACAAAGGAAAATATAATATTAATAGATTCAAGTCTAGCTACCAAAGAATAGTTTTCTTCATAGTCTATTTCCTCTTTCTGATTATAACCTTTAACAACAAGTCTTTCTTTATTTCTAATAATGATTCCATTTTAATCACATTTGTTTTTGAAAACCCATTTTACTCCAATTAAAGTTGTTTCTTTTGGTATTTCATACAAGGTCCATATTTTATTCCTTTAAAATTAATTTAGTTCATCTTGCATGGTTTTAATCCAATCCTCATCGCCTAAGGCCTCATTAGAAGTTTTAGGTTCAAATTGGGATAGAAAAGCAAGATATTATATTTAATTTCTCAATGAATTTATTGTCCTTATGGGTTGATTTACATCACCAATGATATTATCACTAGGATAATTCCTAATAAACAATTGATTTGGGTTTTGTAAAACCTGTTCATCAATATAATGTATAAAGTCTTCTAGGTTAAATATTTCAGAAATATTTTCTTGAGTATTTTCCTTTTCAAAAGAGTTTTGAATCAAATGTTGATAATAAATTTGTTAAAATACATCTATTGATGTAGGAAGGGGTTGTTTAAAAACAAAAGGATCAGTTCCATCAAATTTAACAAGCATTTTTTCCTCAACAGTACAAGAGTTTTTGTTAAAAAATTTATAATCCTTAGAAGTAGTGGAGTAGCCTAAGAAAATTCTTTCATCAAATTTGGGTGTGAATTTATGTAAGTTATATTTAGTATTAAATATGAATATTTTTCATCCAAATACTCTGAATTAAGAAACTATAGGTTTTCATATAATCCATATTTCCTAAGGTGTTTTATTTATAAAAGGTCTAATAAAAACTCAATTTACAGTATAACATGCAGTACTTACTGCTTCAGTCTAAAAATTCTAAGCAATTGAGTATTCACCCATCATGGTTCTTGTCATTTATAAAAGAATGTGATTTATTCTTTCATCAAAACCATTTTTCTAAGGGGTTATTAGAGAAAAAAAATTTATGATTAAGACCATTCTTATGAAAAAAAAGTTTCAAAATTTCAATTTTGAAATTCTCCACCATGATCACTTCAAGTAGTTATCAGTAGTAGGTTTTTCTCATTTTTCACTTGGGCTCTAAAAGTTTTGAAACAGAAAAAGGCTTCAGATTTATTTTCTATAAAATAGACCCATGTAAATCTGGTGTAGTCATCAACTAAAACAATTATATAGTATTTTACTCTAATAATTACAATTTTTGTAGGGAAAAAAGATCAATGTGCACTAACTATAATGCATTACTAGTTTAAACTTCACTAATTGATTTAGAATTGGTTTTATGTTGCCTTCCATATTGACAAGGGGTGAATACTTTTAAAGAATAAATTATGAGATCTGGTAGATCCTTAAAAAGTATTTTCTTTGAGAGTTTACAAAGGTTACAAAGGTTACAGTGTCCAAACTATCTATGCCATAACCAAGATTGGTCTTCCATTTCACTTAAGCAAGGTAAGTCGTGACTCCTAAGGTCTTCTAAGTAAAGTGTGTATACATTATCATGCCTATGTATAGAGAGAATGAATTCAACCTTGTAATTGTGAACTAATCATTTATAATTCCTAAAATTCACAAGGCAACCATCATCACATAATTTACTTCTGCTTATAAGGTTGTTCTTACGACCTTTAACAAACAAAATATTTGAAATTAAAACTTTTTTAAAAGAATAATATTACCTATACCAATGATATTTCATTGATCATTATCTAAGAAGTTCACTCTTCCACCTTTCATTTTAATGATATTTTCAAAGAAATTTTTATTTCTAGTCACATATCGAGAACATCCACTATCCAGGTACCAAATATTTTTGTTGTTGGTACACTTTTTGTTTTCCTAAAAAAATGAAACAATTAGATTTTTAGAACCCAAACTTATTTGGATCTAGAAATGTTAGATAATAAAAAAATATGATTCCACATTTTTTTTCAAAGTGAGATTTATGAAATCCTAAAGATTATGTTTTATTAAGGGAACAATTTCTTTCCCAATTTTCGCCACTCTGACATTTATTGAAAAATGGGGAACTTTTAGGAATCAAATATTTATGTCTAAAATAGGTTTTGATCAAGAATAACATATTACAGAATTATTTCTTATAGGAATAATTTGAGAATACATCTTGTCAATTTTTTCTTTACCAAAAGTAAAGTTTGGTAAAAGATTCTTAACAGAAAAAATTTTAGATTTTAGTCTAATGACTAGATTTTCATTCTCACAAGGAATTGTTTTGAAATTTTTTTTTTCAAAAACATTTTTCTCTAAAAAAAGTTTTTCAAATTCCTAAGAAAGTTTATCCTCCTTATAATTTACTTCTATAAGTTTTTTTAAAATATTTCTTAAATAAAATGTTTTCTAATCAAGATATTTTCAAATATCTCATACTTCTTTTATAAGGATAGATATTCTAGAATTTTCCTTATCAATTTTTTTTTAGAGATTGAAACTCTCATTCTCAAGTAGTTTTTCAAATCTGGATACTTCTTCAAAAGAAGGTAAATTATCCTCTGCTGAGGAAGATTATTTATCTAAAGAGTAAGAATATTTATCATTAGGATAATTGGAATTTAAAGATACATTTGTAAGAGATTCTCCATTGTGTACATTAGCCATGAGAAAATGATTTTTAATAGGTATTCTGGCTATAAGTTCAATATTCTTCTGACCAAAAGATTCATATTCAGAAGATTCTTCTAAATAATCACCACCACTTGAAATAAAAGTATCATTTTCTTTCAAGTCTTTCTTATTCTTAGACTTGTAATACGTTTTCTTGTTTCTTTCAGAATGTTTTTCATTTCCATCTTTTCTTTTAAGAAAAAGAAAATCTGGTCGAATATAACCTACTCTTTTACATTCATAACAAGTTACTTTTGGTCTTTATTGTCCTTTATATCTTTCGTTTTGAATCTATACTAAAAATCTTTATTTCCCACAATCTTTTCAATTCTTCAAGAAATATTAGATAGTTCATTCTCTAAATGATCAATTTCACTGGATTTGGATATAACAACAACCTTCTTAGCTTTAGATCTTATTACCCTTTCTGGTGTCTTGGATTTAGATCTAGTAGTAAAATCTACACTTCCATTTCCATTCTTCTTCTTATTTAAATCTGTATCTCTTTCCATTCTTATCTCGTTCTGTAAGAGAGTACCAAATAATTCATCAAGATTGATTTGAGTAAATTTCTTATTCTCATCAATAGCAGTCCTTTTTTATTCCCACTCATTGGACATGATATCTATAATCTTGTCCACAAGTATCTCATCATCATGTCCTTTTGCTCCCATATATTTAAGACTTTTGACGATTTTCATAAATCATTGTTGAATATTGCATATTGGTTCTCTATAGGGAAAAACAAAACCATGATATACTGCTCGGAGCATGGCTCTTCTTGTTTCTATAAATTTAGACGTACCAAAAAGTGTGACTTCCAGTTTCTTCCAGATACAACTATCTACTTATCATGATGATATATGAATATATATATTCCTAGTCATAGAATATAACAAGGTATTTCATACCATGTAATTTATTTGATATTCTTGTTTCTCTTGGTTAATGAAAAATCTGACTTCCTTGTTTAAAATTTTGTAATCTTAAGTGAGCATCACAAAATTATCTACTACAATATTAATAAAAAAATTCTTCATTCGATCTCTCTAGTACTCATAATCATTCTCATCAAAAATAGATGGTCTAATTGGGTTTAGATTATCAATTGATCCAATATTCATTCCTTTCATCTTATAAAACAACACTTTTCTACTCCACAAGTTAGTGTAGTAAGTAAATCAAAAAAGGGGTTTATAACAAAAATATAACTATCTTATAGAAATAAATAAATAAAGTAAAAAAATTAGTGGAAACCTCCTCTAATACCAATTGTTGGATCATAATATAGATGTAAATGTATATGAGATGGCATAATATAAGAGGGGGTGAATTGTAGGTTTAAAAGTTTTGTATTTAAAATCTTAAGAAGAAACTTAGTTTAATAGATCTTAAACTAATACAATTCACAAATCCTATTATGAAAAAATACAAATGATCATACGGGTCCTGGATCCGATGGATAAAATAGGATACCATAGGTTATTAAAAACATTTTTATTTGAATTGAATACAATGATCAGAGTATAACAAATGTAAATTATTCTACCATACATCATATAGAATATTTTAATACAATATGTAATGTAAATGAATGTATCGTAATTAAAACAATTACAATAAGAAATAATATGAATAGAAAGAGGAAATAAAATGATTCCCTTTTTATTAAAAATAGTAGTAAAAAAGTAAAGAGGTATTACTATTCTTTTATCCCAAAGAGTAGGGTATCCTTTCACCTAGGACAAAAGTTCCATCTTACCACCACCCAGGTAAGCCCTCAATACGATTATCGGCACATCTATCTTTCTATCCATGGAAGCCCTCAATTAAGAAGGTAATCAGAACCTTTGTCTTTCAAAAACATGAAATCCATGGATACAATGATCGGAAGCATTGTCTTCCTATCCCTGGAAGCCCTTGATCATTATCACAGTGATTAGTTGCACAAATCAATACAAAGCACTTATTGAAATACAAGAACTAGGAACAATTAATTCACATCTTGTATTTTTAAGGTCTTTCGCATGAAGCAAGAGAGAGGTTACACCGTCTCTCTTTAGAATCACAATAGTGTCTTGTATGTTCAATTATCCAATTATTTTCTTTTCTGGTTCAAATAACCTTATATTTATAAGCCTAATTTTCAACGGTCATATTTGATTTCAATGGTCATATTTCTTCGAGGGACTTGGACACCTGGCACTATAATGGTCAAAACTAAACATAATATAAGACATCATTTTGATTGGTATATAACTAACTCCACGACATCATTTTGGTTAGAAAATAATAAGTAAATAATTATTAAAAAATGATTAAGATGAATTATAATTTAAAACATATATGTTTTATTATAGTAAGACATGATTAAAATGAATTACATCAGTATGTTATATAACTTGGTTACGATTCATATCATTGATAAAAACATATCATAGTTATGATATATAACGTTATTACAATACGTAACATAATTATGATTTATATCTTGGATATGATACATGGTTACAATGCATAATATGAATACGATGCCTATCATGATTACGATTCATAACATGGTTATGATGCATGGTTACGATGCATAATACGAATACAATGTGTAATGTGATTATGATTCATAACATGGTTATGATGCATGGTTACGATGCATAATACAGATACGATGCGTAACGTGATTAGAATGCATATCTTGATTATGATACATGTGGTTAAGAATGAAAAACATCATATATGGTTATGATGTAAAATGACATATGTTATTACGATCTAAAACAAAATATATGGTTACGATGGAAAATAACATATATGGTTATGATGTAAAACAAAATATATGATTATGATGGAAAATAACATATATGGTTACAAAGTAAAACAATAGTACATGATGAAAAACAAGAAGTAATTTGTGATTTCCAAAACAAAAAGATGAATGGAAAATTCAAAACACATTTTGACTCAACAAATATAATAGTATAATATGACCTATATTCATTTAATACACATAATCATAAAAAATATCATGTCATGGTCACTAAACAAAAATTTCATAACATGTTAGGCTTGGGATTACCACATGTGTACTTGATTTGGTCTTAGGATAACCTCACATGTATGCTCTTTTGGTTTTCATATAACCTCTTAAGTATGGTATTTTACTATTGGTATAACCTCTTGTGTACCATCTTTCGAACATGGGGCAGCCTCCCATGTACAATTTTATCTCATATGACATTAATCATTACCCAATGCATTGGAGGGAGATATAGGTCAAAACCATAAAATAATTAAAATAATACATATGTGTGCTACAAGAACATAAAAAATTCATCATATAATAAATGAGGAAGATTAATGTGTTTAATAAACATTTCATTGTAGAATAACCCTTGAAAAATAAATGGGTTTTATAAAAATTTCATCATTTTAGTATACCATAACCCATAAAAATCAAGGTGTTTCATAATAATCTTTTTATCATAAATATAAAATATTGATATAAATAATAATTATTTTATCCATGGATAATATTCCCATATAATAATAAGTGAAAACAAAGTTCTTTATCTTTGATAAATAAAAACTTCACTAAAAGATCATTAAAAAAATTCCTAATGAAAATACCCTTCCCACATTGAAAATACCTTTTGTAAAATTTAAATATTTCCTAAATATTAAAGAAAACATTTTCTATTAAAATATCCATGTATTCTTTTGAATTATGTTTTAAATAATTTAGTTTTCATAATCATTGGAAATATCGTTCATCATATTCACTTTAAAGCAAATATTGCTTTCATAATTTTGATAAAAGTAAAAAAAGTGACTTGTTTGTAAAATGATAGGAAGACTCCTTTTAAAAAAAAATTAAAAAATTTAAACATGGGTTAAATTATATTTGATCAATTAAAAAATTTTAAAAAATTATTAGAAACATTTTTAGAAAACATTGACATGAAAGGAAAAGGATTTTTGACTAAAGACGGAAATAATGTCGATTTTTATTACAAAATTTTATTTTGGTATCTTGGGTTATCGTATATAGTAAAATAAAAGGAAAACATGTATTATATATAAATAAATATAGGATAAGTACACTCATGAGTTTATTTAGTGGTAGATCATAAGACCTCATCATTGGAGGCATAATCATAATCAATCCTGATAAACAATAATAATATAACATCAAACCCTTACCACCTTGGTAACTTTTGAATTGTAATACCTTTGAAATAATAAAATTTATATGTATATTTATATCCTATAATTTTCATAAAAATCATAAATTATAATCATTTTAATTATATACACTGAAAAAAAAATAGGTGAATATGGCATTTGTCCAATACGAATAAAATTTAGATGAAAATAACTTACCAATTTAGAAAATTTTGAATCATAAGACCCATTAAAGAATGACATAAAATTAAATATTAAATATCAATAAAATAATTATTATCATGATATATCATGTCAATGGTGATATATATACACCACACAAAATAAATGAGTGGTGAATATGGCATATTTCTCCCATAAATAAAATAGAGGATAGAAATCCATTACCTTAAGTCCCGAATTCCTTCATACATGTTCAAAAATCATGAAAAATAAATATAGGTTTATTATAAATATATTAAATTAATTTAATAATATTTTTCATACCATATATTATTTACATATTACCATTCACCACCATTTTATTAACAATTATTTGTTAAAATCATTGTTTTGGGTGATAACTTCATCATCTTTCGTGTATATTTTGGTTTGATAGTTTTTTCCTAGTAAATTGATCATGGTTAAATTATTGAAATATTTTAAACCATTATATAAATATCATATATATTAATCATATACATATTTATATTCATCATTAAAAATTATAGATAGAAAAATGGATTACACAGTTCATAGAGATGGTAGGTCATACGTACACATGAGCGTTGTTTTTATTTTCTCAATGGATGGAATGAAAGGAAGGTATATATATATATATATTACCATTATGGATTAATTATTTTTTCATATATATTACGTATATTTATTAAATTTATCTTTATTTCCATCTATAAAAATAATATTTAAAAAACGAATCACATTGTTTCGTAAGGCGGTAGTCCACCGTACGCACGAGCAACATTATCATATTCTCAAAAAATGAAAAGTAATAATGTATATGTGATATTATAATTTAAGAAGTATAAATATGTCATAAATATAATATTTTTTAAAAATAAATCATTATATATATCCATTATAGGTGGTGATGGAAAATGAGTTACATCGATTCACAAGGTGGCAGTCTGTCATACCCACAATCGACAATTTTTTTATGATTTGATAGAAGATGATATAGATGTAGGTGAAAACATTAACATGATAAAATATAAGTATATGTTAGATACTAATTCTATTATATCATCATGTTTTAATAATATTTCAAGGAGTTATAGGAATAAATAAAATGAAAATGCATGGTTAAGGATTATACCTCTTCTTTAGAGAACCCTGATAGGTTTACACCTGATGCCTTTTTAGGAGGGTTTACTAATCAAAATAAGTTCTATTAAATATAGATATAGATGTAATAAATGGATTATGGTAGGTATTTTCTGAACAAAATTTTTTCAGAAGTTTGAATAGTAGAGGAGTGTGGGTACCCTTTTATAATTTAGGGAAAGGACACAATTGAAACTTTTGAAAAGAAAAGGGTGTACCCACATTTTAAACCTGATAGAAGGATACAAAATGAATAATTATAAAACATTTAATAGGATAAGGTTGATATATTACTATTCATTTGGATTTTTAAATGTTTCTAGGACATTTTACCCCTTATGTTTTTAGTTTAACCCCGTGTAAACCCATTTTAACCTTAACCAGAGTAAATAATTTTTACTATTTTTACTATTTATTTTGACCAAAAATAAAGATAAATTTATTATAAAATATTATTTAATTTTATTCTAAATATGGAATCTATTTTTTTTAAATTAAATTAATATTATTATAAAATATTAATTTAAAATAAAACTCATAGGCGTAATGATAATGCGGTTTTCTAAGTGGAACTCTTCATAAGTATAGAAAATTTTAATATAAATTTTCAAAATAAAATTGAATAAAATGAACTATAATAGATTAATAAATAAATTATTTAAATAATTTTAGTTTTAAAATAATATTTATAGAAAATTGAACTGGTATATTCTTTAAATGTAAAGTCAGTTATTAATAAAAATCAGTATTTTTTACTGTGCATCAAAAAAATAATCATGGCAGAAAATTCCCAAAAATTATCCCAAAAATTAATTTATATATAGATATTAAAAATTATGTTTATATTTTAAACTAAATTTTATAAAAGTGGTAAAATTAATTTTATTTTATTTTTACAAAAATTAATAAAAACATTTTTAGACAAAATAGTATTTTCGAAACATATAATAACTCTGCTAAAAAATATGTAATTTTTTATAGATGATTTTTATTTATATGAAACCATTGTACATAATTTTTAGAATGATTTTATTCTTATTCATAATACCATTTTTTAAGGATATGATATAAATTTCATGTTTAAATAATAATATTAAGAGTGTATTTTTGTTTATTAAAAATCGGTGTTATGTGTAACACAAGCTATCAAATAAATTAAATTATTCAAAAATAGTAATAATAACACAGGGTGTTATATTTCATCCATTTTATATTTGTTCTATTTATCTATATATATAGTTACAAGTAAGTTCAAAATTATCTTAGTATCTAGTAGATCCTTTAGGTAAGTTCCATCCCATATTATCATTTCTAGTTTTATTAAACGTTTGTGCAAAGATTTGTTTCCACTGATAATAAACAAACTTTGTAGCATCAGATGTCTCTCCTTATTTTTGATTTTACAACCAAAATTGAAAAATTAAACATCCTATTAATATTATTTCCCATGAGATTATTCTAACAGTGAATCTAATTAGAAATCATTAGTGTTCATCATAGTTGATTTTTTTATATTAATTTTTTTTAGAGGAGCAAATTTCAAAAACCACAAAAACATATATTTATTAACATATAATGATAGAATTTTTATGAGTACATAATTTTTATGAGGATAGCCAAAAATATATTTATAGTTCCCCAATTATAGTACAGTTTCCAACACAGGGGTTGATCTCAAGGAAGTGGTGTTAAATACTCTAGTGGTCTCCCCAAAACACTTTTTTTGTCTTTTTAAATATTTGAAGGTAGTAAATGAAAATATCATGGAGTAGTGAAATAATTATATATAGAAATCTGTGCAATGTAAACGGTGAAATTAGACTTGAAATTAGACATGAAATAGAGAGATAAGAAAACAAGGAAGTTGAAAATAAAAATACTCATATCGGGTTGGTCCACTCATCAACTACCTATCACTGATCTCTAGATGAATTAGATCATTTATCATCCTCACATGGTGGATGTTAAATGAAGAAAACTTACCCAAATATCTTGGATCTATTGTCTACTTTATTATATTGGAATAATATACAAGTAATCATATCCTAGAAGAATTAATAGTTTAGTAGTCCTGGTTAAATAGATACATATTTGAATCTCACATTACAATTAAAAACATAAAAACCCAATGTTGTTTATTTTATAATTAAATTATTCTACTTAGTGTATCCATGTATATAAATCACAAAACATATACTTATATCCTGTTTAAAATAAAAAAATAAGAAAGGGTTAAGCTCATATGCTCGGTAAGGGAAAGCATTCAGCGAATGATACAAATAAATAAGGAATAATCAATATAGAAACCTAAATAACTCAAAAACATTACATTTATTCAATAACATCAGAATAATATGGAATTAATAAATTATTATCAAATAATTTCATATAAATAATCATATAATAATGAAACTTAACCTTGGATTTCTAACTAATCAAATAATCACAACAAACATCTATAACTGAATTCATAATGATGGAATACATAATGCAAGAAATATCAAACCTGATATTAAGTATTTGTGCCAAGACATCTAACACCATAGATTCCTTGTATGAATACATCTATAAAAATGTGTAAGGTCTCATCCAAAACCCAATATTGATTGTCTCATGAGAAATACTAGTTAATTTTGGGGTTATAGTGAGCCCTGCCCATAACTTCTTAATTATACTGCATTCCTCATATGAAAGGGGTGAAAATAGTAGATATAAACATTTATATTGAAAAAAACATACAAAATTTTAACAATTACCCTAATAAATAAACATAATCATAGACCATCCATATTAATATGAATATTGGAAAACTAGAACATCCCTAGTAAAACAAATCATAAAACATCCAAATAAAGAATAAGGATAATATAAAAATAACATAAATCTAGTGGATAATAAGTACAATGAAGGATTGATGTCTTGGGTGAATAAAAATACCATAAAATATCCTTAAATAATTTTTTCAAGAAAATAAACTTTTTATTTTAAAAATCACATATAAAAATCAAAAAAGTTCTCAAAAAAATTGAAAATAATTTTCTTTAAAAATAAACTTAAACTATTATAAAAAATGTTTTAAAAATTTTATTGGTCAAGATGGAAGAAAATTAAATTTTTTTCTTACACACTAAAACAAAGATTCCATTCACATTTTTAGTAAAATCCAAATGGGTATTGTTTTGAAAACAATATGATGATTCCTTTAAAAAAATTACAAATTAAAAATGTATAAAAATTTATTTAATAAATCATTTTGAAAATTTTGATATCATTTTTAAAAATATTTTCAAAAAACATGGGTTTTGATGAAAAAGTATTTCTTATTGAAGAGATAAATAAATTTGGATTTTATTAAAAACATTTTATCAATCATTTTATATACCAAAGAATGGAAAAATGGTATTATTGATTCAAAATTTCATGAATAACTAAAGGAGAAGAAAATAGATTGATTTAAGGATATAAATATAAAATAATTTCCTTATGCGATAAATAAACATAATAAATCCCGAGTAATTATGAGATTGTGAAATAAACCATCCCCACTTTATTAACATTTGATTCACAATCCCCATGAATAAAAAAACATTAAATAAAGATTTAAATACCATGAAGATAAATTAATTCATGATATAAAATAAAAAGGGGTAGTATATACACCACACAAAATAAATTAATGGTGAATATGGTGTATGTATCATAGAAGTCAAAGTGAGATGAGAAACACTTACCTTGGGTCTGATTTCCTTCATACGTTCCTTCCACTCTAGTATCATGGTTTTAAAAATGTTATTAAATTATAAAAAAACCCATAATAATATTTATAATATCATATATGATCATATTATAATATTTTATCACCTATTTGTTAATAATATTTCATTATTTTCATTGTTTCTGGTGTTATTTTCCTTGTCTTCTCAAGCACATTTTGTCATGAAAGTTCTAGTTCTTGTGCATTGGATATATATATATATATATCATCTCCATAATTATATACATGATATAAATATAATATTAAATAATTAGTAGATACATTTTTATAACTATTTATGAATATCAAACATGGAAAATGAATTGCATCACTTCGTGGAAACAGCAGGACATACGTACGCATGGAAGATAAGATCATTCCCTTAATGAGAGCAAGGTTACCGAATTTGGTGATATATGTCACGACCCCCTACCTTAAAAGATTCCCCACATAGTCTTGAAATGGAGAAAGGGAGATAATGAACCCCGAGTCCCGCCTCCAGTAGGCCCCGGGGTGGCGACCAGCACCAAGGATATACAAGTATCATAAAATGGGAGGAATTTCCCTTATTAAAGAAACAAGTTCGGGAGATAAGATATTTCATCCCAAAACAACTCCAGATATATATATATATAATAAATTAAAATCCATCCCATGTGTATGTTTAAAATGAAACTGATACAAAACAAAAGTCTCCAAAGTACCAAAAGTAAAGTTAGGCAGCGACACAGCAACTCTCAAGATCCAATCTAGTAAAGTCCATCATGGTCTGCTAAGTCCGATTGGAAACCTAAAAACAATTTTATATATGTAGCGTGAGTATATAGGTATAATCAGTAGGAAAACCAAAGTCTCTCGTGCACATTTTAAAGAAGTATACTAATGCCCTTATGAGAAAACAGTAGAACCAAACAGCACCTGAGTAGGTATACTAACCACCCCAACCTCACCAAGGCACGCTCACCAAATAACGCAAGTCAAATAAAGTAATATAATTCACATATATAATAGGGTACCTCGTACCACTTTCCCACTGATTATCCATTCTCACACCTGAATGATAAACATCCTGGAACTCCCACCTCTTACAAACATGCCACATCACAACCCGCCTGCACACACCTAAGCTTCACAACCACATACCACCCGCAGACACCTGGACCACATACACATCACATCCCTCCCATATACACTTGGTCTACATACCACATCACATCTTGCCCATGGACACCAGGTCCACATACCACATCACATCTCGCCTGCAGTCACTTGGTCCACAAACCATGTCACATTCCAAAAAATACCTTGGAAAGCACAAAACATCTCATCCTAAAGACACCTATAACAACACAACACATCTCATCCCAAATACACCTAGGAAAACACAACTCACCCACACACACCTGGGTGCCACAAAACAAAACCTTCCCAAATAATCTTGGGCTACTACTTCCTAGAAGAAGGAGTAGGGAAGAGTGGGTGGCCATCCATCCATCCTCCCATTGGAATGTTTGTAAAGACACCCTCCCCCATGACGATGGTGTGTTAGTCACATAGTGATCAACTAGGATGGGGTGAGTATAGAAATCACAAATTAAATATATGTATATATAGATATAATACCAAACACTCTTTCTCAACCTATGGGTTTTCAAACAAATAACTATCTCACAAAACTACCAACATCTCTTTTAACTATAAATGTCCAACACCACACATAAAACCACAACCCAAATCATACTTCCAACTAATTTAATTTAACCATTACCAATATTTATTCACAATTTATAACGACCCAAACTTTTATTAATGAAAATTCCTCTTAATCTAATTAAATGTCTTATTATGTAAACTGGTTATGAAAAACATATGCACTTCCTTAGTTTTATGTTTTTTTTTTGGATTTTAAAATACTGTTAATAATTGTTACCATTGATAATATATTCGCTTAATAGTGATCACATGATTAGTATAAATATAGGGATTGAACAAATACAATTTACTCAGAAAAAGAAAGTGATGGCCTTATCCGATAGAATTTCTCCATACGAAGCCCATTTGTTAGAGCTTGGAAAGGATGTATCATCACTAGGCTTCACTCTTAACCAAGCCCATGCCGAGATTTAACACGTTAAGCTTGAACGGAACTACCTATGAGAGAAGTGGAAGTTAATAGATATTACCACCTTAGTGATGTTATCTTAGCCGCCCCAATAGTCTGTAACCATCACACACATTACCCTTGGAACTTATGCAGGTTTTATAATGGGTTATTTAACAGGACCCTAGAAATATGATGACGTGCATTGTTTTTTTATAAATAGTATACATTCATTTTATTATTATTACTTTGTAAATGGTTTTTAAAGCACAAGTAGTATTTTTAGTTAATATTTAAATTTAATTAAGAAATAAATTTTGATGAATTAATGGATTTTTGAATTAAATAATATTTTAATATTATTAATAAATTATTTTTTATTAAATATAAATGATCATATAATTTTTATTAATAAAATTATAATTTTTATTAAGGTTTGAAAGCTGTTTTTGTCAAAACCCATGAATTTTTTATAAATATTGACTTTATTTTAAAAGTAAAAATTCACATGTTTAAAAATTATTTAGATAAAATGAATATTATTTTTGGATTCAGGACATCTAAATTATCTAATAGTTAATTTTTCATAATTTTCTGAGAGTTGAATTTTTGGGTAAAAATTAAATACCGTTTAAATATCTAATGTGTTTTATGACATAATAATGACCCAATAGTGATCTAATAAAATAATATAAAAGGAATATTCTTAAAATAATTGTTTTAAATTTGAAATAATGTGATTTTATATTTGTTTGATTAATTTTATGGTACCTTAGTGGACCCTCCAAGACTTATAAAGTATTTTAACTTTTTAAAATGATTTGCATGAGAGTGTGACTCACCTCCACATAAGAAATCCTAATATTTTAATAAGTTCATCCATTAGACTTATAAAATAATTTTTTCTACTCCAATTTGGAAAAACCATGGGATGGTTTTTGGTTTCGATTATTTTAATGTGTAGTGTTCAAAACCTAAATAATAAAAAATTCTCTCTCCTTTCCTATATAAACCCACTCAATCTCCCATTCCTCTTCACTCAAACCATTTAGAGATCAACTAACCTCTTCCCTACTCTCTCCAAAATCCTCCCAAGGTTCTAAAATATCCCAATAATCCTCTCTCAGGAATCTATCAAGCCTCTCCCAAGCCTCTGGGATTACACTTCCAAGTAAGGGATCCTCACTTTCCATCCTTCCTTATTTATGTCTAAGTTTCCTTATATTGTTATGAACTTTTATTTTCAATTAAAAATGTTGGAGTATGATTTCCAACTTTCCCTATACTTCCCTCCTTATTTATGAATGATGATATACCCCATTCTCTTTGATTAATGCCTCCTATGTACACCTGTTACCATGCCGAAATTCTATAAGGGGTTTCTCTCTCCTCATTTACATTCAAGAAATTATTTTGTATTATGAATCTGAATTCCATTACATATGTTGGGATATTATGTTAAATTACCCCCTTAATGTCCATTTCATGTATAAATAATGAGATACCCCTTTCTCTCTCATCGACCCATTTTACAATTTCTATTTGATGTCGTTATACTACCAAAGTTACAGCAAAAATTTCCCATGACAAAATCAATGTGTAAGTTAATACCATACCCGTTTCTATATCAAGAGTATTCACCTTTATGCACATGTACTTTTTTATTTAGTAATTACATTTATGTATTCCACATCTCTTATTCGTGTAATAAATTATGGTTTTTAATAAATCCATGTGGTACACTTATGTATGAAATGAAATGTTTATAAAGGGTGCGCCCTGATAGTGCTCTAATACATTGGGTAAATATTAGTATCATGATATGTAAAGTAAAATAAGGGATTACTCATGATAATTCAATTTAAATTAGGGTTTACTCATGATAATTCAAGTGAAGTGAGGGTTTACTCATGATCCAAGTGCAATGATCCTTGGATCCTATTAACATCATGTTAAATGTTGTTGCCACATTTCCAGGTTATGATAATCATGCTATATCGTGACTTTATGTTCATGTTTCTCTTATGCTCCATTGATATGACTATTTCATAACATGTATTTTATTCTTCATGTTATTCCTTGTTTACTCCCTTACTGGGCTTTATAGCTCACCCTTTTCTTACGCATGTCCTCAAGTTATCCCATTCAATGCTAGGTACGAAGGAATGTTGTGGTCATGTAAAAGAATTTTTCAATAAAGGTGTTTTATTTTATGTTATAAGTTGTTATTTAATGTTCCTAATTTCTCAAGACACTATAACTATCAATCCTTATAGTTTTATTAAGTCTAAGTTTATATAATCAATCATGTTAAAGTGTGTAATAAAGATCAGGGTTGTTATAGTTGGTATCAGTGGATAAGTTTAGTTATTTTTGGTATTAGGATTATAAAACCCTAGTGAAAGACTTAGAGATAATACTAAGTATAATAAAAACATCCCTAAATTTTGGTGAGTATATATTTTGTGGTTTATCAAGAAAATACATCCCTGTCTGGATACAAACAAGTAGAGGTGGCTCTAGGAGAGATGTATATAGGGGTAAAACCCAAAAAAACCACTTTGAGCTAGACTCAAATGGGAACTGGTGCAAAAAAATTGGCCCTACTGCACTCTTGGTTTGAAACTCCTAGGGGATATGCTTTTCTAAATTCATAATATTCGTATGAAAAATTATTAATGGAATAAAGAAAAAAATATCCCTAAGAATATATGTTGGGAAATAGATCATAGATAACATAGATTGAAGCCTATAAATTAATAAGTTAAAGAAATAAATTTAATTTATAATTTATCCCTTTTTTATTTGGATTCCCCTTTATGTTTTACCCATAACTTTCCTTTTATTCCATCTAATGGCTGGTAATAAGAAGACTCGGGCTAACAACTGATGCGAAGATCAATGTGATGACTGTTCTAATGAGATGTCTAATCTGATGAGATCAAGAATCGCAAACTTTTTCACGATACTCTCTTAGTTACTCAAGTTTTGAATAGAACCATGGTTCAATAGAAATTTCCGTCCTCCCCCCCCCCCCAAGATAGAATAAGCTGCAGTTGACAGCTTCATGAGAGAAAGTCCTCCTACTTTTAATGGATCATCTGATCCCTCAATCGTTGAACAATGGATCAACTCTATTGAGAAGCTATTATCCATCCTTCAACATTATGAACAAGAGAAGGTTATTCTATGTGATTTTCATATGGAGGGTGAAGCTAATTAATGGTGTGAATTGGTCAAAAATACAAATCCTAAGGATGATATTGAGGTATTGGAATGGAAGTATTTCTGGAAAAAAAATTGATAAATATTTTTCGCGCACCCTCCAACTTAAGATGGAAAGGTACTTCCTTTCCCTCAAGAAAAAAAGATGATGAATCCATTAGACCATACAAGGAAAACATCACAAGGCTTTCATGATACACCTCCGGCTTTTCCATTACCCCCAAATACAAGGTTGACCATTTCTTTGGTGGGCTAAAACCTAGCCTATAGAAATCCCTAATGATCTGTGAATTTTATAGCTATGAGGAAATTGTTAGATGTGCCCTAAAAGTTGAAATGGAAATCGGAGAATATTAGGGGAATCATAAGGATAATAATAAGAAAGTGGAATTTAATTCTTGTAGTCTGATGGATAAATATAATGGTGCTAAGAAATTCTATCACCCCACTTTCCAAAGGTGCGGAAAAAATAACCCTAGAAATTGCCTGAAGGGGATGAGGAAATGATTTAAGTGTGGAAGAGAAGGGAACCTGGCCATTAATTACCCACAAGAAAAACCCGCTAGTGAGATATAAGAGAGGAACACTCCATTTGACCCTCAATTTGTTTTTTATTTCTTCAACTGCAAAGAACTAGAACACTTTTCAAACCAGTTCTCTAAGCCAAGGGTTTTCAGAGGCAACTAACAACCTCCATGGAAGCAAGGGTGATCTTTTCCATCACTACTATGAAATTGAAATCTAACAATAAAGTGGTGACAGGTACACTAGTTATTCATTCAAGAATAGTGAATGTACTTTTTGATTATGGTTCTATGCATTCTTTAATATCCTGAAAGTTTAGTAGAATAATCCCAACATCACCAAAAATCATGGAAGTAAAGATGTCAGTGAGAATAGAAAATGGGTCAATTATTTCATCCCATGAATATAACTCCTCCCCTATCATAATTTGTGGATTTAACTACCCATAAAACCTCATCATGCTCCCTATGGTAAAATTTGATGCAATTCTTGGCATGGATTGACTTTCCCTATATAGAGCCAACATGAATTGTCGTGAGAGGTAAATCACTCTCCATATGGCGAATTGACCCCCGATTCTATACAAGTGCAAGGAGGAGGATGAATCTTCTTTATCACCATGATCTCAAGAATGGATATCACTACCCTATGAGCTTGTATAACTTGCTCAGATGATTGAGTCTAAGGAAGCAACCATTCTTGAATACATTCCTATTATGAGGTAATTCGCTAAAGTGTTTTCTGAGGAATTTTCTGGTCTTCATCCTAGAAGAGATGTTGAATTATTGATTGATATTATACCTAGGGCATTTACAATATCCAAGACTTCATATAGAATGGATTATGTGGGGCTTGAGGAGATAAAGAAACAACTACAAGAGAATCTGGATAAAGGGATTATACACCCAAGTGCTTCACCATGGGGTGCACCAGTCCTCTTCTTCAAAAAAAGGATGGGTCAATGTGCCTTTATATTGATTATCGTGAGCTCAAAAAATCATGACAAAGAATAATTATCCTCTACCATGAATTAATGAATTGTTCTATCATCTATGTGGAGCACAATACTTCTCCAAGGTGGATCTATGGTTGGGATATTACCAAGTAAGGGTGAGGAATGATGATATCCCCTAGATTGTTTTTCATACAAGGTATGGGCACTATGAATTCATAGTAATGCCTTTTGGACTCCCTAATGCTCAATAAATCTTCATGGACTTGATGAATAGAGTCTTTAGAGATTACATCAACAAATTTTTGGTAGTCTGTATAGATGATATTCTAAAATACTCCAAAACTAAGTAGGAGTATGAGGAGAATCTAAGAACTATACTAGAGACCTTGTGAAAGGAGAAGATTTATGAAAAGTAAGTCAAGTGTGAGTTTTGGTTGAAGGAGGTCTCATTCTTGGGTCATATCATCAAAATCAATGGGATATCTCTAGATCACTCCAATACAAGTGCAATTGAGGTACGGCTAAGGCCAACATCTGTGATGAATATCCACAGTTTCCTTAGGTAAGATAGATATTATCACCGATTTGTGAGAAATTTCTCATGACTATCAAACCCTATTACTAAGATAACTCATAAGGGAGTAAAGTTTTATTGGAGTGATGGATGCGAAGATAGCTTCAAGGAGTTTAAAAGGAGGCTTATCACTATACTCGTGATCACACTACCCACAAGTGGAGAACTTTTTTGGTATTTAGTGATTTTTCAAAGAAGGGCTTGGGTTGTGTGTTGATGTAAAATGACAAAGTCATTTCCTATGCTTCAAGGAAATTGAAAGTTCATGAGAAAAATTGTCCAACACATGATCAGAATTTAGCTGCCATAATCTTCGCATTAAAAATTTGGTGACATTACCTATTTAGGGAGAAAAATTAAATATACATGGATCACAAAATCCTAAAGTATATATTCACACATAAAGATTCTAACATGCACCAAAAAATATGGTTAGAGATGATCAAAGACTATGACTGCTCAATCCATTACCACCCTAGGAAAGTGAACAAGGTGGAGGATTCTCTAAGTAGAAAGGAACTAGTGATTATATCATTGATGAGAATTTAAAAAGATCCAATCTTCTTATATTTGATGAATATGGACATGGGAATCATAAAGAATGGAACATAATCAATCCTTTTACAAATTATTTATCAACCATCTCTTTTAGAGAGTTCAATGGTTTCTCAAAAGGATGATGTGAGAATTCATAAGAAAGTGAAAACTATCATAAAAGGGAAATCCTCATAGTTTAATGTTAATGAAGAAGGAATTGTGATATTTGGGACAAGACCATGTGCTCCATCAAATCTGGAGTTAAATAATGAACTTTTAGATGATGCACATAGTTCAAAATTATCCATTAAACCAGGAAAAGAAAAGATGTATCAGGATATCAAAGAGCTTTATTGGTGGGATAACATGAATAAGGAGATCACTGAGTATACATCAAAGTTCCTAGTATGTCATCAAGTGAAGGCTGAGAGGAAAAAGTCTAAGGGGATGATACAACCATTACCCATACCAACATGGAAATGGGAGAACATCACTATGGACTTTATCACCGGACTTCTGAAGACATCCAAAGTAAACAATGCTATTTGGGTTGTTGTGGATCATCTTATAATGACTGAACACGTCACTACAATTTGGAAGGATTTCTAATTGGATAAACTGGTGTGGATATACATCAGAGAAGTGGTGAGGCTGTATAGAGTACCACTATCAATTGTATCTGACTGATGTCCAAGATTCACCTCTATGTTCTGGAAGAGTCTCAACAACGCTCTAAATACTAAGATGAACTTTAGTATGACTTATCATCCTCAAACTAATGGCCAATCTGGGTGTACTATCCAAACACTTGAGTATATGATGAGAGCATTCTCAATGGGCTTCAAAATAGGATGGGATCAATATCTTCCTCTAGTTGAGTTCTCTTACAATAACAATTTCCACTCAAGAATACAAATGGATCCTTATAAAGCCCTTTATAGGAAGAGGTGCATAACACCGGCATGTTGGGATGAAGTTAGGGAGATAAAACTCTTAGGTTCATAAATTAATAAAGAAATGGCGGAGAAGGTTAAGACCATCCCGTAGCACATTAAATATTCTCAAAGTCGACAAAAGAGCTATGTTGATAATTGTTTGTGAGACCTAGATTTTGATGTTGGATACATGGTATTCCTCTACATATCACCGTGGGAGAGAGTTATGAGATTTGGAAAGAAGGAGAAGCTTAGTCCAAGGTACATCAGTTCTTTTGAGATCCTTAATAGCATTGGAGTAGTTTCCTATCAACTAGCACTCCCACCAAACATGTCTCAAGTATATGATGTATTCCATGTATCACTATTAAGGAATTACATACCTAATCCATCGTATGTACTCAATCCAGAGGTGGTACCATTGGATAATTACCTCTCCTATGAATATAATCCGGTGAAGATCATAGATTGTAGGGAAAAATTTATATGAAATAAGAAAATTCCCCTTGTCAAGGTGTTGTAGAAAAACCACAAGTCTGAAGAAGAAATGTGGGAATCGAAGGAAGTTATGAACCAGAGATACCCTCATCTTTTTTAGTGTGGGAAAAGGAAATTTTGAGGGTAAAATTTCTTAAGGTGGAAGATTGTAATGACCCAAAATTTTATTAATGAAAATTCCTCTTGATCTAATTAAAAGTCTTATTATGTAAAATAGTTATATAAAACATATTCACATCCTTGGTTTTATGTTTTTTTTATTTTAAAATACTTTTAATAATTTTTAATATTGCTAATATAGTTGTTGAACAGTGATCACATGATTAGTATAAATATAGGGCTTTAACAAATCTAATTTACTCAAAAAAAAGAAACGATGGCTTCATCCAGTAGAATTTATCCATTTGAAGCCCATTTGTTGGAGCTCAGAAAGGTGGTAGATTCACTGGGCTTCACTCTTGACCAAGCCCAATATAAGCTTCAACATTTTAAGCTTAAACAAAACCACCTATGGGAGAAGTGGAATTTAATAGATATTACCACCCGAGAAATGTTATCTAAGACGCCCAAAGAGTCTGTCACCATCGCACACATAACCCTTCGGTATTATGCGAGTGTTATAAGGGGTTATGTAACAAGAACCTATCACTATAATTATGTGTATTATTTTTATGTATAAATAATATACATTTATTTTATTATTTTAACTTTTTAAATGGTTTTTAGAGCACATGTAGTATTTTTTGTTAATATTTAAATTCAATTAACAAATCTATTTTGATGAATTAATGGTTTTTTGAATTAAATAATAATTTTATATTATTAATAAATTACTTTTTATTAAATATAAATGGTCCTATAATTTTTATGAATACAATTGTAATTTTTATTAAGGTCTGAAAGCAGTTTTTGTCAAAACTCATGAATTTTCGATAAATGTCAGTTTTATTTTAAAAGTAAAAATTCAAATGTTTGGAAAATTATTTAGATAAAATTGATATTATTTTTGGATTTAGTATGTTGAAATTATCTAATGATGAATTTTTCATAATTTTATGAGAGAGTCGAATTATTGGGTAAAAATTAAACATTGTTTAAATATATAATGTGTTTTATGATATCATAATGACCAAATAGTGATGTAATAAAATAATATAAAAGAGAAATTAGGAAAATATATGTTTTACCTTTTAAATAATGTGATTTTATGTTTGTTTTATTAATTTTATGATGCCTTAGTTGACCCTCCAAGACTTATAAAGTATTTTAACTTTTTAAAATGATTTCCATGAGAGTGTGACTCACCTTCACATAAGAAATCCAAATATTTTAATAAGTTCGGACATTTTCCTTATAAAATAATTTTTTACACTCCAATTTGGAAAAAAAACCATGGGTAAAAATCATGGGATGGTTTGTCGTTTTGATTAGTTTAATGTGTAGTGTCCAAAACCTAAATAATAAAGAATTCCCTCTCATTTCCTATATAAACCCACTCAATATCCCGTTCCTCTTCACTAAAACAATTTTGATCTTGACCAAACTCTTCCCTCCTCTCTCTATAATCCTTATAAGGTTCTCCAATCTCCCAATAATCCTCTCTCAAGCCTCTCCCAATCCTTTGGGATCACAATTCCTAGTAAGGGATCCTGACTTTCCTTCCTTATTTATGTCCAAGTTTCCTTATAGTGTTATGACCTTTTATTTTCTATTAAAAATGTTGTGGTATGATTTAACACATCCCCCTGTACTTCCATCCTTATTTTTTAATGATGATAAACCCCTTTATCTATCATTAATTCCTCTCATGTACACCTGTTACCATGCAGAAATTTCGTAATTGATTTCTCTCTCCTCATTTACATTCAAGAAATTATTTTATATTATGCATCTAAATACCATTAAATATGTTGGGATATTATAATCCATTACTCCCTTACTGTCAATTTCATGTATAAATTATTATATTCCCCTTTATCTCTCATTAACCCATTTTATGATTTCTATTTGATGTCGTCATGCCGCCGAAGTTACACCAAAATTTCCCATGCCAAAATCATCATGTAAGTGAATACCATACTCATTTCTCTATCAAAGGTATTCACCTTATGAACATGTACTTTTTTATTAAAGAATTAAATTTTTGTATTCTATATCTCTTATTTCACTATAATTATGTGTATTATTTTTTTGTATAAATAATATACACAAACAATCAACCCACACAAAACACACAACCGTTCTTACAACTATTTCACCACACAAACCAAACAAAATATAAATTCCAGATTTAATCAAGAATCCCTTATTTAGTTCTTCTTTTTAATTTAGGGTTTATCACAAAAGTTGTACAATACTGGGGAATATGTTCATTAGCTGGGTGTATATGATTTACTAGTTTCCATTTAGGGTGATACCACAACTAAAGAAGCACACACAAGAAATATAACCAGCACAACAAAACCACCAACGAACACCATTTTTAGTGGGGTGTTCATCCCGTATAATCAAAATATCGCAAACAATAATAAAAGATGTGAAAAACATTCAATAAACCCCTATACCTTTTTAATTAAATTATCTAGTTCTTTATATTTGATTAAGCCGACACAACCATAATCTAAGGGTAACAAAATCAAAACCCCTCTCCTATGATGCAAAAATAAAGAGAGACAAGGGAATCCCTACCTCAAAGGGGTGTCAATGTTATTCATATGAGAACAGATCACATAACATACCTCCGATCACCCCTCCCGCAAGATCAGAATCCATCTGAGGATACCTCAGCACCACAGCCCAAATAATAACTGAGAGATACCCCATTAGGGATCATGGATAAGCACACACCATGGCACGGTGAGGAGATATAGAAGAGAATGAGACCCAACTGAGGGAAACTTCTAGAAAATGAAGGGAGAACATACCTTGGATCACCACAGATCTCCAAAAAATGATCACTAAGATAAACGGATTGAAGAGGGGGGAAGAGGGTTCTAAGAAATCCTCAGGGTTACTAGGGTTCATCTGTAATGAGATAGATCATTGAAACCATAGGATTTGGGAAATATTAAGCAGCTATAATGTTTTAAAACATTACAGCATCAAGGGATTACATGACATGAAATCTTCTTTCATGTCATGAAATCCCTTGAGGTCCACTTCCACCAAAAAATGTACCACCTCTCAGTTTAATTTAATTTTTCAGACCCTAAATAATTTTATGTCGTGAACCAAATTGGAAAATCCTTGAAACAAAACTTCATATCATGTAATAAATTTACCTAATGTGTAACCTCTATGCATCCAGTTTTTAACAACTAAACTTCTCCAAACTCTCTTTGAACCTCCTTCAAGCACTTCCAATAACCAAACTTGCAAAGTAACTAACCGGGAAGGCACATACCATTACATTAGATACCTCTCAAATGATTCTCATCCTCGAGGGATTCAAAACAAAGACTAGGAGAAAAAGGGATCGGAATAACCACCTCGTAAGATACCTCTCAAGGAAATCTCTATACTTGAAACACCGCTAACAACCAAACACATCAACATTGAATGATAAGCCACCCTATGTTGTTTGAAAGCTAGAGTGTTAACCCCTCACATCAAAGAACACCTCCTTCGAAACCTATAACCAAGCCTTATCATGTTAACCCAAACAACCACAAGACACACCACATGAGTACAATAATCACACTGTCTGAATGCATGAACCAAGGAATTCCATCCTCCATGTCAAGATATTATCCACTCTGGGTGGCACTGACTCATCCATGTGGGTTTAATCGCATCTCAATTAAAGCATCTAGATTATGAATCAGGTCCTCCGTTTTCCGCACATCGGGAATTTATCACACATTTCACTACTAAGGGGAAAAATATCTCATTTCATAAAATAAGGTTACAATATTGAATTTCAAAACAAAATAGAACAAGGCCAAACTTAGAAAAACTATAAGTAATGGGCATAAATCTATGTTTCTCGCTCACAAGTACTCTCCTCTTGACCGCCATGCCTCAACAACACGTGACCCAAAGGAATGGTCCATCCACATAGCACATTCTCTTGATGATCCTGGATATCCACTGGCTACTCTACAAACGTTGTGTCATCCTTGATATCCAACTCTCCCCAGTCAATGATTTTGGAGTCATCCTATAGATATCAATGAAGTTGAGAGATGTGAAAGATATTGTGGACGCTATTCAACTATGGTGGTAATGCCAACTGGTATTCCACTTTGAGAACTCATCCCAACACCTCAAAGGGTCCAACAAACCAAGGAGAAAGAATTCTCCCTCTTCCAAACCTCCACTACCAACGTCGATGGGAAACCTTCAAGAACATGTGGTCCCCAACCTCGAACTCTAAGGAACTCCTCTTGCGATCGGCATATGAATTTTTATGGTCTTGCGCCACTTTCATCCTCTCATGAGAAAAATGAAACTTCTCTATCATGCTCTGCATCATGTCAGACCAAGAATGGCTATCTCCCCAACCTCCATCCTGCACAAGAGAGAACAAAATGGTCTCTCGTACAACAGCCCAAACAGATCCATTCTAATTTAATAGTGATAGATATTATTATAATAAAATTCTACCAAGGGAAGGTGTTGCACCCAAGATCTACCAAAGTCTAAGACACACACCCACAGCATATCCTCCATTGTTAGGATAGTCTACTTTGTCTTCCCATCTGTCTGAGGGTGGAAAGAAGTGATGAGGTGTAACTGGGTGCAAAAATCATGTTGTAATCCCATAAAGACTCATGAGTTAAACCACACATCTTGGTCTGAGACAATGGACCTTGGAACTCCATGAAACTGCACTATTTCATCCACATACCTCTTGGCTAAGACATCCCTGATTCTTGACTCCTTGATCACTAATAAGTGGTCCAATTTCATCATTCAATCCCCTATTACCCTGATAGCATCATAGCCTCCCTAATCCCTAGGTAAAACTATGATGAAATCCATCGAGATATCAACCCAATTACACTTGGGGAATCCAAGGGGTGCAACAAACCACCGAGAACACAGTGCTCAGCCTTTACCTATTGGCAGACCAAGAATCTTTCCATCAACTCTGTTGCTTCTCATTTCATTACGGGCCACCAAAACTGCATCTTCAAGCCATGTTACATTTTATAAATTCCTAGGTGTACTTCTAAAGCTGAGTTATGAAACTCATGAATAACTCCCTCTCACATTGCTACCAAAAAAACAACCGCCCACGGAAGAGCATCTGATTCTGACCATCCTTCATCCATCCCTCCAGAGAATCAACATGGATAACACAATCACATAACACCTATACCTCCGAGTCTCCCCACTAAGACTCCTCTACTTGCTGCATCAGAGAAGAATGAACTTTGATTTTGAATAAAAATCTTCTACCAACATCAATTCATGTATCTGAGTGCAGGCTTCCAACTCCGCCATCACTTTCCAAGCATCTATAGATTTCTAAACAACCTCCTTCTGTGACTTTCTACACAAATAATCTACCACAGAATTCTTCTTTCATGAGTTGTAGAAGATATCAAAACCATAGTCCTAAATAAAATTCATCCACCTCCACTGCCACGGATTCAGATCGCATTGGGAAAAGATATAACTCAAACTCTTAAGATCTATGAAGACCGTAAAGATCTCCCCAAAGGAAAAGAGATTTCCAAAGCATATAGCTCCCCTATCTGGGAAAAGAATGCAGACTATGAGGCAGTTCCTTTCAAAGAAACTCTAGATTGTCCCTAGAGATAAAAATCCATGGTTTAAAGCATAATATGAATCTGATCATGTATTCAGGTGAATAAATGGTGGAGGATTATTTGATGATTAATGAACCAAATGAGGATACATAAGAAATGATAGGAACGCTACTATGTGTGGATTCTATTACTGATCAATTGGATTGGACTAGTAAGAAAGACCGTATTTTTATAATAGGATTTAATGTGAGGAAGATTAACAAAGAGAAATATTTTCATACTTGGAACTATTTGGCACATCTTTTTAAATACCTCCTAATGGATGATCTAGGTACACAAGAAGCTCCTATTTCCTGGAAATTTTTTAGGGAAAATGATTCAAATAATCTTAAAATATCCTTCAATAAATATTTTGTTTCTATTATTGGTTAATTTTTTTTGGTTGTGTGGGTTCTCAATTTCCCCTTAAAAGTGTTCCAGAAAATAAAAAAAGTTAGTTTTGATGATGATGATGACAAAGTGATCCTCAATGAGGTAATGTCATTGAAACTTTAGTAAAAACACAGCCATTGCTAACTCCAGATCATGGGTGACATAATTACACTCATGGGGGGCATAACTTCCTAGACCCATAAGAGATCACTGCTCACTATTGCATCATGATTAATCCCAAACCCAGATGGGAAGCATCACAAAACACCTCAAACATCAATCCTTCCTTAGGAAACCAGAGAACTAGAGTACTAACCAACTTCCCCTTCAGATAACTGAACACTATCTGGAATTTCTCACTCTACACAAAATCTTGGTCCCTTCTTGTCAGAGCTGTCAACGAGGCTTCAAATCAAGAGAAATTGGGTACAAACCTCCGATAATAGCCCGCAAGACCAAGAAACTGTGAACTTCTACCACATTTTTGGGTGTTTTACAAGAAACAACCACTTAAACCTTTGATGAGTCAACTTCCACACCCTACTAAGACACCACATGCCCAAGGAAATGTGCCTCTCATGTCTATAACTTTCACTTGGACAACTTTCCATAGAGCCGGTGATGTCGAAGAACCTACAAGACAATTTTGAGATACTCGGCATGCTCCTCATCTGACTTCGAGTAGATCATGATATCATTGACGAATATGATGACGAACCGGTCTAGGAACTCATGAAATATAGAGTTCATAAGCCCTATGAATGTGGTTGGTGAATTTGTAACACCGAATGGAATGAATACGAACTTGAAGTGCATATACCTGCATCTAAAATTAGTATTTAGGATATCACCCTCCTTCACCATAAACTGGTGATATCCAGACCATATATTGATCTTAGAAAACCAACTTTCCCCTCTCAGCTAGTCGAAAAGATCATATGTCCTCCTGAGAGGGTAACGGTTCTTGATTGTTGTCTAATTCAACCTCTAGTAGTCTATGAACAACCTCAGACTGTCATCTTCCATCTTTTCAAACAACATTAGGGAACCCCATGGTGGCACATTGGGTAGGATAAATCCCTTATTCATTAGATCATCTATCTGAATCCTCAACTCCTGCAACTCATAAGGTGTCATTCAATAAGGATCCATAAAAATCTTAGAAACATCGAGCTACAAGTCTATCTTGAACTCAACATCACATCGAGGGGGTAGAGTAACAACCTCTTCAGAAAAAAACATCCAAGAACTCCCCAACAAATCTGGGAACCTCCATCAGCCCAATATTTACTGATTCCACTGACAGCTCAGCAAACAAGGAAATAAGAGGCTCTATACACCAACTTTCTACCTAATAGATCTTCTCACTAATGAAAACCACATGCCATCCATCCACGTTTGAAAACATGACTCTTCTCTAAAATCAGTAGATAACAGCATGCATATAACACAACCATTTGATATTGAAAATAAAATTGTATGGCTACATCTATAGTAAGAAAAGATCTCCATGGGACTGATGAGGTCCCATCAACAGTCTGCATCCCTGGACACATCAAACAAGTTATTCTAACCTCCAAATAGAATACTCAAAACTAGGGGCATAGGAAGCCTCTCTACGTCATTTCCCAAATCATGGGCTAGAATGGGTGTAATAAAGAAGTGTGAAGATTTTGAATCAAAAAAATCACAATAAAGGGTACTGAAAAAGATGATGAAGGACCCTAAAACACCCTGAGAGGGTAGGGGTGAATCAGGGGGTCAATGTTTTCTTTTAAAATGATGGATCTTATTCCCATGTTGGTAGGAACCTGTTAAAACTATCTAATGAGAAATATCAAAAAATAAACAATCACATGAAAAGAGAATACACAACAAATTTACTTGGTTCACCACTAAGGTCTACATCCAATGAGTATACACTGACAGGTTTTCAGTCATACCAAATTCCACTAATCTTCACTACTTATGGAGTACAAAATTTTACCATAGTCACTTTGTGCTAGACACACATCCATTACAAGGTTTTAGGGATAACACACCATGTCCCTTGGATCACTTCCGTTGACTCCTCCTTTCTCACTACATTGGGAAGAATCTGAATTCATTTTATTTCCTTGAAGGTTTCTTCAATAGGTTGGAATAAAATCATACATCCTCAACTATAGATAGATGATCTATTGAAGTCTTGGTTTCCCCTATAGATGTAATATACTATCATTTGTACTACTCCTTTGTGAATGTTTCCTCCGCGAACTGGACTTCTTCCTCCACGTACCGCACTGCACTATGTATTGTGAGTGCTCTATGTAATACTTCCCCAAACCATGACTGTATACTGCCTTCCCAAATAGCATTCGTGTACTATTTTTTCACTCCACTTCCACATACTGCTTCGGCATACCTCTCCCACGTACCAATTCTATATACCACTTCTTCTCTATGAACCAACTCCTCCTCTGTGAACTATCTTCTGTGAACCGTATTCCTTGAACCATGTTCTATAAACCATCATATGCGAACCATTCTGGAATTCACTAAATTCCTTCAAAATTTCTTATCAAAGTTTCCTTTGTGGGGTTGTCTTCCCGCGAACAACTCTAGACTTCACCAAATTCCTCCCTAGATTTTTAATCTCAGTGTTTTCTTCTAATGAAGGGATTAGTGATCCTTATATAATAAAATAGATCTAAAAAATCTGTTAAACCATGATTTATCAAATATTCATTATGGCACCGCCTTCACTATGTATTGTGCATCTCACGTGAACCATATCCCCTATGCAGTCTACGTACCGCCATTCTCCCTATGCGGCAGAACAAATAACTGCCTCATTTCCACAAACTACATCCTTCACAGTTTCTCAAAACTCCACCTCATTTTTCCAAACAGCATTCCATCCTTTGAACCGTCACACCTTCCACATACTGCAAGCCTTACCATTAATAACAATTCTTCATCATGAACATCCTTCGCTCCATGAACTGTTCCTCCTACACGGTCTGTGTACCATTTTCCATTCCATGAACCATTTTAGTCTGGTCCATGTAGCGCCCTTTGTCATCTGCAAATTTTTCTTGGTATATGGTATGTGGTTCATGCCCTGTGTTACTCGGTTCCATTACTTTTTTGATTTCCTTCTCCATTCTGCATCTTGTTAACTCCTATACAAAAATCCTTCTTTTTTCAAAAATAAACTCCTCATTTTGAGGCCCAAATTTTTGGAACAAATTGGGAAACTGCACCACCTTCAATAATTCTTTTAGCCTCAAATGAAAGACCACCTTCCTTACAAAATCCTTGATCAACCCAATTACTATTGAAAAAAAACCCAAACCATACTCCATTTCTAGCAAAGAATAGCCTTGGTTCCAACAATATCCCCCTTTGGGTTTGTTGGAAATCCACAAATAAATTCAATGAAGCATCAGCCACCAAAAAAACAAATCCTGATATACAAGAGACAAATAATCCATATTTATAAGTCTACGTAATCAATACTTAGTGTAGAAAACAAGAGGGTAAGCATGAATTTGGTTTTCATGATACCAACATTGAATTTTTTTTCTCCATTCTCATTGTCTCAAAACTTTTTCCCCTTTTAAAACTCATCATTCTCCCCCATTGTAACATTTTTGAATTCCTATATTCTCCATCATCCTACTACCAAAAAAACATTTCATATTTCATCCTCCTATTTTAAACCATAAAATGTTGAATTTCTCCATTCCCCCCAATGGTAATAAACCCAAAGAATCAAATTTTGACTTGTAGAGCACAAAGTACACTCCCCCTGGATCATATATCCCCCATAAACCTTCATCACCTCAAAAAAATAGATTAAAATATTTAACAAAACTAGGGATATGGGACTTAGTAACCTCCTCATGCATAGGGAGATGGCTGGACACCAAGTTTCAACTGATTATTATTGAACACATGTGTTGATAATGGCTTGGTCAGTATGTCATTCACTTGATCATCAATTACAACATGGTTTATTTTAATCATTCCTTGTTCCACTTTTTTCGTGATGAAGTGATATCTTATTTCAATGTGTTTCATATGAGAATGCTTAATAGGATTCTTTGTAAGATAAATTGTACTCTTTTTATCATAGTGAATCACTATTGGCTATTTCACCTCATCACCAATATCATTTAGTCATTGCTTCATCCAAAGTAGTGCATGTAAGCTTTTATAGTAGAGATATATTCAGCTTAATCAGTACTGAGATAAGTGCTTTATTATTTCTTACTCAACTATCCCTCATATTTCTTTCCATTGAATAATGTTCTACCACTTTTGGATTTTCTATCCACCACATATCTAGCACAATCAGCATCATAAAATGTTGAAATTTCATTATCTTTTCTTTCAAAAAAGTATAAGCCATAATTTTGAGTACCTCAAATGTACCTCATGATTCTTTTTACTAATGCCATATGTTCATCCTTCAGATTACTTTCAAAGTGAGCTGTTATGCATGTTGAAAAGACAATATCTGGTCGTGTTTCATTCAAGTTCAATAAGCTTCCAATGATTCTCTTATACATTGTGGGATCTACAGTTGTCCCATCTTCGTGCTTCCCCAGTTTTGTCCCAACTGCAATCAGAGTCGAAATTTGTTTGGAATCATGCATATTGAATTTCTTTAGCAACTCTATTACATACTTTTCTAGAGAAATTAAAGTGTTGACTTTACTATGAATCACTTGTAGCCCCAAGAAGTATGTGAGTTTACAAATCATATACATTTAAAATTCTGATTTCATGTGATAGGAAAATTCTTCCACCGATCCCTACCTGCTTCCATAAAATATAATATCATTTACATACACCAGAACCATGAACTTATCTTTCTAAGAATTCTTCACATAAATATTATGATCCACTCCTCTTAAATTAGAGATTCCTTATATAAGAATACAATATATAGTTCCATACTTTTGGTGCCTGTTTTAGACCATATAGAGCCTTATTTAATCTACAAACCTTGATTTCATCATTACCAAGAATAAATACCACTAATTGTTCAATAAATACTTCTTCTTTAAGAACACTATTTAAGAAAGCTATCTTAATATCCATTTGATACACTTTGTATCCTCTTTGAATTTCCATGGAAAGAAATATTCTGATTAATGTCAATCTATCCACTGGGGAAAATGTTTCTTCAACATCAATACCTTCAATATATGAATATCCTTTACACACCAGTCGTTCCTTATTTTTGATCAAATTTCCATGCTCTTCAAATTTATTTTTAAAAATACACTTCATACCAATAACATTATGGGTTTTGGGTCTCTTAACTAGATCCAATGTTTTGTTCTTATCAATTCAATCAAATTCTTTATTCATGTCCTTAACCCATGATTCATCCTTTGCAACTTATTTAAATGAGGATGGTTCCACAATTGAAAGGAATGCATATTGTGAACTATTACTCATTCTCCTTGTCTGCATGGGAGCTTTCCAATCCCCAATGATGTTGGATAGATCAATTTTTCTCTTTGATTTCCCCTGTGAGGTTTAAAAGAATTTTCTTCATCTATGGTTTCTTATTCTTATTCTTCTTCTGAGTCAACATCATGATGTGACTCCTAGATGTTTTACATGCCTTCATATACCTCTGTATTTCGATCTTTTCCATGTCCACATTCCTCTGCATCTTCTATTACATCAGCAGACGAATTCCTTGATCCATTTGTGTTTTTATCTTCAACGATTTTCACATCACTACTTTCCACAATTTTTCCAAAATTTTTATTAAAACATTTATAGTCTTTTCTATTCATTGAGTATCTGAGTAATATTCTTTCATCTGAATCATCACGATACTTTCCTTGATTTCCTTCTTTGTTTCGAATAAAACATTTACTTTCTAAAACACAAAAATACTTCAAATAGGGCATCCTTCCATGCCATTACTCATAGGGTGTCCTGGTTTCCACCATATAAAGACTTATTCACTTTTGAATATAAAATAAATCTTGAATAGCCTCTTTACAATAATGGCAAGAGATACGAGTCTTAATCAACATAGTTTTGTCCATACCATTCACCTATCAATTTCGATGCTCAACAACTCCATTTTTCTACGGAGTTCTCAAAGTAGCCACCTTATGTTGTATCCCATGATTCTCTAGGTAATTTTCAAACTTAATGTAAGTATATTCTCCACAATTATTATACTGTAGAACATTGATTTTCTGGACAGTATCATTCTTGGATATTTGGTGATAAATTTTCATGCTATCAAGCACTTGTCATTTCCTATCTATAACCATCACACAAATCATTCTAGTATAATAATCAATGAAAAGAACAAAGTACCTTTATCCATGAGTTTCATAAACATTTATCAGACCACATATTTCTATATGAATGAGATCAAGGAGATTTTATGCCCTTTTCTTCTTTGACTGATATGAACTGAAGACCAACTTACCTCGAATGAAATCATCACAATTCTTTTCCCATTCAAGCTTCATATTGCGAACATCTATGACTATCTTCATCTTAAATATCTTTTCCATGTCTTGTTGATTTATATGAACAAACCTTTGGTTCCATAAGTTTTTTTCTTCTTCAAAAGTCAGGTAGAAAATGTTCTCTTTACTATCAACTTGATATAGGTTGTTATCTATTTTGAAACCTTTCATGAGAGAATCCCATATTCTTCCTTTTATAGTGCACCATTTTAGATTCAATGTCGCTATAGGTCATAAGTCACATATTTGACTCACACTCAGAAGATTGTGATGTAACCCACCCACATAAAGAACTTTGGTCTTCTTCATCCATTGGCCTATTAAGTACTTCCACAGCCTTTGATCTTCAAAGCACCATCATTACCGAATCTCACTGTTCCATCAAAAAATTTCTCGAAATTTTTTAATAGGTCTATATTTCCCATCGTATGGGATGAGAATCCACTATCAAGAATCCAAGTACTGTTGTTCTTGGTATCTTTGAGAGCTACTTCTGCAAGTTTGGATTTTTCAATATTTTTATTTTCTTTCAATGAAATATTAGATTGAGTGAAGGATAAATATGTCCTTTCAAATATCTCTTCCATGTGAGCAGGTTATTCATACTCATATTATTCTTCTAGTGGAGAAAACCAATTTATAAGAGCAACACCGTCTCGTTGGTGAGAATTGACTTGTCTATGGGTTCAGTACAAAATGTTTCCTCCATTCTTCTACCTACAATCAATAAATTTATGGCCAAAGTTAGAACAACGGAAAAAACATCCATAAAATTTTTTTCCTCTATAATAATTAGGATATGAATTCATTCTCTTTTATTGACTTCCTAGATATTCCCATTCAAATAGTTCCTTGCCTCTTCATAGTATGACATGGTATGGCCTAGATAGCCATAGAATTTACATTTAATAAGTGGAAATGTCTTTACACTTATATTACTCCTCATGTAAACTTCATTAGGAGGATATTTTAATTTTCTATCATATAGGGAAACTTGATAATGGTTTTCATCCCTTCTTTCATTCTGATTTGAGATATTCTTTGTTTGGACTTTTGGAGTCTTTCTGATATGTTTGACTTTCAGCATGCCTTAATTTTTTCGCATTTTAATTCCATCATTTGATGTTTCAACATCATAATAAATTCATATGTTTCCCATGCATGAGGGTATTTGATCATTCAGATCCTTTTTAACTCCATCAGAATCACTCTTAGTACTCTCTAGTAGTTCAGCATTTGAGAATTTTCCAAACTGAATTTTCTTCTTTGTTTCTTTTAGACTCGATTCACTTTGAAGTTTACTCCTAAGAGTAAAAAATCCATCTTTAAGTCCCTCAAAAGTTTTGAAATTATCCTCTAATCTCAAGGAAAGTTCATTAATTACCTTTTCCTATTATTATTTTCTGAGCTTTAGTTCAACAATATCTTCTAACCTTTCAAAGGTTGTCTAATTTTCCTTTACTACTTCCTCAAGTCAATCAATTTCAGCTTCCAGTATATCAACATATTATGATGACTCTTCCATAATTTCTTTCCACTTTTTTCATCTCTTTCATTGATTCTCAAGCTTACCAAAATCATCCTTAATTTGAAACATGATATCCACATTAGTTTTCAATTGATTATATCGATATTTATCACACAATGGTTCTTATTTTTTAATGGTATCCACCATTTAAACATGGGTTCTAGTTTTAAATTCCAGTTCTTCTTCCTCAGATAATTCACTATCATCCTATTCTTCTTCACAAACAAAAACCTTTCTCTATAGTTTCTTACTAAAAATGAAGTATCCCTTTTTGAAAAACCTTTTTTGAGGGTTCTGCGTGTCTCTAGCTTCACTTTCTTCATCATCAAAATTTCTTGTGCACCGAGAGGCAATTTTCCCAACTCTGCCACAACAAAAACAAGCCATAGGTAACTTGCCTTCAAATTTACCTTTTCCCTTCTTGAATTTATTGGAAATGAGATAAAGAATTTATTTTTCATCATTGTCTTTATCAATACTATATTCTGAAATTTCATGTTTTTCTACGGCATTGAAAGTCATTTCTTTGTTTACTTGAGTTGTTGCATCTTCTGGTTTGACCCTCATCTCATATTCCACTAGGATTCTTAGTAGATCATCCAGATAAAGTTTGGAAAGATCCCTTTACTCAAGGGTTTACGCCTTTGCAATATAAAGAGGTGGAATTATTCTCAATTTTTTTTTTAAATATCAATGTCTTTTATTTCTTCACCAAGTCCTCATATTTCTCCAACAACATGAGTAATTATATTGAAAAAGATATCTTTATTTTCTTTAGGATGCATCTTCAAATCATCAAAACTATTGTGAAAAACTTGTAGTTCTTTTCACCTTCACTTTGATGTCACCTTCATAAATATTCTATAGTTTTTCCCTCATAAACTTTATTGATGTACACCTTTAGATATATCTGATCAGAAAGAGCTGTGGTGAGGGAATTCTGTGATTTGGCATCAGCATCAAGAATTTTCCTATCTATACCGGTTATAGATATCCCAGTTGGATTAGAGACATGTATTCTTTATGTAGTGGAAAATAGGACTTCCATTCCAAGAGATCTTAGATGTGATATCATCATATTCTTCTAGATCTTAAAGTTGCTTCCATCAAAGAGGGGTACTTACCTAACATTCACTATATTCTCTATTGTAGAAATGAAGGGAAGATTTAACACCAGCAACCTTTACCCTCTGATACCACTTGAAGGACCCTGGAACACCCTCAGAGGGGAAGGGTGAATCAGGATGTCAAATTTTTCTTTTAAACTAATGGATCTTGTTCCCACATTGGTAGGAACCTGTTAAACCTGTCTGATGAGAAATAAAACAAAACAAAAAATCGCATGAAAAGAGAGGACATAAAAAAATTTACTTGGTTCACCACTAATGGCTATGTACAAGAGTCATATGCTGATAGGTTTTCAGTCATAACGAAGTCCATTAATCTTAACTAGTTTTGGAGTACAAAATTTTTTCCCAGTCACTATGTTCCAGATGCACTACCTTTACAAGGTTTTAGGGATAGCACACTGCATCCCGTAGATCACTTCCATTGACTCCCCCTTACTTTCTATGTTGGGAAGAATATGAACATAGTTTATCAACTTGAAGGTCACTTCGATGGGTTGTAAATAAATCATACACCCTCAACTATGGATAGAAGCACTTTTGAAGTCCGGTTTTCCCCTACATATATAATCTACTTTCCCATGTACTACTTTTTTATTAACTTATCCTCCGAGAACTATCCTTATTCCTCCGTATACCACACTACACCATATAAAATGTGTGATTCGCATACTGTCTCTGCGAAATGTCCTTATTCCTCTATGTACTGCACTGCACCATGTATTTTGAGTGCTTCATGTACTTCTTCTACAAACCCCAACCACGTACTACCTTACCAAACAACGTCCGCATACTTCTTCTACACTTATCTTCCACATACCACTTCAGTATACCACTCCCATGTACCACTTTTTCATACCTCTTCTTCTCCATAGAACAAATCATACCCCACAAACTATCTTCCACAAACCGTATTCCGCGAACCATGTTCTGCAAACCGTCTTCTATGAACCATTCTGGACTTGACCAAATTCCTTCCTAATTTCTAATCAAAGTCACCTTTGTAGGATTGTCTTCTCATGACCCACTCTAGACTTTACTGAATTCCTCCTCAGATTTTTAATCTCAGTGTTTTCTTCTAATGAAGGGATTAGTGCTCCTTATATAGGAAAATAGGTCCGAAAAATCTTCCAAACTGATATTTACCAAATCTTCATTGTGGTACCACCTTCAACGCGTACCATACATCTCCTGTGAACCATATCCCCTACTTGGTCCATGTACCTCCATTCCCTCTATATGGAGGCACAAATCATAGCCTCATTTCTACAAATGTCATCACTCACAGTTTCTCAAAACTCTGCCTCATTTTCAAAAATGACATGTCATCCTACAAACTTTCACACATTCTATGTACTAAAAGCCTTCCTGTGAACAACAAGTCTTCATCACAGACCTCCATCACTCCATGAATCGTTCCTCCTATGCAGTTCGTGTACCATTTTCCATTATATGAACCATTTTCATCTAGTCTTCATAGTGCCCTTCTTCATCCACAAACCATTCCTGGTACATGGTATGCAGCTCATGTCTCATGTTACGTGCTTCCCTTCCTTTACCAATTTACTTCTCCATTCCATATCTTGTTCACTCCTATGAAGAAATCATTCCTTTTCCAAAAACAAACTCCCAATTTTGAGGCCCAAAAATTTGGAAAACAATGGGAAACTACACCACCTTCAATACTGATTCCAACCTCAAATGCAATACCACCTTCCTTGAAAACTCATTGATCAACCCAATGAGGATTGAAAACAACAAAAAAACATACTCCATTTCAAGAAAAGAATAGCCTTGGTTCCAACAGCTGATTATACCTTGACCAATCTCTAGTCCTGCCAGAACTGCTACCTCCACTGTGTGCAACTGAGCACAATCATCTCCTTTTCCCATCTATGTATGGTCTCATCCACTACCATGCCCAGGATGAGGTCCCTAAGGAACATCCTAAGGTCGGCCTCTACCTACTCCATCTCCCCTCGGTGGATCATGATCTTGATATCCCTGCTACTAAAATGGCCTAGCTGGAAACAACTATTAAGGTTGATGCTGAACCTATCCACCTCCAACATACCAATCTCGAATGTCTATTGGACACTGATATTGAAGATGTTTATGAACCCTGAAAAAGAAACACATTGGACCCAAGGCCATATAAAAGGAACAAAGATTGATGTCACCAGAATTCTGGAAAGTCAACCGCTAAGGATGCCTCCCTACCAGTCAAAACCTCTAAGGTCTCAGTGCTTAAGTGCTTCCACCGATAGCCCTTCCTCTCAAAAAACTCTTATTTCCATCCTCTCATGGTATACCTTCTCACGATTTCATTCTCTCAATCACCTACACATTCTTCTGGACCTCCAAATACTTTTGAAATATAAAAGGAGTACTAGTATACTAGATATAAGGGTGAATGGCCTCCTCAAGTCATCTCGCATGAGACTCCTCATCTGGAAAGAGATCTAGGGTAAAGCAAAGAAGATCCTTGAACTTTATCCCAAGTTCTCGTACTTACATACTCCCCTTTTGAAGAGGGATTATCTCCCAAATCTTCTCATCATTCATGGTTGATGAAAGGAACTCAGCCTGGAATTATTTCAAAAGTTCAACCCACAACACATCTACCTCCTTCCCCTCCCTCAGATAAAGTGTTCACCATGAAGTGCAGCACCCTGCATCTGACTCACTAATAAAGGAACTCAGCACTCTATTGGATCACAGATCAAACTGAAGGTGATCTTAAGATCCTTGAGCCAGATATTTATCTCCATATATGAAACACTTCCCTCGTACTTTCCCAAGGCCTATTTTTAGAAAGAATTTAACATTCTCTGCTTCCATTCATCCTCATCCACTAGATCAACCCTCAAATGATCAACCATATCATCATGTTGAGCCTCAACAACCTGATCCACATGCGAAGGATGGTCAGGTTCCATAGTTTAAAGGTAAATAATGAATTATTAAGCCCGAGTAGAATAGAATTTTATTTAAGATTTATTTTAATTCATTCTTTTCATCCTATCCATTTTAACCTTCCCACAACAACCCAATTCAAACAAGAACACAAGTTATTATGATACATGTACCTTTCCAAGGTATCTACCCTGCAAATGATGTAACCTCACTTGGTAGTTAGGTAGGCTCATATTCCTTGCATAAAACCATGGGGAGTCTAAAATCCCATTCCCTAGTTAGTATTCCCTAGCCTATTTCATGCACCAAGATTGCCTGACATAGCTTCCCTACCAACACATGCAATCCTCATTGTGACTAAATCCAAACTACATCCTACCTCTCAACCATCGCCATTGATACCATTATATCATGACCCACTCCCTCTAAAGATTCCCCTCATGCACTGGAAATGAATAAAGGGAAATAATGACCCTCGAGTCCCGCCTTCAGTAGTCCCTGGGGTGGCGACCAGCACCAAGGTTATATAAGTCTCAAAAAATTAGAGGTGTTTCCCTTTTAAATAAACAATATATGGATATAATATGTTTCATCCCAAAACAACTCAAAGATATATACATATATATAAGAAATCATAATTCATCCCACATGAAAATTTAAAATAGAACTGATATAAAATATAGGTCTCCAAAGTAAGTACCAAAAGTATAGCGAGGCAGCAACATAAAAACTGTCAAGATCCGAGTTAGTAAAGTCTAAAATGGTCCATGAAGTCCTCTTGGAAACCTAAAAAAATTATATACGTAGGGTGAGAATATAGGTATACTCAGTAGTAAAACCAAAGTCTCTCATGCACATGTGAAAGAAGCATACTAATGCCCCTGTGAGAAACCAGCAAAACCAAACATAACCTAAGCAGGTATACTAACCATCCCAACCTTACCAAGTCATGCTCACCAAATAACGCAAGTCAAGTAAATTAATATAATGCACATTGATAATAGGGTACCCCGTACTACTTTCCCGCTGATTAAATACTCTCACACCATAATGGAAAATGTATTAATGCTCCCACCTCTTCTGAATATGCCACATCACAACTCACCTGCATACACTTGGGCCTCACAACTATATCCTACCCATAGACATCTGGGACACATACCACATCACATCTCGCCTAGAGACACATGGTCCACATACCACATCACATCTTGCCCGGAGACACCTGGTCCAAATACCACATCACATCATGCTTAAAGTCACATGGTCCACATACCACATCACATTTCGAAAACACCTGGTAAAGCACAACACATCTCATCCTGAAGACACTTGGGAAAACACAACACATCTCATACCAAAGACACCTTGGAAAACACAACTCTCATGCAGACACCTGTGGCCTAGAAACTAAAACCGGCCCGAAGAATCTTGGGATATCACCACCTGGAAGAAGGAGCAAGGAAGAGCAGGTGTTCGGCTATCTATCCTCCCACCGGGATGTTTGGGAAAGACACCCCCCCCCCCAACGGTGGTGGTGTTCCGCACATAATGTTAAACTACGGTGGGTGCGTATAGAAATCACAAAGGAAATACATGTATATATAGATATAATATCAAACACTCCTTCCCAACCTATGGGTTTTCAAACAAAAAACCAGTTCAAAAAAATTCCAACATCACTGCTACCCCTAAATGTGCAACACCAACTTCAAACCGCAACCCAAATCATACTTCCAAACAATTTAATTTAACCATTACCATTCTTCATTCACAATTCATTTATTTATTCTTTTAACCAAACCAATCCAAGACAGTACCAAACTTTATTAATAAATTATTTATTCATCCATTCCATTAATTTCTGGGAAACTACCAAGCACATCACATAAAAAGCAACACAACCAAGGAAAAACATGGAGAAACTCTAAGAAAATTACCTAAACCAACCAAAAAAATATCCCAACTCTCAACCACATCTAGAAACACAACCAAATCATAAACCGATTGTATCACCAATTCACAAAACTAATCATCCATTCCACAATCAATCAATCTCTCAACATCATATTCCATCAAACCTTGTGAACCATCCCTCCGTACACAACCAAGCAACCCACACACAACACACAATCGTGCTTACAACCATATCACAACAAAAACCAAACAAAATATAAATTCTAGAATTAATAAGGAATACTTTATTTAGTTTCTATTGTTAATTCATGGGTTATCACAAAAGATTTACAATCCTAGGGAATCCATTAATTAGTCAGGTGTATATTATTTACTAGTTTCCTTTTAGGGTGATACCATAAAAACCACAATCAAAGAAGAACACAAAATAGATATAACCAGCAAAAACGCCACCAAAAGCCACCATTTTTAGTAGGAAATTTGTCTTGTATAATCACAATATCAACAATTATAATAAAAGATATTAAAATCATGAAATAAAACCCTTTTCCCTTTTAATTCAATTATCAAGTTCTTTATCTTTGATTAAGCCAACACAACCATAATTCAAGGGTAACAAAAGAAAAACCACTCTTGCATGAGGAAAAAATAAATAGAGACAAGGTAATCCCTACCTAAAAGGGGTTTAAACATTCCTTTCATGAGAATGTATCATATAACAGACCTCTGATAACCGTTCCTGCAAGATCTATACCCATTCGAGGATGTTGAGGCACCACAGCAGCAAAAAAACCGAGAGAGACCCCATTAGGAATCATGGATAAGCACACGCCATGGAACGATGAGGAGATATGGAAGATAACGAGAACTAACTGAGGTAAACTTCTAGAAAATTAAGGGAGAACATAACTTGGATCACCACATATTTCCAAAGAACTATCACAAAGATCAAAAGATCAAAAGAGAGGAAGAGGGTTTAAAGAACTCATTAGGGAACCTAGGGTTTGTCTATAATGAGAGAGATTTTTGTATCCATAGGATTTTTGAAAACCAGAGTGGTTGGAATGTTTTAAAACATTACATCATTGAGGGATCACACTATGTGAAATCCCCTTTCATGCTGTGAAATCCCTCGAGGTCCACTTCTATCTAAAAACACATCGCCACTCGATTTAATTTTATTTTTTAGACCCCGAAGAATTTCACATAGTTAACAAACTTGGAAAATCCATGAAACAAAACTTTATATCATGTAATCAAGTTACATGATGTGTAACCTCCCTACGTCTATCTTTTAACAATTTAACTTCTTCAAACTCCCTCTGATCCTCCTCTAAGCACTTCCAACGACCAAACTCACAAAGTAACGGATCAGGAAGGCACGAACCCTTAAAATAAATTAATTTTATATAATTAATATCATCTCATATATATAACATATATTAAATAATTTTATATTTATAACATTACATTTAAATTTTAAGTAAAAAACGAATCACACTGCTTCATGAGGCAGTAGTTCACCGTACACATGAGCGACGTTATTGTATTTGAAACGGAATGGAGTGTAAATAAGGTATATGTGATATTAAAATTTAATATGTATAATAATATCATAAGTATCATATTAATTTTTTAAATCTATCATTATATCCATCATTGAAAGGTGGTTATTGAAAATGAGCTACATCAGTTTACAGGGTAGTAGTCCGTAGTACACACAATCGATGATTTTATTTCCTATTTGATAGAATTTTAGATGGACAAATATTATTACATCAACATAATAACATATTAGTATATGAGAGATATGGTTTTAATTATATTTTATGAGTTAAAACAAATTTTATGTATAAAAAAATAAATAAAATAAAAGATCCATGTTAATATAATTACCTTCTCTGAGAGAAACCTCCTTTGGATCTCCTCTTACAGAACCTAGGGAAGATATTTTGGGTGAACCAAAAGATCTATAATATATGTGAGGATGTTAGGGAAATATTTTTAAAGGGTTTTTTTAGCTAATTTTTTCAGTGTTGTGAATAAGTTAGGGGAGATGGTGTTATTTTATATGTGGGGAAAGGTAACCCTTTTGGAAATTACATAGATATTTCCCAAAAGAATCCAAAATGATAAAGTCATTCACATGAAAAAAATTCAAATAACCATAGTTTTGATGTTGGTATATGATAAGGTAAAAATATAGCCATGAAATAAGACTTTGACATGTTATGTCATTTTAACCCTTATCTTTTTAGTTTAATCCTATAGTAAACCCATTTTTACTTTAACTATGATAATTAATTTTTACTGCTTTCAATATTCATTTTAGTTAAAAACTAATTTGAACTTATTATATATTATAAATTATGATGATTCAAAATAAGGAATAAAATTTTCCAAATTCAATTCATATAAATGAAATAATTTAATTTAAAATTAATCCTACGAATGTGACTAGAAAGCTGATTTTAAAAGAGAAAATGTTTATATGTTTACAATGTTATTATATCAATACTTCATATTAAAATGAATCCAATTAACTAAATTTTATTAATTTATATATAATTGAAATAATTTTTCTTTAAAACCAATTTAAAATATAATTTAAATTTATAAATAATTTAAATGAAAAGGTGGTTTTCAGTTAAAATTCAATATTTTTCACTATTAATCGAAAAATGAATCTTATAAAAAAAATCACAAATATTCACCCTAATATTATTTTGATATTCTAATTTAAAAAATGAAGTTTTTTTTCTTGTAAATTTTTAAAAAAAAATTAAAAAATAATTTTAAATTATGTGCACAAAGCGTGAATAAACGGTTTTTTAGAAAAAATACAATTTTTTCAAAAAAACATTTCTTTTTCTTTTAATTGATTATTATTTAATTTATAATCAATAGATAACAAAAAATATTATTAAATGTTTAAACCATATAACTTTCATAATTAATTTATTACTATTTGTTCCTACCAACTTAAAATCTAGGTTGTAATGGAATATTATATTATGGTTCATTTAGACTTGGGGTTGCATGTTCTTCAAGCTATCAAAGAGATTAAATTTAAAGAAATATATTCCATGGGTTGTATAAGCTCAGTGTTACATGTCTCATGTTTTATCAAATAAAATGTTATTATTTTATAATTTTGGGTTGTTACATTCTCCCCACCTTATAAAAATTGAATCCTCACAGTTTGATCTCCAACTCAAAAATCAAGGCATTGATATTTGAATATTCCTTCTTTGAAAACCCTCATCGTAAAAAAAAAGTTAATAAAATGTCATCTTAATATGAGATAAAGGGATGTATAGTATTCCGATGGAATGAAAAATAACTAGGATTATAAGTATAATAATATTATTGGTATGTGAAGATGTGGACATAGAATAAAATCATAAATAATTATAGATAATGATATAGGTAATTGTTCAAAAGAAAGTAAGTGATCAATGAAAAGCTATAGACATCACAACTATAATTTTTTTATGATTTAAAAGGCCATATGATTTATCATATATGAAGGTAATAGGAAAAAAAAAGCAATAGGATTTTCCTAAATTTGAGTAAATCTTTTTTTATCTAATAATATAAGTAAATATATATACTTAATATGTTTCTATTTAAGAATCACATTTTTATCCTTTTATTTTTCTTCGATCAATTCCCAATTCATCACTTACTCCATGTATTGAATATCCAAAAATAAATTTTTTATGAAATAATCACTAAAATTCACTTTTAATGGATCATAATATCCATAATAGAATGGTTAGTCATTCCTTTGATCTCTAGTTATTATTATAAAAAAAATGGTTTGTATAGTTTGTACAATATGTATAAATAATTATATGGTGAAGTAATAAATAAATCTCTAAAACCTCAAAAAAAAATTCAAAATAAACCATTTCGTAAATGATTAACCTTATGAACCTTCCAAAATATTAGTATCCAAATCATTATAAATAAGTACACTAAATTTACATAATGAAATTTTAATTAATCCCCCAACCAAAATGAAATATCTCTTTATTGTCATATACCAAACATGTGAATAACTTCATCATGTATTCTTTTGAAACATGGTGATAATATAAATTACCATAAAAACTTATTAAAAACATTAATTCTTAATTATTACTTAAATAAAACACATATTATTTGATATATTCCTTAAATAAAAAATAATGTTAACTCTTTCAATGATAGAATAAACCACATTTTCAAAAAATTAATAATCAATTCCATAATAGTCAATAATATCCAATTTACTTTTTCCATATCAATAATCTAGTTATCCCAACATCATTATCTCAAAATCAAGAACATATTGAGGGTTATTATTCCCTCAATCATGTGTTTTCAAAGAATTTTAGCATTCCACTGAATCCTTTTTCTTGGTCATTAATATCGTTCAACATACACTTTCAAATGATTAATGAAAAAGTAATGTAGTAAAATCCTTATACATTTAATAATTATTATAACTAGTATATCATTGATAAAAAAACTCAAATGACATAATTATTGAATCCAAACATAAGAAAATTAATCATTCCACTTCTTATTTAGTAATATCATAAGATTGTCCTTGATCCCTTATCTTATTTTATTGTATATTTTCTTGACTCTTGGGGCATTAATTTTCATAGTTCCCAATATTCTTATAGTGGAAGAATTTCACATTGAAAAATTAATTCTTTCACTTTAAATCATGAGCATGGTGGATTTTCTCTCCATAGTCCTAGAAAACTCTCACTACCTTTAAGAAATTACCAGGTAGTTTCATTCCACAGTTATCACATTTTGGAAAATCTTTTTTTCCATTATTCCCATTATCCATTTTTTTATTTTCCTTCCTCTTCTTCTCTAAATTCCCTTTGAATCCATAGGATATGGAAAAAAAATCTCTACCTTGATATAATATGATACTATATCCCCGTATGATGACAATTATTGGGAACTGCTTACATTCAAAGGATTGGATTAATCCCATCAAACAAACATTAAATATTTCTCTTTGGATTGCGTATGAAGTCCACATAATGTCTCACTATCCTTTTAAATATGGTTTCATATATAGAAACATTTTCAACTTCTTTCTATCTTAGACACAATAACTTACTTTCTATATCCACTCATTTATCATGAGGAAAATATTTTCCAAATAAGTGTACCTTAAATTCCTTTTATTCCACATTTTCTATTTCATATTTATCCTTAGTTTTTAGAATCAATTACAACCATTTATCCACATTCAATAAGATATGATAAAATTCAATAATAACTTTCTCCCATTCACTACTTCCCAGAGAGAGAAATATCTTCTCTATAGAACTTATCCATTGATTATCTAAAAATGGATTTTTAGTCCCAAGGAATGGTAGAGCCTAATAACGCATGAAGTTGTCTAATATTATTACACCACATGGTGGATCATCAGGATTATCTATAAGAGAAATTTTATTACTCATAATCTGAGTCATCTACCTAGATATGGTTATAATTTTATTAGTTTTAGTTGTAGCACTAGCTCCAACTTCACTATCTTTCCCATGAGGGAAATCCCTACTCGGAGTATGTGAAATGAAATTATTCCCATTACTTACATTAGGTATCATTTATAAATAGTGGAATACACTATATTATGTAATAACATTATGAAACATAATGTATAATCCAAAAAGTAGTGAAACTCTTAACATAAATTGAAAAATGAATGCATGGTTAATCTCATGATTATAAACATGGTTTCTTTGGAGATATCTTTATTATCAAATCTTTCATAATAGTTAGTAAATATAATGTGAATAATCATAAGGATATCCCCTTGGAGTGTTAAACCAAGTTTTCATTAAGGCCCATTGTCATGCAACATGTGATGATCAGGTCAATCCCAATGCACCTTTTTCGGATTTATTACCCCTAGGTATATCTATTATAGAATCACATCCACTTTTATTTTCTAGGAAATGATTTATTTTATCGGAAAATCCACATAATATCTTCCTTAACAAAACATTATTATGTTCTTATACACTTATCCTAAAATTTTATCATAGTTTATATTCCATAATTTATGTTTTCCTAAATTTAGTTTCTAAGGTTTCTAATAAATTTTATCTTATGCTAACTATAGAAACCCTGACCCCCGTATCCTAGAGCTAGTGTCAAAATTATTACATTGGCATAAAATAAAAGGAATCCCATACAAAATGACCAAATATTTTATTATTCTTGGTAAACAAGATACATTTTTGAATCTCGCATTACAATTGAAAACATAAAATACAAAAAAAAATTTAGAATTCCATTAATCCCCATAGTGTATCCCTGAATATCAATAACAAAACACATCCTCATATCTTGGGGAAAATAAAACATAAGAAATGGGTAAGATCTGATACTTAGTAGGGGTTAGCGTATAGAGGAATCTATGAATAAATAAGAAATAATCAATATGTAAAGGTAAATAACTGAACACATGTCATTTAATCAATAACATGATCATAATATGACACAAATAAATGATGATAAAATAATTCCATATAAATAATAACATGGGTATGAAATATTAACATGGATATTATAACTAGTAGAATAATATAGTGAATATCAATAACTTAATTAATAATTATGTAATGTATAATGTTAGACATCTAATACATATCATTGATGCCTTTTTTAAGGTATCTAATACAATTGAGGCCTTACGCCATGAAATTTATATAAATGGGTAAGGCCTCAGCCAAAACCCAATCTTGTTTATCTCATGAGACCTACCAATGCATCAAGGGGACATAGCAAGCTCCATCCACCACATACTAAGTCCAATGCATTCCTCATATGAAAGGGGTGAAACATAATCAACATAAATATTCATATTGATAAACTAGAAAACTAAATGTTAACAATTACCCTAATCAATAAACATAAAAGTAAACCATCCAAATTAATATAAATGGTATCAAACTATTACATCCCTAATCAAACTGAAAATAAACCAACAAAATAAAGAATATAGATGATTTAAATACAACATATCCCCAGTGGATCATAATTATAATGAATGGTTGATGTCATTAAAGAATATAAAAGCCATAAAAAATCCTTAAGAACATTTTTTAGAAAAATAACCTTTACATTTTTAAAATCACCTTTTAAAAACAAAAATTTCTAAAAAAAATTAAAAAATAATTTTCATTTAAAATAAACATGAATGATTGAAAATATGTTTAAATACATTGAGTGGTCATGATGGTGTAAATTTTTGTTCATACCGTACATGTTAAAACAAATATTTCTTTCACATTTTTAGTAAAATAAAAACGAGCATTATTTCGAAAAAAACGATTCCATGCATTATTTTCATAAAAATTCAAAATGGTTAAAATTTTATTTAATTAATCATTTGTAAAATTTTAAAAACATTTTCTAAAACAGGTTTAGAAAACATTGGTTTTGATGAAAAATGATTTTTGACCGAAGACATAAATAATGTTGGATTATCTTAAAAAAATTATCAATTATTTTAAGTACCGAAGAGTGAAAATGGTACTATTGCTTTGAAATTTCATGAATAGCCATAGGATAAGAAAATAGATTAATTTAAATATATAAATATTAAATAATTACCCTAAGATATATGTAAACATAAACAATCTTGAATAATGATGATATTGTGAAATAAACTCTTACCACTTTGGTAACTTTTGAATCATAAGCCTCATGAATGAAATAACATTAAATGGAAAAAAAATAATGAATATAAATTAATTCATGATATAGGAAAAAAATTGAAATTATATAAACAACACAAAATAAATAATTGGGGAATATGGTGTATATATCATGGAAGTAAAAGTGAGATGAGAAACCCTTACCTTAGGTCTGATTTCCTTCATACATGTTTGTACTTATAGTATAATGGTTTTAATCAAGTTATTAATTTATAAAATAACTGTAATAATATTTATAATACCATATATTATCCTATTATAATATTTTACTACCCGTTTGTTAATAATATTTCATTATTTACATTGTTTTTGGTGTTAATTTCCTTGCTTTCTCATTCGCATTTCTTCATAAAAGTTCAAGATCTTGTGTATAGGATATATATATCATCTCCAAAATGATAATAATGTTTTAAATATAATATTTACTCAGTAGATACATTTTTATAACCATTTATGAATGTTTTACATGGAAAATGAATTGCATTGCTTCGTTAAGATGGTAGGTCATACATATATATGAGTGATGATATCATTAACTTAATGAGTAAAAGGGTAAGAAATTTAGTGATATATTAATTTTATAGAATAAATTTTATCTCATATATATTGAATATATTCATTAATTTTATTCTTACTTCATTTAATGTAAATCTTAAGTGAAAAAATAATTTCATTGTTTCGCAAGGCGGTAGTCTATCGTACGCACAAGCGACGTTATTATATTTGAAACAAAATGGAATGTAAAAAATCTATATGTGATATTAATATTTCAGAGGTATAATAATATCATATATTTTAAATAAATTTATTAAATCCATCCTTTAAAGTCGGGGATAGAAAATGAACTACATCAGTTCGTGAGGTGGTAGTCCTCCATACACACAATCGATGATTTCGTTTCACATTTCATGGAAGTGGAGATGGATAAATATTATTCCATAAACATATAACATATAATTATATGGTATATACTGTTTTTATTATATTTTAAGTGATAATACATAATATTAGGTGAAAAATAAGAAATAAAATGAAATAGCTTGGAAAAGATAATTACCTTCTCAAAGAGAAACCTCTTTGTATCTCCTCTAAGGACCCTGGGGATGGTATTTTTGGAGGACCAATAGGTATTTAATATTTCTAATGATGTTGGGGATAGATTTTCTCAAGTTTTGGTTGAGAAAAATGGCTTTAGGGTTCGAATAAGTTAGGGTAGGGAGTTCCTTTTATAAGTTGGGTAGGGGAACCCTTTTGGAAATTACTTAGAAATTTCCTAAAATAATGAAAAATAATAAAGTCATTAACATGAAAAATTATTAAAATAACATTTTTTTCTAGGTTGGAATAGTAAAATGTGGAAATATGGCTATAGAATATGTTTTCTATAAAATTTTATGTCATTTTAACACTTATCTTCTTAGACTGACCTCATGGTAAACCTATTTTTAGTTTAGCCGTGGTAATTAATGTTTCATGTTTTCAATATTAATTTTAGAAAAAAATAAGTTGAATGTATTATATGAAATAAATTATAATAATTAAAAATATTGAACCAATTTTTTTGAATTCAATTCACATAAATAAAAAATTTTAATTTAAAATTAACCCTAAATAGGTGATGAGAAAGCAGGTTTTCAAAGATAAAATGCACAAAAGTTTAAAAAAATTTCATATTAAAATTTAAGATTCAAATGATTCCACTAACATAAATTGTATTAAATAATGTATAATTTAACTAATTTTACTTTAAATATAATTTAAAATATAATTCAACCTTATAAATAATTTAAAATAAAATACATTTTTCAATTAAAATTCATTATTTTTCACTATTGATCAAAAAATAAATCTTTTCATAAAAATATTAAAAAATTCACCCTAATATAATTTTTATATTCTTATTTCAAAAATAATTTTTTTAAAAAAAATTAAATAATAATCATATAGCGCAACTAAACGGTCTTTTAGAAAGAATATAGTTTTTTAGAAATCATTTCTTTTTATTTTTATTGATTCTTATTTTATTTCTAATAAAAAGATAAGCAATGAATTTGGTTTTACATGTGTAAACCATATAATCTTCATAATTTAGTTAGTAATATTTATACCCTCCAATTTAATGTTAAGGTTATAAATGTATACTATATTATAGTTCATTTAGACTCAGGGTTGCATGTTCTACAAGCTATCGAATATATTAAATTTTATGAAATATATTTTCAGGGTTGTTTAAGCTTGGTGTTTCATGTTGCATATACTATCAAATAAAATGTTCTTCATTTATAAATTTAACATAATACACTCAATCTCTCGATTAAATAACCTCTCTCACCATCATGAACTATCCTAGGTACTCTAGTAACCTAATAATCGAGTCGACCTAGATCAAAGGGAATTCTCAATCCCCATGGGTTAGTGACTAGCACCTGGAATCATACAAAAAAGGAAGTGTGGATGATTTTTCCACTAAAAATGTGGAATTAAAACAAATAAGAAAATATGCATATCAAAATAAACTCCACTGGGAATAATGTATCAGAAATCAAAATCCCATAAATAAGCCCAAGTACTACAACTAAGTACCAAAATACAAGAAAATTGTCGAAGTCCCAACTCAGATGCAACTCACCAAGTCCAAGGTTCAATAGCTGGATCCACCTCAAAGATATCCTTTTCCCTTGCTTAAACCTTGAAGGAGATAATCTATAAACACCCAGAGGCACAAATAGGTTGTGATCCAAATCCCAGTAGGATTTAACCAAAGATTCCATAACAAATTCCACTATCAAATTAACCAAGTAATGTTCTTTAAATTTTTAAATAAAAAAGTTTGGCATTTCAAATAGAATAAATAAAACAATTAATTCTTTGAATTTCAAAAGATGGAAATAATTTAATAATTCATGCTTCATAATTCAAATGGTAGAATTTACATTTAATCATAGGGTGATTTACACAAATGGTATTTTTCAAAAAATGGATTAAATAAACACTTTTATATAAAATATATTATATAAATTCACAAGTTATGTAAAATATTTTACATAGATGAAATATATGTGCATTTAAATACAAACAACCAAGAAAAATGGTCATGTTCCAAGTAGGTATGATAGTTCCAGCCTATAGGGACCCGACACTAGGAAACAAAAAATATGTACATACGCCCCTTTAGGCCTAAGTTAAAGGGGACTCATCACCATCAACTGAGGGATGTGATGTGTTGATATAAAGTTTTAGAATGTTTTAATTCGTAAAGTTCCACCCAAATTAACTCACTAACTACCTAAGGCTTTCATGTGCTCTAGTACAAAACAATAATGGGAAATTTATTTCAAGACTGCTGAAAATATAATTAATACCATTCTCTGTTTCAAATATGATAATTTTTCCTTTAAAAACCATAATAGGTTTTTAATAAAAAAAACATTAATTTTCACAAATATGAAACCCTAAGTTTTCCATCAAAACATTTTTAATTTATTTTTCACAAATAAGGATTTGAAACCAATTCATGTAATTTCACAATCCAATTTCACTATTTAATTCAACAATTTAATTTCTAAATAAATTCCATCATTTTCATAAAAAATCGCTAATTCACTAGAATTGGGTTTTTTCACAATTTTCCATCAAATACATTTCACAATTTAAATTAAACAATTTAAATTTTACCAATTTCCATAAACACACCCCAATTCACTGGAATTAGGGGTTTTTCAATTTCATGCTAAAACCCCATTTCAAAACCCCCAATTATATGGAATTGAGTTTTCTCCAACAAACCGATTGAAACCCATTTAGTCAAAATCAAAAAATTGAAATTAAACAAATCAATTTTAGGTTAATATAAATTCGTCACTAATACAGAACCACCTACCTTTCTCATGAAAACACCAGGCCTTCAACAGAACCAGCCAACAAGAACAAAGGTGAAGGAGATACAAGAACTCAACCTAGAAACAAGATCTACCAATATAGTATTTATATTCATCAATACAAATATGATCTATCAAACTATAAGGAGTAATAAAGAAATAGATGGAGAGAAAGGGAGAATGATTACTCGAAGGGTCACACAATGGTTGCAACAATAATCAATCGCTGAAATAAAGGACTTGTAGGGGTTGAGGGTCTCAAAAATTTTTGTGGAGGGCTGTTAGGTGGAGAATAGAAAATTATGGAGAGGATGAAATAATATTTTCTTCTAAGTTTCCTATTTAAAAAAATATTAGGGTTTTACATGACGTGTAACCCAATTATATGTCATGTAATTTAAAATCCACATAATTACTGTGAAACCCATTACCTATTACTAAAAATGATTTATTATCATTTTTATGATTTATATAGGGTGTAATCATATTATGCGGCATGTAAATCTCCAGAAATTTGTAGAAATGACATGGTTGTTGCTGATAATCCAACAAATTTATGACTTCCCCATTATAGGTATCCTCACAAATAGATTTTGTCCCTATCCAGATAAATAAAAAGAGAAACCAAAACAAGGTTACAAATGTACCTATGTAAAGAGTAATGGAATGTTACAACCTCCCCACCATAAGAACATTTTTTCCAAAAAATCCTGTCAAGAATCTTTCATATCGAAAAGATGAGGTCATTTCTCTCTTATTAGTGTCTTGGGCTTCCATATCTTGTGAGAATTATAACCATGCTTCTATAGCACACAAACCAATGGTATCCCCCCCCCATAAAGCACCTTGGTTTCTAAATCAACTATCCAGACTGGCCATTCAGTCTTGGATAAATCAGGATCAAACTCAAGATCACTCTAGCTCAGAGCATGAGATGGATCTGATAGATAATTTCAGAGTTGTGATATATAGAACATGTTGTGTGTTGACATTAGCTATAGTGGTAGTGAAAAATAGTAAGAAAATTTTCCTATATGCTCAATAACCTCAAAAGGTCCCATAAAATAGGGAGAAACCTTCCCTTTCCTCTCAAGCCCTCGTTGATCCAACCTAGGTGAAACTTTCAAAAACACCTAGTCACTAACTAAAAATTACAATGGTCTGCAGTGATGATCATCATAAGACTTATACCGGATTTGATGTCAAAATTATATAATGAATCAACTAAATATTTGTTGTCATCTCTTGCACCAAACTCAGTCCAACAAAGGAAGTTTCACCAATCTCCCACCAGCACAACGGGGATTTACAAGGCCGACCATACAAATCCTCAAAAGGATCCATCTTGATCATAGACTAGTAACTATTATTATAAGAAAACTCAACCATTCCTAAATGATCATCCCAATCCCCACAAAAGTAGAGAACATAAGCGTGGAGCATATCCTCAAGAATTTGTATAGCTCTTCATGTCTATCCATATGACTGTGGATGGTATGTCGTACTCAAATGGACATTAGATCACAGTGCCTCATGAAGGGATCTCCAAAAGTGAGAAGTGAACTGAGGATCCCTATGAAAAACTATAGTAGAAGGAACTCAGTGAAACTAAATAATCTATTTCACATAGATATTTACCAACTCCTCAACTTTGGTTATATCATGAATGGGTATAAATTTTGTCGATTTATTCAGACTATCGGTAAAAATCCCTATTAGATTATTCTTTCTATAAGTAATTGGAAACCCAACCAAAAATACCATAAAGATATCATCCAACTTCTAAGTAGGAACTGGAATTGGCCGAAGCAAACTTGAAGGTTTCTAGTCCTCATCCTTAACCTGTTGGAGCATATACTAGCGAGAGACAAATTCAATGATTCCTCATCTCTTAACTGGCCACCAGAACTACCAATACATATAATAGAACACATTTTTGGTTCCTCGGTGCATTGTCCACTTGTAATTATGATAATCCCACATCACATATTTCCTTACCAATAACGGTACCACCAAAAGATTATGATAGCATAGAATTCCCACTTTGGAGAATAACCACTTGGAAAATGTCTCACCACCATTAAGAGAGTCTCTGATGATATTGAACTTATGATCAAGCTATTAATCCTAAAGAATCAATTTGATAAGAGTGTATGTTAACTAAAAATTGGCTAAGGAAACCTCAACCCCTTTCTCCTGAACTACAATATGAAACTATGCAAAGAGATCCATCAAATTCCTCTCTTCTGGTTATTCATTCACTACCTAGGTTGGAATTTTCCTGCTCAAATTATCTTCAACAATATTCCCTTTCCTCGAGGTACAGGCGACATTGAAGTTGAAAGATTGCAGGTATTCCACCCAACACCTCTAGCGAAGATTTAAATATTTTTTAAATAATATATAACTCAAAATCTTATGGTTAGAATATATGATAAACCTTTCTCCATAAAGTTAATGCTGCCAAATTTTAAGTGTGTGCATCATAGATTATAGTTCAAGGTCATGGGTCTGATAATTCTAATCATGTGGATAAATATAATGAGATCTGTAATCAATGACATAATAACCTTACAGAAGAATTCATCCCTATCTTGAACACAATGCATCACAAATGACCACATAGCCTTATCCAGACTTTAGAAGATTCAACACCAACATAGTGGTAAAAATACATTTCATCCCAACAAAATTATTCTGACAAATTTCATCCTAAGAAAACTTTACTCCCTTCTGAGTTAGTGCACTCATTGGAGAATCCAACTTTGATGAGTCCTTCATGAACCTATGATAATATCTAGCTAATCCCAAGAATCTCTAAATCATGAAGGCATTTCATGGTTTCTCCCAAGTCATAACAGTCTTCACCTTCTAAGGATCAATTGATATTCCTTGTTCTGACACCACGTGTCACAAGAAATTCACTTCCTAGATCTAGAAATAACATTTTAAAATCTTGTAATAGAGTCAGTGATTTCTCAACAAACTCAGAATTGTTCTTATATAATGCATATGATCCTCCTTGGACTTAGATTAAATGAGGATGTCATCTAAAAAGACTACCATAAAGGTATCTGGGTACTAATGTAAAATCTTATTTATTAACACTATAAATACTACAAGAGCATTGGTTAGACAAAAGGTCATAACAAGGTACTCATAATGACCAAACCTACTTCAAAAGATGGTTTTCTGAATGTCAGATTATTTTATCCTCAACTAATGGTAGCCAAATTAAAGATCAATCTTCAATAACCACTTTTCCCCTTTCAACTGATTAAATATATTATCAATTCATTGAAACCGATGCTTATTATTTACCTTCACTCAATTGAGATTTTGGTAATCAACACATAGGTGAAGTGAACCATCATATTTCTTAGCAAAGAGAACTATTACCACCTAAGGTGACACACTCAGGTGTATAAATATTTTCTTAAGAAGATCATATAAATGATAATTCAGCTCTTTCATTTCATATGGTTCCATATGATAAGAGGGAATAGAAACTGGTTGAGTACCAAGAATTAATTCAATGGAAAACTCCACCTTCCTTACTAGTAGAAAACTAGAAAATTCAGAAGTAAACACATTGGGGAACTCGATGAAAACTGTAGGGATATCACCATACAAAGATTCTATATCCAGATCAAAAGAAAACATTGATATTACTTTTACCAACTCTGGATAATAAGTTCTATCTCTACTCAACCTTGAGTCCTATTCTCCTTGAAATACATGGCACACACCACTAGGTGTAGTAAAGGAGATGCGTCGAATATAGAAATAAATTCAGGCATTATTGGAAATGAACCAAGCCATACTGAATATGATGTCGATAGGTTTCATGTATAGAACTAGTAAAATCCAAGAAATCTCAACATATAATAGAGAGAAATCACAAGAGGGACTATAGAGACCCTCCTCTCTCTTCATACTAAGGGTTGTATTAATATCCATTGTACAAGATAAAAAATCCATAGGAATATTAACAATATTAATAATATGGGTTGAAATAAATGAATGAGATGCACTGGTATCAAATATAAAATTAACTAATGATAAATCTATAGTAATGGTACCTCTCACTATCATTGGACCTATATTTTCTTCCTATAGAGACTCTTCCACTATGTGAATAAGATTCATTCCAGATGATTGTGGCTGGAACCCTTTTACACGTGAAGAATATTATTTCCCTATAGTTTTTAGAGAATCAGATGATCTCGTTCCACTACATGGAGTGGAATAAACATGGTAAAATCTCTATAATTTCCCTGAATGTCCACAGGACCCACAGTTTTTGGGTGCCTTAGTGCAATCCCTCTTTGAATGTCCCATCTTTCTACACTTGTTGTAAATCAAAGGACCACTTACTGGTACTTCAGGTGGTCTAGAATGACCCTGCAATTGAGAACTTCTTTAGGAATTATATGTTTCTACCTTCCCTTAAAGGAACTCATGTCACCACTAGGTGAGAAAGAAACTCTCGATAACACTGACTTTCTATCTAGGTCCATTTCAACCATAAGTGATATATCCATCACATCAGCATAAGAAGGAAGCTTCAAAAATAAAACCTAAGAATTAATATCTTGATGAATTCCCAACTTGAACATTTGATCCTTCATCTTCTCATTCAATACAATCTTTAGTTCAAAATGCACGACCTAAGAAAAATGGTTTTCATACTCTATCACGGTCCTATCAACCTACCCAAGTTTGAAATACTCCATATAATTGTCAAATAGAATTGACTCTGGATAGAATTGGTTAGTGAAAAGATCCTTGAATTCCTTCCACTCTAAGCCCTCATGTTTCTTCACCATCACCATAGTGTCCCACTATATCCTACTCAGTCCTTCAAGCACAAAGGTGAAACACTTTACTTTGATCTCATCAAGTGTGTCCAAGAACCCAAAAAATGTTCTGTCATATTCAACCATTCCTCTACCTATTGAGGATCATTTGAGACTTTGAATGGTGATGGATTCTGGAGATGGAACTCTTGAAAATAAATATTGAGAATGTACCTATAAGGTTTTATAGTTAGAGATTGAATGGGAACTAGAGATAGTACTAGTCCCAGATCTTGGAAAGTGTGCACAATCACATCAATTGGACTTGGGTCTATAATAGTATTTTCTTGCTGAGGTTCAATGGTATCTTCCTCTTGGATCTGATTCTCATGTCTTTTTATAGGCATGATGCTACACAAAATCAGCAGACAACATGTTACACTAAAACAGAGAAACAATTTAAATTAATCCCAACTGATAAAACAAAAAATATTTAGATTTCAACCTATCTAAATAAAATTTGAGGAAATAATGGAACTAAACCACAATATGTTTTTTCCTAACCACCCCTAGAAACTTATGGTTCATTATGGTGAGATATGGACAGGCACTCAATCAAAACTACCTCATAAGTCCTGATAAGATTTCACAATTACGTACTAACTTCAAGACAAGATGCAAAACTTGCACCTTTTATACCATTTTTTCATGAACTATCCCAGGTACCCTAGTAACCCAAAAACCGGTCTGACCTTATCATAACTTGAAGGGTATTCCCAGTCCCCATGGGTTGGTGACTAGAACCTAGCATCATACAAAAAAGAAGTGGGAATGGTTTTTCAAATAACAATGTGTAAGTAAAAGAAACAAGACAATATTCATATCAAAAGAAAATCCACTGGGAGTAATTTACCAGAAGTCAAACAGGCATAAAAAATCTCAAGTACTACAACTAAGTACTAGAAAATGGGAAAACTTCCTAAGTCCCAACATATATGTAACTCACTAAGTCAAAGGCTCAATAGTTGGATCCACCCCCAAGAGATCTTTTTCCCTTGATCAAACTTGGAATGAGATAATCTAAAAAAACCCAAATGTACAAGTAAGGTGTGAGCCAAATCCCAGTAGGATTTCACCAAATATTCCATAACAGATTCCAATATCAAATTAACCAATTAAAGTGACTTCAATTTTCAAATAAATATGTTTGGAATTTCAAAGAGCATAAATAAAACAATTCATGCCTTACAATTCAAAATATGTAAATACTTTAGAAATTCATTCTTCACAATTCAAATGATGTAAATACATTTCAAATGATGTAATTTACCTTTAATAAAAGGTTTATTTAAAATAATGGAAATTTTTAAAAAATGTATTAAATAAAAAAAATTATATAAAACAGTTTATATAAATTCACAAGGCATTTAAAATAGTTTACAGCAATGGAAAATATATACATTGAAATATAGACAAGTGAGAAACATGGTCATGTGAGAAGTAGGTACAATAGTTCCAGGCTATACTGGCCTGATACTATGAAAAGAAAAATATGTATATATTCCCCTTTGGGCATAAGGAAAAGGGGACTCATCACCATCACCTAAGGGATGTGATGTGATGATATGAAGTTTTAGAACATTGTAAGTCATGAAGTGCCACCCAAAATAACTCACTAACTACCTAAGGCATGCATGTTCTCTAGTAAAAAACAAAAATGGGTAATTTATTTCAAGACTTATTAAAATAAAATTAATCCCATCTCTATTTCATATATGTCAATTTTCCCTTTAAAAACCATAACTATTTTTTAATCAAAAAATACCTTTTCACAAAGATAAAACCCTAAGGTTTACATCAAACCATTTTAAGCCATTTTTCAGAAATAAGGATTTGAAACCAATTCATGAAGCTTCCATTTTTTCCTAAATTCTTATCAAGAAGCTTCCATATCAAAAAATTGAGGCCACTACTCTCTCATTAGTGTCTCGTTCTCCCATGTATCATGATAAATTAGGCTCAACCTCAAGATCACTCTATCTTAGAACATGATATGGAATGGATGGATAATTTCAAAGTTGTGATACAAGTAACATGTCATGTATCAAAGTTAGGTATAGTGTTCGTTCCAAATGGTAAGAAACCTTCCCCACCTGCTCAACAACCTCAAAAGGTTCCACAAAACGGGGAGCAATCATCCCTACCTCCCAAGCCGTTGATGACCTAACCAAGGTGAAACTTTCAAAAACACCTAGACACCAACTCAAAATTCCAATGGTATATAGTGACGATTAACATAATACTTATACAAGCTCTATGCTATCAACATCATTTTACGAATCAAGTAAATATTTAATGTCTTCTCTTGGACCAAACTCATTCCAACCAAGGAACCTTCACCAATATCCGACCAAAAAAAATGGTGATTTACAAGGTCGGCCATACAAGGCCGAAAAAGGATCCATCTTTATCATGGAATGATAACTATTGTTATGAGAAAAATCAATCATCCATAAATGATCATCCCAAGACCCACCAAAGTCGAGAACACAATTTTGGAGCATATCCTCAAGAATATGTATAGATCTTTCTATCTAGCCATCCGACTATGAATGGTATGTCGTACGATGTAAGATCCCAGTGCCTCCTGAAGGAATCTCCAAATGTGAGAAGTTAACCAAGGATCCTTATTATAAAATATAGTAGAAGGAACTATGTTCAACTAAATAATATATTTCACATAGATATTTTCCAACTCCTAAACTTTTTTTTGTATCATGAATGGGTATAAAGTGTGTCGATTTAGTATTCTTGTCAATAAAAACCCATATCTCATTCTTCTTTCTCTAGGTATGTGGAAACCCAACCATAAAGTCTATAGACATATCATCCCACTTCCAAGTAGGAATTATAAGTGTTTGAAGCAAACCCGGAGGTTTTTGGTGCTTATCCTTAACCTACTAGAATGTATAATAGTTAGAGACAAATTCAATAATGCCATGTCTCATACCTGGCCACCAAAACTTCCACCACATGTCATAAAACATATTCGTGGTTTCTAGGTGCACTATCCACTAGGAATTATGGCAATCCCTAATAATAGATTTCCTTTTCAAATATGGTACCACAAAATGATTCTAATAGCATAGAATTTTCTCTTTATAGAGTGACCACTAGGAAAGTGTCTCCCCACCATTAAGAGAGTCTCTGATGCTATGGGACTCATCATCAAGCCCCTAATATTGAAGAATCAATTCGAGAAGAGTGGATTTCAACTAAACACTGGCCAAGGAAACCTCATCCCCTTTCTCCTGAACTCCAATATACAATTGTTCAAAGAGATCTATAAAATTACACTCTTTCGGTGATTCTGTCACTACCTAGGTAGGAATTTTCCTGCTCAAAGCATCTATAATGGCATTCCCTTTCCCTAGGGTATAGGCGATGTCAAATTCAAAATACTTCAGATATTCCACCCAATGCCTCTAGTAGAGATTCAAATATTTTTTAGAGAATATATAAATCAAGCTCTTGTGGTCATAATACATGGTAAACCTTTCTCCATGAAGGTAAAGCCTCCAAATTTTAAGTTTACATCACAGCTACTAGTTCAAGGTCATGGGTTGGATAATTCTTATTTTTTGGCCAAAGATGATGAGAGCCATAAGCAATGACCTGATCACCTTTTATAATAATGTATCCCAAGTCTAAACCTGAAGTAAAAAAAAGAAGACTATATAGCCCTGTCTAGCCTTTGGGAGAGTCAACACCAGTGCATTGGTCAAAAAACATTTCATCTTAAAAAAATAATTCTAAAATATTTCATCCTAAGAAAACTTTACTCTCTTCAAAGTTAGTTCAATCATTGGAGAATAAAATTTTGATAAGTCCTTCAAGAACCTATGATAATATTTTGTTAATCCTAAGAATCTCTGAATCTTGAAGACATTTCATGGTTGCTCCCAAGTCATAATAGCCTTCACCTTCTCAGTATCAACTAATATTCCTTGTTCTGACACCATGTGTCCCAATAACTTCACTTCATGGATCCAAAAATCATATTGTGAAATCTTGGATTAGAGTTGGTGATTCCTCATCAAACTCAGAATTGTTCTCAGATGATGTATATGATCCTACTCAGACATAGAGTAAATGAGGATTTCATCCACAAACACCACCACAAAGGTATATAGATACTCATGAAAATCCTATTTATTAATGACATAAATACTATAGGATCATTGATTAGACCAAATGGCATAACAAGGTACTCATAATGACCATACCTACTTCTAAATGTGGTTTTAAAAATGTAATATTCTTTTATCCTAAACTGATGGTAGCCATATTGAAGATAAATATTTGAGAACAACTTATTACCTTTCAACTAATCAAATAGATCATCAATATTTAGCAATGTAAACATTTCCTTTACCATCACTCAATTGAAAAAATAGTTTTCATACTCTATCACGGTCTTATTATCCTACTGAAGTTTGAAAAAATATATAGGCTTGGACAATAGTATCGACTCTGGATAAAACTTTTCAGTGAAAATACACTTGAATTCCTTCTACTCTAATCCCTCATGTTTCTTAACCGTCACCATATTTTCCCACCATATCCGGGTCGGTCCTTCTAGCACGAAGGTGGAACACTTCACTTTTATCTCATTGAGCGTTTCCAAGAACCCAAAAAAATGTTCCATAATGATCAACCATTCCTATACCTCTTTAGGATCATTTGATCCTTTGAACGATGCTATATTTTAGTGAAGAAACTCTTGAGAATAAATCTTGAGAAAGACCCACTAAGGTTCCATAGCTGGAGCCTGAATGGGAACTGGATGTGGTGCCTATCCCGGAGCATGAACAGTGCACACAATCACCGCAACCAGACATGGATCTATAAAAAGATTTTCTTGGTCAGTTTCAGTAGTAGATTCCTCCTGGATCTGATTTACACATCTTCTTGGAGGCAGGATACTACACAGCATCAACAGATAACAAGGAAGACATCAAGTTACACTCAAATAGAGAAATGAGGGAAATTAATCCCAACAGATAGAAAAAAACAATATTTGGTTTTCAACCTATCCAAATAAAAATAGGGAAAATAATAGAACTAAAACAAAATACTTCTTTCCCTAACCACCCCCGGTGACTTAAGGTTCATTACGGTGAGATCTAGATAGGTACTCAATCGTAAAAACCTCCTAATTCTTGATAAGAATTCATAATTGCATACTAACTTCAAGGAAATATGCAATACTTGCACCTTTAATACCACTTTTTCATGAACTATCTCAAGTACCCTATAACCTTATAACGGATCAGGCCCTAATATATCCCAAAGGGCATTCCCGATCCCCACAGTTCAGCGACTAGCACCTGGCATCATATAAAAAGGACATAGGAACGATTATGCCACTAAAAATGTAGAAGTAAAATATATGAATATCAAAAGAAATGTCACTAGGAGTAATATACCAGAAGTCAAACATGAATAAACAATCCCAGGTAATATAAATAATTAACAAAAAAAAAGGAAACTGCATAATTCCCAACTCCGATACAGCTCACCAAGTCCAAGGTTCAACAGCTAGATCCACTGCCAAGAGATCCTTTTCCCTTGCTCAAACCTCAAAGGAGATAATCTACAAACACTTGAAGGCACATGTAGGGTGTGAGACAAATACTAGTAGGATTTTACCAAAAATTCCATAACAGATTCCAATATCAAATTAACCAAGTAAAGTGATTTCAATTTTCAACTAAATAGGTTGGGCATTTCAAAGAGCATAAATAAAACAATTCATGCTTTACATTTCAAAAGATGGAAATAATTTATCAATTCATGATTCACAATTCAAATGATGGAAGTACATTTCAAATATTGGAATTTACCTTTAATAAAAGGGTTCTTTACATAAATGGAACTTTTTACAAACTAGCTTAAATAAACACTTTTATATAAAATAGTTTATTTAAATTCACAAGGTATGTAAAACAGCTTACAATAATGGAATATATATACATTGAAATAAAAACAAGCGAGCAACACAGTCATGTTCCAAGTAGGTATGATAGTTCTATTCTATAGGGGCCTGACACTGTGAAATGGAAAATATGTACATACATCCCTTTGGGCATAATGAAAAGGGGAATAAGCACCATTGCCTAAGGGATGTGATGTGCTAATATGGAGTTTTAGAACTTTTTAATTCATAAAGTGTAGACCAAAATAACTCACTAACTACCTAAGGATTGTATTTTCTCTAGTACAAAACAGTGATGGGCAATTTATTTCAAGAATGCTTAAAATACAATTAATCCCATTCTCTATTTTAAATAAGGAAATTTTCCCTTTTAAAATCATAACTGGATTTTAATAAAAAACAATAATTTTTAAAAAGATAAAACCCTAAGGTTTACATTAAATAATTTTTAACCCATCTTTCAAAATTAATGATTTGAAACCAATTCGTGAAATTTCACAATCCAATTTCACAATTTAATTCAACAATATAATTTCCAAATAAATTCCATTAATTTCATAAAAAAACCCTAATTCACTAGAATTGGGTTTTTTCAAAATTTTACATCAAATCCATTTTATAATTTAAATTAAACAATTTAAATTTTTTTCAATTTCCATAAACAAACCCCAATTCACAAGAATAAAGGGTTTTCTAATTTCATGCCAAAAACCCATTTCAAAAACCCCAATTCAATGGAATCGGGTTTTCTTCAAAAAACCAATTAAAATCCATTCAGTCAAAATAAAACAACTAAAATTAAACAAAGAAATTTTAGGTTAATATAAATTGGCCATCAAAACGGAACCACCTACCTTTCTCATGCAAACACAAGGCCCGCAACCGAACCATCCAACAAGAACGAAGACACTGGAGATCCAGGAACTCAACCTAGAAACAAGATCTACCAATATAGAGTATAGATTCATAAATACCAATACAATATATCAAAATCCAATGAGTAATAAAGAAAGAAACATAGAGATATGGAGAACGCTTACCTTGAAGGTCACACCAAAATCGCAACAACTATCAATTGTCGAAAGAAAAGACTCAGAGGGGTTGAGGCTCTGAAAATTTCCTGGGGAAGGTTGTTGGATTGAGATTAGAAAGTTCTAAAGAGAAGGAAATAATATTTTCAGCCAAGTTTCCTATTTAAAAACAAATCTCAGGATTTTACACAACATGCAACCCAATTACACACAATGTAATTGAAAATTTTCATAATCACAAAAAACCCTGTCGCCTCTTGCTAAAAATGTACTGTTATCAATTTTATAATTTACATGGTGTGTAACCATATTACACAACATGTAAATCTCCAAAAAAAATTAGAAATGACTAGGTTTTTTCTAAGAATCCAAAAAATATCTGACTTCACCATTAAAAGTATCCTCCCAAATCCTTCTCAGCCCTACCCAGATAAAGAAAAAGGGAAACCATGACAAGGATAGAAACATGCCTATCAAAAGAGTGAAAAAATGTTACACTCACCCATATAGTGTATACTCAAACACAAAATCTCTTATAGTGAATGAGTACTCTCCCAAAGTAAAGGATCACCCAATCTGATTAATCACGCCAAGATTCACTTCCTAGTCTAAGTGGTCTTAATGAGATAGCAATCACATAGACACTGTAAAATAATTTCTCAAGTGACCTAAGAGGATATTGGGAAAATATAAAGGGTACAAGAGTGGAAACACTTCCCTTGGTTGTTCATACTATCACTTCACCACTTATATAGTCTTTATCAGCCAAGAGAAATATGAAAGTATGATGATTATCATGATGCACGGATCTCATAGCATTGATAAGGTTCACATTCATAAGGTAGACATGAAAATTAGCTCTTCATATCTAAAGTTATGAAATCACAACACATCAATGAGTATAAATAAATAATCACATTAATTACATAATAGAACAATTGAATTAAAGTGAGAGAAACTGAGGAAAATTAAAATGAAATCAAAGTTTCTTCATGGGTTTGGGGATAATTAAAAACATATGATAACCCTATAATTATTGAAACCCCCAAATAGAAAAATAGTGACATACTAATGTAACATATGGTGAAATATCTACATGGTTTGACTTCATGTTCTTATCATCAACTCTAAAATATGTTGTGGTAAATATAGATCAATATCATAAATGAATCATTCTTCCCTCAAATATTTCAATTCATGATTTGACCACATCATTATTTAGTAGTGGATCTCACATCATCATCTAGTTTGGAAACTCCTAAATACCTCTATGAAACCTTCTTCATTTGGCCTCTAATTTCAATTGACCTTCATTTTCTTGGTGGAGTCGGCCCTCACATCACCTGGTTCATTGGTGCCCCATCTCTAAGCACAAGCATTTTGAGGGTTGGATTTTGTTTCTCATCACTTGATGAAAACTCCAACTATGGATCAACTTCATTTAAGTTGGATCCATTAAGGTTAGGTTTTTTTAGATTGGTGAGGGTCATTTTTCATCTAAATACTTTTCAAGGAATATTAATTAAGTGTAAAATGGATTCAATACAATCATTTGATGATTTCATTGATTTATCCACCATTAATTGACCATATTTAGTGTGATAATTAATCATATTCCATCTTCATCCATCTTCAACGGTGTCTTAGGCATGTTCGATTATCTAAATCCATCTAGAGAGACTTTTTGAACTTATCTCTTTTTATTCAGAATCATGGAATTTATAATCAAAAGCTATGATTAGATTTGATCTCTTTGATAACTGTAGTTGGATCTTCTATAATCATCATGGTCTCCTCATTCAACTGGTATATTTCTTCTTCAACAAGACTCAATTGAATAAGTGTGGCTATCATCTTAAACAGGAAGGTTGTTGGGTGGCGTTGACTTCAGATTTTCTTCATCAGAGGGCATTTAGTTCTTATAAATCTTTAGTCATGGTATTATATATGTTTTGTTAACATTATAAGGGAGACTCACTGTCATTTCTGCCTTATGCTAAGTTCAATTTCATGGTATCTTGAAATCTATAGTTGTGGTAGTTTTGAATTTTATTCACTGTAGTTTAAAAATTAAGGAACTATAGGTTGTAAATTTTTCCATGTAATAACTTCCACTCCCATCATAGTCAGTTGAATTTTTTCCAATGGTCATGTTAGTGGAGTCCATGGTATCATCATAATTTTTACATCATGGTCACTTTTGTGACCATGAATTTTCCATGTGGTAATATCCTTTTCCAAGCACAATCACTTAATATTTTTTTTATTATGGTTAGTTATTGTTTAGGCATGCAATAACATAAAATTTTTTCATGTGGTTAGTTAAGTTACCACGCAACCACTCTTCATTTACACTAGGAATATTGTCAAAAAATTTGGTAGAACCAAAAATAACACAGAAATCAAAAAAATAAAATAAAATATTACAAAAAAATTAATCACACATAGAAACCATTGTATCCTCAAATGAGAAAAATCAAAAAAAAATATTTTCAATTTGTTTTATGGAATTATAGAATAATTAATTATAAAAAACCCATTAAAATCATTTAGAAAATTATTTACAATGAATTTTTAGAAAAAATTATGTTCCTAAAATAAATGGGGAAGAAAATGTAGAAAATTTTGATTTTTTATTTTTTATTAAATCTCATTAAAATAAAAGAAAATTAAAATTTATTAAAATATATAAAATGGAAATTAATATCTTTTATCATCTAAGAACCCAAAATATGAATTTATATTAAAATATTCAATTAATTAAAATTTTCAATACAAAAGAAACCATATGAAATATTTCATAATTGAAAGAACATTTTGATCATAAAATCAAAATTTCTCAACAAAATTAAAGTGAAAATAAGTGTAAAAATAATGTCACATCACACCATAAGGGTTTTCACTTGACCAATCCATAGTACATATTCAACTGGTGAGGCTTGAGAGGAATCACCTAAGAGATAAGTTCATGTTGGTATTGATTACAATTCGATTAATAATGGATAAACCACCCCATGAGATTACCACATCCCATAACTTAACCTTAGGGATAATGTTAGAGTAATAATGGGTTTTTTATATAGGGTATAATTATTAATATATTGTAAAATATTTTAAAAAATATTGTGTATACATTGATATAATATTTTTTTTAAATTTTGAAAATGAAATTTTATAATAATACAATTTAGTTTTTTTGGGAATCTTGATGAATAAAAATGAAATAAAATTATATCAAAATATGATTAAATAAAAGTGTTCAATATAATGAAATAAATTTTTAATATAATGAAGGCATAATACTATTTTTGTTATGATATATATTTTTTATTATGATACATTTTTTATAATAAATTTTATGATTTGAAATAAAATTTATTTCTATAAATTTTGTTATATAACACTTTTTTGGGATATAACATATTATATAATTTTAGGTAGTCCCGTGTAAATTTTTTAAGGGGTAGAAAGTTGGCCATATTATAAAAACTAATATTTTTCAATAAATTATTATTATATTTAAAATTTTAAAAACATATATTTAGAAAATTATTTTGATGAAAATGAATTTTTCTTTTGAAATCAGAACCTCAAAATTATCCATCAAAGAATATTTCACAATTTTCAAGGAAACTCAATTATTTGGACAAAGATTAAAATAAATTATAAATATACTATAAGTATATTGACACAATAATTTATTAAAAGTGATGAAATAAATACTAAAGTCTTTATCGGCCAAAAATGTTTTTTCTATTTAAAATAATGTATTTTAAAGTAAAAATATTAATTTCACAAATATTTAATGAATCTTTCAAATCCTAAATAATATTTTTTAAAATACAATTCATTATAAATAAGAATCTTCTCCACATAAAAAATAATATATATTGAAGTGCCTTCATCTCATAAACTATTAATATACTAAAAACCACTCTACCTTAGAAAATGTTATGGGGAAAACCATTTGAAGGAAAATGGTTTTTATAAAACATAGAGTCCAAAACCTATGTATAGAAATTAATAAAAATGATACCCATATTTTCTAAAAATATCCACCCATTATCCATTTCCATTCCACTCCCAAACCATTATACATGATTTTCCAATCATTTTCCCTCTCTTGTGTCTCCCTAAGGAGTTCTTATGGATTCAAGGATCACTTATCAAGATTTATGAAAGCACTTTGCAAGTAAGGGATTATTTTACTCTCTCCTTTTATTCAAGTACATCCCATATAATAAGACTTTTTATTATCAATTACTTATTCTATTAATTTATTCATAATAATTCATTTATACCCCAAATTATACCTTATTAATGCGATATTACCTTTATCTCTCATTATCACCATTATATAAACTATTTTTCATAAATGTTATGTTTTCAAAATCATTATTTTATTTTACATGAAAAAACTTTGTGTTGTGAACACATAACCCTAATTTCAATCAATTTTGTTCATATAAATATATGAGTGTGACTCATTGATCAAGGGACATCCATGTATGAAACCATAATTCCCTAATATTGGTTTAACTTATTGAAATATGTTTTATTATAAATAATATTTATGGGAAACATAAATTTGGTCATTTGATTGGTGAACCCTGATAACACTCTAATGAATTGGATAATGAATTAATATCTTGATATTGAATGTTTATAATAACAAGAAAAAATTATAAATTCTTCATGATACCTTATAGAAAAACCATGGTATTATATTTTGTGAAACTATAGTGATGAACATTGGTGATATTATTATGAATGTCACATTTTTATTTTGTAACTATATTTTCATGTTATAACTCCTAAAATTATAATAATTATAATATATTTTGACTAATTTATTTAATAATACCTATTTATATGCCTAATATTTTATCGATGATGATCAATCACATTCAGTTTCCATTATATATCCCTTACTTGGATTTATACTAACCCTTTTCTATTGATGCATGTCCCTATGAAATAATATTGAGTGATGTGACCTTGGATGGATTTATAAAGAATTATATTAAGAGGATTAAATTATTATTATGGTTTTATTATCTATCTACTTTAAATATTATGTCTATATATTCCAAGACACTAAACCATAAATGAACATTGGATATAATTAATGTAATATTTTGTTAAGGTATTATGTGAAAAGTCCTGTAAGAAATAAAAGGGTAATCAAAGATTATTTCATGGAAAGGATGAGTTGGTAATGGAAATTAGTACTAAAATGAATTAGTGAAAACCCTATATAAAAGTATAAATATCGGAAAACACCATAAAATTATGGTAAAGTGTACATTGTGTGCTCTTCATAACAATGACATCCTTACCTAGATATAAACATGATGATGTGGGCTCTGACATAGATCCACCATTGTGTAATTATCTTAAAAAAATTTGGTGGGGTAATAACTCAATATTCACTCAATGAAAATCAAATTAGGCTAAATACGAACCTTTTTAGACACTATCAAGAGGTATTATTTGGTTTATTACATCCTCTTTACAAAATATTATGATTAGTTTATATCTTATATAGTTATTTCATTAAAAAAATTATCAGATTTAACTACCCTTAAGATTTTTAATTATAGGATTTATAATGATAATGTTTTTCTTATTCAATTTTTATTATTATAGAAAAACATAGATACATAGGTTTCTGGTAAATAATATAATAGACAAACAATGCATTTATGGTATTCAAAAAATGAGGGATGTTAGTGTTGAAAAATTAATGGTTATGCTTAATTAGTTATCTCAGATTATGAATAATTACATAGACCATAGGGAGTATATAACTTCACTAAGGAAGGAACAACTAGTGGTTGAATCCTTCATGTGTCAACAAACACCTAAATTCAATGAAACATTTGATCCTTTGATCATATAAAAGTGATAAACACTATTTAAAAGTTGATTTTTGTACTCTATTTTTCTTAGCAAGATAGTGTTACCTTGATAGTATATCTCTTAGAGGGTTAATCCAATAAATGTTTGAAATTAATGAAAACCCTAATGACTAAGTAAGAGGTTGTTTATATGGTGTGGGAAGACTTCAAAATATTATTTTTCAATAATTATTATCCTCAAACCCTTTAAACTAATAATAGAAAGGGAATTCCATGAGAAAAATTAAAAAAGTTAATTGATCATAGAGAATATATGAAATGAGAATTAAGTGGATTGTTTTATATTCTTAAATAATTTTAATTTAATATTATGGAAAGAATGACTCATTATTTTTTGGTATAAGGCCTCATCCCTAGAAATATTAATATATTCATGACATTGGGAATGATTAGGAGATAGTATGAGTTGCCCTCATAGTGGAAATGGTGTTTGGAGTTACACAATGGCCATCCACATATAATTATTATAAAATAAGTATAAAACAAAAATTTTGGAAGATTTTTTAGTATTAAATATAATTTAAGAATAAAAACTAAATTTTTTTAACAAGTTTGAGAAGAAGAATTTGATAAATTATTTGAAAAGAAGTGGAAATTATTACATGTGATGAATGAAAGACCATATGGATTGAAACTATCATGGTGAAATAAAGCCTCATAATATGAATATAATTGGATATTTAATATGGTGTAAGAAAAATATATATTACAATGATTATATTGTGGGTAGAATAGTCATTTCACTAACCTATGACGAAATCATATGATAATATTGGTAAACTACCATCAACCCTAATAGAGTACAAGAGATCAAGGTCATACTTTTTCGATCATGAAGGATGAAGTTGATTCTCTGAATGGTGTAGTGGATGGTATACACATAATAAAATCAATCATGTAGTGTACATATTTGGATTCCTTTTCTATAAATTCCATTATTTCGTTGATGTTTTCAAAGAGAGTCAAATTTAACCATGAACAACTACTGGTAAAGTATTCTGTTTAAACTTTTGGGTGAACTATTAAATCATCAAGGATATATAGATATTCCCTTATTTACTTTGGTGAGTACAACCTCTTATAAATCTAAGTGTTCATTCAAATGGTGGAATTTAACATAACACTAGGGATTAATTGGATGTCAATGTATAATTCCATGATCAACTATAGGATAAAAAAATTTAATTTTTCTTAAATGGATGACATTAAATTATATTCAAAGAAGATATATCCCAAATTGAATTTTTACATGAACCACCACCTTTATCCCTCTTTATTAAAATGATTGGAGAAGAATGGGAATATAGTAAAAGTATAAAAATAGAAAATGTAACCATTGTTTAGTAATACATTGATGCATTTTTGTAAGAAAAATATATATCTCTCCTCAAAAGAGTTAAAAATAAATTGAAATCATACCTGAGTCAAAACACATATCGAATACTCTATAATGAACGAAATATGTGGAGTTATAGAATTGATGAAGAAACATCAATTTCTTTTAAATAATTTTTTTATTTGACCAATTATATCTCCTTTGAGAGCATCTATTATGTTTATGAGTTATAAGGTTGAATTACTGTGGCTATGGATTGATTAGAGGGATATTAATAGAATTTAAGTGATGAATAAGTTGCCTCTTGCAAGGATTGATGATTTATACAAATATATTTATGGGTCTCAATTATTATATATGATCTATATATAATTAGGGTATCAACAGTTGAGGTTAATAAAGGAGTATATTCTAAATACAACTTTTTTAAAAAGATATTTACATTATGAGTTTCTTGTTATGCCATTTGGTTTGCTCAATGCTCTTTTTATATTTATGGATTTGATGAATAAAGTATTTAATGTCCACCTTGATAAATTTTTGGTAGTTATTATTAATGAATTTTTGAAATATTCCAATAGTTGTGAGGAACATGATGATGATCTAAAGGTTATATTACAAACTCATTAGAAAGGGAGAATTTTTTTTAATTCCATAAATGTGAGTTCTAGTTATAACAAGTAGCATTATTGTGACACGCTGTGACAAGTGAAGGAATCTCAATTGATCCCACATTGAAAATAACCATATAGGATTAGATTAACCATAAAATAGTGATTTGTATTTATAGATTATGTGGTCCTGTATGATATTATAGATATATTTTTAAAAAAAATCATGGATTTCTAATCCAAAAACCACGTTAAAATGAAAGGGAGGTAAGATTATCTGAAAAAAGTACCATGAATAAGGTTTTGAAAAACATAATGAGAGGTTTTTTAGTACACTTATTCTAACGTTACCCTCTAGTGGAGAATGATTTTCCAATTATGGTGATGAATCCTTGATTTAACTTTTATTTGTACTCATGAAATATGATAATGTGAGTGCCTATGGGTTTTTTAAGTTCAAGACTCATGAATATAATTCTCCTACTCATGATATAGAGTGAGATGTAATTATTTTTCCATTAATCATAAGGAGGAATTATATTTATGTGAAGAATTATAATATATACATAGACCACAAAAGTCTGAAGTAAAATTTCACATAAAAGGAACTAAACATGAGGCATATGAGATGGTAGGAGCTTCCTAAGTACTATAATTATTCTATTTTTTATCACCCTATAAAAGAAGATAAAGTTATTATTTCATTAAGTAGGAAATACATAATAGTTCTTATAATGATTAGTATTGAAAGAGATAAATTGATCATTAAATCAGTATATATGGACATGGATGTTATAAGGGAATGGATATAATTAATCATATTCTAAATGATTTCCCAAACATTATTACTATATAAAATCAATAATTCCAAATAAGAAAATGCAATGTTTCAAAAGAAGGTAGAATCTATGAAAAATTTAATATCTTTAGAGTTCTTTCTTAATCAAGAGTAGATACTATGGTTTGGTATATGTCTATGTATCATATCTATTTTGGAATTATAGAAATATCTAATAGATGAATCTCACAACTTTTTATTCTCTATACACCCAAAATACAGAAAAATGTTTAGAGATATATGAGAGAATTATTTCTAAGATAATATATAGAGGTATATTTTTTGTTATACTATAAGATTCTTGGTATGCTAATAGGTGAAGGTGGAGCGGTAGTATTAGAATGGAATTCTATAACCAGTACCCATACCTATATGAAAGTGGGTAAAAATCACTATAGACATTGTTAATTTATTTCCTAATACATCTATGGGAAATAATTACCTAATTGTAATCATTTATAAGTTAAAAAAATACACCCTTTTCATCTCCATACTATAGAATTTATCCTTTGAGTACCTTTCTTGTCTATATATTAAATAAGTGGTGATACTTTATAGAGATCCAATTCCAATTATTTCTGACCACTATCCCAAATTTTATTCTAAATTTTTTAGGATCCATAAAATGGATTTTAATATAGATGATAATCTATATATATCAAATCATCCTAAATATATGGTAATTTTGATAGGACTATTAAAACATTTCATGTGATGTTAAGAGTGATCTCTCTTTATTTTAATGTAAATTAGGACCAACATCTTTCACTTTTTGGGCTCTTATATAAGTATTATTTCATCTAAATAATTAAAATGGATCATTATGAAGCATTCTATGGGAAATGAAATATAATTTTAACATGTTGAGATGAAGTTTAGAAGGAAAAAATTTGGGAATAAAAATTATAAAGGACAGTACATGGAAGTTAAATTTTATCTAGAAACATATCAAGGATGATCATATTTAACAAAATAGTTATATTGAATATCAAAAAAGGATGTATAATTTCATATTTGAAACCATTTATTCATAAAAATATCACCATAGAAAGTGTCCATGATATTTTGAATGAAGGTAAAACTAATTCCAAGGTACATTGAACCATTTGATATTCATGTATGTGTATGTGTAGTTTCCTATCAGTTAATGTTAACTATAAATAATATAAATGTCCATGAAATCTTCCATGTGTCCTTATTAAGAATGTATAATCCATACCCAACACATTTAGTCATCAAAAATGATGTGGAATTCAATCATGAATTATCACATGATGAATAATGGATATTGATTCTAGATGAAATGGAAAATCTATTGAGGAATAGTATAATCATTCTCATGAATGTTTTTTTTGGAAAAATCACATGTTTGAAAAATAAAATCAATGATCCTAATGAGAAAATAAAGGAAAAATATCCCCATTAATTTTGAGGATAGAAATAAATTTTAAGGGAAATATTTTTTGAGGGGTGGAGAACATAAAAACATACAATTTATTTATTTTATGAATAAATGAACTCATGTTTCAAAATGAATATTTTATTATGTTTTTCAATATAATTACATAGAAATAATATTACATTTCATTATACAATAAGAAATATTATTGACTATAACCTCTTGGAATGATATATAGAGATAAAAACTGAAGAATAAAATACACACTAATGTAAACATCATTGCATCAGATTATACCAAGTATAAATCTCCCACCATAAAAAATGGTAAATATAAAAATAAGTGTTATTAATTTGATAGAAATTACCAATGAAAGAGAATTAACAATATATGTGAATTATTCAAAAATGAAGTATGATAATGGTGGAGGATATATAGTGTGTAATGAGAATTGAGACTATTAGAATCTGGATATTTTGAATCAATACCATTGGGTAATATGACTATTGAACATTATTACTATTGAGAAATTGATTTTGGTATTATTACTACTAAAAATTATGACCATTAGAAATTATGGTAGTGTTATAATTTGTGTCTATAAAATGGTAATGATGAGAGATAATTGATATTAAAGTAATAAATAATGGGAATAACTAGTAGGATCATGTTGTATGATGCCTATTTATTATATCATTGGTTGAAGGTAATATACCTAGGTTTTGAATTAGACCAATCCCATAAAGTTCATAATTAAGTGAGACATGAGTGGAATCACCTATGATAGATGTTCAAGTTGTTAGAGATCAATAAGAAATCTATGTTGTCTTAACCACCCAATGTGAGTAACATCATATCATACATTACCTTTAGGTCTTGTACTAGTATAATAAATGGTGATATATATAGGGGATATGTATTAATAATGCATAAATTCTTTCATAAATGAAATGGTGTTTACTCTAGTATAATATTTTTTTAATATTTGAAAAAGAAATTAGTTAATGATTAAATTATTTTATTTGGTTATCTTTTTAATTAAAAATGCATGGAATTTATATCAAAATTGAATGAAAAAAGGTGTTCATATTAAAATATTTTTTCTAATGTATATACATTTTATTAAAATAAATTTTTATAAAAAAGAGTAATGTTTTGAAATAAATTTGTATTACATAAAATTGTGATATAAATCACTATTTATTGGTATATAAATGATAATATATTTCTATAAAGCCCCGTGAAATTTTTGTAATAGTAAGAATAATGAAACTGTTATAAATGCTAGTATTTTTCAATAAATATTATAAAAAATTTAAATTCCACATATTTGGAAAAAATATATAAAAAGGATTTTGTTTCTTAACATGTCGTGTAAACAAATTTCAAAGGGAAATTTTGCACTATTTTTTCAAATAGTCGAATTTTTGGGTAAAAAAGAAATATGGAATAAATATATGGTAAGTGTTATGATATTATAAAGACATAAAAGTGATTTAATAAATAATAAAAAGTATTTATTGATAAAAAAATGTTTTATCATTAAAATATTTTATTTTAATTTAATAAGATTAATTTTTTAAACCAATAATGAATCTTCCAAAACATAGAATATATTTTATGTTTTTAAAAATAATTCATTGTGAATAAGAATCTCATCCTCATCCAAAATATATTATAATAAAAATTTATCTTCTCATAAACCATTTAAATGATAAAAACCACTACACCTAGGAAAATACCATAAGTTAGAACCATGGAAAGTCCAATGGTTTTTATTTTTTATAAAATAGAGTGAAAAACATAAGTCTAGAAATTAGTAAAAATATATATATTTTTATAAAAATACCCACCCATTACCTCCTTAATATCCACACTAAATCCATTGAGAATAAAATTACTCTAATATTTTCTCTCTAGAGTCTCCCTAATGAGTTTCTAGGGTTCCAATGATCTCTTATCAATACTTAAGAATCCACAATGCAAGTAAGATATTATCACCATCTCTCCTTTTATTAAAGTACTTCCTTTATAATGAGCCTATTTATTTTAAAAAAATTATGCTCTCATGTGATTAATAATAATTCCTTTACATCCCAAATTATTCTATATTAATTATATTCTACCTTCTCTCACACTAACCCCATTTTTAAAACTATTTTCATGCTCGTTATGATACTGAATTCATTCCCTATTTTTATGGGACATACTTTTATATTATGATTACCCAACCCTACTTCTATTAAATGATATTTATATAGATAAGAATATAACTCATTGATTTTTTGGAATATATTTTTTAAACTCTCATTCACTACTTTTGGGTTAATATGTTAAAATATGTTCATATGATAAAAAATAGACACATAAAGGGTGTGAGATTATATCACTCTAGTGATATAAATAAAGAATTAATCTCTAAGTATGAAATTTTTATGACACATTGGATGTATTCCTTGGTATTTATTAATGATACCTTAGTAAAAAAAATCAATAATGTTTTTTGAAACATCTTGGTGATGATCATTGGTGATATGCTTATAAATGTATCATTTTTATATTATAGCCACATTTACATGTTATGACTCATTAACTTATGATAATGGTTTTACATTATACCGCATGTATTTATCTTGATCTATTATTATTACACGTGTTTAATTCATTATTATCACTCATGCTCTATTTCCTTTTTTATCCCATACTAGGTTTTTTGTTCACCCTTTTCTATTAATATTTTCTTCTAGGAAATCATATTCAGTGATGTGAGCTATGATAGATTTATAATTAAGTATTTAAAAAGGATTAAATTAGGATTATGGTTTTTTATTATCTATGTTATTTTTTTATTATTTACCTAGTTTCCAATATATTAAACATGATATAATATTTTGAAATAACTAATGCAATATTTTTCTAAAGAATTATGTGAAAAATTATTTTAGAAAAGTAATGGTTGTCATTATTAAGATACTAAATAAGAATTTACCAATTTTATTATATATATTTAGTGATATTTAGGGTTACCCTTATATAATTATGAATCCCTATCAATATTTGGGTATATCGAAAAAAAATTGGAATTAAAGTAACTTATTAAATACATTTTCACCGGTTCTAGATCTATGTGACTTATAGAGTTATCTTATAGGGTATGTGGATTTTATTCTTTCATGTAATGGTTTGAATAATTTTATGTTCACATTTATATTCCTTTTGGTTGAATTTTTATTATTTTTATTTTAAAATAAATTTTTGGAAATAAATTTTATAAATCATAGAATCATTAGGTCTGAAAATTTTCTTATATATTTATGAAAATTATGTTTTGAGATTTGTTAAATTGTGATATTTGAGTTTGGAAGTGAGATATTTTTTAGAATCCATGTTATTTTTTTAAAAGATATTTTTTGGGAAATTAATCGAAAAATAATTTATGGAAAAATGGTTTTCTATTACAAATCATATTTATATATGATGTAATTAATATTATGAAAAAAATAATTATTATTTAAAATATTTTTTGTAAATAAAATAATTGTTTTTTATAGAAATGTTTCATTATTTTAAATATTTATTATTTTTATGTAATGTATTTTGATTGATAGAAACTATTTTTGAAAAATATATTCTTTTAAATCATATTTATGAAGTAAAATAGTTATGGGAAAAAATATAAATGTGATATATGATAAATTGATTATTTTTCTAGAGAACTGATCAAGATTCCTAATAAGATGATAAAAAATGATGATAAAAATGGATGAGTGGACTGGGTTTTATATAGAGAAAATATGTGTGGAATAATGGAATCGTAATGAAGATGAGCATAAGGTCAAATGATTCATTTTGTTACAAATTATGATTATATGTGTTTATTGAATTGTTGTTTATTTATCATGATTCTCTATACTTATTAATATATAATGTTATGGAGTTTACATAGTTGATCATCATATTGATATTTTTTTCACGGTATTATGTTTGAACTAACTTTAATTACAATTATATTTGGATTGGTTTTAAAATTAAATTTATTCATGTATTAGAGTTTTATGAATTGTTTTATCTCAAAATATTATAAATATTTTTATAAAATTGAAATAATATATGAATTTGGGATATATAATGAATGAAAAGACATGAAATAATTTTAATAAATATTATTGGGAAATGTTTTAATCTCCCTACATTTATAATTCATGGTTCATGTTGGTATTATATGTCATGATATAGGGAAATAGTAGGCCTCCTTATTCATTAGAGGTGGAATATAGGAACTATGATAGAGGAGGGATATTTTTACATTCTACCAAACATCAGTAATTATGTTTTTTAAATCCTCATAATTTATTTCTATGAAATTTTTATTTAGTTTTATTATTTCTTGATACATAATTTGATCTATTTTCATTGTAGGATTTTTTTGTTTTTGATAATATAAAGAGTTTAATATAGAATGATAAGTTTATTTATTTGAGGGAAAATCATTCCAAAGAAATAATTTTATCCATAAACACCATTTAATATCTTATAGTTATCTAAGAGTGCACTTGATCCCATGTGGAGATCCCAGATTGGGTCTTGGGATTCATGTATCTATGTTAGGGAATTATGAAAATAATCATGATGAAAAAATTTATAATGGTTCCAATATAATTTTGAAATTTTAAAACACATGGTATAAATGAGGATCTAAATTATATTGGTGATGAGTTTGTTGATCACCATAAAAATTTATAAATTTTATAAGAAATAACTCAAATAGTAAGATAAAGACACTAACATTATTGGAAACCATGATATTTCATAAAAAATTTCAAACTTTGAGGCATTTGATTTTACAAATGAAATTTTTGGGTAGATGGATTATGATTATTATTCCATATAAAATTAATTTCTAATCCAGTGTGATAATTATACATCATTTAATTCATAACATACATACATTATACATTTAATAAATCCAATAATCATGTGTTTTGTAATGTAATTCCCCCACCTGAACCTTTATGTGTGAACAAAAGATCCACATAACCTCATTCACACCTCCCATAATGAAAGAGGCTAACAACTAATAGTGAGGGTATAAAGTAACATGGGTACACTATACCCTCAGTAATAAAATCAATCATAGTTTAGTAAAACATTAAAATTATCTAAAAAATATCGCAATAGAATAAAAACAAATATAATTTCTCCAATTGATGTCATGTTGTGTCATACATAATTAATTAATGGACCCCCAATGTGGTAGGTCAACACGTATAGAATATAAAACAAAAATGATAAATAATGAATAAAAAGTAAAATAAAAATAATTATTCTGAGACTGCCTAGGTAATAAGCACATATTCTAGCAACATATTCCTCAGTAACCTATCACATTGCCCTTTTCCTTTGTAGGGTCCTTAGACATGAAGTCTCTAGGTGCACCAAGATGACTATGAAGGGTGTGAGTTTAAACCATGTAAATAAAAACCAATGCATCCTTAACATAATTTAACATGTATATAGAAGTGTCTAACATAATAGTAAAGTAAATGTAGACATAATCATACAACCAATAATACACTGAGAAAATATTCACTGACTAAGACACTATGAAATATAGAAATACCTAATTTTAACCCTTACCATAAAAGTATCATAGTGGTACCAAATGTCTTAGATCATTCCAAGTAACTCTATCTATATTTAAGGACAAACCCCATTCCTTCCTCTAAGGTAAAAAACATCTACCTTTAAGGATATGAATGCTACACCTTTAAGGAGTAATCCCACCATCCACCTATAATGGAATGAAGAAGTTTACCTAATTATTATATCTAGATCAAGCCTCATACCACATGTTGACACAATTTCATAGCACTGGTACAATCCATAACATTCTTCATAGTCATCCTCTAAGGGAGTGACTAAGTATATCTGGACCTCCTATCAACCTAAACATTGAAAAAAGAGATTCCACTAGATAAGAACAAACCACATATAAGGAATAAAATGAAATGGAATAATATATATTCTTACATGTATTCCATATGATATTAAATATCACTAAATAAATAAGTTACATAAAAATGAACAACATAGTATAACAAGAAATGAGTATTAGTATCTATATACACCAACATATGAATAAACATCATACATGATTTCATGGTCTACACACATAGACGCATGTGATCAAACATCAAATGTGGTCCCATGAGTGACCCAAGAATAACCATGTGATCCAACATAAAACATGGTCTCACAGGATACACAACATCATATAAAACTAGAAAATATATGCATGAACTCAAAATGGAAAGGAACTTTCTACCTCAAGATTATAGATATCAATGTTAAGTTTCTCCAAGAAGGTGTTCAACCAAAACAAGCACACACCCAAAGACAAAATATAATTAACCAATAAAAACACCACCAAGATGTCTTAAAATTTCAATGATCCAAAATAAATAGTTTTTTCACTAGTTTATGAAACAATCTTGCTAGACTACACAGAAGACCATATTCCATGATATAACAACTTTATTCCATGATAATTTAGAAAAGGAGAAGAACTTGGTCAGAAGAAGGGCTAATCACTAAAGGTCTCCCCTCCAAGATGAACCAAAATAGAAGAACCTATAATGATAAAATAACAAAGTCCTAAGAAATCAATGGATTATAATGGATGATCAAAATAATGAAGAAGGCATGGCTATGATGAAGGCTAAAGAACCAATCATCCCCGTATTGAGAATGCTCCCAAAAATCACCAATCACTATTAGAGGAGAAGAAATGAGAAGTTTAGTTAGAGGAAAATTAGTGAATATAGAATTAAAATTCCCATAATTAAGCTTGAACATGGTTTGATAACCAAAACATGGATTACAAATGGATATCAAAGGATGAAGTGACCATTTCAGTCATTTAAAACACCAACATGATGTCACCACACCCTACACCCTAGCCTACCATATGGTTGTTGTTTTTTCTTCACAAATCTAGAATAACACCCACAACCTATGAAATTTCATCATATCCTATGTTATTTTTCCTCACCATAACTTCCATAAACAGGCATAGTGAAGTCACTTAAGCCATGGACTAAAGTTAAAATTGTGTCATCCTATAGGCATGGTCATTCCCTTAGCATGTAGTTTTGGATTTTCCATTTTACATAGGGGAAGTCTAGGGACCACCAAGCCTTACACCACATCTATGGTGTAGCCCATTTAGTACCAATAATATCCAAGAGTCATTTTTAAGCTTCTAATTCACTTTTATGATATTAAATTCTAAAAAAAATTACCCAAAACATTGTTTAAAAACTTAAATAAGTTGATGAAATCATTTTTAGATATATTAGCATCAATAAATTCAAGGATTTATAATATCCCCCTGTAAGGAAAATTTATCCTCGAGAAGACTCTCTAAAGGACCTACCTGAAAAACTCATGATATTGTGCTTCATAATATGAATACTACTATAATGATTCTTCCTAAATTAATCCATTTTTCCACAAGATAAGAAAATTTTGTGCCATCTTCCCCCACAAAAAAATCTCATTATATTCTAATATCTGAACTAGGAGCTCCATGGATAATTCAACATGTTCCAGATAAATTCCCTCTCAATAAATCACATATGAAAGATCAATCATTTACCTATGAATTTCAGAGTTTTGGAATGTAACGTCTCGACTCAGAATCCACTAAATAGTGCCCTGAGTCAATGGGTCAGATGGACTCAAGAATTCATCCCTGTACGCTATAGGCTTCTGACTAGAAACGATGATAAAAGTTGGTATAGTAGAGAGAATATACCCTCATGATTAGATTAATTCAGTGGTATATCTTGTAAATAAATCAGTGGAAGTATAATATAAATTAGAGGCAGAAGATAAATATCCAAAATATTGTAATAATAATAAATCCAAAAGTGTGAGGCGGAGTGGTAACTTGAACCAAGGTAGAATATCAAACAACCGAGGAGTGGACTGAATTATTTATAGGTCGAAGACTTAAAATTATAGAGTGATACAAACAGAACATAAGAAACAAAATATTACAAGAAAAGAATAAATAACACATAGATTTAATGTGCTTTGGTCCTGTGGGGACCTATGTGCATGGAAAGAACACTAGCACCCACACACATGTTTTATTAATCTTACAGAAAAAAAATGATACAAGGTGTAAACAACCATTAAGAACAAGAAATAGGAACAAAACCTATAATGACTATAAGGATGATAATGAACAAAAAAGGAAAGACCCAAACTGATACTTGCAGTGTTAGACGCATCAAGTTCTAGTTGTCCTGATCTCTTCCAGCTATAAGTCAATCATGCTCAATGTTCTTGGATGTCTCTTCTTTCTCCTCTTTGTTCTAGAGAAACTGTCATAGGTAATAGTTTTACATATTCTTCCTTATAAGGATGTCGGCTCCACCAAATTACCGGAAATAAGATGGATTCAGGGAGAGTAAGTGGCTAGAAAAGATCCTTGTTAAATCAGGACCAGTGAGCTAGGATTTCACATAAGGAAGACAGGGAGTAGATCTGCATGAGATAAGTAGATAATGAGTGAATCTAACTAGATGAAGCGACTGGGGGTGTAGGGTTCATCACTCCCCTAACACTGGAACAGCCTTGAAACTACATGCCCAATTAGGGGATGCCACATACAAGTCTCTAGAATAGAAACTGAGCACCTCGATCAACAATCGGGACACATCGATGGACTAGATCAAAGGGGAGGAAAATAATGATCAATGGTCAGGAAAGAAAATCAATGTGTGTGGATTTCCATGGAAGCAAGTGCACGCAATAAGTAGGTCGGCTGAAGGCAAGGCCCTAAATAAGGAGGCTCGTGTGGGATGAGCATCCCAAACACAAATCATTATCCTAGTAGTATATAAATTGATCATTTTAAATAAACAAATAATTTTTCATACATGGATTGACAAATAAATAGTATAATTCAACATGTCATATTTTCAAATGGAAACACAACTAAAAGGAATACCACATTTCACAAATCTACACCATTTATAATTGAAAAATGGTGATGTTATTACACATATAGTTATTGAATAGAAACCAAGTTCAAACTATCTAAGAAAAATCTGAACTTAGACAGGACCACGACTTTAGTCAAACTATCAGTCGGGTTTATGTTAGTGTGTATTTTTTTAACACACACAGTTCTAAATTTGACAATATCTCTAATGAAATGCAACCTAATATCTATGTGATTTTATTTACCATGGAAAACTAAATTTCTAGATAAATGAAGTGTTGACTGAATATCAGAATAGACATTAATAATAGAATTGTACAGGTGCAGTTAATAAGACAAACCCTTCATAAATAAGGCCTCTTTCACTGTGTCAGTCAAGGAAATATAATCAAACTCCTTGTTTGAAAATGAAACCATGGATTTCATAATGAATTTACATGAAATGAATCCACCATAGGAAGTGAACACATAACTAGTAATGGATTTTATGTAATCTATATTACCTACATAATCAGTATCTACATATCTAGTAATAAATTTATAAGGATCTACATATTTATTATAACACAAAAAAATATTATAGATACTAGAGAGGTATCTTAAGAGCCACTTAAGGGCATTCCAATGTGGCTTCCCAGGTGTGGCCATAAATCTTATTAAAGTGAATATTACATAGGCATATAATGGGTGAGTGCAGATCATACAATAAATCACATTACCCAAAATATTAGCATAAGGTATTTGAGAAATAAATTCTATATCATCATCAGTTGTAGATTCTTGTTTCAAATATAGTTTAAAATGTTTTCCAAGAGGTATATTTATTGGTTTGAGAGATTTAAACATATATATATTAATAATTTTTAACACATAAGCATGTTGGGATAAGTATAGCAGTTTATTCAGTTTGTACCTTTTGATTCCATTTGGGAAAAAATCCCTCAAGGTATCATTGAATCATTTTTTAAGATATTGTGTTTGTTGAAAATGTGGGCCTCCATGTTGCGTTTGATGACAAAGCAGACCATGATGTTCAATTTGTTGAAAAAATGGGGTTTACATAGTGAGTTTTCAAGTTTAAGAGATGTTTTCGACAATCCATAATTAAAAATAGAACCTAGACAAAGGAATGGATGGTCTGGAGGTGGTACAAAAATAAAATATATAAGGTGTCATCCTTTTCCAGTGTTTGCCAAATTTTTGGGCCTCAAAATCAAAAAATGGAGAAAAGTTTTTTTAGCAAAGGGACTTGCGTGATAGATTATTAGAGGCTTGGAAATTTATGTATCATATGTTTTTCATGATTAGAACATAAAAATATGGAAAATGAAAGAGAGGTTCCCAAGTTTTGGTTTGGGCACACAAGGTGACTAGGGAGATAGATACTAGGGCGGCTAGAATTTCATGTCGGGAGGAGACTTGCACGCAATGCTCAGGGTTCCCAAAATGCCTATAAATAGAGGTCTACCTCTCCTCATTTTCAAATAATCTCAACACTTAGAGAAAATTTGTGGTCCAGTCACGCTAGTAGGGTTGGTCATGCAAGTGGTGGTTGGGCACACAAGTATAAAGATATTTAAAAGTTGCATGCCAGTTGATAGTAGTGCGCCAATATTTGTTTGGGAATAAAAGGGTGAGAGTCACCCAAGTTCAGAGTTGGAGAAGGGAGTGTCACACAAGTGGTTAGGTGACACTTTTGTTCCAAGCTTGGAGAAGTGTTCCAAAGAATAAATAAGCACACCAGGCATTAGAGAGTCATGCTAAGCATAGAGAAGCACGCCAGTCATTCTAGGGTTGTGTAAATGTTGGAGGATTTCCTGGTACACCCAGTCCAAAGTGAGATTCATCTGTAGGTGAAATTTGGATGTCAACAGAGCATATATCAACATTTAAGGATTCATAATTCATTAGTGAAAATGAGGGGACCTAAATATCTATAAACTGTGAGTGGATCCTTTCTAGAGTAGTGAGCAAAGAAAGAGGAAGAAGGTGGTCTTTTATACTGGCAATGAGCTAGAGAGATAGAAATAGAGAGTGGCCCTTGGGAAAGTAGTGATCTAACCCTAACCATTATAAATGCAGTGACCCTGGGCATGGAAGTGATTTATCTCGAACATTGTAAATTGGCAGTGAGCTTTAGTGTATATGGTACATTGGCACATCATCATTGTATGCTCTATGGACATAGCCTAGTGAGGGTGAACCAAGTAAAAATCTTTGTGTCTGCTTGCTTACTTCTCTGCATTACATTAAAAGCATCATTATCAGATAAATAAGGAAATAATAAGATCAAAAACAAAACATAAGTTCGAACAAAGTGGCCCTTATAATAAAGAGGTCATGATCCAGTGGGGCAGGGATAATTTTGAAAAGAATATCCATTCCTTGATTCACCCCCCCCCCCAGTGTATCTAAGACCCTTTTGGTCCTAACAATTTCAATTCCCAATATTTGTTTAGTTGTGCCTAAGTATTTCATTTCAAACTTTCCTTTTAATTGTGATTTAACAATAGAAATGAGGTTTGTATTTTTTTCAAATGATAATCATGTCATGAACATATAACAGCAGATAAATCATGCATTTTTTGGTTGATTTAAAACAAACACATGCATCATATGACTTCTAATGAATTGGTTAGATAACATGAATGAATCAAACTTTAAATACAACTTCCTAGAGTCTTGTTGCAGTCCATACAGTAATTTTTTTAAAAGGAAAAAATGGATTCAATTTAAATTAATTAGGATAACCATTAGAAGGTTTCATATAAATTTTCTCATTCAAATAACCATGTAAAAAGTCATTTTTAGCATCTAACAGTTCAATGTGTAGATCATTAAAGGCAGAAAAGGATAATAAAAGTCTAATAGAAGAATGATTCATAACAGGGTAAAAAAATTCAAAGTAGTCAATTCCATCTATTTGGAGGAAAACTTTTGCAACTAACCTTGCTTTATACTTAATTTTATTTCCATTGGTGTTATCTTCTTTTCTTTTAAAGATCCACTTAGAACCAATTTTTTTTCATTAGTTGGTTTGTTCACAATATTCCAAGTGTGGTTCTTCTTTAAAGATCTCATTTATTCATCCATGGAAAAGGCCCACTTATTTTAGTCTTTGTAATTTAAATATTTTCTATAGTTTTGAGGATCATTATCAACAAGATATTAGGATATATAAAAGGCATAAAATGACATATCATACTAACTGAACCGAGTATGGGGTTTGGGAACCCTCATTTTCCTGTCTCAAGTAAGATGGTAGTCCCTATTAGGGTATACAGATTCAAAATCAGAATCTAAATCTAAATTGGATAAAGAATCATCCTATGTAGTAGGCTATTCATCAGGTGGAGAGGGATAAATAGGAGCCTCAAACTAGGCTGTAATCTCAGTTTCATCATCATGTTAAAGGGCTGGATCACTGCTACCAAATGTGGTAGCTATGGTTTTAGGATAGGAAGACTTATAAAAGACAACATCCCTACTAAAAATGAATTTTTTTAATCTTAAATGAATGAAGAATCATCCTGTGGACTAGGCTATTCATTAGGTGGAGAGGGATCCATAGGATCCTCAAACCGGGCAGGAAGCTCAGTTTCATCAACATATTAAAGGGATGGATCACTACTGCCAAATGTGGAAGCTTTAGTTTTAGGAGAGGAAGACTCATGGAAGACAACATCCCTACTAACAATGAATTTTTTATATCCAGGTTTATCTACCTAGAGCATATACCCCATGACACCCTTGAGATGCCTAACAAAAATACACTTTTGAGCTCTTGGTTCAAACTTATAAGTTTTAACATGAGCATAAGTTGTACAACTAAAGACTCTTAAGTGGGAATAAGAATGGGGCTTACCAATACAAAATTCTTAAGGTGTTTTAAACTGATTAGTAGATAAGGGATGCCTATTAATTAGGTGAATAGTAATGCTAGAAGCCTCTGCCCAAAAAATTGGTAAGGTATGAGAATGTAAGCATGCTCTGGACTCTTTCTAGGATAGTAATATTCATACTTTATGCTAATCCATTTTGTTAGTGAGTTTCCCTAATAGTTCTATGTCTTTTAACACCTTCATATTCACAAAATTGTATGAAATCAGTGGATAGGTATTCAATCACATTGTATGCTCTTAGAGTTTTTAGTTTCTTCCGAATATGATATTCAATTAAATTTTTCTAGGTTTTAAATGTTTGGAAAACATCATATTTTTTTAAGAATTTTAATCCAAACTTTACTATAAAATTTAACTATGAAGATAACAAAATAGAAGCCTCCACCATGGGAGGAAGTCTTATATAGAGCCCATAGATTAGAATAGACATATTCTAAGGGGCTAGTGGCTTTAAAACTAGACCTATCAAAGCTAACCCTATTGGACTTTACAATCACACAATCTTCACAAAATAGAAGATTACTTGGTGTGATGTCATTCAACAGCCCTTTATTGTTGAGTTCCTTAATGAATTTAGAGCTAACATGTCCCAATATCCTATGAGAAATCATAGTATTATCAATATTTATTCAATAGGAACATCCCAACTACCTTTAATGGGTATTTCTATTCAATACATACATCCCGTTGATTAAATATCCCTTAATAATGGTTTTTTATCCCTTGGATATTTTAAGACATCCTATTTCAGACCTAAAGGTAAAAAACTTTTGGTATAGGATCCCTAAGGAAACAAGGTTTCTTGGGAGGTTGGGAACCCACCTAACATCAGTTAAAAAAATGATAGTATGGTCATCAAGTTCTAACAAAATATATTCTCTACCCTCAACCTCATGCCTCTTGTTATTACCTAAGAGGACATCTCCTTCTACCCTCTCAACCAACTCTAGAAATGACTCTCAAGGATACATATGGAAAGAGAAACCTGAATCAAGGACCAAATATTGATTAAGTTAATGGGTGGACACATTAAAAATCTCAATTGTCTCATAACTATAGTCTACAAGAAGGGAGTGATCAATAGGTTGTTTAGACTCTAACTCATGCTTGAGTTTCTTACACTCTAGTTTAATATGCCCTGGCTTTATATAATGAAAACAGAATACCTTTTTATCCCTGAATTAGACCTAGGTTTAGGTTCTTTATTAGTTTTTATCTTATCTTTATTAAATTGTTTCTTATTATTTTAAGTTTGAGGTCTACCTTTAGAGAACAAGCTCTTGGCTATGCCTTTGATCCTAGGCTTAGAATGTAGTTCCTTAGAGAAAAAGTTCTGATTTAACCTCTTCTAGGGTTAAAGAGTATTGGTCATACATCATGGTCTTTACTAGGTGTTTTAGGAATTATCTAAAGATATTAATAGGATCATTTCCTGATCATCATCATAAATAGAAACATTAATATTGGTCAAATCTAACATGACTTTATCAAATTCATCTAGGGGGGATTTAATTGAACTAACAAGTTTCATTTTAAAAGTAAATATGTGGTGTTTTTTGTAAATCCTTCCTATTAAAGAAGTAGTCATGTAAATTTTTTCAAGTTTAATCAAAATTCTAGCAGCAGTAGACTCATAATGAACTTCTCTAAGGAATTTATCAACTAAAGATAGTAAAAAGAAGTTATGTGCTTTAACTAACACATCAGGGGAAACATCAACATATTATGTAATAGGATTTCCAGTTTCATTCACAGTTATAGCAGGATTCTTAGGCCCACTGAGGGAATAAATTAGGCCTTATTATACAACTAGTCCTCTCATCTTAATTCTCCACAAATTAAAAGTCATTTTCACCAACTGATTTCTCAATTTCATATCTCATTGTTGACATGTTTATGTACTGAGTAGATGATGAGTTCTTATGGACAACCCTAAGTGTAATCCCCCAACAACCAACCAATCTCTTGGGTAAAAAAATTTTTATCCAAAGGGATATGAAATGCAGCAAAACAAAGGACTGGATAATGGCTTTAAGTAATGACAATCAATAAGGGAAATGGTAATTTAAATGTGAGATTAAAAATGAATAAATTCAAATAGAAACCAAAACTGTAAATAAATAAAATAGTAAATACAAATTTAATTTGATAGAAAATGAAGATAGGTAAGCTCTATACCACTTTGTGAGGTTGAGGGGTAACCTGAAAGAAGGCAGAATACCAAAAAACTAAGGACCAAACTGAATTCATTGCAAGTCAAAGACTTAAAATTATAGAGAAATACAAAAAAAAATAAAATAAATTAAATATTTCAAGAAAAGAATAATAAACCTGGAGATTTAACATGCTTCGGTCCCATGGGGACCTATGTAAATGGAAAGAACACCACCACCCATACACACGTTTTATCACTATGGAAAAAATGATCTTTTTTAGCGGGCTATTTGTGATGGGCCCGACACCCATCACAAAAATTACATTCTCAAGGACTATTTGTGATGGGATTTGAATCTCATTGAAAATACAATTAAATAAACATGTATTTGTCATTGGAAAATTAATCCATCCCAAATACTTTTTAAAATGTCCCAAATTTTAAATGTAATTTTTTTTAATTAAATGGGATTATTTTGAGACCATGCACTAAGAAGGAATGTGATTCTGAAGCCCAGGGTACTCGTAATAAATATTTGAACTATTTTTAAGTTTATTAAAAATAGTTCTCTTGTGTGGTTTTAGTAACTTTTAAACGAGTGCTCGGATTTGAAATCATAGGTCACCATTGTGTTCAGAGTAGTGGGTTTTTCTTAGGTAGGACTTAACTTCAGCTAGTGCAGGTCGACTGCAGAAAATATTTTTTGGACATTTTAAAGAAGAATAAAAATAAACATAAAATTTTATTTTATTCTTTCCTTTAAAATTTCATGGAAACACAGAAATGTTGCAACGCAGCGGTGAGGTAGTTGTTTCCTTTTATAAATGAAACAGTATGGAAACACTGAAACTCAGTGAAACAGTGATATTGAAATGTGTTTCTCCAATTAATATCATGTTAGAGATATGGGATTAGGTAAAATCCTATAGAATTACCTATAGGCTCTTAAAAAAGAAAATACATTGTCAAATCCTATTTTTAGTGAGTGAAAAACGACGACAAGACGACGGATCGAGATCATTCGTCAGAAAATCTATGAAAAAGGTGAATGATCTTCACCAATCGATCCACACTCCAGGTAGGGGGTTTAATTTATGTGTGATTTTCTTTCCATGTTCTTTTTTCCAATGACGAATGTAGACCAACCCATGAACAAGTTGATCCATAGTTCGATCATTTATGCAAGGTGGTTAAAAATGCTGGATTAATGTGGTAATTATATCTTTGTGATTTTAATTTGTTCTTCATGATCCTAATAACAAGAAAGAATTTGGTTCAATGTGAAAAAAGTCTTGGACCATTCTAAAGTGTTTTCTTGATGTCTTTCTTATTCCAGTTCTTGCGTTCTTCGCTGACATACCCCCATGGTCATGTTGGGATTTTTCAGGATGTTCTAAACATGACCGAACCCCCAAAGTGACGGAAATATTATTTAAAGTCTAGGGAAATGAAGAACACACCTTTAGGGTCACAGGAATGCTTCCGTTTTGACAAATGGAGTACCAGAGTGCGACCGACAACCCGCAAAAGGAGGGATGCCGATGGCAGAGTGCGGCGACGTCGACGGTGGTGCGTGATGGTGCATCCAACCGGCAGTAGATGACCACTATCTTGATGTCCTGTAGTGGAGGAGCCTTCGGTGGTGTAGCTGTAGTCTATGGTGAAGGTTTATAGCATCAAGATGCACCGGTGGGATGACGCAGCTCACCGAGCCACATCAGACGAAGAACCTGCCGCTGAGCCGCTGGTGGAGTCAGTTATGTGTACCAACCGCATGCAACGTGGAATGACCGCATGAAACATAGTCATGCCACATTGACTCAGGGAGACACATGTCTATCAGGACCTATGCAGCTAGATAGAACATAGCATCTGCCACATCCAGGCGAACCAAACCGGTCCAGTTTAGTAGACCGGGCTGGAGTTGGTGGACTGAACCTATAGCAAGCCAGGACCAACCTGGGTGGGCCGGACCAGGTGGTTTGGGTCAGACCCAGTGGTTTGGGTCAGATCCAATGGGTTGGTTTGGACCTAGTGGGTTGGGTTGGTTCAGCTGGGACTCGGGTCGGGTCTATTAAAATAGTGGGTGCCCTAGACCCAACTATCCAGTACTTTGGATTACCCGATCGTGTATATAGTTAGCTATACATGATGTAATGTTACCATAATAGTGTAGAATATTCTTAATCCATTATTGAAATGGTAATGTCCAAAGATTAATGGTTGTATCGAAAGGTTATAGCAGATCCCAGGCTATAATGAGAACCTCTAGATACTATGACATTAATCATAGAAATATGTTCTATAGTCTAGATATATATTACTGACTGGACACAGTAGATGTCTAACTATTAGGTGCTGGGGGCTCATAAGTATTGAGACTTCTTCTCATGAAGTTCGCACTTGGTGATCTCTATAAATGAGATCATGAGGACTGACCCGTTAATAGGAACACCACATGTTTTGGGTGTCATTGGTTGTTACTATCTACGGACATGTGTATTGGTCTCCTGACTTGAGACCATTACCAATGTATATCATTTAATTACATACTTTGATGCAAGGTGAAAACCATGGCAGTAATGTCGTGGAGAGGTAGTTTGTGTTGAGTGCGTTATTAGTGGTATGACGTTGGTTGAATGGTCAAGAAAAAATTTGTCACTTCCAAGTTTAGGAAGTTATATAACTCAGGCCTGGTTGATTAGGATGGTGTTGCCTTCATAAGTCTTTGGCCAAAGTAGTAGAAAGGAAAATCCATCCGGATAGATCAACAAATAATAAAGCAAGATAAGGACGATGACACAAGAGTGCGTCCTACTTTATGAGATATTTAATGACAAAGAGACTATAGTACACAGTCAGTGTTTGTAGGTTGGTAGTCATTGCAATGACTATCCTTATCTCTTTAGGGGCCATGACGGGTTGCTAGACCCCGCTCTTGGTCAGTGGATTTTATTCACTACTATTGAGATAACGGCCCAGAGGGTCACACACAATAGCGTATTCAAGAATCCGCCCTATTTAGTTGAATAGGTATATGGACATAGTGGGCCCCACCACAGGGTTCGAGCGTTGTCCATGTTGTCGATCACCAAAAGAATTAAATAACTTCATTAATATTCAAGTTACGAATATTTGGGATTGAATTTATTTAATGTATTTACGAGTTCAGTAAATACGATAAAATATTAATCGAACGAATATTATTTTAATATTCAAGGTTCACTTAATATTAAGTGGTACAACGAGTCGAGTTTAATGGATCGGATTTTATCACAAGTATGTGATAAAATAAATAAATAATATTGACATAGTTTTAAGTCGTCACGGTTATTTATTTAGTGGACATGGAATTAATGGGGGCCAGGTAACTCAACCGGGTAATTTCTACAATCCGCTATAAATAGAGGAGAGGGGCTCAAGTGCAACAACTATTCATGTCAATTTTGCCAGAGCCTCTCTCTCCTCCTGCTCTCTAGAGAGATAAGCTGTTGATCCGAGCTCGGATTGAGTTTCTCCTCACGCATCACAAGATCAATGATGCGGTGATTGTCAAAACGTCGAATATATCGTCGGATCGCCGCGCTAGCACCCAGAGTTCGATGATCGACGTTCCTCCAGATATCTGAAGCAAGTGTGGACGATCTAGAGGGATCCTCTTATGGATCCTTCATGCAATGATCGTCGGCGACAAGTTGCGGTCGACAACGGATTCAGATCAGAAATGGGTAAGTTTTCTTTTTATTTTTGTGCTCTTTACAATCTACGTGAGATCCTCAGACCTCTTCGAGGCTCGGATCATCGGCGACGACAAGTTTCGTTGTCTCACCGATGAAAATTTTAAAATCCCCGGCCCACCAGCTTCCACTGCGGGCCCCAGAAACCTAACAGTGGTATCAGAGGGATCGTGTAGATTTTATGAGCTAAATAAAATTAATTTTCATAAAATTAAGTATAGGGTTTAAAAACAGTCAAAACGAATCAAACCGCGTTTCAATCCGATTTCGAACGACCAAGATATGGTGATTCGAAATTTCTGGAATGGATCGTGTTTGTGTTTTTACTCGGGTTTTAAATTTTGTTGATTATTTCCGATTATCAGAAATAATGCAGGTTTTTAATAAATTATAATTATTATAATTATCATTATTATCATTATAATCATTATAATTATAATTATATGTATAATAATAATATTTTAATTAATTATTATTATTATATGATTACAATAATAATAAATTATTATTATATTATAATAATTTATGTATTATTATAATAAAAGGATAATATATATCCTTTTGGAAAAAAAATTTAAAAGGAGGACTTGACTTCTTTTTTTTTTAAAAGGAGGGACAAAGACTTAAAAATAAGTCTTTATTTAATAAAAAAAATAAAAAAAAGGGGGTGAGAAAGGGGTGGCCCGTGGAAAGAGAACAAAAAAATGAAATTGGAGGGGGTCTGAGCGGACCCCCTCCCTCCTCCCCGCACAGCGCACTACAGTGCCGCTGGGACACCACCCCGGCGCGACGCACAGCCCAGGGGCCACCGCACCCCTCCGCCTCCGCAGGAAGCCGAGCCCACTGCCCAGCTCGTCGTCCTGCCTCCTCGGTGCCACCAGTAGGGGTCCGATTGGACCCCTCTCCCTCCGGTGCAGCGCCCTATGGAGGCCACCACCTGGATCAGTTTGGACCCCCGCTCCTCTTCACGTCATAGCACAAGGTGTCGCCGGCCCCTCACTCCTTGGCCGGCACGTGACGTCGCGACCCAGGTCGCCCTTCCCGGACGTCACCGCAACTTCTTTCCCCGCGCGCTGGCCTCCATGCAACGCACCGCAGCTGGCCCTCCCGGATTTTGCTCCTACCTTGATCCTCTACATGCCAGCACCGGCATCGGTTCGGTCGGGCACTTCCCACCTTCGGTCGAACGCCGCTCGGCCATCCCCAAGCAGTGTTGGCGCTCCGAGCGTCGTACCTTCTGGTGTCCACCATGGAGTTCCTCCACCTGCCGTAGCGCACCAGGTCGAGCCGGCCTCCTCCTCCGTCGACCAGTCCAGGGCAGCTGCACTATGGCAGTGCCCTCGGCCGACCCTCCCTAGACTCGCGTGCGAACCCGCCTAGCGCAATCACAGGCACCCCCACATCCTGGTTCCATGTGCGCAGGCAGCGCAGCCATGACCAGTCGTTCACCTCAACTCCTCCCCAGAAGTACCCAGGCCAAGGTTACCCGGTCGTCGCCCGGTCCTCCTAGCGGGCAGGTAACCCCTCGGGTTAAGTTAAATCAATTAATATAATTAATTAATTAATTAATTAATATATTAATTTTAGTGAAAATAAAATTTAATACCTGAGGTTAAAATTAATTTAATTTTGTAATTAAATTAATTAATTAATTAATTTAATTTTAAGTATTAAAATTAAATTAATTACATGACCGATAATTAACCCTCATACTTATTTATGCATTTTCTTTTTACCGTGTTGTAGTTACCCGACTACTGGTTTTGAGCATTGGCCCCGTATGTCTGCCTTTTATTTATTTAATTAATTAATTAACTGTGTGCGGTGTCTGTAAATTTATTTAAATATGGTCTTCACATCGTCTATTTTTCGGTTAAAATGTATAAGGACCTGCGTGTCCAATTAATTTGATGTACATTTATACCCCAGTCCCCCTCTCTTGTGCGTGATTATTCTTGTACCACGGACGGAGACGATGCAAAGACGTGTTGTGGACCCCGCCAAGATGAGGTGGTACTCCAAGTCGTAACGTGGACTCCACCAAGACGAGGCGATGCTTCAGATGAGAAGCAGACATACAGCATGGGTTTAGATGCATCTAGTGTCAATTTTCGACATAGGTATGATTCCCCTTAGGTCGTTTAGATGCTCAAGACCAGTCGGGTAGTACTTTTCCTTTATGCATTTATTTATTATTTTATGCATTTTAGAACAGCGGGAAAAATACATAAAATAATATATAATAAAATTCATAAAGAAGCGGCGTATTTTTTTCTATTAAAGTTCAGTTGTGAGCATGACGACATAGATGAACAAGTTTAATATAAATAGATCACATTCGTCGAGAGAAAACCAATAAAACCCTTAAAGAAAATATTAAGTCACAAACAGCCTTCCATCATTCAAGTTTGAACAAAACCGGGTGTTCGAGGTGCCAGTTCATGCCCTAGCTGAGGGTTACTCTTACTACCGGGGAGTTCTTATTCGTGTGGTGGGTCAACTTAACTAAAATTGCAGCAATGGAATAGCCTTATCCAGCTTGTTGTAATTTTAGAGGCAAGCGTTGATTAAATCAGTAAATGATTTTTGAAGATGGGACTTCACTCAACAGATCAAGGAACCGCGAGCTAATGCGGCTGGCTAGTCAAAAGCCTACCTTGGACCCTCCGAGTAGTGGTGTATCTCAAGCTTGTAGACTATGTGGGAGGTTCATGGACCCTTGCCACTACAATACTCAAGAGTATTCCGATTCTAGTACAGAGGGTTCCTATAATTCAAAAAATTAGTGGGAGACATTTAATGATTAAATAATCAGTAATGTCAGATTAGGTAATCACATTAAAGTACAATCTGCTAAAGTATATTTGTACATAATGGAAAGCAATACCACAATAAAACTGCAATAACTATTAGACAAAGTTAATGTCTAAACTAAGAACGAATTTTCTAAATGTAGGCGCTTGCGCATATTACTACAACAATGAAAATTCAAGGTGCTTGTGTACCAACCTATTTAGCCACCTTAAGAAGAGAGGGTGTAAAACTGCTTTCAAGAGACTCGTGAATCAAGCATATGATGGTTCTTTCATAATGATATCATCAAATTAGGATGTTAGTTGTGGTCGCTACATCAAGACTTGGATGATGATCACATGAAGTCTCGTCTCCAAGATCTTTTCGAGGAGAAAGTGAAGCAAGATTTGAATTTGATGGTCGCACTCGGTTTGTGTAAAGTGAAAGATAGTTCACAATCTTTCATGCCATCCCATTTATTATACCTTTTACACTCAATTACTCTATTTTTTGTTTAAGGATACAAACGAACAGTATGGAGTAAGCGCTTTATTACTTTTTGGTTAGATTCTCCAAGTAATAAAAATATTGGAGACAACACCATCTTTTATTCTTATGGTGAATAAATTGAATGACAAAGCGAAAAGGCCTATGGAAAGTTACGCAAAAGGCACCTTCGTCGTGCCCTTCAAAGTAAAGTGGATGGTTATTTAATAGGGGGTTATTTGCATTACATAATGAAATAAATTCATGTAAGTTTAAAAATTGATATACAAGAAGCAAGTACCCGCTCCTCAGTCAGTTAATATTCATCAAATAAAAGTATTGTTTTCTCACATACTTCTTGGGTATTAAAATACAATATGCTTTTCACATATATGTATTGAAATACAATAACCAAGTAAGTAGAGAAACATTACTAGAATTAAAGTGTCTTCCCCAAGCAGCTGATAAAGGGTGATTCCTAAGTCGGCGGTGAGAAACACATAACTTCTAATTGCCAAGGGATTAATTCAAGATGAAAAATTTGTTGAGTATAACCAAAACATTTATCTCACATTCCATTTTTGTTATGATGATACATTGTTCCAAGTTTTGGAATAAATGTTGTTTATGGTAACATACTCAACAAAATAGTTCTGACATACTTGAATCAAAGGAAATACATGATGAATATAAAATGTAAGACCTATCCAATTGTGGCAAGAAGATTCTTTGTCAAGTAAAACTAAAAGTGGATATCATCAATGGTATTTAGGCACAGCACAGCTAAACACCTATGGTATAATTGAAATCTTTAGTTTAGACAAATAAACCTTTAGAAATAAAGGTATTCCCCAAAGCTTCAGAGGTCAGTTCAACACGGGAGTGTGAACTGTTCCAAAGAAAGCTAGAGGTAAAGATACTTCATAAGATTCATTTAAGTCATTAAGTAATGTACCAATGAAGTATAAGTTTGGTCAGAAGATATGAGTTGCTTCGGATCGACAGGCCGAAGAATATCTTGACCAAGCAATCATCGATCATGATAATGTAGTGTGGAGTAATTCCTAAACGCATGTTACCTTATCTACATCACTGCATTGACATTCATAATGAGGATCGATGATAAAGTCTTACATATTAACATTGGTCAACAAACATGTAGCATGGAGAAATTCCTAAACACATATGTTATACATCAAAGTTATGATGTAAGTTGTATCAATGTTACAACCTATAGAAACTTCCATTGTATTTCATGATGTGCTTTACAAATAACGGCTTAAACCCATAACCAATATGCCAACTAAAATGACAAATGGATATAATATGAGTCATAGTATGAGGGAAAACCCATTATGTTATAGGACGTGTTTAGATTCAAAGAGTTTGTTAGGATTTAAACAAACATGCATCAAGTTAAACATGTTGTGCATCTAAGGTAATTATCCAAATAGTTTCTTAAGATATTACCTAAATCCCTAAGATAGAAAAGATGTAGTCAAGTACTAGACTACATTTCTATAAAAGGGTGAACATATCTATTAGAGATAGTGGTATTTGAATTGACTTGGAGTTATTCAATGCTCGAGATGCAAAAATGGTTGGCATAAGGAACAAGTTCCACAAGTACATGTGGAATTGGCATGTTCTAGAGACACATACTATGTAGAAGAATGAAACCATTGTGATTGTTTTATATTCATCGTGGTCGGTGATATATTATTCATTAAGAATAATAAATCCTACAAGTAAGCAGTATAAGGCAACGAGCTAAGATTAACAAGATCAACTAAAATTCAATAATGGATTACATGTATCAAATTGCAAAGGGGATTATAAATTGAATATTGTAGTGGGTATTCAAATGAAATGATACATGGATGGTACAAGTATGGTGCCAATAAGGCTCGATTGGTTATACCAAGTCGGTATGCCTAAATCTATTAGAATTTTACTTGTCATAGCTGAACTTCTAATATATTTTTATTGGTCATTGGATGTCAAGATCATTTTTCATGGAAGGTGTCTATACAACGCAACCAGAAAGAGATGATGACATCAAATGATGCCAATAAGGGTTGAAAGTTATTGAAATCCAATTCTGGATTAAAGTAAGAAATAATATCTTAGAGCATTCATTATTGATGAATCTTTTCCTTGTGTCTACCAAAGGTTAATGGGAGCACCAATGTTTTCCAAATGATATATGTTTGACAACATATGGAAAATAGATTTTGATCTTATAGTTAGATAAGATCAGGTTAAAATAAATTCTCCAATGATTGACTTTAAGTAGCAACCTAAGTTCTAGGGAACAGGATCCACTCAGGTAGATCCAAAGGTTGCTTGGTCCTAGTCAATCGTACATATAGTGACATTGTATTGAAAAATACAAGTTGGAACAATTCAAGTTCAAAATTGTTGCCTATGTCACATGGCTTAATCTCTCCAGGTTAACATGTTCGGAGCATGTATAGAGATTAAAGTTGTGAATTGATACCATATGCTTTAGTGATGGATCAATCACATATTCCATAAAATGTACAATAATTGATACTGCCATGATATAATTTATTATAGGCAGATATCAATTATTTCTAGGAGCACTGCAAGTGATACAGTCAAAACTATCATCTTGTACTTCGACAAGTACAAATAATATATACCAAGAATAAGGAGAGGAAGGTATACTAGTTATGGTGGGATACATACTAGTAATCCTTAGATCAATTTGATCTAGTATCACAGTTAGAAAAAGGTGATGAGTGAGTCAAGCTCATAAAAGCTAGTGGTATCCATACCTACAAATATCGAGTACGTTGTAGCTTCTAAGGCAGCTAAGAACCAGTTATAAATTGCAACGATTTGTTTCAATTCTTGGATTCGCACCTAGTGAGAAAAGTATTATCATAATGAGAATTATGATATTCTTACTAGCCAAGTTGTCAAGTTATGACAATGGAAAAAGTTTTATACTCGGGGGTACCTTATCTTGAGAAGGTTTTACTCAAGAAGATGAGGTCACATATAGCAGATATGCCACACAGAGAAAAAGTGATAGGCCCAACAGTTATAGTCATTACTCAGCAGAAGCATGGTATTTATCATGTGAGTAGCTAGAAAGATTGGTTAACAAGTTGGCTCTAGTGCAAGGGGGAGTGTTTAAATAGTGGGTTCCCTAGACCCAATTGTCTAGTAATTTGGATTACCCGATTGAGTATACAGTTAGCTATACATGATGTAATATTACCATAATAGTGTAGACTATTCTGCATCCACTATTGAAATGGTAATATCCAAAGATTAATGGCTGTATCAAAAGGTTATAGCAGATCCTAGGGTATAATGAGAACCTCTAGATACTATGACATTAATCTTAAATATATGTTCTATAGTCTAGATACATCTTATTGACTGGACATAGTAGATGTCTGATTATCAGGTGTTGGGGGCTCATAAGCATTGAGACTTCTTCTCATGAAGTTCACACTTGGTGATCTCTAGAAATGAGATCATGAGGACTGACCCGCAAATAGGAACACCACATGTTTTGGGTGTCATTGGTTGTTCCTATCTATGGACATGTGTATTGGTCTCCTGACTTGAGACCATTACCAATTTATATCATTTAATTACGTACTTTGATACAAGGTGAAAACTATGGCAGTAATTTCGTGGCGAGGTAGTTTGTGTTGAGTGCGTTATTGGTGGTATGACGTTGGTTGAATGGTCAAGAAAGGATTTGTCACTTCTGAGTTCTGGAAGTTGTATATCTCAGGCCTGGTTGATCAGGATGGTGCCACCTTCATAAGTCTTTGTCCAAAGTAGTAGAAAGGAAAATCCATCTGGATAGATCAAAAAATAATAAAGAAAGATAAGGACGATGACACAAGAGTGTGTCCTACTTTATGAGATATTTAATGACAAAGAGACTATAGTACAAATTATGTGTTCATAGGTTGGTAGTCATTGCAATGACTATCCTTATCTCTTTAGGGTCCATGATGGGTTGCTAGACCCCGCTCTTGGTCTGTGGATTTTATTCACTACTATTGAGATAAGGGCCTAGAGGGTCACACACAATAGCATATTCAAGAATCTACCCTATTCAGTTGAATAGGTATATAGACAAAGTGGGCCCCTCCACGGGGTCCGGGCGTTGTCCTTATTGTCGATCACCAAAAGAATTAAATAAATTCATTAATATTCAAGTTATGAATATTTGGGATTGAATTTATTTGATGTATTTATGAGTTCAGTAAATACGAGAAAATATTAATCAAACAAATATTATTTTAATATTCAAGGTTCGCTTAATATTAAGCGGGACAACGAGTCGAGTTTAATGGCTCAGATTTTATTACAAGTATGTGATAAAATAAATAAATAATATTGATATAGTTTTAAGTCTTCAAGGTTATTTATTTAGTGGACGTGGAATTAATGGGGGCCGGGGAACCCAACTGAGTAATTTCCACAATCAGCTATAAATAGAGGAGAGGGGCTCATGTGCAACAACTATTCATGTCAATTTGGCCAGAGCCACTCTCTCCTCTCGCTCTCTAGAGAGATAAGATTTTGATCCGAGCTCGGATCGAGTCTCTCCTCACGCATCACAAGATCGACGATGTGGTGATCATCGGAACATCGAATATATCATCGGATCGTCGTGCTAGCACCCAGATTTCAACGATCGGTGTTCCTACAGATTTCTGAAGCATGTGTGGAAGATCTAGAGGGATCCTGCTATGGATCCTTTGTGCAACGATCGCTGGCGACAAGTTACATTCAACAATGGATTTAGATCTGAAATGGGTAAGTTTTCTTTTTATTTTTGTGCTCTTTACAATCTACGCAAGATCCTTGGACCTCTCCGGGGCTCGAATCATCGGAGACGACAAGATCCGTCGTCTCGCTGACGAAAATTTTAAAATCCCTGGCCCACCGGCTTCCACTGCGGGCCCCAGAAACCTAACAAGGTCAGACCAGACCCAGACCCCACCGGACCCTTTTTACTTAAATGCTCATAACTCTCAAACCTTGTGTTTGTTTGATGAGATATTTTTTAGGTTGGGACCCTCATGGAAAGGCGGACCTTTGAGATACTCTAAGTAAGTTTCCATTGAATATAGAGTAGATCCTTTTGGATTTATAAGTATGTGCTCTCAGAATGAGCGTTCTAAGGATGGAATCCTATAGGTGGTCGCGACCTAGAAGCTATGTGATTACCTAGACTTTGTGTCTTACCTAGATTGTGTGTCTTACCTAAACTGTCTGTCTTACCTAGACTTTGTGTCTTACATAGACTATGTTTCACACCTTGACTATGTTTCTTACTTAGATTGTGTGTTTTAACAAGACTAATATGATACTCCCATGTCCCACCAGAGTGTGGATCCTCTAGTCTTTGATGACACTCAGTGTGTTTCCAACACTCTGTGTGTTACCAACACTCTGTGGGTTACCTACACTCTGTGTGTTACCGACACTCTGTGTGTTATCGACACTTTGTGTGTTACCTACACTCTGTGTGTTACCTACTTGAGGGTACTTTTTATTCTTATGACAATATTATTTATGTACCATATACCTATACTTGGTGTTATCTGACTCTAGTGACTCTCTTTATTATGCTTCTTAGAGGTTGCACTTCATGTACCTCTTTGTTAGTCTGCTGGGTACATTTCTTAGTGAATACATTGTGGTATACTTCATGAGATTCTTTTGTGATACTCTTCATGTTATTCCTTTGTGTTATATTTCTTAGTGATACCTTTGTGGTTTGGGGTCCCTACTGAGTATTGTTTTACTCACCCATGCACGGGCTTCACCCACATGTGTCGTGTCTTGTATAGACAATCGGAAACTATTAAAGAGTCCTTGGTGGATCTAAGATAGGGGAGTCCTTCAGGGTGACACGACAGATGTGGGATGCTTCAGTGACATTCAGATAGATTACTGTAACTACCCTTCAGGTAGGGTTTTCTGCAGATTAGATCCAGGATCTTATACTTTTCTATTTCATTTGATCTTGTATTCTGGGCACTTTTTATTCAATTTTTGTACCTTACTCTGAGTGGGTTTCCTTAGTGGTTTCTATCCATGTTTACTTAGTGTTTTTAATTTCATCTTTTTCTTGGAGATGGGTGAGTGTGTATAGGTACTAGGTAAAATTTCTCCCACTTGTGGGGTATGCCTACTCGGCACTAGTTTCCATCCCATGGCCTATGGGAGGCAGGCTTAGGGTGGTTATGGCATGGGCCCTAGGGGACGATTCGTGACATAGTGGTCAAGAGGGTGGTCATTTTTACTCTTATTTTGGGGAAACGGTGTTAAGTTTTTCAAGTTCATCTTTTAAGAAAGGGAACCCAGTTTTGGTGTGGTGGCCGACGTATCCATACACCAGGACCTTGAATTTTTCTTTCTAACTCGGTACATGAAAATACTAGTTTCATGGGAAATCAATGTTTCATGCATCATATAGGAATGGAGTGTGTTCTCATGTCCTTGCTGAGTCATAGTCAACTCACCAGGTATACGCTATTAACCATGGTACATCTAGTTCTATTTCAAGATGCTTCTATACATGCATCCAGCTAGGATTCTGGGGCGCGACCATGAGGATAGTATGTCAAGCGATGAGGCATCAGTATAGGGAATGTTTCTAGAGATATCACCTTCTGATGGTGTACTAGTGATACCACCACATGGAGAGCAGTATTTCATACCAGCATTACTGGTAGAGGATTCATGCAGGATTAGTTCATTGCATGAGATCCAGAGGCAGCGACCTCCTAGGTTCTGAAGTGATATGGATCCTCGGGTAGATGAGGAATGGTTGGAGGCGGTGGCATGAGTCTTCCTCTTATTGAGGATGCCTAATGACCAAATGGAAGTCATTTACGTGATCCTTCTTCAGGGATCAGTGGGGAGATGGTGGAGCCTGATGACTTAGACACTTGAGGAGGTGATGTTTTCCTAGTCATACTTCAAATTCCTCTTCAGGGAGGAGTTCTTTCCAGTGATGTTATGCTCTATGTGTCTACAGGAGGTATTTCACCTGCAGTAGGGTGTCCAGTCAGTATTAGAGTACTCAGTGAGATTCACGGATCTTTATCACTACTCTAAAGACATGGTGCGAGACCCATTCTTCAGTGACCATACCTTCGACCGGGGAATTCACTGAGATATTAGAATGTTAATGATATCCCTTAGCATCCCTACACATGATGGTGTGCTGGAGAAAGCTCTACAGGTAGAGATCTTTCTTACATATCAGGCACCGGTGGTAGGATATACCACCGGGTGATAGGTAGAAAAGTCTTTGGAAGTAGGTATCTGAAAGATGACGTAGGGACCCAAGCAGGTTAAGCAGTCTAGGGGACAATCCCAAGACATGGGGTCAGCGGTGCGGGGATCCCAAGGAAGAGCGACTCACCTGAAGGTCAAACTGTGATATTCATGTGGCGGTTGGGGATATATGGCTATATATTGTTTGATCAGCTGAATGACTGTCCAGGAGATGGTTGAGGGACCACCTAGGTAAAGGCGAAGATAGGAATAGGGTGGTACTCCAAGAGGAGGTTGTGTCAGAGGAGTGGGATGAGCGGCAGGAGGTGGACGGAGGTTCAAGGCACTATCACCACCACCCCCATGTGGTCCACCCTGAGCTTAGGGATCTGGTGGATAGGGGTGAGGCCAGCTCCAGGTGATGGAGACATATAATCCCAAGACTCTCGGGATTATTAGTGGTAAAATCTATTTATTTTCCACACTATTTGTATTTTGATAGTCACAGGTGTCAGTTACTCTTTTCTCACCACGATCCTTGTTCGAGACGTGGAGATTCCAATGGAACCGTTGACACAATTCCTACACATAGGGACTCATATGGAAGAAGATTAGACATTCACACATTGGTTTTGACAGTGTCACCTTACTCTTGGGGGTGAGAGTTTTGGTTGGGATCTCTTATTGGTAGCATTGAGGCCTTACGATGTCATTTTGTGTATGAACTAGTTATCCATAGTTCATGCTCAGATCGACTATTTTAGGTGCATACTATGGTGTCTCCATGGAGATGGGACCAGGTTTTCCTTTATCAGTGAAAAGGAAATCAGAGCAGCACATGATGTACTCACACATAGGAGGGTGCAGTTGATAACACATCATTTGGATAGAAAGACCCTCGGTGTAGTGGGTGAGACAAGTCCTCAGTTTCCTGTAGTGGTGGATGAGTAAGAGGACATCTTTCTGGAAGATGTTCCAGGACTACCTCCTCGTAGGGAGGTAGATTTCTACATTTATCTTTACCTTGGTATGGAAATTATATCTACACTAGAATATTGGATGACTCCCACATAGCTTCATGAATTGAGGATACAGCTGGAAGACTTGTAGAGGATAGGCTTTGTGAGACCCAGTGTTTCACTATGGGAAGCCCTTGTTTTGTTTTCCAAGAAGGCATATGGGAGTTTGAGGTTATGTGTGGACTTCCGGTGCCTAAATATGGTGACCATGAAGAACAATTATCCTCTATCTAGGATTGATGACCTCTTCGAACAGCTAAAGGGAGTGAGATGGTTCTCGAAGATAGACCTCAGATTAGGTTATCACTAACTTCGGGTGCAGGATGAGTACATCCCAAAGATGACTTTCAGATTTATCTATAGCCACTACGAGTACTTAATGATGTCGTTCGGCATAACAAATGACCCAGTAGTGTTCATGGGACTCATAAATAATATATTCCATCCCTACCTAGACTGGTTTGTAGTGGTCTTTATTGATGAAATCTGGGTGTACTCAGCATCCGAGGAGGAGCATGCGATGCACTTGAGGATGGTCCTGGACTTACTCCGAGAGAACTATCTTTACGTGTATCTCTATAAGTGCTAGTTATAGATCAAATAGGTCCAATTTCTAGGACATTCCATCTTATAGGCTATAGTTTCAGTGGATTCGGTGGATATTGAGGCGGTGCTTTCTTAGGATCCACCTAAGAGCATTACCGAGGTGCAGATTTTCCTTGTATTGGATGGGTACTATCAGATGTTTGTACCCTACGTATTCATAGTAGAAGCACCCATGACATCCTTGACATGAAATGGGAAACCTTTCGTATCGATGGAGAAGTTCTAGGAGATCTTTCAGCAGCTGAGTCAGAGTTTGACGAGCGCTCTCATCCTGAGATTTCCAAAGTAGGGTTTCGAGTACATGTTGTTCTATAATTCATCAGGAACCGAGCTAGGTTGTTTCTTTATGCAAGGTAAATCTATGATTACTTATGGTTCACAATAGTTGATACCACATGAGTAGAACTATGTGGCCCATGATCTAGAGTTGGCGGTGGTAGTTTTCATATTGAAGATGTGGAGACACTACCTTATGGGTGATCAGTTTATTATCTACTAAGACCACAAAAGTATCAGGTATATCTTTGATCAAAATGATCTTAACCTGAGGTAGCAGCATTGGCTAGAGTTTCTCCAGGACTATGACTTTGAGATAGTCTATACTCCTTGGAAGGGGAGCATGGTGGTAGATGCTCTCAGATAGAGATTGAGTTCACAGCTACTGAATGAGGTCTCGGAGTAGTTGGCCTCACTGTAGATATCCTTCATGGATGAAGATGAAGCAACTTATCTCTAGTAGTTTGTGGTTACAGATCCAATCTTACAGTGAGTGAGGGAGGCAAAACTCTGAGATTTCAGCTGTGAGACTACACGTGCTCAGATGTCCACAAGGCATTCCCCTGATGAATATTCAAAAGGTGGGGAGCATGTCATCATTTTTAGAGGATACACCATAGTACTGGCAACGTTATGGGAGGAGGTGTTGAGTAAGTTCCATACATCTCCATTGGAGGTACATCCAGATGTGGTAAAGATTTACCATGACCTCCAACATTAGTTTTGGTGGTTGGGGATAAAGAAGGCAGTGGAAGAGTTTGTCTCTAGATGCCACACTTATCAACAAGTGAAGGTAGAGAACCAGGTTCCAACAGGTTTGATACAACCCCTTGAGGTTCTGGAGTAGAAGTGGGATGGAATATGGATGGACTTCATGATAGGTTTACCATGTATGTCCATGAGGCACGATACCATCTGGGTGATCGTTAACTGACTCACCAAGTCGGCCCACTACCTAGCGATTTGGGAATAGGGTTCAGTAGAGAGCTTCGGATGCCTCTATGGGTAGGATATAGTTCGACTCCATGGATTTCCATCTATGATAGTCTCAAATCACGAAGCACGCTTTATATCCCAGTTGTGGAAGGGATTGTAGGAGGTGTTTGGTACTCATCTGCGCTTGAGCACTAGTAATTCGAAACGGGTGGGTCGGGGCGGGGCAGGGAAAGCCAGCGCAGGTTTGAGCCTGTGTGGGTTTGTCCAAAAAAGCCCTCATATAATGTGAACAAAAAAATTCAAACCCACCCCGCCCTGCATAAGCCCGCGGGTTTCCCGCATTTTAAAAAATATATACTATTTATAATCATTTAAAAGTTGTATTTTTTTCTCATTCGTAATGGTTGTTGTTGGGAGAGGTACGGATTGATAATACCTATAGTTTTAAGGGAATTGATGAAACATTTTTATATGGGTTAATGGTGTCATGTGACGACAATGATGTGATGAAAAACTTTTGTTATGTAAAGTAGGTGAGCGATCGGTGAGATGTGATGAATGATAATTTTAGTCGTGTGGTGATGGGTACGGTTGGAATGAATGACAACTTTCCAAAAAACAATAGGTTTGAAAGGAGGCTATTAGGGTTCCCCTGAGGTCCTTCCCCATTTTCTTAATAAAAAATTAAAAAATAATAAAAACAAAATTAAATGGACCCAAAAAATATTATGATTATAATAACACTTTTATAATTGATACCGTGTGCAAGGGAGATGAGTTCCATTTTTCAAGAGGGGGGATAAAACATCATGTGAATATGGTGAATAATTACAATATAAATATTATTATATCATATTAAAACAACAAATATAAACCTATTTAAAATTCACATGTGAATGAATGGTAAATTAATATGATAATTATGGTGAGAAATTTTATGTCATGGTTTAATCATATTTTTTTTATTAAAAAAACTAAAATATTAAAGAATCATATATTGTTAAAAAATAATTTTTTAAAAAAATTAGGCCCACAGGTAAGCCTGCACCCGCTCGGGATCAACCCGTCTTGGCCCCCACCTGTGCGGGCTCAACCCGCATTGGCCCGCACTCTAAACGGAAAAACAAAATTGGCCCGCCCCACCCCGCATCCACCCCAAATCCACAAATTCCATGGGCCATGAGCCTATTTTGCATCACTATTGAGCACAGCTTTCCACCTACGGCCAGACGGCCTAACGGAGTGGACCATTTAGGTCCTAGAGGACATGCTACATGATTATATCCTTGATTTTGTCCATATTTGGGAGGATCGCCTACCCCGGGTGGAGTTTTCATAAAACAATGGATACCACTCCACCATCGATATGGAATTGTTCGAGGCCATGTACGGGCGACCCTGCAGGTTGCCACTTTGTTTGACTAATCCCGGAGATTCAATGCTCATGGGCCCAGAATTGGTGTAGACTACTACAGAGAAGGTGCAAGTCATCCTGGAGCAGATGAAGACAACACAGATCGGTCAGAATTCCTATGCTGATAGGCAATGGAGACCCTTGGAGTTTGAGGAGGGAGACCATCAGTTCCTTCAAGTCTCTCCTTGATGTGGGATATATAGATTTGTTCAAGGCAGAAAGATATCTCTGAGGTTCATAGGACCTTTTCTAATACTACGTAGAGTGGGAGGGATGTTGTACCACTTGGCTCTACCTCCGCAATTAGAGCGGGTACATGATGTATTCCATGTATCTCAGCTAAAGAGATACATACACGACCTATCTCATGTTATTGACTTGGGTGTGCTGGGCATTAATGACGGGGAAACTTTCACGGAGTACCTAGTAGAGATCAAGGATTGATAGGAGTGGACCTTTGATGGGTGATTGATTCCTCTAGTGCACGTTAGGTGGCATCACAGGAATCTCCAAGAAAGAACGTGGGAGTGGGAGGCTCATATTCATGCTCAGTATCCTCATTTGTTTCTTTAGACCTTATTTTGGATTTTAGGGACATAAATCCATAAGGTGGGGAGAATGTAATATCTTGTATTTTCCATGTAATTTTTTTGAAAATTAAATGGGATTATTTCGAGACCAAGTGCTGAGACGGAAAATGATTCTGACGCCCGGGGTGTTCGGAATAAATGTTCGAACTATTTTTAAGTTTATTAAAAATAGCACTCATTAGTAAATTTTAAATGATTGCTTGAATTTGAAATTTGAGGGCACCGTTGTGTTCAGAGCAGCGGTTTTTTCTTAGGAAGGACCTAACTTCGATCGGAATGGGTCGACTGCGGAAAATCTTTTTCAGACATTTTAAAGAAGAATAAAAATAAGCTTAAAAAGTTTATTTTATTCTTTCCTTTAACATTTCATGGCGACGCAGCAATGTTGTGACGCAGTGACAAGGCATCTATTTCCTTTCATAAAATAAAAATCTTGGTGATGTTGCAACTCAAAAAAATAGCGATTCTCAAACACTTTTCTATAATTAATAGCTTGGAAGGGATATTTGATTAGGTACAATCTTAGAGAATTCCATGGAGGATTAGAATAATTAAAATATGTTGGAAAATCCTCTCGTTAGCGAGCGATGAATGACGATGAGATGAAGAATCGAGATCATTCATGGGTCGATCTACGACAACGGTGAGCGCTCTTCACCGATTGATCCGCACTCTAGGTAGGGGTTTAATTTTTGTGTGATTTTCTTTCCCCATTATTGTTTCCAACGATGAACACGGACCAAGACACTAATAGGTTGATTCTTGGTTCGATCATTTATGTGGGATGGTTAAAAATGTGGGATTAATGTGAGAATTAGATCTTTGTGATTTTAATTTTTTATTCGTGATCCTGATAACAAGAAAGAATCTGGGAAGACGTGAACAAAGGCCTAGACCATTCTAAATGGTTTTCTTTATGTCCTCTCAATCCCAGTTCTTACGTTCTTCACCGAAGGACCCTCGTGGTTGCGTCAGGATTTGCTGAAAAGTTATGAACATGACCGGACCCCTGGGGGGATGGTAAGATGATTTAAATTTCATTGAGATAAATAACATGGACCAAGGGTCGTAGTTGTGCTTTTGTTTCATAAAATAGAGTACCATAGTGTGATCGGTGACCCACAAAAGGAGGGATGTCAGCGGCGGTGCGCGGCGACGCCAGCGGTGCGCGGCGACGCCAGCGGTGGCGCGGCCACCTAGCAGCAAATGGCCACCAGCTCAACAGCTGGTGGAAGAGGGGTCCATGACAGTGCGGCCATAGGCGAAGGTGATGGGCCATGGTAGCAATCTGTGGTGGTGGGAGGACACGGCTCCCTAAGCCGCTTCGGACGAAGAACCCACAGATAACCACGGCTGGAGCCGGTCACGCGGACCGACCATGTACAATGCGGATTGATCACGTACAACATGGAATGAACGCGTACAACACAGAACGACCACATACAACACAGACCGACCACGTACAATGCGATCTGGTCATGTTGACTCAGGGATACAAGTAGTCAGTAGGCCATGTGCAACTAGAGAGGGCGCGGCATCCGCCGTGTCCGGGCGAACCGAACCGGTCCGCTTCAACAGATCGTACTGGAGCCGACGGACTGGACCGGCAGCGGGTAGGGCCCAGCTAGGGAGAGCCAGACCCAATGGGTTGGGTCGGACCCGGAAATTTGGGTCGGGTCGGTCCGACCGGGTCGGGCCAGATCTGAACCCAAACGGCCCATTTTTACTTAAATGTACATAACTCTCAAACCGTGTGTCTGTTTGACGATTCGTTTGCGGCGTTGGGACCCTCACAATGAGGCGGTCCTTTTCAGATACTCTAAGTGAGTTTCTGTATAAGTTTGTGTATAGCCTTTTGGTTCGAGGAGTAGGTGCTCCCGAAACGATTGTGCTAAGGACAGAATCTCGCGGCTGGTTGTGACCTAGAAGCTATGTGATTACCTAGATTGTGTGTCTTACCTAGATTGTGTGTCTTACCTAGAATGTGTGTCTTACCTATATTGTGTGTCTTACTTAGACTATGTGTATTACCTAGACTGAGATGGTACTCCCCTTTCCCACCAAGTTGCGGGTCCTCTAGTCTTTTTACAACACTTTGTGAGTTACCGACACTCCATGTGTTACCAACACTATGTGTGTTACCTACACTCTGTGTGTTACTGACACTCCGTGTGTTACTGAAATTCGTGTGTTACCTACACTCCGTGTATTACCTACTTGAGGGTATTGTGGATTCTTATGAAAATTCAATTTACATTCCATAGACCTATACTTGGTGTGATCTGACCCTAGTGACTCTCTTGATTATGCTTCTTAGAGGTTACACTTCATGTACTTCTTTGGTGGTCTGTTGGGTGCATTTCTTAGTAATTTCCTTGTGGTATACTTCATGTGATACCTTTGTGGTATTATTCATGTGGTTCCTTTGTGGTATATTTCTTAGTGATGTCTTTGTGGTTTGGGGTCCCTACTGGGTATTGTTTTACTCACCTCTGTACGGGCTTTTCCCACATGTGTCATGTCTTGTGCAAACAATCAAAAGCTTTGACGGGGTCCTTGGTGGACCGAAGACAGGGGTGCTTCAGGGTGACCCGATAGACATGGTATGCTTTAGAGACATTGATACACCTTACTATACCAATGCTTCATGTAGGGTTTTCTACAGATGAGATCTAGGAGCTTGTACTTTTCCATTTTAGTTGGGCTTGTATTCTGGCCCCTTTTTCTTCAGTTTTGTACCTTACTCTGAGTGGGTTTCTTTAGTGGTTTGCATCCATGTTTACTTAGTGTTTTCAGTTTCAACTTTTTCTTGGAGATGGGTATGTGCATACAGGTATTTGGGAAAATGCCTCCCACTTGTGGGATATGCCTACTCAGCATTAGTCGCTAGCCCTTGACCTATGGGAGGCGAGCTTGGGGTAGTCACACCATGGGCCTCGGGGGTCGGTTGTGACACTTTTGGCGCGTCTTCCCGCCAAAATGCAGGAATTGGTATTTACGACTGGACATGGTTCCTGTTGCAAATACCCTTGGTCATGTAAAGTTAATTGCAATGGGATCATTTTCCCATGCAAAATAATATTCATCTTTTACATTTATTTGCGACGGGAACTAATTCTCGTCACAAACATTCTGTAGGCAGGTGAGTATTTGCAATGGGACTCATCGCAATTAATTTTTTAATCGTCGCCTCAATTATTTATTATGGAAACTATTTGCGATGTGACCCAAAATAATACAATTTGCGACTGGCTTCCAATCAAAAATAGTCTTGTCGCTGCTAATGTTTTAAATTTTTATTTTATTTTTTATAGATTTTAATATTATTAATTAGTTGTAATTAGAGTCAATTATAAGTAATTATTTATAATTAGTAGTAGTTATTTTAAATTAGAAATATTTAGTTTTAATTAGCAGTAATGTTTTTAATTAAAAGGTAAATAGTTTTAATTTGTAGTAATTAGTTTTAATTAGCGGTAAATAGCTATAATTAGCAGTAATTGGTAATAATTAACGGTAATGAGTAAAAAAAGCGGTAATTGGTATCAATTAGGGGTAATTAAAAAAATAAGCGATAAATAAATATAATTATAAAAAATTAGCAGTAATTAGTAAAAAAATTATAAATTAATAAAAATTAGAAATAATAAGTGGTAATTAGCGATAATTAGTAATAATTACCGTTAATTAGTAAAAATTTGTGGTGATTAGTAAAAATTAATAGTAATTAGTAAAAATTAATGGTAATTAGTAAAAAAATAGCGATAATTAGTTTTAATTAGTGATAATTAATAAGAATTAACGATAAATCAATATAATTGTTAAAAATTTGCGGTAATTAGTAAAAAAATATAAACTCATAAAAATTAGTAATAATAACTTGTAATTAGCAAAAATTAGTAAAAAGCAGTGGTAATTAGTAATAATTAAAGGTAATGAATAAAAAAATAGCGGTAATTAGTATTAATTAGCGGTAATTAGAAAAAAATTGAGATAAATCGATATAATTATTAAAAATTATCCGTAATTTGTAAAAAAAATGTTATAAATTAATAAAAATTAATAATTATATGTTGTAATTAGACATAATTAGTAATAATTAGTGGTAATTAGTAATAATTACTGGTAATTAGTAAAAAATATCAATAATTAGTTTTAATTAGCGGTAATTATTAAAAATTAGTAATAAATCAATATAATTATTAAAATTCAGCGCTAATTAATAAAAATTGTCATAAACTAAAAAAATAGTAATAATAAGTGGAAATAAGAATTAATTAGTAATAATTAGCAGTAATTACTTATAATTAGTGTTAATTAGTAAAAATTAGCGATAATTAGAAAAAATTTATCACAAACTAATAAATATTAGTAATAATAAGTGGTAATTAGCAGTAATTAGTAATAATTGGCGGTGATTAGTTATAATTAGTAATAATTAGTAAAAATTGGTGGTAATTTGTAAAAATTAAAGGTAATTAGTAAAACAAATAGTGGTAATTAGTATTAATTAATGGTAATTAGTAAAAATTAGCGATAAATCAATATAATTGTTAAAAATTAGCGGTAATTAGTAAAAAAATATTATAAATTAATAAAAATTAGTAATAATAAGTGGCAATTAGTAGTAATTAGTAATAATTAATAGTAATTAGTAATAATTACCAGTAATTAGTAAAAATTATAAATAATTAGTAAAAATTATCAATAATTAGTAAAATTTAGCTGCAATTAGTAAAAAAATGCAGTATAATGTATTAATTAGTGGTAATTAGTAAAAATTAGTGATAAATCAATATAATTATTAAAAATTAACTGTAATTAGTAAAAAAATATTATAAATTAATAAAAATTATTAATAATAAGTGGTAACTAGAAATAATTATTAATAATTAGTGGTAATTAGTAATAATTAGTATTAATTAGTAAAAATTAACGGTAATTAGAAAAAAAAATGTGGTGCTTAGTAAAAATTAGCAGTAAGTAGTAAAAAATTAACAGTAATTAGTAAAAATTAGCGGAATTAGTATTAATTAATGGTAATTAGTAAAAATTAGTGATAAATCGGTATAAATATTAAAAATTAGAAGTAATTAGTAAAAAGATAGTATAAATTGATAAAAATTAGTAATAATAAGTGGTAACTAGAAAAAAATAGCTATAAATCACAGTAATTATTTAAAATTAGTTATAATTAATACAAAATTGTTACAAACTAATAAAATTAGTAATAATAAGTGGTAATTAGCAATAATTAGTAATAATTAGCGGTAATTGGTAATAATTAGCTGTAATTAGTAAACATTAGTGGTAATTAGTACAAATTAGCGGTAATTAATAAAAATTGGTTGTAATTAGTAAAAAATAATGGTAATTATTAAAAATTCATGGAAATTAGAAAAAAATAGTAGGATAATATATTAATTAGTGTTAATTAGTAAAAATTAGTGATAAATCAAAATATTTATTAAAAAGTAGTGGTAATTAGTAAAAAATGGTATAAAATAATAAAAATTAGTAATAATAAACTGTAATTAGTAGTAATTAGTTATAATTAGAAGTAATTAGTAAAAATTAATGGTAATTAGTAAAAAAATGTTATATAATAATAAAAATTACTAATAATAAGTGGTAATTAGAATAAATTAGTAAAAATTAGTGGTAATTACTGTAGATTCATATAAATTTTAAAACATTTACTATAAATTACTATGAAATAATAGAAATTGTTATAAATTGTTAGAAAATTGAAAATGAAATTGGTCTTAAATTTTCAATCCATGAGAAATAACAAATTTTTACATACATGGTTGACACAAATTAGTCATTTCCCATTGCCTTTAGATTGAAAATTCTATAATTTACACACTTTTAGTAATTTATAAAATATGTTATTACTTGATAGTAATTTATAATAATTTTTATTAATTTATTAAAAATCTACTAATATTAAATGTAATTAGTAAAAACATTGGTAAATAGATAAAATTTATAATATTTATAATTCAATTCTAATTTTTTAATTTTTTGTTCTTTTTTGGATCGGTTTTTTCTTATATCAAATTAATCATAAAAATTTTATTTATTTTATATTTTTTAGAGAAATATGGAACAAGGAAGTCGATAATAGTATTTATTACATGATCACGATTGGATAAATCATTGTAGGAATCCAAAAGATTCCGATATAAATCTTGTATATATTGAGGGTGTAGAATATTTTTTATTATTTTCCTTATCAAAACCCGAATTTGTTTTAGAAGGGAAAATTAAGTATTCATATAAGAAATGTAATCTGAGGATGTTTGAAACATTTAAAAATGATAGGAGTTATCTATTGAATTTTAGTTTTTGAAAATATTATTTTTTTTTGCATCAACATGGTGAACATAGTTTTGGAAAATATACTAATAATTTGATTCTAGATTCATCACAGTTTCAAAATTTAGTACATTATGTAGTTAGTCTGTCTTTTCAACAAACTGAAACTCAGGATGATATTTATTTAATTCCTAAGTTTGAACCATCCCAGTTTTATGATTTTTTTAAGTTCGATGAGGATGCATTATATCTTGGTTGCAAGATAAGAAAATTTAAAGCGGTTACAAAATTTATGGATTTTAAAACAAATAATGGAATTACAAATAACTGTTTTAATTGGATATTCTCTTTGGTTAAAACAATGTTACCCAAAGAAAATATGTTTCCTACAAATTTCTTTGAGAGCGAGAGGCTGGTTCATAATATGGGTCATGGTTATCATAAGATTCATGCATGTTAAAATAATTACATCTTATATTATGGTGAAAATGAATCATTAGTTAGTTTTACTACATGTGGAAAATTGAGGTACAAAGAGGCTCAACTAGGGAAGTCTAGATTAATTTATGTAAAATAATTGAGGTATTTATGTCTTACACCCAGATTACAGCATTTATTTATGTCTCAGAACACAATATCATTGATGTCATGAAACAAAACCAATATTTCAACTGGTAAAATCTTAAATCATCATTTAGATGGTGATTCATGGAAAACTTTTGATCAAGTACATCCATATTTGTCTTTAGAAGCTCAAAACATGTGATTGGGCCTTTATACTAATGGTTTCTATCCATTTAGTTCTTATGGTAGTCAATATTCTTATTGGCTCATCTTTATAAATCCATACAATTTACCTCCTTGAATTTTGATGAATGAGCCATATATCTTTTGGAACTTATTAATTCTAGGACATCCAAAAAAGAATATAAATGTTTATTTGAATCCATTGATTGATGAGTTAAATTTATTGTGGATTAATGGTGTTAATACATATAATTTTGTTGCGAAACAAATTTTCCAAATAAAAGTATAATTGATGTGGATAATTAGTGACTTCCTAGTATATGACATGTTATCTAGCTAGATTACACATGGTTCAAAATCATGTTCATACGGTATGATAGATAGTAAAGTGTTTATGCTCTTAAATGGAAGAAACCCTTGTTTTTTTTACTATTATCGCAGATTTCTTCCAACCGATCATCCTTTTCAGAGGAACAGATATCATTTCATAAAAGGAACAGTTGAAAGAGATGAACCTCCAACAATGATCTTAGTTATTGAGTTAAAATTTATTATCTCTTCATTACCTCTCATTACCTTTGGACTGACTATAAACCAATAGAAAATTAATGGCTTTGGGAAATAATGTAATTGGATAAAACGAAGCATTTTTTGGGATATGTCATATTGGTCTGATTTTTTGGTCTATCGCATGTTGAATGACATGCATATTGAGAAGAAATATTTTGATAATATATTTTATACAATATTGGACACACTTGGTAAGACCAAATATAATGTAAAGGCATGATTAGATCTTTCCCAAATTTGCAGTTGATCAGAACTTGAACTATTTTAAAATGTCAAATCATAGAAGTTAATGAAGCCAAAATCATCAAATAGAGTTTTTAATGAAAATATATTATTATTTTGTCAGTAGATTGTAGATTTGAGGATTTTGGATTTTTATGTATCAAATTTGGCTAGATGTATCAGAAACAGTCATATTACAGGATTAAATTTGGTTAGTAAAGGGCTTCAGCAATGAAGCTACTACGACTACTAAAAGCGATCATTGGGTGGTCTTTAAAGCTTTTTAGTGGACACTTTTAGAGGTTTCTAAAATCTATAATTCTGGTAGTGAAACCATTTTTATTGGATAATAAAGAATATAAAATATATTATGAAAATTATTGTGCTACTTTAAGAGAGTCAAGTGATTGGTGGAGCATAATAAAAATAAAATCATGTGAAAATAAATTTATAGTAAGTGAATGTGGTTTCTCTAAAGTTAAAGGAATTGAAAATTTTCAACAGACAACTCTAAATCCATTTTTCTATGAAGAGACATGGATATCAATAATGACACCCCATATTTATGGATCGATGGGGGAGATTTTGTTCTTAATGAAACAAGTGGATTTGAAATAGAAAGAGATGATAAAGATGAAACTCTCATGGAAATTGATGATACTGAGGAGGAATATGAATATATTTACACCATCATATATGAATATGAGGATAGATATTGACACAATTCAATACTGGTTATAATCATAAATAATATATATCTATATGTAATACTTATTTTCAGTTATTTACTAACAATAGTCATTTCATGTTTCGGATGGTCGACAAATTTTTATTTGATATATTTCATCAGTTGGATGAAGTTGTACTACCTAATGACGAGCCTGATGGTATATAATCTTACCCTCATGCTACTGGCAGTTTAGGGATGACTCAGAGGGGTCGTCGTCTTACGAGATTTATGATTCTAGACCCTATCCCTGAGTGACGCACATTTTTTTAGTTTGATCCACGTATGCAGAGGTATGTTCAGTTGTGTATTTTAGTTAGTTTCCATTAGTTTTCATTAATTTATTTATATACTAATTTTTTGATTATTTGTTCTCTTTTTTCACATCTTTTCCCATATAACTGTTGTATAGGGAAGTGATATATTGTGGAATTATTTTTCTAGAGCATGGGTTAGATGATATCAGATTCACATTTATGTTCAGCACTGCATATTTAGTCATTGGATGGTAAATAAATAAATAATAGTTATTGTTGGTCGTAGTAGAGTACTCAATAGGGGGTGAATTGAGTATCTATAAAATTTTTGTTAAAATTGGTTCTTTAAAAATATCCCCCAATTAAAAATATAATCTAAGTCAATTTTTAGTGAATTTATAAGAGTCCTGAATGTTCAATTAATTTATCAAGACATTGATTAGTTATCATCTATACTTATCTAAAGATTAATATATCTTTTGAAATTAACTTACTAGTTCAAAATAGTTATAAACACTTGCTAAACTAACTATAAAAGTTCAATTTAGTTTTATGAAAAATGTGATAAAAAAATATTAAAAACTAAAAGGTAAAAACACAGTGGATACAAACAAGAGGTTCAATCTCAAGTTGAGACTTAGTCCTCTCCACTTGGTGATCACGTGCCACAAAGTAGTTTAAATTAATAAACAATTTTTGATCCACACCCTAGATCAAGGTTCACAACAGCACATGAGGCTATCCAGGCCACACTTGACCTCTACCACAGTTCTTCATGGGAAAACAGTGAGAAGGTCACACTTGAACTCTTCCACAGTTTTACGTGGGATACAAAAGGATAAATAGAGAGTGAGTTTTGAGGATATTAGGTATCCTCCAGTTATGTATAGGAGTCAGTGTGTGTGTGTAACAGACAGATACACACACTGCTCAAAAATGTAAATAAAAGAACAAAATAGAGCTAAGGATGTAAATAAAGGTTTATAAGTCTCTGTCTGTTATACAGTGCAACTCTAGACTCGTTTTATGTAGTGGATTTGAAGTTTGAGTCCCTCTCTAGAAGTTGACTTCAAAACAAAGTGTCGTGGCCTCTATGGTCTGGCTTCCTGGAGAATGAGATGTTCAAATTCTTTGTTTGAAAGATGTTCAAGGTAGCTCAGAAGGTTTTTCTTCACTTATTGATCTCCCCATATGCTCTTCCTTTTATTTCTTGGGTTTTGGAAGTATTCTTCGATATTTTCAGGAGTTCTGGCATGTTATCTTATGTATTCCCCTTTTTTTGAATGATCCATCTTGTAATTATTTTGTACTTTGAGGTCCAGTAGACACGAAGATCTCCCCACGTGCATCTACCTCATATTATCTCCTGAATATCCTATAGACAACATTAAATAATGTCATAAACATTAATTTTTTTAAATATAATTGTTAGATATAAATTTGAATTAATAAATTAAAAACAGTTTCTATGACTATCAGTGAGTCATAATTATTGGTGAGTCATTGGCATCGGTCTGGCAGCATCAGTCTATCGGCATTGGTGACTCTCTTTATCAGTGAGTCCTTTCCATTGGTATCAGTGACTCTGGGCATCGGTGAGTTATTTGTACTATTGGTCTGTCTGGGCATCGTTGAGTCATCATCGGTGACTCGTTTTGAACTATCGGTGTGTCTCCCATTGGTGACTCGTCCATCGGTAAGTCCTTTCAGTGAGTCATCTATCGGTAAGTCCTTTGATCTAACGGTGCATCGGCCATTGGTGAGTCGTCCATCTGTAAGTCTCTTGAACTATCGGTGAGTCCTGCATCGATGTCTTCTTCGGTCATTGACTTCTTCATCGGTGAGTCTGCATCAGTGAGTCAGTATTGGTGAGTCAGCATCAGTGACTCTTTTGAACTATCGGTGTTAGGGACTCTGAAAAACTTAAAAAGTTTCTATCTTATACAGAACAGTATCAGATTAAGTGAAATTCATAAATTCATGTAAATATACACTTTTAAATATATTGAAATATAAATATCCATAATATATTGACTTATTGAAATGTATTATACTATGTGACATAAGTTATTCATTTATTAATATTTATTAACATGATTAATAGTAGTTAAAAATATAATGTATGAATTATCATGATTTTTAAAATGGCATGGTTCGTGAATATTAAAATAACTATCTCACAAAGGTTCCAACAATCTCCCCCTTTTTTATAATCACAAATCAAGGCATTAATGAGTTATATATGATGTTAAGGAATAAAAATTACTTGGCTCAGCATACCATCAGTGAATGTGAATTCTCAATATAACTAAGGTATTTCCTTTTAAGCTCCCCTAAATTATTGTATTAGAGGATATATATATATATATAGAATGTTCCTTTTAATAGATTTATATCATATCATATTCATGTTACCCCTTAGTAAGTTGTATTAGAACAGTTTGAGTGATTTATATTAGAGGTGTAATATATATATTCTATTGATTACATACCATCTTTCCTTTTCCAGAGTCCCCCCCCCTAGATTAATAATTGATGAAATCCATTCTCCATTTATTCTTCATTTCTCCCCATATTGGGATTAGAAAAAAGGTTAAAAGAAAGATAAAGGAGAAAGAAAAATAAATAAATAACACAAAGAAAATTTGAAACATATGGAAGTCAAATTGATATTCATTAAAGCACAAAGTGTACAACTATAAAAAGAAATGTATAAATCCCAATAAAATATATGATCCATAGCTAAGGTTTGGGGTGTTGAGGAGATTTTCCTTTGACTGAAGGGTCAACATGAGGTACAGGAGAGGGTTTTGTTGATGTATGAAGTGTCGGTCCAATAGTTACACCAGGTAAGGCAACCCTTGTAGGAACATTAGCTACAAGGCTTGGTCTCCTCTATGATAGAACGTGACTTTGAGGTTTCTCTTGAATCACTGTCCAAATATAAGATAGGGCTTGAGGCACTGACATCTAAGAAGGAGGTAGAGAACTAGGTCCAATGGAAGCAGTGGCTGGAACCATTATTGCCTTAGCTTGCATATGCATGTATATATTTATAAGCTTGATAAAATCATTGATTATTTCACCTCCATACTGAATTTCTTTTTCAAAATCCTCCTTATTTTCCATAATTTGTTCCAAAGTAGGATTAAACTCCCTAAATTGACCCACTTACCTCTTTAAGGCCTTAGTCACTTATAGAATCTTAAGGTTTTCAGCCAAGTACTTAAAGTTGTTAATCAGATGATACTTGGTATAGATTTTTGAGAAATACTTATCCACATTTTCTCTTATTTTCTTCTGAGAAGAATATACATCATTTATACACTATCTCACTATGTTATAAACAAGGTCAGTGTTTCTATGTACTTTGGAAAGATTTTCTTTATCAGAGTCACTCTGAATACCCTTGATCTCTTCCCTCATCATAGTCCTGAGGGACTCCATACCAACAGTAGTAGGCCGGGTACCTTTAGAACTAGAGGCACCAGAAATCATCTTTCCAAGATCCTCCTTTAACATCTTTAAATATACACTCATTAGATGTATAACTAGGTTCCTAAGAACCTCCATAACACCACCAAGTGTGTTCTTGAAATCATTAGTCAGAGATTCTATTTAATTACTCATACTCTTCACTTATTCTCTCATCATTGTATTATTTATAATGATGGTCTTAGTTGTACTGATTAGGTTAGGCTGAATCTCTTGATTCACCATTCTTTCAATCTTAGCAGCATCATCTTCTGAAATACTCATGGAGGCAAAAGTTTCATTTCTAACTCCAATAGAAGATCTCACTGACTCACAAATGTCATCCTAGAATTTCTCTAGATCATCCTTGGTGGCATGGTCACTAGGCACTGTCTATACAATCAGCTCATCAGAATTAGGTACTATAGGAGAAGTTAGAGAAATTGGTTCCACTTCATATGGTGGAGGAGGATGAGGAGGAGTTATCGTCTCCTCATATGAGTCATAATCCAACCCAAATAGTATATAACCTGGGTTTCTATTCCACTCACCAGAACATTTCCAGTCCATGGGCTCCAAAGTATCAATCCTGAATCTTGTTCCTTGAGGATCCGGTACAATCTCAGCTTCATCATCTTCTTCTTCTTGTACTCTAGCCAAAACAACATTATGAGGCACTAGAATAATATGAACTTCAAGTTCTTCTTGAACTCCAGCCACTCTAGATATTTCAGGCTCTTCCTCAATCTAAGGCATGTGTGCAATCTAATCCTCGTCCTCTTCCTCTTTTCCAATAGCCATGATATCATTAATCTCATGAATTATACCTTGACCATTGGCATCAGGGTGGTCATTCCTATCCTCATTTCTAGTATCACCATCATCATCATGACCAGAAACATCCTTTCCAACAGGATCAATAGCATCCATCCTACCAACCTCATCACCTTCTCCATGCACTGACTCCTCACCAGAATTAACATCTTCTTGAACTACTTTTAGTGAGTCACTCACATGATCACCTTCATCATCCTCATCATCACCACCACCATATATTTTTATTATATATCCTTCAACTCAAGATACCTCAGTCTCTTCCTCTTCTTCATCACCCAACAAAGTTTCTCTAGAGGGTAACTCCAAAGGTGGACTGGCATATCCATATGACATGTTCTTAGGGCTTTCAACTATATCTGGGTCACTCCTATCATCTATATGAAAATCCTCTTCTCTTGGAATCTCAACCTCAACCTATTCCTCATCTGAATAAATAACTTGTTCTCCAGGTTGAAGACTCAGATCATCTCAATCCCTTAATCTAGTAGGATGATCTATGGGGTTGTAATACTCATATAGTTTCTCTTCATTAGCTACCCAATATCTCCTCCATGGGTTCCAAAATATCTTCATTATTTTACAGATATCCTGGTGTAGGTAGAATCCACTACAAGCAGTAACCACTTCTTCTCCATCCTCTAAATATCTTACCCTCTTCAGCATTGCAAAGATCATCCTTAGGTAGTATAAACATGTTTCCTTCTTGGAGGGTTTGATAATATCATCAATATGTACCGTACGTTTCCCAAACAAGTTTACTTTCACCCCATTATTCAACAGATAAATCAAGAACACATCCTGATACTTCAAAGTAGAAAAATCTCCCTTCCATGGGAAGATTTGATGTTGAATAAACTTGAAAAGTAATCCGGCTTCTCCATCTAATTTTGTGGGTGTATCTCTCCTTGATTCCCCATTCCCAGTCAATTCCTTAAGAGCATTTTCATATGAAAACAAATCTGAGTTTGGAGTAATATTACCCTAGTAGTCAGCATAAATACCCTCATGTGGCATCTCTAAGCACTCAGACCATTCTTTTGAAGAAAAAGAAACTTATTTTCCCTTCACCACTGACTTCATCTGATCCTCCTAAGTTCCTTCCAAAGACACTTTTAATTTGATATAAAACTCTTGTACCATTTGGGGATAAAATGAAATCTCATTATTGTCAAACCAGCTGATCCATCCTTGAGATTCCAACACTTTCAGCAATAGAGATTTTCTCTACAGCAGTCACTCTACAGATACTTCCTTCTCTGTAGTTACCACACAACTTTCTAATCCCAGCTTTGTATAACTTTATTCACTGCTATATTCTCCTTTATGATTCTTTTCTGATTTTTATTCACTTGGTCCTTTAATTGCATGCTTCATTCTCACCATTCTGGAGGTTTGGGTTTGAAAATAGGGAGTCGAAAGGTCGAAGGTTTGAAAGGTAGAGTGAGGGTAGTGAAAGCTTGAAGTGTGGATCAAATTTATTTTATCATTTAGGGATTGTGATTCAAAAAAATATAATAGTAAAATAAAATAATTAAACTGTGTTGTTTTAATTTTAAGAAAAACATACTGATTTACTAAAAAGTATGTATCGGTATTGGTTTCACCAAGTTGGCTTAATCTGATCGGCTTCACATGAATGGTCTCACTCAAAAAATTTCACGTGACCATTTTCACTGATCGGTTTCAAACAATTGGTTTCACTGATCAGTTTCACATAGTCGGTTTCACTGATCGGTTTCACCTAATCGGTGTCACTAATCAGTTTCACATATAAACAAATTTTTCTAAGGGGATAAGAACATATAGTCTTCAAATATTGATCATTCCTAGTTCATTTCTGATGTAGCTCATTCTCTCAAAGTTCAAGGGTTTAGTAAATATTTTATCTAGTTGATCCTTATCCCAAATAAACTCATGAGTTATATCACCTTTTTTATAATGATATTTCAAAAATTGATGTCTTGCATCAATATGTTTTGTTCTAGAATGAGAAATTTTGATTTTTAGAAAGGTTAATATCACTTGTATTGTTACAATTTATGGTTATATGTCTGAATTGAAATCCATATTCTAATAAAGTGTGTTTCATCTACAAAATTTGTGCACAACAACTACCAGCAACAATGTACTCTACTTCAGCAGTTGATAATGCAACTGAATTTTTCTTTTTACTAAACCATGAAATTAAAGACTTTCCCAAAAAGTGACATGTTACATAGGTTCTCTTTCTATCTAATTTGCATCCACCAAAGTTAGCATCAGAATAACTGAACAAATCAAATGGTTGTCCTCTTTGGTAGAACAATCCTAAATTAGTTGAATATTTGAGGTATTTGAAAACTCTTTTAACGTCATTTAAATGTGACTCTTTTGGGTTTTCTTGAAATCTTTCACACATACATCCACTAAACATGATGTACGGCCTACTAGAAGTTAAGTGAAGTAAACTTCTAATCATTCCTCTATAAGCAGTTTGATCAATAGATTTCCCATTTTCATCAAGATCTAGCTTACATGTAGAACTCATAGGTGTTTCATTACTCTTAATTATATTAAAGCCATATATTTTAAAAAGATCTTTGGTATATTTACTTTGATTAATAATAATACCTTATTTGTATTGAAATATTTTAAATCCAAGAAAATATTTAAGTTCACCCATCAAACTCATTTCAAATTCACTTTGCATCATTTTTGAAAAATCATTACATAAATAATTTTTATAAGAACCAGAGATAATATCATCTATATATATTTGAGCTATTAAAACATCTTTAGAAATTATTTTTATAAATAAATTAGGATCTGAAACTCCTTTTTCAAAACCTTTAGAAATAATAAAGTTACTTAACCTATCATTTCATGATCTTGGAGCTTGTTTCAAACCATATAAAGCTTTAGATAACTTGAAAACTTGATTTGGAAAATGGTTATTTTTAAAACCTAGGGGTTGTTCAACAAAAAACAAATCCTCAATTATATAACCATTTAAGAATTCACTTTTGACATCTATTTGATAAAGTTTGAAATTTAAGTGTTCTGCATAGGCAAGTAAGATTCTAAGGGATTCAAGCCTAGCTACTGGTTCAAATGTACCCTCATAATCAATTTCCTCTTCTTAATTATAGCCTTGTGCAACCAATCTAGCTTTGTTTCTAACTATATTTCTAGCTTCATCCAATTTATTTCTAAACACCCATTTTGTGCCTATGGTTAAGGTGTCTTTTGGTATATCAACAAGTTTTCAGACTTTATTTCTCTCAAACTAATTAAGCTCTTCTTGAATATCCATCACCCAAAATTCATCATTGATTGCATCATTGATATATGTAGGTTCATGTTGTGACAAGAATTATTGATTTTCAACTTGATTTCTCAAGGAAGATCTAGTTTGTGTTCCTATGTCTAAATCTATAACTACAATATCTAAGGTATGGTTTTTAAGGGTTCTAGTTGGTGTAGTAAAAGTGGGGCTAGTTATTTCAGGTTCATCACTTGGTTCTGGTTCATTATGGTTAGAATGTGGAGAATTTCTAGAACCAGAAGTTTTAACAGATTCTTTTATAGGATGTTTTGAAGGTTTAACATTAATGTCCAGATTAGACATATCCTCTTCAATATTTCCTAGTGAATTATTTGGTTCCTATGGATCTATTTCATCAAACTTGACATGTACAGATTCCTCCACACATTTGGTTCTTTTATTAAAGACTCTATATGATTTGATTGATGTTGAATATCCAAGGAATATTCCTTCATCACTCTTAGATGAAAACTTATCTAGATTATATTTAGTGTTAAGAATATAAAATTTATATCCAAACACTCTAAAATAAATTAACTTTATTTTCCTATTATTCTATAACTCATAAAGAGTTTTATTAAGGATAGGTCTAATTAAGACTCGATTTATTGTGTAACAAGTTGCATTAAAAGATTCATCCCAAAATAAATCGGTAAGTCATATTCATTAAGCATGGTTCAGGAAATTTTCTGTAAGGCTTTATATCTTCTTTCTATTACACCACTCTATTGACACGTCCTAGGGGAAGAGAATTTATGCCTATATCCATTTTGCGAGAAAAAATATTCAATGTCTTGATTTTCAAACTCACGTCCATGGTCACTTATTAAGGATTTAATTTTAAGTCCACTGATATTTTCTATAGTCCTATCATACTTGGTAAAATGAGAGCAAGCTTCACTTTTGTGAGCTAAGAAAAAGATCCAAGTATACCTAGAGAAGTCATCTACAAGAACATAAACATAGTGCTTCCCATTGAGACTTGAAACTCTAGATGGTCCAAACAAGTCCATGTGAACCAACTCGAGAGGTTGATAAGTTGTAACTTATTTATTTGGTTTGAAAGATATTTTGTGTTTCTTTCCCTTTTGAAAAGGATTTCACACTCTATTTTCTAGAAACTCTAGTTTGGGTAGGTCCTTAACTAAACCTTTTCTAGTTAATTTTTTAAGGGAGTGTACATTACAATGTCCTGGTCTTCTATGCCAGAGCCAAGAGTCTTTCTGAAAGGCACTTTGAAAAGAAACATTTTGTGATTCTAGTGTGTCTAAGTTTACAGTATATACATTATTATTTCTAAGAGTAGCAAATACTAATTTACTTTTGTCATCAAAAACACTGAATGCATCATTTTTAAATTTGAAATTAAATCCATCATCACACAGTTGAGATATTCTATACAATTTATACATTAATCCATTAACATAAAGTACTTTGGAAATTGAAATAGAGTTAGGGTTACCAATCTGTCCTAAGCCGATGATTTTTCCTTTACCATTGTCACCAAATGTGAAATTATCAATTTTGATGAGATTCTTGAAGCTTGAGTAGTCTCTTGTCATGTTTCTTGAACATCCACTATCCAAGTTCCAATGTTTTCTATAAGAACTCTTTAGGTAGTTTACCTACAAAACAATTCATCCAAGAAATTATTTTGGTACCCATATTTTTATGGGTCCATAAAAATTAGTAATAATGGATTTAAGAACCCAAAATTGTATTATGGGCTTCCTATATGTAGAATATAAAGTATTAAAAAAATAAACTTTGTTTGGTCTAGGAAAACTTGATATAGTAAAAGATTTTGTAGAATTGGAACTTGTAGTAAAATCATGATTTTTGGGAAAAGAAGTAGATTTTACAGATTTAGTCATAAAATGTGTTTTTGATAAATTTCTTTGTCCAAGCTGATATCCAATTCCAGTAGTATACCTAGGATCTATCTGTTTACTAAGTAACTGAGTAAGTGTGTCTTTCCCATTGGTAAACATTTCTAGATATTTCTTCAATTGATCATTAGACATTTTTAACTCATTGTTTTCCTTTAGTTATTGAGCATTTTTCTCTCAATCAACAGTAAGTTCATATTTAACATTTTTAGAGAGTGCATGTTATTTCTTTAATGATTTATACTTATCCTTTAGTTCATTACAGGTTTGTCTATCATACTACAATATTCAAACAATTCATCATTTTCCATATTTTTAGATTCAGATTCATCTCTAGAATAATAGTCATTAAGTATAGGAGAGTTTAAGAGTACCTATGAGGTAGTTTTCATAAATAACATGTTTTCCATATCTTTTTTCTCATTCTGAGAAGAAGATGATTCACTGGATCTGTCCTCAGATGCACTCTAGGTGGCCTTCACTACTATCTTATATTTCCTATCTTTATTCTCATACTTCTTTTTTATAATTTAACTTTGGATAGTCATTTTTTTCATGTCCTATCCTCTTACATTCATAGAAAATGATTTATTATGAATTTTCAGGCCTCTTACAATCTTTTTTTCAATTTCCTTAATTGTCATATTTTCCTTTAAAGTTCTATTTCTTAAATAAATATTTCTTTCTGTAAAATTTTCTAAATATCATGGCCAGTTGGACCATTTACTCATCACTATCTGAAGTTGATTCTTCACTACTTGTGCTCTTAACAGTAGCTTGAACTTTCTCATTGTCTTTGCTTTTTGATGTGGTTGTCTTAAAGCCTACAGATTTTCTTTTAGGTTCATCCTCCTCTTCTTTGTTGAATTTTAGCTCTTCTTCACACATCATAATTTTTCTAATGAGTTCTTTGACAGGTAATTTTCTAATGTCACATGATTCTCTAATAGAGATAGAATTTCCTCTCCATCTATCAGGTAAGAATCTTAGAATCCTCATAATTTGTTCTTTGGCAGTAACATCTTTTCTCAAAAAGATCATAGTGTTCACTATTTCATTAAACCTAAGATACATGTCAGAAATAGATTCATCAGGATTCATTTTAAAATTTTCATATTTAATATTGTAAGTATTTAGTCTCATTTACTTTACACTTGTTTTTCCCTCATGGGAAATAGACAAAGTGTCCCAAATATCATGAGCATTTTTACAAGCAGAAATGTGATTAAACTCTTCATCTCCTAATGCACACTATAGAGCATTCATTTCTTTATAGTTATTTTCATATGAAGTCTTAGTAGTTTCATCCAAAGTGTTTATAGCAGTCTCAGGGATTGAATATTTACTTTCAATATGATACTAGATTTCAAATCACATGCTTTCTAAATGTAATTTTATTTTAAGCTTCCACTGAACATAATTTGTTCCATCGAAAAAAGGTTGTCTAGTTATATCAGATCCTTATAATATATTGTCTATTATATAAATTGCGAAAATATTTCAAAGAGATAAAAATTTAGAAATAATAGAAATTGTAAGATCTTTGGAATACAACTACAATAAAAGTTGAAAAATATTTAAAAAATCTTTGAAAACTGAAAATTCCAAAAACCTCTGATACCAAATGTTGGTTGGAGTAGAGTAATCAAGAGGGGGTGAATTGAGTATTTATAAAAAAATTGTTAAAATTGATTATTTGAAAATATCCCCTAATTAAAAATAAAATATAAGTCAGTTTGTAGTGAATTTATAAGAGTCCTAAATGTTCAATTAATTTCTCAAGAGATCGATTAGTTCTCAGCTATAATAATCTAAAGATAATATACCTTTTGAAATTAACTTACTAGTTCAAAATAGTTATAAAAACTTGAAAAAATAACTATCAAAGTTCAATTTAGTTTTATGAAAAATGTGATAAAAATGTATTAAAAACTAAAAGGTAAAAACACAGCAGATAAAAACAAGAGGCTCATTCTCAAGCTAAGACTTAGTCCTCTCTACTTGGTGATCACCTACCACCAAGAAGTTTAAATTAATAAAAAAAATGATCCACACCCTGGATCAGGGTTCATAATAGCACACAAGGCTTTCCAGGTCACACTTGACCTCTACCATAGTTCATCATGGGAAAATAGAAAACATGCCACACTTGACCTCTTCCACAATTCTACATGGGATACAAAAGGATAAATAGAGAGTGAGTTTGATGATATCAGGTATCCTCTAGTTATGTATAGGAGTCTATGTGTGTGTGTGTAACAGATAGATACACACACTACTCAAAAATGTAAATAAAAGAACACAATAGAGATAAGGATGTAAATAAAGTTTTAGAAGTCTCTATTTGTTATGTAGTGCAACTCTGGACTCATTTGATGTAGTGGAGTTGAATTTTGAGTCCTTTTTTGGAATTTGACTCCAAAATAGAGTGTCGTGGCCTCTGTGGTCAAGCTTCCAGGAGAATGAGATGTTCATCTTCTTTGTTTGAAAGATGTTTAGGGTAGCTCAGCAGGTTTTTCTCCACTTCTTTATCTCCTCGTATTCTCTTCCATTTAGTTCTTGGGTTTTGGAAGTATGATTTTAGATTTTCATGAGTTCTAGCATTTTCTCTTGTGTATTCCCCTTTTTTTGAATGATCCATCTTGTAATTATTTTATACTTAAAGGTCTAACTAACATGAAGATCTCCCCATGTGCATGTACCTCGTACTGTCTCCTGAATATCCTACAGATAACATTAAATAATGTCATAAACATTAATTTGTCTAAATATGACCATTATATATAAATTTGAATTAATAAATTACAAACAGTTTCTATGACTATCGGTGAGTCATAAGTATTGGGAGTCATTGGCATCGGTCTTGAAGCATCGTTCTGTCAGCATCAGTGAGTATCTATATCAGTGAGTCATTTCCATCAGTATCAGTGACTCTAGAAATTAGTGATTCGTTTGTATTATCGGTCTGTATGTTCATCGGTGAGTCATCATAGATGACTCATTTTGAACTATCGGTGTGTTTCCCATCGATCACTCTTCCATCAGTAAGTCCTTTCGGTGAGTCATCCATCAGTAAGTCCTTTGAACTAACGGTGCATCACCCATCGTTGAGTCATTCATCGGTAATTCACTTGAACTATCAGTGATTCCTGAATCAATGTCTTCTTCGATCGGTCACTTCTTCATCAATGAGTTAGCATCGGTGACTCTTTTGAACTATTGGTGTCAAGGACTCTGAAAAACTTACAAAGTGTCTGTCTTATACAGAATAGTATCAGATTAATTAAAATTCATAAATACATATAAATATACACTTGTAAATATATTGAAACATAAATATCCACAATATATTGACTTATTGAAATGTATTATACTATGTGACATAAGTTATTCATTTATAAATATTTATTGACATGATGAACAGTAATTAAAAATATAATGTATGAATTATCATGATTTGTAAAAGGGCGTGGTTTGTGATTATTAAAACAACTATCTCACAAAGGGTCCAATAGTTATTTTGAAATTTATTTAATTAATAACTTGATATTATTAATTATTTGTAGGGTTTATGTTATCTCATTGATGATAGAATTCAGGACTCTATCTGGGAGGCATGGGAGGTCTGTATGTGTGAGTGTTACTATCAGTTTTTTCACAATCTGAGGAGGACAACAATGCGAAAATTAGAGTCACATATTTTGATCAATCTTGTTGTGCCTACAGACTAGATTACATCTCATCTCAGGTATGGGATGGATTATGTTCATATTGGATGAGATCTAGTTTTCAAAGGAGAGAATCATTAGGTCAACCTAACCAAGGGAGAAAAGAGGTGACGCCTCAAGTTGGTATTCGTACATTCAGTATGCATCAACAACATATAGTCAGTAATTTTTTTAATAATTTATAAAACATTAAATGTAAATTGTTTATTTTGTAATCATATAGGTAGTTGAGTAACCCAATATTATTGAGTTTGACTTTTATATGAGGATGTACAACAATATTTTCACTGGAGAGATTAGAGGGGATCGCCTGCGTCATATTGTGGTCAGTATAATTTCTTTTTTAGTTTTAAAATTACCTTAAAATAATATTTTAACTATTTTAATTTTAAATTACAATTGAAGGAGACATATGAGGTCATGACATCTAAAAAATAGGCAGAGAGTTAGGCCGATACTGAGGATCAAACCTCCAATGCAGTAGGATTTGATGATGTAGCATGGATGCAGGCGACTCAGTATGTCTTCAAGAAAGGCCGAGTTATTAGTATTGGCTCTCGATTGTTGTCTGGGTGTTATTATAGTACCGCTACGATGTCATCATGAAGCTCTAGAGGATATCATATAGAATTATCGTCATCTTCTTCATAGTATGAGGAGAAGTTGTGAGCTCAAGGTGTGATTATAGAGACCATGTGTAGGGAGCAGGAAGAGCTCCATTGATAGCAGCAGCAGTAGAAGGAGGAGATGTGTCAATGACAAGAGCAGCAGCATGAGCAGACGATGGAGTACATGCAACATCTGACTCATGGTTTAGGGATGAAGTTTTCTCCACCATCTCATCTAGCTCCTCCAAATGACCCTTCCCCTTAGTGATTTATGTACTTTTTCTGATAAACATTTGAATGTACAATTTTTTTGTAACATTTTTATTAATTCATATATTTACATTTCTATATAGTGCGTTTTTTATATTGTTGTTAATATTTTAATTTTTATTATTTTATTATTTTATTTTATTATTATTATTATTATTATTATTATTATTATTATTTGTATACTGTTGAGAATATTGTGTTTTTTATTATTATTATTTTTTTATTTTTTATTTTTATTATATTTTATTAATTTTATTGTTTTATTATTTGTATTATTTTTGATTATTTTATTAGTTCTTTATTATTTTATTATTTTTATTTTATTAAAATTTATTAATATTATGATTTTTTAGTTTTTTAGTTTTTTTATTTTTTTAGTTTTTTGTGAAGGGTTGATCACCCCATAACAAATACTTATTTACGACGGGTACATACACCTATTTTAAAAGGGTTTTTTAAATAAACAGGATAGACTATTTGCGAAGGGATCTCTACTCATTGTAAAAAAACTATTTGTGATGGTTTTTCGCAAAAAAAAACTATTTGCAGTGTCATTTTCTACAATGGAACATTTCGACGATACCGAGTCACAAATGGCCTTTTGCAATGGGATCTCATCGCAAATACTTCAATTTTCAATTGTGTATTAATCTCAAAGAAAAAAAATGTTACAAGATATAAAGAACCAGAAAGAACAAGAAATAAGAACAAAATATACAAAGACTACAAGTCTCAAAATGGAAAAAAAAAACAAAAGACCCAAAATGATACTTACAGTGTCAAATGCATAAAGTTCTAGATATCCTGATCTCCTCAAGATGGAAGTCGATCACGATCAACGTTCCTAGATGTCACTTCTTTCTCCTCTCTGTGCTAGCAAAACTATCACAGGGAATGGTCTCACATATTCTACCTTGTAAGGATGTCAACTCCACCATATTACCGGAAATAATATGGATCCAGGGGGAGAAACATACTGGGATAGATCCTCATTAAATCACGACCGGCAAGTTTGGATTTTGCTGAAGGAAGACTGAGAGTAGAGCCACACGAGAGTGGGAGAGAGAAAATGAATCCATCCAGATGAAGTGATTGGGGGTGCAGGGGTCATCACTCCCCTAACACCGACACAACCTTGAAACCACACACCCAATCATGGGATGCCACACACAGGTCACCAAAACAGAAACTAAGTGCCTCGAATAATAATTAGGACACACGGACTGATTGGATAAAAGGATTGGCAAACAATGATCAATGGTCAGGAAAGCAAAGAAATGTGTGTGGATCGCCATGGTAGAAAGCACACATAGGCAGAAATCTAACCGAAGTCCATTCCCTAAATAAGGAGGCCCACATAGGATGAGAAACCCAAACACAAATTAGTGGACCAACATTATATAAATTGATCATTTTAAATAAACAAATAATTTTTCATGCATGGATTGTCAAATAAATGGTATAATTGAACATGAAATATTTTCAAATGGAAAAACAACTAAAAGGAATGCCACATTTCAAAAAAGGTAGTGTTGTATACAATATGATGATCATGTCATGTCTCTATACAAAATGGTAGACAATACATGGAAACATAAATCCAGTATAATACATTTATCAAAATGAAAAAAGACCAAAAAGGAACTATCTCCAGCTAGCATCATAAGCATATCTCAGTCCTATACTCCCCTTATCCTATGAAATGATCAAATCAAGCATCATGTAGTGGGTTCTTTCCCTATACCCTACCTATATCCATGAAGTCTATCTGGGTACCCAACGGTGGCCCAAACAGGGTGTGAGATATCACTCAGTTGGCCACCACCAATAGTGTCTATAACATGTCCAGTATTTTTATAAATAATGAAGCAGTGTGCAGTATATCATAGGTATAATAGTAATAAAATTAAATTGAAAATTTTAGATGTGATCCTATCTAGAAAAACATGGATCCCAGTGAAAAATAGTCAAGAATGCATAATCAAGGGTATTTGTAATCAAATAAACATATTAGGGCTATATTTAAATCATAATAAAACATCCACAATGGCCCTTGCTTTGTAATCAAGTGTCATACCCCAAGGGCCATATCCATGGTATTAAGACCATGGCATCCTCAATGGCCTATGTTGTGAAATAAAGTGTTAGTCTTAAAAGGGATCAATATAAGGTGTAAATTACCAAGGGATCCTCAGTGAGTCCATGGAGCATCTTGATGGAAACTCAATAAATAATTGGGTGGAGCCTAAGGAGAATGTCCACATAGCATGTCCAAGGAGAGTATAAGGAAGCTGGATCCATGGAGTAGCTGTTTCCTTGTCATCCATAATAAACTGGATCCATGGAGTAGAAATGTATAGGAAATCCTATGGAATCAGGATCCTAGTAGTATAAATGTCCAAGGAATCCATTACCACAATATTGATCCGCGGAGTAGAAATATCCATGGCATTGAATGGAATTAGGATCCAAGGAGTATAATTGTCCAAGTAATCCATTATTATTGTCATTTTATCATCTCAATATATAAGTCATTTCATAATTATAAAAAAGATATGAGTTTATTCAACCCATTCAAAATTTTACATACAATCCATTTAATCATTTAAAGTATTTCATAACATGTCATCACATGGAAAGGTGGAACAAACCATCTCCTTTAATTTTTTCAATTATCATTATGGATCCCACTAAAATTGGTGATCTCACACACACCCAATGAGGTGGTATAACATGGGGAAGATACGTGAACACACCCTAGGGGTGGTCCAGGTTGAGGTAAATGGCCTATAAACATATAATGGAACTAGTGGGAAACCAAAACATATCCCAAAAAATTTAATCAAGACACTCATTTAATTTTAGGGGAAATGTTAGAAGGCCCGACATGCAGCACAACGAAAAAAGTGTATATAAAACACTAAACCTTAAGGGAAAGGTATAGACCACCTACCATATACCCATGGTAGAACAATCATCTAGTATCTACCTCTAACTTGGTCTATATGAGGAGAAAAAGTAAGAATGGATGAAACCACTGAAAATAGAGAATATTAACATGCACCTAAATAAATCTGTTGATAAAAATATAAATGAAGAAAGTTTCAAGATGAATGAACTCACTGGCATGGATCCAATGAGACAAACGACTCTTCAATCGGATGTCGTATGGAGAAAACACACTAAATACTCTGTTAGGATTTAATAACTCTTACGAGAGGAGGAGATCCATTAGAGAAAAGAAGAAGGAAGTATAGGTTTAGTTTATTATAATTTTAAGGGAAATTTGGTCATTTAACCCAAAAACACTGGATCCCACGATTTGGTTGTACAATTGGCCAAATAATGTGTCAATCATGCACCTCTCACTATCTTAATAGGGAAATCACATGGTTCATATACATGATTTTGAATACCATGAGAAAACCATGCTACATGCCACTATACAAGACTCCCATTGCATGGTCATGGTGCATGGTTAGACAAACCGTACACCGAACATGCGCTTAGACTTTGCTAAAAAATTTAGGTTCTCACACATGGGTGTGTGGCCCTAGGCACACAATTAGGACGAACCATGAACCCTATTCTATCTTCAAAAATTATCAACATGGTTATTACTAACCTTGATCCTTGGCGGCATGGTTTCTACTAACCATGCGACCGATATTACTTTTCCAAAAACTGAGTCTATGGACTCCGAACAAGCCCCATAAACCCCCAAAACTCCCATGATCCCATTTCACACTCACATTAGTTCAAAACTAAAGAGTTATACTGAAACTAAAAAGATTCATACATCATAGAAAAATCCTTGATCTTACAATCTTTCTTTTTTTAGGCAATTCTTCCTTGAATTTCCCTTCCAAAGGTGGTTAAGAATTGTCTACGAATAACTCTGGCCACTAAGCACATACATCGACCCCCCCATACTTGAAGAACTATTTGACCTCAGAGAGCATTCATGCTTTGATTAATAATATGTATTGGATGCTGCTCAAAGTACACATCTACCTATAACTTAACCTCATCCGACCAAAGATTATGAGATGAATCTGAGTAATAATGAAACAGCTGAAGATGTTTTAAAAAGAATTGTTAATTTTTAATCTGGAATTTTTTAATGTAGTTTAAAAATGATTCATTAAAATTTAATTGTGATTTTCAAAATATGATTCAAATAGGCCAATTAAAAAATGAATTAGATTTTTTTTGAAATTTATTTTAAATATTTTAATTTAATCTAAAAAATTACAGCACTTAAAACATGATTTTTTGATTCGTGTGAGGGGTATCTACTGTTCCCATGACCTTCTATTGTGATGCCAACTTTCTTCCATGACACTGATATTGTGCCTGCTATCATGAGAAATAAGAAGAAAATTTCAATCGTGAAGAGAAGTGAGCCTGCATCCTTGCCTATCCACCACACTTATGTGGATACATAGCCGAGCTCATCTGTGAAGAGATATTAGAGCATCCTAGCCAGACTTGTCTGGAGTATTGGGGTTCAGCCCGCATGTGGGTGTTTCCATTTTTGAGATAAGATTTGTTTTTTGGAAATTCGAGATTCTTCCGCTGTGTATCTGCCAACATGAGATTCAGGTGATATCTCAAGATATATTTTTTGAGATATTTTTATATTTCCTCACTACAACATAATCGCCGTTTAGCGGCGGTTTTTTTGCGTTTAGTGGCAGTTTAAACCGCCGCTACTTTGTTTGGCGGCAGTTTACAGAAACCGCCGCGAAATTGGGCATCGCCAATATATTAGCAGCGGTTATTTGCGTTTAGTGGCGGTTTCAGTAAATCGTCATAGATGCCTTATTTCGTGGCGGTTTTTCTGAATTTAGCGGTAGTTTTACGAGCCCTAGAGACAACTTTATTCGTGGCGGTTACAATCGCCGCGAATAAACTCAAATTCCATTGGCCATAAAACTGCCGCTAAAGTCACGGTAACTGCCACGGAATGAGACAGCCACGATACTCCTATTTAGCGGCGGTTTTCACTATTTAGCGGCGGTGTAAACCGCTGTGAAACCGCCACGAATATGCATGTAGCGGCGGTTAAAACCGCTGTGAAAAGCTACCCAGAATAAAAAAAATAATTCTTTGCTTCTGTTGCACCACTGCCCTGAAAAAAAACAATATGTTCATATACATATAGATAATCAAAAAGTATCCCAACCTATAGTTTTCAACCAAACAATGAACAACCCAATAGTAACACTTTTGTTGCTACCGCTATATGCAAACCCACACAACAGATACTTCCATAGAATAATCTAGCCACTTTTTATTTAACCACATTCTATTCATTTATTCAAGGGATTCAAATTATAAATTCCATTACTACCAAAAAATTAAATCCCTAACCAACTCAAAAATGAATGAAAACCATTCTTGTAGTCCCACTGCACAACACTACCAATGCCACATTGCAGTCCCCATACAGAAGCATGTCTGATGGAAACAATACAACCAAAGGTAGTTCAACTGCCTACAAGTTCTTCCATTCAAAAATCAATCCCACAAACATAGATAGAACTGTCGCTTCAATTCATAAACATTCCACATAAACCATAAAACCCAACCATAACACACATTACATGACCACACCCATCAAACAGGGGTAAATTCAAATTTATCCAACACTGTTCTTGAATTACATTTAATTACTGGGGTATCACATAATGGTTCTTATTCCTCGAGCATCCATTTAATTAACCATGTGTACATTATTAATCAGTTTCCACATTAAAAAAAATTTCCCCAGCATTATAACCAATAAAAATATTAATAGTGTGTAAGAAAAGACCACCAATTTCCATGATTTTTATAAGGCACACATCCACAACAAGTCAGAACAATAAAAAAAAGATAACAAGTAGAAATAGTAAATTTACTATAACCCCTTCAATGAATTTTTATCATCATGCTCAATAAATTATTCCTTATGTTAAATAATATATTTCAGTCGTATCCACATAGAACATTACTAAACCTACCATGCAAGATGCTCATAGGAACTGAAATGAAGGAAATCCTTACTTGGATGATCAAAGGATCGAAGTTCCTACTTGAATAAAGAGCATGATATCACGTGAGGAGTAAGGAATAACTCCAAGGAACTACATGAAAGTAGAACAGGGTGGGGGAAGGTCTCTTCTAAGGAGGAAGGACTCTTTCCACACCTTGGGAGAAGGAAAAGAATCCACTGGAAATTAGAGGATCTTGGCTTAAGAATGAGTGAGATCCTAATAACAAGGGATATAATTTCAATGTGCTGGATAAAATAGATCATGGATTGACCATGATATTTGAATATCTCAAATCCCCGAGGAAATTTTGAAATTAAATATATAAAAAATATCCTTCAAAAAACTCTTAAAAACACCCAAACATAGCATCAAACTTGGTTTTTTGAAAACATATAACAATAAAATTAGAGAGATGACTTCAAAATACTTGAAATACGTGTTGTGGTCAACACCACGTATCGTTAATTTGGTTTTCCAAATTTAAGGGTGATTACGGTTTGGAGAAACAATAATTCTCCTTGAATACATTGGAAAAGGATTTAAGCAAAGTCAAACTCAATAGGTAACATATTTTTTGTTAAATGAAAATCATAAGGGAGAGACTGGGATGTATGGGGAAAACATGAAATGAATCACCGATGGGTGGATCATTGATACCCTATCACCGATGCCATGATATTGTCACCCTGGCACCAACACCCTAGTATCGATGCCCTAGAACTGATTCCATGTGAGCAACACCCTTGTACTGATGCCCTGGAACCGACACCATGGCACTGACACTGACGCCCATGACTCATCGACACTGACACCCTTGACTCACCGACACCAAATCCCTGAGTCACTGATAGGATGATTCACTGAAAACCTGACTCATTGACAGGCTGACTCATGGATAGTTAAAAACTATATTTTTGAAAAACTCCTAGAATGAGTGAAAAACATCCCCTAGAACACCCTAATCACTGAAGTTTCACAATGTAATTAATCTAAGAGGTTTACTCCATTACATCATATAGCTCTCAAAAAATCCTCACCCTATAGAATGCAAAACTACTCAAGAAGAGAGGGGTCCGAACAACCACCCTGTAACATAACTATCAGGTATAAACCACCATGATTTGTTCTAAAGCTGGAATAAAAACCTCGACATCCCAGAACCCCTCCTCAATAGTTATCTTTCTCCAAAACAATTGTGTAATCCCCAAGGCCCCACACTACACCTAACAACCATGTAATCACATATGGTCACACCATCTAGACACATGGATTAGAGAGCTCCTTCCTCCATTTCAAGATATAACATATCTTATTGCAAAACAAGGTCAGATATCACTTCAATGAAAATTAAAAAATTAAAACATCAAAGTAATGCTCATAACATCAAATCAATACAGATTAGTGTACTGGGAATGCATATTCGCTTCTCACTCCCTAGTAATCTCCTCGTGGAAAAAAATTCATCCACAACACGTGATCCAAATGAATCATCCATCCATAGATCACTTTATCCTTATGATCCTCGATTATTAACAGTTTTTCAATGAACATTGCATCATTCTCAAAATCCATCTCTCCCAAGTATCAGACGTGAGATGTATCATGTAGATACTGATAGATCTAGGTGTCTTGGAAAACATCATGGATCCTCCCCAAATGAGTTGTAAATTCCAGCTGATATGCCACCACACCAACTCGCCCAAACACTTAGAAAGGTATAATGAACATGAAAGAGAGATTTCTCACCTTACTAAACCTTTTATACCTAGAGCTGCATTCATCATATCTTGTATGATATCAAAATTATCTATTGTGCTCTACACTAACTCTGGGCCAAGAACACCTGCCTTCCCAATGCCTATCTAGAACAATGCTTAACAACACGACCTTCCATAAAATTCATAAAATGGACATTCTAATTGTATAGTGATAACTATTGTTGTATAAAACTCTACTACATGAAACTGTTTCACCCACATCAACAATGGGTTTAACTTCTAGTCATCCAAAATCTCGACTACCAATTCAAACACGGACCTAAATGGAATGATATATACCACACTCGAGAAATGAAGACATAAAAAGAAACATCAGAAATCAATAAAATTCATAAAAAGAAACATTAGAAATCAAGTAAATTTTAGGACATGATAATGTGTGGTGGAAACTATGTGCCGCAAATGTTACATATACAAACCAACTGTTTCCATTTTTTTTCAACACATCCACAATACAACTACTCAGGGTCCGATGATGCATCGCCACCCTCTCCACCTTCATTTCCACTTTGTGTTTTCACCTATAAGAACATTATATTGAAAATTTAATACGGTTACATATTTATATTAAAACTTAAAACCAATGAATGTTAGAAAACTAAATGATTTTAATTTTCTATGATTTACCTGCATACCACCAATCGATGCACTCCCACTGGGGGAATATTTGCTCATCTGTTGACGTATTTCAGTCAGCTCTTTCTACAATACAAATATTTGATCCCCCTGCTGGTGAACTATGTTTCATAAAGAAACAATCTCCTACTTAGCATCTCCAGGTATGGGCTGACTAAAGTCAAGAGTATATGCAGCAGCTATCCCCGGTGGCCTGCTAAAAACCTCAGATGGAACGGGTCCCAAAACCATCCTGTGCACTCTCCCAGGATGCTCCTTCCCAAGGACTTTAGCAACCGGGTCATCCTGGGAGACAGAGTAGGAATGCGCAGGATTGGTATCTCATAGTTCTTTAATTTTGACCTATAAATCAAATATCAATATATATTAACATAGTAAAAACTGATAATAAGTTATTATGATAAAAACTTGACTTCATACCCCAACTTTTTTAGCAGGATCATTAACAAAACATCCATCTGATTTCTTGTGAACATCCAACCATAGTTCAGTTCTGGATGCTTCATGGCCTAAACTATGTGACTGCATTAATCAAAGATAAATCAACAATTAAATATATTAAACAGATAATATTTTCTTATAAATATTTAAACTAATTAAAATATTACCAATTTCGTTCGACTTCTAGAAAAACTTTTTGAACCCGCAGTGTGCGGGATGACTTGCTTCGCTCGGTTTGACGCATTATGTCTTGATAGATCTTGAAATAAATAAAATGCAATTTAATACTGATGTATTGAATGTCATGTCCTTTTCATATACATGTATAAATGTAAAATGAGGATAATATAATAATATATATATTTCAATACCATCCGCTTCTGATCCCGATGCCTATCAACAAACACTTTCCACTGCTCTTTCGGTACCCCACTGGGTAGCTTCTCATACATTTGCAGCGCGGTCAACGAAGCATCGTTGACATCACACCACAATCTCCATTTAAAATCTTTCCACTTCTTACCTAGATTTTTCAACGTCTACTTTCATGCTATCACATCAGCAACGGTAAAGTGGAAGAACATCTGTATATATAAATTCATTTTGAACATATTAGTAATATGACATTCAATTAAACCATAATGTAAAAAAAATTACCTTGATTTGAGAATCAAACACTTCATTTTTCCAGCTTGGAGGCATATGTCTCCAATCGTCAAATGAAATGGGAAGGGAAATGGGCTCCGCTGCCAGCTGGCCTAGAATCTGGCCATGTAACCCCGCGGCATCATTCGTAGGGACCCCGTAAGAATCAAATGGCACAACAATCTTCTTGCCATTCAGATTCCAAACATATGAACTTTTTATGTTTTTCCCCACGGTTGCATTTTTTCATCTTCAATGAGAAAACAATTAGTATAAACAAAATGCAATAAATTTATTTAATTAAAATTTGTACCTATGATAGTGACACTCCAGTATGTCCGGGATGAAATGGAAGGGGCGCGTCGCTGCCCCACTGTTGAGGCTCCTGAAGGGGGAGTCGACGACTCAGCCTCTACTGGGACATCCACAGATGGTGTGAGAGATGGTGCGGGGGAGATGGTGTAGGGGTGTAAGCATCTGGTGCCTTACATGTCATGGGGAGGGAGCCAGATGGATAGTCATCTGTCGCAGAACTGGATGAAATAATGTACCTCTTCTTCCTTGGCATTCCTATCATTTAATCAAATAAAATTAAGTTCAGAATATATATTTCAAAAAAATTATGCAGAAAAAAAAATTAAAAATGATAACATATGGAGTACTAATAGACAAAATATATATATAAATGATAATGAATGACTGCAGAAATGAAACAATTGGTTTCTAAATAAATAAATAATTGTACATACAATCATTTTCCCCTTCAATCATGTCGGTTTTCTGCTCCATTGCTTCATCCACTTCATTCATCCTTGCTAGACTAATATTTTCAATATCATGATGGACAAATAATTTTGCTTCCTGTTGCTGATTAAATTCAATTTCAGAGGTCAAATTTTCCACTTCATCACTCATATCATACAAATCTCTTTGAATTACGTGAGAAACTACACTCTACCCTTCATTGGCAACATCATTCACATAATATACCATTTTTTCTTGTGATGCTAAGATATATGGATCATGCAGTTCACGATCACCAACATCCATCAAGCGAGAGAAGTTCACAAAAGTAAATTGCAAGGAATCTTTTTTAACACCTCTAGTAATATCGACCCATTTTCATTTGAATAAAACAACCGAAAAATGTCCGTGGTAGTTTAATTCAATAATACCATGCAGCTTTCCATAGTATTCCACTTTAGAAAATGTAAATATACCACTATTATGTGTTCTCAAACCCACTTCTCGATCGACTGTACGAAATCTAAAGCCATTCACATTATAAGCGTTGAACTTTCTAACTTATTTTAGAGGACCTCTAGTAAGAAACTTCAAATCTTCTGACACCTCTGCTCGAGTATCAGTATTCATGATCTGAAAAAAGAAATATACTTTATTAGATTTATAAAATGTATGTTCCAAACTAATATTCAAATTTATTGCAATATTTATGAACTTGCACGTCGTGCAAACCATTCTACAAGATCTTTATTAATTGCTTTTGTTATATCTTTCTCATTTTGTGTCCGGCCTCTCATTCGTCTCTTTGTTTGTATCCTCAACTCTTCAATAAATGGATCTGCAATTTCACTATTCAGCAGCACATATCTATATGCCTATAATAATTCCAATTCAGTCAGTGTCACATTTGAGGTCCTCCCAACTAATCGGCCAATATCAGGAAATATTTTGGATTTTTGATGTATTTGAGATTGAGTCGATGTGTCGTCAACACGTCCAACTTGATTAAATCTTGTCTCAATATCATCTAAGTATCAAGAACAAAAGGTAAGACACTCCTCAGCCACATAGCCTACAGCAATTGAGCCTTCTGGTTTAGCTTTATTTCTCATGTATGATTTCAAATGCCCAAGATATCTGTGAAATAAAATAAACATAATTATACATTTAATTAAGTACCAAAATTTTTTTACTTAACTGGAAAACATATAAATAAATTACCTCTCAATTGGATACATCCATCGATAATGAACGGAGCCTCCTAATTTAGCTTCCTCAACCAAATGCATAGTTAAATTCATCATTACAGTAAAAAAGGAAGGAGGAAATATCATATCCATTGCGCAAAGGGTCAATAAAAACCTCTCCTGGAGGTTGTCAAGCTGAAATGGATGTAGAGATTTCTCACATAGTTTTCTGAAAAATGTGCAGAACTGGAGTACAACAGCTGTAATTTTTTCAGGTAATAATGTACGCAATGCCAATGGTAGTGACTATTGTAACAAAATATGTGAATTGTGGCTTTTCAATCCATGTAACTTACGATTCTTCAAGTCAACACACCTCAAGATGTTACTTGAATATCCATCAAATACCTTAACATTCTTTAACATTATAAGGAATGTATCTTTGTCCCTATTTTTCATTGCAAAAATTGCTGGAGGATACTTTTCATTCTCATCTGGCCATAGATCGCGTTTTATGTTCATTGCTTGTAAGTCTTTGCGAGCATTGAGATGATCCTTCTACTTTCCATGCTCATTAAGAAATGTGAAAATCAAATTGTCACAGACATTCTTCTCAATATGCATCACATCAAGATTATGCCGCAACAAATTAAATTCCCAATACGGAAGTTTGAAGAATATACTTTTTTTCTTCCATTGTTGCATTCCGGTTTCAATTGACGATGCACTTCGGACCCGTTTTCTGCTATCATTCAAATGATGAACCTTCCCAAATTCTGTTTCAACATTTTCAAGTTGTGCCAATATTTCAAAACCATTTAACAACTTTGGAGGTGGTCTACGATCAATGGAACCATTAAATTTTTATCTGTTCATCTGAAATCTATGAGATGAATCGAGAAATCTTTGATGACACATGAAGCACCATTTTCTGGTGTGAGGTAGCCGTTTGGGCTCAAAATAAAAGTTACAAATAGGACAAGCCAAACCTGTGTAAGTGTTCCAACCAGATAAATTCCCAAGCCTAGGGAAGTCACTAATGGTCCACATTAAAGCAGCATGCATTTTGAACATTTGTTTAGAAGAATCATCAAATATCTCAACACTGTTGCTCCATAACTCCTGCAATTCTTCAATCAAAGGCTGCAAGTATACATCAATATCATTTCCAGGCATTTGTTTTCGAGGAATAATCATCGAAAGGATAAAAGATCTTTGTTTCATACACATCCACGGAGGCAGATTATAAGGGATCAAAACAACTGGACAAATTCTATAATTGGTACTCAAAGTCCCAAATGGGTTGAATCCATTGGCAGCCAATCGCAATCGAACATTCCTAGGATCAGCTGAGAAATTGAGATGTAATGAATCAAATGTCTTCCACGATTGGGAATCTCATGGATGTCTCATTAACCCATCATTGTTATTATCTACAGAATTCCACTTCATGTGTTCAGTGGTTTTCGATGGCATGAATAATCTTTGCAATCGAGGCTTCAAAGGAAAGTAACGCAAAACGTTTGCAGGTGTGCTCCTTTTCTTCTTCTCCAGGAAATTATGTTCATTCAGACTTCCAACATCACCCTTTTCCTACCATCTAGAAGAAGAAAATTTCTTGCAATTCTGTCTACTTAAATCTTGTCCCCAATAAAGCATACAATCATTGAGACACACATGTATTTTTTGTATAATTCAGACCAAGCTTGTTAACATGTTTTTTCATATCATAAAAATATTCTGAGATTTTTGCTTCAGGAAATGCATCACGAATAAATTTCAATATCATGGACATTGCCTTATTTGTAATTCCACATAGACATTTGATATGGTATAACTTCAGTAGAAATGAAAGCTTTGAATATTTCAAACACCCACTATACAACTCTTGATTTCCATCATCAACTAAATCATGAAACTCGTTTTCCTCAATGAATTTTTCTCTTACATTTGGCTCCACAGAATCAAGAAGAGGATCCAATGATATGTGACAATCTTGATCCGCCTGTGTTAAAGTCTCAAAAACATCACTTGTCATGTTGCAATTTGGAGCACCCTCTTCTGGTTGTTCTGATATGTTTTGATGCTGATAGTGGTGTCTTGCAGTGCCGAATGCATCATTTATAAGGTTTTTCATTTCATTTTCCATTGTTGACAAACTTGGGACCTCATTCTGTGGATTAACATCAATGCTCAATCTTTTTGTAACGTTCAATTCTCCATGCCAAATCCAACACAAATATTGACCAGGGAATTGCTTCAGTATTAAATGTTCATAAAACTCATCTCTCTTCAACCATGTTCTAAATTTACATTTAGGACATGGACATTTTATTCTCCCTTCAATGGATCGATTAGAAATTGCAAAATCTAAAAACTCATTCAAACCCTTAACATACTGAGGTGTGTTCCTCGGTAATGTGATCCAGCTTTTATCCATATATATCACAATGTGCCTACACAATAATAAAAAAAATAAAACACATAGTTACTACTAAATAGAGAAAGAGATTCATATATATGATAGTGTAAGACTGTAGAAACATAATATAATAAAGATAACCCATTGATCATAAAGTATGCATAATATAATAAAGATGATACATTGATCACATTTACCACTTACTTAGCATGCCCAGACAAACCAAACAAGTCTAGTCCCTAGGAGACAGCGCCAACACCTCATTGAGGAGTAATAAGAATATCGGGTTACACACTTATCATAACAATGGCGATCACACATTTATGTTGCCTCAAACAACACCCCATTGAAAGTGATGTCATTGAACACACCAAAGATGCACGATTTTCATACCATTAGTACAACGACATTACTAGAAATATTTATCCCTTATATGACACCCTTTGAGACATATCGCAGGCTAGCTTGGGTACCTGGATTATGAATACGTCAATGCGAACTACTAATGATTTACCTTGGTTATCCAATTTCCAATGACAGTGTCAAAAAGGTCCTTTTCTATGTCATCTTAAATTGGATCAAGGGGTGGATATGCAATTGGAAGAGTAAATTTCTTTCCTTTGGAGGGATAATAATACTTTTAAATATTGTTCTTACATCTATCCCAATTCACATGCTTTTTATTATCAAACCCCACAAAGGCACAATCACCTAACTGGAAAAAATCCCGAATTCATTTCTATGGTATGTTAATCTGGATGGATGTTTCCATTGGGCATCTTGGAAATGAATATCCAATCCAATACAGGAGGGTGGTATCAAGTTGTAGAGTGTGGTTGAAACCATGCAGTCCATGAAATCTAGATTAGCCTGGGAAGTGGTATAAAGAAACACATTATGCGACATGTTTATAAAAATAGGTATGGGGAGGACTGAACGATATGGCTATGAATAATGATAGGTTTTATAATCTATATTGATGGATAAAAGACCATCTGGATTCCGTATAAGATCATGTGCAATGGATTTTTGGATGTGGTAATATTAATCTCTAGATGCGCAACTAGGAAAGAGAATTGTAGTTCTTTCATGGATGTTTGGCTTTGAAAATATCCTTCAAAGAGGCTAGTATGCACCCCTCATTATTTTATTATATTATTATCCCTGAGTAGAAAAGTGTCTAGAAATCCATCAGGTATTTTGAGGAACCAAATTTGTGTGAGTTTGTGGGATCAATATTTGGACGGATTTGTGGACGAGACTTCATGATTCTGATCCATGATAGTGACAATAGTGATTAGTGGGCCAACAGACTTTTGTGTAAGATGATACCATAAAAATGAATTTTCTCATTGAAGGTCAAGGAATCAACCCCTATCTATGCAGAACAATATTCAGCTGAATGGGGTTTCAGTGGCATCTCGTTCTAAGTGCTGCGTAAATTCGCCGGGAGAATCAGTTGAGCATGTTTTTTCTGGGTGGATTGTGAGAGAGTTATCTGAGTTTTCATGAGATATAGTATGAATATAAATAGAGGGGTGTATTACATCTAGTATATTCCTGAATATGGGTTCCTGGATGTTGGTTAGGATTGGATAAATTTCAAGGGTCGCGGCATGGTCCTCATGGTTGTATGCTGGAACCTCTAGGAGGTTAGGAATAAGGTTATTGAAGTTATCAAACCTATTATACATTCCTTAAGGTGTGTGGTATGTCACTGTTGGTGGATCTAGGAAGGTTCATTAGTGGGGATGGACTCAATAACTTCTAGAAGGATCATACCAGCGACTTTCATGCATAGGGAAATCACAGCTGGTCTTCAAGGATGGTGGGTCTACTGGAAGGCCCCCCACATTGGGTTTAATTTTAATGAAGATTAGTCTTTTATGTCTAGAGTGGGGAGGGGTTAGACTAATTAGAGACATCATGGGATCTTTTATTCTGAGATTTAGCATCTTTTGTGGTGATTTCACATCAATAGAAGTCAAGGCAAGATCCATGGACACTAGAATTATCCTTTGAAGGAATTTAAATATTCAGATTACTGAATTTGATTTGGATTCAGCTATCTTGGTTGGTTTCTTATAAATAGAGGTTTCTATTCCATTGTTATTAATATATTTCATTAAGAACTGAAGGACATTCCTTAGATAATACATTTCTATTCATCATACATAGAGGGAGGGAAATGAAAAAACTAATTCTCTAGCCAATAATGGAATACAATATGAGATATTGATTTCATACACTAGTAAGGGTTCCTTAACCAATTATTGTAAGCTTATTTCTATAATTGATGCTCTATGTCTTTTTCATTTTCAACCCCCTTGAAATGGGATTCTTTTTACTGGGCGTGTTATTTTAACAAAAATGCAACTTTCAGTTAGTCACTAATTTTCTATCTCCCAATGATTCCATGATAAATCTACAAGGATAAGAAATATGAAATCATCATGTTTATATATAAAAAATAGATGTACATGGAAATAATGAACTAGAAGAGTGGGAAATCGATGATTCCCTATAACAAATACCTAACAAAATCACAATTCTAAAATAAATTTAAGACAACCCTTACTAAGGTTTAACTTAATATAAAATATAATTTTAGGAAAATGAATTTTTTAGGGGAAATTAAACCCTTTGCACTTGAAAACTAAAACATATATTAAATAAATGATATCCCATACATGAAACTGTAAAATTAAATCCATAATTTTGGAGTGAATTAAAAATAACACTTACGTAATAAGTTTAACCCTAAAAAATACAAAATCCATTACCTGAATATTTTAGAGTATATAAGATTTAGATTCGGACCCCCAATTGTTACTATCAAGACTGAATAATGGATTACCCATTTTAAAGTACATAATGATATAGGATTTTATAGCTAGAAAAAACTATTATTTAAATAGAGAAATAATATTGACAAGAATGATAAAGGTTGAAGTGGACGACCCAATAAAAGGAATTCATATAAATTTATCCATTTTCTTTAATAGACAACCCAACAACAAGATAAATTTTATATTATAACAATCCTCAAAGTAGATTCATCTGAAGGAACAAAAAAATTTGGATGGATTCAAAATTAAACAACTTTAACAGGGACAACGATTAAGACATATACAGACCAAACTAGAAATTTTTTTATAGTCCAAAGGAAAACCACAAAACAAAGAAAACAAATTTAAAATATTTATAATATCCACATCTGAACCTACATATGGAGACCAAAACAAAACAAGAAAATCAATAATGGAAAACAATCAATAATCAGATGGAATTTTCTATTAGAAAAATCATCATCCAAAATGAACAGTCCACAAAAAGACGAATAATAGATAGAGAGTTAGACAAGGATGGAAATGATGCGTATAACTGATATTTACAACATATTCAAATAAAAATTCTTACCAGCATAGTTCCTAAGATGACGAACCAAGCCTACCTCACACTATGTCAAAGAAAACCTGAAAAATAAACCCTTATCGAGTTCGATGTGGGTCGTGCGGGGTCTCCAGGGGTCGCGGGGGGTCGCCAAGGTCGCGGGGTCGCACGGGGTCACGGGGGGTCAGGGGAATAAGGGTTCGGGGTAGGGGGAAGGTTCGGCAGCATAAAAACATATGGAGGGTTTCGTGGTGGTTTATAATAAATAGTCGTGAATCCATTTTAGCACAAGGTTTAGCGGTGGTTTTGTGAAACCGCCGCCACAAAACCGCCGCTAAAACCTAATTTTGGTGTAGTGACTTTTCAATCAAGATATGTAGCATATGGGAGCCTATAAAAAAGGTAAGTGTCTAGTGGTGAACAAAAGAGGGTGTGCCTCAAAGATGTATCAGGTAAGGGAGACCCGGTAAGGGGTTGTCGTGTTTGCGGTGGCTCATGTCACACAAAAATGAAAACGCAATTATCTTGTACATGTGGAGATGTTCTTGGAAGGGTGTTCAAGATGCAGTCCACCATGAGAAAGAAGGGGGATGGCGATCAGCAGTAACATGTGCGGCACGTCGGCATTTAATAGGTGCAGATAATCGGTGACACAGTTGATGATTGGGCCCATGTATTGAAAGACTTCCTGATAGCGGTGATCAGGTGGCATATCCCAATTGAATATTGTAAGTACATCATGATGGAGAGATCATGAGAGATAAATCCTTCGGGTGTTGCAAGATGGTGCAAGGCTGACGCATGTTCGGGTGAAGATCTCTAAGGTAGTGATGTTTTGTCAACAGAAGGGTGACGTGTTGTCACAAATTGATCTTCTAATACATGGCGTCAGCAGGTTTTTTATCAGAGATATAGAAGAGGCATATCGGGGTATGGTTTTCACACAATTTTTCTACGCTCTCTCATTTTTAATTCAAGTTTGGGAATTACTTGGATTCTTGTATTCTCTTATTCATAGTGGATTTTTTGGAATTTCCACATGGTTTTTTAATCCTCTGCATGGGAGGGTTTTTCCATGTTAAAAATTCTACATGCTGATTTCTTTATTTTGCATATATCGCTTCCATATTTCATTGGGTTTCTCACGATATTTTTGGAAAGAAATTTTCATCTTGGAATTAGGATTCTCCCCAACAAGTGGTATTAGAGGTGATGGTTTGGGCCTACAATTTTTGGTGATAATTTTTTGGAAGCTTCGAAGAGGATCGATGGAGCGTGCATGAGAAAAAATAAGCTTTAGAAAGTAGGTGGAAGGAGGTGTTCTAGATCTTACACCTAATTCTTTTCTTTAGAATGTGTGATGAGTGAAGAAAGAATTAAAATTTGAAGAATGAGGTGATGTGCAAGGTTCTTGGGATTTTGATCAAGGGGAGAAATTTTTTCTTGCAGGTGCTCCAGATTTTGTGGTGATCATGAAATTGAGGGAACCAGATATTTTTTATTCTGGTATTGGTGGTGCAGACACTTATATAATGAAGACTTCGTCATTTGGTTTTCTTTTGCAGGGGGAGCAGTCAGGTTTCTATCAGAGCTACAAAAGGGTGTCTCATTTTTATACAGAGGATAATGGTTGGTGTGATACCAAAAAAAATTTTGGTCCAACTGAATTTATTGGATGGTATATCCATTGACGGGATGAAGGGGAGATTTTTGGGGTTCAACCCGTACATGGGTGTTTCTATTTTTGAGATATAGTTTTTTTTGGGAAATTCAAGATTCTTCCAATGTGTATCTACTAGCATGAGATTTAGGTGATATATCATGATATCTTTTTTGAGATATTTTTAGATTTCCTTTTCAATCAAGATATGTGGCATATGGGAGCCTATAAAAGGGGAAGCAGATAGTGGCGAACAAAAGAGGGTGTGCTAGCAAGATGTAGCCAGCAAGTGAGACCCAAGAAGGGGTTGTTGTATTTGTGGTGGCTCATGTGACACGACGAAGATGGCGCATTATCTTGTATGTGTGGTGATGTTCTTGGAAGGGTGTTCAAGATGCTGTCCATTGAGATTAAGAAGAGAGTTCCAGCATCAGCATTAGAATGTGTGGCACATCAGTGTTTAACAGGTGTAGAGCAGCGGCGACGTAATTGATGATCGAGGCCAGGTATCGAAAGTCTTCCTGATAGCTGTGATCAGGTGGCATGTCCTAATTAAAGATCAATGGTACATCATGATGGAAAGATTATGAGAGATAAATTCTTCGGGTGTCGCAAGATGGTGCAAGGCTGACACATGTTCAGGTGAAGATCTCCAAGGTGGTGAAGTTTCATCAACAGAAGAGTGATGTTTTGTCACATATTCATCTTCTGATACATGGCATCAACGGGATGTTTATCAGAGAGATGGAAGAGGCATATTGGGGTGTGGTTTTCACATAGGTTTTCCACGTTCTCTCATTTGTAATTCAAGTTTGGACATTACTTGGATTCTTGTATTCTTTGATTCATAATGTATTTTTTGGAATTTCCCTATGGTTTTTTAATCATCCACATGGGAGGGTTCTTCCATGTTAAAAATCCTACATGCTAATTTCTTTATTCTGCTTATATCACTTCCATATTTCATTGGGTTTCTAATGATATTTTTGGAAAGTAATTTTTGACTTGGAATCGGTATTCTCCCCAACATAGAGGATGATCAAAACTATAAAGAAGGGTATCGGCATTAAAATTTAGCTTGATATGGTATGTGGATTGATGAACTGATTTAAAGATGAAAAACTCAATTTCATATATAGGAATCTTTCACACACATGTTCGAATCGATACATCGTCAATTTTATAGACCAATTATGATAAATTTTAAACTCATGAGATGAATTGAGAAGGAACTTAACCCTCAAGAGCTGTGAGATCAAGAATTTGATCCATGCTAAACCAAAACCGGACACTGATTTTAAGTTATAATAAAGGTTGAAGCTCTCCTAACTAGGGGGAAGCTTGCATAACCGGATCAGAATCTTGACCATCGAACCTGACCAAGCCCGAGCTCCATTGAAGATGACTGAGCCATGTTCTGACCAAATATGATGACACAGGGATTGTCGAGGGTGATAAGATCAATAACACATGCTGAATATGCCTAATCTTGATCTGTTAATAGTTGTTCCCATTAAAAGTTTAAGTTTTAAATTTTTGGATTTTTTTCTTTTTTCTTTTTAAAGTGTTTTATTCATAAATAAGGATACGCGTTTCTTCCCAATACATTGGTTGTAGCATCAAAGTAGGATGCACATGTTGTTCTCAACATAATTCCACAATGGGTTCTCAACATCCATTTCACCCTCCATCCATAAGAACCTAAAATTAGAGAAACCATCTCTAGGATATTGAAGTTTGATGTAGCTAGAGCTCAAAAAAATTATAAAGGACCAGTATAAGAAATTGGATCAATTGGGCTCGAGCATGATCACTTGAAGACTAGAAGAAGGATGATCCACTGGTTAAGGATGCCTGATCCCAGACAAGAATCTAGAATCTAGTTTTTATTCAAGGTATGATTGATATTGTTATCAAAGCATGATTGAGTTATTCCATATGGAAAATTGAGGAGCAGTATTGTAGTGGAAGTATACCAGATCTGTCTCTGAGTCCAGTCCCTCATACACTATCTACTGGATGAAATTTAGAAACCAGTATGATCATACCCCCATTCCAAGTCCAAATAGAAATGATGGCTAGGTTCAACTCTAGGGCCCAACTTCACGGGCTCAATATTTCTCACTCCAGCCTATATTCATTGAGACCAATCCACCCAACATCATTTTAATTGTGACTTGATTACTCTTAAAGATTTATGGAATTCGATGGTGGGAAGATAATGATTCAACAAAAAGATTCTGGTAACGAAAATAAGAGTTGGATGCATGGAAACCATCCAAGGAAAGAACTCACTACTCAGCATTCATTTTGAGGGGAATGAAGGGAAGATTTTTCAATGGCTATAAACAGATATCTCATCCCCACTATAAAAGGATCTAAACCATATCCTTTATCCAGGTCTCGATTAACTTAGGATTTATTGAAATTATCTATATTTTAATTCTAATTCATACTATATTCTCTATTAATTATGTTTCACTTCTCTTCTCCCTCAATTTCTTCATGTTTCTCACCTCTGTGGTGTCCCAGTGATCTCAGTATTCATGATCATGGAGAACTAACCCATTTTGGGTGGCCCAAGGGAAATCACAATGGAATTATTAAATTTATTCATTTATTTCTCAATATATCTCCTCTCTGATTCTAGTTTGATAGTGGAGTTGGAGTGTGGAGGAGACGATTATCACTCTAAATTCCATTAATAGTGTTTCACTCTTCCAACTGTTACACATCAATGTCTCCCTATATTCAAGCCACACTTCATATCAGTGGATTCATGTGGTTCAGAATGAATAATTGTATGTGATTTCTATCAGATCTGTTATTAAGTTCATTCACTTTATTGAGTAATGTTCTAACCCATTCACTAAGGAGAACACATGGAATTATTAGTCTGTTTAAGGATCTATTGAGTAGATTAGTGATTCCATGAAAAAGGAAATAGTGTATGTTGAGTAGTTAAATGATATTGAACTTGCTCATTAAATTATATGATTTTGAACAAAAGTAAATAAATATAGATTGCATTGGAATTAATCCTTAAGACCATATTTATTTCTCACATTCATTTTGTGCACATCTACATTTTCACTTTACTTTTCTTTTTGTATCCATCAAAAACAACCCCTATCATTGCTCTCATGCTTTCAAAACATTAAAAATAAAAACAAAGAAACATAAGTGATAGGATAGTGAATAATTGGACCACATAAAATCCTTGGGAAATGGCATTTGTTAGCTTTATGATGCATTACAAGTTTTTAATAAAAATTATGTTTAATTGTGGAACGCAACAACCACGTGATCATAATACATAATTTTGGACATCAAAGAATGTTCTCAAGGGATTTTCCAAGACACTTTACTAATATGGGGAAATGTCATGAACCAACCCAGGCTAACCCTGAACCGATCACTTGGGTCGGTCCATGACATGGCCCGAGAGGCATTCCCAATCCTCTCGGGCTGGCGACAAACACCAGGGCATCAAAAGAGAGCAAGAGGGAGTGATTTCTCCCAATGAAAATAAATAAAGCAGCAGAAAGAAAATATAACAACACAAAGTAAATAAACAACACAAAAAGAAAGAACGGCCAACAACAAAAAACTAACCTAACCACGATCAAAACTCCTCGCAACCCCAAGAGTCGCTCAACAAACCATAACCAACTCTCAACCACAGCGAGAAAGCTCGAGTCAACCTGCAATAGAAACTAAAAATAGGAAAACACTATAGGTGTGAGTATTAAAACTCAATAGGTAGGCCTGACTAATTCTCTTCCCAATAAACATACAATTAAATAAAAAAATTATCAATTCCAAGTTTGAGATAAATTATATAAAATATTGGTTTCCACACACACTTTCATTTCTAAAACATGTAACAGTCCATTTCCTTTTCTAATTTATAAAAAAGTTTAATGTTTGAAAGAAACAGGTGTATTGAATTTTAAAACATTTTTGTGAACAATTTAGAAATCCAAATTTTGGTTGTTAGTCAAAAGTAAAACCACACACAACACACACTAAGGGCAATGGAAAAAGTGGCACAAAGAGGCCAGCAACTGAACTAGACCTCTCAATCATCCACCACATATAAATAAGCACTAAAAGAAAACATGGGTTGAACCTAGAAGCTTGTGAACAATCCAGAACGTACTATACATGTGACTCATCACTAGTGGAAAAAATGTTTAACACGTAGGAATTTTTCATGTCAATTCTATATAACTGACGTGAAAAGCTATAAAAATCGATTTATCACATCGATTATTTTATAATCGATGTGATAAATCGATAGGAATCCATTTTTTACATTGGTTATAAAATAACAAATGTAAAATATACCGAGATTATATTTATCACATCAGTTATAAAATAACCGTCATGATAACAAAAATCTCGGAAATTTATCACATCAGTTAAAGCACCATTTATCACGTTGATTATAAAATAGTCGATGTGATAAATTCTTTTCTACATCGGTTATTAAATAACTGACGTTATAAACATAAAAAAATAGTTTATCACATCGGTTATAAAATAACCGACGTGATAAACCTTTTAAATGATTTATTACACCTCGTATTCAGTCATTCTGTTTTCTTCGATCTGGTGACCTGTTACTCATCTCTCCCATGTGGAAAACCTAGAAAGGATTCTTCAAAGTTGTTACATCCATCCTCATTTTTCCAACATCATTCATCGTCTTTATTAACACCAGATCTATTAGGTCGACTCGCAACACTCAAGTAAGCTTCACACGGCTCGGTTTCAGTTTTTATTTGTCACAATGCCCTAAACTAATTTTTTGAGATGTTATTTTTCTATCTTTGTTCTTGCAATCATGGTAAGTTTCATAGTGTTCATTTATACCATGCTAAATTCTTTTCTGTTAAAAGAAACCATGGAAGTGATATCATGCAACTTTATGATTTTTGTGTGTTCCATCATGTGTGTGTGTGCATACAGGGGGTGTCAAAGGGGGTGGGGGATGTCTAGAGGGGTGGGTGATATCCAGGGGTTGGGGGCTATCTAGGGGGGTGGGGGTGTCCAGGGGGTGTCAAAGGGGGTGGGGGTGGTGTCCAGGGGGGTGTGGGGCTGTCCAAGGGGGTTGGGGTGTCCAAGGGGTGGGGTGGTGTCTAGGGGGTGTGGGGGTTGTCCAAGGGGGTAGGGGTGTCCAAGGGGTGGGGGTGGTTTCCAGGGGGTGAGTGGGTTGTCCAAGGGGGTAGGGGTAGGGGGTGTCCAGGGGGGTGAGGGTTTCCAAGGGGGATAGGGGGTTGTCTAGAGGGGTGGGGGCTGTCTAGGGGGTGGGGGATGTCCAGAGGGGTGGGGGTGTCTAGGGGGTGTCAAAGGGGGTGGGGGTGGTGTCAATGGGGGTGTGGGGGCTGTCCAGGGGGGTTGGGGTGTCCAAGGAGGTAGGGGTGGTGTCCAGGGGGTGAGGTGTAAGGACCCGACCCCAGTTGCCCAGAGCCGATGCCTTATTTGATTACTTTGGCATATATACAAGTAATAAGAATCCCTAAGGACCAAGTAGTTTAGTATTATTGGAAACAGGATACATACATAAGTTCAACTTTACATAAGGAAAGGAAAAAACAACACTAAATTATTCCACTAGCAATATCATGTCTCCTAGATTATGCTTGCATGTCATTCATAATTTACTTCTTCATGTCCTGAGAAAAATGAAACATAAGAAAGGGGTGAGCTCAAATGCTCAGTAAGAGTAAGCAATACAGCGGAAGATAGAATAAAAATAAGACATGGTGAATAATTTAAAACACATTCCTTTAATAATGACCTTGAATATATTGTGGAAGAAATATGAGATGAGTAAATAATGCCATAATAAAACATAATCATGGGTATTCTAATAGTCTAATAACCACATGAAATTCAAATACTATCATCATAATGAGGGAATTTCATATACCAGACATCATAACCATACCGTTCAGGCCTCATGCTAGGACCATAAATAATCATTTTGTCAAGGCCTCATGCCAAGACCATAGTTTGTCTCATGAGACCTACCGATGCATCGAGGGGATATAGCGGGCCCCACCCATCACATATTAAGTCCAATGCATTATTCATATGAGTGGGGATAAACATAATCAACATATACATTCATATTGAAACTATCATATGAGATGTAACTAACTTACCCCAATCATTAAACATAAAACACTAACCATTCCGAGTAATATAGAGGAAGGTTTTAGGGTAGTTCATCCACAATAGAGTTATTCATAAACCATTAAATAAAATATGGTAGATGAATTCATAAATTATTAAACCCAATAATACATAAGAAACAACAAGAGTGTTGAATCAAATAAAAATACTCTTATAAAATCATTTATCAATCTTGAGATAAATACTCTTTTATTTAAAAAGAATAGTTCTTTTGGAAAAATATTTGTATAAAAATAGAAGTGAATTAAGATATTATTTTCATAATAAAATTATTTATTTTATAAATATAATGGTTTCCAAAAATAGATTAGATATTACCCTTGAAAATAGGTAAGAAGTTGAGATATTCCCTTGAATCGGTTTTGTATTTTGAAATCAATTTTAAAAGTTCCTTTTAAAACGTGTAACTATCCATAAAATAAGGAAGGATTATGGTTGGTATAAATATATATAATACCCAAACAGAATTTATTGGTGGTACATAAGAATACATAAGAATTTTATTGAGGTAATTAGACAATGAAAGTAACCCGAAGGAAAATGGAAGTTCGGGTGGAAAAACCCTTACCTTAACTCCGAATGCGTTACTCTCTCAAACTTAAGCTCCTGGAATATGAAATTATAATTATTAATAAATTATTTAAGAACCTATTATATATGTATTTAGTTTATCATAATTATGGTTAGTTCATTTATGTTCTTATTGATAAGTTATTGTATTGAATTTCGTCGCTCCGGAGTGTTCATTTTCTTTATTTTCATCTTCGGTTCACTTGTTTTTAAGTATTTGGAATGGATGTAAATATACATAATTAAAATTATATATTATTTATGAAAATAAATAATTTTTATTGGTCATTTATATAACTTGGTTACATGGAAAGAAGATGAATTATTATATAGAACATCAATGATAATTGTTTCGATTAATTTGTGGGTTTTGATTACAACGAACTCATTTTTATTTATAACTTAATACCATTTTTACAAAGGGATTACAGAATCTTAAATAGGTTATATTATATATAATAATCTGGTTAAACCATAACAAGAATGGTTTCATGACCATAATTGAGAATGATAATAGAAATCAAAAGTCCACCATCCTTGAATGTGGAAAATTGACACATCTCGGATGGTGTTCTTGCTACTAGTATAAAAGAAGGTAAAAAGGGGAAGATGATGATAAAATATTCCACTATCATGAAAAAATTAAAGTACATATAAGTTACTGGATTCATCACAAAATTTGGATAAGGAGAGGTAACAGAAAAAGAAAACAAGTGAACTTGAAAGGAAAGACAAAGAATTGAAAAAAGGAATTTACCTCTTAAACCAAACTTTCTTGAGAACCTCCTTAAGGAGAGGTTTTGGTATTTTTATGAGACCAAGGCTTGATGTACGTGGGTTAAGAGGTTGGGAAGGTATTTGGACAGAATTTGGAGAAGGCGCAAGGCTTTAGAGGAGTGAATGGAAGGGGGAGTGAGAGGGGGTTTTTATAGTGGAGGAGAGAGGGGATTTCTTAATATAAAATTAATTAATTTATTATTTCCCCACAAGACAAGGAATAGTGAGTATTACATGACCAAGAATAGTAATTTTATTATGTGAACCCGAACCAATTGGGCTTACATCAGTAGAACATCAAGCATGACTCTATAATTATCTTATTTAGCTTATTTTGTAAATTATGGTATTTCTCTATTCATCAAAAATTCAAGTATTTCAGAAAAATCCCAAAAATTTACCCCAACCATTTTTTGATGTGTAGAATCCAAAAATGAAGTCCATTTTTCAAAAATAATTTTCTAAATATTATTAATTTAATATTTAATTAAAATCATAATTTATTCTAAAAACAAGAGTTTTAAAACATTTGTTTACTTATTTTAAAACATAGATATATCGTACTTACACTTGAATATTATTTATATAATATCATAAGTAATATTACTATTCATTAGGGTATATCACTATTCATAAGGGTATGTTACTATTCATAAGGGTAGGTTACTATTCACCAAAAATTAAGTTTTCTTTATTGGACTCTAAATAACTTACTGATCGCAACTTTTTATGTCGGATTTTTGAAATTCACATCACAGAAGTGACAAACTTATGTTTTAAGGGTCACATAGCACTTAGTAGTTAATTATGTTGTGATTATGACATATTTATAGGAAAGGAATTTCCTAAAAAAAATTGGTTCGTTACATGAGGGGGTTGTCCAAGGGGGTAGGGGTGTCCAGGGGGTGGGGGTGGTGTCTAGGGGGGTGAGTGGGCTATCCAAGGGGGTCGGGGTGTCCAGGGGTGGGGGCTATCTAGAGGGGTAGGGGCTGTCTAGGGGTGGGGGTGGTGTCCAGGGGAGTAAGTGGGCTGTCCAAGGGGGTGGGGGTGTCCGAGGGGTGGGGGTGTCCAGGGGGTGTCAAAGGGGATGGGGTGGTGTCCAGGGAGGTGTGGGGGATGTCCAAGGGGGTTGGGTGTCTAAGGGGATGGGAGGGTGGTGTCCAGGGGGTGAGGGGGATGTCCAAGGGGGTAGGGGTGTCCATGGGGGTGGGGGTGGTGTCCAGGGGGTGAGTGGGCTGTCCAAGGGGGTAGGGGTGTCCAAGGGGGTGAGGGGTGTCCAGGGGGGTGGGGTGTCCAGGGGGTGGGGGTTGTCTAGAGGGATAGGGGTTGTCCAGGGGGTGGGGGCTGTCCAGAGGGGCGGGGTGTCCAGGGGGTGTCAAAGGGGGTGGGGGTGGTGTTCAGGGGGTGCGGGGGCTGTCCAAGTGGGGTGGGGGTGTCTAGGGGTGGGGGTTCTCTAGAGGGGTGGGGGATGTCCAGGGGGTGGGGGTTGTCCATAGGGGTGGGGGTGTCTAGGGGGTGTCAAAGGGGGTTGGGGGTGGTGTCTGGGGGGTGTGGGGGTTGTCCAAGGGGGTTGGGTGTCCAAGGGGTGGGGGTGGTGTCCAGGAGGTGAGGGGTCTATCCAAGGGGGTAGGGGTGTCCAGGGGGTGGGGGTGGTGTCCAGGGGGTGAGAGGGCTGTCCAAGGGGGTAGGGGGCTGTCTAGAGGGTGGGGGTTGTCCATAGGGGTGGGGGTGCTGTTTAGGGGGTGGGGGCTGTCCAGGGGGTGGTTGTGTCCAGGGGGTGTCCAAGGGGGTGGGGGTGGTGTCCAATGGGGTAGGGGTTGGACAGCCCCCTCACCCCCTGGACACCACTCCCCCACCCCCTAGACACCGCTCATCCCCATAGATAGCCCCCCACCCCCTGGACAGGCCCCCACCCCTGGACACCCTTCCCACCCCCTGGACACCCTGGACAGCCCCTACCCCCATGGATAGCCCCCCTGTATAGCCCCCAACCCCCTTGGACACCCTCTTGGTATATATATATATAACCCAATGGTTTCATTGAAACCGTTGGAATATTTTAACTTCAGGTAGTCTATACCAATGGTTCCTGTAGAATCGTTGGTATACGGCTATTGCAACGACCATCATGCCAATGGTGTGTGAAATCGTTGGGTACCCCAATGGTTTCAGGGGTTATCCCAATGATTTAAAATCGTTGGGATATGTGTTATTTTTAGTAGTGAGTGTATACATATTTTAATATTTATACTTCATATTTCTTTTTTACAAAAGGGAGAATTTGGTATCCAGTTGCACCAGGATGTATTATTTGTGTACCTTAAGAAGAAAGGATCCAAGATGAATTTAAAACTGTTATATCTAACTATATTTTCTTTTTAAAATGATTTTCATGTATATTTTTTTCAAATACGCATAGATTTGTTTTATATTTAAAAAAAATTACATTAAAATTATGATATTTTCATATAAATATATATTTATCTTATCTTAACAAGATGTAAAATTTTGATATTTGTTATAGGTTAATAATTAGTCGAAGTTGGATTACGGCACATCAAATGAGTAATGAATATGAGGATGGTGTTGATGCCTTTTTGTAATTTGCTAAACGAAATGTTCCAAGCAGTGAAAATTTTTTCTATCCATGCGTGAAATGTTTGAATATGAAAAAGTTGAAAAGTAAAGAGATCAAATATCATCTGATTTGTCATGGTTTTAATCTGAGTTATAGACCTTGGATTTGGCATGGTGAAACTGGACAGAATGTCAGATCTACTAATGATGATGATTCGAAAGATGGTAACTTCGATGGAATTGAAGAAATGATTCATGATATTGCAGTAGAAGAAATTGAGATAGAACCGAGAGTTGAGCATCTATATAGTGATTCTAAAAACCCATTGTATCCTGGTTGTATGGATTTTATGGTTTTGTCAGCGGTGTTAAAATTGATTAACCTAAAGGCGAAACATGGATGGAGTGACAGAAGTTTTACAGAGCTGCTACAATTGATGAAAGACATTCTTCCCAAAGATAATGATCTTCCAGACTCACATTATAAGGCCAATAAAATATTATGCCTGATGGTATTTGGATACAAGAAAATACATGATTGTTCGAATGAATGTATGATATATAGGAAGGAATATGAATTTCTATTAGAGTGTCCAAAATTTGGGACATCATGGTATAAGTTGAAAGAAAAATCACAATCTGATGTAGAGATTACAAAGATCCCTTCCAAGGTATTTTGGTATCTTCCAATAATTCATCATTTGAAATTTTTATTTTCTAATTCACATGATGCAAAAAGGTTAAGATGGCATGCTGATGATCAGATATGTGATGGAAAAATACGTCATCCAAAATATTGTCCACAATAGAAGAAAATTGATGAGCAGTATCCTACATTTGGAAATAAAATTAGAAATATTAGACTAGGGTTGTGCACAGATGGAATGAATCCATACCAAACCCTCAGTAGCACACATAGTTCATGGTATGTTTTATTGGTAATTTACAACCTCTACTGAAGTTTGTATGAAGTGAAAATATGTCATGTTGAGTATAATGATCTCTGGTCCGAAGCAACTCAGAAATGATATTGATGTTTTCTTGTCACCATGGATTGATGATTTGAAACTTTTATGGGAGGATGGTATTAGGGTGTATGATTCTTATAAAATGGAATATTTTTAGATGTATGTAGTAATTATATTCACTATAAATGACTTCCCAGCATATGTAAATTTTTCTGGATATAGTGTTAAGGGGCATAAAGCATGCCCAATTTGAGAACAACAGACTTCATTTTGTCAATTTCATCATGGGATTAAAACAGTGTACATGGGTCATCAAAAGATTTTGCCTATGGATCACTCTTATAAAAGAATAAAAAATACATTCAATGGATCACAAGAATTTGATATTTCTCTGAAACCTTTATCCCCTGATGTGTATTTTGAGAGGGTGGAAAACCTTGATGTGACATTGGGAAAGACACAGAAATCTGGTAATGATAGACATATTTGGAAGAAAAGGTAAATATTTTTTGAGCTACCATATTGGAGATATCATAAAGTTAAACATAATATTGATGTCATGTATATGGAGAAGAATATCTACGATAGTTTTATTGGAACATTATTAGATATTAAAGGAAATACAAAATATAAGTTGAATGAAAGATTAGACTTACTATCAATTGGAATACATTTGGAGTTAGCTCCCACTCCTAATGGAAGAAGAACATTTCTTCCCCCGACTTGTCATACATTATCCAAGAGGGATAAAATTATATTTTGTTAGTGACTACATGATATCAAAGTGCCTCAAGTTTATTCTTCAAATGTAAAAAATTTTGTCTCATTGAAGGATTTAAAGTTGATAAGTATGAAATATCATGATTGTCAGGTCATGATGCAACAACTTCTACCAGTTTCATTTCATGGAATATTTCTCATCCATGTTAGAAAGATTATAATGAAGTTGTGTTATTTTTTTAATTAAATTTTTAATAAGGTGATTGATGTTAATGATTTAAAAAATTTGGAAAAGGATGAAATTTCTATACTTTGTCAATTGGAAATGTATTTTCCTCCATATTTTTTTGATATAATGGTGCATTTAATGATTCATCTGGTTTGATAAATAAAGCTTTGTGGACTTGTATATCTTTGTTGGATGTATCCTTTTGAAAGGTATATGAAAATATTGAAGGGGTATGTTAAGAATCCATATCGACCTGAATCCTCCATTATTGAAAAGTTTATTTCTGAGGAGGTTGCATAGTTTTGTACGAGCTACTTGGCTGCGGCAGAGCACATAGGTTTCCCTACATCTCGCCATGAATGAGTTAATAATGAGGGAAAGGGGATTTGTGGCTAGAAAGTCAAATCGTTGTTAGCTAAACAGATAAAGAAGTTATAATTATACATATTGAATAACATAGCTAATGCTCAACAGTATATTACATTTCATATTAATGAGTTGAAACAATATCATCCAAAGAAGAAAGAAATGTGGATTTTGAATGAGCACAACAAAACATTTTTGTCATGGATTAAAAGGACCTTTCTTGGTAGATCAGATGTATAAGATACATTAGTATGGATAGTGGGTGGTCCATGTTTAAATGTGATAACATGGTCCAGTTATGAAATTAATGGCTATAAATTTTATACAAAAGCTTAGGACAACAGAAGTGCAGTTCAGAATAGTGGTGTATTGGTGTTTGCAGAAGCAATGCATTTTTTGAGTTCTAAAGACAAAAACCCAATTTCTACATCAAGTGCATATTATAGAGTTATTGAATAAATATGGAGGTTGATTACTTTAAAATTAAATTTCATGTTTTTAACTATAAATGGTTTATCAGTAACAACAATGTCAGACAAGATGAATTTGGAATGACAATTGTTAATCTGAATATATTGGAAGACAAAACTGATTCTTTTATAATGGCAACACATTCAAAACAGATTTTATATGTAGTTGATCAATCAGATATGCAGTGGTCTGTTGTTTTACAAGGGAAAAACAATATTTTGGTGAGGATCAACTTGATGAAGATACTGATTTATGTGAGATTTCTAATTCCATGGAAAGATTAGCAGAACATAATGATAATCATGTTGAAGACATGGTTTGTTCCATAAGGAACGATCATGATGAAGGAATTTGGGAAAACAATCCATTTGTACGTTCCTAATATTACAGGTGACATATGTTTATTTATTTTTACATTTATTATGTTCATAAAATGTTAGATATTGTAATTTTTTTCTTTATTAAAACACGTATTAAAAAAAATAAGTAGAAGTTTTTGTTTACTTAATTTTGTTTAGTGTAGTTTACCATGTTTACCATAGTTTACCATTGTTTACCATAGTTTACCTTTATGTAATTTATATATTTATCGATTTTGTTGAATAACAATTACACTAACATTTTTACCACGTTTACCATCTTTACCATTGTTTAACATGCTTACCATATTAACCATGTTTACTATTACGTAAATTAGTTCAATTTTCCATTTTCTATTTACATTAGTATTGTAATATTTGAATTTTTATATTTGTGAACTAATGTTTGTTTGTTTTTTTTTTTGATTTGAAGGATAATGACAGATCAAACAGTTGATCAACCACATGATTCTAGAGATGAGCATAATGATCATACCTCTGGGGAGGAACATTCACATGCTCCTCTTGATGTTCCCCAATCTTCCTCATGTTCTCCCATAACGAAAAAGAGTTCAAGATTTGGTAAACGTGGGTTCACGTGTTTATCAAAATTATCACTTGCCCATACACAGGACCAGAGGATACTCATTGAGTTTGATGAGAATGATATTCCTAGAGGTCCAAATGCAAAATATTTTAAGAGTTTTGTGTCAACTCAGGGTAAGAGCTAAGTAAGAATTTTTATGATGATTAGAGAAGTGTGGACAAAGTGATATTATCTCAATTGTGGGAGATGATTTTGGTAAGTTATTTTGCTATTGTGTGCCTATTATTTAAATTTTTATAGTATAATATGTTTTACCTCTTCTTTATTAGATTAAATTTGATATTCCTGACACTGGAGAAGTCAGGAAGAAATTCTTATCGACGGCTGCTAGGAGATGGAGGGATTTCAAATCAACCCTCACATCAGATTTCATTTTTGGTCATAGGAGTCATGACAATCCATGTCATATATATCCTTTCATAAATGAAGACACATGGAGATAATTTGTTGAAAGTAGAAGAAAAGATTCATTTTTGGTAAATAAAATGTAAACTTTTATAATATTTCTTATATAAATGATCTTATTAATGTTTTGTTAATGATTTCTTATTCTGAATTTACAGAAAACAAGAAAATCTCATCAGGATATCCAATCTAAAAATGTATACCCTCATAGTTTATCTCGTGGATGGCGGAAAAATTACAAAAACTAAGAGCTGAGTCTTCAAGATCTGAAGAGGTTTCCCCTCCATCCCCTCTATATAGACATAAAAAATGGAAGAGATCTCGGATGGGCAAAAGGGGGCAAAATCTTTCGAAATATTCAAGAATCGTAGCTGATAGGATTGTAAGATATTTATTTTATTTATTTAAGTTAACTATATTCTTAATATAATTTGAATCATTACAGAAATGTTCAATTAATTATTACAGGATTCTCTTGAGGAGCAGAGATCACAGGGGGTATTTACAGCTGCAGGGAGGCAAGATATTTTATCTACAACATTGGGAAAGCACGAACATCCTAGTCATGTACGAGGATATCCTATAGGTGTATCGGTAAGAAAAGTGTTTCCATGCTCTTCTAATTCTTCCGTTGAGGGTATTTTAAAAAAAATAGAATCATTGGAGGTTGAAGTTCATAATATTAATGCGATGATGGAGGAAAATATTAGAGCGTCGGTACAGTCTATGTTTGCAGACATGCAAAGACAATTTCAGACTGCAGCTCTCACTCCTCCACCTCCCCCTACAGACCCCATTATCTATCCTCCACCTCTTCCAGTAGCTCCCACTCCCCCACCACAGCCTTCATACCCCATTTCTTATCCTACTCCTCTTCTGCAGCTTCCTACTTATTGTGAGTTGTATGTTTATGATCCTCAACATCATATAGTTGTATATGGTCTAGTATATTGTATAGGAGATACAGTTCATCATCAACAATTTTAGGTAGAGAATCATAGGGCCACTGTACAGGATATTATAGATAGATCATCTTGAGTACCATTACCTATAGATGAGGTGATGACAGTTGGACATAGTATCAGCCATTTTTTAATTTGGCCATCCAGACTTTTGCGACTCATTACCATAGAGGTATGTATGTTATATCTTCTATTTTATTTTTTTATTAAAGTTTTTTTAACATTTGAAAACTAATATATTTTTCTATTTATTTTTACAGTAATAATTAAAAGGTAAATAAATACTATATAGACAACAACAAAGACAAATGGCTATGACATCATATACAGATTCTAGTAGTATTGACAGATTGTCAAGATATTCAAATTTGTTGGGGGATCATTATGAATTTCCAATGGAAGCTCATGGTTGTGAATGTGCAATAACTGTGGGGATTATGAAAACTAATATCATGGAGCTTGTTACTGGATATAAGTTGGGAATCAACGTGGTGAAATTTTTTTCCATGTAAGTCTTAACACCTTTTCCATGCGTTATATTTATTAAAAATGTATACTTATGTCAGTTTTGTATTAGGTATATTTATAACATGTGTGAGAATAATGAGTGGATAGATGTATATGGATTCATGGACCCGCATTTGATTTCCCCTGAAGCACATGCATTGGATGAGGAACAAAGAATACTTTATATTGCTGAAATATTTGAACAGAATATAATCACACAGTGCTAGATGATGCCTTTTTGTGAGAGGTATGAAACATATCTCTGCCAAAGAGTTCATTATATTTTAACATAAAATACAACTAACCTTAAATTATCTTTTATCAGTGATCATTAGATGTCGGGTGTTTTTTTCCCAAGGGAGAAAACACTTTATTGGATATGCTCTATCCATAGCGATGTGCGGGAAAGTTTTAAGAATATGTTGGAAAAGTAAGTTTCAATTTCTTTATAGTTTTATATATTATAACTAATTATAAATTTATTTTATTTGTATTATTTTTTAACAAGGGATGGGTCTACTTTCGAAAAAAATACAAAGAAAAGGAGTTCCAACATCAAATATGTAGATGTAAAGGTAAATATCCATTTATAATTTTTACCTTTTGATGTATTACATAAAAATAATATTTTGAATTTACACTCATTAAAACAAAATTGTCATGAACAACAAGGCATCGTCGAATGTGAATATTATATGTTAATATTTATGTATGCAATAATTACAAATGGAACACTTGTGAACTTTGACATGGTAATATTTCCTTTTAAACATTGACATTGTAAGATTTCCTTTTAAACTTTGACATAATATTTCATTTGATTTATTAATTATACATGTTAACTACTATACTTTTAATTTTTATCTATTTGATTACCCTCAACCCTATAATGATCAAGAGGTCAAACACTTACAGGTGGAATGGTCAAATTATTTTACAGGTTTGACTGGATTTTAGTTTGTTTTTAGTGTAAAATGAAATTTTGAATATTGTCATTATAATTGTGTATTTGGTAGTCATTTAGGTTGGATTTAGGGTTTTTTTGTGGAAATTGTAAGTTATGAATGTTATATATGTGACTGTTTAATTTTGCGCTACTTCTTGTTTTGGTCTAGTTCTGATGGTTTTTCTGGTATGGATTCTGGTCTATGGGGGGGGTTCCAGGGGTGTGGGGAGGTGTCCAGTGGGGTGGGGGTTCCAGGGGTGTGGGAGGGTTGTCCAGTTTAGTGGGGGTGTCTAGGAGGGTGGGAGGTCTATCTAGGGGGTGTCCAAGGGTGTGGGGGGTGCCTAGTGGGGTCATGGGGCGTTCCAGGGGTGTGGGAGGGCTATCCAGGGGGTGGGGTGTCCAGGGTGTCCATGAGGGTGGGGAAGTCCATGGGGTGTCTAAGGGTGTGGGGGGTTTCTAGGGGTGTGGGAGGGCTGTCCAAGGGTGTGGGGAGGGCTTTCCAGTGGGGTGGGGGATTTTTAGGGTGTGGGAGGGTTGTCCAGGGGGTGGGGGAGGGCTGTCCAGTGGGGTGGGGGTGTCCAGGAGGGTGGGAGGGATGTCCAGGGGGTGTGTGGGGGTGTGTTGGGGTTTCTAAGGGTGTGGGAGGGCTGTCCAGGGGTGTGGGGGAGGGTTTTCCAGTGGGTGGGGTCTTTCCAGGGGTGTGGGAAGGTTGTACAGTGGGGTGGGAGTGTTCAGGGTGTCCATAGGGTTGGGGCAGTCCAGGGGGTGTCCAGGGGTGTGGGGGGGTTAGGGGTGGGGGGGTGTCCAGGGGTGTGGGGAGTGTCCAGGGTGTCCATGGGGGTGGGGTTGTCCAAGAGGGTGGGAGGGCTGTCCAGGGGTGGGGGATATCCAGGAGGGTGGGGGTGTCCAGGGTTGTGGGAAGGCTGTTTAGTGGGGTGGGGGGTTTCTAGGGGTGTGGGAGGGCTATCTAGGGGGTGGGGGAGGGCTGTCCAGTGGGGTCGGTGGGGGTGTCCAAGAGGGTGGGAGGGCTCTCCAGGGGGTGTCCAGGGGTGTGGGGAGGGTTGTCCAATGGGGTGGGGGATTTCCATGGGGAGGGTTGTCCAGTGGGGTGGGGGTTTCCAGGGTGTCCATGAGGGTGGGGGAAGTCTAGGGGGTGTTCAGGGGTGTGGGGGTTTCTAGGGGTGTGGGAGGGGTGTCCAGGGGTGTGGTGTGTGTCCAGGGTGTCCATGGGGGTGGGGGTGTTCAGGAGGGTGGTAGGGTTGTCCATGGGGTGGGGCTATCCAAGAGGGGGGTGTCCAGGGTTGTGGGAAGGCTGTTTAGTGGGGTGAGGGGTTTCCAGGGGTGTGAGAGTTCTGTCTAGGGGGTGGGGGAGGGTTGTCCAGGGGGTGGGGGTGTCCAGGGTGTCCATGAGGGTGGGGGAAGTCCAAGGGGTGTCCAAGGGTGTGGGGGGTTTCTAGGGGTGTGGGAGGGATGTCCAGGGGTGGGGGAGGGTTGTCCAGTAGGGTGGGGGATTTCCAGGGGTGTGGGAGGGCTGTCTAGTGGGGTGGGGGTGTCCAAAGTGTCCATGAGTGTTGGGGTAGTCCAGGGGGTGTCCAGGGGTGTGGGGGTTTCTAGGGGTGTGGGAGGGGTGTCCAGGGGTGTGGGGGTGTCCAAGGTGTCCATGGGGGTGGAGGTGTCCAGGAGGGTGGGAGGGCTGTCCAGGGGGGTGGGGGCTATCCAGGAGGGTGGGGGTGTCCAGGGTTGTGGGCAGGCTGTTTAGTTGGGTGGGGGGTTTCCAGGGGTGTGGGAGGGCTGTCCAGGGGATGGGGGAGGGTTGTTCAGTGGGGTGGGGTGTGTCCAAGAGGGTGGGAGGGATGTCCAAGGGGTGTCTAGGGGTGTGGGGGTTTCTAGGGGTGTGGGAGGGCTATCCAGGGGTGTGGGGAGGGTTGTCTAGTGGGGTGGGGGCTTTCCACGGGTGTGGGAGGGTTGTCTAGTTGGGTGGGGGTGTCTAGGGTGTCCATGATGGTGGGGGAAGTCTAGGGGGTGTCGAGGGGTGTGGGGGGTTTCTAGGGGTGTGGGAGGGGTGTCCAGGGGTGTGGGGGTGTCCATGGGGGTGGGGGTGTCCATGGGGGTGGGGGTGTCCAGGAGGGTGGGAGGGAAGTTCGGGGGTGGGGGCTATCCAGGAGGGTGGGGGTGTCCAGGGTTGTGGGCAGGCTGTTTAGTGGGGTGGGGGGTTTCCAGGGGTGGGGACGGTTTTCCAGGGGGTGGGGGAGGGATATCCAGTGGGTTGGGGTGTCCAGGAGGGGGGAGGGCTATCTAGGGAGTGTCCAGGGGTGTGTGGGGTTTTTAGAGGTGTGGCAGGGCTGTCCAAGGGTGTGGGGAGGGATATTCAATGGGGTGGGGGCTTTCCAGGGGTGTGGGAGGGCTGTCTAGTGGGGTGGGGGTGTCCAGGGTGTCCATGATGGTGGGGGAATTCTAGGGGTGTCCAAGGGTGTGGGGGGTTTCTAGGGGTGTGGGAGGGGTTTCCAGGGGTCTGGGGGTGTCCAGGGTGTCCATGGGGGTGGGGGTGTCCAGGAGGGTGGGAGGGCTGTCCAGGAGGGTGGGGGCTATCCAGGAGGGTGGGGTGTCGAGGGTTGTGGGTAGGATATTTAGTGGGGTGGGGGGTTTCTAGGGGTGGGGAGGGTTTTCTAGGGGGTGGGGAGGGCTATCTAGGGGGTGGGGGTGTCCCGGGTGTCCATGACGGTGGGGGTAGTCCAGGGGGTGTTCAGGGGTGTGGGGGGTTCTAGGGGTGTGGGAGGGATGTCTGGGGGTGTGGGGAGGGTTTTCTAGTGGGTTGGGGGCTTTCTAGGGGTGTGGGAGGGTTGTCCAATGGGGTGGGGGGTGTCTAGGGTGTCCATGAGGGTGGGGGAAGTCCATGGGGTGTCCAGGGGTGTGGAGGGTTTCTAGGGGTGTGGGAGGGGTGCCCAGGGGTGTGGAGGTGTCCATGGGGGTGGGGTGTCCATGAGGGTGGGAGAGCTATCTAGGGGGTGCGGGATGTCTAGGAGGGTGGGGGGTCCAGGGTTGTGGGTAGGCTGTTTAGTGGGGTGGGGGTTTCCAGGGGTGTGGGAGGGCTGTTCAGGGGGTGGGGGAGGGATATCGAGTGGGGTGGGGGTGTCCAGAAGGGTGAGAGGGTTGTCCAGGGGGTGTCTAGGGGTGTGGGGATTTCTAGGGGTGTGAGAGGGCTGTCCAGGGGTGTGGGGAGGTCTGTCCAATGGTGTGGGGTATTTCCAGGGGTGTGGTAGGGCTGTCTAGTGGGGTGGGGGTGTTTGGGGTGTCCATGAGGGTGGGGGCAGTCCAGGGGTGTCCAGGGGTGTGGGGGTTTCTAGGGGTGTGGGAGGGGTGTTCAGGGGTGTGTGGGGGTGTCTAGGGTGTATATGGGGATGGGGGTGTCCAGGATGGTGGGAGGGCTATCCAGGGGGTGGGGCTGTCCAAGAGGGTGGGGGTGTCCAAGGTTGTGGGTAGGCTATTTAGTGGGGTGGGGGTTTCTATGGGTGTGGGAGGGTTGTCCAGGGGGTGGGGGAGGGTTATCCAGTGGGGTGGGGGGGTTTGGGTCTGTTTTTCTTCTGTTTATGGTATTATTTTGGCTAGTCATAGTTGTGGGGGGTGTCCAAGGGTGTGGGGGCTGTCTAGGAGGGTGGGGGAAGTTCAGGGGTGTGGGGGTGTCCAGTGGGGTGGGGGGGTTTCCAGGGTGTAGGGTGGGTTGTCCAGGTTGGCTGGGGTGGTTGGTCTGTTTTTGTTTTGTTTCAAGTATTCTTTTGGTTGGGCATAGTTGTGGGGGGTCCAAGGGTGGGGCAGTCCAGGGGTGTGGGGGGTGTCCAGTGGGGTGGGGGTTTCCAAGGGTGTGGGGGGCTGTCCAGGTGGGTTGGGGGGGTTTTGTTCTGTTTTTGTTCTATTTCAGGTATTCTTTTGGTTGGGCATAATTTTGGTTGAACGGTTTAATTAAAAAAATTGGTTTTTACATTGGTTATTTTATAACCGACATAAAAATGAACCAGGATTAATTTTAACATCGGTTATTTCATAACCGACATAATAAATGGAAAGGAATAGTTTTTTACGTCGGTTATTATTTAACCGACATGGAAAACCTCTTGGAAAACTACTTTATCACGTCGTTTATTTTCATAACCGATGTGATAAATGATTCAGAGGCGTGATTTAGGAGGTCTGTTATATAATAACTGACATGATAAAGTATATACATTTTGGTTTTTAAATAACAGACGTAATATATCACGACTCCAAAGCATTTTACATGTCGGTTTTTGAGTAACTGATGTGAAAAACGCTTCGGTTTTTTTTTTACATCGGTTTTAAAATAACCGACGTAAAAAACAATATTTATAACGTCTTCTGTAATAACCTCGACCAAAAACCAACGTAAAAACTAAAAAATAACCACCGTAAAAAATGTTTTCTACACTAGTGCATCCTGAAGGCATGCCTACTCTCGATGACGTCATAACTCCCTAACGCTCGGTGTTTCCCTACATGACCTAACCGAGGGGCCCAATCCCCTAGCAGAGTATAATCCGTAATAAGGGCCACTAGCCAGTGCGTAATCTAAACTAGTGCAGTAATCATTCTCAGAAGATTCACTTACTATGCCAGGTTCCCATGTCAACACATATAATAAAAAGGAAAGGGGTTAGTCAACAAAGTCAATCAAGTAGCACAAACATCACACACAACTCATGCATTCAACGTACACCAAATACCACCCCTGAGTCACCCCGATGAGAGTTTTCCAAAATAATTTAATTTATTAAAGTACCAAATCGGCCTTCACCAATTTTAAAGAAAATCCTCATTTCTCAAGAGAACTAAAACATTTTTTTAAGCTTCAAAAAAACCATTTATAAATAAACCAGAACTACATTTGAAATTCTGTGAATTATGTTTAAAGGACAAATAGTAATTATTTCACTACTGGGTGTCTGTTCATCAAGAAAATATTTCAAGTGTTGTGTATAAAATAAATAGCTCTTTTTACACCAAATAATCATTTAAAAATTAATTATCTTATATTATTTCTCATTTATTAAAATTAATAAAATACCAAGAAATTAATAAATTCAGAATTTAAAGGCGAGTGAATTGGGGGACCTACATTAGCTCACAGTCCAAACATAATGGCGCATTACGCTTTGCACAGACGCACAAGAATGTGCAAGATGACAACCGCAGTATCGCGGATTTTCCTCGCCAATGCGCTGCGACAAATGAAAAACAACTGAAAACCCATAACCACTGACTTAGAACAATCCAAACGAACAAAAAACGTAAAAACCACCTCGACATACTTTCAAAACATAATTTTCATTGCTTGTACAATTTTGTAAACCACTTTAAAATTTATAAAACAAATTCCAAAGAGTAACCACAGCTTTACACACCCAAAACCTTTTCAAAATCACTTTTTACAATTAAATGCGTGCTCGCAACACACCATATCAGAATGTTCACCACTTTCATAGTTAGGATGAAAAACTGTATAATTTAATAAAAACCATTAAATAGAACACAACTCACTTCCATTAAAATGCACCTTAATTCACAATATTAGGCTAAAAATATAAAATTAAAACTAAGTTCCTTTAAAAGCTAAACTTCGCACCAAACTTATTAATCACAAAACATGTCAAATCACTTAAACGGGTAAAATAATTATCCAAATAATGTTTTCCCACAAAAACAAAATAATTTCTCCCAGAACAATTATTCTAGAAATCAAAAATAATTATTAATACCATTGATGTAAAAAAATAAAGCAAGCAATCAAAAGGTTCCTAAATTTAAAGGGGAGGCCAAGGGATCTTACCTCGACCGAGAACCAAGTCAACACTCGACACTTGGTAAACTTTTCGAAGACAACCCTAAATCACCCTATAAGGACCAACGCACTAAAAAAATAAGGGCTAAGGCTCAAAACATATAATGACTCACAATTTTTTTGAATGCGTGAAACCAAATAATAGGAAGAAAACCATCACATAGCAAGGTAGTGATATTCTGACATCGTCTGAAGCCCTCGCCTTTGGCGGCGAACACCGAAACCCACCCAAAGGGGGTCCTGAGATTTGATTCGCACACCTGGAAGATAAAACTACCACCAGAAGAGGGTCACTCTGGTGAGGTAACACAACATAGAGGTCGTGCTGGAAAACAGGCCGGCAAGGGGGAAAGGCCAGCGGTAGGGGCGACTATGGCTGGAGAGGGAGGTGGTAGTTACGGCATCCGGATAGGGGGGTTGTGCCGGAGAGGTGAGGTCGGCTGGAGGGTTATGTTGGTAGTGGAAATCACTGGAGGAGGGTCCGGCTGGAGCTCGCACTGCTCATGGGAGGGGCGACGGCTGCTGGTTATGCGGGCTGGCTGCAGATGCTGCCACGAGAGGGAGCTGACTGGTGGGTGTTAGGCTGAATGTAGAGCGAGACCGATGGGAGGGTGTTGGCAGGAGGGTGGTGTGTTGGACAGTTCAGGCAGGGAAGCCAGTTGGGTGGGTGTCAGCTCATGCTGGAAGAGCAGTGGCTCACACTGGAAGGGGGAGGCTGTGTGCGCGCTCTTGCAGGGAGGCCCGAGGTGGATGGCGGCTGCATGGCAGAGGTGCGGTTGGGAGGGGCTTGCTCAGACCAGATCATCAGGGACGGGGGTTGGCAGAGCGAGAGGGTGAGAGGAAGGAGGGGGAGAAGCGCGATGGGGGTATTAGGGTTAGGGGAAAAAGAGGGGGAAAAGGAAAAATGAAATGAAATGAAATAAAACAAAAATAATTATAACATTAATATTAATATCAATATTAATAATAATAATACACACGATACTAGTAAGAATAACTTTAATAATAATCTCAAAATGATAAAAATAATAATTTTAATAATAACAATTCATTAAAAATACCCTTTTTTATAATCATGATAGTATCCATTTTATTTTAATTCAATCTCATTCTGATTTATTTAATTTTTATCTATTTGAATACTACAACTGTGCGGTCCGCGCATGCCACAAGTAGCCATGCATGGACCGTGCGGTAGCTTCCATCTACTTTAGAAGCTACTGCACGGGTACCCAGGCCGTTCTCACAGCCACCGCTAACCGTGCGGTGCCCACGCACTGTTCTAAGACCCATCTCAACTCTCATTAAAAAAAATAAAAAAAACAATAACAATAATAATTAATAACATCTTTATTAAGATCAATAATAATAATAGTAATAGTAATAAAATTATTAACCATAAAAATTCCATGACAACACAATAAATCACAAACTTCACTCATATTAAATTTTATGAAGGCAAGCGTATCGTGTTGATGCATAAGCGGAGTCGCTCGGGGTTTCCAAAACTCGCTCCGTGCATGCATCCAACAACGTTAGCTGAAAAACGTGCACTTTTTAACATAACTCAAAATTTTTTCATCTGAGACTCAACTCAAACCCCAACAAAAATTTTAAAAGGAAAAGAAAACAACAAAATAAAATAATAGATAGGTCGGGGTGTGACAGGGGAGGTATACACCAAAACCCAAGTTTTCTTTTCTCATGTGACATATCTATGTATTGAGGAGCTATATAATTTCAGGCCCCAGCCATCACCTGATTAAGTCCAATTCATTCACAGTCATCAAGACTATTCATATTATTCCCTAAGGAACCTTTGGCTCAATAAAAACATGGTTATCCATATAATGAAAAATACAGAAAACAAATACTTCCTCATTTAATAGAACAATGTGGATGTCTAAAATAACATCCCTTAATCAACTTAGAAGTTGTAGGGTATTCTTCGGAGTAATAGAAAGTACTCTTATCAAAAAAAATAGTGGAAAGGGTACTTTAAATGTGTTGGGTTATCCATATAAGATAATAATAGGATTCAATGGTTTGTATTGGTAGGGGACAAAGGAAATGGTTGGAAAATCATTTATCATGGTTTATTAAAAGCATATGAATATAAAAAAGCATGTCCATCGGGAGTGTCTAGTCAGGTGTGTTGGAGTTGATTCCCTAAAACCAACTTCTATATACTTTATGATAACTTGTCTTTATAGTTTTGAATATTAATAAACTTCTTATCATATCATGATTGTTCTTATGCATAACATAGTATGTGATAATATCCTAAGAGTAGTTGTCACACTAAAAGGTCATAGCAATTCCCCATTATGATAAGAACCCAGAATCACCGCAACAGTATTCTTATATATATATTCTACATCCAAATGAAATCATTTTAGGGACGCAAATGATTCAGACTATCAGGGATGGAGACTCATAGGACTTTGAAGCACCTTCACATGATGTATGCCCTTGGTAATATCCAGTGTAAGAGATATTATGAGAATGAGACACTGCCAGTAGGAAATCTACATTTATATTTCATTGGAAGTTCCTATCTATGAACGTTTTTATTGATCCTTATACTTTAAAATTATTATTAATGGGTATTATAAGTCATTTACTTTGATGTATTAACGAAAATCATGATGAAATATGTTCATGGTGAGGTAGGATACATTGGGTGCGTCACGAGTAATATTTCATTAATGAATAATGTGAGAAAGGATTTGCCCATTTTTTCTTTAATGGAAGTTGATATCATTTACCCTTTGATGGATATGATATCGTCTAAATAAATTCATGTTCATGTTATTCTATAGGCAAGTTTGATTTCTGAAAATTCAAAGAAATAGATAGCGAACACATTGGTTGATGACACTAGCATTAAACATGATTGATTAGAGATATCATGGTAAAGATATTATATTACACAGTGAATGTCTATATGAGGTATTATTTCATTGAATCGTTAATTTATTTCTCTATGGGTTCCTTGGTGTGTTGATAGATGCTAAATTTAAAATTTAGACTCGTTCGCTTAATGCCACTGAGAAAGAGGCCTAGAGGGTCACACACTAAGTGTATCTAGAATCTCAATTAAATAATATATGATTATTTATTATTTAAAAAGTTGAATAAATATTATTTCTGCATATGGTTTAATAATTATTCATGTTTTCTTGATCATATATATTCTATCACCAATTATTTGAGAGAATGTTATTTGATCAAAAGATCTAATAAATATTTATTTGTAATTTAGTAAATATAATATTTATTTATTTATTAGAAAATAATGCATTGATATTTATTTATTAAATAAATAGTCATTATTTAAGGCCCGATAAATATTATGGAAGAATGAAGGACCGGGTTTAATGGTCCGGTGAGAAATAATATATATTGAATATTAATTGAATAAATAATAATAAATTTTAATTCGTGAGTTTAGTGCATGAAGAGAAATAATTTTATTATTATTATTATAGACATGGGGTTCCACAGAGATTAAATAAATATTAAATGGCACTTGTACAATTATTTATTTCTAACCCTAGTGGTATATAAACTCAATTATATTATTTTTCAAGAGATTCAATTCATTTATTTTGTTGTACACAACAAATCTGGAGAATCCTCTTGAAGCCCTAGAGAGATCCCTTCTTCAAGAGTGATCCAAAAAAATAGAGAATGGTCTTCCTTCACCTTCTACCCTCAAGTCTAGAGAGATCAAGTATAATCCTTTGGAAGATATTATCATGACGATCAAAGGCGAACGACGCAAGCGATATGATTTGTTGTGCTAACACTCGAAGATTCCTACAACAATGTTAGAAGACATGTGGAACGTGTGTGGATCACCAATAGAAGTAATCTTCCCTTGATTCCTATAACGCAATGACTATACAATGTAGATCCATTTTCATATCCTTTAATTAAGAAATAATTTCTCACAAGGTAATTTTTTATTTTCTTAAATTAATTATAAATAATATGTGAGGATCCTGCATTTTGGTTCCGACATTTTATCTTTTTTCTGTATTATTTGATTCAATTTCTTTGATCGTAGAATTTATCATCATGTAAATATCAGATTGATCATTAATAATGACAGAAAAAATGTTGGGCATGACCCATCACACACTTTCCCTACGTCCATAACCTATAAGGTGTGTCGTTTTAGACCCACTCATCATACATCAGGGTGATGATTGAGTCAATGCTCAACTAAACATTTTTAGGGTGATTACCCCTAGGTGAATTTATACCATAGACACATAAACTTTCTAATATCTATATATGTATTTATTTTCTAGGAAACTACATACCCTTTTACTTTTCTAAAACTTGTGATGATTTTTCTACCATGGAAAAGATTGAGTTTTACAACGGTTTTTGTAACTCTTGAATCAAAGGAATACGAGGGAGGTAAAACAATATAAACTTTTAAATATCTTAAATTTCATGATTAATATGGTAAAAATTATTCCATGGTAATGTATACACCACACAATAGGAAATAGGTGGTGAATATAACATGAGTCCCAAAGAATGGAAATTGAGATGGAAAAACCCCACTTATGGATTGGATAGCAATTCAATCACAACCTATTGAAAGAGAGAGATTAAAATTAATCTTTAAATACCATCAATAAATCCATTTCATGATATAAAATCTCAAATAGATAGTATATACACTACATAAGGGAAATTATGTTTAAAATGCCAAACATGTCCCAAAGAGAGGAATTTAAGATGGAAAACCCTCAACTTTTTACATGACTTCCATGAACGTACTTTAACCCCATGTATCACAAACATAGATATATCAATAACTTAATTTATAACCATAATAATATCCAATTTTATTTATTCTCAGTATATATATTCAATATTTATATGAAAATTACATATTTTCCACATCGGGTGTTTAAAGTTTAGATCATTTGTGCTAGTTTCATAATAGCGGTGTCTGTATTCATTCTTATTCCAAAGTTAATAATTACAATATAATCAAAGTTAATATTATATATTTTTTATAATTATTTATGATGTTTCAAATTCCTTTATTTATTGTTTTATCCTTTATCCTTAAATATGAAATTGATAACAAGCATGTTTCTTTGATTCTTGACGATCAAAGGGTGTTTTCTTAATTGATGAATTAAATATTAATATAACATCTAAATAATAAAAACAATATTTAATAATATATATTACTTTATACTGGTAATAATTTTATCATAGTCATTAATGGTATAAATTCATAGCATTGTTCAAGTAGGTGGTTAAACCGATCAAAACATGAATATACCGTGATTTAATGAATGATTATGAAGTGGTTTTGTTGTAATGTCATTATAACAGAAGAATGATGATCTTATTTAGTGTTTATTAATTTTATATATCATAATTATAAAGTAATTATAATAATAATTTATGGATATAAAAATATTACATAATTTGAATAAAATATTTTCCTCTTAGCATGCTTGTTTTAAATGATTGAATTAACAATGACTATTTATTGATCGTATCATTAATTGGTTCTCCGATATTTCATACCAAGACCTTAATGGTATCATAAAAAATAATATTTCCTTATTAAAACATTCTAGGAACCATTAATTATGGGTGGTAATGAAAAATGAATTTTGTTGCCCATGGTGGCGGTAATCTGCACATATGCACGAACGATGATTTCATTTTTCTTAATGGATGGGATAGATGAATAGACAATGATAATTCTATTAATATAGTAACATTAATTTATATAAATTATACTAATACTATTATATTTTCATGTCTAAAATAAATTTTAATGAATATAATTAAGAATAAAATATTAGTAGTTTATAATACTCACATCAGTGACTTGAATTTTCTTTGGAATTCTCCTTTTAATAAAGTTCTTATGATAACTAATGGTGACCAGAATATTTTAAACATGGTATAGGGTTATAGTAGGAGAAAATATATATAATTTCAATGAGAAATTCTATGGAGAGGTGAGTATTGAAGTGGTGGAAGTGTTACCCTTTCATAAGTGAAAGGAAGGGTGGTTTTGGGAGTAACCCTTACATTTTCAATAATGTAAAATTTCTATTCAAGGTAAAATGACCACAAAATGAAAAAAAAACGTATGGGATAGTGATTTTGGGTCTAAAATAACCTTAAAACTCTTTTTTAGACAAATTTTATTATTTTAGGGATTTTTAATTTTTTAACTTTTACCCTAATTTACTTTTACCTTGGTAATTACTTTTTGACCTTAGTAATCAATTTTAATGACAAAGATTAATATTGAAAATTTTACCTAATTTGATCCTTCTAAGTTAAAATTTTAAAATCATTTTATCAAATAAAATTTTTAAAGGCGTGAAATATTAATTTTAAAATAAACAAACTTAATCGTGTAAAAACAGTTTTTAGAAAAATAACATTTTTAATCTTTAAATTTATATATAAGATAGAATTATCTTGGATACTGATTTTTTGGACCCGTGACGCTTCCGAAAATGGACCAAAACCCCGCAGATCCCACTCACTGGGGATGCACTCAACTGGGCCACTAATTGTGTCATGTTCAATCACTATCCCCCTGCCCATGGGGGATTTAATCTCGCCTCCGTCGAGAATCAAACTCGGGGCTCACTGGCATAATAGCCACCGGGGAGCTTACACGACTACCACTAGTCCATTGGCTTAGTGGTACTCGTGACGCTCCTAGATGGCTGTTAAGCCTGAGGTCTCTGGTTTGAATCATGGGGGAGGCCTATTAAATCCCGGTAGGGGCTGAGGACAGTACTTTTCACTGGACTAGAGAGTGGCCCAGATGAGCCCAGTTCTCGAGTTAGGGGCTGGGGGTACACGGCCTGCGACCCAGTTAGTGGTGTATGGTCCAATAAAAAGGTGCTTTTTTGTTGGACCAGTGATGCTCTCGACAACATACCAGAACCCCATAGAGACCACACACTGGGGATGCACTCAACTGGTCCACTAACTAGGTCGGGTTCAAGCACTGTCTCCCTACCAGCAGGATATTTAATCTCGCCTCCGTCGAGAATTGAACTCGGGGCTCACTAGAATAATATCCATCGAGGAGCTTACTCGACTACCACTAAGCCAATGGACTATTGGTACTCGTGACGCTCCCAGATGGATATTAATCCTGAGGTCTCCGGTTCGAATCATGGGGGAGGCGTATTAAATCCTAGTAGGGCCCGGGGACAGTACTTTTCACCGGCCCAGAGAGTGGCCCAGATGATCCCAGTTCCCGAGTTAGGGGATGGGGGTGCACGGCCTACAACCCAGTTAGTGGAATATGGTCCAATAAAAAGGACCTTAGGCTTAACAGCCATCTAGGAGCATCACTAGTACCACTATTCCATTGGATTAGAGGTAGTCGAGTAAGCTCCTCGGTGGCTATAATGGTAGTGATCCCCAGGTTTGATTCTCGACGGAGACGAGATTATTTTTTGTTGGACCTGTGACGCTTCTGAAAATATACTAGAAACCCAAATAGTCCAATCACTGGTGATTCAATCAATTGGGACACTAACTGGGTCGGGTTCAAGTATTTTCCCCCTACCAGCGGGGGATTTAATCTCGCCTCTATCGAGAATCGAACCCGGGGCTCACTGGCATAATAGCCACCAGTGAGTGGGCTCTGTGGGGTTATGGTCCGTTGTCAGGAGCATCATGGGTCCAAAAAAGGTGCCTTTTCATCAGACCATATGCCACTAACTGGGTCACAGGTCGTGCACCCCCATCCCCTAACTCGGGAACTGGGCTCATCTGGGCCACTCTCTGGGCTGGTGCAAAGTATTGTCCCCAGGACCTACCGGGATTTAATACACCTCCCCCGCGATTCGAACCAGATACCTCAGGCTTAATAGCCATCAGGGAGCATCACGAGTACCAATAAGACAATGGCTTAGTGGTAGTCGAGTAAGCTCCCCAGTGGCTATTATGCTAGTGAGCCCCGGGTTCGATTCTCGACAGAGGCGAGATTAAATCCCCCGCTGGTAGGGGGATAGTGCTTGAACCCAACCCAGTTAGTGGCCCAGTTGAGTGCATCCCCGGTGAGTGGGCTCTGCGAGGTTCTGGTCCATTGTTAGGAGTGTCACGGGTCCAACAGATTTTAATGAAATAAATTTATTTATTATAAAAACTAAAATGTATTATTCTTTCAAGTCAATCCAAAACTAAATATCACCTTGAAAAAACTTGATTCAAAGAAAATGTCTAAAATAGTTTTTATTAAAATAATATTTTAATTAGTTCTAAAAATGATGGTCATAAGATTTATAAGTTTAAAGAGTATTTTAAAATACATAAATTTATTCCATAAATTCATATTTTTTTACATAAAAGGTTTTTTTTAGTTTATTTTATGCTTACATCCTAGTGATTTCATAAGGGTCGCGATTTTAACAAAAATGGTATTTGCACTATTCACTTAAAAATCAATATTTTGGGAAAAACCCAAAATTTAATCTTAATATAATATATTTATAATGAATTCAAAAATGAATTTTATTTTTTAAAAATAAAATTCAAAAATCTAGAAATTAAACTTTTATATATACTCATGAATAAAGGCTCTTCAGAGTGAGCATTATGTGATAGTTCAGGTATGGTGTTTACCCACTACAGTAGGATCTTGAGTATTTCATTTCACATAAAAAAATATAAATAAAATAATAAATCCATGATTCCTATGAATGATAAAGCCATGAAAATCAAATTTGGTTCAAGAATGAAGATTTCTCATCAAGTTGGGGATGAAAATAAAAGTGTTTATGTGTTGAGAAATAAATCTCATCCCTATGAATCTCATTAAGAATCTATAAAATATCCACCTTATTTTTTTATCTTTTTTTTGTTTCTATGTATATAATTGAAGGTGAAGAATAAAAATGGGAGAACTAAATATTAAAATAGTAATAAAACATGATAAAATATCCATCATGGAGTGCCTGATGACTCATTGTAACACTTCCAAATAATTTCAAAAGATGATTAGAGTTCATTTTAAAAGAATATCAATCATAATAAAGAACTCATAGAGTGAATCCTTTTATGGTGAGCTAAGAAGATGAATAGATATCAGCTACTAATAATTAATAAATCTAGAATTATATAGATTCCTTATAAAAAGATGAAGTTTCAGGTATGATGATCACTTTACCATCCTTTTTTTATTGCATAAATTATGATTATTAAGCATTAGTGCATGTTAACCTTTAATGGAGAAAGATATTCTTACACTTAAATGTTTTTAATGTGTTTTTTTAAAATAAGTTCAAGTTTTTATGTGTAAAACTACTTGAACATCCCATGGAAAGATAAAATTAGAGTTGGTATCACATGCTTGATAGATTATGGAAAACATTTATATATGAATTAATCACTCTTATTTTATACACCAATAAATGCTCACATAGATTTAGATTTGGTTATTTTATGAATCATTACTAAGTAAAATGTGATTCCACCCTTCTCTCAAGAGAATCGAACTTTATCTCTCATGAAAGGGGGGGAATAAAGGATAGAAGATGAAAAGTTGAAGGGAGGAGAAAAGAATGGATTTTAAAAATATGATTAGGATTTTTCCCTACTTGTACACCTTTACATTTATTTTTAATAAGGGGGATAATAATAACATTGAATTTAGAATTGTATTGGTTATTAACAAAAAAATACAAATGGGGGATTAGAAGAACCAAATGGATTTATGAAGTTGAGGTTGTAATTTTTGTTAATATTGTTATATGAAGGAAATTAAATGTGTGCTAAAGTTGGGTGATAGAGGAATATCCCAATTAATAAAGTTGAATATTTAGATACTTTCCATGATAGTGGGAAAAGGGTTATTGTTGTGATGCTTGGAATTCCACTATAAATATATTCAAGACAGTAGTATATACATGTGATGATCGTTGAGTGGGATTATAATTAACCAATGACTTGTGTTATTACATGAGAAAAATTCATTGTCTATAAAAGATTCATAAAGATTGAAAATCTATTTGTATTTGACATCTTGAAGAGTTTTTATTAAATAAAAAATATGAATGAAAGTTAGTAAGAATCCATCTTTATATTATCTATAATTTTGGATACTGAGATATATAACTAATACCACTTGGATGAAAATTTAAAAAGACTAATTTTTAAGCTCTAATTAAAGATATATTTAATGTTTATTGAAATAATCAAAGAATATTATTTATATGATGAAATAATTAAGAAATAAGATTAATGAGGTTTTATAATATTTTGATATTTTTCAAATTCATTTAAAGTGTTTTGAGTTGTTTTAGAGTGGATTAGAAATGAACTGAGAAGGTTTGAAGAAGATCTGAGTTTCTTTGAATAATTTCTCAAAATTTTAGTTTTTGAATAATATGAAAAAGTATAGAACATCCCTTTAATAAGTAATTTTTTCCTTAGACCAAAAAATTTTATAAGTGTTGGGAGTTTCTTTGAATATGTAAGATACTTATGAGGGTGCATATGAAATTTTTTGAAGAGATTCTCAAATTGATCAAAAAAATATTACATTTGTATATAAGATATTACTCAGTATATATATGAAATTTTAGGAGATACATAATATATCCCTGAGTAGTGGATATTTGGAAAAGGTAATAGATTTTTAAGATATTCAATGATGTGTAATAAATTTTGAATCTTATATAATACGTTTTGAGTTATGTGTAATGTTTCATCCTAGTTAAAGGTATGATCTTTTTTATTGTTTAATAGGTCATTTCTTGGGTTCAGTGGGTGTTGGAAATAGATTGGGAGTTTTATGTAGGGGTTGTTTTGGGAATTGGATACAGAATAAGTTATCACTATGAAAGGGATTCATGACGTGAGTTTTTTCATGAGTAGAAGTCGTGAGTTTAATTTAGAGTGTGAAAAATATTCCTGATGTGAAAATTATTCGCATCATGAATTCCTCATCTGGGTTTTTTAAACCGAGATAGAACCTTTTTCAGAACACGTGCAATATGGTAAATTCACGTCATGAACCATTGGTTCATGACCTGAATCCCTTATGTTCAATGAGTTTTATCACACCACATTCCTAAATTTCATCTCATTTGATAGTTTCTACCCCCTTCAGACCCTAAATCCACTTCAACCATTTTTGGTGATTACATCCCTTCTAAGTTCCTCTATTTAGTATTTGATCTATGGTTTGGTTGGTTGATTCTCTTCCGGTAATCACGTTTTATTTCTTCTCATTGGTTTCTTTTCTCTTGTTTTGGAAGTGGTGTTGGGATGAATTTATAAGATTTTTGATCAGGTGATGATTCTTCCTCCATCCCTTTTAGATCTATTGTGTGATCATCTTCTAGAGGTCAATCCTTGTGTTAGTTGTGGTGAAGTGTGTGAGATTTCTGAGGTATGCGTTGATATAACCTCTCCACCAAACTTTTTTAAGGAGTTTTATTCTATTATGTGATAATAGTTATTAGGGAATCTTTTCATTGATTTTGTGTTCCTTTTGGTGTGTTTAGATCCCATCATGGTTAGCGTGTGGCCCATGTGTGAGGTAGGTGGTTCTGTCTCTAGACTATGTTGGATGACCCATAATTGATCTTATTTTATAAATTGTTTATAAATAATTTTTCATGTTCTTTTGTTACATTATTTGTTTGTGTAAATATGTTTTTGAGAAAATATTGTTTCCCCTCATTTTTTGTAAAAGAAATGTGATTTTCAAATCATTATTAAATAGATTTAGAAATGGGGTTTCAAAGTTGGTTTGATGGAAAAATGGATTTGAAATTGTATTGTAAAATATGTAATCCCTTTGAAATTATTTGATATACATCATATTATAACCTTGGGTACTTAGGTGAAAGTTTTATTATTAGGTCTAGTCCTTTGGTAATGTAAGGGGATTCACTTTCTGGGGTGTTATTTTATTCCTATATCAATATGTATTTGGATCTAGGAATTTATTGACTTGGTAGTAGGACTCACTTTTTATGGTGTTCCTCTATTCCCTAGACCTTGATTCATGGGTTTTAGGGACTTTTAGTGCACACTAGTGATTTATTGAGGTATGAGTGATCTAGCTAGCCTAAAATTTTGGGATCCTATGAATGTTTATCCATTGTGCTTTGGATTTGTACTATTTTGTATTCAATATACCTATTTTGATAAATGTGAAATGATTTGGAAATTATTCTTTGAAAATGTTTTACCTGAATTTGTTTTGGAACTATGGAAAAAGGGGAACTATTTTCCATGCTTTGATATAAAATTTTTTAATTTCTTATCATGGTATGTTTTCTATAAATTTTTCATATTAGTATTATTGTACAGATACTTGATATGGAACACCTAGGTGGGATCCTAATGAGCATGTTTGGCTCACACCCTGCACACCCCTTCAGTAGTGTGTAGATGTTGTATTTTCTTTGGTTGTAGGATAAGGCAAGGCATCATAGTGGGGAAGTGAGGTTTATGTTATTTGGGTATGGGTAGCTGGTGGTGAGATGGTGAGGCATTTCCCACATATCACATGGAGTAGGTGTTTCAATTTTTAGTTTTCTTTTTGTGTTTTTGGTCATATACCTTGAGTTTTTTTATCTTGCTAATTTTGAGTTGTATCTTTACCTATGTATATCTTTTTTTATGGAATATATTCTAATTTACTTCCATTATTTCTTGATATTGTGTATATATGTTCCATTAATATTATTTTAGGTTAGGATAAATCATTCTATCTGGTTATTGTTTGAATCATGGGTGCTATTCACCAGCCCGTGGGGATTGGGAATGCCCTTCATGATAGTAGATAATTGGTTTGGATACTATTTTTATAGGGTATTCCAAGTTGGTTTGTTACAATTGGTATTAGAGGAAGGTTATTCCTCAAGATTCCTTGTCTTAGGATGTCTGGTAGATAATAGATGTGATTATTATAACTTGAGAGGTAAGTTGTGGGGATTTCCTGGCTATATATTTCTATGATGAGCCTCAATTTATCATGGGATGTTGGGATGTGTGTCTCCTATGTTGGGTTTTTTATCTTTATCTCTGTTTTTTTATGTTTTTCTAGTTTGAACTGAGATTATCCTTTGTTTGATCTTTTCCTTCTGTTTATGAGTGTAGAAAACATACCTCCAAGACATCTTACTTGGGTTCCTTGAGAGGGTGTATCAAGATATTCTCCTAAAGGTAATACTTATCTGGATCAAAATATTTTAGAAGCTATCATCTGGGAAGTTCATGCTATGTAATAGAATTTTCTAGGAGTTCATAATCAAGTTATTTAGGCACAACCAATAAATGTGGTAGTCATGGATCGAGTTCAGGAGTTTTTATGTGAGAATCTGCTATCCTTTAAGAGTATGAATGATCCCTATGAGGTAGATTACTAGCTATAAAGATCAATCGGGTCTTCAACTTCTAGGAGACAACTAAGGTTATCAAGGTGAAGTGTTTGAAGTTTAGGCTTGAGGTTCCCAGAAAGTGGTGGTGGGATTCGGTGGTACCGGAAAGCTGGTACATGGGATTGGATTGGAAGGGTTTCAAGACACTCTTTTTTCAGTAGTTCTTCCTAGAGTCTATGGAGTTCCTCTCTTTATAGCAGGGATAGTGCTCGGTGTCAGAGTACACCAATCGATTTGAGAAGTTGGTTCATTTTTCTTTGGAGATGGTTAAGAATGATCAGCTAAGAGAAAAGAAATACCTATAGGGTTTGTGACCAAATATCCAATCATAGGTATACATGTTGAATCTTACCATCTACACTAACACGGTAGATAGGGATATGATGGAAGAAATTTATATGATGGGAAATATCAACTTCTCTAGTTATTCCCTTCCACCCGGTGGTGGTTTTAGTGGCATGATGGGAAATAATATGAAGTGTCAGGATAATCTCAAGGGTGGTGGAGGTGGTTCTCAGTATCGGGCTGCCTCTACACCATCAATAGTAGCTAGTAGTGTTCCCTTGACCTTTTATCAGTATGGTATGGTAGGGAACACTAGACATACTTTTATCACACCTACGAAGATCTGCAATGATTATGGCCACCAAGGCCATATATAGAGGTTATTTCAGGATATGTCTATACCCCATTATGTTCAGGGATCTACAGCACCAAAGGCCACTATTCTTCAAAGTCTATAGGGATCGAACGATAAGCCTCGAGGGTGAAGCACATTTACACAGTGGATGATTTTACAACAGAGGTTGGTTGGGCTCAACTATAGTGAGAGGTACTATTTTTTTTAATCTTATATAGAAAATTCTCCATTTAATACAGGTGTCTTTCACTCATTTATATTTTCCTATTTTTTTGATATGTTAAAACTTCTAATATAGCTCATTTCCTTTGTTATAGAGCTAGAAATTCCTCTTAGAAAGAGGAAGGAGAAGGGATTTTTATGTTTTTCGTGTTCTCTATTGATAGCGAATGCGAATATGGCCTAGGATTTACTGGTTCTCGATCTAAATATCTTAAACATCATCATCAGGATGGATTTTATGGTTTTTTATCATGCTGAGATTGATTGTTATCATCAACATGTTTTTTTATCTAACATCAATGAGTGCTCTTAGGTGTTTTAGGGAAAGTGGGGCCTAAGGTTCGGTAATGTGGGACCTTCCCATCTAGAGTTTAGGAGTTTATTGTCTACTGTTTTAGTTAATCTCGATGGAATTCCTTCTCTTGGTGATATTTTATTGGTTGTTGAGGAATTATCTGATGTATTCCCATATGACTTTTCTGGTCTTTCTCTATAGTGGTAGGTAGAGTTCTCAATCAATTTATTGTTGGGAACACAACTAATTTTTGTACCCTCTCATCGCATGGCACCTGTTGAGCGGAAAGACCTTAATATTTAGTTGTAAAATCTGATGGAAAAAGGTTTTATTCACCCTAGTATTTATCCTTGGTAATCCCACATGCTCTTTTCCAACAAGCCTGATGGTTTAATTCTTTTGTGTGTGGACTATCAAAAGCTAAATTGGGTGATGCTTAATAATAACTACCCTTTTCCCCATATGGATGACTTGTTTGACTAGTTAAATGGGTGAAGTGGTTTTTAAAAATAAATCTTCAGTTAGGTTATTATCAACTATAGGTGTGGGAGTATGATATATTAAATATGGATTTCAGGAGCAGGTATGGACATTATGAACATATTATAATTCATTTTGGTCTTACTAACTCTCCTACATTTTTTATGGTTTTGATGAACTAGATATTATATCAGTATCTCAACACTTTTTTATTGTGTTTGTGGAAAATATCTTGGTTTATTCAAGATCTGAGAATGAGCATGAGAACTATCTGAATCTAGTTTTGGAAATCATGAGGATTCACCATCTATATGGGAAACTTTTGAAATATAGTTTTTTATAAAAGAAGTGAATTTCTTGGGGTGTGTGATTTATAAATGTGGCTTATTAATCAATCTTTAGAAATTAAAGGTTGTATTGTCATGGGAAGAGCCATGGAATATCTTCTAGATACAAATATTCCTAGGTATAGTTGGATATCATTGGTGATTCAACAAAGATTTATTGAATTTTTCATCACCCTTGACTGTTGTTACCAAGAAAGGGGTGAAGTTATTATAATATGTTAAATATTAGACTTCTTTTGATGAGTTGAAATAGATTTTAACATTTTTTACCTGATCTTTTCTAATCTAGGTAAGGGTTATGTGGTATACTTTGATTCTTATGGTTTTTTTGGTCTGTTTTCTTATGTAGGATGATCATGTTGTCTCCTATAGCTCCCATCATCTTTGATTGCATGAGAAAAATTACACCACTCATGATTTAAATCTTTCCATTGTTATGCATGTGCTTAAATATTGGTAGCACTATCTCTTTAGAGAGTAGTTCATAGCCTTTTCTAATTATGAGAGTATGAGTTATAACTTTTCTCATAAGTACTAGATATTAGATTAAGATAGTGGGTGGAGTACCTTCATATGTTAGACTTCTACATCACCTATACCTCAGGGAAGGGGAATTTCATCATTGATGCTCTAAGTAGGAATATTCCACCACAGGCTATCTTTGAATTGAAGGAGGAGTGTAGAATTATGGAGTTCTTCACTCATTTGTATCTAGATTTATAAAAAGGATGATTCATTTATGGTTTTTACTAGTGTTTCGTTATTATCATCTCTTCTTGATTTTATTTTCCATGGTCTATAGAATGATAATGAATTTAAAGGAATCAGGGAAACATTTAATGGTGGGGGGACCATTTCTAGGTAGTATCTCCCTTTTGATGCTATTCTTTTCTTTGAGAATATTTTTTTTCATCCCATTATCTTTGAGAAATTAGGTGTTTCATGATTAACATATTTCTTCATGGTTTGTTCACCCTGGGACCAAGAATATGTATTATGACATGATATGGTGTTTCTAGTGGCCAGGTATAGAGAGTGACATTGTTGATTATGTTTCTCACTATTAAACCTTCTAATAGGTAAAGGTATAGAACTTGAAGACTTATATTCTACTTCATCCTCTTCCAATTCCATTTTGTAAATGGGATGAGGTTTCCATGAAATTTATTGTCAGATTTCTATGGAATCCCTGAGGTAAGAATTCTATTTGGGTGGTGATTGATTAGTTAAAAAAATAAAATCATTTTATTCTGATCAGGGACACCAAAAAAGTTAAATATCTAGGTAATTTTTACATATAGGATATCGTGAGGTTTCATGGGGTTCCCTATACCATTTTATTAGGTAGGGATCCCTGGTTTACTTCTAGATTCTAGAAGACTCTCCTAGAGCTAATGGGGACTTAGGTCAAGTTGAGTACAACTTATCATACACAAAATTATTCCCACACATATCACTCTATTCAAATCCTACAGGATATACTATGTTCTTGCATCTTTTATTTTAGTGGATCAGGGTATATCCATTTGATAATGGTTGAGTTTTCTCATCATAATAGTTTTCATCCATTGATCAAAATGGATTCCTTTAAGAATTTTTATGGTCTCCCATGCTGGTCACCCATTTGTTGGGTAGAGGTGGGAAAGTAATCTCTTATAGGACCAAGTCTCATTTAGGATACATCAGTGAGGATTTGGGATGTGTGTCAATGCTTTTTTAAATCTTAAAGTTAGCAGAAATCATATGCAGATCATCGATGTCATATTTTAGAGTTTTCCATTAGTGACTGGGATTTCATGAATGTTTCTCCTTGGTTGGGTCATCATCGGATTGGGAAATATAGTAAGATGGTTCTAAGATGTGTTGGACCATTTTTTATCACTAAGTGGAACAATCATGTTTCTTATCAGTTGGTATTTTTAGCTCAATTGATAGTTATTCATGATCTTTTTCACCTATCTCAGTTTAAGAAATACCATATTGATCCCTGTCATGTTCTGATTTGGGAAGAGATTGAGTTAGATCCATATGCTTCCATTGTAGATAAAACTATGGAGATCATTGATTCTCAAATTAAATCCTTGTGTGGAAAGTTTATTTCATTGGTTAAAGTGTTGTGGTGGCATTGATCGTATTCTTATGAGACTTGGGAGCATGAATTTTCAATGAGGGAGAAGTGTCCTCAACTGTTTTTATATAACCCTTCATCCATGTGAATTTTCAGGGATGAAAATTCTTATGGTGGAGATACTTTAACATCCTAGTTAAAGGTACACTCTCTTTTAGTGTTTAAGAGGTTATTTCTTACTTTTGGAGAGCATTGGAAATGGATTGGGAGATTTCTATAGAGGTTGTGCTGGGTGATGGTTGTAGTACCAGTTCACACAGTGAAAGGGATTCATGACATGAAAAGTATTCACATTGTGAATTCCTTACCTAGATTTTTTTAAACTAAGGTGATGCATTTTTTTTCACACATGAAATATGGGTATTTCACATAATGAACCACTAATTCAAAATGTAAAACATTTTTCCCAATTATTTTTATCACACTACATGATTGACTCCCCTCTAATTCGATAAGTGATATCCCCTTAAAATTTTAGAACTAATCTAGTCATTTTGGGTGATTCTATCCCTTCCAAGTTCCTCTATTTGATGCTTGATCTCTGGTCTGGTTATTTTCTTCTATTTTGGTAAGTGTGTTTTATTTATTCTCATTGGTTTTATTTCCCATGGTTTAGTGGTTTTGTTGGATAGTTTTTTTGGTATTTTTTATATGGTGATGATTCTTCTTATATCTCTTACAAATCCATTGTGTGATAATCTTCTAGGGGTGATCCTTGTGTTGGTTGTGGTGTGGCGTGTGATATTTCTAAGGTCTATGTTGATCTAACCTCCTCACTGACCCCTTTTTTTATATATTTTGATTCTAAGAGGTGATATTAATTATTAGGGGATTCATTAGTTGTTTCTGCATTCCTTCTAGTGTGTGTGGATCCCATCATGGTTGGTGTGTGACCCAATTTTTAGGTAGGTTCTGTCTCTAGTAAGTGTTGGATGAACCATAATTGCACTTATTTTGTAAAATTTTTTATAAATGATTTTTTGTGATATTGTTTTGGATGATTTGTGAATGTAAATGGATTTTTATGAAAATAAGGTTTCCCCCTCATTTTGGTAAAAGAAAAGTGTTTTTCAAATCATTGTGAAATGGATTGAGAAATGGGTTTTCAAAGTATGTTTGATCAAAAAATGGTGTTTGAAATTTTATTGTGAAATGTGTAATCCCTTTGAAATTATTTGATAAATATAGAACATGGTAGCCTTGGGTACTTAGGTGGAAGATGTACTAGTAGGGATCATCCTTTGGTAATGTAAGGGGGTTCAATTTCTAGGGTGTTCTTTTATTCCTATATTGAGATGCATTTGGATCTAGGACTTGATTGACATAGTAATAGGGTTCACTTTTTGGGGTGTTCTTATGTTTTTCTATACCGTGATGCATGGGTTGTAGGGACTTGTAGTGTGAACAAGACATTTATTAAGGTATGATTAATCTAGCTATCCTGTCCTTTTGGGACCCTAGGTATATTTATATATTTTTCTTTAGATTTGTACTATTTTTTATTTGATATACTTTTTTTGATAAATGTGAAATGATTTGGAAATTATACTCTGAAGTTGTTTACCTACCTTTATTTTGGAACTATGGAAAAGGGGGAATTAATTGACATGATTTGATATAAAACTGTTTAAATACTTATCATGCTTTGTTTTTTTTAAATGATCATATTAATATTTTTATTAAGAGACTTGGTATGGAACACCTGGGTGGGACCCTACTAAGACTATTTATCTCACACTATGCACACCCTTTTGACAGTGTGTAGACCTTGTATTGTCTTTTGATGTTAGAAAAGGAAATGTGTCGTAGTGATGTGGTGAAGTTTATATCAATTGGGTATAGGTATCTAGTGGTGAGATTGTGGTACATTACCCACATATCACCTGGAGAATCTATTTATGGTTTTAGGTGTCCTTTTGGGTTGTCATTCATGTACCTTGAGTTTTATCTTACTTCTTTTGAGCTGTATCACTACCACTTTTTATATTTGATTATGAAATATATTCTAATTTCCTTTCACTATTTCTTTCTATTATGTAAATATGTTCCATGTATGTTGTTTTGGTTGGGGATGAATCATTCCCTCTCATTATTATTTGATTCCTGGTAGCTAGTCACCAACTCATGGGGATCTGGAACACCCTTCGGGTTAGTAGCAAATTGGTTAGAGTGCCAGTTTATGGGGTATTTTGGGTTAGTTCATTACATGTAATATATTTTATAGAAAAAAGGAAATATAGACAATTTAATAATATTACAAAATTTATAAGAATTATAAAATCTTATACATGTGTCACTTGTTGAGAAAAAATTACAAAGTAAAAAACCCAATGAAATTTTGAGATTCACACTGTGATGTGTAAGTTTTTCACAGTGCATAAGTTTTTTTAGTTAAAAAAATTTGTGAAGGTGAGAATGTGATAATATTGAAGATATTTTAGAATTTGTTTCTATAATCTAAATAAGATTATGTTAAAGTTTTTCCCCACAATGATTCAAAGTTATTTGTGATTCATGCTGAGAATTTAACATAGTAGAGAAAATGATAACATCATGGATAAATATGATAATAAAATATAATTTGATTCATTTTTTGAAATTTGAGATGTTTTCAAATAGTGATATGATAATCCATGTCACAATAGTAGTGTTTTATATTATCATGTAGATGTGAAGACTGTATGATTTTTAGATTTTATGGAAGATTTGAGGAAGAATTATCCTGAGTCTCTTGGAAAATTAAATAGATATATATTTGATTGGATTTATTGAGAATGAAAAGGTATATAAATTCATGGGAATATTATCAACCAGTTTTAAAAGATAATTAAGGAATTATGGGTGTTCTTAGAATATCAGTTGAGACAGGTTGTAAAATGAAGGATAATATTTGGATATTGTGGGGTGAATACCCACTTGAATTTGTTGAGAAGTTAATGAGAAGTATCATAGTTATGATACTCAAGGGGTTTTTAATATTGAAATATAGAAAATATAATCTCATGATTTAGGAATATGAGATATAGAATAAGAGAGAGAGAGAGAGAGGAGAGGGAGGAGGAGGTGAACCTAATACTATATTCTATAAGAAGAATACATTTATGTGTATAAAGGTAGAAAAAATTTGATGAGATTTTGGAGAAGTTGATCTGGTGTGTTGAAGTAGAAGAAAAATAAGTGAGGGAGAATAAGAAGAAGAAGAAGTAGGAACCAAGTTCTGCCATATGATATTATTGTATTGTAGAAGATAGTGAAGAAGACATGTAAGGAAGAAAAAACAAGAACAAGAAGAAGAAGAATAATATTTAAGGGAGAGATCGATATGCATTGTTGTTTTCCATCTATTTTAATGATAATTTCAGAATGAGGAGATATTAGGTTTTGAATATCATAGGAGGCTTGATAGTTTAAGAATACCAAAAATCCAGATTATGTGTAAGATCAGGTTTCTTGGTTATTTACATAAACTGATTTTCATATAGATTATTAAGCAATCTTAAGGTTGTTGAAGACTCTATTTGAGGAATAAGATCATATCACTTGGTGCAGCATCATTCTGGATAATTTGTGTGATCTTGTTCAACAGTGTAAATAAATGTTGAAAAATGGTTGGATCCAGTATAAAAACACGATTGGGATATTGTAATAATATTTTCAGGAGATAGCCTTTGGTGTAATGGATGATCCATACCCTTGGGTATATGATGATACTTTCCCTATTGTACTGCATTCAATATTAGTAGGAATATGTGTATTGGACTTGAACCAAACACAACAAGTATGTAATCACCCACATCAGGGGTGAACCTTGTAAAAATGTAATGTGTTTATATTTACTTTACTTTCAACATTTCATGTGGTATTTTTTATTGGTTAAATCATAAGAATATCCATTTATATCATAATAGGTAACAGAGTTTTAAATGTTGAGAGGGGACTTTAAAAGGGTAAAATTTTAAGTACAAAAAAAATTGATAAAACAATCCATCCTCATTCAACACCACCCCCCCCCCCCCCCACAGGTGACTACACGGATGACTAGGAACCATATATATATATTGATACGCACACACACACACATATATATATATATATAATAAGTATTTAAATTAAATTTTAATTGTAATTTTCAATATGATTTCATAATGTGAAAATTTAACACACACACACACACAAACAAAGACACGCACACATGAACACACACTCTCCCACCCTCACACATGTACATACGCACATATTATACATATACATTCTTAAAATTTGATTTAATTTAAATGTAATCTTAGTGAAAAAATATGCACTAATAAATTTCACCATCCAATTTCAAGTTTTTTAGTAGTAAACTTAGAAAATAGTATAATGAATAGAAAAATTGGATATTAAATGTAAAATAAAAAATATAATTATGTTACTTAAAATTGAAATTATGATGACTAAATTAGAATCATTTTTTCAATTCATAGTGGGTGACCAATCAAAATAAAATTTTTAGTAGTGATTATTATATTTATGTCTCTAAAAATTTTAAATGAAAACAAAATAATAACATATCATTAATAAATAAAACACATGTTGCATATAAAACTTTTAAAAGTAAAAATACAAAACATATACTATGTATGAATATATTAATAAATAAATAAATTTAAATACAATAAAAATAAAAACATGCAGTTGAGTAGTTTAATCAATAAATTTTTAAAAATATATATTTATAATTGGAAAGATTAAAGTCAAAAAAATTTCTTATAATTATAAATTATTATGTTTAATATATCATGTATTTTTATACCTAAGGCACAAATAAATATGAAATTGTATATCTAAATAACATATTTATCAATGATAATGATTTAAAAAATGAAAATAAAATTTAAAACAAAAATCAAGCATCAAAATTCAAAACTATAAAAAAAACATAAATACTTCAAAATATATTAAATTAATTTTATTGTTTGTGCACATGTTCAGATTCACATCAACACAACCAACAAAAGAGAAAAAAAATTCCACCCAAAGGATAAGGATAAAATCATAACCCTACAATTATGTTTCATTATGGAAAACAACTTTTGTCATCAATTTCCAAGAATTTATTATAAATTTTATTAGATTATATAAATGAAAAATATTTTTAAAAAAAATTAGTGATTTTTAGTAAACCAAATAAGATTTTTTTTTTTATAAAAATGAAAAAATAAAGTTAGGTATATCCAAAAAAATCCTAATATGTTTTAAAATATATTTTTGAAAGATGAAAACATAAAACATATTATAAAACCAAACACAACCTAAAATTAATAATAAATTATATGAGTTAGGAATTACACACCTTGAATCATCAATAAAAATTCATGGGGGTAAGGGAAATATGAACAAATTTGGGGACCCAAGGAATATAGGGGAAGAGACTAACATTCTAATTTTTATCAGAAAAATCAGTGAAAATAGAGACTAAATCAGCAACCAAAATGGGGGAAGGGAAGAGAGGGGGCGAGCTATGGTGAAGGAACCTAGGCATAGAAAAATAATTTGGTGATGGTATTTTTTTAAAAAATCTAGATATGTGTTGAAAAACTATATCCATCTTACCAGTACCCATATCTTCCCATGGATTTCATAAAACAAAATTAAGGGAAAAGAAAATAAAATTGAATGATGCCTCTATCATTCATCTAATATGTTTATACTCTACTCAGTATTGAATCATCATATATAATATGGTCCAAATGAGGAGAAATATAAACCATCCAAAAATTCTCTAAAATCTCCCAAGAGTCGATCTTAGGTATATGTGTAATCACGGAGGATGGGAGTGTTTTAAAAAACCCCATGTGATCTCTAAAATGCTACAAATGCAATCTGATAAGGGAATATCAATATGTAGGTATTATATATCTTATTTTCTATTTATAAAACTTTATATTAGGTAAGGGATTAAAATTCATTCCTTCATCAGGAATGGTGAGTTTCGAGTCATAAATAAGATTTTATATTTAGTTTAATGTTTCTTAAATTACACCAAGGTTCTTTAAGAAACATAACCTTTTAAAATGAATCATAACTCATATTAAGACTTATTTAACTATTATTAAGTGTCACAAATATTTCATCACACACTTTTAACACATCTAGGTTTAATGTGATCAAATATAAGCAATTTAATTGACTTATTCCTCCTAAATATGTTTAAAGAAACCCAAACTATTAGTATTCATCCGAAAAGTAAAAAATTCATATTCACCTATTTAAAATTAAACTTATGAATATATTGATAAATAAATTCAACTCACATAATTATAAACTTGAATAACATATAATTTATTTATTTATTTATTTGTTAATGATGATTCACACTCAGATGTTCACTAGCCACTTAAGATGGGGGCCATATCATTTCAATCTTTGGTTCATTTGAATCAGTGGATCTTTTGGATAAATTTTGTATGTGAGACTATATATCTATAAAACACTAGCATTATTTTCCATTATTATTTTATTTATTAAATAAATTTTAACCCTGTCATTGAATTTTGGGTCGAATCAGGTTTTTATTGAAATTTTGGTTTTTCAGCACAAGTGTACAATTTTCGTGTGGTAAGTAGAAACCATATGGAAACTGTAAATTTTAGTTTTCAATTTAACATATCAATTTATCATGTTTGTAAAATGGTTTCTAAAATAGTGTATCCAGACCATGTAAGTTTCTAGTGAGGGGTTCATAATTGGTGCATGGTTCAACAAACCATGCGGCCAAACCATGCGTCATGCCAAAACTTTAAAGTTTTGGAAAAATTTACAAGTATCCCCTATTTTTTTGAATCCCCAAATCCCTATTTCTCCCCCACTCAATTTAAATGACCCTCAATGTCACTATTATTTGTTTTTTATCCCTTCCATGGTGATTTTATGGGATTTCTTCAGGGTTGTGGTCTGATTTCTCAAGGTAATTTCCCCTTGTTCTCATATCCTTTAAATTTTATCCTTCCTTTCCTCTTACTTATGGCTTGTATATGTCATGGCGGCATGGGGAATCCCTTGGAAAATTTTACACTTAGTATTTTCCTCATTTTAAGGATCGATCATTTTGATTAAAGGTTGTTCTCACCTTCTTAGGTTGGATTAACACCTCATTGTTGAAGGTGACTTATTTCCATGGATTCAAGGTAGGTTGCCTTATGTATTGACCTTTAATTTAAGAAAAATTAATTTATTTATGTTTATAATCATGTTTATTATATCAATTTATATTATTAGATGTTTTGAAAGAATATTTGGAATGAAAATCAAGTTCTAATTGATTTTCATTCAAATACAAGAGGTTTTCCTTCTTAATTGTTTGGTTTTGATTTCTCTCATTAAGTTGGTCACACTTAATTTTTTAAAAAATTCATGTATGGAATTTAATAAAGATTTTGATGTTTTAAGAGATTTTTGGGTTTCAAAGGTGAGTTCTAAATGTTTTATTAAATTTTTGAGGTGTTCTGTGTTCTTTGAAAAGGGGTTTATAGATTATTTTCTAAGTAGTGTTTTCAAATCCAGGTTGGAACTTTGGAAAGGATTTTATCTTTTAAAACACTCCTTGGAATGTGCAACCAGTTTGGTTTATTTATAAATGAATGAGAATTTCCCTAGTATAGGTCATTCTTATTATATTGATGATTTTGAAAGTAAAGGGTTCATTATTAGGAGGGTGCTCAAGGGTGAATAGTGTGTGTGTGACTTATATTTCATGTGATGGATTGTATTTACTTTTATATAATTTCTTGATATTATGGCTTGGATAACCCCCATTTTAAACATATCATGGAATCCCATAGTAGCTAGTCTAATTTCTAAGAACACATGTTTCACTAGCTTAAGATTATGATCTAGCTAGTGGCCCTTAGTATAGACTTTTCTCTTATTTGGGAGTTACCCCTCAGTTAGGCTAGGTAGGGTGAAATTGTGCATTAGGGTTATTAAATTTCATCAGGTATTCCAGTATGATGGATACTATTTAGTATGTTCTATACTTTCCTCCTAGATCTTAAGTATTCCCATGATCATTGGAACTTGATTATTTATATTAGCCACTTCTATTTTATTATTGTGATAGTAGACCGTATGATGAATTCTCATTGCCCTCATTTCATTATTTTTCTCTTATTATTATTATTTTTAATGATTCTTGTTATATTTTTTCTCCTTACATTTAAAATAAAACTTAATATTTTAATGTTTTATGAAAAATGTTTTGAAACGCTTTTACCTTTCCATTTTTATAAAAATCTTTTAAAAATACTTTAAAATGACACTTTTCATTTTATAATTTTAATAACTCTCTCTTAAAATTACTAAAACCTTAATATTTCAATAAAACCCATTTTAAATAAATAAGGGAAACATATCGTAATTTTCTTAAAACTAAATGTAAAGGAAAAAACCTATATTTATATAATTGTATTTAAAACTAGAAAGAAATGGAACCTTTAATTAAAGATAATATATGGGGTGTGGTTTAATTATAATGCCTATTTATCTTTATATTCATGCCTATCTTTATTATTTTAGTTTCAAGTTTAGGTATCATCTTGGATTCAATCTCTTTAGATAAATGTTGGGTTTGGTGATTGGAGAGTGACCCGCCAAGTCACTTAGAGATATGGTTGGTTGTTTTGTTTTGTTTTTGTTTTTTGTATAGTTGTATATGTATTAACCATATCAGCATTCCTTTCTCTTGTATCTGAGATATTTTTTAGTCTTATATATATATAATAGGTTTTATGTTTATTTCTAACATGCCCTATTTGATTTTGGTTTTATTTTGGAGTTACTTATTTTTTTGGCATGGGCATCCAAAAAATAAGTGGTTCATTCTATAATTCTGATTGGGTTCCACTATATATTGTTTATATTTTATTTTGAGAAATAATCCCCATGATTTCTCTTCTAATTCCATTTGGGGCTTTTCTCCAGCTTGGGATGATTGAGAACACCTCTCAGGTATGTTGTGGTCTGACTCAGGAGCCTGATTTAGGGGCTAGCCTGGGTTTTTCTATAAAAAAAATGGTTTCATAACCTAGTTTTTTATAAGGCCTAGGTTCTAGAGCACTATTTTTTATCTAATTATTAATGGTAGATTATAGTATGTATTATATTACTTGGGGTATAGATACGATGAAGTTTTTGTACAACACTTTCAATTTCGAACCTGGAGTCACCATAGGAAGTTGGGTTTTGATTTTTTTTTGATTCATTATGGTATTTATCAATTTTAGTTAATTGTGTTTTTAGATTTTAATGATGTAATGTGGTTTTTTTATAATTATTTGTGTTTAGAAGTGAAAATGGAGTTGAACATGTGGTGCATAGTGAGCTCACAAGGCCTAGCACGCTATATGGAGCTCGAGTGCATGGTTCATTACGACTCTCAATGGTAGATTTTTAGATAGAACATGGTACGCCAAGACATGTTCCTAGGATTATCACATCCACTAATCCACTTATGAATTTTATATTATACCTCGTTTGATTTTAATTTATTTAAAATTGTTATTTGTTCATGTGTTTTTGGTGAAACTTGGTTTCAAATTTCATAAAATTGGATTTAAAATCATAAATGTTTTGTCCTAAATTAATAAAAAGATAAATTTATTATTCAAATTTCAAATTAATAGTTTTTAAAAAAATGGGTTTTTAAAAATAAAATTTTTTCGATGTCTCCAAATTATTAAAATCCAGGGTATGTTATTTTGAATATTGTTTTAAAAATGTGATTTTGAGTGAAAATGGTGATTTTGATGATAAAAACTAGGTTTTTGATAAAGTAAATTAAGAGTAATTTTGAATGAAATAGAATAGTTTTAAGCATATAATTTGGGAAATCCACACGTAAAAATTTGGAAATGTTTTTCTAATTAGTAATCAATGAGTTTCTCCAAGTGTTTAGAGGATTGGTGGATTGAACTTATTTTTATCTATTGGTAGTTAGTCTCATGAGATTTTTAATTTAGTTGGTTTTGATCAAATTATTGTGTTTTATTATTTTAGAGTATTACCCCATCAAGAATCCATAGATTTACAAGGGAGATCTATGGGTGATCCACCATTGGTGAACCCTTCAATTGATCACCCTAGATATTTCCTTCTAAAATTTTGGAAGATGAATCCCCCTCTATTTTTTGGTCAAATGAATCATTTTTAAGTGGAGGAATGGTTTCAAAGTATCGAGAGAATATTTTTCCTCCTTGAGTTTATTGAGTCTCTAAAGATTAAGCTAAATACCTTTATTTTGGAAGGTCTGAGTTGGAAGTGTTGAAATTTTATCATTCAGACTAAGCCATGATAGGACTTTTCCTATGAATATTTTAAAGCTTCTTTTATATAGAAATATTTCTCTAAGGTCATGAAGGTAGTTAAGGTGATGGATTTTTATTGTATTAAATATTATTATCAAATGGTGTTGGAGTGTGTTCATCATTTTGTTGATCTCATCCCATATCTTTCAAAGTTGGTAGTGGATGATACCTTAAAGGTATGATGATTTGAGAAAATTTTTCATCTCGATATTCATTTGAGGGTGTTGGAGTTCATTTTGAACTCCTATGTGGATGTGGTGAGGTATTTAGTTCAGGTTGAAGTGGTTTTTGAAGGAGTGATTGAGGTGGTTTCACCTATCTATGTCTCTATGGGCGATGAAGGGAACTATAGTAAAGGAAAGGGGAAGCGATCTGAGTCATAGAAGGTAGGAAATGGTATCAATAGGCCTTTCTATTTATATTATTTGGCATCATCTAGGCATTGTAATTTGGTGTTCCATCAATATGGAAAGAAGGTTTACAAGAAGCCTTTGTTGCAAATTTCTCCAAATACATGTCATGCTTATGGTCATTTGGGCCATCTTCAAAGATTTTGTAATGGGTTTCCTAAAAAAGGATTGGATACTAATCTACTCCAACAAAGGGATCCCTAGTTTTATTTTGGGAACCTATTTTTTATCCAAACCCTCTTTTAGGTATTCATATTCCTCTTTTTTATATCTTTTCTCTAATGTAGTGTCATGGCCTCTTATTTTAAGAATGATTAGATATTATGGTGAATTGTATTCCTTGTGGAAGTTCTGAATTGTGTGTGGATGCCTTAATGGAATCCTAATATGGTGGGGAGACCATCACTATTATATGATTCTATTTAAGTGTTCTTTGTTTTTTAGGTTTAGTTCCCTTGTCCAATATTCCTCTAAGAATCTTTGTGGAAGGTCATCCCCTAGTCTCCTCAGTCATACGATTTAGAGTCTTCCTCTTTCTCTCAATGATGTTGGGCTCTTAGAGACAACCCAATGTATGTGGTTCTTTTATAGATGGGTGTGGTTTGTTTTGGTTGGTACCATAGTTAATTTTTCTGTGGTGGTCATGTTGTTCCTTGGTTTTGAAAATCAAATCATTTTTTAGGATAGTCTATTTTATCCTTTCTTTTGATTAATTGAGTATGCTAAAGATTTATGAGGGTAAAAAGCATTATGGTGGGGATTATTATCACACCCCAACATTATTTTCCCTTATTATTTTATTTATTTAATTATTTTTAAACTTTTCCTTGAATTTCAGGTTGAACTAGTTTATTTTTTTGAAATTTTAGGTTTTTTAGCATAGGTGCATGTTTGGTGAAAGGTTAGTAGAAATCATGTAGAAACCATTCATTTGGGTCTACAATTTAACATATATATTTCACATGGTTGGTGCATAGTTTCCCAAACTATGTATCCAAACTATGCAAGTTCTCGGGTGTGTTTAGTGAGGGGTGCATGGTTGGAACATGGTTTAGTAAATCATGTGGCCAAACCATGCACCTTTCCCATAATTTAAAATTTTAGAAAAATTAAAAAATAACCCCTCTTTATTTTTAATTTAAAAATACCTATTTATCCCCCACTCAACTCACATAATCCTCAACATCCCTCTCCTTCATTTTCTCTCCCTTTTATGGTGATTTGGAGGGATTTATTCATGGTTTTGGTTTGATTTATCAATTTAATTGCCCCTACTTCTCATCTCCATCATATTTCCTCCTCATTTTCTCTTCTTTGAAGAACATCTAGGTCATGGAGACCTAGTGAATCTATTGGATCATTTTTCACTCAAATTATTCTTAATTTTAGGGCCTACGATTATTAATTAAAAGTTTTTTTTGCCTTCTAAGGTTGGATTAATACCCTATTGTTGAAGGAAACTTGTTTCCACTAATTTAAGGTAGGTCACCCTATGTATTGACCTTTTATTTAAGAATAATTAATTTATTGATGTTTATAATCATTTTTCTCATATAAATTTACAGTATTAAATATTTTGAAAGACTATTTGGAATGGAAATCAAGTTCTACTTGATTTTCATTCAATTAAACTAGTTTTTAATTTTAAAATGATTATTTTTTATTTCTCTCATTAATTCAGGCACAATTAATGTTTATAAAAAATCTCATATGGACTTTAATAAATAGTTTTTTGTTTTAATATATTTTTTGAGTCTTAAATTTGAGTTTTAAATGTTTTATTGAATTTTTAAGGTGTGTTTGGTCCTTTAAAAAGGGTTTTATGGATTTTTTTTATAAATAATGTTTGAAAGGTATTATTTGGAACTTTAGAAAGGATTTTTTATTTGAAATCACTCCTTATAATTTTTCCCTAGTTTTGTTTTTTTCTAAATTAGTATATCGATGATTTTTAAAGTAAAGGGGTCCTTCTTAGGAGGGGTTCTCGAGGGTGAACCTTGTGTGTGTAAATCATGTTTCATGTGATATCTTGTATTTACTTTTATATCATTATTTGATATTATGTATTGTCTTAGCCAAATTTTAAATATAGCATGGGAACCAAGAGTTTCTAGTGTAATTTTCAAGAATACATGATGTGTTGTCTTAGAATTATACTCTGTCTAGTGGCCCTTAGTATGGACTTTCCTCTACTTTGGGAGTTATCCCTCGGTTAAGCCAGGTAGGGTATGACCAAGTTTTAAGGTTTTTAGATTACATCATGTGTGCCAGTATGATGGATCATGTTTAGTATTTTCTATAATTTCCCCAAAAGTCCTTGGTATTCCCATGATAATTGGAACTTGATTATTTATATTGGGTACTTAAGTTTTATTATTGTGATGGTAGACCATATGTTTCTTTCCCATTTACCTAGTTTCATTATTATGATCTTATTATTATTATTGTGAAGTATTCCTATTATCGTTTTGTTTCTTCTACTTCAAAGAAAACTTGTGATTTTAATTCTTTATGAAATTTTTTTTGAAACTCTCTCACCTTTCCCTTTTTATAAAAATCTTTCAAAATGAAGTTAAAATACCACTTTTCATTTAAAAATTTTAAGAAACCTATATTCAAATACCTAAGACCTTAATATTTAAGTATCTTTTTAAATAAATAAGGGGTACATAACATTATTTTTTTAAAATAAATGTAAAGGAAAAAATATGTTTATAAAATTGTAGTTCAAACAATTTTTATAAAATTTATTCACCTAAAGTTAATAATGGGGTGTGGTTTACATAGAATGACTACTAAGCTTTATGATCATGCCTATATTTATCATTTCAGGTTCAGGTTTAGGTTCCACCTTGGCTTTAATCACCTTGGAGAAATGTTGAGTTTGGTGGTTAGAGAGTTACCCACTAGGTAACCTAGAGATCTAATTGGTTTTTTGTTTTATTTTTAGTTTTTGTAAATTTCTATCTGTATCAACCATCATGGCCTTTCTTTCTCTTATATTTGAGATCTTATTCTGTATTATCTATTGATACCATGTTGTATGTTTATTTTTTTTGCACACTGTTTGGTTTTGGTTGTATTTTGAATATGCTTATTTGTTTGGAATGGACGTCTAATATATGGATAGGGAATTCCAGAATTCATGTTGGGTTCTACTATGTGTTGTTTATATTTTTTGGAGGTAAATTATTCCCAAAATTTATCTTTTGATGCCCTTTAGTTATTTTTGCCAACCTAAGAGGATCGGAAACACCTCTTGAGTATGCCATGAGCAAGTGATATCTCATAAAGAAAGATGCATAATTTTTATCACCATCCTTGCATACTTTATTTATTCTTTATTTAGTTATATTTGATAGACTTTCCTTTCTCAACCATGGTTGTGGATTTGATCAAGAAATCTTCATCCAATTCAAAGTTTTGGATATATCTTCTCCCAATACTTGAAATAGAAAAATTATGACTTAATCATTCAATCAATGTCATAACACTAATAATGAACCTGACGCAAGATACCTCACAACAAACATAAACTGTTAGGGTTTTAATTTCATAAAAAATTTTGATTAATGATACACATTAAGAATGATCTCAAGTCAAGAGACAAATACATATGATCATGGATATGAATATCCAATGACACCTAAAACCCATAGTGTTCCTACCGGCGGATCAATCCTTATAATATCTCATACTCAAGATTACTATGTGTGAACTTCATGAAAAGAAGTCTCGTTACCTATGAACCTCCAATACCTAAAAATAGGACATCATCTATTTCTACTCTAATTTATGTATCTAAACCATAGAACATACTTTAAGATTATTTTCATAGTATCATCATATTCTCATTATATTATTATAATCCTTTGATGCAACATTTACTCCAAGGACATTACCATATATAGTATATACAAGAGTAATAATATTATCATAGTAAGAGAAATTCATGTATATATCAAACTATATACATGAAATGATAATAAAAAAGTACAAAATAAGGTTTGGTCTAAGGCACCCACTCTCACAACACACAAGGTTTTAGGATGTCGATGGAGGAAAATGAGGATAGATACTTTTTTAAGAAAACCTAGTGACAATCAAAGGGCAGTCGCCCACTACAAACTAGGCTAATTCCCAAAATTCTTGTGGTGGTATATCAATGAATCCAAAATTTTAAATATATTTCACTCATAATTTATTTATAAAATACTTCTGACGGTATTCCAAAACTAAATTAAACCCACCCAAAAATCCTCTTAAATGTTATCACCCTTTTTTATCCAAAAAAAACACATTTTTTATACAATATAAAAATTTAAAAAAATGTAATTTAAAATTGAGTAATAATATGTATAAAAAAATTTCATATAAAAAATTTTAACATGTGATTTTTTCAAAAATATAATCAAATTATAAATCTTAATTAATCGATTATGAAATTAACACAACAATTTCTTTTATTTCACTTTTTTTTATAGAAAATCCAACCCCCCATACAATGAATTCGCTTCCCCACTTATCCCACCCCTACCAAAGTAGGTACTGGACCTAGGGTATCGAATGCTCATTGTGAAGAAGCTGATTAAAACTAGTTTTTTCACACTACCCTGTACTATCACTGGATTAAGTCATGAGGTGGTGAAATTACCTCAGGCGCATCCTGCAACCAGTGGGAGTCAAACACCAAACCTTATGGTCCATGCCCCCAAACCTTTCTATTGGGCCACCTCGGGGGAATATTTTATTTCACTTTCATGAATGGAAAACACTATAATATAAAATATATATAAAAAATTATCAAACATTTTTTCTATCAAAAAATAACATCATAAAAAAATTAATAAAAGCTAAATAACCATGTGTTTTGTTTAATTATTTAAATTAAAAAGCTATTAAAAGTGAATAAGAAATTTTGTGTTATTAAAATTTAACAATAATCATAATTGAACATATATTTTATCATTCATGGTAACAAAAAATACCAAGAAAAAAACCAAACATATGTCATATTAAAAAATATTGAGATAAAAAATATGTTATCATGTATTATTAATACATAAAAACCTAATAACATATATATACACCAAAATTATCTGAGTATGAGTTGGTTACCTAGCCCATAACCCATAAATTTGTTAAAAGAAAAGGTATCAACAAAGTTATGACACAAGGTGCAATCTATTTTCACCATTTGGGAATTTGGAGATTACAAAATGAGATGAAAAAAATAAAAAAAAATCTAGAACATCATGAGAGGTAGTGATAACATATTCTCAAAGAACTTGAGAGTCATCATTATAGGGGTATCTCACATGAAACTTGTATCAATCTATTTCATAGAGATCACATAATCACATACATCTAGGATCTCATCTTAAGTCTCTTCTATTATTGATGTGTTCTACACATATAAACATTATCTCTAAGGGAAACCATTCTCCAAATATGAATTTATAGATCTAGGGACACTATCTATTTTTTTCATCAAGATTATATATAATAAAAATTTAAATTATAGATCATTGGGTCTGAAACCATCATCACCACCCATTACCAGCCCCATGAGCAAGAAACTAAATCCATATAACTCCTACACCTTCTAAATATTCAATAAAAAATCATGAAACAACCAAAATAGAGTAAGAAACAGATTGATATAACAGTGTAGGAGCTCCTCCCTATAGCCATATTAAATGCATGTGAACTAGAAAATAAATTCCATCTTGGACATCACATGACACTAATCCAATTCATATGTTTCATCATATATAGAGTAGCTTTAAATAAGAAAATCATTTTTCTTAAGAGAATTAGATACTTCATCATCAACAATGTATATTTTTCAATAAAATAGTTTTAGATTCATCACACATATCATCATTCATATTAATAACTAGAGATAAATTCAGAAAAAGTATTTGTGTCCCATCATCAAATCATTTTCAAGTTCCATACTTAGTTAAAATTGTGCAACAAGTTATTCTCAATGAATTTTTAAGTAATCAAAGTTAGGATTCTATTCAAATTACAGTACAATTTTAGAGAAAATGTTTCCCTAATTTTTTAATATTCATCATTATCTATATCCCCTTTTTAAAATCTTTGAAAGTTCATAGAATTATTCTCTTAAATAAAAGGATAGATATCTTCCTTAATACACCCTTGATAACCCTAACATGATTTTTTAGCTTGATAATATTAACCAAATTCTCTTAATTGGATATTGGGGCTGGTTCCTTGACATATTTTTCTAGTCGAGGGTCTATATTCACATCATCACATATTCCCAAGGATCTAGTAACAATGGTTTGCTCCAATTTGGAATAATCTTTATGCTTCCTTTTTTCCTTATGGTGATGGGTAATATACCCATATGAATTCACCACCATTTTATTACCTTTTTTAGCACACAAATGGAAAAAATATGCTTCAAATTGGTAATAATTATCATGTAAATCCTACAAGAATTCAACAGTTTCACTGATTTTATCTTGATCCCCTAAAAAATTGTGGGAAACAATATTGGGGACACCCAATACACTTTGAAAGGTATCAAAAAAAACTTAAGATGACATCAAACCCAAGTGTATGTATCTCAAACTGAGAACCACCCTAGTCATTGGAAATGTTCTAAGTGTTATCTTAAAATGTATTTTCATCAACTTATTTCTTCCCTCTAAGAGAATCCTCGTCTCTAGAAATTCCAATAGGGACCGTCAATTTCCCTAACACTCTAGTGTATTATTCCAGGACCAACTTATTCTTTCCCTTCTCAAATCATGTTAATTAATGAAAAAGTGGGTATACTATTCTATTTATACAGTATTTAGATGGTTTCATAACTTTAAGATAATTGTTGCAATAATCAGGAAATCTTTCATAAATCACCACTTGAAAGAATCTAGAGTTTCCATTTTAAATTCATATCTTTGGTGCAAGTGTTTTGGTGATATCAATATCATCACAAACCCTAGAAACTGAATTTATTGGTATTTTTCTTGATAAAAATAATTTACAATGGATAACCAATGAGTATAGAAATTTAAAAAATGGAAATTTGATTAAATATGTGGAGTGGTAATCTAGGTAAACCAATCCAAACAGAAAAAATAGGAGATTTGGTGTCATAATCAAAATCAGGGGTCCATTTCATAACTTTCATAGTGCATTCACCAAAAAACCATATTCTCCTCACCTAGAGTCTATAATACTCATTTTAAAATGAGAATCAAAGTAAAACATTGGAAGAATTTATTAAAACAATATGGAATCCAAAAAACCCAATAGTTGTAATGGATATTTTTTTCCCTAGTAAGACTTTGGAATATTTTAAAGAATGTTTTTTAATCCAAATGATAATCCAATGTGGTATTTCATGGCCTGGAGAACCTTGAAATGGATATATTAAAAATATTATATATATTATATCATTTTTATGTATTTTTTTAGAAATAATTGAATAACTCTCAAACTAACTCTCAAATGGAAAATATGATATATCCATTAAATATGAAATGAAGGTTTTATCCTAAGAGTAAAATAACCTTTGTGTGTGTCAGGTTTTTGGACTAATTGTGGTCATGGTTGAATGATAGTTAAATAAATAAATTTTTTAATTTATTAGTTATTATTTTCCATGGACTAGATCCTTCCCCTGTATAAAAACTTTTGTGGTGAATTCCCTAGGGTTATTCACTTAACCCTAGTGGATAGAATAGATGGAGAGGGAGAGCACTGGTGGTGATTTATTTGGAGGATAGTTGTGGGATTTTGGATCGAGGATTAGAGTACCATGAGGATCATTACCTTTATATGGAGTTCTTGGATCTTGCCAATGATGATGATACAAAAACATTATTCAGCTGTAATTGATCCAAAACCCAAGGTTAGGTGTTTGATTTTTTGGTTTTATCCCAATTTATGGATTTATATTAACACAAATTATTTCTTTCCTAAATTAATTCATAGATCAGTCTTAATTGGTTGGTCCAATGTCTATTTTCTCTTCGTTGATCTATGAATTGGAGTTTTATTCAATGTTGGATTTATTGATTTGAAAACTCATCTTATTCTCAGATTCTTTTGATGATGGAGAAATAAACATAGCCATTGATCAAGACTTACTTTGTGTTATGTGCCTTTATCCCTTTGTTCTTAGTGTTCATCATCATTATTTTGGTTGGATGGTGACTTGATAATAATCAAGAAAACCAATCATTGTGTGTTCATCCTTTGGCATAATGGATCATGGTCATGGTTTTGATTTCAATTTTGGATATACAATGGAGGTGTGTCGATGATGATGGGAATATGATGATGGGATTGGTAATGGTGAATCTATGAACCGGATTGAGCAGATCTCTTAAGGGAAGAAGCGGGTGGTGATTCAAAGAAACAGGTGGCTAGAATCTATCTTCTGATGATAGTGGTGGTCCGAAGAGGTTCGGCAAGTGGTGTTATTGTAGGTTGGTTCATGTGGCTCTTCAAGATGCAACAGTGACCAATTTTCCAATGAAGAATGTCCTGAATTTAACTTTCAGGTATCCATGATGGATGGTCAACACTAATTCAGATGTTACAGCACAATTTCTAGTGGAATTAAATACAATGAAGAAGTCATGAGAAAAACCACACAGTTATCTATAATTTCTATAAATTCTTTACATACATGATGTTTATTCCGAGAATACTCATTGTGTAGTCCCATGGCTGTGGAAGATAGGGTTTCAAGAGAGATAAATATCACATGCTATGTGGATGGACCCACACACCGTGTGAACCTACTTAGTCAGCAAAGCCATGTACTGAAGGCACATGCCCAGGACCCCATGTGGCTAGACATGCCATGTTCCCTATAGGACACATCATATACATTGCTTAATAAGTCATGTACTTTGGGTTCATGCTTAGTGCACTTAGGCATGAGCTGGAGTATACAGACATGGGATGGAGTACATGGGAAAACCCCTAGATATAAAATAGATTTTTTTACCCCTTATACATGCCATGTAGTTTCACGCAGCTTCCCAATACGTTTTTAGGTGAGGACACGCTCAGGTGTCCAAATGAGGTCACAAACTGTGTGACTCTATGTACATGTTGTGTACTTTAATTTTACATGCCAAGTACTGTGAGGATACATGGCCAGGGTCCGGTCCCATGAGACACATCATGCACCCTAGGAGGACACGATGTATACTCCCCTCAAAAACTTCTACATTGTGTATATTCTTCTTAGAGACATGGATTTAGGCCCATGATTAGTCTATCCTGAGTAGTTTTCCATGTAGAATTTGATGGTGTCCTTCATTTTGATAGCATAGATACAACATGAGGTGATTCTAGTAGGGTGGTTCTTTCAAAAACTTTTAACTGGTGATAGGGATCAGGTGTGATCATCAGAGTGTTACCAGGGTCGGTACCCCTGTCTCTCTCTAAGGAGTAGGTCCCACATATCATGTATATAGGTAGATACAAAACTCATACATATTACATATGGTATAGGTCCTCTATTTTCAGAGTGGACTCACCATCACTGAGCTCTAGTGGTGGGTGGATCCTCCGATAGAGTAGTTCTCCCTCAGTTTTTCTATATAGCGGTAAGTTGTGGGACATCCACATTCTTGATAGGTTACAAGAGATACATGGGTAGGAGATATTACTCCCTTGGTTGTTACATGAAATGGTAAGGATCAGACCCTACGCTCTATATCTTATGTTGTTATGTGGTTCCTCTACTGAAGATAGTGATCCCTCAACTATGGATCATAGTGGTGAGGTATGGGCCCTCTAAATGGATTCTGATGAGGTTGGGCATGATGTTGGGCATCAGAGATGGAACTTTGGGGCTTTAGGATGAATCATCATTCTTAGCTGGGCTACAAATATGTAGATCCTCTTTTTATCTTTGTTTGGGATTCTTTTTGAGAAAATTTGGGTTATTGTGGTTGTTGTCACATATTATGATTGGAATTACTTGGTGGTGATGAGCTGAATACTCTCTTGTTAATGATTAGTAATTGTTATTTTGGGGTTTCCTACTAGGTATGTATATACTCACCCCTATATGGGCTCTTACCGCACATGGTGTGTCTTATGTAGATGAATTTCATTTCATTGGATTCCTCATGGTGGACCACGAGCATAGGTGGAGTGTAGTTGGAGCTTAGTTATTCTATATAGACCTTAGATGGATCCAGGATTTTCTTTTACGTAGTTTCCACCATTTTGTCATCAGGTTGAAGTTTTTCCAAGTTTTGGTGGGCTTATATTTGGCCCTTTTTACTTTTTCTATACTACTTGTTGTACTCTGATGAGGAATAGTTATTATGCATGAATTTATAGTATCAGTTTTTTATCTTTCTATATTATACTAGTGTATGGAGATGTTTTCATGTGTACATATACTTTAGGCTAAGGCCCCCATGTGTGTAATATGCCTACTCGGGGTTATTCATTATCCCCTAACCTATTGGAGGTAGGCTTGGGGTGTCATTGTCAACTTGACACCAGCCAAGTGGGCCCCAGTGGGTTATATCATTGTATAGTAGTATTAAAGGGAGGTCATATTAGGACTAGAGTTTGAAGATTGTCTAGTTGTGAGGCTTGGTTTGGGAACTAGGGAAATAGTGTTAAAGTGTCTCAAGTTTGGATCTTGGGTTAGGGAACCCTAGTATTGGTGTGGTAGTCATCATATCCATTCACTAGGATAATGATAACCCAATTGTTTTCTTGGAACATGTAGGAACTATTTTTAGGGAAAAAATCAGCACATGCATCATATAGGAATGGGTTGTGGTTTTCATGTCCTTCTTGAGTTAGCTCCCCATATATTCTCTTTAATTGTGGTGTGTCTTGATAACTTTTAAGGTGTCTCTATGAAGATAAAAAACTAGTATTCCAATATAGTTTCATGATGATGACCATTTTATTGATGAGGTCTCGGTTTAGGGACCAATTTATTATGTGTTTCCTCTAAACGGGCACCGAGCAGTGCTACCACCTGTTGAGTAGTGCATAGACCCACCTCCAGTAGTTCAGGTGGATGATCATTTGCATGTTGAGAAGTGTTGGATCCAACAGGATGGGATGATGGTATGTTGAGGCTTAGCACATTTCACAAGTTTTGATGATAGATACCACTTAGGCTTTACAGTTAACTAGACCCTTAGGTAGTGTAGGATTGTCTTGAGGTGGTGTTCTAGGTTTTCTAGCTTGTGCGGACCCAGACGGATCATATGGTTATGCTTGTAACCATCCTTCTTCATGAGAAGCAGTTGGTTGTGGTGGTACCAAAATTTGATAAACTTTTATTGTTCATGCTTCATGGGCTACATAGATAGAGATATCCTAGTATTTTTGGTGATCCAGACCCCCCCTCAAGCGGTTGAGGATTAGAATGATCTTGCAGTGTGAAATTCTCACTTGTATAGGAACACTCTTGATGGTGGTCTTGGTGGAGAGACTTATCCAGAGTGACATGGGTCATTAGTGGAGCCTTGTGTTGGTGGATTTTGAGGTTACTTTAGGCACGCATGAAAAAAGGTAAATTTTCCACACTGATATGCATTCTTATGATGTGATCCAAAAATGTGTAGGAAATTTAGTGCTACTCAAAGTGGATAGTGTTGAGGTGTGGTGGATGAGTTCCTTAAAATTTTGTGTTTGAGGTCCTTATTATGTAAGAAAGTATTGGAGTGATCCCTAATTGTGTTGAGTAAGTGGGAAAGGGAAATCATAACTTCAGGTGATAGGATCTTATGACATGGAGGCTTCAAGTGCGGTTCAATGTATGAAATGTGTCTTCTCTTATTTAGCTATAGTTTCAGTATATAGACACAATCCATGTTTCCATGAATGTATCCCATGTTCGATACCTATAGATACTAACGGATCCTTTTTAGATCAAATCTTGTGTTTGGAGGCATCAATAGAGAGGATCGGTGATCACACACTTCTTTTGACAATGTGACCTAACTCTGGGAGGAGAGAGATCCTCACATGGAATCTTTCCACAGTGTCAGTGAGACCCTATAATGTTTTCTTTGGTATGGATTGGTTGGATACTATTCATACCCATATAACTATTACTAGTGGGGGTTGTAATGTACTCAAGTTAGTGGGACATAATTTTATTTTCTTGTTGAGGAGGAATCCCAGGAAGAGTAAGATGAGCTTTTATGTAGGAGGATACAATCAATTTCTTATCATTTAGCTAGTATGACCCATAGAGAAGCAGATGTTATGAGTGTTCAGTTTCTTACGGTATTTGAGGATTATGATGGAATCCTCCCTTAGGATATACCAGGATTAACTCCTCATTGAAATATCAACTCCTACATAGACTTTCACCCAAGTATGGACCAATGTTTGCACTAGTATATCATAGGACCTTGTGTTGTAGTGATATTTGAAGGTGTGGTTAGATAATCTACAGAGTAAGGGGCCTGTTAGACCCAGTGTGTCTTCATGGGCAGCCCAGTGTTGTTCACCTAAGAGGAAGATGATATCCTAAGGTTTGGTGTGGATTAACGTCACATGAACTAGGTAACATGTAAAATATAATCCAACCTTTAGAATTAATTAATTCTTCAACCAGTGGTTAGGGATGAAGTGGTTCTTAGAGTTTGACCTCGGTATGGGCTATCACTAGCTCTGGGTTCAAGGGGGTATTGTAATGACCCAAACTTTTTTAAATGATATTTGTTTCCTGAATAAATATTTGTTAAATATTATATAATATCATACACATACAAAATGAATAGAAACCAACAAAATTGTATCTATTTAACAATAATAATTACATTAGTCATCTATGAAACCAATTAAAATGCTAAACATTATAACTAGACAAAAAATATAAAATAGAATGACTAAAATGGGAAAGTATGGATCATTCCAATCTGCTAGAATCATCACCCCGTAAAAAATATATATAAATAAAACAAAATATTATTAAACCAATAAACACATTATGAAAATGAAAATATAACCTTAAGATAAATTGTAGTGCATTTGGAGTGAAATAATGAAGTGGTATTTATAGGGTATAAAGGGAAATGTGACCATTAGGATTTGATTGTTATATGATCATTGGTCAAATATGATCATTGGTCTATATGACAGTTGGTCAATATGTCTGTTGGAAACTATACCCTTGGTTGATGATTTTACCATTATAATTAGTGTTTATAATTAGTAATGATAAAGGATAATTAATATAGAAAGGATAATCGATGGCCTCAACCAGTAGAGTCATGTCGTTTGAATGTCATTTGTCAGAACTTGGGAGAGAGGTATCATCACTAGGGTTTTCCCTTGACCAATACCAATTCAAGATTCAACAATTTAATCTTGAATGAAATTTCCTATGGGAGAACTTCAAATTATTGTAGATTACCACTCAGTTTATGTTAGCTGAGTCATCCTAGGAAACTACAACCATTGCACACCTTACCCTTAGAGTGTATACAGGTGTAATAAAGGGTTATGTGTCCATACCTTAGTGTAAATTAATTTGTATAATTAAAATTTTTATTCCATCAATTCCATTTTAAGAATATTTTTTCTTAATAAAATATATTTTTAATTAATATGAATTTGATAAATTGATTTTTTGACACAAATAAAACATAATTCTATTGTTATAGAAAATACATACAATTTTATAAAAAACTCAAGTATTATGAATAATATATTTTTTTAATAAAATATACTTTTAAAACAATCTCACCAAAATATAAATGATAAAATAATTCTATAATGGCCTAGGAATTTTTTTATAAGTGTCAGAAATTTGACTCTACCTTAAAAACTACTATTTTTAAATAAATAAGAATTTTTAATATTTAAAAGTTAAAATTATAATAAGTAGAGATTTATTATATAAAAATAAAAATTATATTTGAAATAAAAACACCTAAATTAGTTTATGGTGAATTTATAAGAATTTTCTAAAATACTTTATTTTTTCATAAATAGTAAAAAAAATACTGTTTTAGGTTTTCGGTGTATTTTATGACATAATATTTATGTAATAATGATATAATAATTAATTAAAAACAATATAGGACCTAAAATATTTTATTCTATTAATATTATTTATTTTAATAGATTTTAATTAATTTCCAAAACCATAAGTGAATTTCTAAAGTCTAAAAAGGAAAATTTAATTTTTAAAAACATAATTTTGTGGAATCTTTAATCTTCCATTCCAAAATAAGTAATAAATTTTTTTTTTAGTTCTAGTGTATTAAAATAACTTAAAATTTTACCCAACTTTTCAAAACCATGAGCAAAACATGGGTAATCCAATGGTTTTTTATTTTCCACAACCTAGTTTTCTAAGACCTGTATTTGGAAATTATTAAACAATTACTCCACTTTTACTATAAATAAACACCCATTTATCCATTTACTTTCACTCCCAATACATCCTCCACAAATTTCTAGTGATTTTTACTTCCAAGGAGTCTCAAAAATATTCCTCAAGCCCCCAAGGTTCTATCCTTAAGTTTTAGTAACAACTCTTCAAGGTAAGGGAAATCTTCACTTCTCTTTTCCATTCAAGTTCCCTTTTCATGTGGTGTGTCTTCTAATTTCCAAAATAATTTATTTTTTACAATTTATAATATCAAATTACTTTAATAAGATTCTTTTATTAATGGGATACCCTTGTCCCCTAACATTTTACCATTTTCTAAAACCATATTTTATACTCATCATGTGGCCAAATTTACTTCTCAAATTTCCCTCTTTTACATGAGAAAATCTATTTTCCTTTTTATTTGAATTCTCAAACCTATTTTATTTTAAATGGGTATTAAAATAAATTTAAAATGACTTTTTTATTTGGGTATTTACATATTTTAAACCCAAATTTCCTTTCATGGGTTAAAAATGACGTAATTATCATGTATTTAAGCTCTTTTGTATGCCAAGATTTTGATAAGAAACCCATTATTTATCTTCCATGGGTTATTAATGAAATTATTTATTATGATCTAGAAGGATCACATGAAATTAATACATATGAAGGGTGTTCCATAATATAACTCCAATGCATTGGGTAAATAATTTAATCTTTAAATATGACATGGTTTATGATACCTTGGTGAATAACCTTGGTAATTTTTATTTATGGAACCTTAGTGATAAACCTTGGTGATATGCTTATAAATGTATCATTTAAATGTTATAGATGCATTTACATGTTATGATTCAAGTTCTTATTACTATTTTATGTCTCTTGTTCATTCCTTATTGTTATGCCACATGTTCTTATTGATATGTCTCATGATCATATGTTTTTTATCTGATCCCAGATTCGATTAGATTTTTTTATTATTCTATATTTAATTTTGATATTTGTACCTCTGTTTATATGTATAAATTATTATAAATTACTAAAAAAGTGAAAATTAAATAGGTCTTCAATTTTCAGGTCATAAGAAATAAAAAATTTGATTGTCATTTGGACATGGTTGACACAAATTAGTTATTGCACATGACCTGAAAATTGGAAATTTTATGATTTACACCTTTTTAGTAATTTATAATATTTTTATTACTTTATATTAAATTATACTAATTTTTATTATTTTATAAAAAATATATTAATCTACACTAATTGATGGTGAATTTAAACTAATTTATAATAAATTATAAAAAAAATATAAATTAATAAAAAAGTACATTAATAAGCTCAAATCCCAAATATTTTAAATTTTTAATAATTTTTATTTATTTTAATTTTTTTAATTATTTGAAAATTTTTTAATATTTTTAATGATTTACAATTTATTTTAATTTTTTGTAATTTTTTAAAAAAAATTAATGTTTTTTAATTTTTTAAATTTATAATTATTTGTAATTTTTGTAATTTTTTTAATATTTTTATTTATTTTTAATTTTATTAAAAAAGTATTATTATTTTCTAATATTTTTAAATATAAATATACTTTTTAAAATTATATGTAATTTTTTTTAATTATGTTGATTTTTTGTATTTTTTTAAATATAAGTGTTTACGGTGGATCAATCATCTGTTGCAAATACTATTAATTGTGGTGGTCTATCGCAACTGTCATTTTTAGACAAAACAAAAATCATTTACGATGGAAACTTTACCCATCACAATAATTTTTTATTTGCGATGATGCATCGCAAATACCTTCATTTTTTATGTAATTTTTTGCAATGGAATATTTGCGATGAACTCCTGACACAAATTTCCTTTTTCAATGGACGTCTGTCGCAAATTCTAAAATATCTAGTGGTGGTGGTGGTGGAAAGTACACTCATTATGATCTCAAAGCTAGAAAATATTTTTTTTGATTCTAGTTCTACACATTCCTTTATTTCATCCAAGTTTGCAAATAATATAGAATCAATCCCTAAACATCTAGAAGTAGAGTTATCAATCAAGACTCCTGGAGAAATTATCATAGCATCAACAGTGTATAGAAACTATAGTATTAACTTTGGAAATTACAATCTCATTGCAAATCTAGTAGTCATTCCCATGGTGGAATTCGACACTATACTAGGGATGGACTGGCTCTCAAAGTATAATGCTAAGATCAAATGTATAAGCAAGGAAATTTCAGTGGTCTTGAATGCACAACCTATAGTCATTTTCAAAGGAGAGACATCTTGGCCTGAGCTTTGTCTAAAATCACCTCCCATAGCCTTCTTTATGGAGATGATCGATGAATAGGTAGAAGGAAATTAAATTATAAAGATAAATAATGTCCCCATCATTTAGGAATACATTGACATATTTCATGAAGAGTTACCTGGACCTCCCCTAGAAATAGAGGAAGAGTTCTCCATTGAAATCATACCTAGATCCAAGCCGATATCAAAGACCTCATATAGAATGGAAAATATGGAGTTAGGGGAATTAAAGAAACAACTTCAAGATCTTCTGGAAAAGGGATTTATTTGACCAAGTGTGTCTCCTTGGGGAGAACCTATTCTATTTGTGAAGAAGAAGGATAGATTAATGCGTCTATATATTGATTATAGAGAACTTAATGGGATCACGGTGAATAAAAGTTACCCTCTCAAGTATTAATGATTTATTTGACCATCTTCATGGGGTTCAGTTCTTCTCCAAGATTGACCTCCAATCTAGGTATCATTAATTGAGGGTGACGAAAGAATATATTCCAAAGTATGCCTTCCAAATAAAAGATATGGGCATTATTAGTTTTTTTTTATGCACTTCTTGAGGAGCATGTGGATCATCTAAGGGTTGTTTTGTGAACTCTAAGGAATGATAATTTTTTTGAAAATTCGGAAAATGTGAATTATAGTTACAATAAGTTTTATTCTTGGGTCACATTATAACCAATGAAGGAATCTCAGTTAACCCTGTTTAGAAAAAGGTCGTAGAGGAGTGGCTTCATCCTACAATAGTAACTGAGATTTTTAGTTTCCTTGGTTTAGTAGGATATTATAAGTGGTTTTTGAAAAACTTTCCATGACTTTCTAATCCACTAACCAAGTTAAATCTAAAAGAGAATAAGTTAATCTAGATAAATGAGTGTGGATAAAGTTTCCAAGAACTAAAGAAGAGATTAGTTATTGAACCTATGTTAACTCTACCCTCTATCAGATAAGGATTCAATATTTCTAGTGATTCATCTCTGAAAGGGTTTGTGTGAATCCTCATGAAAAATTACATGGTAATTTCTTATGCATCATAATAGTTAAAGCCTCATGAGAAAAATTATCCTACGAATGACCTAAAGCTAGTTTTGGTTATTTTTGCTCTTAAAATATGGCGGTAGTATCTTTATGGGGAGAAATGTGATATGTATGCATACCACCAAAGTTTAAAGTATATTTTCACACAAAATTAATTTAACATGAGACAAATGATATGGTTGGGACTTCTTAAAGACTATGACTATTCAATTCATTATCACCCTAGAAGAGAAAACAAATTCATTGATGCATTAAGTAAGAAATACCATGTTGTGCTAGAAATGATGAGGATTCAAGGAGATCCTTTGATCAAGTAAATAGTAAAATTAGACATGGTGATTTTAAGGTAAGTAACATCATCAAACCTATCCCAAATTATTTCTCAACCATCTTTACTAGATAATATCAAGATAGTTTAAAGAGAATATCCTTTTTTACAAAATAAGATAGTGGTTGTGAAGAATGGGGTGTTTCCTGAGCTCAATATTGATCAAGAAGGTGTACTAAAAAATTTTACAAGGATATGTGTCCCATCTATACAAGAGATAAAAGAGATAATAGAATAATCTCATAGCTCTACATTCTCTATACACCCTAAAATCACTAAAATTTATAGGGACCTTTGTGATCATTATTGGTGGGATAATATGAAAAGGTAGATTGGCGACTACGCTGTAAGGTGCTTGGTATGTTAGCAAGTGAAAGAAGAGCAACAATTTTCTAAAGGGGTTTTACAACCACTACCCATACCAACATGGAAGTGGGAAAATATCATTATGGAATTCATCACTAGTCTCTCAAGAACATCCAAAGGAAACAATGTGATATGGGTTATAGTGGATCGACTCACCAAGACTACCCATTAGTTGAGTTCTCATACAATAACAGCTTCCACTTGAGTATTTAAATGGAACCATATGAATATCTATATAGAAAGCGATGTAGAACTCATACTTTTTGGGATGAAGTTGGTGAGAGAAAATTTCTTGAGCCCGATCTTGTGCAAGAGATAACAGAAAAGGTTCATGTCATCCAGCAACATATAAAGGCTACTCAGATTTGGTAGAGGATCTATTCTGCAATCATCAAAGGGACTTCTAGTTTGATGTTGGGGACAAATTTTTTCCTTCTAATATCACTATGGAAGAGAGTCATGTGATTTGGAAATAAAGGGATGCTTAGACCTAGGTACATTATCCCCTTTGAAATCCTTGATCGCATAGGAGCAGTGTCATATCAGCTAACACTTTCACCAAATCTAGCTCAGTTTCATGATGTATTCCACATATCTCCCTTGATAAATTATATACTTGATCCCTCACATGTACTGAATTCGGAGATGGTACAATTGGAACATGACCTCTCATATGATGATCATTCGGTGGAGATCTTGGACCGTAGAGACAAGGTTCTACACAACAAGACTACCCACCTCATCAAAGTGTTGTGGAGGAACCATAAATATGAAGAAGTGGTGTGGTAAAAAGAGTATACAATGAGACATAAGTACCCTCACCCTTTCTCAACTGATAAAATGAGTGTAAATTTCAAGGATGAAATTTATTAATGGGGGAGAATGTAATGACACAAAAAAATTTAAATGATATTTGTTTCCTAAATAAATGTTTATTTCATATTATATAACATCATACGTATAAAAAATAAAAAGAAATCAACAAATTTTTATCCCTTTAACAATGATCATTACATTAGTCATCTATGAAACGAATTAAAATGCTAAACATTACAACTGGACAAAAAAATATAAAATAGAACAACTAAAATAAGAAAGTATGGATCACCAAAATATGATAGAATCACTGCTTCCACAGAAAACACTATAGAAAAAAAATTATTAAAACAAACAATATATTATGAAAATAAAAATATAACTTTAAGAGAAATTATAGTGAATTTTGAGTGAAATAATGAAGTGGTGTTTATAGGGTATAAAGAGAAATGCAGCCATTGGTATTCAACCATTATATGACTATTGGTCAATATGACCATTGGAAACTATACCCTTGGTTGATAATTTTACTATTATAATTAGGGTTTATAATTATTAATGACAAATTATAATTTATACATAAAGGAGAATTAATGGCCTCAACTAGTAGAGTCGTGTCGTTTGAATCCCATTTGTCAGTACTTGGGAGGGTGGTGTCATCACTAGGTTTTTCCTTTGAATAATCCCAGTTCGAGATTCAAAAATGAATCTTTAATGAAATTTCCTATAGGAGAAGTTCAAATTAGTAGAGATTATCACTCAGTCGATTTTAGCTGAGTCACCCCATGAAACTACCATCATCGCACACCTTACCCTTAGGGTGTATACGGGTGTTATAAGGGGTTACGTATCCAAACCATAGTGTAAAATCCTTTTTATAAGTAAAATGTGTATTCCAACAATTCCATTTTAATAATAGTTTTTATTAATAAAATATATGTTTAATTGAGAAGGATTTGATAAATTGGTTTTTGGACACAAATCAAACCTAACTATACTTTTCTAAAAAATATATAAAATTTTATAATAAAATCAAGTATTCTAAAGAATATTTGTTTTAATAAGATAGTCTATTAAAACACTCTCACCTAAACATAAATTATAAAATAATTTTATAAGGGTCTGGGAAATTTTTTATAAGTGTCAGAAATATGATTATGCCTTAAAATTGTTGTTTTTAAATAAATAAGGATTTTTATATTTAAAATTTAGAATTATCATATTTAGATAATTATTATGTAAAAATAAAAATTATATTTGAAATTATCACGTCAAAATTAGGTTAGGGTGAATTTATGATAATGTTCTAAAATATTTTATTTTTTCATAAATACTAAAAAATATAGTTTTAGGTTTTTGATATATTTTATGACATCGTATTTATTTCATAATGATGTAATAATTAATTAAACACAATATAAAACATAAAATATGTTATTTTAATAATTTTATGTATTTTAATATATTTTAATCAATTTCTAAAACTATAAGTGACTTTCTAAAGTCTCAAAAGAAAAATTTGATTTTTAAAAACATTACTTTGTGAAATATTTACTCTTCCATTCCAAAATAATTATTAAAAAATTATGTTCAGTTCTGGTGGATTAAAATAACTTAAAATGTGACCCAAATGTCCAAAACCATTATCAAAAACCATGGGTAATCTAATGTTTTTTTCATTTTCCAAAACCTAGTTTTCTAAGACCTGTATTTAGAAATTATTAAACAATTCCTCCACTTTTTCTATAAATACCTACCCATTTTGCATTTATTTTCACTAACAATCTATCCTTCATGAATTTCTTGTGATTTTTCCTCCCAAGGATTCCCTCCAAGGTTTTCTCAACCCCCCCAGGTTCCATCCTCAAGTTTTAGGAACAACTCTTCAAGGTAAGGGAAATCTTCACTTCTATTTTCCATTCAAGTTCCCTTTTCATGTGGTATGTCTTATAATTTCTAAAATAAGTTCTTTTATCCACTTTATATTATACCATTACTATAATAAGAGTCTTTTATTAATGGGATACCCTTGTCCCCTCTCATTTTATCATTTTCTAAAACCATGTTTTATACCCATCATGCTGCCAAATTTACTTCTCAAATTTCCATATTTAACATGAGAAATTATCTTTTCCTTTTTATTTGAATACCCTAGCCTATTTTATTTTCAATGGGTATTAAAATAGATTTAAAAATTACTTTTTTATTCATTTATTTATATATATGCAACCCACATTTCATTTTTTAGGTTAAAAACAACGTAACGATCATGTATTTAAGTTATTTTGTATGCCAAAATTTTGATAGTAAACTCATTATTTATCCTCCATGGGTTATTAATGAAATGATTTATTATGATATATGTATCTTACATGAAATTAATACATTTAAGGGTGTTCCCTGATATCACTCCAATTTTGGTTCAAGAATTTAATCTCTAGATATGACATGTTTTACGATACCTTGGTGAATAACCTTGGTAATTTTTATTTATGACACCTTGGTGATAAACCTTAGTGATAAACCTTGGTGATATGATTATGAATATATTATTTAAATTTTGTATCCACATCTCAATGTTATTATTCTTGTTCTTATTATTATGTTATGTATATTTTCATGCCTTGTTGTTATGCCTAATGTTCTTATTGATATGTCTCATGATCACATGATTTTTTTCTCCCTTATTCCCTTATTGGGATTCATGTTCACTCATTTTATTTGATGTATGTCCTTAGGATATGAGATGTATTAAAAGTAACTTAGGGTGAACCCATAAAGATTTTTTCAAGTGTATTTAGATGGATGTTTTATGTTTTCATGTATTATATACCTTATTTCCAATAAACTAAACTTTAAAAGATCCTTTGTTTGTACCATGTAATGAAAAGATATGTAATAAAAAGGTGGGATGCCATAAGGATATTCTAAGGGTGGCTTCCTATGGCCTATACAATTTCTTTGAGTTCTTAGTGATACATTTTGATTTTTTGAATTCCCTAATAGTGTTTGTGGGACTTGTGAACTAGATCCTTTAACCCTTCTTAGAATGGTTTGTGGTAGTATTCTTCATAGACTTATTTTTATACTTGAATTCATAGGTGGATCACGTGATATAATTGAGAATGGTTTGGGATATGCTTTGAGAGTACCATATTTATGGAGAACTCTTGTATAGTCATCTCTGAATTCGGAAGGTTCACTTCTTGGGATGCATCTCCTCAGACATAGGAGTGATACTAGACCTAAAACAATTGTGGTAGTACTAGATTAAGAGCTGCCCTAGGGCATGGTCATGATAGTAGATACTCACTGTGAAGTTTTATTCTCACTATGGTTGAGCGAGGTGATGAAGTAGCTGACCTCTTTGTGGTTGAATATAAGGATGAGGATGGTGCAACATACCTCCAGCCGATGGTTGTTACCCCTCTACTTCTTCAGTGAGCCAGGGAGCCATAACTTGGGGATATCGATTGTGAGATCTTGTGTGATCATACATCCACTGGACATGTTCCTGGTGGATTTTATGAAGGTGGGGAGCACTTTATCCTTATTAAAGGATGGATGGTAACATAATTAATGATTTGATAGGAGGTTCTGAGAAGTTTTCATTCTTTCCCTTGGTATGACATCCTAGAGAGGTGAGGATGTACCAGAATCCTTTGGCATCATTTTGGGCAGTCAGGGGTGTGGTAGTGTGCTACTAAGTTATCTCTCAATGTCTCGCCATCCAATAGGTGGATACCAAAGTGCCCTGATGAAATTGGTAATGGGATGGTATCTTTATGGTTTTCATGTAGGGGGTCCCCTGATCATTGAGAGTTCATGATGCTATTTGAGTGATCATAGACCAACTCACCAATTTTTCCTACTTCATAACCATATGAGGGTAGATCTTAGTGGAGATTTTGGGATTCTGATGTTTTCATAAGGTAGTATAGCTTCATGTAATTCCCTAGATGATTATTTCAGACTGTGATGCTCACTTAATTTCACGATTATGGAGAGGATTCAGGAGGCCTTTGGGACTCGGTGTCAGTTGAGTGGTGTTTATACCCCAGATAGTTGGTCAGGTAAAGAAGATGGTTTAGGTTCTGTAGAACATGATTTGGGTTTGTATGTTAGATTTGGTCATAGGTGGGAGGATCATCTACCATTTGTGGAGTATATGTATAATGGAAATTACCACTCCACTATTGGTGTGGCACTATTTGAGACCATTTATGGGAGACCCTTTAGGTCACTGTTATTGGCATGACCTGACCTTAATTGAGGATTGAGTTGAAACTACCCCAATACCACCACCATAGGCTATGGGGTGGAGACAAGAACCTAAATTCATATCCTAAATGGGAGGCCTTTTCCTAATGAACTTGTAAAAACATACCCAACCATATTAATGTAGAAGTGTTGAGGAATAAATATAAAAAGATGAAATAGCTATAAATTAAACCAACCATGAAAAAACTCTAGGGTGTACTAGAGTATGAAAATGAAAACTAAAAAGTAAAATGGAAAAAATACATTCCCAACTAGAAATATGTCCCAACCTAAAAAACTATAAATTCAATTATTGAGAGAGATCAGCTCAAGATCTCCAAGATATGACCATCGTACGTGGTCCATAGAACCCAGTATCGTTAAGATCCTATGAAGTCACCATCGAAATATCTATTGTCTTTATAAGACATATCACATGAGGGAAAATACCATGTAGGGGTGAGTGTATACATAACCATTAGGACACCCTGAAAGCTGAAGGGGGATCAGTAAGTGACACAATAGAAATAAATAGTAAAATGGAAATATTTAATAGAAAGAATATCAACCTAAACCAAGAGATTAATCTCATCAAAACACAATGCGATTAACATGGTGTGTAAATGAAATACATATTAATTCTTTTACACCCATAGTAATAGATTAACCTCATCTAACCATGAGAATCTAAACACATAAAGCATGTGGCATACCCCATGCCTCTTTGCAAACCATGGAAGGAGAGTAACTAAATCCAAAAGCATGGATACCAATATATATATATGTGTTTGTGTGTGTGATCAAAAAAATAATCCCAAATGAGATAGTAAGGGGATCTTTATCTCACAGACCAATCTAGGAAAATCCACCATCAGTTCCAGAGGTCTATCAATGATGCCCAACATCTCACATGTCTGCCCGCAAAAACATCCAATCCCATCCACACCTTACCTCTATGTCGTACATTTGAAGGGAACAATCTCTAGGTAGAGGACCCATGACTTGATACAATAGGAGTCTTCCACTCAATGGATAGATATAATACGTGTACCCAGTTCCAACAGGAGGGTTACACTCTAATAGTCAATAGAGGACCCATGTCCTGCCCAACTGGAGGGTTCCACTCTAGTATTCAGTAGAGGTCCCATACCCTACCCACAAGGAGGGTTCCACACTAATATTCATACTCATACCCTTCCCAATATGAGGGTTCCACTCTAGTATTCGATAGAGGACCCGCACCCTACCCAGTTGGAGGGTTCCACTCTAGTAGTCGGTAGAGGACCCATTCACTGCCCAGTATGTGGGTTCAACTCTAGTAGTCGATGGAGGACCCATACCTTGCCTAGAAGGAGGGTTCCACTCTAATAGTTAGTAGAGGACCCATACCCTACCCATCAGAAGGGTTCCATTCTAGTAGTTGTTAGAGGACCCATACCCTACCCAGTAGGAGGGTTCCACTCTAGTAGTCGGTAGAGGACCCATACCCTGCCCAACAGGAGGGTTAAACTCTAGTAGTCAGTAGAGTACCCATACCATACCCAGTAGAAGGGATCTACTCTAGCAGTCAATAGAATACCCATACCCTACCTAGTAGTATGGTTCCACTCTACTAGTCGGTAGAGGACTCATACCCTACCCGGCATGAGGGTTCCACTCTCTCATGGTAGAGGACCCATACCCTAATTCCACAGAAGGGTACACTCTAGTAGTCAATAGTGGACTCATATCCTTCCCAATATGATGATTCCACTCTAAATATGGATGGGTAGATATAGGAATTGTGATCTGACACCGCGTGAGGGTTCCACTCTATAGATTGATGACTCATGCCCTGCCCAATAGGAGGGTTCCACTCTAATGATCTCATTAGATCATTGTTGTTACCAAGAAGCGCCTAAAGAAGCATCACACTCGAAACATCTTGAATTGTATCGAAAAAGCCACTATGGGAGTCACCATCACATTTTATGTGGAAAAAATACTCATGATAGGCTACCCACGGGCCAAAATATGAGTCAAAGCGAGGAAGATATGAGAGGTAGAAGGTTCAAAATGAGGTACATGACATATATGGGGTCCACATTGTGTGTAACCCTAGCCCACTTCATGGTTGTATCCTCTCTAGAACATGACTTTCTAGCTATGTAGTATTACATGGTGTGTGAGGGTATTACATGACATGTTTCAAGTAAAATTCTAATGAACACACGAGGATCTTCATCGGTCCAAAAGAAAAAACATAATTCCACTAATATACCTATGAAAATGGACCTAGATGGCCAAATGGATAATTCTATTGTGATCCCTGTGGAAAAACACTTTGGATAGGCTATTCACTTTCCCAAATCGAACACCCAGTGAGAAAGTCACATTTCACCATTTAACGCTCGTACGGTGTTTCATGGGCCTGCATCGTGAACCCGAATTAAATACCCGAGATTTGTCTCAAAATTTTCTCCTTGAAATCAGGGTGATAATGTCGTTGAAGGTTCTTCGATCTAACATTGCACAGATTATTTATTTCTTATACAAGGTTCCATAATAATAATAATAATAATAATAATAATATTGGTCATTTCATGGACCCAATCCATGAGTCTGAAAAAGGTATCCAACATTGGTCTTAAAATGACCGTCTCAATTCCAAGGTAATGTTGTCCCTGATGGTTTGTTAATCAGATACCATATGAAAGACTTATGTTAGAAATAAGATTTTTTGACCAAAGATAATAATAATAATAATATTTTATAATATTATTATTTATATCAATTAATCAATTAAACCCACCACCATCCACACATCCTTTTAGGAATATTCCTCTACCTCTCTCCTCGATAACATTTTTATTATTATAATTTATAATAATGGAGTTTGAGGAGAATGGGTCACCCACATGCATTGGATGTCTTCCCCACTCTCATGCGTGTACGGCCTCCATGAATCTTCCTCTACCATGCCCACACTTCATCAAATAATAATTATAATAATATCAATATTATGATTATTACTATATTAATATTATAAACCACACATGAAATGCTTGTTCTACTTAAAACCTCTTGCAAAGGCACCTCCACTTCAACCCGTATCCACCCCTTATTTTCCTTTTTATTTTAAACAATTAATTATTATTATTATTAGTTAATATCATAAATCGTCCTTTTATAAACGTTATTATTATTAAAAATAATAATAACATCTGACGTGTTGACCACATTGGAACACCTCGGTGGAGATCCACATTTGATCACCATCACGTCCATGCCGAGCAGCATTTTCCATGAGACCACGTGCATGGCCTCCACTCGAAACTGATCCTATAACACCACACGTCACCATCACATGTCAATTGGGAAAATAGGGATCACCAATCCATCCACGAACCACCGTCTATAATAAAATCGTACCCATGGTATTGATCTGATCTGTTCACAAAACACCATCCTACTCGTTTATCAATCCATCCAAAAATTGTCAATCCATGTGTCATTCATTCCACCACAACGAATCTAGGGTTTCAATCACACTTAAACCCACCCTAGAAATGTTTAATTGTGACCCCATTGTCCAATGATGAATAATGTGATAAATAGTGGGGGAAAAGAACCAATAAAATTTTTGATAAATATCGTTAGCCAAGCATTCTTGGCTAATAATTTCATAGCAAGGAAACTGGAGTGAGAAAATATGGCATAGACAAGAAATAAATTAAAATAATAATTTATTTCAGTACATAAGCTCATGTGATGGTTTATTTAAATAAAGATCAAAGAAAACAGATTTCATCATGCTCAATCTTTTAATAATAATGGTGGAAACTACAAATGATGAGTCCTACCTCAATTATGGATTGATATTTGATGAATAAATAATCTTCTAGTGATGAAGGTGATCCGCTACATCTTCTACCTTTAAATTCACCATGATCTGATTACCGACCATCATCTAATCCTGATCCACCAACTAAGGTCATCAGAGATCCTTTAAAAATCCTCACAGGGTTATGTGACTAACCCTAAAAAAATTCATAACTGCATATTTAATTAGTTCACTCACATTGGTGTTGAAATAAATATTTCAATTTATTTAATTAGTTCACTCACATTGGTGTTTAAGTTAAACACCCAACAACGACCAGTGTTATGTTGCACTTAGGGTAAAATCCATGTTCTGGAATCAATGGTGGTCTCATATATCTCATATTATTCCCCGTTTGTGAGTTATTTGGGTTATAGTTATTAAATAAATTTATTAAATTTATTTATTTATCTAATGAACCTTCCAATGCGTGCCTCATCCAAACATCCCACGCCGACCAACTTTAGGTCACACCTTGGGTAAACCTCATGCTAGAGATTCAAATGTGGTCTCATATTTCCAATATGAGACTCTTTTTAATAGATATTCCACTTTTTCAAGAAAACCATGCATACGTAATATAAAATATATTTAATATTTTTATAAAATTAATTCTGAGCACACTAGGCTTCATAATCATGCGTCGTCTTGGTGCCTAGATCTGAAAATATTCCTAGGAATAATCCAAAGTATTACATGAAAAAACGGGAGTCTCTAAATTATTATCTTATTAAAATATTTTCATTATCAAAAAGAAAAAATTAAGGAAACATCTGGGGATACTAAGCCCATATTCAACTCTTCCACTCCCATGATGGGTTCATGTGCTACCAATAAACACACATCTGAGAAAACTTCATGCCCATGAAGGGTATTTCTCTTCCAGTTCTCAATGTTGTTGACTCCTTGAAAAAGGAAACTCCACTCTCACAGCCTAGATTACCCAGGTGGGTATCGTACAATGATTCTTGCACATACCTCCTCATCTGCAGCATGTGGAGAACACTAAGAACCCAGTCAAACTGCAAAGAGGTTGACTACTCTGCCACCTCACTCGACAACAGTAGATAGAAAACCTCATTGTGAGAATCTTATATCATGACCATACCCTAGGTTTCCCTCAAGATCACACCAACTCAACCTTTATAGGGTCTACTGTCACTCTCATTTCTAAGAAGACATATCCTGAGAACTGAACATTAGAATATAGAATTGACTCCATGAGATTTTTCATATGACTAGAACTCTCAGATCATGTATATAATTATCCTCATGTGTCTCGAATGCTCTAACTCTAATGCAGAGGACATGAGGGTACCATTGAAAATGACTACCATGAACCGACCCAAGAAAGGTTAAGGATCTAGCTCATAAGTATTTTAAATTCTACTAGGGTGTTCAACATGCCAAAGGGTATCACCAAGAACTAAAAGAAACCACAAAGGATCTAGGAATCCATGGGAAGTACATTCACCTCTCAAACCTAGAGCTAGTGATAACTCATCCTGAGGTCAAGCTAAGATTCACTTCACCTCCATCCTCTAGGTGAAGAGGTCATCAATTCTCATAGGTAGAAACTCCTCTCAAATAGTCACCTGTATTGGGTGATGTCAATACACACCTAATCTCAAGTACTTATCTTCCCCTTGTCAGAACAATACAGGGTTTCCCAGGTGAACACACTGGGTCCTATAAATACCCTACTTTGCAAACTACTCCAACCACACCTCCAGCTCTCCCAGCTATACAGATTCATCTGACGTTCTAGCACAAGCATCGATCCATCCCTGGCGCAATTAGATGAAGATATTTATCTCATGATGGAGAGGCAATCCCGACATTTCCTCAATAAATACATCATAAAACCCCACCATCATTGAACGAAGCTGAGAGCTCATATAATCCACTACTCTAAGGGTAATACTATCCAATTTTTGAATCGGCTATAAATACTCGTGAATGAGGTCATCCTACTCCATCTAGGGATTACTTCTCATCAAGGTAGAAAAATTCATACCACAATCTGGAAGCACTATCATACTCACTGGTAGAAATCAACTGATCATGGATGGTAAAAAAAACATCCCATATTGATGAAAACATCCTAGGGTCCCACTACTATTGTAGAAATATTTCATACGAGGATCTATCTCTCTCCTTGAAGAGTCAAGTCACACCATCGACAAAAACGGGTGATCATCGATCCTCTCTGCAGAAGACCCCAGAAAAAGGGTCAAACAAAAATGCCCTTGATTGGTATTGTTAGTTCTTGAATAGGATTTCTGTATAGGGAAATGTGGATTTTGACTCTGCACTAACAACTACATCTGGAGAAGTAGTGACAAAGGTCATACATCGAACCACAATCGAGACTCCCGGTTAGAAGTAACATCTGTTGAGAGATCTTACTTTACCTTTCCTATATGTTCTCCTCAACTAGGGCCTGCTATGACACCCCATCACATTTTCACACCCTGAACATGAAAGTTAAAGGGACTCATCCACCACACCTTGACACTATCCACTTTTGGCAGCACTGACTCGCCCTCGTGGTTTTAGATCGTGTCACAAGAAAATTCCTTAATAGGGAAAGTGTCCCTCTTCCTTGCACGTATGGATTCATGACAAATATCTCCATCATAAGACTCTAACAATGACATGAATCATCCTAGAGAGGTCTCGCTATGAGGACCTCCATCAAAATGGATCCTATATGAATGGGATATCTATACCACATGATCGGGCCTAACCTCAAACACCTATGAATGGAGTTTGGATCAACACGATACATGGGTGATCTCTATTCTTGGAACCTACAATGCACATCCATCATAGGTGTGTTATCTTCTTGTAACATCAGAACCAACTACTACACTACAAAGAGAACTGGTTGTGAGTGAAACCATCTGATCAGTTGGGATCCACACAAATCTGAAACCTTGGATCATCAACTCAAGCCAACCCTCTACCGCTTGAGAAACTGGCTCATCATGAAACCTTAGTGGAATCTAGTGCTGGAACTCACAAGGTAAGCTAAGTATGATTTCATCCTCATCCTACTATGATGGTACCAACTTCTACTCGACAAGCAGGGGTTCCGCTACCTATCCACCTTGAGGAAAAGATCTCATGGGATGGACCTGAACTAAGCCCTCATCACTCATCAGGCCATCATCATGATCTGGAAATTCATAACATGGTTGGATTACTTTGGGAAGATATCTCGAAAGTGATTAAGATATACCATGGTCAAATGAGAATATATATACAATAATGGAGAGTTTACTCAAGAAGGAAGGTCAAAGAATAAATCATATATGATGCATGTACCATTTATCCCTACAACCAATATCTTGGTATGTCGAGTCGACAAGTGGGTAGTCAAGGTCCTAGTGAATGGATATATCGGCCACCCATACCAACACTGGGTTACCTGGCCTGAGATCTACACTCGAGAAACTTTTACACCGTTTCACTAATCCCAACCAAATCCTTATAAAGAAAATACTCTAGACAACATCCCAAGGAATTAACTTCTTTGATACCAATCTATCACGACTCAACCCTAACCAGGGCTAGAAAGTAAACCAAGCATTAAAAAACTATAGGGTGTATAAGATTATGATAGTAGAAACTAAAAATTAAAAGGGAAAAAATACACACCCAACCATTAATATGTCCCAAACTGGAAAAAAAATTGAAAATTCAACTACTGAGAGAACCTAGCTCTAGATCTCCAAGCGACGACCACCATACACGGTCCACAACACCCAGTACCCCTAAGCTCCTTCTGAAGTCACTGCCAACCTATCCATTGTCTGTATAAGACACGACACATGTGGGAAAAACCCACGTAGGGGTGAGTATATACACACCCAGTAGGACTCCCTGAAAGATGAAGGGGGTCAATTAAAGACACAGTAAGAATAGACAATAAAAGAGAAATAGTGAGCAGAAAGTAGCTCAACCCAAACCAAAAGAGTAATCTCATCAAAACACAAGGGGCTCAACGTAGTGTGTATATGAACTACACATAGAGTATTTTACACTTATAACAGGAGAGTAACTACATCCAACCATTAGAATCTAAACATGGAAAGCATGTGGCATAACCTGCGCATCTTCACAACCCATGGAAGGAGAGTAACTGAATCCAATAACATGGATACATATATATATATATATACTCAAAAAAATAATCCAAAATGATAGAGTAAGGGGATATCCATATCATATCCTAGCCCAAGAAAAGATTCACCATTGGTTCTAGAGGTCCATCAATGATTCCCAGCATCTCACACGTCTTCCCATGGAAACATCCAAGCCCAACCACACCTTACCACTATGTCTCACATCCAAGGGGCACAATCTCTAAGTAGATTACCCATTCCCTGATACAATATGAGGGTTCCACTTAGTGGATAGATAGAGGAACCATACCCTATTCCAATATGAGGTTTCCACTCTAAAATTCAATATAGGTCTCATGCCCTTCCCAATAGGAGGGTTCCACTCTAGTAGTCAATAGATGACCCATACCCTACCCAGTAGGAGGGTTCCACTCTAGTAGTTAGTAAATGACCCATACCCTTCCTAGTATAAGGGTTTCACTCCATTAGTTGGTGTAGGACCCATACCCTACCCAACATGAGGGTTATACTCTAATAGTCAATAGAGGACTCATACACTACCCAGTATGAGGGTTCCACTCTCCCGTGGAAGAGGACCCATACCCTGAATTTGTAGGAGGTTTATACTCTAATAGTCAATAGAGGACTCATTCTCTACCTAGTAGGAAAGTTCCACTCTAAATATGGATGGTTGGGTAGAGGATGCATGCCCTAACATTACATGAGGGTTCTGCTCTATAGATAGAGGACCCATGCCCTGCCTAGTAGGAGGGTTTCACTCTAATGGTCTCATTTGATCACTGCCATCATTGAGAATCTCTTAAAGAAGCATCACACCTAGATATCTTGCATAGTATCTCAAAAGCCACTATGGGGGCCACCATTGTCTTCTATGCGGAAAAAAAACTCAGGATAGTTGACCCACGGGCCAAAATCTGAGTCAAATCAAAGAAGATACAAGTGGTAGAAGGTTTATAAGGAGGTACATGGCATGTATGGGGTCCACACGGCTTGTGACCCCACCCCACTGCCTAGCTGTGTCATTGCTAGCACATTAATTACTGTAAATGTACTACTACATGGCATGTAAGGGTGTTACATGATGTGTCTCATCCAAAAGTGTGACGAACACACAAGGCTCATCATCGGTCTGAAAAAAAATATAATTCTATTAATATTACTATAAAAACAGCCCTAGATGGATAGACGGATCACACTGTTGTGATCATCACTGAAAAACACTCAATATAGTCTATTCACTTTCCCAAATTAGACACCCAATGAGAAAGTCACATTTCACCATTTAACGCCCTAATGGTGCTTCATGATCCCACATCATGAACCCAAATTAAATACCTGATATTAGTCTCAAAATGTTCACCTAAAATCAGGTTTGTAATGTTGTTGATGTTTCTTTGATCCAACATCACATGATGAGTTATGTTAGATACAAGGTTACACAATAATAATAATAATAATGGGCATTTCGTGTACCTGATCCACAAGTCTAAAAAAATGTATCCAACATTGGTTTTAAAATGACTGTCTCGATTCTAGGGTTACATTGTCACTGATGGTTCATTAATCGAATAAGATATGAAGGACTTACATTAGAAATAAGATTTTGTGACCAAAGATAGTAATAATAATATTTTATAATATTATTATTTATATCAATTAATTAATTGGAGGATCAAAACCCACGCTTGATTCCCCTCACCCCCAACACCATATTTACATCCCCTTAGTCACATTACTCTACCTCTCCCTTGGATAACATTATTATTATAATAATTTATAATAATGGAGTGTGAAGAGAATGGGTCACCCACATGCACAAGATGTTTTCCCCCTACCATGCGCATATGACCTCCACGGCTCTTCCTCTATTGCACCCACACTTAAAATAATAATTATAATAATTTCATTATCACAATTATTAATATTAAGAACCACATGTAAAATTCCTACTCTACTTAAAACCTCTTACAAAGGAACCTCCTCTTCAACCCACATCTACCCCTTATTTTTCTTTTTATTTTACACAATTAATTATTATTAATATTATTTAATAACATAACTCATCCTTTTTTAAATGTTATTATTATTATTAGAAATAATAATAACATCTAACATGTTGACCACATATAACCACCTCAGCAAAGATCCACTTCTGGTCACTGTCACGTCCACGTTGTTGTGATTCGCTGATCACAAATAGAGAATAATAGAGGAATAAAATGGGAAGAAAATGGGGTTTATTTTAGAAAGAAAAAATATTACAAAATTTCCTATACACACCTCTATCACTCTAACATGGAGTTATCTTGGCTCTCTCACCTGATAGAGGATCTATCTTGTCTTTGATTGGCGGTTTTAGGAATCTCCACAAGGCCTCCTTAAATAGGCATGGTGGGAGGTGTCAAGTTTGACACAACTCCCACCAATCCCCCACCAACCATGGACTTCTCCCATGGATTCTACCTATACCTTTTAAAACTCACATGGATTCCAAAAGAACAGTTCCTACACATGAATAATGTGTAGTAGCATGGTTGGAATTCCATGGGAGGTGAGGTGAGTGTACCACCTTTGAAAAAAGTGGTGGGTAGCAGCTAGATATCTCCATCAAGTCTCCCCCTCCAGCTGTAATCTGCTGAAGCATCTACAAAGATCTAGCATATCCCAAGTAACCACATTTTCAACATATCCACAAAGTTCTCCTTAGTGTGTATCTTCACAAGTCACATAAACTATTGATCCATCACCTGGCATGTCCAATGATAAAAATGTAAATGTACTTTGTTCGGGAATGGTACATGGAGTTATTGATCAAGTCCAAAGCACTTTGACTATCGCAATTAACCTTGTACTCCTTTTGGATGAATCCAAGATCTTGGATAAAACACTTTATCCACAACATCTCCTTTCCATCTTCAAAGGTATCAATGTACTATACTTCTATCATGAATAAAGAAACACACTTCTACAACCTTTATTGTCATGATACAAATCATCATGAAAAAGTATAGATGTATTCTAATTTATACTTCCTTCTATCAGGATCTCCAGCCATATCTACATTTGTATATCCATCCAAGAGAGTTTCAGATCCCCCATAGCACAAACATAGATTTAAAGTGCCTTTAAGATACCTAAAAATCCACTTGACTGCATCCCAGTTCTGCTTCCTAGTATTGGAGAGAAATCAACTCATGATCGCCATTGCATGGGCAATGTCTGGTCTCACACTCACTATAGCGTACATCAAGCTTCCAATTGATGATGAGTATGGTATCATCTCCATCACCTTGATTTTTTTCTTGGATGATGGACATGAACTCTTTCTCAAGTTCAAATGGTCAGGAAGAAGAATTATCATTGGTTTGGCTTTGTCCTTATTGAAATGTTTCAGAACACGTTCAACATACTTCTCCTATGATAGCCATAACAACCTCCTATTTCTATCATGGATGATTTGTATTCCTAAAATCTATTGATCTGCACCCAAGTATTTCATATCAAAAGACTTGGATAACTCCTTCTTCAATTTGATAATCATTGATGTATCCTTCACAATAATTAACAAGTCATCAACATAAATTATAAGAGCAACAAAGTTTCCATCCTGAAATCTCTAGATGTAAACACACTGGTCCTCCTGTGTCCACTTTTATCCATGAATCACCATGAATGAGTCAAACTTATTGTACCACTTCTTAGAAGCTTGTTTCATTCCATACAAGCTCTTCTTCAATTTCAAAATGAGGTTTTCTTGTCAAAAAACTTCAAAAACTTTAGGTTTCTTCATATAGATCTCCTCAAAGAGGTCACTGTGAAGAAAATTTGTCTTTATGTCCATCTGTTCAAGCTCTAAGTCCAATATATACACCAATATGAAAATGACTCGGATTGAATCCATATTCACCATGAGTGAAAATATCTCATCAAAGTCAACTCCTTTATTCTGAATGAATCCTTTGACTACTAACTGAGCTTTATGCTTGGCCACCTTTTTGATTCCATCCTTCTTTAACCTAAACATCCATTTTTTCATTAGTTTCTTCTTACCTTTGGGTAGTTCCACCAAATTTTATGTTTGGTTCTTCATCAAAGACTCTATATCATCCTCTATTGAATAAAGACACTTGATTTTATCAGGATGAGACAATGATTCCTGGTATCTTTCCGGCTCCCCCTCATCAGTCAACAACAGGTACCTAACTCTGAATATTTTTTTGATGTAATCTTTCTTCATGGAGATATTTGAACCTATTAAATGTTAGGTTTTGGAGGCACAACATCACCTATATTATGTGGTGTTTCTTCAATTTCTTGTGGAGAGGATTGAGTCCCCCCTTGTTCAATATCCTATTCTACTACCTCCTGGTCTACTTCTGATGAGTCTTCTTTCACTTCCTCCTCATTGATAGGTGGTTCTATTATAGGTGTTAGATCATGAATTGATTTATCAATGTTTTCCCTTTGAAACATTATAGGATTTTGAGTGTCCTAGATCGTATGGTTCTCATGGAACACAACATCTCTACTTATGATCACCTTCTTCTCCTTCGGGTCCCAAAGCTTGTATCTGAACTCCTGATATCCATAGCTGATGAAGATTCATAGAGTAGATCTCATGTATAGCTTCTGCCTGAGCTCCTTGAATACATGGGAAAATTACAAACATCCAAATACCCATAAATGAAAGTAATAGGGATGTTTACCAGACCATCTATTTTGTGGAATATCAAAATTCAGTGGGACTAGTGGTGATCTGTTGATGAGGTAGCATGAAACCTGGAAAGATTCTCCCTAGAATGGCTTAGGCAATTTATCCAAACTCATCATGCTTCTGACCTTCTCCATGATGGCTCTATTCATCCTTTCTGCAACTTCATTGTGTTGTGGGGTATGTGGGACCATTTTCTCATGTCGAATTCCCTGACTCCTGCAATAGGCATAAAATTCTCTGGATGTGTACTCTCCTTTGTTGTATGAACAAAGACACTTTATCTTCCTTCCAATTTCACGCTCCACCATGGCATGTAACATCTTGAAGTCATCCAGTACTTGTTCCTTCATCCTCAAAAAGAACACCCACACCCTTTAAGATGCATCATCAATAAAGGATAATAAGTATTTGTTACCACCCAATGAATCCACCTCTATGGGTCCGCATACATCAAATTTCACCAGATCTAGTAACTATGATCTCCTTGATGAATCATTATTGAATGAAACTCTATGCTAATTTCTATACAAGTAGTATTTATAAGGATCAAGTTATGCATCCTTGTTGATGCTAATGTACTTTTTTTTAGGTTAGATAACCCTCTTTCACTCATGTGGCTGAGTCTCCTATGCCACATATTAGATAATGTCTCTCCTTCCACCATGTTGAGGTTGTGTGCACATATATTCACATGATTTTTTTACAACGTACTGAATATGTTCCCTTAGATGATGATGATATCTCCTTTCATCATCTTCAATGATCTATTGCTGAAGATGTTGTCATAGCCTTGTCGATCAAAGGCTATACCTTATAATAGGTTGATTCAAAGGCTTAGAACATTCCGAACATCCTTCAGGGTGATTGTGTATCCAACATTCATCTTGAATTGGATATCACCCATGACAATAATCTCCACCAAACTGGTATTTTCCATATTGGTTGCACCAAAGTCACCAACTTGATAAGTTAAGATATACTCACAATGCAGAGTGATATGGTACGATGATGTAGTATTAACCACTCATTCTGTGTCTTTTATTGATGTATAACATCATGTTTCTTCTTCTTATTTAGAGTAAATCATGATTTATCCATATACTATCACATGAATGTATCCATTTCTTCTTTGTTGGATTCTACTTTGAACCTTTTCTTGTAGAAACCTTTTATAATTCTTCTTAATGTGAACCATCATACCATAGTTTTAGCATTTCTATGATGGTCTCCTGCCATCTATAGACCTGATCTAACTTTGGAATCTATTTCCAGCCCCTCTACCACCTCCTATGGATGTTCCCTCTATTTAATTTCAATTATTTAAAAATTGGTGCATAATTTTGAAAAATAGAGTTCACCATTTTTCTAGAATGGTTGAAAATGGTGGTATCAACTCCTAGATTATCAAAATCAGACACTGATTGATCAACATATGACCAAAATAGTGTCAACGGATGAGATCAACTAATGATGTGGTAATGACATGGCACTGATATGGCATGACAGAGTAGCTGTCAGAAACTCGTCAAAAATGTAACTTATACCAGAACAGTACCTTCTTCTCTGGTAGAGGGGGTAATATAGTAACCAAAGTTTGACCAAACTTTAATTGAGCCTAGGAATATCTTTTTAGCTTCATTTTCAATTCCATTTGAGTTGTTGGAATCAGATCACCATGAAATTCCAAAATATGACTTCAAAACAGCATTCTGAGCAACTTGAATTTTCTGATCACTGGAAAAACTTCACTGCTTGTTGCCATTTCACCAAAACCTACTCTGATAACACTTAATTTTTTTATCATGAATAGATAATAATGGAGAAATAAAATGGGAATAAAATGGGTTTTATTTCACAAAGAATAAAGATTGCAAAACTTCCTCTCCACACCTCTATCTCTCTCACATGGAGATCTCTTGGCTCTCTCACCAGAAATAGAAGATATATTGGATTTAATTGATGATTTTAGGAAGCTCTAAAATACCTCCTTAAATAGGAATGGATGGAGGTGTCAATTTTGACACAACTCCCACCAATCCCCCAACAACCATTGACTTCTCCCATGGATGCCACCTACACCATTGATAACTCGCATGGATTCCAAAAGAATAGTTCCTACACATGAAGAATGTGTAGCAGTAAGGTTGAAAGTCCATGGGTGGTGAATAAGGTTCACCACATTTGAAAAAAGTGGTGGAAAGCAGTTGGATATCTCCATCACATGTCGAGCAACCTCTTCCATGAGACCCCATGCACAGCCTCTACTCATAAATGATCTCATCACACCGCATGTCATCACTATGTTTCAATAAAGAAAAAAAGGATCACTGATCCAATCATGAACCACCTCCGATCATAAACCTGCACTCTTGGTACTGATCTGATTCATTCACAAAAAACCATCCCACTCATTTATCAATCTGTCCATAAATCATCGATTCACATGTCATTTGTGTCACCACAATGAATTTGGGGGTTCAATCGCACTCGAACCCACCTTGACAATGTTGAATCGTGACCCCATGGTCCAATGATGAATGAAGCGATGAAGAGTGGGGGAAAAACCAATAAAAAAGGTGATAAACATCATTTTCCAAGTGTTATTGCCAAATATTTCATAAAGGGGAAACTGGGGTGAGAAAATATGGTATAGATAAGAAATAAATCGAAAAATAATTTATTTAAGTATACAGGATTATGTGAAGGTTCATTTAAATGCAAATCAAAGAAAAAAATTGATCATGATCAATATTTTAATCATAAGGGAAAAAACAAAAATTAAGAGTTATACCTTGATTATGGATTGATCATTAGTGAAGAATGCATTTGCTAGTGATGAAGGTGATCTGCTTCGTCTGTTGTCTTTCAATTCACCTTGATTTGGTGTTGATGCTCAAGCCAAACACCTGACACCGACCAAGTTTATGTCATACCTAGGTTAAAACTCACGTTTTAGACTCAACATTGGTCTCATATTTCCCATCCAAGTTCCCTTTTGTGAGTTATTTGGGTAAGGGTTATTAAATTAATTAATTAAATTAATTTATTTATTCAATGCACCCACCAATGGCTGTCTTATCTGAACATCCCACACCAACCAACTTTAGGCCACACCTAGGGTAAACCCCGTTCTACGAATTCAACCATGGTATTAGATTTCCAATATGAGACTATGTTTAAGAGATATTCCACTTTTTTAAGAAAAATGCATGCGTCTAATATAAAATATATTTAATATTTTTACAAAATTAATTTTGGGCTCACTCAATATCAGAATCACGTGTCGTCTCAGTGTCTGGATCTGAAAATATTTCTATGAATATTCTAATGTCATACATGGAAAAACTAGAGTATCTATATTTATACTAGTTTAGGATAGTGGGAGACAGCGCTTATGAGAGTTGGTGTTAGAAATGGTTGTAAAGGGTGTGGTTCATCTAGTGGAAGATGAGGCCTATCCAGAGCCTTTAGGTGTATTTTGTGGACCGATGATGGAGACCTTTAGAGTTCAAAGAAGAGATATTATATGAGATATCTCACCTCCTCAAATATTATAGAGACTTTTTCATGATTTAAGGATATCTCTAAGGTTTGTAGGCCCTTGTTTAAGTTAATGCATTGGGTAGTGAGGCGGTGTACTGCTTGACCTTATGACCACAATAAGACTATGTGCATAATGTATTACACATGTTGCAGTTTAGGAGATATGAGCATGACTCATTGCATGATAACGGCTAGGGTTAGTTGGACATTGAGGGTGGAGTTTCCTTTTTAAGGATTTTGAGGATCCCTATACCATTTAAGAACTGTCAAGAGAAGACCCTTTGTGGGCAAGTGTTTCCCTTGGGTTCCTACATGTTGGAAACATAGGAACCTCTAAGAGAGATCTTGTGAGTGGGAGACTCAGATGCGAGCTCAGTATCCTCACTTGTGGGTAGGTTTTCATTTTTTGTGACAAAAATCCTTGAAGGTGGAGAGATTTTAATGGATTTTTTCCCCTTGTAAGACTGTAATATTTTAAGAAATATTTTCGAAGCTAGGAACTGAGTCAGCGAGGGATTTTGTGGTCCTAGAGAGCCTCGATGTGGATATATTAAATCTATTTTATCACATGCACATAGTTTTTCAGAAATAATGGAATAACACCCAAATTAAGTCTCATATGGGAAATCAAATACCAACATTAAATCTGAAACATGGGTTTTATCCAAGGCATGATATAACCTTTGTGTACATTGGGGTTTTGGCCTAAGTACGGTCGTGGATGAACAATAATTAATTAAATTAATTTATTAATTTATTATTTATTATTTTTCAAGAATTAGATCCTTCCCCTATATAAACCCCATTATAGAGACTTCCCTAGGGTTGGTTGTGGATGGAAGGGGTGAAGAGGGAGAGTTTTGGTGGTGAGTGATTTGGAGGATGGTTGCAGGATCGTGGATTGAGGATCAGAGTACCAAGAGGATCATCATCATTGATGGAGTTCTTGGATCCACTAAAAATAGTGTGATTATAAAGGGTTTCATTACTAGAAAAAAAACCCTATACCCATGGTTTTAGGAACTGTGAGGTGTTGGTATAGACTTTTACCCATGGTTTGACCAAACCGTGGGTATAGGTCATTTATTAAAAAAACATATCCACTGGGATTTGATCCCATCACCTCTCGTGTATAGTCCAGCAACCTTAACACTACCCTATAACAAATTTTATATTCTTATAGTCAATATATATATATATATATTAAATTATTTATTTTTGTTGTTGTTGTTATGAAAAAATAATGGGCCAACCTATACCCACAGTTTGTTCAAACTGTGTATAGGTTCTTCTCGAGATTTTTTTCCCGCGAAACCTATTTCCACAATTTACAAAAAAACCATGGGTATAGCCCAACCTATACCCATGTTTTTTTTTTAAACCGTGGGTATAGGTCCTTTCCATGAAATTTTTTTCCCAATAAACCTATACCCACGGTTCTCCAAAAACTATGGGTTATTAATAATCATTGCTAAAGTGACCGCCCTATGTTGTTAGTGGGGTTTTTAGAAAGCACTGGTAAAGTTGGGTGGGGTTTAGTAGTAGTTATTTTAGAGGAGGTTTAAACACTATAAAAAAGGGTAATTAGTGGTGGTTTTTTTTTGTGATCTAGAGGTGGTAAAATCGTTGCCTTTAGGTTTAGTAGAGGTTATAAAAACTGCCACGTATTGCACGGTCGTTAGTCATTCAACGGTGATTTTAATTATTTTACAGTGGTTTTGCTATGTGTCATTTTTTAAGAATTTAGAAGTGGTTATATGTTTATTTAGTAGTAGTTTTTTTATTTTAAAAAATATCTGGGGGAAATATAAATAAAATAAAATAAACTATCGCAAAACATATCAGTGGCGGTTTCTTTTAGTAGTAGTATGTGTAATTGTTGCTAAATATTTTTTACTTAATGTATTTTTTAGTAGTTACATAAAACTGCAGATAAATCGGATTTATTTTTTAAAAATATTAATAAAAAAATATAGATATAAAAAAATGGCATATAATAAAATAAAACATAAATATATGATAAACTCATCATACATCAATGGTCATATACAAACATTCATTCATCATAACCTCAATCTAAGTCAACTCATACATTTTTCAATATACATATACAATATGCCCAAAAAAACCAAGGCTTAGTATACATCCATGTCACAACCTTTGCTACATCTATCCGCCTCCACATCATGTCATCAACTGAAACCATCCACATCATCTCATCAATTGTAACAAAAAAGTAAACAAAAATTAAAACTACACATAATAAATCAGAATTACAATATAATAATTGATAAAATCTTAACATACCACGGAAACTAAGAACCATCACGATTACATTCTGAAGAATTTCATTTTAAAGACTTAAAAATTCCAAGTAAATTTTTTTTAAATTATTTGATAGTTTTGCAAGTCTGTGAAAATTGACGGTGCGTGATTCTGAGGCCCGGTGTGCCCAAAATGAATTTCTGAAAAAAAAATAAGGTACATTAAGTAAACACGCAGGCGGCATTTTCTAACTTTTGAACTGGTTCTAGGATTAAAAAATATAAGGGCACTATTGAATCCAGAACACTGGGATTCACCTATAAATGACTTAATTTCGGCTGGCAAGGGCCGAGTGGAAAAGTTAATTTTTGAACTTTTTGAGAAAAATAAAAAAATAATTTAAAATAATTATTTTATTCTTTTCTCTCCATTGCGTGGCAGACGGCGACACTGTGGGGCAGCGATGATGTGGCAACGAGACACTTTAATGAAACACATGGATGACCTGTATTCCGCAATGTAACAGTGAATTTAATGGTGCAAAATAGCGTAACGACGCGACATCACGTCATTATGGAAGCACTACAGCGTGGTTCTATAAATAGTTCTACATGTCGGGAAAAATAAGTAGGAAGGATTTGGGGGATTTCCAAGCGAAGCTCTAACGCACTTCCACCCCTGCGAAGCACAAAGAACGACAAAGAACGCCTTTCGAAGGTCAGAATCGGGAAGCGTCATCGACGCCGTAAACCCTAGAGGAAGAATGTGTGGAAATGAACGTCATAAAAGGTAGGGGTTTATGTGCTTGGATGTTCCCTCTCTTCTCGTTCTTGAAAAATATAACGAATGCGGACCAACCGACTAACGGGTTGATCCGTGTCTCGACTAATCATGCAGATGGTTGTTGCGAGATCTTAAACTTAGGGAGTATTCTTCCTTTGGTAATTATTAATTTTTACTCATGTTAAAACGATAACTCAGAGGGCGCGAGCCGAAACCAAAAAGCCATGGACCCTCCACTAAACTTTTCTTTGGTGTGTTCTTCGTGGGAGAGTAATGAACGCAGTGGTAAGGCATTTGAGGTCTGCGAAACGATGGCGGCATTCCGGTGGCCCGCGGAAACAACTTCCGGCGCACCATGTCAGCGGCGGTCGGCGGTGGCTAGAGGAGACCCGCGGAAACTGGCCACGGACGGTGGAAGGCGATGCGCTGTCGCGCGCCGCGGTGGCCAGAGGCGGCCGGCCCGACCCAGCCGTGCGAAAGATGGGTGGCGCCCGCAGGAGGGGGCGGCGCGGACCCCGTGGCAGGAGGGGGTGGCGTGGACCCCGCTCCATGCATTGTCGTTCCGAAAGAAATGTCCCCACATCCGTGGGTCCATCTAGGTGAAGTGGTCCGCCTTCAGGCAGACCGGGCCGGGTGCGGGCTGGACCCGCGGACTAGTGGGCCAGCGCGGGTGGGCCGAGCCCCACCCGGCGGGCCGGGCCAACCGCGGCCCGGGCCCAAGAACCAATCGGGCCAACCCTGACGGGCTGGACCCAGTGGAACTAGGCCGAACCTTAATAGACCGGACCTGGGTGGGGTCAGGTAGACCCCGGGACCCGTTGCGTTGGGTGGACCTGACCGAGTCGGACTGGGCCCAGACCCAACCGGCCCCTGAATAAATAAACGCATGTAACTGACGAACCGAGTGTCGGTTTAAAATGTTGTCAGTGGAATTGGGACCCCTTTTGAGAAGCGGTCCCTTTGGCATATTCCGGCGGGACCAACGGAGCCGGGCCGGACCGAGGTGCGACCACCCTCATTTCACGGAAAGGGGTGTAACTAACAGACCGGGCATCCGATCGATGCACCGTCTGTGGCATAAGGACCCTTGTGAAAAGGAGGTCCATTGGAGATACTCTAAGTGATTTTTGATAGAGTTTTGTGTGTGACCTGGGTTAGATCAGACTTGAATTCAATCAGGACCTTTTTACAAAAGTGCCCATGTCTCACAGACCAGGTGTCTGATCGACACGCCATCTATCACGTTGGGACCCCTATGATGTGGCGGTACCTTGGGTATTCTTTTTGAGGGACTTCGTACCAGTTTAAAAAGGACTGATGGCTTGAGGAGCAGAGTCTTCCGGAGATCAGGTGTGCTCCGTGCAGGAATCCAGTGGCCGGCTGTGACATGAAGAAGAAGAGCGACCAATACGGGTCAGCATCAGAAACTCCAAAGTGGCATGATATAGTTGTATAACTAATCATCCCTACCTCTATATCAGTGACCAAGGTGGTTCATCACCAGCAACCAATATGGGTCAGCACCAGCGACCAATATGGGTCAGCACCAGTGACCAATACGGGTTAGCATCTAGCGACCAATACGGATCAACACCAGGGACCAATATGGTTCAGCATCTAGAGACCAATACGGGTTAGCATACAGTGACCTATATGGTTTAGTAGTAGAGTTACTATGGATGGGATGATCTGGTTCTACAACTAGTCATCCTTATCCCAGTAACCTTGAAGTTATACCGTTGGAGTGAGTTGTCTCTTTTGCTTTGTGCTTCATGATTTAGATCATGCTTTTGATATTACCTTTGTGGTATTTCTTGTGATGATTTACTTTGTGGATTACTAAGATACCTTTGGGGGTCTCGGGGTCCCCTATTGAGTTGTTATACTCACCCCCTATATGGGCTCCACCCGTATGTGTGTGTCTGGTGCAGACTACTGGCGCTCTGAGGTAGAATTTGGAGGTTCGGGACTTGGTGGAACTTGGTGTGATGGGAGTATTCGAGATCTTATTCTTCGACTTCATACTTACAGCTACTACCCTCCAAGTAGAGCTCGAGGGTAGATGAAATAATTGTTTACTTTCCTTCAGTTTCTAGGGCTTGTATTCCGACCCACTATTTTCAGTTTACAGTTGTACTTATGGTTGTACTTTAATATTATGGTTGTGCTTTACTCTCATGGTTGTACCTAACTTTTTTGGGTTTTTTACATCAGTTTACCTTTTTGAGTGTGTACAGATCTCTAAGGCAATGCCTTCCCTGTTCGGGAAAATCCTTCAGGTGCTAGTCACCAACCCCTGGCCTATGGAAGGTGGGCTTGGAGTAGTCATATTCAGGCCCTGTGGGACGAGTCATGACAGTCATGGATTGGAATGGTCAACCTTCTACCTAATACTAGCATCTACAACCTATATTGAAAACTAGAACATTTAAGAAAATAAATGCGAAAGAGAAAAAACACATGATATATTCAGAATGCTACACATAAAATTTGTTATTTTTTAATCAAATAGAATACATTTTAACATAAAACAAATAATATATAATGAAAAACACTTTGAAAACAAAAACATACATATTTAACATAATATTCAACACTTGAAACTGAAAACGGATAAGTAAATATTCTATTTTATTTTTAAAGCGACGTGTAGTGTGCTTAAAATTTAATTAATAAATAAATTTTAAAAATTTTGATATCACAGCATGTCCTATATTTCAAAAACAACTATGTAATGGTTTCAGCATGATTTCACATCAATATAAGGTCATTTTATATGGTTTTGACCATTCCACAAACATTTTACTATTTTAAAACACTAAAAACACGTTTACATAAATAATGGGAAAATCATCAATCAGAATGGAATGTAGTCTGTTCCTATATTTTGAAATTAAATATATGGTGGTTTTCCCTGATTTTAGGACAATCCGATGTCATTTGGTGGGTTTTGACCATTCAACACACGTTTTAGTGTTTTAAAACACTAAAAATTAATTTATGACCATAACGGGTAAACCATCATTCAAAATGAAGTTTCGTCAATTACTATATTTCAAAATTAAATATATGGTCGTTGGACCCTGATTTTAGGAAAATTTGACATTTTGTTTCTTTGTTTTGACTGTTCCATGTATTTTTTAGTGTTTTAAAACACTAAAATATGTTTACATCCATAATGGAAAAACCATCATTTGGAATGACATATCATCAATTCCTACATTTCAAAATTAAATCTACAGTGGTTTTCCCCTGATTTTAGGATAATTTGATGTCGTTTGTCTAGTTTTGACCATTTCATGTGCGTTTTAGTGTTTTAAAACACTAAAAACGTGTTTACATCCATAATGGGAAAACCATCATTCAAAATGACATGTCATCAGTTATTATATTTCACAAACCCCCTTATTTTAGGGAAATATGATGTCTTTTTCCTAGTTTTAACCCCCCCCCCCCTCGAGCACTTGTTTTTAAAGGATTTCTACCTTTCATAAGTGTTTACCAAGTAATTCTGACCACACCGCACGTCGGGTTGACATTTTGTCTGCACGTACACATCAAAAACAACTAAATGGTAGTTTTAACCTAGTTTTAGGACAATCCGACATTGTTTTCTTGGTTTTGACTATTCCATACACGTTTTAGTGTTTTAAAACACTAAAAATGTGTTTACAGCCATAATGGGAAAACCACCATTTAGAATTAAGAGATGATAGTTCCTATATTTCATAATTAAATCTACATTATTTTCCACCTGATTTATAAACAATATGATGTCATTTTCTCGATTTTTACCATTCCATGCATTTTTTAGTGTTTTAAAACACTAAAAATGTGTTTACGACCATAATGGGGAAACTGTCATTCGGAACGATGTTTCATCGGTTCCTACATTTCAAAATTAAATATAAAGTGGTTGTCCCTAGGTTTCAGGAAAATTTGGGATCATTTGTCTAGTTTTGATTATTCCATACATGCTTTAGTGTTTTAAAACACTAAAAACACGTTTACATCTATAACAGGAAAATCCTCATTCTAAATGATGTGTCATCAGTTCCTAGATTTCATAATTAAATATATGGTCATTGTCACATTATTTCATAATAATCTGAATATTGTTCTGGAGCTCGACGTCACAGCAGAAGCAGCTTCACAACACACTAGAAGATTCACACGAAGTCCTTTTATCACCCGAAGGAATTTTACACATCACCCAAAGGCCTTTTACAACTCACCCAAAGGATTTCTATTTAAAAACACCTGAAGAAATTTTTATCACTCATTAACGTACCATTTTTATGTACCAACAATCATCACAATTGGGACATGCCACCTGATCTCTACAACTAAGATGTCATTAGATGCATGGCACTATCATCATCTCTCATTTCATTCCATCTTATGATGCATTCAATCATCATCTTTGACACACCATTGTTGATGTAATGATCGTCTTCACTTCATTCTCATTATCATCACTTCGTACCAGTTACCACAAATGAAGAAACCCTTTCTTGGTTCTCTCTCACTGGCTACATCATGCTGGCACCCCTTCCTGGTTCTCTCTCACCGACTACAATGTGTCGGAACACCTTTACGGTTATCTCTCAGTGACAACATCTTTGCTGACACACACTTTCAAAACATGTTATTAAATCATATTATATAGACACCAAGTCCATATATCCAATTAATTTATTCAACATTAAATTGTTCATTAATTAATATTGAGAATTAACTCTCCATTAATATTTGGAGAGAATCCTCTATTAATGTCAAGATAAATCTCTCCATTAATAATTTTCTCTCTCCTAAATATTTAAATTTTAAATCAAAAAATTCGAACAATCACCACCTTGGTTTAAAATTTATATACACCACATTCATCTCCACCATCTCGACCACTGTGATTGTCGGCTCCACCAAGCTCCAAATGTCAGCCAATGAACGGAACACGCTGCATGACACCTGCGGCCAAGAATACTTTTGATATTCCAGCAACACCGCTGATACTGCCACCATTTTCCAATGAAATTATTTTTGACGCTTGATAAAACACCTAACCTAAGAAACCCTAGTCATTATCCACCAATCTATGGTTGTCACCAACAATGAAACATGCCCATTACTCCTTCTAGTCAATCAGACTTTCGATATCCTAGAAACACCTCTAGTTTCACCGCTGTCTTCCAGTAACTTCCTCGGAGTCCTTGATAAAATGCTCCACCAGATGCCTTCTACCATGTTCTTCAACTGAATACTTCAACCAATCCCTTTGATACCACTATTGGGGTGGAGCCCGACGTCACAGTGGAAGCATTTTCACAACGCACCAGAAGATTCATGCAAAGGTATTTTATCACCTGATGGAATTTTACACATCACCCTAAGGCCTTTTACAACTCACTCAAAGGATTTCTATTTCCACACACCCGAAGAAATTTTTATCACGCTCATTAACATACCGATTACTGCAAATGCGGCAACCCCTTCTCGGTTCTCTCTCACTTGCTACATCATGTTGGTACCCCTTCCCAGTTATCTCTCATTGTCTATGTCGTGTTGTCACACCTTCATAGTTATCTCTTAGCAGCTACATCTTTTCTAACACACACTTTCAAAACATGTTATTGCATTCTATTATATAGATACCAAGTCAATATCTCCAATTAATACAGTTGACATTAAATTGTTTATTCTTTAATATTATTAATTAACTATCCATTAATGTTTGGACAGAACCCTCTATTAATGTTGAGATAAATATCTCTATTAATAATTTTCTCTCTCCTCAACATTCATATTTCTAATTAAAAAATCCAAACACCGATTTCGTTTTCATGGTTTTGACCGTTTCGCACACGTTTTAGTGGTTTAAAACACTAAAAATGTGTTTATGGAAATAATAGGAAAACCGTCATTTGGAATGATGTGTCATTAGTTCCTAAATTTTACAATTAAATATATGGTGGTTTTCCCCTGATTTCAGGACAATCAGACATCATTTATCTAGTTTTGACCATTCCATGCACGTTTTAATGTTTTAAAACACTACAAACGCGTTTACAAACATAACGGGAAAACCATCATTCAGAATTATGTGTCATCAGTTCCTGCATTTCACAATTAAATTTTCAGTGGTTTCCCTAATTTCAAGACAATCCAACATCATTTATTTGGTTTTGAACATTCGACACACGTTTTAGTGTTTTAAAACATTAAAAATGTGTTTGTGGCCATAATGGGAAAACTGTCATTCAAAATGGAATTTTGTCAGTTTATAAATTTCAAAATTAAATATACAGTATTTGTACCCATATTTTAGGAAAATATGACATCGTTTTCCTGGTTTTGACTGTTCCAAGCATGTTTTAGTGCTTTAAAACACTAAAAACACATTTACAGCTATAATGGGAAAACTGTCATTCAAAATGAAATTTAGTTTGTTTATACATTTAAAAATTAAATCTACGATCATTTCCCCTTTATTTAAGGATAATCCAACATATTTTTCCCATTTTTCATCGTTCCACACACGTTTTAGTGTTTTAAAATACTAAAAACGTGTTTATGTCCATAACAGTCAAACCATCATTCGGAATGATGTGTCGTCAGTTCCTACATTTTAAAATTAAATATATGGTTTCTTAACCCTGATTTTAGGACAATTCGACATCATTTTCATGATTTTGACCATTCCATGCATGTTTTAGTTCTTTAAAATACTAAAAACACATTTACATCCATGACAGGAAAACCATCAATTAGAATTATGTTTCATCAGTTCGTATATTTCACAATTAAATCTATGGCTAGTGTACCATGATTTCAAGACAATGTGACATTGTTTGGATGTTTTTTACTATTCCGCGCACATTTTAGTGCTTTAAAACACTAAAAATGCATTTATGACTATAATGTAAAACCAAAATTTGGAATGAAGTGTCGCCAGTTCCTACATTTCATAATTAAATATATGGTCATTATATTGTAATTTTAGGGAAATAAGACATCCTTTTATTGGTTTTCAACCCACGGATGCATATTTTTAAAACTTTGATATCTTTTAAATTTTCTTATTGAGTCATTCAGAGGACACTGAATATTGAATGGACATGTTGTTTTCTTGTACATGTTAAAAATAATTAAATAGTGGTTTTACCATGATTTCACATCAATACGGGGTCGTTTGTTATTATTTTGATTATTAAACATGAATTTTAGTATTTCAAAACACTAAAAACATATTTACAAGCATCAGAAGAAAACTGTAACTTGGATTGATGTGGAATTGATTCCTACATTTTACAAATCAATATGTGGTTTTTGTCCTACGATAAATTTTGTAATAATTAAATATTTTTAAAAAAATTATAATTGTATAAATAATATATTATTAGTAAAATTAATGATTTGACACTATTTCTAATATTAGTTTAATTAATTAATAAAATATAGATTATTTATTTTATATCTTTTGGTGCTCGAATTTTTTGAATAAAGAGAATTTTACTTTATAAACTATCGTGTATTTCATGGTCAATAATCATTTAGTGGTGATTTTTATAATTGAGTGGTAGTTTTTATGTGTGTTTTTTTGTACTCAATGGTGGATTTTTATTCAGTTGGTGATAGTTTTTTTAACAAAAAACAACAAAAAAATAACATGGGAAAAGTTAATATAACCATTGCTAAATTATTTAGTAGCATTTATCAAGAACTATCTCTAAATAGATAAAATAAATTTTTAGTTGAGGTTATCAAAAATTCCAGCTATAGAGATTATGGATGTTGTATGTGTTCTTTGTAAATGTGTGAATGGTCTATTGAATTGAGAATTTACCTCATCGAGTGAGCTATAAGGATGAAAATTTCTTCGAGGATCATGTTGGTCATCCGCTGAAATACAAAAACTAAACCATTTTCCATTTATGACTGTCATTGATATTATGTTTTCCTATAACAATATGTTCTTACACTTTTTTCTTTCAATCTTGCAATTCTCTTTGTGATTCCCAATCAACGGCACTACTAAAACTCCCATCGGGTGTATAAATAATGGATGGTGTCTCCCTACCAAAGATAGCTAAAGGAGTAGGCCCAAAACCCATCCCTCATACACATCTGGGATGCTCCTTCTCTAAAACTATTCCAACTGCATCATTCTGGGAAACCGATGTTGATTGCAAAGTTTTTACATCCTAGAATTCTTGAATTTTAACATGTTAATACAAAAATATTAACAATGATTTTTTAAAATATCTAAACTTCATAATTTTATCTAATTAATAAATTTTTCATTAATATTTATTATTATTTAAAAATATAAAAACATAATATTGAAAATTATATTATAACAACAAACAAGCCTTAAACCCAATTAATTGGGGCCGGCTAGATATATTAAACGATTCCAAATTGACATCATTAGATCCATGTAGTTGTCCCCATTTAATTGGATTTAAGGCTTGTTAGTTTTTATAATATATATTTTATTATTGTGTTTTTATGGTAATGAAATAATATGAAATGGTAATGAAAATCACTTACTTTAATGTCTCTGATAGGTTCATTTACAAAACTACCATCTTGTTTCCTATGCACATTAAACCACATCTCTATTTGGCCAACATAGTGACCTAATTGATTAGACTTTATAAAAAATATAAATAAATTATAAAAAATCTTTAGTTATAATAAAATGATATAAAAAATATTGAATAAAATACAAACCAAAATTGTTATTTTTCTTGAAAAACTCTAAGACCCTACAATGTGAGGAATGACTTGTTTCTCGTGATTCACAGAATTCTTTTTGATAATTCCTACAAAAAAATAGCAACATTAATAAAAATTATAATTTTATTATGTTTATTTTATTAAGATGCTATAAAATATGAAATTACCTCATGAGATTCATCTCTGTTGATATTGACAAAGAGCTTTCATTGCTCATGAGAAATGCCTTCAGGCACTTTCTCATACATTTTTATTGAGATTGGAGAAGATTCATAATCATTCCATAATCACCATTTAAAATATCTCCATTTCTTGCCCAAATTTTTCGATTTTATGGGTGTAAAACAGAGTTAGGGACATCAAAGTAAAAAAACATCTAGAAATAGAAAACATAACACTTTATGAGTATATGAGAAAATTTTATTTATGTATTTTAAATTAATTTTCAATGAATATTAAATTAGTATTAACTTTACTTTAGTATCAAAGACATAATTTTTTAAGTTGTAGGAATATTCCTCCAATCTTTATAATTAATGGGAAAGATCATCGTCTCGTAAGAAAGCTTCCCAAGAATCTGCTCATAGATTCTAGCCGTGTCACCAATAATAACCCTGAACTCATAAAATGGAATGATAATCTTGAATTCCTTCAGATCCCATACATATATCATTTTCATATTTGTATCCATTCTATGGTTTTATTTATCTATTTGACAAATTCATTAAACAGTTAATAAAATATAAAGTTTTTTTGAAAAATGACATACATACTAGTAACAGTAACTCGCAAATATCCCCTAGATAGAGGGGTGGAGAACGGATCCATCGCCGGAGGTGAATCGGGTGGTGGGCTACTAATGACATCTGGGGAAACGGTTGGCTCACTAGTAGTCTCGAGTATAATATAATCACTAACATCCACAAAAGATGGTGGTGGTGGTGGTGTGCTCCGAGATGTTGTTCAGCTAGGATCCTAAAAAAATTTCTCTCAGAATTCCAGTATTTCAAATGATTAAGGACAGTATTATTACAAATTTATGTTGTATAAAATTGATTAAAATTATTGGAAAAGTTTTTGTTCAAAAAATGAATGTTTTTATAAACCATTTTAAATGGAGTTTTGATGGATTCTCATAGAATTGTGAAGTATAACAAAGAATATTTAAAGGAATTTATTGCTTGTGTGAAACTAATAAATATCCAATAAAATGGGTTAATAATATAGTATGAATCACTATTATATTTTAATATATTATTTGAATATTATATAAATCAAACACAAAATTATAATTATAAATAAATCCTAGGATATTTATCAGATTCCTATATCATATCATACAGTAGATCTTGGATATAGTTTATGTAATATAATGTTGCAATTCATATGTCCATATTGGTTATTATTACAATATTAATCATTATAATGATTCATATAATCATTGATAATAAATATATAATCATAATAATGTTCATAAATTATTATATAAAAACATCCATAAATTTTGGTAGCTACAAATTAGGTGTATCTATCAGGAAATGTTATTTAATGAAGTAATGAAAAATAAATAATGTGATCCATATATGTTTGTAGCTTCCGAATCTATCTGATGCAATTGGAATGAAACCCATATCACTAGTTCCACTCCTGGGATGGTTGTGTGCTAATTGTTCTAGCCCAATCCCACCTAAAATAGGATAGGGGATGATGACTAGCACAAAGAAGGAAAAAATATATAAGAGGCCTTAACCTATAGCAATCTATAGCTGATAATAAACAAAAATACACAATACATAATCAACAAACACCATCAATAAATAGGTAACCAATTGTATAAAAAATTTATGCATGAAAAATAATTATTGAATACAATGACACATATACAACCACCCAAGGGAAATAGATATGGATAATAAAACATTAATGGATATAATAGACTTCAGAAATGTAATGATACCACTTCAGTAAAAAATTTCCACCTAGGAAGGGAACAAATCTAGGGTGTGGGAGGACAAGGGGGTTCACATCGTTGGTGAGCCGGCCAGAGGGGAGGTCGAAGGGGGGGTCACGGGGGGTCAGGGTTGGAGTGGGGTGGGGTCGCGGGCTTGGGATCGCAGACTTGGGGTCACCTCTTGGGAGAGGATAGGAGTAGGGGTAGAGGGAAAGGGGCCATGGGCTCAGGGTCATCGTTGGTGAGAGGAGGGGTGGGGTGGGGGGAAGGGGGTTGTGGGATCGGGGTCATTACCGAAGAGAGGAGAGGTGGTCAGGGAGGTGGGGGGAGGTCGGGTTTGCACAAAGGGAGTGGAGGAGGGGGATTAATATTTTTTTTAAATGTTTAGCGGCGGTTTAATTGAAACTGTTTCTAATTGAAAACATACAAAAAATATCATGGCGGTTTTAGTAAACCGCTGCGATATTATATTTTTTTATCTGGATTTATTTTGCAGTGGTTATTAGAACAATCGTGAATAAATCATTGTTAACCAGCTCTTTTCTTATAGTGAAACCCCATCTAATTTTTCCCTAATTTTACAAAAAGTGCTCGATTAGAGGGGGTTTAAACCCCCTCTAATTAATTTATTAATTCTAGGGGTGGTTTTAACCACCCCTAATTGTTGTTGAGATGAAAATTTAGGTGAGGTTATGGAAAACTGCCCCTAAATTTTTGTTTTTTTAATTAGTAGTTTTTTTATTTATTTTTTTGTATACCCATGCCTCTTATCTCATTAACATATCCAACGGGTCACTATTGGAAAATTTTCCTATACCCACGGTTTGAAACCGTGGGTATAGGCTATACCCATGGTTTCATCAACCATGGGATCTCGAGGTGTCGGTATTGCCCTATACCCACAGTTTTGTACAAACTGTGGGTATAACCCACTAAAATTTCATATTACCCACAGTTTTGGTAAACCGTGGGTATAAATCTATATCCACGGTTTAAAGAACCATGGGTATACATTTTTACAACACAAATTATATAGACACGGTTAAGTAAACTGTGGGTATAGATAGTTTTCTTCACAACACACAAACCCACGGCTCAACAAATTGTGGGTATAGATAGTTTCGCAACAGCATATATACCCACAGTTTGAAGAACCGTGGGTATGGATGGTTTTCCCAGAAACAGCAGCTGCCCACCTTGGTTTCACCTTTCTCTTGCAAACCATAATGCAAAAAACTATGAAACCACGCCCCCTACCCCCTTGCACACCCCCACTCTCCCACTGGACACCCCCCACTCCCCCTACAGTCCCTCCCTTCCCCCATGGACAGACCCCACTAGACACCCCCCACTCCCCCTACAGCCCATCCCTTCCCCCTTTGACAGACCCCACTAGACACCCCCAACTCCCCCTACAGTCCCTCCCTTCCCCCCTAGATAGACCCCATTGGAAACCCCCCACTCCCCCTGCAGCCCCTCCTCCCCTTGGACAGAACCCCACTCTTCCTCTGGACATAACCCCCTTGCACTCCCCCCCCACTGGACACCCCCCACTCCCCCTACATCCCCTCACAATCAAACAAAACAATGAATCAATTAACCATGAATCAATATCCAGAAAAATATATCAAAAAACGTAGAAGGGGATGCTCGATCTAAATAATGAATCAATAAAACGAATAGCCTAATCAATTAACCATGGCAGAAAACTCAAACTAAGTAATTAATCAAACTAAATAATGGATCAACAAAACTCAAACCATGCTAGAAAAACTATCGGGTGAGGGAAATCTCAAACTAAACAAATAATAGCTACTCAAACTAAACAAAATGAATAACCGAATAAAAAAAATGAATCAATTAACCCAAACTAAACAATGAATCAATTAACCATGCCAGAAAAAATATTAGTGACTCGCTATAAAAGAATAGTGGAATCAGAAAAACGTAGAAGGGGATGCTCGACCTAGGGGGATTCACGTTGGGTGAGGGAAAGATCAACCTAGTGGGGGATGCGCGACCTAGGAGGGGATGCTCGACCAAAGGAGGAGGGGGGATGCACGTCGAATATTCTCATATCTAAAGTATAAAAGTATAAAAGGTGTCAAAACAATATTATAAAAATAGTAATTGAGTGAAACTTTTTTACTTTATAACCACTTACCAAAAGGTGAATATATACTCATGCAGTGACCTTTCCATTATCCTGAACCAATGATGTATGACTCTATTGAAATGTCACACCCTTCTTACAAAGCTACCTATAAACCCAAAAAAATATATATCATGTATCATATCATTCAGGTACTTGGGATCTCAAAAAACCCAACCAGTTCAATCAATAGAACAACTTCAAATTTCACAAAATGAAAATTTTAGAAATAAAAACTAGGGAATATATTCCTTTTTTACCTTAATTAATTTAGACTTGTTAATTCAATAATTTATGAAAAATAAAGAGATAATAAATGGAATCCAATGTCACTGTATGGGATATCATTTAGAGATAAGTATTCTATGGTACTAAGGGAATCACTTACCCATATGCTTGACTAAGGATTATAATTTTATCTTTATGTAAATTCATGTGAAAATTTATGCATAACTTTTCAGAATAAAATAAATTAACCATTCTCATACATACAAAAATTAAATTCAAGTTCTTAAATTACTTACATAATTCTCCCTAGTGAGTCAAAAATAGATGGGATTAATATCCCCCCATCACCAACATCCCCATCCCTATGCCCATGACCATCATCATCAACATCATCAGCAGCAGCAGCAACATCGTCAGCAACCTCATCACCAACAGTTGCATCAGCAACATCCTCACCACCAATAAATCTATCATAACCACCTTCATCGCCACTACAACCCTCATTGGAATCACCTGACACATCATTTAAATAGAATATTGATACCATATATGATTCAAAAGTAGCAACAGACCCCGATGGAAGAGACTGACTCAAAACTGCCATAGCTTTCATGAAATGTTCAGTCATCAGCTTACTTCTTTCACGCTCCTCTAAAACTATTTTCTTTGCCTCAACTACTTCAGCACAAGCAATTTCCAGATCAGAGGTCTAGGAGGCTTGATAGGAGCCCGATGAAGACCAATACCTAGAGGGGACAATGTTTTTCCTAGGTCGACATCATACTCTTTCCGAGTGATCCTCACCTAATACCTGACTTAAATGATCATGTGGCCTGAAGTTGTCATCTTCCTTACCATCGAGGGCCTCCATAGAAAACGGTTGAAATTATAAACATATTAAATTATGAATTTTGTATAAATATTTAAAATATAAATAAAAACCTTACAATTTTATCTTGTGTCTGTGAATTTACACTTCCATCCTTTTTCTTTCTACTGGAGAAAAATAATTTGGCATGAGGTACAGAACTTTTGATGACCAATGCAGCTTACTGCAAATGAGAAATTCACAAATCTAGATTAGAACCATATATGAAAAATTCAAAAATCGGGCCTATGTCTATTCAATAATATTTTCAGTAGAACATCCTGTATAACATCACAATACTCGGTTAAAGTACCTGGTGCTTTTCATGATCGGGCATTGTAGTGCGTCCCAATGTGTGAAAATATTTCATTGAATCCTTATTCTTTATGTTTTTCTCTGACACTTCCTAAAAAATTCTAATACAAGTAATAAGAATTAAATTTTATATTCCAATCATTAAAGATTGAGATTACCTTAAACTTAGCAGTCTTCCAATGTGCAATAATTTTTTCATATTGACTTTTTGGACAGTCGGGGAATATGGGTACCCCCTCTAATTCAGTACCAACCCTGCTCTTCCAACCAACATACAACACATGCTTGTATGAGTGCTAGAACTCCCCAACATCCATCAACCTTGTAGTCTTAGCAGCTTATCCATCGGGAAATTTAAACTGAATCTACAATGAACATGTTGTTTCATTTAAATACACCAATAATATAGATATTACTTTATAAAATTTTCTTATCCATATTTTATCCCATGCTTTTTCCTTGATCTCTTTACTGATACATCTCCATGACACCGGTTCCACTAGAATGATATCGTGATACTTGGCCAAAGTGTCCATGAAACTTCTACACTATGTTGCATTTGGACCTACCATCTGATTTTATCGATAGTAATCTACCATTATCTATGTTTGGATATTCCAAACTTCCTTCATCCGAGTGCACCCATGTCACCTAACAGAAGATCCCACTGAATAATAAAAATATGGGGGAAAGAATAATTAAGTCACGGTACAACACGACAAAAATAAATTGATATAATTTGAAATAGTTATAATCAAAAAACTAACTGCAAGTTTCTTAATAGACTGTGATGGATCTGTGGGGTGTCTTGACTCAGTAGCCTCTGCAGGAAGTGTCTGTTCTAGTGCATGCTCTGGGTGACCTTCATGCACTGGAGTGGAAGCTAATGGAACAGACTCATCAGATTCTAGTTGGATGGTAGGAATTAGAGGAAGTGTAGACATGAAAGCATATGGATAGTAGGATGGGGGATACATCATCAGATGTGGATATGGTAAAGGTGGAAACATTATGGAGGCAGTGTAGTCATCGTATGGGAAGAATAGGAAAAATGAGATGATGGAGGCATCAATGGGATCATCCCTGAAGGTGGAAAAGACATGTCATGTGAATAAAAGGGTAGTTGAGATGATTATGGAGGCATGGATAAAAACATCCCTAGGGACTCAAGAGGAGAATGGAAAGGTGTGGTGGAAGGGGTGTCTAGTAGTGGATTAGTGTGGAAACGGGTATGACGGGTGCTCCATCGAGGTCTAGAAGCATCCCCACTCATACTCATGTTAACCGGATTATGAGTCAAATCCAATGGAACTAAATGTCCCTAAAAAATCGATAAATAAGATTAACATGAAATAATATGTAATGCAGAAGAAAAACATTAGAATTATAATACTCACTGATGGAAGTGAAGGCAACTCACACTCACGCCCCGGTTGATCGGGATCAAATAGTCACTTCCTTAGACCTTTTGTAGTATTTGGAATAATTTACATAAGAATGAAATGTAAAGTTTTTAGAAATAGTTTTTAAAAATCATGCATATAACTCACATCTATCAGCAATTCATGAGAAGAACCAATTTGAATTATTTTAATTACTAATTGTAAAAATTATTACAAGGAAATGACTAAAATAGTTTTTAAAATTACATTAACAAGTTATGCATTTTTAAAAACAAAATTTAAACCAGCTTTTGTACATTGAAATAAATCTGATTTAATGAAATAACACCCTAAAATACAAAAAACAAACATATCATTCCAAACTGAAACATAATTAAAGTAATTACAGTAATATTAACCTAAGAAACTCATGTCAATGTAAACTGAATGAACAATGAACATATATGGTTGCTTATATATATTACCGACCACTACTTCAGTTTCAACATCAACTCTCACAATGGGATAATTTGATTTATCAAATGAAATATTTTGGCCAACACCAACGGGGACGTCAATGGTGGAAATTTCATCACCAATATCATGAAAAATATGTCTGGGGATTACTTCATTAATGACACCATAATCAGGTCTTAGATAATCTTTCACATAAAACACTTGTTTATCCATTGATTCCAAAACGTATGGTTCATCGGTACATAGGAATTGACTCATATCAATAACTTTGAATCCACAATCATCAATAAATGTACCATGTCGTCTCATTGAATCAAAGAATTTATATTTCATCATAGTGACTCTACCTTGAGAGTAGTAATCCAATAACAATATTTTATCAATAAGTCTATAAAAATACACATCTTCATATCGAGGCTGACTATCTGATACACTGGCATAACAATCTGTTGTAGCGGTTAACATAACGACATCATGTTGTGTTCTCATTTTCACCACTCAATCCATTGTCACAAATTTATACCCATTGATTATTAAATATTTTCATTCAAGAACCAAAGAATTAGGACTAAAATTCAAAGCTCTCAATTCTTGAGAAATAGAGTCAATATGTAAACTCAACACCTGATATATATATATGAATAATACAATTAAATGGATATATATTTTTTAAACTAATTAAAGTAATGGTAATACCTTTGATTTTAACCAAGAAGGAAACTCTAGGCTATGAAAATCCTCTCTCCTTCTCAAAGACAAAGATCGATGAACTCTACTTATAATTTTTTTATGTTCCCTACATAAAATGATAATAAAAGTGTAAGGTATATGTGAAATTTCATAATATTATATAACATATAAATATCCAAATTAATTACTTGATATAGTCATCGAACAAACCAGTTAAACAAGACTGTGTGATGTGCCATCTTCCGCTCTTCAAGGCTCAATTTAGCCAATGTATAAGACCCAACAATTCCTCCTGTTTGGGGAAGATATGGAAATGAGGGCTCAATTTCCCCATACTGGTCATCTTCATTTCTTATTGGTCGGTTATGTCTTATGGTGACGTCAGACAAATACATTGAACAAAAATCCATACATTCTTGATCCAGATAACCCCTCACAATTGAACCTTCAAGATAATTCTTGTTTCGAACATATGATTTCATTGTGCACATATTTATTTCAATAGGATACATCCACTGAAAAGCAACTGGTCCCCCAAGAAGTGTTTCAGTTGGAATATGAACCATTAAATGAAACATTCAAGTGAAAAAGGATGGAGGAAAAATCTTTTCCATCTCACATAAAATTAATGGTGCCTCCTGATGCATTTTTATCAAGAATGACTTGGATAACCTTTTAGCACAAAGGTCTCTAAAAAATGGCACAAGAGAATCACAATCACCCTTACATTATTGAATATAAAATTCCAAATTTCTATTGTAATCAATTCATGAATAAGGATGTGATAATCATGAGTTTTCATAGATTTTAGTTTCACATCTCTTCTATTGACTCATTTAGATATGTTGCTAGAATAGCCATCAAGAACCTTGATATTCTCAAATACTACCAGAAATTGCTCTTTCTTTGACAGTTTCATCACATAATAAGCATAAGGAACTTTCCATTTGTTTTCAACGATACACATATGATGCAGTTCTGGCTAAATACCCCAATCCAACAAGTCCCAACAAGATCAAAAGTCATCTTTGGTATTCCCCTTGATATTCAGAAGAATTGTAAGCAATATTTCACATATATTTTTCTCAATATGAATTACGTCTAAACAATGATGTAACAAATTTGTAGAACAATATGGAAATTCAAAAAAAAAATACTCCTCTTTTTCCAATTGTAAGTGGTTTCAGTTTCAACATTCTTCCTCTTTTTAAATTTCAACTAACATTTACCTAATGAAAAACTGAAATCTTTCAATTAATTAAGCACATCACTTCCTAAAATACGTTGAGGTGGTTGTTCAATCTCAACGGTATTATCAAACCTCTGACGATTCATCCTGTATTGATGATCCATTGGCAAGAATCATTGATGCCCCATGAAACTGAAACTATAGCAATATTTAAGCCTTCTTGATCATGTAATCTTAATACAAATGGGATATGATAGTTTTCCCTTCGTGCTCCACCCAAACATCATTTCATAAGTAGGGAAATCATTTATGGTCCATATAAGGGCAGCACGCATCTGAAACGTATTATTTGAAGAAGCATCGAATGTCCGCACACCCAAATACCAAAGTTGTTTCAACTCTCTTATTAAAGGATGCAAGTAGACATCTATATCATTACCGGGATCAGAAGGTCCAGATATTAGTATAATCAAGAAAGTGAAATATTTTTTCATACACATCCATAGAGAAAGATTATAAACATGAATAAAAACTGGCCATGTGCTGTGAGAAGTAAGAATCTGACCAAATAGATTAAAACCATCATAGGATAGACCCAACCTGACATTACGCACCTCAAATACAAAATCAGGATGTTGTACATCAAATGTCCATCATGCTAATCCATCTGTAGGATGAACCAACTCGTCATTACCTTTAATTATCTCAACATCATGCCATTTCATATTAGATGAGATTTCTATAGACATGAATATATTTTGAAGTTTTGGAATCAATGGAAAGTGCCACATGAATTTCTGTGGCACACGAGATGGTGTTCCATTTTCATTTGTCTTCCATCGAGATGTACCACATTTTTTATAGTCATTACGGTCAGTCGTTTCCTCCCAAAATAAACTGCAATCTTTTGGAAAAGCATGGACTTTATTAGTATCAAATCCAAGCTGCTTAATTTACTTCCATGCCTTGTAATGATTTGAGGGAATATCTACACCATCAGGAAGAAATTCCTTCAAAAATGTAAGAATATAATCAATAGTGGTATTATAAATTCCATACATGGTTTTCCCATGATATAACCGCATTAAAAATTCCAACTTGGTCATTTTAGTACATTCCTGATATACTGGAGTTCTGGCGTCATCCAATACATTTTTCACTCTCTCATCATCATTTTTAGTATTTTCCTCTTCTGTATTGATATCATTGTCTTCTTTCACTGGAATACTATCTCTCTCGAGATGATGGACAAATGGAAACTGATAAAATATCAAATTCTCCATGCCGCTTCTTTCATTTTTTTCATGACCAGTAGAAAATTAACTCATCTCTCCATGGTGATACCAAACATAATAGTTTGTTTGAAATCCAAATTTTCTTATATGGTAACTAACTTCTTCCCAGCTTAACCATGGTCTTCCAACACATTTATAGAATGTAAAATTTATACAACCTCCATCCGAAGCATTTTCAAATGCAAAATCTAAAAAATTCTCCAAATTATTTTGAAACGCAGTTGAAATCCTATTGGTACGATACATCCAGCTTATATCTATTCTATAACAAGAAAAAAAAATTATCTTCCAATAAACAATGTAAACCATAATTAAAAAAGGGATATATACTATAGAAAATAAAACTATTAGAACATAAAAACTTAATAGTTAATTCACATTTTTATTACAAGTGCCTTTATTTTTATAACCAAATTCAACCCTTTCAATGTCAGAGATAAAATTCTTACCTCTATCCTATAAAGGGATGATCAGCAAGGTAAACCATAATGTGATAACAAAGGTTTCATGTCTATGATAGAGTGGTATGTGTCATTATAGTTTAACTAAGGGAGAGATAAAAAAAATTCCTCCCTTAGGTGTAACATAAAAAAACAACTTTTAACATTAAAACACACCCTTAAACATGGTTTATTTCATTTAAAAAGCAAGGGAGAGATAAAAACATTCACCCATCATCAAAAATATTTTAAATGATCCCCATATTCATTTAATTTAATATTTTCCATGGGTAAAATTTTAATTCAAAGAGGGAAAATAAATTTAAAGAAAACCACTTCATCTCCAAGAACAAAAATCATTTAGATAATTTATATAAAACAATCATGGGTATCAAATATTGGTATAAATATTCTAGAATAAATTAATTTAAAAAGTAAAAGGTCATTTTGGTAAAATAAATGAATTTAAAATCAATTGAAAAATCAAATGCACATTATTAGATTAATATCAAACACTAAATTTTACACACACTGTGATTAGGGTTCTCATAAGAAATGAAATTGAGGGAAATTGAAGTGAAATAACTAGGGTAATCTCCCCTGAGATTTAGGTAATGTATTATGTATCCAAGGTCATCGATTACTATTTTTGATTCTTATGGTGTACCCTCATTTAATTTTGAATGATGAGTTAACTATATTAGACTTGATCTATTTGGTTGGAATACCTCCATCGTAAGCTATGGGTTATAATACTACTATTCTTCTAAATGTCAAGGATAGTTCCTTGAGTTTAGAATGTAAGAATGGATTATGAAGAATGTAAAGGCTCACCCCTTTGTATTTTGTATGAGTTTTATTGAGGGAGAATGCTATATTGAGACACCTGGGTTCTCTTGGATTATTATTCCCTTGGTTTCCTTGGTTTTCTACATTGTTACCATTTATGATTTGATATGTACCATGACTATAGACTAGACAGTGATGGAAAAAGTAGATACAAAATTATATTGAGTTCCATTATAGATATCAAGCATCAGTATTATTTTTATTACACTTTAACTTAAATTATAAATTTGTCAAATATTAATACAATAATCAATAATTGATTATTAAATCACATCTCAATGAAAAAACAATTGAATTTTAATTTTAGGGACACCGTCTTTTGAATCTTACCAAGTTATAATAAAACCCTACACTTTATACCATGGAAGTTGGGCACCTAAATTGTTATCAATATTATATTATATATTTATATTTGGGAAAGCACCTGATGTTTTTGATTGCATGGTTTCTAAGACTAAGCATGGGTGTTGGGTCCAGGTTGATACTCAAGACCATTTTTTTAAAAAAAAGGGGGTAATGCCTTGGTCAAAGACCAAGAAAAAATTTATTAAAAAGGAAAGAAATGAACTACATTAGTCTAAATGGGGGGATTTTATTAAAATCTTTTTCATAAAGAGGTAGAAGTTCAACCAGAAGATCATCACTCCAAGTAATGCCCTGGTTGATTCCTTTGTTGGAAAGACTATCAGCAATCATGTTCGCTTCCAAATAGGCATGGGTGACAATGTATTTGATCTCCAGAAGTGAGTCAAGGAAACTCATCCAATGAGTAGTAATCATCCAGGCAAGGTGAACCACCCCATTCCAAATAACTTGCACAATAGTAGTGGAATCACTTTCAATTCAGATGTTGTTCCAGCCTTTTAGTTTAACAAAGTCAATCACCTAAATCGCAGCCAGCATTTTCGCTTCTAGGGAGGAGGCGATGCCGCAGCTACCAAAGAAAAAATTGTGACAATGTCCAAGAAAGTCTCTGAAAATGGCCCCACAACCCATCGGTCCTAGATTTCCTTTGGAATCTCCATCAATAATAATTTTGATCCATCCAGTAAGCATGGATTTCCAGAATACCTCAAATGATTGCCTCGGTTGTCTGTAGATACCTTCGATTCCAAGACATCATAAAATCAAGAAGTCCCCAACAGAGTTATCATAATGAGCTTTCTGAAGCGAGGCAGTATCCCTAATAGTGATAAGAATTCTTGTCCGACCTGCATTAAGATTGAATGAGTAGTTGTTGTGAATAATAGAATTTCTATCATACCAGATCACGTGGAGGAGCTCAGTAACAGCGGATAAGAAAAGATTCTTGATTTTTCACGAAGTATCAAGCTCCACCCAAAATTTTAGCTGAGAGAAAATAGTGTTAGATAATAACCATCTACAGTCAAACATGTCAGTGATATAATTATAAAGGACAGAAGCTGTAGAAAAAGAAACAAATAGATGGTTGGTATCCTCTCTATGTTGATGAAAAAGGTGACATTTAGAGTAGAGTTAGAAACCAAAGGTCTGGAGACAAGCCTCAGTAGGAATACGATTATGAGAAATATGACAAAAAAGGTTAAGTATTGAGGGTTTGATCCAGGGTTTGTTGAAAAATTTCAGCCAAAAAAAATTAAAACCGGAGTTAGTGAAATTATGATTGTAGAAACTTTTGGAATCTGGGATACCATTATGGGAAGGTTCCCAAATAAATAAATCATCAGTGTTAGAGAAGGGTTAATAATCAATAGCCTTCATGACGGTATCAGGAAGGTTTAAATTATGATATTTCATCACCTACCTTATGGTGAAGTTGATGTTTTCCGGAGGGGAATTAGAAGTTAACATGGAAATGAGGGGTGTGCTAGTCCAGTTTCCAAGACAAAAGTTCATGGAGGAATACTAACTAACCATCCATCTAGAGTTAACCATGACATTGGAAAAGTAATTTCTAATAGAATTCCAGATTGAAGAGTTGACATAGCTCAAATTTCCCTTTTTTAACTTCTCTAGGAATCTATTTCTAAGAAAATTTATGGAGTCGGTTTTATTATTGATCAATCTCCAAGTGAGTCTAGCTTAAAGGGACTCATTAAAGAGCTTGAGATTTTTGATACCAAGACCACCTTTCTCAAGTGGTTTATAGCAGGTAGACCAGGGGATGGTAACAAGCTTCCTTTCAAGTATGCTACCAGTCCAAACAAATTTTTTGATATAACCATTAATTTTCTTGAGGAGACTAATAGAAAATTTATAGATCATCAGTGAGTAAACCATTTTAGAGACAATGGTGGATTTCACTAGACAGATCCTGCCAGCCATAGAGAGGGATTTCCCTTTCCAGGAGTAGAGTTGGTTTATAACTTGGTCAACAACAGCGTTCAAATACATGGATTTAGGATTTCCCCAGAATATAGGAACTCCTAAGTAGGTAAAAGGGATGGATCCTTCTTTGATGCCAAGAATTTCAATGATGTTACCTTTCCTGATAGGATAAAAACTTTTTCCAAAGAAGAAAAACAATTTTTTCCAACTAATGGATTGACCAGAGATCTATTCATAGTGAGATAAGGCATTTTTTTAGGTTAAGAATATTTCTTTTTCCCCCTGAAGGAACAGAATTATGTCATCAGCATAAAAAATATGGGTCAGCACATTTAGGTTTTTGGATTCTTTAATAGGCTTGAGTTTGTTTTTGTCAACAAGACGAGTGATAAGTCTTCTAAGATAGTATTATGCGATAATGAAAAGGATAGAAGATAAGGGATCCCTTTGTCGAACCCCTTTTGAGCATTTAAAATATCCCTTAGGGGATCCATTGACAAGGATGGAGATAGAAGCTGAATTGAATAGAGAGTTTATCTTTCTTATAAAGACATCATTGAAACCAAATCCTTGAAGCACTTTGAAAATGAAGGTCCAGTCTATGGTATCAAAGGCTTTTCTAATGTCAAGTTTAATGGAAATATTTCCTCCTCTGGTAGTTTTATTAAGAGATTTGGTGCGTTATGAGGCAAGGCAAATGCAATATTATATGGACCTAACCTTGATAAACCCAAATTGATTCCAAGATATGATTTTATTACAAAGGGAGTAAATTCTATTGGATAAGAGATTGGTATTGATTTTTTATAGGGAGTTAATAAGAGCGATAGGCTAGAATAAATGAATTTCCGAGGCATTGGCCACTTTGGGAATTAAGGTGAGAAATTGAGCATTAAGTCCATAAAGGATAACAACATTGGAAAAAAATATTTTACAATCTTACAAACATCTGAGTGAACTACCTCCCAGTGGTGTTGAAAAAAACCATTATCGAATCCATCAGGTCCCGGAGCACTATCAGGGTTCAGACTAAAGATAGTGGCCTTGATTTCATGGTCAAGAGGGGTGCTCATGAGAAATAGATTATCGTCTTCATTAACCAAAACTGGAATGACCTCAGGAAGAAGTGTTTTGTTTATATTAGGACCATTAAAAATGTTGTCAAAATAAGAAACCACATGATTTTTTATGGCTACCTCAGAGTCCAATAGGGTGTCATTGTATTTAAGGAAAGACATAAGTCTGGAAACTTTTCTAATTCTTTGCAAGGTATTGTAGAAATTAGTGTTTATATCACCATCAAAGATCCATTTAGCTTTGAAGACTTGCTTATGTATGTTTTCCTTAATACCTAGAAGATAATTGATTAGGATCTAAGGAGAAATCAGAGTGAGTTGAGTTATTTTGAATTTGATTGAGCTCATTCTCAAGTGTGGATATGTCCTTGTCAATTTGTTTAGATTTAGTTCAGTACCAACTCTTGAGACACTATTTGAGATGTTTGAGCTTAGTAATACAAGTAAAAGCATCAGAATAAAAATTCATAGACTCCCAACAATGTTGAATGAGATGAGATCATTCCAAATCCTTAGACCAAGCATTATTAAATTTAAAATGTATATTGGGATTGGTTCTTTTAGAGAGAAGACTCACAAGAATTGGGTGATGGTCCGAGTTTATTTTGGGTAAGGTGATGCTAGAAATGGTGTTCCAGGAATCTAGAGTCGGGACATTCACTAGATCCCTATCGAGTTTTCTAGAAACAACCCTATTATAGTGTCTTTTGTACCAAGTGAATTTAGCACCTGTAAGGTTGATTTCAATCAGATTACAATCTTCTAGAGATGATATAAATTCTCTTGAAGAAATGTGAGAGTGAGAAGGACCAATATTCTCACTGGGTGAAATAATAGCATTGAAATATCCAATCACCAACCATGGATCACGAATGGATCTAGCTAAAACAAAGAGGTCATGACAAAGAGTTCTACGGTCTTGATATTTATTCCTAGCATAAACCATAGTACAAAAGTTATGTAAACCATCAAGGGTAAAGTCACAAGTGAACATTTGATTAGATAAATTGTAAGCATTTACATTCTTCAAAGAGGTATGATAAAATATCCAAAGAGAATCAACAGTACTACCATTATTTCAAGCACCAAGAAATTTATAACTAGAAGTAGAGAGATGCATGAATTTTAAAGAAAAATTTGTTTTTGGTTCGGCAAGAGAAAAAAAAATTGGTTTATGAGTCAGAATAATTATTTTAAGGACATAAATAGTGTCAGGGTTTGTTATGACCTAACAATTCCAGAAAATAACATCCATTTAGAACCTGGATTTGGAGTGGGAGTTCCCCTTTTTCTTTTTTGAGCCACCTGAGCCTTTGTTCCTCTTTGATCTCCTAAGATTTGAAGAAGAGGTCGGGGTGGTCTTCATGCCCTTTTTACTCATAGAAGAAACAGCCAAATTGTTAGCAGTACTTGAATTATTAATAGATTGAGTGATATCAGGTGATTTAGAAGCTATGGTAGTGGTCATAGGATGATCTTCGGTCTCAATGGAAAATCCCATGTTCTGAGGAATAGTGGGCAACACATGAGCAGGCCGGTCACCTGTTACCCCAGCATATTCAATGGGTAAAGTCATGATATTTTGTCTATCTAAATTTTCATTCATTGGGATCATCTTAATGGCAGTGCATGAATCGGAATCGTGTTGGGGGCACAATTCCATGTTATTTTCAGAAAGTGAAAATGGAACAACAGCGGTATTCATACCTATATATTCATCTTGGAGAAATCGAGTAGGACATTGCGCTTCTGTATAGTTAACTTCAATAATCCCTTCATTCTCGTCCCAATATGCATGTGAATCCAATGTTCCATCTTCATTATGGACCAGTTTCTTAGGGTCCTCCATTCATAGGAACTCCTGGGGGTGTCCATCTTTCTTAGGAACCATCGGACCAAATTCTTCAAGAGAGGATGCATCCAGAGGGTGTTCGAAGACATCCAACGCCATTTTTTCAATATCCTCCAGGATGTTAAGCTCAATGTTAGTGTTTTCTTCCTCTTCCACTTGGTCAGCCCACGTGACACCCGATATTTCACCCAGGAGATTAGTTTTCTTGACCCAAACTTCTGATTTCTTCTTGGGTGGATCGTGATTTTCAAAGGTCGAGGCCTTGCTTTTCTTTTTTCACTTGGTTTTTAGTCCACCCGTCGTCTCTTGGTTGAGAAACCTGGATCTTCACTACTCTACACTTCAGTAGGGAGTGACCAACAATCTTACAGAATTAGCAATAAAGAGGCATATGTTCTCATTCAACACGGACTTCCTTTTTGAAATCATTAGCATTGAATACAATGACATCCGGTAATTTGGAAGCGATGTAAACCTCAATCATCACCCTAGAATATAGACCAATCTTAGCATTTAGAGTACGTTGATCAATTTTTAGAGGTGTACCTATCCAATATACAATGTTGTTGAGGATTTTCGGATGCCAAAAATACCAGCTGAGCCTGTGTAGACAAACCCAGATCTGTACCGTGGTATTCCTTGAAGTATTTGGGTTGAAAGTGTAGCCCCAGTCAGAGATTCGGAGGACTCCATGTTTTAGCTTAAGATTTCATAACTTCCATACCTGGTCTAGCTCATCCTGTTATTTCAGCAACATATGAAAGTAACCTTTCCCGATTGGAACTATATTCTAGTCAGTAAAACCCCATACATGAGAAATTTCTGCCTTTAGTTCAGGTTTCAACCACAGATTTTCACCTTTGAGGTATGAGATACGCCCCATGATTGAAAAATTGTATAGTATTGAATATTGCTGAAGTGCTTCAGGGTCTGCTTCAACAACGAATCTACCATCTTCAAGTTTCTTACAAAGATGAGCTCTCATCGCAAAAGAATTGTAGAGTTAAAATCCTTTAAGAACCTCAAGAAAGGATATCCCCTTAGATCTTTTCACCGGGAGAGATTCATGTTTTTGAGTCTTGATTCTACAATCCATGCACACAGACTCCTATTCAGGATCAAAGCCTACCATTAGAAGAAATCAATCCGAAGAAAATTAGGGTAAATGAGATTGGCAAGATGAGGAAACCCTAGGGTTTGTGGTGGAACCATCGAGAGTATCTTCGATTCAATTCCTCATTTTGAATTGGGTATTTTCTCAAGACCATTTGTCATAGTTTTCATAGTTTTATCTTCTGATATTCTGGTTATATTATGACTACCTGAATGTATTGCATAAAATTAATTTTTTATTGTGTAGATTATTTTGATTCTTATTGAAACATTTCATTATGTCATTAAATGTATTATTTAAATATTTTGATATCAGTATGTTTATTTCTACTATTTTTTTAACTGAATATGCGGGTATAGTCTCCCACCATACTACTTGACACCCTCACTATTAGTCATCATCCTCTATCATATGGGGTGGCATTCTTGGGGTATTATATCTACCAATGGTGCAAGCACCGATTGGTGGTAGGACCTAGTAAAATGTTATTAGAGGTTTTTGTAGTCTTACTATTTTGGAAAGGTACAAAATAGAATAAGAATGTGTCAATACATGGTATGGAGATTTTCCCTAGGACTAGCCAACCCATGTATGAGGAAAGTCCATGTTATCTAAGACTAAATTTCTATTTATACTATTCGATTATATAATTGATCTAATTTAATTGAAATTTCATTTATCTAATCCCTTATTGTGGAATTTTTGGGTTAATATAAAATTTTAAAGTGTAATGAAAATAATTTTGAATTATATATATATATATATATTGGTGACATGGTGGGTAGTAGATGTGGACCCTATTTTTGGGTGGTTGGGGATATTGAGAGTTCAAGAGTTATGTGGTATCCCTATGATGAGGAGGCTCTAAAACTGTAGTGAATTTTTATGTAGGTCACAATGTGAGTGATCTTGTTTTGAGATGTGTAGTGATTACTTGTGAAACTATTGGTTTATGCTTGACCTGGGAGTGGGTAGGTCTAAATTAATTTCAATGGGTGGTTGAAACATAAAAGTAAGTATTTGGAATGTTAAATTCCATGTTACCTTGAGATGGGGATAAGTGAAACCCATGGTTATGAACACTGTTAGTCATAATGTGTGGAGTAGGTTTGAGAGAATGGTTACCTTATTTAGCATGACTCTAGGTTTGGAATTTAGTACATTATGACCTTTAAGGGTAACTCGTCATACTGGTTGGACATTTTTTAGGAACATTTAAGTGTGTGAGGCATAAGTAAAAACTTCGGTTTATGATATCAATTCACACAAATTTGACAATTTATTTATGATAGGTGTGTTAGGTGACTTGGATTCTCTGAGATAAGTACTTATGTGCTAGTTATTTCATCCTTATGGATGGTTTTGAGAAGGGAAGTCTCATTTAGATTCCTAGCTTAGGTGACATTGGTACATGGCAGGTATAACAACTGTATTCATGGTGGATAGAATTTTTGGTGCCCATAGGTAATAACACTCTTGGAGGAGTTTGGGTTCGGGAATATGGATATATTTGGTGATCTTGAGATGAATACACTCTGTGAGTTAGTGTTTCGATAGAGTTAACAGTTTTAAATGGAAAAGTGATTATGTGCATGGACCTATAAACTCAATATAGGCTTTTATAATAGTGTTGAGACAATGAATGAACTCTAGTTGAATTATAAAATGATGATATAATTATGAGTTTTCATTTACATGGTTTAACATGGTGAGATTCCTATGGTTTCAAGAAACAATAAGGGTGCTCTATGCTTGGTGATATTGGAATATAGAATAGGAATGTATAGTTTCTGGAATGTGTGAGTATAGTATAGATTAAATGTGGGTCATTGGATCTTGGATATAGTCTTCATGATAAGTTTGTGCATGAGCATGTAGCCGCTAAGTTTTGATGTAATCTTGGAGCCACCCATGTGTGGAGATACAATATATTGTTTCAATTGTGGAGTAGGCTTACACTATATCATGAAAACTAGAACATGGAAATGGATTGATCTTGAATCAACCTGAAAGTTAAAGATTTCAAGGGTTTTATTGGTGTTATGGAAGGTATGGACCCAAATATTTTTCTTTATAGTATAATATATCCTATATAGTGAAAACAAAAGAACCACAAGGGAGTTTTAGTGATCAATTAAGAGGGGAAACTAAATAAAATATATTTATGAGTTATGATTTCTATCTCAGGGGGATTGGAGTATTTCCAAGACTATGTTGTCACGATTATAGAAGAATTGAATGTATCAGCAAAGAAGATGGCCTCCGTGGTATAGAATATCATGCATCGACACTAGCACTGAAAAAAAAAATGTGAAAGAGATCATGTAATTTTATAGGTATTTTACTGGAGTTTCTCAGTTCCTGGAGAATAAACTAAAACTCGACAATAAAGGGTCATACTTGATTATAGATCAGTCTCATGAGTGATCACGTGTAGTTTATGATTACAATACGCTAGAGTTAAATTCAAAATTGGAAATGAATATGGTTGACATTATGTGAGAGCCAATTTAAACCAAGAATGGAAGGATACCTAGATAGAGAATATAGCTTCCAATGGGAAATAAAAATCAGTCTCTTAATTACCTGTATTCAATGATAGGGGCTCAAGTAGGTAGGAAATCCATGAAAAAATTTTACTTCCTCTACTATGAATAATCAGCTGCAATGAAATAACTTATGGATCATAAAATAGGGAAGAACATATGGGAGACTTCTTGGAATTTTTATGTGGGAAGGGAATATTATAAAGGACCTCAACAACATGATCCTAAATTAGTAGTGTTTTTTATTATATCCAAAGAAAAAAATGTAGTGGTATAAAACATTGTAAATGAAAAATCGTGTTGTAATAAAAATGTGAGGAAGTAGAATTTACCTCTAAGATGAATACTTTTTTTTAAATAAACAATGCAAAAGAGAAATTGTGTAGTCAACTTGTTGAGGTTGTTAACAAGATCCTAAATTAGTAGTGTTTTCAGTTATATCCAAAGAAAAAAATGCAGTGGTATAAAACATTGTAAATGAAAAAGGATTTTTAAATAACAATGAGAGGAAGTATAATTTACCTCTAAGATGAATTATTATTGATTAAATAAACAATGAAAAAGATAAATTGTGTAGTCAACTTGTTGAGGTTGTTGATATAAGAATAAGTGATTAGTTTAAAAAGAATAAAAAAGATATGAGAAGAAATTCCATACCTAGATGCAATGAATCAGCCGGGAAGTTGTCGGAGGAGAGGGAGCTGAGAGGGGGAGGGGGACGTCACCGGAGCTGGGGTAGGGAGGCGTAGGCTGAGACGTTGAGGTGGAGGAGAAGGCCGGGACATCGAGGTCAGGAGCGAAGGTGGATCCGGGAGGCAGAGGCCAAGGAGGGGAGGAGATGGCCAGGAAGTGGTGGTCGGATGGCCAGGAGGTGGAGGTCGGCGAGGGGAGGAGAGGGTCAGGAGGCAGAGGTCGGATGGTCGGGAGGCGGTGGTCGGGGAGGAGAGGATAGGGTCGGGAGGCGTAGTTCAAGGAAGTGAGGGTTCAACAGGGGAGAGCGTGATGGAAGAGTGAAGGGGGAGCGCAATGGAAGGAGGAGAAGCCCGATGGTTGGGGATTGAATACCCATGATTTTAATAAAACCGTGGGTATAGATAATAAAAAAACACACATCCCCACGGTTTAGAAAAACCGTGGGTATAGATGTGTGGGGAAAGACCACCTTTCCTGCATTTCAAATGATTAAGGACTGTATTGTTACAAATTTATGTTGTATAAAATTGATTAAAGTGATTGGAAAAGTTTTTGTTAAAAAATGAATGTTTTTTATAAACCATTTTAAATGGAGTTTTGATGGATTCTCATAGAATTGTGAAGTATAACAAAGAATATTTAAAGGACTTTATTTCTTATGTGAAACTGATAAATATTCAATAAAATGGGTTAATCATATAGTATGAATCACTATTATATTTTAATATATTATTTGAATATTATATAAATCAAACACAACATTATAATTATAAATAAATCCTAGTATATTTATCATATTCCTATATCATATCATACAGTAGATCTTTGATATAGTTTATGTAATATAATTTTTCAATTCATATTTCCATATTGGTTATTATTACAATATTAAATATTATAATGATTTATATAATCATTGATAATAAATATATAATCATAAGAATGTTCATAAATTATTATATAAAAACATCCATAAATTTTGGTAGCTACAAATTAGGTGTATCTCTTGGGAAATGTTATTTAATAAAGTAATGAAAAATAAATAATGTGATCCATATATTTTTATAGCTACTGAATCTATCTAATGCAATTGGAATGAAACCCGTCTCACTGGTTCCACTCCTGGGATGGTGGTGTGCTGATTGTTCTAGCCCAATCCCACCTAAAATAGGATAGGGGTGATGACTATCACCAAGAAGGAAAAAATATATAAGAGGCCTTAACCTATAGCAATCTATAGCTGATAATAAACAAAAATACACAATACATAATCAACAACCACCATCAATAAATAGGTAACCAATTGTATAACAAATTTATGCATGAAAAAATAAGTATTGCATACAATGACAAATATACAACCACCCAAGGGAAATAGATATGGATAATAAAACATTACTAGATATAATAGACTTCACAAATGTAATGATGCCACTTCAATACAAATTTTCCACTGAGGAATGGAACCAAGCTAGGGTGAGGGAGGACGGAGGGGGGATTCACGTTGCCAGTGAGCTGGCCAGAGAGGAGGTCGGAGGGGGGGCCATGGGGGTCAGGGTCAGAGGGGGGTGGGGTCGCGGGCTCGGGGTCACGGGCTCGGGGTCGCGGGCTCAAGGTAACCGCTTTGGAGAGGATAGGAGGAGGGGTGGAGGGAAAGGGTGTCGCGAGCTCGGGGTCATCATCGGGGAGAGGAGGGGTGGGGGTGGGGGGAAGGAGGTCGTAGGATTGGGGTCACTACCGGGGAGAGGAGAGGAGTTCGGGGTCACACAGAGGGAGTGGGGGAGGGGGAGGGATTAAGATTTTTTTTTAAATGCTTAGTGGCGGTTTAATTGAAACCGCTTCTAATTGAAAACATAAAAAATATCATGGAGGTTTTAGGAAACCACCGCGATATTATATTTTTTTAACTGGATTTATTTTGCGGCGGTTACTAAAACAACTGTGAATAAACCATCGTTAACTATCTCTTTTCTTATCGTGAAACCCCATCTAATTTTTCCCTAATTTTACAGAAAGTGATCGTTTAGAGAGGGTTTAAACCCCCTATAATTAATTTATTAATTCTAGGGGTGGTTTTAACCACCCCTAATTGTTGTTGAGATGAAAATTTAGGTGAGGTTATGGAAAACCGCCCCTAAATTTGTGTTTTTTTAATTAGTAGTTTTTTATATATATTTTTGTATACCCACGCCTCTTCTCTCATTCCCATATCCAACGGGTCCCCACCAATTCCCACTCCTATACCCTCCTCTACCTCTCTCTAGTACCCACTCCCATCCCCTCTCTCTCATGCCTGCCCCTTCCCCTCTCCTCCCTCCCTCCCTCCCTCCCTCCCTCTAGTACCCACGACCCTCCCGCACACTCTGTGCTTAAACCCATCGGTAGGATTTAGTCACCAGCTCCCGCACACTCTATTAATTCTAGGTGTGGTTTTAAACACCCCTAATTGTTGTTGAGATGAAAATTTAGGTGAAGTTATGGAAAAACGCCCCTAAATTTGTGTTTTTTTAATTAGTAGTTTTTTTATATATTTTTTTGTATACCCACGCCTCTTCTTTCATTCCCATATCCAATGGGTCCCCACCAATTCCCACTCCTAGCCCCTCCTCTACCTCTCTCTAGTACCCACGACCCTCCCACACACTCCGTGCTTAACCCCGTCGGTAGGATTTAGTCACCAGCTCCCGCACACTCTATTAATTCTAGGTGTGGTTTTAACCACCCCTAATTGTTGTTGAGATGAAAATTTAGGTGAAGTTATGGAAAAACGCCCCTAAATTTGTGTTTTTTTAATTAGTAGTTTTTTTATATATATTTTTGTATACCCACGCCTCTTCTTTCATTCCCATATCCAACGGGTCCCCACCAATTCCCACTCCTGCCCCCTCCTCTACCTCTCTCTAGTACCCACTCCCATCCCCTCTCTCTCATGCCCGCCCCTTCCCCTCCCCTCCCTCCCTCCCTCCCTCCCTCTAGTACCCATGACCCTCTCGTGCACTCTGTGCCTGACCCCATTGGTAGGATTTAGTCACCAGCTCTCACACACTCTATGTCCACACACCTGTACCCCCTCCCTTTGACCCTTTGACCGCCCCCAATGACCACCCAGTCATAAAATTCCAATGCAGGGAGATTCGATCCCCATACTGAATGCACGCCCATCACCCGCTCATCCTCCCCTAACCACAAAGGAAATTCAGTTTTCATTTATAATATACACATGAGTATATTTATATATATTGGATTGTTTATTAAAATATGTATCATTTTCCTAATATATTTAAATACATTTAGATTATATATATATATATATATATTATTTACTATATTTATATGTATATAAAATTATATATAATATATTTATATATAATATATTTATTTATTTGTATATACAAAAAAGGTCTAATCAGAAGTTAGAGCTCCTAAGCATTTATTAAAGATGAAAGAAAAAAATAGACAAGAAAGGCAATGGATGGGGTCATACAATGATCCAAGCCCTTATCCAGATAATAAAACTGCATGTCAAGGAAAGCCAGATCATTCCCATAATCATAATCATCATCATCATCATCATCATCATCATCATCTATAGTTAATCATTCCAATTGTGAATTTATTTGATTAATAATCATAAGGATCCTCTCCTTCGGGGTGAGATGAATCTTTGATGCCTTGGAAGATGACCTGGTAGAAACATTCCTAGGAAGATTGTAATAGCTTTTCATGTCCTTATTTTTGGAGGAACTGGAGTAAGACCTCCACTGCTAACCATCATTCTCTTTCCACTTAAAATAACATCTTTAAAAGAGACTGGATTACCGCTACTCATAGATCAAAGATGAGTGGTGTCCAGTAAAACCATCTGCCTTCCCTTATCACTTTCATCATCCAAAAAATTGCCCCATTTTCCAGAAAATCCTGAAGAGCTGAAGACATTCTAAATCTCCTGAAGAAAATCCACACTCTGCACCTCAAATTGTCTTAGTCCATCATCCTATCTAGGATTCCCTAAAAATCAGCATCCAACGATTGCACAGAGCAGCCTTGCTCATAAATTGGTGAAAGAGAGCAATTGGTCACCACACAAACCTTATCTGAAGACTTCCAAAATAGAAAAAGTTCAGATAGAGCTCCATGCTCAATCACGCACAAGGGAACACCATCATTGCTCCTGCAAGCCAGTTCCTCATTCCCAACAGCAAGCACACTGGTAACATTACCATCATGATTATTCTCCATTCCAGCCTCCACACTATCACTAGAAAGGTCAGAGTAATCACCTTCCTATATCTCAAGATCAACAATTTCCTTAGTCTCGAAGGCTTGGCCTTGCAACATTAACACCGTGCCTTCCAAACCTAATGAAGGATGATCAGCTCTGGCTTCCATTGTCTTCACCCTATGTTTGGGAAAAGCATAGGAAATCCCATGTTGTAAAGACTTTAGATCCTACTTCCCTTTGGATTTAACATCACAATCCATGGAAGAATGTCCCTTCAAGCCAAATAATTCACAAATCATCCTCCTATAATTTCGATCCAAATTCCCAGCAGAATTACATACATAGTAAAAATATGGACATTTTTCATTCTCAACCTTGATTTGAATGTCATTAGTTGGTGTAGATAAAATAACATTATCAACAAGGGTGGAACTAATATCAATCTCAACCAGCATCCTTGAAAAGTGTTTGTACCTGACAAATTTTGTTTCCTTGTCCAAACGAATCGGGACACTAATTGCAGATGCAATGTCATGCAATATTTTTGGGTTCCATGTAATCTAGTTGAGACCAAAAATCCTCACCCATACTTATGAGAATGTATTCTTAACCTTCATCACATTGAAATCCATGGACCATTCATGAAGATGAACCATCCCAGGCTTCAATAACAAGGGACCAGCAGCCCATGCATGAGATCTGCAGTCCTCTGACAGAAGGAGGCAGTGGAAAAAACCTTTGCCTAAAGAAATACATCTTCAATTGGAGAACCCCCAAAGAAATGAGATCCTTTGACTCATATCCCCCATCAACCAAGGCTTCACGTCTTTTGGAAGGATAACCCGTGCAATCAAGGGGTTTTCTCCCATGGCCATCCTTTCTGAGAAAGCATCAAAATTGGCCTCTACATAAGCAATCGATCATTTCCTTTGAATCCTTCCATATGAGGATCCTTTGAAGGAATCCAATGGACGTCATCGATTATCAAGATCCAGATTTGGAAATCTTGGGGTGATCATTATTGGGTTGACTCTTTTTCTGATTGGATTTGTAGGTCTGGCGCTTATTTTCAGTAATATATTATCTATATTGTCTCAAAAAATATTATAAAATTTGAATTTATATGCGATTTATTTTTAAAAAAATAAAAGGGGTTAAAACCCTCTTAAATCTAAGAGATTAGTGGCAGTTCATAAACCCCTTCTAATTTTTTAAATTAGAGGGGATTTAAAACTCCATCTAATCTAAGTGATTAGTGGCAATTTATGAACCCCCTCTAATTTAAGAGATTAGAGGGGGTTATGAACCCCCACTATTTCCTTTAAAAAACAAACTCCATTATATATATAGCCTCTAAAATCAAATCAAATATTATCTATATACACACACGTATATATTATAAAATTTGAATTTATATGGGATTTATTTTTAAAAAATAAAAAATAAATTAAAGAGGCTTAAAACCCCCGCTAATCCAAGGGATTACCGACGGTTCATAAACCCCCTCTAATTTCTTAAATTAAATGAGATTTAAAACCCTGTCTAATTTAAGAGATTAGAGAGGGCTGTGAACCTACACTATTTCCTTAAAAAACAAATTACATTATATATATAGCCTCTAAAATCCAAATTAATATTATATATATATAACACCTCTAAAATACAATTGAATATATAGTGACACTAATTATTAAATTAGTGGTGATTTTGATATAACCACCTCTAAAATCCAACCAAATATTCAAAAAATAATGATAAAAATTTTAGAGAGCGTTGTAAACCCCCTCAAAAATTGATGATTAGCGGAGGTTGTGCATAATCCCCTCTATTTTTTATAGAAAATAAATTTCGAGGGGGTTGTGCATAACCCCCTCTTAAAAACCATCGATATATGATGTTTTTTTGTAGTGATATCACCAACGATGATGATGAAAAAACATTATTCACCAGTGATTGATCCAAACCCAAGGTAGGGTGTTTGATTTTTGTGGTTTTATCCCTATTTATAGATTGATACAAACATGGATTAATTTTTTCCCAAATTAATTCACAGATTGATCTTCCTTGGTTGATCTAACATTTGTTTTCTCTTCCTTGATCTAGGAATTGGAGTTTTATTCAATGTTGGATTTATTGATTTGAGAACCCATCTCATTCTCAGATTCTATCGATGATGTCCAAATAAACATGGCCACTGATCGAGACTTGCTTTGTGTTATGTGTTTTCTCCCTTTATTCTTGGCATTAATCATCGGTATTTTGGTTGGATGATAATTCGACGATAACTAGGAAAACTGTGACAATCGGGCCCCGCCCACCAGTTGCCCTCGTAGACACGTGAGCCCCACCCTAGTCCCACCCACGTGCCCGAACGGGTTATCTGACTAATGATTGTCCCCACAGGCCAACACATGTCATTTCCAGTGTGCTTATCCTCACTCACACAAACCCTGGGAAACTTCCCATGAGGTCACCCATCCTGATCACTACTCCATGTCAAGCACGCTTAATTGTAGAGTTCTAATCAGGTAGGCTCCCGAAAAGGAAGGTGCACCTTGTTGAATTGAGTCATATCATTTAGTCATTTAACCCTTTATCATTTGGGGATGTTACAAAAACCGATCGTTGTGTGCTCATCCTTTGGCACAATGAATCGTGGTCACAGGTTCAGTTTCGGGTTTTGGAGATGTGACGGAGGCATGGCGATGACAACGAGAATCTGACGATGGGTTGGGTAATGGTGGATCTATGAGCCGGATTGAGCGGATCTCTTTAAGGAAGCAGCGGATGAAGATTTTGAGCAACGAGTGGCTGGAATCCGGCCATTGATGACATTGGTGGTCTGTCGAGGCACAAACGGCAGTGTTCCCATAGGTCGCGTTGTGCGGCACTTCGGGATGTGACGACGAATGATTTTCCAATGAATAATGGCCGAAATATGACTTACGGTCGGCCGTAGTGGATTGTGAACACTGATCCAGATATTGTGGTGTGATTTCCAGTGGAATCGGAGGCAATAGTGGAGGTGCAGGTGAAACCCCATGGAGATCTGGAATTTCTAGAAATTCCCGACATACACGGTATGTAGTCCAAGAACACGTGTTGTGTAGTCCCCTGGCTATAGAGACTAGGGTTTTAGGTGAGATAACACACCATGTGGATGGACCCACACATCATGTGACTCTACTCAGCCAGCTGAGTCATGTACCGAAGGCGCACGCCCAGGACCCTGTGTAGATAGACATGTCGTGTACCCTAGGAGACACATCGTGTATATATACATAGTTTGACGAGTTGTGTACCTTAGGTACATGCCCAATGCACTCGGGCATAGGTTGGAGTATACAGGCATGGGTTGGAGTACACTAGCATACCCTTGGATAGGCAAGACACATTGTGTAGTTTCACAAGGCTTTCCAAGCCGTGTCCAGAAAAGGACATGCTCAGGTGTCCAGGCAAGGTCACATGTCGTGTGACCCTATGCACACATTGTGTACTTTACTTTTACACGCTGAGTACTGTGAGGGGACGCGGCCAGAGTCCAACCCCATGATGCATTCCATGTACCCTTGTAAGACACGTCGTGTACTCCCCTCAAAAACTTCTACCTTGCGTATCTCCTTCTTTGAGACTCGGATTTAGGCTCACGATTAGCCTATCGTGAGTAGTTTTCTGTATGGAACACAATGGTAGCCTTCATTTTGGCGGTAGATATATGGTGTGAGGTAGTGCTAGAGGGGCGCTTCTTTCAGCTATTCTTAGCCAGTGATAGTGATTGAGTGTGATCATCAGAGTGTTACCAAGGTCGGTACTCCCCTCTCTCTCCAGGGCGCGGGTCCCCCATATCCTTTATACAGGTAGAGATGAAACTCCCCCATATTATAGTGGGTGTAAGTCCTCTATCTACGGAGTGGACTCCCCGTCATTGAGCTATGGTAGTGGGTGGGTCTTCTAGTGGAGTAGTGCTCCCTTGACTGTGCTTCGTAGCGGCGAGGTGCAGGACATTAACCTGAAGGATTTTCCCACCTGGAGAAATTTTACACATCACCCGAATGAATTTTATAGCACACCCGGAAGATTTTTCTCTCAACACTCGGAGGAATTTTTCTCTCACCTGAAGGCATTTTTTACATGCCCATGGACATACTATTTCATTGTCCACCGATCATGGGAACCGGAACACGTTGTCTGATCACCACAGTTAGGAAGATTTTCGATACATGGTACAATCACCGTATCTTCACACCCCATCATTGATGCTTCATTCGTCCTCATGACATGTCATTGTCGTCATCATTCGCCATTACCGTCGCTTCATTTTCCATTGTCGACACACTTTCATCAACAATTGGGCTACTGCAAAGGTGACACCCCCTTCTGGTTCTCCCTCGACGGCTACATCTTGGACAACTCTCTACCTTCTTTTATTCCGGTGTCACCATGGCATAGCCTTTTATAGTAGTTTTCCACGCCATACTCACAAGATAATGAGAAAAAATATCTCTCTATTTTTTTCAAAAAATCTCACGTCTCTCTTTTTCAAAAAATCTCACGTCTCTCTTTTTCAAACTCCCTTATCTTTTTTCCTCTCATGTTCAAATTTAAAAATCAAAATATCCCAACCATCGTCACCCTGATTTAAAATTTGAATACTTCATTGTCATCTCCACCACCATCGCCTCAGTGACCATTCAGCTCCACCGTCATTGACTCCGCCATGATCAGATCTGTCACATCAACTCTAAATTGGTCGGATCTCCATCTGCATCGGATCATCCATGTCGACTCTGACATGATTCATCACACCTATTATAGGTGTTATCTTTGCAGATCTCTAACGAACTTCTCAATGTGACTTCATTGCTACATCTCAATCTTCTTAGGTCGGAACCATGAAACTGCTCTGATACCAGTTGTTGGGGCGGAGCCCGACGTCACAGCAGAAGCAGTTGCAAAACATAGAAAATTCACCCTAAGGATTTTCCCACCTGAAAGAATTTTACACATCACCCAAATGATTTTTCTCTCAATACCCAGAAGAATTTTTCTCTCATCCGAATGCATTTTTCACACACCCATGGACATACCATATCATTGTACCATCAATCTTGGAAACTGAAACACGTCGTCTGATCTCCACACCCAGAAGGAGTTTCGATACATGGTACAATCATCATTTCTTCGCACTCCATCATTGATGCTTCATTCGTCCTCATCGACACGTCATTGTTGCCATCGTTCGCCGTTGTCAACACGCCGTCAACAATGATTGGGCTACCACAAAGGTGACACCCCCTTCCGGTTCTCCCCCGTAGGCCACATCTTGGCCAACTCTCTACCTTCTTTTCTTCTTCTTTTATTTTGTCATCATCATGGCATGGCTTTTTTAAGAGTTTTGCACACCAAACTTGTAACATAAGGGGAGAAAATATATCTCTAATTTTTTCCAAAAAAAAATCACGGCTCTCTTTTTCAAACTCCCTTATCTTTTTTTCTCTCTCATATTCAAATTTTAAAATAAAAAATATCCCAACACTCTAGTGGATTAGTGCTCCCTCGGCTGCACTACGTAGCGGCGAGGTGCGGGACATCCACATTCTTGAGAGGTTGTGAGAGATACATGGGTATGAGCTAGCGCTCCCTCGACTGTGAACTCGCAAGATAAGGGGATAAAATATTTCTCTATTTTTTCCCAAAAAATTCCACACCTCTCTTTTTCAAACTCCCTCGTCTTTTTTTCTCTTTCATATTCAAATTTTAAAATCAAAAATATCCCAACACTCCAGTGGATTAGTGCTCCCTCGGCTGTGCTACGTAGCGGCGAGGTGTGGGACATCCACATTCTTGAGAGGTTGCAAGAGATACATGGGCATGAGCTAGTGCTCCCTCGGTTGTGACACGTAATGGCGAGGAGGACGCCCTCCACTCTCTATCTTATGTGGTTACACATGTGCTCTATTGTAGATAGTGCTTCCTTGGTTGTGGAGTATAGTGACGAAGTGCGGGCCCTCCACACGGATTCTGGTGAGGTTTTGTGTGATGTTGGGCATCGGAGGTGGACATTTGGAGCTACGGGTTGTCTTATCATTCTTAGTTGGGGTGCGGAGATCCCCTTTTTTTCTTCGTTTGAGCTTCTTATTGTGCATATCTAGGTTGTTGTGGTTGTTGTGCATATCTAGGTTATTGTGGTTGTTGTTTCATATTTTGATAGACATGTCTATAGTGATAAGTTGACTACTCTCTCTTTGATGCTTCGTGATTAGTGATTTCAGGGTGTCCTGTTGGGTATGTACATAATCACTCATGCATGGGTTTTGCCCACACATGTTGTGTTGTATGCAAACGACATACCTTTCGTTGGAGGTCTTGTGGTGGACTAGGATCAAAGGTGGAGCTTAGTTATGCTAAACGAATCTCAGATGGATCCAAGAGTTGCTTTTGGGTAGTTGCCCCCGTGTTGTCACCGGGTTGGAGTCTTCCCCGGTTTCGATGGGTGCTTTTGTTGTACTACATGTTGTGGAATAGTTGTTATGCATGCATTTATAATATTAGTTGTTTATCTTTCCGCATTACACTGGTGTATGGAGATATGTGCGTGTATACAAGTACTTTAGACTAAGGTCGCTCATGTGTGTGATATGTCTACTATGCATTAGTCGTCAGCCCCTGACCTATTGAAGGTGAGTTTGGAGTGTCATTCTCACCTTGTCGCTGATCAGGCAAGCCCCGATGGATTGAGTCGTGACAATACCTTCTAGAGATTTTCTCATTTGCTGAGAAGGAAATGACTGCGTGGCCTCAATGATGAAATATCTTCAAATCAACGCAAAGCTCAACATCTGAGACACTACCCACACCAGAAAGCTCAGTAGTCTTTACAGATGGTCCGGCACCAAAAACATATATTATATTAAAAAAATTAAAAAAATACAAAACATATATTATGTCCTTGATTTTATATGAAAATCATATTTAACCCACATAAAACATGATTTATTATAAAAAAATAACAAAAATCTAATTATAGAATGTTTTTTTACTAAAAAGTCATTTTTTATTTCAATAAGAGAACATGAAATACGTGCTTTGTTATTAATTTTATATAAAAAGGGTAACCAAAATGCAAAAAATAATTTTTGTGCAAAATAATAATAATAATAAAACTTACATTATATCATTAAATTTATATGAAAATTACATTAAAAACTAATAAAATATGTTTCATTGGAAAAAAAAACAAAAAAAAACTGGCTACATACATTGTCATAAAAAATAAACATTAATGATTAAACGCTTGTTTTATTTAAAATAAAATTTAATAAATAATTCATAATATATGACATGTATTTTGTTTTTGCAACCCAACAAATGTTTTGTTAAAAAAACCAATAAATATATAGAAAACATCTATTTTGTTCTTAATTTTATATGAAATTCATAATAACTGTAATAAACATATTTTGTTATAAAAACACATTAAAACAATCATAAATAATATATGTATTGTTATTAAAAATACAAAAAAAAACATATTTCATTAACAAAAAGACAATAAACATACATGATAAATCCGGAGGTAAAAAGGAAATAAAATTGCAAATGCGGAGGTTCGAAACCAGGACCTGCTCAACTCACCGTCACGGGTACAGCAGAGGCATAACCACTTAACTGCACCCATAGGGCAAAAAGAGAATAAACAACATAGAATGTAATGATATTAAAAAATCAAAAAATCATAACATAACAAGTGTTTTCATCATTGGAAGCAACAAAACAAGAATTCAACAAAAATAAAAGGCATTTTTTGTTAAAAAAAGAAAAATGATAGGAAGCGACTTGATATCAAAAACAGCCAAGGGGGAGAACATGATATACAAAAACTAAGATTCCAATGGCCATTTGCCTATATACAAAAACTTTTACTTTTCCCAAAACAACCTCCCAGTAACAATGACTGCTTCTCTGTGCCACCATTAAAATCTCCAGAAATTTCAGACCAAATGCACAGCCAAAATCACTCTGAGCTTCCTCATGCTTCCTGAGCTGACATTGAGAGGGACAAGATGACTTAATGATGGAACACTTGTTGAATAAATGTTTTTCTGCTACTTCTTTAAGTGGTCCCATTCCAAAATTTAAGTATAAATGCTTTTACGGAAACAGAAGAAACATCACTTGTTTTTTTCTAACCAGTTTTCAATGAGCGCAACCAAACAAAGCCTTAAGATAGATACTCACTGCTCAGAATGAATCCCTGGAGCAAGCTTTGGGCCTTGTCCACCTGCTCCGGAGCGCCCGATATTTGAATGATCTTCTCCGCGACTTCGGGCCGGTCTTCCACAAGGGTAACAGTGGCCCCGGACAACTGGACAAATCACCAAAAAAACAGTCAAATCAGGGGCAACGGGCAGGAAGGTCGGAGACAGATCAGTAAAACCCACCTCCCCAAACTGACAAAGCCGGCTCTTAGACCTTGCTAAGAGCTTTGAAGCAGCTTGCTCTGGAATGACGATTTCTAGTGTGCTCCGAGTGACAAGTGGCAAGGGGATTCTATCAAGAAAATCAAGATAAATGATGCACAAACATAAATTAATAAAGTAATGCTCGGCATTTTTTTTTTTTTTTCAAGCAGAAAGGAAAACAAGGAGGAGGAGAAGAAGGTGTTTTGTTTGAGCATTGGCTGAGGATTTCTCTCTATAGAAAGATTCAATGACAACTCTTTTGTATTTTGATAAAAGCCATCTGTGAGGAGAGACATTAAGGCTCCATTTTGTATGAAATGGAAATGGGAAAGGGAGAAAAGTTTGCCTCAAACACCGAAATTTTGATTTCCAGTATATTGAAAATGATGCATGACAAACACTAGAAATCGATTTTTACCTCACCATGTTTGCTCTCTACCAAACATACATTTAAAGTAGAGCTTCACTACCTGTTCAAACCACTTGGAACATCTTCTCGGCGTTCATGTTCCTTTAACTTTGTCGGCCCATTGTTTGAAGCTCCGAGCTCCTATAAAATACAGGGCACCATCTTAAAAATCCAAAACAATCAGCTTCTTCGGCACTAAGAACTGATTTCAGCCACGTTACAGGTCTGTTTGATAGCACTTATTGAAAACTGTTTATAGCACTTTACACTTCCGATAAACCTCTGTTTTTTAAAACTGTACATAATTTTCAGAACACCAGCACTTAAATAATTGGTAGAAAAACATTTTTTCAATAAGTGATCTGGAAACACTTATACAGAATCACCCATCATAAGTGATAAGTAATATAACCAATTTGAAATAAGTGTCCTATAAAACTGAGCCCAAATCTTTTCAGCATACAGAACAAACAACCAAGTTGTTGAAACTGATATAATACTTTTTTCCATTATTATTATCATTTGTTAGATAAACCCAGTAAAGTTGCGTCTGAAAACACTTTTTGAAAAGTGTTAACAGAGCTCGAAAAAAAAGTGGTGTTTGTTGTATATCTATGAAAAAATCATTTTAAGTGACACAAAAATGCTTTCAATAAGTAATCTCGAAACACATGCGCAGAAACACTTGTCGTAAGTGATGACTGCAATAAGTGGTGTCAAACATAACATAAAAGGCTTTTTCAAACACGGCAATTGTTAAAACAGAATAGATAGAACGACGAGTTCCCAAGCAATCCATAGTATTAATTACCCTTAATGGCTTTGAGGGAGATATTGTTTGCAAATTTTGCTGTGACACCAAAGGAGGGGGAGGGGGAGGTGGAGGGGGATTGCGGCAAGAGTAATCATCAGAAATCTGAGAGGCTGTTTCCTGCCCCAAATCCTTCTGAAGGAACTCTCTGTATATGTGACTCCTTAGTTTCGATGTCACCTCAACAAGAGCATCTCGAGCAGTTTTAATCTCCCCCACAATCTGGAAACAAAATTAAGAAACAAATTATACACTTAAGCTTTGTTTGACAGCAGTTATTGAAAATTACTTGGTGCTGATCACTTATGATAAGTGCTTTTGTGTAAGTGTTTCCAGATTACTTATTGAAGAAGTGTTTTTCTATTACTTCTTTTAACTGCATTTCATCTCGAATTTAAGTAAAGTGTTTATTCACAAATAGAAAAAACATCACTTGTTTTTTGGAACTGTTTATCATAAGTGGTAAGTGATATAAGCAATCTTCTCTGTGTTGTTGAACAGAGTCTTATTTATTTATTTCTAAAATAAAAAACCCTTTGTTTTTCCCAACCAAACAATCAGAGGAGTTTTTTTAAAAAAAAGGAAAAGATAATCAAATTAATTAAATTTAAAAAATACAAACAATAACCTAGTTTTGAAAATAATTCTTGTTTGACACGTTAAATTTGAAAAATATCAGTCAAAGACTTGTTCATAGGATTGATTCTGCTTGATGACCTTAAATTTGTTAATGCACAAAAATAAAAATAAAAACTCATAAATATAATTTCAGCTGTAAATGTAATGAAATAATTTTAGTAAATAGCTGTGAAAAAAAAATTGTAAAATGATTTAAGGATTAATTGTAAATGTGTTGATAAATCTACAATTGTACTTCATTAATTTATAATAACTGGCTTTTCAATGATTTACATGGAAAATTATATTCAAGATTTATTTTTATCCATTAACAAATTTAAGGTTCTTAAATTAAATTAATTCCATGAGCAGGCCCTTAAATGGAAATTTTCAAATTTAAGGTATTTAAAAGATATTAGGTCAGTTTTAAAATTTTTGAAATTTAAGGTCTTTAATTCGAATTAATTTGAATACCAAATCCTTAATTGTCATTTTTTCTTGTTTTTTTAGCTTGACATGAAAGAACAGGAAGGGTCCATCAAATTTTATATAGAAATTAAGTCAATGATATTTTTGGAAGAAAATATAAAGTTAAAGATTGTTTCAATAAACCTAACTGTTTTTAAAAGATTTTCTTAATTTGTTTAGAATGATTTTTTTCATATGATTAGTTCAGAATCTATAAGCATTTAACAAATTGTGAAGTGAAAAACCTGCACAAGCTCATCAGCCCCTGATATGCATGCAGGAACTTCTTCCCTCGGCAGGATCTGTATGTTCGCACCGGTTGATCTCCTCATCTCTGATAATGATCCATCTCTTCCTTCCAAACATCCAACATCATAAGAGGGGACAAGCAACCTGGTGGTGACAATATTTTCACCATCCCGAACCAAGTCAACTATGCGTGTTTGGATATGCAACAGAGCTTCTTGAGCAGGAAACAACTCATCATCAGGACCCTTTAATTCAAACATAAAACCATGAAACAATCAGGGAAGATCAAAAATTGTTTTCTTGTCACTTATTCTTAATAATGATTTTAATTATTATTATTTTTCATTTTCATTGCGCCCCAAACATCATTCTTCTTCATTCAATTCCATTTCACTTCATTCCATTACTACATTTATATGAAATGGGGCCTGATATCACCTCATCGGAAGAAATGATGATTAGATGTTCATTTGATCCAGCCATGAGATCCACAACATGGATATCAACACCGATTTCATCCCGAAGCAAGTCCGTAATCCCATCAGCCTCTCCAACAACCCTTTCAACCTTGTCAGCTGGGCAAAGCATCCTGAACACAAGGTCATCACCACATTCAACGGGTTGATAAGATGGGCGAGATCCATGGCTGTTGCTTTTTGCACTAGTTGAGCTAGCAGATAATCGTGAACCAAAAGTGGATCCCTCCATGGATGATCTATGTGACTTGTTCATTTGAGGAGTGAAATCATCGTCATAGGGAAAGAACCGGTCTGGTGAATGTAATCGACCATGGAATTGACTGCGATCACGATGCTGGCTTTCCCTCAAGCGTGATGAAATAATTGATATAGCCTTCTTCACAGCATTCATGTCGCCTAAAACCTGGAAGGGAATCATGTAAAACAAAAATAAAGCATTGTTTCATATGATAATAAAATGCTTTCTAAACTGAGAACAAAGTTCACTGTCTTTACAAGATAAAAAAATTCAGTAAATGGTCCATAACCATTGCACTTTCAATGCGGTTATTTAGTATAATTGAGTTCCTCAACACATACAACAAATGACATCCAAATTGTTCTCCCTCAAACCCATTGCTAAAATTGAGTGGTTAAAAACTAAGGCATGAGGGGTCGGAACTTAAAACGGCAATTCTCTGAAAACCCTGATGACAGTGGTTGAATGTAACTTCTAAGGCAAAAATTGAGTTGGGATCCGTACAGAATAGTTGACCACAATTTAGTGTAGAGAATAATTCCATGATCTATTGATTTCAGCAAATTGCTGTGAAATATTCACAACATTTTATGCTCAACCTGAACAAAAAAGCAAGGGAAGTGCAGCAATCTGCTAGGATCCATGTTCACTCTAAAATCTTGAAACATTGCTGTAAATTCAGCTGAAAAGCTCACGGGGACAGTTAAGAATCCAATTTTCAAGAATGCACCCAAGAAATCCAAGATAAAAAGCCCAAAACCTGAACAATTTCTTCCGATGCAGACACGCATCGTGGCAAGCTGTGATCTCTGGGCAAGACCCTTATCTGGGTCTTCGTTTCCATCCTCATTTGCTCAATGATCTTCCCGCCTTTCCCCAGCAAGCAGCCGACATGGATCCTGGCCACCACAAGCCTGGTGGTGACCCTGTTCCCCGCGCCCCGTGGCCCGTAACCATCTTCTTCATCACCGCCACTAAACCCCATCGCAAGCTCTGAATCGCTCTCCAGTATCCTCTCGTGAATCAACTCCAACGCATCCTGCGCGGGAGAGAAAGACGGCAATCGCCCGTCCGGGTCCCGCCGCCTGGAGTCAGAAATTTCAATTATTCGCTCCTCGTCGCCCGAAACCAGTTCATGCACATTGATCCAGGCACCGGTATGCTGCCGGATCGTCTTGATGATGCTCCCGGACTTCCCAATGACTCCGCCCGCCTTCTCGTCGTGACACAGAATCCTGTAAGTGGTTGTCACGGCGGAGGATGAGGATGTGTCCGGGAGCTTGGCCGGTCTTGCGGCGCTGCCGCGTCTGTGGTGACTGGAGCTGGAGTAGTAATGGCCATGGCTGCTGCTGTTGCTGTGGTGGTACCGGGGTTTAGTCCTCCCTAGGGTTTCGGAATCATAGTCTTGGTCATAGTGAAAGTTCCGCTTGGACCTAGATCTGTCCATGTATCCTCCAATGTTCGAAATCCAGGGTTCCCCGGATGCCCCTCGCTGCTATTTCATTCAATTACAGACAACAAAACCAGGGTTTTTTATGTTACTCGCTCCTGGCTCTGTTCAGGTGAAGAGCATGGGCAGTGCTCTGAGAAGATAAGCGCTTCGGTTTCCCTCCTTGTTTCTTGATTGTTTTCCGGGGGGTGAAGAGTTGTTCTAAAATGAAGACCCGGGGAGTGGAATCTGGAAGATATATTAGAGCAGCGCCGTGGAGTTCGGCGATGAAAGCTGCTTTAATGGCCGCCGCCGCTTCGACTTTCTGGTGTTTACAACAAGAACCTCGCAATGCAGGCTTCCCGGTGCGACGAGAATAGCTTAGCTGCCAGAGGTGATTTGTGTTCAACAGTTTTCTGATTACTTTACATATTTAAATTAATCAATTTCTAATAAATGCCATCTAAGTATAGTTAGATAAAATCAATTCCTAGTAAATGCCATTACACCAAACCTTCGCCCTCCCTCGCCCCACCCATTTGAGTTAATACGTGGTGAGAACGACGCCGTCTCAGTAGGGGCATTTTTAAAACCAGCACACATTGAATTAAATACAATCAAATAATAATAAAATGATTAAGTCGTGTGATGTGATAGCTGTAATTTAATGGGATTGATGGATAAATTCAAAATATGAAATTATTTAGGGGCAAGGACCAAAATAAATCCCTAATCCCGGTTAAGAACATGAATAATTTTAGAATAAAGTTAAATCTCATTTCAATTTACAATTCATAATGTTTTTGGTCATTCGTTGGAGTTTCTCGTGTGTGTGTTTTTTTTTTTTTGATCAAAACTGACATTAACGGCATGTTTTGATCCTGAATCGTCATTATCCCAATTATTTATGGTCCAAGATGTACCATCTTTCATTCTTCGTCCCTATTTTTTAAAGGTACAATGTTTACACATGGCCTCAAGTCAAAAAAATAATTTATATAATTATTATAAACCTGAATACTACAAAACAATTTAATATCATATAACAAATTATGTTGGAGTGGACGGAACATTTGATCGAGAGGGTCAAGACATTAAACATTTGTGTACGCATATAACGCTCGAGACGTTTGACCAACGTGGAATGTATTTTGTGTATGCAATACACAACGTTGAGTGATTATATGCATGAGATCTTTTAATAGAAAATGATCAAATTATAAAGACTAAAAAACATAGATTAAAAAAGTATGTTTAATGCCACATTTCATTTAAACAAAGAAATAAACATATTTTTCGATAATATTAACGCAGTTACAGAGTGACACACAAAACATATTTTGTTTTGGGATGATAATTTCGAGACCTTTATTTAATTTTTATACATACTATAAAATTCACTACTACAAATCCGCGTTTACATTTATTAGCGCTAAACATAAAATGAAGATAAAAGTGGGGTATTTTAGGAGGGTAGGTTTTTTTTTTTTTAGTTTTATGGGGTAGGGTTTTATAATATTAGGAAAATGGGTTTGTTCAACGCCACTTGAAGTGGCGCTTTGACCCCACTCCACCCCCAACCCCCGTTTATATATATATATATATAATTATATATTTATAAATATAAGAAATTTATTTATTTATAATAAATACATGAATAAATAAATTATAATAAATTATATTTTTTATAATAAATTTATTTATTTATATTTATTATAAATATAACACATACATTAATTATAATATATTTATTATAATTATATATTTATTCTATTTATAATTATACATTTATTATAATTCTATATTTATTATATTTATAATTATGTAATTATTATAATTAAAATTATGGAATTATAATAAATTTATAATGATAAAAATAATAACTATAATAAATATATAATTATGATAAATATATAGTAGTACTAAATATATAAATATAATAAATATACAATTATAATAATTAGAGAAATATAAATATAATAAATACAAAAATATAATAATTATATAATTATAGTAAATATTAATTATAATAAATATTTAATTATAATAAATGTATAATAAAATAAATACAATAAATATATAACAATATTTATAATTATATATTTATTATATTTATAATTATACATTTATTATAATGATATATTTTTTATAATTTTATATTCCTTATAATATTATAATTATCATGAATAGAATTATATAGTTATAATAAATTTATAATTATAATAAATATATAATTATGATAAATATATAATAATAATAATAAATATATTAATATAATAAATAAAAAATATAATAATTATATAATTATAATAAATGTAATAAATATATATTTATGATAAATGTAATAAATATAATAAATGTAATATATATGTATATAATAAATTTATTTACTATCATAAATATAATTACTAAAATAAGTACAATAAATATATAATTGTAAATAAATCATAATTGTAAATAAATTATAATTATTATAAATTATTTTAATTTTAAATTATTATAAAATAAATGTAGGTTTATTATAATAAATAAATGTATATTTATTATAATAAATAAACATTTATAATAAATGTATTATAAATATTTATTATACATTTGGTGTAAATTTATTATACATTTATTATAATATTTATTATAATAATACTTATTATACATTTTTTATATATTTATTATAATAAATATTTTAATAATATCTATTATAATAAATATTATAAATGTATATTTATTATAATAATATTTATTGTACGTTTATTATACATTTATTATGCATTTATTATAATATTTATTATAATAATATTTATTATACATTTATTAGATATTTATTATAATAAATATTATAATATTATAACATTATAATATTTATAATAAATGTACGATAAATGTATATTTATTATAATAAATATTATAATATTTATTAGATATTTATTATAAATATTTATTATAAATATAAATATAAATAAATGTATAATAAATGTATAATAAATGCATTATAATATTACATTATAAAATAAATTTATTATAATATTTATAAAATAAATGTATAATATTATAATTAGAGATTTATAATAAATGTATTATTATAATATATAATTAGATATTTATTATATTTATAAAATCAATATTTATAATTATTGTATAATTAATAATTAATAATTAATTATTGTAAATATATATTTATATAAATAAATTATTATTTAAAATTATATATTTAAAATTATATTTATAAATACGTAATCACAATTCCTTAGATTTATATATATATATATATATATATATATATATATTATGTAGTTTTTTTGTTGTAAATATATATTTTTGTATTTATAAATATAATCTTAAATATATATTTATGAATAACAATTTATTTATTAATTATATGTAAATTATATTTACAATTATAATTTATTTACAATTATATGTAAAATATATTTACATTTATAATTTATTTACAATTATAATTTATTTGCAATTATAATAATTTAAAATTAAAATAATTTATAATAATTATAATTTATTAACAATTATATATTAATAATGTATAATTTATTTATTTACAGTTCTATATTAATAATCTATAAATATAATAAATGTATATATTTATAAAAGATTTATAATTTATTAATAATTTATTTATTTACAATTATATATTTATAATTTATAAATATAATAAATTTAGATATTTAATAATAATTATATATTAATTATAATTATGGGTTTGTTATATTTGTAATTATATACTTATTATAATTTTATATTTATTATATTTATATATTTATTTTATTATACATTTATTAAAATTAAATATTTATTATAATTAATATTTATTATAATTATATAATTATTATGTTTTTTGTATTTATTATATTTATAATTCTATAGTTATTATAATTGTATATTTATTATATTTATATATTTATTACTATTATATATTTTTCATAATTATATATTTATTATAATTATTATTTTTATAATTATAAATATAATAAATATATAATTATAATAAATATATTATAATTAATGTATGTATTATATTTATAATAAATATAAATAAATAAATTTATTATAATAAATATAATTTATTATAATTATATATATATTATAAAAAAATATAATTATGTATTTATTGTATTTTTTTTAATTATATTCGTTAAAATTATTGTATTTATTTAAGTAATTATATTTATAATAATAAATATTTATTGTAAATAAATTATAACTGTAAATAATAAATTTATTTATCTAAATTATATATAATTATTTACAATGTATAAATATTTATTATAATAAATATTTGTTATAAATAAATTATAATGTATAAATATTTATTATAAATAAATTTATTTATCTAAATTATTTACAATTATTTAAAATTATCTAATTATATTAAATGTAACATAATAAATATAATAAATTCAAAAAAAAAACAAAAAAAAACTATAGCGCCACTTCAATTGGCGCTAAATAAACCCATATCCCTAAATAATCTCTCCCCTGCCCCATTAAAAAAAAAATTTGGCCCCCTACCCTAAATTTTCCGATAAAAGTGACCTTTGTCCCTAAAAAAATATATGATAAAATGGTGAATTTGATCAATGTTTTTTTTTGCAATGATAAAGTACCATTTTGTCTGTGTGTGTTTTTTGCGCAGATAAAAGTCTTATTTAACAACACTAAAAAATGCTGATAAAGAGCATCGTGAATAATTTAATTTATATATACATAATTATATATTTTTAAATATGATTTATATAACAATAATGTAAATATAATATATAAATATGATTTATATAACTACATTACAATAAAAAATCATTCTCAATCTTATTTTCACATATATATATATATATCAAATTTATATTAATCAATAAAAATGTATAATAATATATTTATATACATTGATTACTATATATATATATATATATTATTAAAATTTTATTTAAACAATTATATAAATATAAAAATGAATATATATTTATTTAAATATATTTCATATTTGAATTTAGATATTTATATTATTATTAATTAATTTAAAATATATACATATACACTACTACAGATCGCGCTTTTAAAAGCGCAAGAAATGAGTTTTATCATCACTAAAAAAACGCTAACATGTTAAGTGCCGTTAAAAGTATCAACCTTTATCAGCGAAAAAAACGATGATAAAGAGTGTCTTTATCAACGTTAAAACAAAACCGCTGATAGAGATGGTCTTTATGAGCACTGATAAAGACATCTTTTATCAGTGATGATAAAATGTGATTTTTTTGGAGTTGCAACATCGTTGACCTGATACTCCCCCACGTGACTGAGTTAGGTTAGCGACATGACCTCATGTGCGCCTCCATGTATGCCAAAGACTGTTGACTAGCAACGAGAGTGTAAAAGATATAATGGGAAGACTATGTCTTATAGTACAACACCGCAATAACAACAAAAATAATAACAAAGTAGCAGAAATAATAGAATCATAATTAATAATTAGACATGCATCCATAGCATGATAAAAGGACAATCAAAACAACCCAATAACAAAGCATCATGTAATGTCAAGCTAAAATGTATCTAAATTGTAACATTCTGAGATTTTGTGAAATATATTTTTTGAATTAATTTAATCTTTTCGATATTTTGCATTTCATACATTACTGAAAATAACTTTTGTTATGTGAAAAATGCTATGTTTGGTTTGCGTTATATGCAACACCAAGTCAAGATTTTGCTACATGTAACACTTGGATTAGTTTGTTGTATACACAACACTATACTTGACTTGTGTTATACACAACACCGAGTTCCTTTGATAGCTTGCATTAAATGCAAGACCGAGTTTTATCGAACAATATTATATTATTAAAATATTATTATTTAATATAATAAGATATAACTTAGGTGTTAAATTAGCTGTTATAAATAGTATTAAATAACTTATGAAAATTTACCAATTAATTATAAATGAAAATATATACCAATTGATTGTAAAGGAAATAGTTTTATTTTTATGCTCCCAAAATCGTTTTGTCTTAATAAATTAAATTAATTATAATTAGTGAATGATATTAATGAAATATATATGTTACATATTCAATCAAATATTTTTTATATTCATCCAATAAATTTTATAGGAATAAGATAAAAACAAACTCAATTTTACGCATAAAATCCTATATTTTTCAAAAGGGTAATTTTACCATCTTTTAATGGCGAACCCATTTTAAATCTAATTTTTGACACTTTCAGAATTTTTATATGAAAAAATAAACTTCTTTGAAAGCAACATATCAAAATTTACATTGGTTGGATTTTTGGTATTTTTCTGATAAGTTTCATGTTTTGATGAATAGTGAAAAATACTGAATTTTAATTGAAAACAACGTTTTCATCAAAATAATTTATGGTGTTTAATTATACATTTGATTGCTTTTTAAATTATCATTAGATCAAATTTTATCAGTTAATCCAATGTAGATTATTGGAATCAAATTGACATTGAATTTAGATATAAAAACATGTCAATCTTTTAAACTTTTTCACTTTAATAACTCGTTTTATCATTCAGCCAACGAGATTAATTTTAAATTAATTACCGCAACTTATGTGTTTTGAATTTTGAAAAATAGATTTCATATTTGGATTCAATGGGTCTAAATTATATAAATAACTTTTTTATTTTATTTTTGGACATATGAATAGTAAATTTAGTAATATTTTAATTATTATAGTTAAGGGTAAACCATGTAATTATGGGTAAAAATAGTATTATAAAGACTATAAAATTATCCCAACACTTGTCCTAATTTTCATTGGATAAATGTGTTTTGACCAAAAAATATCATTGGGCTGAAATTATAACATTTGGAAGCCACTTGGATGTGAGTATGACATTTAGAATATTATATTCAAAGAAAAGTCAATTTTGTCACATTTTTGTTTTTAACAAATGAAATATTTTTAATATGAGGTTATATAAGAGATATGTTCGACTATAAATAGAATTTGGAATGCTAAAATTATTATCTACATCATGGTAATTTATTTATATTTTTCAGTGATAAAATAATTACCTTAAATGGGGACACAATGATGATGCAATAATTGTTTAATTAAGGGAAGAATCAAATAAATGATATTAAAAATATTAAAATAAATATAATTTGATATACTTAATGTCATACACGAATTTTATGGATGACTTTGACATATCAGTGACTATTTAAAAGAGTTGGATCGAAGATATCATGTTGTTATGATATTTTTAAAAAGTCAAGTGATGAATAATGTCAAAATTGACATTATTGATATTTTAAAATAAATAATATTTTATTAAATGATATAAAATTTCTAAAAATCCAAATTTCATCCAACTAATTGGGATGAGTCTTAAAATTTCATCAACGACTCATTTATTATTCATTTGACATTTTATAGTAAATATATTAACCCTCAAAGTGTAAATTACATTATATCACACTAAGAATTAAAAAAGTTAAATAAGGGTTAAAACTAAAAGATAAGGATTAAAAAAATAGTTAAAACTTATCTAAATTTCACAAAATGAAGGTATTTCAAACCAAAATCATCATATATTCTAAATTAATAAGTTTGGAGCCATTTGAATTATAAAATTAATTTAATAATTTAAAGAATTCCAAGAGTGCCCCTCCCCTATACTATAAAAGGGAACCCATTATTCTCATTTCACCACACTTAAAAACCTATTTGTTTTAGCAAAGATCTACCCAAATCCATTTCTAGAATCCCTCCCCAAATTCTAGATGCCTTAGTTTAGGCAGATGATCCTCCTTAGAGGTGTTAAAGTGTTAATCAAAGGAGCCGTTTCGAAGAAGAGGTAATCGCTCTAACCGATCACTTTCTTTTTTCTACTCTTCCACAACTCCTATAAATCGATGATATATATCATGAAATAATAACTTGAGCATACTCAATATGCTTAAATTTTATTATGATTATGAACACACCATTATAAAGCCCCTTTCCCATCGAACAAGAAGTGAAATTATCGCTCGTGCATACGTATGACTTACCGTCTCCACATAACGTTACAATTCATTTTCCATCACCATCTTTTATGAGTGAGAATTATGATGGTCTTAATGTTTATATATGATATTTATTACATGATTATAATTCTGTAATGATAATACTATATCTACCTTTTTACCACCTAATCTTTTGGTAAATGATAATGTTGTTCGTGTGTACGTATGACTTACCATCTCCACGATGCGATGCGATTCGTTTTTTATCTATATTTCACATGAGTGGTAATAAGAATTAATTTTATGAATATATATGATAGATATAACATAAAAATTATTCTATAATAATAATATATCACATAATTTCTTTTCTTTTAATATGACAAAAGAATGAAAACACCGTTCATGTGTACGTACGACCCACCGTCTCTATGAACGATGTATTTTATTTTTATCTCTAAATTTTATGAGTCACCATGAATACATATATACTGAATATATTTATGATATTTATACCAATTTTATCATTTTATAGATGATGAAATCACGATCTATATAAGAGGACCAAGAATAACAAGTCAAAACATGAACAAAAAATAAAGCGGTTATTACCCGAAACATAACTTTAACATAGAATTGTTAATAAGCGAGTAATATAAAGTTATAAGTAAATAAAATATGATATTATATATATATATATATATATATATATGAATATGGTTCTATGGTAGATTTATAATAAAATTATATTTATTATACATGAGGTTTGAACATATATGAAGGAATTCAAGACTTAAGATAAGAAATTTACATCTCACTTTTATTTATGTGGGACACATTCCTTATACACCACTTGTTTCTTCTATGTGGTGTATATACTACCCATAAATGTCTTTTATGAGTTTTATCCAGGAGATTATGGTATTTTCATATTCATATAATTTTCTTTCTTTCATGAGTCATACAATTCTACTGATTATAAAGTGATGAGTATTTATTTCACAATTTCATCAATATTTGGGATCGTTTCATTTTAAGTCTCCATTGGGGAATGTTTATCTTCCACATCTATGTTTTCTAATTTTTTTTTTCAAAAATGATTTTACTATTATCCTATGGATGTTTAAATCCATTTTTACCCATTTTTAACTTTTTACTACATGGTTTGAAAGGAATATTTTGTTGTTCTCCAAACGAGGTAATTTGTGACCTTTCCGACAAAAGTACGAAAGGAATATTTTTTTTAACTTATACGACATTAATTTTTTTTCCTCCATCATGATTTGAAGCTTATATTAAAATCTTATATGGTTATTTTCAGAGAAAATGTTGTTTTTTATAATTGCGCACCATTTTAACAAAATAAAATGTTTTCAAAGCAGAAAAGATACCTTCCTCAAGAATTTTTTTCAAGTGATCTCTCAAAATTATTTTCTATATAAGATAACATTATTTGATGTGTTTTACTAGGGGTATGATTCAATTATACTATTCTTATTCTTTATAATAATGTTTTATGTTTATGATGAAATGATATTTATGAAACCCATTTCTTTTCCATGAGTTATGTTATGATTGAATGATGTTTATGAAACCCATTTCATTCCATGGGTTCTATTACGATGAATGATTTATGTACTTTTTGCACACATATGTATGGTTTTTATTATGTAAAGGGTGATACCTATATCTACCTCCAATTCATTGGGTAATGATAAATGATCTATGAGCTCAAAAGGTTACACAAGAGGTCATCCTAAGCCCACAACAAGAGGGTACATGGGAGGCCATCCTAAACCCGCAACAATAGGGTACATGGGAGGTTATCCTAATCCCGCAATAAGAGGGTACACAGGAGGTCATCCTAATCCCAAAACCAGAAGGTACAAGGGAGGCCATCCCAAGCCCAAATTAGGTACATGTGTGATTAACACAAGCCTAACATACTATGAATGTCTTGGTAAGAATCACTGACATAATATATTCTAAGCTTGTGTGTATGCCACAATTTCCATGTCTTATGTCATTGTTATACTCTCATGGGTCATGTGCTTTGATTATATTATTATTCTTGTCTCATGAACTGCCAATATTTATTCCATAACTCATGTATATGATCTTTTATATACAGGGTATTATCTTAAAATGTTGTGATCATGTTTTCATAACCTTATGTTCATGTTATGCTTACTTGTCTTCTATGTTTACCCTTACTGAGCATCTGATCTCACCCTTTCTTATGTTTTCTTTCCTCATCTTATAAAGAAAGTTTTTAAGTAGGAGTATTAAAGGGGAAGATCTTTATGGGATATTTTGAATATCTTTCACCAAATTAGAATAATGTGTTCCAAGTTTCCAAAGGAACTAAACTATTACGGTCCTTAGGCATGCGTTTGTGAAATGAAATGAATATTCATCTAAAAAAATGTAATATCCATATAAAAAATCTTGGGTCATTATAGATAGTATCATAGAAAAGTTTTATTCAACCTTTGGAAACTAGTATGAGAAAAATTTAGTGAGATACCTAGGGATATTTCTAAGGATATGTCTAGGGGTTTCTCTAAGGATAATTCTAAGGATGAGTTAATGTTTAAGAAAATGTCTTGAATTTTGGTAAAGTATAGATTGAGTGGTTTCATAACATTACATCCCTATCTAGATACTATGAATGGATGTGTATCTGACACAAATATACCTAGGGGTAACAACTTTGACAAGGTGCACTGGGGATGACTTGAGTGTAACTTGGTACATGATAATAAGGATTGTTGCACACTTGATTTGACACTCTTGGGGGTTATGATTTGGAAATTCAAAAACTCTTTATGAACCATCATGAAGGATTTAAATGGAAGTTGGATATAAATAACCTAGGATAAACCTAAGGTGTCATATATTAAGGAAGTTGTCATAATTTATACATACTATAAGAGGTTTTTCATGATTATGTGGTTCCTCACTATGATAATTGTTTCTTAATCAATGCTTTAAGATTTTAGCCAATAGAAGGAACCTGAATAAAATGGGTTAATGTTGAATGTGACAGATAATTTTCTGATGATAAGTCAAATGGGATGGTCAATTAAGTGAAGGATATTGTGATCATGCCAAGTCAGTTTTCACAGAACATGATTAACAATGTGTACCTTAACCAACTCTCAGACTCACCAAGGAAGAGAAAGAAGGATTTCCCTGAGAGTTCAGGTAATGGAGACCATGTAGTAAATAAGATTCAATTTCCTTTGTGTCAAGAATTTGGAAAGAATCACCTAAGTGAATGTCTTAGAGAAACAAGAAGATGTTTTTACTGTAGAAAAGACAGACACAAAGCAAGTAACTGCAAAGGAAAAATGAAGGGTTCAGTTAATGAAATTGATGAAAATATTGGCCTCCCTAAGACACAATCAAAGGTTAAATTATTTAAGAATGGAATGAATGGTCATTATGCAAATTTATGTCCCAAGTGGAAAGCTCAAGAAGAAAATCAGCAAGGTGGTATGAGTAATGGTTATATTTTTGATGATGATGAGACTATAGATGAAATGTGAAAGGAAAGAGGTATTAAGTAATAGGATGAGGTATCCTTATTATGGATTATGAATGAAGTGGAATAATTGAAGTTTTAATGTATTTGTATTTAATAATTATTTTATATTAATGGTGAAATATTCAAGGATTGTTCAATTTATGTCTTTCGCTCAGGATTTACAAGTTTATGTTGAATGTTTCTGATGGACTGGAAAAGTGATTTAATGTCAAAGTGACATTTTAACTAAGGGAATATAACCCTTAATATGTCTCTTATGTTAAGATAATGTTTTTGGATAAAGATATGTTTCATATGAATAAGTAAATTGTATGGTACTGATTACCTTGAAACTAATTAAGGACTTGTTGACAAGTGGTTATGCTATCATTGATGAAGTTTACAACATTTTGAGATTTAAGTAATATATCCAATATACTTTGGAATAAAAAAACATGCATGTTTTCAATAAGTAATTTCCATGTTTATAAGGAATACATGATAAAGGTATTCACATGTTTGGTATGTGACAACTAAGAGATACTTTATGATATATGGGAGATCAATACTAAGATATTTTTGAGAAATTTAGGGACCTTCTTTCTAGAGTCTTGGAATTTCAACTTTTGGAAGGGTTATAAGGTTACCCTTTATAGAACTATTTATGTTAAGATTCATATAAGGTTTTAGAGATTAATGTATTATCTCACCATATTAGGATTTATGCATATTGGATAACTTATGCCAACCTTTTTTTGTGATAAAAAAAATAGAGAGTGATCTGTCATTCTATTTATGGATTCATGATTTGTTAATGCTTTAGGAGTGACAAATTCACCTTTATTTCTTAGAACGAGAGATGAAGTGGAAGTTGATAAAGACACAACAAAGGGTAAGGTTTTCCTGAAACCATGTAAGTATATCTTTTCATGAAAATTCTTAAACTTTATGAAAATAATATAGAAATAAAATGTTGTCCCAATACCTTGATTTTTTTTGAATTGACGACCTTTTAAATTATCATAGATTTATGACTTTGAGGCCCTCAACTTTCCAATGACCATTCACTTGTTTGTGATTGATAACCTCAATAACTCCCTATAAATATTTATGATTTTTCTCGAAGTACATATTTCCACTTTCCACCTATGTTCTCCTATGTAGAAACCTAGTTATATGTTACTTTGAGTAACCATTATGTTTTCAAAATTTCTTTTTTTTTAAAGTCAGTTTTAGTATTCATTTTTATGTTGTGAGTTTCTATGAAAGAAAATTTCAAGTATTAAACCTTTGATAACCTAGATGAATTTTGAGAGAGAAATTAAATTTAAGGGGGGTATAATGTAACACCCTGATATTTTGTAAAATATTTTTTTTCAAATTAATTTAATATTTTTTCTATTTTTCATTTCACATAATACTAAAAATAGCTTTTGTTATATGAAAAACACTATGTTTGGCTTGTGTTATATGAAAAATCAAGTCGATATTTCACTAAACACAACACTTGGATTATCTTTCGGTATACACAACACTATGCTTGGCTTGTTTTATAAACAATACTGAGTTCTTTTGATAGCTTGCATTACATGCAAGACTGAGTTTTACTGAATAATAATATATTATTAAAATATTATTATTTAATATAATAAGATATAACTTAGCTATTAAATTACCAGTGATAAATAGTATTGAATAACTTATGAAAATATAAGTTTTATAATATTAATTCATTGGTTACCAATTAATTATAAATGAAAATATATACCAATTGATTATAAAGGAAATATTTTTATTTTTACGCTCTCAAAGTTGTTTTGTATTAATAAATTAAATTAATTATAATTAGTAAATGATATTAATGATATATATATGTTATATGTCCAATAATTTTTTTATATTCATCCAATATATTTTATAGGCATAAGATAAGAACAAACCCAATTTTATGCATAAAACCCTATATTTTTCAAAAGGGTAATTTTACCGACATTTAATGGAAAACCCATTTTAAATATAATTTTTGACACTTTTAGAATTTTTACATGACAAAATAAACTTATTATTTAAAATAGTGATATTAAAATTTACTTTGGTTGATTTTTTTTATAATAAGTTTCCTGTTTTGATGAATAATGAAAAATACTGAATTTTAATTGAAAATAGCTTTTTCATCAAAATAATTTATAGTGTTTAATTATATATTTGATTGGTTTAAAAGTATAATTAGATAAATTTTTTATTAGTTAATATAATTTAGTTCATTTTAATCAATTTGACATTGAATTTAGATATAAAAACATGTTAATCTTTTGGATGTTTTCACTTTAATAACTCATTTTCTCACTCCATCAATGGGATTAATTTTAAATTCATTATTTCAAATTATGTTTTTTAAATTTTAAAAAAAGATTCCATATTTAGAATCAGTATATCCAAATTATTTAAATAGGTTTCTTTTATTTTTGGGCATATGAATAGTAAATTTAGTAATATTTTAATTACCATAGTTAAGGGTAAATCAGGTAATTATGGGTACAAATAATATTATAAAGACTATAAAATTTGACCAGCACTTGTCACAATTTAATTAGATGAGTGTTTTCAACCAAAATCATATTTGGGCATAAATTATAACCTTTAGAAGCCACTTGGATGAGAGTATGACATTTAGAATATTATATTCAAAGAAAAGTCAATTTTGTCACACTTTTGTTTTTAACAAATGAAATATTTTTAATATGGAGCTATATAAGGGATATGTTAGACTATAAATAGTATTTGTAAATATAAAATTATTATACAAATAATGGTAATTTATTTATAAGTTTTAATGGTAAAATAATTACTTTAAATGGCGACACAATGATGATGTAGTAATTGATTAATTAAGGGAAGAATCACATAAATGATATTAAAAATATTAAAATAAATATAATTTGATATAGTTAATGTTATCCACAAATTTTATGGATGACTTTAACATATTATTTATGATTTAAAATAGTTGGATTGAAGATATCACGTTGTTATGATATTTTTAAAAAGTTTAGTGATGAATAATGTCAAAATTGACATTATTGATATTTTAAAATAAATAATATTTTATTAAATGATATAAAATTTATAAAAATATAAATTTTAAAAAAATTATTGGTATAATTCTTAAAATGTCATAAATGACTCATTTATTGGCTGTTTGACATTTTATAGTAAATATATTAACCCTCAAAGTGTAAATTACATGATATCACGATAAAAATTAAAAAAGTTAAATAAGGGTTAAAGCTAAAAGATAAGGATTAAAAAACACTAAAAAATTATAAAAATTTAATTATATGAATTTATTTTACCTAAACCATCCTATATTTTAAATTAATAAGTTTGGATCCATTTGGATTATAAAATAAATTTATATTAATTTAATAATTTGAATAATTCCAAAAGTGCCCCTCTCCTCTCCTATAAAAGGGCACCCATTATTATCATTTAATCACACTTAAAAAACTATTTTTTTAATAAAATATATACCAAAATTCATTACTATAATCCATTAAAAAATTATATAGGCATTATTTTAGGCATAACTCCCTTCTTAGAGGTGTTAAGGCGCTAATCAAAGGAGCCATTTTGAAGAAGAGGTAATCACTCTAACCAATCACTCTTTTTTTATACTCTTCTATACCTCCTATAAATCTATGATATATATCATGAAATAATAACTAAAACATCCTAAATATTCTTAAATGTTATTATTATTATTAACACACTATTATAAATCCCCTTTCCCATCGAACAAGAAGTGAAAGTATCGTTTGTGCGTATATACGACTTACCATCTCCATGTAGTGATACAATTAATTTTATATCACCATCTTTTATAAGTGAGAATTATGATGGGTTTAATGTTTATATATAATATTTATAACATTATTATACTTTTTTTTAATGATAATATCATATCTACATTTTTACCACCTAATCTTTTGGGAAATGATAACGTCGCTCATGCATACATATGGCTTATCATCTCCATGATGCGATGCGATTCGTTTTTCATATATATTTTACATGGGTGGTAATAAGAATGAATTTTATGAATATATATGATATATAAACCATAAAAATTATTTTATAATTATAATATATCATATAATTTCCTTTATTTTAATATGATAAGAGAATGAAAACAATGTTCATGCGCACGTACGACCTACCATCTCTATGTGTATTTTATTTTTATCTCTAACTTTTATGAGTAACCATGAATATATATATATATATATATATTGAATATATATATATATATATATGATATTTATATTATGGTTATCATTTTTGAGATGATGAAATCATGGTCTATGTAAGAGGACCAAAGATAACAAGTCAAAACATGAACGAAAAACAAAACGGTTATTACCCGAAACATAACTTTAACATGGAATTGTTAATAAGTGAGTAATATAAAGTTATAAGTAAATAATATATGTTATTATATATATATTAATATATTTCTGTGGTAGATTTATAATAAAATTATATTTATTATCCATGAGGTTTGAATTTATATGAAGAGAGTCAAGACTTAAGGTACGAGATTTACGTCTCACTTTTATTTATGTCAGACACATTACTTATACACCACTCATTTATTATATGTGATGTATATACTACCCATGATTGTATTTTATGAGTATTATACAAAATATTATGTTATTTTAATATCAATATAATTTTCTTTCTTTCATGGGTCATACAATTTTATTGATTATAAAGTGATGAGTATTTATTTTAAAATTTCATCAATATTTGTGATTGTTTTGTTTTAAGTCTCTGTTGGGGATTTTTTATCTTCCACATCCATGTTTTCTATTTTTTTTTCAAAAATGATTTTACTATTCTCTTCTGGATTTTTAAATTCATTTTACCCATTTTTAATTTTTACTACACCGTTTGAAAAGAATCTTTTATCGTTTTCCAAATGAGGTACTTTATGAACTTTTTGGTAAAAGTACAAAATGAATGTTTTTTAACTTATACAGCATGAATGAAATTTTCTACCATAATTATTTAAAGATTACCTTATAATATTGCGTGGTTATTTTCAATTTTTTTTATAATTGCGCATCATTTTAATAAAATAAAACATTTTCAAAACAGAAATAATATTTTCCTTGAAAATTATTTTCAAAGATCTCTCAAAATCATTTTCCATCTAAGATAACATTATTTGATGTGTTTTTCTAGGGGCATGATTCAATGATACTATTCTTATTATTTCTAATAATGGTTTATGTTTATGATGGAATGATATTTATGAAACTCATTTATTTTACATGTGTTATGTTATGATTGAATGATGTTTATGAAACCCATTCTACTACTTTGGTGGTGGTGTAGTGGCAAAGTAGGTGGTACAAAAAGCGTTTCCTTTGGGAGGTGTAGGGTTTGATTATTGGGATCTCATTATTGGGTGAACTTCTCCTTCCCCCAGATTCAATCATCTTTCTAGTTCACTTGTCCTTGACTGGGTGGAAAAAATGAGGTGCAACCCACCCATGCTGATAGATTATTGTGTCAAACCATCGTTGATCGGGATGTCACCCCCCAAGATGCTATTCAATCTCAGCTGGCAATGACTTCTTCCCAGATGGGGATCTCTATAGAGTGTCCTCTTCATAAGGAGGGGGGGTTCCTTTATGTGGAGGGTTCTAAAATGCCACACATGGGGATTCCCTTTTTAAGAAGGATGTTTATGAAACCCATTTCATTCCATGGGTTCTAATATGATGAATGATTTATGTTCTTTTGGTACACATATGTATTGTTTTTATTATGTGATGGGTGGGACCTATATCTCCCTATAATGAATTAGGTAATGATAAATGATCTATGAGATCAAAAGAGTACACGGGAGGTCATACTAAGCCTGCAACAAGAGGGTACATGGGAGGTCATTCTAATCCCACAACAAGAGGGTACATGGGAGGTCATCTTAAGCCCAAAACAAGAGGGTACACGAGAGTTCATCCTAATCCTAAAACCATAAGGTACGCAAATTAGGTGTATAGGTGATTAACACGTACCTAACATACTATGAATGTATTGGTATAAATCATTAGAATGAGATATTCTAATCTTGTGTGTATGCCACAATTTCCATGTCTTATGCCATTGTTATACCTTCATGGAATATATGATTTGATTATTTTATGATTCATGTCTTATGAACTTCCAATATTTATACCATGACTCAATTAGATGATCTTTTATATATAGGGTATGATCTTAAAATGTTATAATCATGTTTTCATACCCTTATATTAATGTTATGCTTATGTATCTTCCATGTTTACCCTTATTGAGCATATAAGCTCACCCTTTCTTATGTTTCATTTCCTCAGGTTATAAATAATGGTTTTAAGTAGGAGTACTAAATGGGAAAATATTTATGGGATATTTTGAAGATATTTCACCAAATTAGAATAATGTGTTCTATGTTTTCAAAGGCACCGAACTATTACGGTCCTCAGGAATGCGTTTGTGAAATGAAATGAATATTCATCTAAAAAGATGTAATATCCATGTCTGAAAATCTTGGGTCATTATATAAATGATGTGTTGCATGTCATACAAATAAAATAAAAAAATGAAATGTTAAAAGACCCCAAAAGACCTGGTCCCGAGCCCCATGTCGGTCCCATATCTAAACTCTAACTCATCTAGACAACAACAATCAACAAAAATATCTCTTGCCCATGTTCACACCTGCATCCTTGAAATTTGTTAGGGTACCATATGACAACCCAGATAGGGTGTGAGTATGACTCAGTATACCACTACCAATGATGTCTAAAAAAATACAATCTGAGTAAGTGGTGCACTCAAAAAAGTGATAAATATGAGTGTATAATTAATAAATTATTATAGTACATCAAATAAACTCACTGACCCTTGAGTTATAGGTTGACACCCGGGGTCAACCAAACCTACTTTGGCACCATGCTAAATATGTCTATCTAGAGGTGGATCCTCTTACATCAGGATAGATCACCCAAGTTAGTGGAACATTCTCCTAATGAGGGAAATTCACACATAACATATCATGAACAAATAGACCCTACCCTATGGCTAAAAAAATTCTTGCCCTTAGGAATCCAATAAATCTTTCCCTCAAGCTTCCAGTGAATTTGAAACTTACCCTCAAGTGGTTTGTATCTCATACAAATTACCATCAAGTAGGAATGTAACCACAAACCTTGCCCTTAGGTTTCACATATGTTCTCTCAAGAACCCAACATAAGAACATGTCATGAAAAAACAATAACTTAACAGGTCATGTAACAACCAGCCCTCATGCATCTACTATAAAAAGATCATCCCAAATCAGGATGCTAGGAAGTAGTTCACATAACCAAACATCAAGCATAATAAACAAATCATCAATCCATAATGGTTATTTCATCCAATCATCATTTATCGATATATTTATATTTCATAAGATCGGGATCCCAATTATCATCATGATGACACCAATTATCATTCCATTCATACTTTAACCATAAGGTCTTTAACATGTTATTGTAGCCATAACTCAACAAGTAAACATGCCAAACTGATTACACATCATTTAATAATTTTTTAGTCCATGCAATTTATCTCAAACAATCGCTACAATTCACATGTTACATTGGTTCATCTCATTAAACCAATATTCAACTCACATTGATAAGCCTAAAGTTGTAATGTCAAACTACTGGTTCCTTATGATTTTAAGGGTGGGCTCACCTTGCGTGTGAACAAAAGCCCTATCTCAACACAAATGGATCCAATGGGATCCATGGGAGGTCCAAACAAAGGAATTTATCATCAACTATGATTTATTCAATTAGACAGGTCATGCACATGTCGTTCCAACATGATCACAACATTGTATATACTAAGAGAATAAAAAAAATACTTTTAGGGGGTTGTTTTAGACCATTTACCTCAAAAAAGAGTGGATGTTGAAAATTATTAGCATCTGAGGTAAAGTCGGACTTCTTATTTCCTTTACTTCATCAAAGATTGAGGATGCTTCCAACACACACATCAACTAGAGTTCGCCACAAGAAATAAAAATAGTCCACTCAAGTAGGATGAGAATGAATAATTCTTACCTTTAACATCACAATTTAGAACATGATGATCCAATGAGAATGAGCCTTTGGATCGAAGAGTATTCCCATTTGTCACCATTCAGAGGATCTTCAAATGAGAGAGAAGATATGCGTTATCAAAATGCACTACGAGCATTATGTTTTAGAGCTGGATGTGGATAAATTATGATGTAAATAGGGGATTTATGTTGTAAACTCCATTATTTACATATATGATGAAAAATATTCCACCTCATCTTAAAAACTGAAGAAAATATTTTTTACTCCATAAATATTATTTTACGATGAAAATTTAAGTTTTATAGATTTTCCCTGATGAACATACAATTAGAAATAGTTTTATGGGGTCAGCTTGCTTGATGAATTTACATCGTAAATTTACTATTTACACCATAAATTTGTTCTGCAGCCTGAAATTTCCATCTCCTATAAAACACTTCTTAGAACCCAACTCCTTTACAAAACTTCCACACAAAGATAAAACAAAAAGGTAGCTGAACACTAAAAGGTTTATCGAAACTTAAAGAGATATATAACTAGAAAATATGGGATCTTACAACCTCAAGACTATAGAAAAACTCTCCCTAAAGCTACGCTCCACATCGTCATGATGGGTATCAATGAACAAGTATGGACATTATGTCTGCATATCAAATTTTCTCCCATGAGTCTCCTCTTGAACATGTTAATGCTATAACTGCACTCACACTAGAGGCATTATTTTTTCCTAGAGATCTTTCTCACTATGGTCCATGATACGAATCAGATGCTCCTAAAAGGAATCACCAAAATTTAGTTCAATCCATCAACACCTATCACATGAGAAGGTTAGGGTGATATCTCTAAAGACGTGACATATGAAACACATTATGCATAGAATTGTAGCATTGTGGAAGGGATGAATGGCATTCCACTGGTCCAACCCTTTCCACTATCTTGAACAACCTGACAAACCTAGGTGCTAGTTTACCCTATTTCCTGATACAAAATTTCACCAGACTAGGTGAAAGTAAAAGGAAAAAAATAACTAAAATAAAACTCGAGAGGCCATCTCTGATGATCAACATATGATTTTTTGGCTATACATGGTCACCAACCACATTTTGATCAACTGGACCTGCTTATAAGTCTCCAGTACAAGATTAGTCCCAACAAGTGATGACTCACCTACCTATAGCCAACAAATAGAAAAATGAAACAATATTCTATATAGGGACTTTAAAGGTTACCTTTGGATTGATTCTAGTAATATATTATTATAAGAAAACTCCATGAGTGCAAAATGATACTCCTAAGAACCATCGAAATCCAGAACAAAGGCTTACATTATATCCTCTAGAATCTGAATTGTCTGCTCGGATTGGCCACCAGTCTGAGGATGGTAGGTTGTACTTAGAAGAAGATATGATCCCAAAGACTTATTAATACCTTTCCAAAATTGATATTTTAAATTAGGATCTTTATTAGAAATAATACTTATCATAACACCATGCATCCGAACTATCTATTGCATGTAGAGACTACCCATATCATCAATGGTGAAGGTATCCCTAATAGGTAAGAAGTGGGATACCTTCATTACTAAATCTATGATCACCCACACTAAATCATTATTGTGAGGTTTCCTAAGTAATTCTATCACAAAATCTCTCGTTAAATCATCTAATTTCCATTCCAGAATGGGTAGAGGCTGTAACAACCTAGTAGGACTCTGATGCTTGACCTTTAAAGTATATTGCCACAAATACTGCTATATAATTTTTCATCCATGGACACCAGTACTATCTATGGAGATCACAATACATCTTTTTTAGACCAGGATGTACTGGCCATTTAGAATCATGAAACTCTCATCAGTTGCTTGCACAAACTCATAGGAACCCATAATCGACCATAGGAAAGAAGAAAATCACTACTAACAAGAGACCATACTGACGGTGGATCCCCAACATATAATCTATCTCTCAGAGGTAAGACCTCTAGATCATATAACTGGTTTGTCTTGATCTAGTCAATAAGCATGAGTATAATATATTTTGAAGTCGGAGATACTGATCCCCAGGACTCTTGAACATCTAGATGTAAGCCTATAAGGAGTTCCATCAGCTGCCACTCATTACAAGACTCCTGTACTACCTTATTCCATGCCTTTCAGCTCAAGGAATTGGAAATGAAATTTCCCTTTCCCTGTTTGTAAGACAGATTGAAGTAAAAAACTATAGATACTCAACCCACCTCCTCTGCCAAAGGTTCAGGCCTTGCTGAGAAAAGATGTATTTGAGGCTTTTGTGGTCTATGTACACCACACACCTCTCTCTCATCAGATAGTGTCTCCATTATCTCAGGGTGTGTATCGCTACAAATAAATCTAGATTGTGGGTAGTATAATTCCTCTCATGTGGTCTCAACTATTTGTATCCATAATAAACCACTTGGTTCTCCTACATCATAACTTCTCTAATCCCAATTCTAGATGCATCACAATACATGATATACTCCTTATTGAGTATGGGTAAGGGGAGGGTCATTGCTAAGGCCAAAATACTCTTTAGATCCTGAAAATACCTATCACAAGTATCTAAAAAAAAACTTCACCCATTTCTTGGTCTACCTAGACATTGGTTTTTCTAATTAGGAGAAATCCTAGACGAGATGTCAATAATAACCTGTAAAACTCAGAAAACTATGAATCTCGAAGACATTCTTGGGTTGCTCCAAAGATTCTATGACTTTAAATTTCTCTGGGTCGACTGGAACTCTAACCTCTGAGATAACATGACCTAAGAAGTTAACTCTATCAATCCAGAAATTTCATTTGTCATAGCTTGGAGAAAAGACGATGCTCTCTTAGTGTAATAAAAAATATGTTAATAAGCTGGGCATGATTGTCTGCAATCAGGGAGTACACTAAGATTACATCGATGAAACTATCACAAACTGATCTATAAAAGGATAAAAGATATAATTAATTAAGGACATGAATATCATCGATGCATTCATTAAACTAAATGACATCACTAAAAACTAATACAAGCCACACCTTATCCTAAAAGAATTTCGGGGTATGTCTGATGATCTCACCCTCAACTGATGGTACCCTGACCTCAAGTAAATTTTGGAGAATATCTTAACACTAATCATCTAATCAAATAGATCATCAATGCATAAAATGGGATATTTTTTTAACCATCATTTGGTTAACTCTCTGATAATCCACACATAATAAAAAGGTTCTATTAGAATTTTTAGTGAAAATTATTGGATAATACCATGGAGAAGTAACAGGCTGTATGAATCCCTTTGATTTTATATTTTCTAACTGAACTTTAAACTCACAAAATTGTACTGGTGCCATCCTATAAGGAAAAATAGAAACTTGATCAAATCCTATCACCAACTCAGTCGTGAACTTGAACTCTCACTTGGGTTGTAAGTCAGAGAATTCTTTAGGAAAGACATCTTGAAAACAGTTCACCACTAGAGGAAAAGTATCCTGCTACATTCCACCATCATCCAGAGCAAGACATTCTATATGAGCCATGATACAATCCAATTTTCAATGAATTGTTCCCACATGAATATCCTGAATATCCCATTAAGCCTGGTGAGAATAGTTTCCCCTTCTGAAGATAGAAAGGCAACTATCCTATGATAACAATTGATATGATTCCAGTATATATCTAACCAATCCACAACATTACACAAAATTCACCATTTAACATTGATTTTTTATCACCAGTTTCCCAAAACACACCTAAAATTGAAAAAATTTAGTAGTGGTTTCTTAAAAACCATCGCTAAATGATTTAAATTTATTAAAAAACCACTTCTCCCCGATCCCCCGATCCCCCCACCCCTTCTCCACCGAGGCCCCCCATGAACCATCCTTCCCTGATCCCTCACTATTTCCCCCTCCTCCTCACTAACCCTTTATTTCACAATCCCCCTTTCTACCACCCAATCCTCCCCACTAAGCCCCCTCCCCTAAGCCATCACCGCCACCCATTTACCCTCACCACTACACCGCTTTTTGACCCCCCATTCCGACGCCCCATTCCACCGCCCCATTTCCCCTCACCACTGAGTCCCCCAATCTCCCAAGCCCTCATCCCATCTACCTTGATCCCTCATCACCCAATTCTACCTGATCCCCCTTACTAACACCCCATTAAGCCTTACCACCACACCAATCTCCCTTGTCACCACCCCAATCCCCCTTGCCACCACCTCGTTCCCTCTCTTTGCCCTGCCACTCCCTTTACCCATTGATGCCACTCCAAACTGAGACCTCATGACCACTATTCATGCCATGGCCATAGAATATCCCCAAGACCTCCCTGATCCCTTATCGCTCCTCCCAGATCCACCATTCCTTGAGCCCCCGATCCCTCACAGTTCCCTCCCTGGGCCCTCTCCACCCCTCATTGACCCCTCATCGCTTCTCCCCTTTCCATTTCCCCAATTTCTTCCTAGAAATAGGTCCCTATCTTATGATCCACCTACCCCTCTTTACCACTATTGACCCCTCATCCTCGACCTTGTGGTCTCCCTTGCTACCATTTCACCCTCTGTAACTTTCAACCCATGTCGGCGCATTGGTTCATCATCCCACTTTGTTAGGTTATTAATTTATTTGATAATTTTTTAACATCATACTATCATGTTCATTTTACATTTAAAATTCATTAAACATACTTATAAACAAGATTCAATTTTGTGATGGATTATATACATTTGAATTAAAATATAAGAAAAATGACGTTGTTCAAAAATATAATCAAATTAAAAAGCATAAATAATTTTTTATATTGTTGGTTTTGAATAAATTAGTAATTTTTTTTAAATGATTTAATATTTTTTATCTATTTTAATTTTCTTTAATGAAGTGCAGGTATTTTGTGATATATGGATAAATGCTGGATCACAATACCAAGGAACACACCTCAGTATGCTAAGGGTTTAGAAAAGTTTCTATATTTTTCAATTTCCAAACGACTCGTTGATGTGACAATAATATGCTCATGACCTAAATATAAATTTTGAATATGGTTAAAGAGACACGAATTTTATGAACACTTGATATTGAAGAAATTCCATGCTCAATATTTGTGTTGGATTTGGCATGGAGAATCGAAAATTACAAAAAGTTTGATCATTGATGCTAGTCAATAGAATGAGATCTAAATTTCATAAAAATGGACAATGAAATGAAAATCCTTATCAATTATGATTTATACATTGCAAGTAAACAACATCAACATCAAAACATATCAAAATAATTAGTTTAGGGTGATACAAATAGTAACTTGACAAATGATGTTTTTGGGACAATAGGAAAACTAGATCAAGATCATAATATATAACTAGATCCTCCTCTTGATTCTATAGAGACTAATGTAAAAGATAAATTTATTGAGAAGAAAAATGTGTTTTGTGATTTAGTTGATGATGGAAATCAAGAGTTGTATGGTGGATGTATAAAATCTTCAAAAATTTATTTTCTACTAAAGATATACCATATCAAATGCCTATGAGAAATTAAAAATAAGGAAATATCCATGATATTGGAATTGTTTCGTAACACATTTCTTAAAGCTAAGATCCTTGAGTATTTTTATGATATGAAAAAATTTGTTACCAAGATTGGTCTGAATTATAAAAAATACATGTTTGTCCCAATGATTGCATTCTTTATTAGATAGAGGATTCAAGTAGAAAGGATTTCCAAAAATATTTGTCTTATATATGGAATTCAATGGGTAATGTTGGAAGTATGAATCAACATACTACTATGAAGAAGAAGAAAAAGAATACACCTACAAAGGTTTTTCATTTCTTCCCTTTAAAACCTTGATTGCAAATATTATTTATGTCATCAAAAATCACCGAGCACATGAAGTGTAATTCTATCGATAATAATAATGATGGGTTAATGCGACACCCAAGAGATTCAAAATCATGGAATACATTTGATTTATTATATCCAAATTTCTCATTTGATCCTAGGAATGTATGATTGGGATTGGCTACTGATGGATTCAGCCCATTTGGGACTTTGAGTACTAGTTATATAATTTGGCCAGTTATTTTGATCCCCTATAATCTACCTCTATAGATATATATGAAACAAACATATTTTATCATTTTAATGATTATTCCTAGAAAAAAATGTTTGGAAATGATATTGCTATATACTTTCAGCCTCTAATTGAAGAATTACATGAGTTATAGAGTAATGGTGTTGAGTCATATAATGCATCTTCTATAACAATTTTCAAAATGCACGCTGATCTAATGTGAACCATTAGTGACTTCACTAGACATGGGAACTTATCTGGTTGGAACACTTACACGGGTTTGGATTTTACTATTTTCAACTTTGATTTTGATCTTGAATGAATACCTTAGAGTAAAAAATAGTGTTTTTGTGTCATAATATATTTCTTGATACATCTCATAGATTTTATTTGAATAATTCAAAATTCAATGGGTCTATTAATCATAGAATACCTCAAAAGTTGTTGATAGGTTCTGAAATATTGGCACGACTTGTAAATTTTGAAACAAAATTTGGGAAGGTGCATCATTTGAATGATAGTGGGAAACGAGTTTGAAGTGCATCATCAATTGAAATCAAAATGCAATAATTGAAGGAAAAAAGAATATTCTTCAAAATTTTATATTGGGAATTTAATTTGTTGTGTTATAATCTTGATGATATGCATATTAAGAAGAATGCTTGTGATAATTTGATCTTTACATTACTTAATGATCATAGAAAATCAAAGGACCATCTCAATGTTTTAAAGGACTTACAAACAATAAATACTAAGCATGATCTATGGCTAGATGAGAATGTAAAGTATGATCTAATAATTTTTTCAATGAAAAATAGGGATACATATACATTCCTTCAAATTTTAAAACATGTGAAAGTAGACTATGAGTATTCAAGTAACATCTCAAGGTGTGTCAACTTAAATCATTATAGGTTATATGGATTTAAAAGTCATGATTCACATATTTTGTTACAAAAATTACTACCATTGAAATTGCATACATTGTTCCCTGAAGATGTTGTTAGAGTTGTAATATAATTTTGTACATTCTTAAGAAAACTATGTGAGAAAAATATTCAACCAGCCGAGCTTAATAACCTTCAGGTTATATTTTTACTGACACTTTTTGCAATGCAGATGATCTTTCCTCCCTCATTTTTATTGTCAAGATGCATTTAACCATGAATTTGGTCAAGGAAACTAAATTAGGAGGCATCATACATTATCGAAGGATGTATCCAATTAAGTGGTACTTTATTTATATGTTTTTCATCTTAAGTAAACAATTATTGGAACTTCATTAAATACATAATTATGTTTTATTTATTTTATTTCACAGATACCCTGGTCATTTGAAATCATACATGAAAAATAAATCTCAACCTAAAGGCTCTATTTTTGAATGATTTTAGAAGAGGAGTGTCTTACCTTTTAGTCTAGATACTTAGATGATATTGAGACAAGATTAAATTGAGTTGGACATGTTGACTACATATCAACTCAATCTCAAATACACGGGAAATCAAAAATATTTCTTACTATTGGATGATTGGTTAGGAGGATCTAAAATATTACATCAATAAAAATGGAATTATTAAAGGTACATAGATATGTTATACTAAATAGTGAAATTTAAAATCCATTTATTTAAGATATATGTATACAAATAAATAGACGAATGATAAGTCAGACACAAAATGAGAAAGATATAAAAAATTTGTTAATAAAGAGATTGTAGAATGGTTTGCACATCGTGTAAGTTCATAAATATTTCAATCAATATGGATATCAAGCTGACACATATATTTTGTAAATCTAAAATATATATTAATTTTTATAGATCATGATTATTGATAATCGAGCTGATTTATCAGAATATTTGAAGTTTTGAGATCAATTTCCTCTAAAATAGGCTATAAAGTTTGACACTTACAATGTGAATGGATTCAAATTTCATACAGTAGACTGGGAAGAGGGTTTAAAAATAAATAACAATAGTATATTTATAGTTTTTTAATTTTAATACTATAGAAAGTTGATCGATATTATCAAATTAAACTACCAAGGTCATTTTTTAGTTGTTTTATTCAAATGCAAGTGGGCAGATATTACTAGGGGTATTAAAAGAGATTCCTTGCAATTTACTTCTATGAACTTATCTCACATGATGGATGTTTATGGCTATGAATTCAATGATCCATATATATTCTCATTATAAGCAAAAATAGTATATTATGTGGAAGATGTCATGGATGAAGGGTGGAGTGTAGTTCACATAAAACAAATAAAATTGTATGATACAGGTAATGAAATGAAATATTTGACCTCTAACATTGAATCTCATCAATAGTAATAAACTGGCTTATTTTTCCTTCATGATATTGAAAATATTAGTCTTGAAAGGGTGGATGAAGTAAGATTAAGTAACGATGGAGTAGGATAATGATATGATTGAAGGAAAAAATGATTGTATGTGTAGTCATCCATTAACTTATCAACTACCTATGTTATATGTTATTCATTTCTAGTACTATGGATCTATTATCATATATAAATTTATTTTTATGCATGATTTGTTTAATTTTGAAAACATAAATGTTATATTTGTTTGTATGTACAACCATTCATTATCATACATACATATATTATTCTTTTCCATATTGTGCATCTGTTATCATTTTTAAATTTATTTTTCTGTATAGATTTTTTTAAATATAAGTTCAGAATTTATTTTTAATCATTTAAATGAAAAGAATGATGAGGAAACATTTCACTGATCCTTGTAGACTCCCAGTTGATGTTCCCTCGACCATAAATACACATAATAATCCATCAAGCTCCCTATATATAGTATCTAGGACACCCTCCATCTACCCTTATTAGTGTTTCCACACCCTCCATCTCCCTCCTGTCAGTGTTTGACACACCCTCTTTCTCCATCCCATCAGTATCTAGAACATTGCCTCCCAATTCAATAGGTTCTATACATAGGGACTCTAAAACGAGGGAATAGTTGGTCACTCCTATTTCTTCATGAGGACATTTGAGGGTGACAATTATAGGCACAAATTTTAATGTGAATAAAGTTATTGAATTTTTTTATAATAATAACCATTTTTTCATAAAAGATTAAAACAATGTTACTACCGAGAAAAATATTAATAGTTCGGATGTCTAAAATATGAATAGATTAAATATAGTTGTACCCTTTGATTGTCATGGGGTCCCCACATATGATGTTGTAGGATTATTTGGCCATATTTTAGGCTAGTTGGCAACTGATCCGGTTACCCTTCCGATTAACTATTCTGATTTGAGGCATATGCCTCAATCTTAGAAGAATGAAGTATTTGATTCCCAAATAAAGGTAATTTTAATACATTATGACTTAATTTAATGACATTCTTTAATTAAATTATAATATTTAAAAAATGAATCTCTTTGTATAGACGTTATTCCATTTTATCACTGCTAATCTTATCGCATGAAAGTGGGTGTTAAAAAATTTGGGTAAGAAATAAAAATATTTTAAATGGAGATTATGGAATGAATTTAATGATACATTGTTGACCACTCAGTAACAGTATGATAAAGTACTTTAAGGGTTACCGAGAGAGCAGTGGAATGTGTTTTTTGATAGCCATATCCATTAGAAGAACACGGTATTGAAAAACATATTAATATATTAATCTCATTTTACATATATACATGTATATTAAAAGAATATGAAATTGAATATATTACTATTAAATTACATGTTATTTATTTTAGGACGTTTCAAGAAAAAATTCATTAAGTCAATCTAAACAAATCATCCCCACACTACTGATTTAAAGATTTTTTCAAGAAACATATCGACTATGGTAATATTTTCATTAGTTTAAATATTTATAATTTAACATTATCCATTTCATATATTAAATTCTTGATTTATTTTTGTCTAATATAGTCAAAGAATTTAGGGAACCAAGTCTCTAGAATGGAACTTTGGTTAGATGTTCATAAAAAATCTGATGGGAGTTATGTGAATGATCCCGCCAAAGAAGTTGGAATATAAATTCCTTTTTTATTATAATAACTAATTTTTAGTTGTCACTTTGTTAATATGAATTGCTTTAAATATGATTGATATTTAATTTATTGGTAAAAATAAAAGAACTATGAGATTCCAATCCTGCACAGTCCTTCTCTGTCTCCTAGGATGATCCAATTGGTCTAGTTCTTAGGAAGTATCATCCTGGTCACATACAAGGGATGGGTTCAGAACCATTACCATCAGAGGTATTTGATAGGAAACCAAGGATTTCAGAAACATCTACCCCTGGTTGTAGTTTCCCCCAACCTCAAGATGCTCATAGGAAATTTATATTAATGTAAATCACAATTCAATAACATTGTATCACAATATAGTAACAAGGGTATCATATAAAAATATAGGATGTGAATGTCATTTCTCTACCGAAATCATTGGTTGAATTATATCAGAAGATAACTGGATGTATCCCCAGTGATATTGCGTTGATGGATGGTTTGAGTGGGAAAGAAAATCACAAAACTTTATAATCATTCAGTACATAAAATTTTATTGGTTTTAAGTTTAAATTTAAATATAAATCACTATTTAATTTTCATTAGTGGAAAACTTCCCTATACCCAAGGTTTTAAACCATGGGTATAACCCTTGAAACCATGGGTAGGATATACCCACAGTTTAAAGGAACTGTGGGAAACCGATACATCAGTATAGCCTTGATCTATACCCACAATTTTGGAAATTGTGGGTATAACTTCACTCCACCATGTCATTAACCTATATTGACGGTTTTTAAAACTGTGGGTATAACTTTGAAAAAATATGCGGCTGTGGGATTAAATCCTTGGACCACTCCTTTACTCTTCAGGAACCTAACCACTACCCTTTTTATCTTATTGGTATATAAATATATATTTAATTATATATATTTATATAAACTGTGGCTATAGATAGAAAACTGTGGGAATAGGTGTTCCTGCAAAAAATGTTTTGTGCCCCGTGAATTTTTTTCCCACCATAACACGGGAAAGCTATACCCACGGTTTTGGAAACCTGTGGGTATAGTTCCTCAAAAAAAAAACCATATACCCATGGTTTTACAAAAACCGTGGGTATAGGTCTTGAAAAACAACCCTATACCCACAATTTAGGCAAAACTGTGGGTATAGGTCTTGAAAACAACCTACACCCACAGTTTTCCAAAACCGTGGGTATATGTCCATTTTCTAGTAGTGTTTCTAGAAAATTGTCATATAGGTTTCAGTAGTAGGGATTGGATATGGAGACATATATGGTGTTGATCTTAGTTCATCGGGTAGTGATAAGGGTTGAATTTGGATTTGGTGATGGTGATGTGTATCTAAACTCATGAAAAACTAACTAAACTCATCCTTCTTCATTATGATAAAAATATCTTTTTCTAGTTGTTCTTGAGGTAAAGAGATGTTCCATTGATCTTTATTTTTATTTTCTATTATGGAAGAAGCTTTAATTATATATGTTCCTTATCATAAGTTGTTTAGTCACTGATACAATGATGCTCCTTGTTTCCTTTGGGCTATAGAAGCTGGTTGAACATATGTTTTGGTAGGTGAACCCTCCTCTCTTCCATATTTTTGTAGTTCTTGGACTAGAAGCGATAAGGGGATGAGTGATATTAATTCACAATAGATTTTTTCCTCTAATAAAGGATTTTAATAATCTATTTTATATAAAATAAAAATTTCTTTGATTGAGAATACATGTATATAACATGATAATTCCTTAGTTTCATATTATTACATTCTTTATACATGATTATAATGAATAATATGTCTTATTAATATTATGTGAAATAAAATATACATTATTATTATGTTTTTTGATTTATTGTTGTCTATGTTACGTTGGTATGTGTTTTAAATTAACAATATAACCATGTTTAATTGTTTTCATTCTCTACTTGGATCATGGTTAACCTATATACTATTTAAAATGATTTTACATAATATATATGATAGATATTTGGATTGGGAATTATTATATCTATTTTACTTAATGTGTTACTAATATAATATAAGTTTTTAAATCCAGTTTTTAATCATGTATTAGTTAATATTATTATATGAGCTAATAATTGGTGTTGATTGTATACTTATGTCGCTGTTGATTATTATAGATCATGTGTAAGGAGTATATTTATGTTATAAATTTCATGACAAGATTATCTATGTTGTTGATATATATTTTATCCAGTTACACTAATTTTTTGGTATTTATGGATGTTATATTTCTATATATTTCTTTTTTATATATAACACATATGGTACAATAGGTATCCTTAGAGGACAGTTAGATTTATTGGTGGATATGTTTATTTGTCCTATTTATCATATGAATAAAAAGGTCATGATGAAATTTATATTTAATTTTTTATGACTTAATTTGTTTTCAAGGAGGGAAAACCATATTCAACATGTGTAGTATTTTTCAGTTGGTTTTTATACCATCCTTTATAAACTGGGAGGTGTGATTGAATATTGCTTATATTTCAATGTATCTTTATTCAATTCAAGTTTATATTTTTTGTTTTTGGGGCTACAGTTTTTTCAGATTTCATTTTTTGTTAGTAGTGATATATAGTGGTAGTTTAAATCACCATTATATATGCTAAAAAAAATTAGTGGTGGTTTAAACCCCTATAGAATCCTCAATAATTTTGAGAGTCAAAACCGATGATAAAAATTGAAATAACCACCATTAAAAAATAATTCAATGAAACTTTGTAGAAACCATTGATAAATGAGTAAAACTACTATACATTGGATGTCTATTCCAAATTTAGTGGTGGTTTTAAAAAACATGGAATAATTTTCTGGTTATTTAAACCACCACCAATATAAAAAATAAATTCCACCCATACCCTACTTTTTTTATAGTGAAGGATCAAATCAAAACCTATTATTTATAGTACAAACAGCTCCCAAAGTAAATGATAACCACCAATTTCAAAAAAACACTATTTTTAACATTTTATATCTTTTAACCTCACTCAAAACAGTGTGTTTATGGCTGAAACACCATCCAAAATCTCCACAAAAAACCCAAACCATCCTCAAAATTAGTAGATAAAATGGAATGTGATTCTCTTATATCAAAAAAATGAAAGCAAGTATAGATGATATAAGAATCGTACCTCTGATGGTAGAAGGTCCTATATCCAAACTAGTTGGAGTATACTTCATGGCATGAAACTGACTTACCCCTCTTCCCCTGAGATCTAGTATGACTCCCCTATATTATTCCCTCTACCTAGCACTGCTGCTCCTATGTTGGGGTACCACTTCCCTTACCTCAGTCTGAATTCCCTATGGAAATCTAGCTACGAATCTACTGAGGGGTAGCTGAGTCCTTCACCAACTTAGGTGGATGTATTGATCCCATACCATTACTCTACTACTAAAATTTCTTATAGAACTTATATATATGACCTAAAATACTACAAGAACAATACTCCATAGCGAGGTAAAAACACTGAGGACACTTGTGGACCAACTTGTCACACCGAAAGCACTACAAAAAACCATGGTTCTGATATGGTTTCCCACTTCCCTACCTACTCTTCCCACTAATTATCTGATAATAGATATTGTAACGACACTTCCTGCCACCAGAAGTAGCGCTCCTTGATCAACCCATTAAAAATGTTACGCTATTTCTCAGGGCTTCTCTCAAATTTCCTTCCATGATGAGATTCCAATTCATCATGCCTACAAATATGCTTAATCGAAATACATTCACTTGTGACCATACCTTATATCAAATTACATCCTAAAAAAATTACACCCTGGTGATCTCATTATCTTCCAACAACAAAGAAAATGTTACGGGTCGGTGAAGCATCCAATGTAGTCCATAATTTTCATGTATCTTTGTATCAGGTGCAGGAACTCATGAGACTTCTCATCCCTCAACATCTCTGGATAAAAGTTTATCAAGAAAATTTCCTCAAATTACTTCCTAGATAAATCCTATTATTTCCTTTCTTGCTTAAGAATATCCCACCAATTCTTAGTTGGCCCTCAAAGTATGTATGTAGCAAGATACAACCTCCTATATATGGGTATCCAAAGGTTCTTGAAGATCATCTATACTAAATCAATCCAGAACTCTACTACTTGGGGGCCTCCCTCACTAGTGAATATAGGAAAATAATGTAGCTATAAATCTCTCATCAGTTTAGACATCGAAGGTATGGTGAAAATAGTCTTCCTCTCCATGGATTGCATGAACCTCATGATTTTTTCATGAATATGATTTTCCATTTGATTCTATAAAGCTACAGGAAGTTTTGGATCAACTATATTGGGAACATGATAATTTCCACTCTCCTAACACTCGACCAGAAAACAATGAGGAGTAATTTTATCTACAAAGGTTTAACACACAACTTAAAACATAGGTTATAAAACAAGATCAACAAAAATTGGAAAAAAGTAACAAATAAATATTAGCCCAAGGTATAAGGACCCGACCTTAAACATTACATAATCTAGTAAATTTATTTAGAATTAAATTATTTACATTCCCAAATATCTTTTCAGTTTAGATTTTTAGAAAATTAGGAAGTAATTCATACATATCAACCCATAAGAATACAAAGTGGATACTTCTAGAACAATATCCATTTTTTCATAATAATTTTTTTAATAAAAACATGAAATATTTTCATGAAAAGTCTTCACAACATTCATCTTGGCTTCTCCTTTTCTCTTACCCATCCTTAAACCCCATGTAAAAAATTTTAAAAATTAGGATGAGAACAAAAAGATCAGTAAGGAATATAAAAAGAAGGAGAGAAACTGTTAGTACATGAATACTTATAAACACATGAAATTATTCTCACAAAGACATACTTCTCAACTAATAAGTATCATATAGTTACTTTGTGAAAACATGAGATTTCTATAAAACATAGAAAATATAAATAATAACATAAAGGTAACTTGGGGAATTACTAACTTAAGATTGTAACCATCATGGATACCATATGATTTGCAACCCTCATGGATACCTTACAATGTAACCCTTACAACTACCTTATAATGTAATCCTCATGGCTACCTTATGGTGTAACCATCGCAGTTACACTTGGAGTAACCATATGGTCGACCTACAAAATAAACATACCAAATGAATTAAAGGGATATATAGGCCCCACCCATAATTATAAACAATTCCTAAGAAAAATAAAATAATCATAAAATAATAATTATTTCATAAAAATATTCCTTTTTTAATTTTATGAAAATAGAAGTTTAAAAGAGGATTTTAAAATAAAAGTCCCTTACAAATACCATATAATTGAAGTGACAATTAATAGAAAGAAAGGAATATGTTTATAAAATGAAAATACACATAATAAAACATAATATAAACAAAATTCATTACACAAATAATCTTAGTACCACATAATTAATGAAGTATAAGGTTAACCCAATGAATTGAAATTGGGTTAAGAATTCCCTTACCCCGGGTTTATCTTACTTAAAATGTGTTCAAACATCCTGTATAATGGTTTAAAGAGTGTTATTAATATATTAAAGAACCATATTTTTATTTATAATTACTTATATGATATTCTCATAACATATTTCAACCCATTTATCAATAATATTTTGCTATTTTCATTGTTTCAGGTGCATTTATTTCATGGTTTCCATGGTTGGTTTATTATGGATTTTATTGTCGAAAGGAATAAAAACTCCAGAATTGAAATTAAATATTATTAATAAACTTTAATAATATTAAATGTTATTATATATCATTTTTTTATATGTTATGAGTATGAATCGTTATATAAAACATTAGTGACGAACATTAGTTTATTTTGGTGAATTTTGATCATTACAAACCACTTTTGTTTTATTAATTAATATTATGTATAAACACTGGTTCCATAAAGTAATATAAAATTTAATACATATAATAAAATATTATTTAACCATATTAATGATTTTATGACCAGTCTTGAAGTCATTAATGGAAATTGAAAACACATCGTCCAAGATGTTAGTAAATCACACATCACAGATGATGTTTTTATATTTTAGAATAAAAGAGACAGGAGAAGAAGTATGATGATGAATTTTTACATAAAAAAGATAAAGTTATAGTATATATATAATATAATAGATTTTTAATTACTCTTGTATAAAGGTATGTTAAGAGAGTATAATAAAAGAAAAATAATTGAAAAGAAAAATAAAAGAAAATGAAAGAGGACTTTTACCTCTTGAATCCTCCTCCTTGAGAACCTCCTTAAGGCCCTTGGTTTTGGATGTTTGGTGATACTAGTAGGTCTTAGACATGGGGAAGAGGTTTGGTAAGGTAATTGGATAGAAATTAATCAAGATGCAAAGCTTTGAGGTGTAAGGAGAAGAGATGGTGAGGGGTGATATTTATAGTGAATGAGAGGGGTGTTTTCTCAATATTATATTCATTAGTTTATTAATTTGGATCAAGAATATGAATAGTTTGAGAATTATCATCCAATATATTAAAATAATTAAGGTAATTTATAGATTATGGTTCTTACATCATTCGTGACTCAAGTAATAGTGTATTTATCTTATAATGTATATATACTGTAATTACCGTATTTTACTATTCACAACAAATTCAAGTATTTCTGAAAAATCACAAAAATTCACCCCAAATTTTTTTTGATGTGTAGAATTCAAAAATGAATTGCATTTTTTGAAAATAATTTTCTAAATGTGAGAAATCTAATTTTTAATTAAAATCAAAATTTATTCGAAAAATACCAATTTCAAAATTACAACTAATTTTATAACACTTTGAAAAATTAATTAAATTATCATAAAATTATATTATAATCATAATACAACAAAATAATAATTTATGAATCTATTTTATGAAAATAATTTTTCTTATAAATCATTATATTAATTATAAAATAGTAATTAAATATTTATGGCTTACAAAAATACCAATACTTAATTTATCATTTACAAAATATTTTTTTACTTATTCCATGATGTAAATATATCATGATTACACTTATAAGATACATAAATTTTATTTACTCTCATAGGTGAGGTTACTATTCTATTGGCCAAATTACTGTTCCCAATGGTAATGTTACTATTCCTAAGGTCAAGTTACTATTCCATCAGTATAAATTCCTTAATTTCTATAAATATCAATTATTTCATTATAAATTTATAATAAATTTAAATATTTAATTATAGAATGAAAAAAATTAATTTATAAGTACCTGGGTTTTTACATTCTTCCCACCTTCTGAAAATTATGTCTTTGTAATTTTTTTATTTACTTAATAAACAAGCGAGGGTACCTTTCCCTCATAGAAATTTTAGATTCCCATGTTGCTTATTTAACCATGTGGTTTCTCTAGAAAACCTTAACCCGGTGAATTGCCTTATTCCACAATACTTTCTCTCCACAATCAAGAATTTGAATAGGCTTTTCATCATAAGAAAGTTTCAATTCCAATCGAACTACTTTTGGGATCAAAACATGAGATGAATCTGGAACATACTTTCTCAATATCAAAACATGAAAAACATTGTATAATAGAGATAAAATCTAAGGAAAAGCTACTCGATAAAAAAATTGGTCCAAATTTCTATAGGATTTCATAAGGTCCAATTAACCATGGACATAACTTTCCTTTCTTACCAAAACTTATAACACTTTTTCATGGCGAGATTCTAAGAAAAACATGATCACCGACCTCGAAAGAAAATTATTTCTTCTTGTTATCTATATAACTTTTCTTCTAAATCTGAGCTTTCCTCATGTGTTTCTAGATCATCTTCAATTTCTCATCCACTTCCTCTACTAATTCTATAGAAACTTGATGATAAATTTTTTTAAAAAAAGTTTTTGTATTTTTTGACAACTAAACTTTTTTTAAGAATGTTTTTTGTTTTCTAGGAATTGGATCCATCTACATCATATTCAGAACATCAGATTCAAAAGAATCAGAGGCAGAAATTGTTTTTTGCTGAAAGTTTGCCTTTACCATAATATGAGAAAGAAATAAGTTGTTAATTTAGAAAGACAAAAGTTTCTGGGTGAAGAATCCATTTTTTTGCTAAAGAGTTTTGAAAGAATATTATGAAGTGAGGAATTAAAAAGTTTTCATACTTTCTAAACTAAATCAAACGATGCATTGCTGATCATAAAGTTACCACAAATCATGAATTTTTTTATTATAAATGATTTTAAAGAAATGGTGGAGATGTTTGAAGAATTTCAATGTTAAAGAATGGAGATTCCATTATGATAATTCAATCATAATGAGATAGGATACATAATTCGGATTTACTGAATACAGAAATTGGATTCAATAGAAAGGAAACAAAATTTAAATTCATTGAAATATATAAATAATATTCACCGAATATATAATTTAGATTCACGAAGAATGATATAGAATTCAAATTCAGTGAGAAGGAAACAGAAATCAGACTGAATCTGAGAAGGAAACAGAAATCGGATTGATTAAGAGAAGGAAATAGAAATCGGATTGAATCTGAGAAGGAAAAAAAATTAGAATGAATCTGATAAGGAAATAGATTTGTAATAATATGATTATGAAGAAGACTCAAAAAGAAAATTACATAAGTTTTATGAAGAATTGAAGTGGTCAAACTTGAATTTCAGTTTTTTTTAAATCTTGGAGAAATCTAAGGAGGATTGAAGAAGTCAAAGTTGAAGTTTAAATGAAAGAGATCTTCGAAGATTTTGAGATTTGAGGAAGCGGGGAAATATTCCTAGTTTCCCGCCTTTGTTTTTTGAGTCACCTACAAATACTTCCTCATATCATTTATTCATCATTGAAATTTTACGTAATCAGAAAAGGTGGAGCACTAAAGAAATCAAGTGAAATTCATTATCGTTTAGAGATCTCATGAGGAGGATCAAACAATTGAATGTTTGTTTACTGGATTGAGAAATATCTTATTGAGAAATAATATTCATTCAATCAAATTGAGTCAATCGGACCAAGGTACATCATATTGTGTATTTGAATTTTTTTTGAGTTTTGAATATTGACAATGAGTTCATTATATTGAGTCTATCGTATTGAGAGAATCAGATATAGACTCATTGTATCGAGAGAATCATATCCAGACTGATTGTATTGAGAATATTGGATCTAGACTCATCTTATTGAGAGAATCGAAACAAGACAGATTTTATTGAGAGAATCAGATCCAGACTCATCAGATTGAGAAAATCAGATCCAGCCAAATCAAACTGAGGATTTAGACTGAGCAATTGTGAAGTAGTTTCAACAAAGTCTTTATTCTTTTGTTTGGATCAATTTTCTTAGAAGAAAACATTGTAAACTGATAGGAGTCAGTATAATCATTCCTATCGAGAGATAAAAGGTGTCTAATAGGAGATGACATAATTTATATTCACTTATTCATAATAATAGATTTCTATAGATCCATGGGAGTGGATATAGAAAGGATGTAGGTTCTCACACTGAGGATGAACCTTATAAATTTTGTGTGCTTCACTTGATTTTCTAATTTTTCATGCATGACTATTTACTTAAAGTTGATAAGGAAATAAATCTTAATAGGTTGTAGGGGTTAAGTTTCTAAAAGTTTTGAAACTTATAAAAAGTGAACAACTCATTCAACCCTCCCTTCTCAGTTTTTATTCAAAATTTGGAACTTCAATTGGTATAAGATGTAAGGTTTCCTTGTTGAATCCTTATCATAGATAATATCAATTCTGTCAATAATAGAGGAATTACTATGTTTTATAGAAAAAATTATTATGGATGGAAAAATAGGATGTTTTATTATCTCCTATATTTTTGCCTATAAGTTTTTGATGTTTCTAATATTGGTTTTCCACCTATTAAGAAAGATTATACTATAAAATTTACTCATAATATAAATATAGAAGTTTATGGAAAGGATAGAAATGAAATTTTTATGACCATATAATAGAATTTTTATTAGAATTTTATGGGTCTCAATACTTCAAAAAGCATGTGGGATAAGCTGGAAAGTGTTTTCGAAGGGAATAATAAAGTTAAGGAAGCAAAGCTACAAATATGGCGTAGTAATCATGAAGAAATAAGAATTAGATATTAAGAAAGAATTTATGAATACTTCACCAAAGTAAATTAATTTTTTCCCTATCAGAGGATTCATATATGTCTTGGAATATTCTATAATTGTGAAGAAACTTATGAGAAACTTTCTAGATAGGTTTGATTCTAAAATTTCTTCTTTATAAGATAAGGGTGATTTATCTCTTGATGAATTGCATAAATTTATTATTGATTATGAAATGAGGAAAGATCTAATTTTTAAAAATAATATGAAAGATGAAATGAAATTTGAAGCTATGATAAAAATGAAAATCCAAGATATTGAATATGTTGATTCTTGTGACTCTGAAGGTAAAGAGGATGATGAGTTGAATGGTAAAATCATGTCACTTATTTCCAAGAACCATTGAAGTAGAAGAGGAAATTATGGAGGTAAACTTCATCTCAAATGTTTTTAGTATGGTTGAATCAGGTACTTTTCTATGAATTTCCCTAAGAATAAAGTTGGATAATATCAAGATGATTCTGTTGAAAAATCTCGATGGAAGAAGTGGAACAAAAATGATAAAGAAGAAAAGTCTCCCAATAGATACAAGAATAAGTTTACTAGAAAAAAAATAAGTACATCGAGTAAGAAAGTTTAATTGGACTCAAATGAAAACAATTCATCTGAAGATGAAAGTTCAAAATAATTCAGAGCCTTCATTGAAAAAGTTGATAAAACAAAAGATTCCTCACAGAGTGAATAAGGCGGTGAAGAATCTTATAGAGTATCTGATCATAACAAAACTTGTTGCATGTCTTGAGTAAAACAAAACTCTCAAGAAACAAATTAGAGTTATGAATAAATATTATGAAGAAGTTTCTAATGGAAGAAAAGATTTAATCAAGTAGGAGGATGAATACATTCAGAAAATTTTATGTTACAAACTTAGAATTGCTGAACAGGGAAAGATGATTGAAGATCTTAGTAAGAAGCTGAAAGATAAGGAAGAAGAGGTTAAAAAGTTTCAATAAAAAATTCTTGAGTCTAAATATACCTTGAGGAATATGAATTAAAACTTCAATAAATCTTTGAAAGTAAAATCCAAGACTTCTAAAGTTGCTGAGAAGGCTTAATATGAGAATTGAGTGAAATATTATCTTACCAAAAATAATGTTTCATCTGATTATTTTAACATTTCAGGTTTCGGAAAAATTATTGGGAAATTTTAGGTAGAGACAGGATGTGATAAACCTATAAAATCTATAAAATTAGAAAAATCACTCAAAAAAAATATGGTCCATGTCCTGAGTATGTTAGATCTGAAAGAAGTTATAAACCTTAATAAGGTTTCTACAAAGAACAATATTTCTTAAATAGAAAACCATGATTTTATGGATATTTATTGTGTTGTGGAATCTATGGTAATAGGGAATATAATTTTTGGAACAACTTATCTCTACCTAGAAGAATATTTGATCAAAGTAGAAGAAATAGTGTAAGTATAATGAGTAACTTTCCTAGCTTACAGAAAGTTGAAAAAGTGAATTCTCAATATATTAAAAATTTTCCAACAAATAATCAATTTGAATACTTGGAAGAATTTTGTGGAATATTTGATTAGGCTGGTCATCATGATGAAATATGTATGACACTCCTTCTAGAAAAATTTTCTTATGATATAAAAGAAAATAAAGACGAAAAGAATAAAGTTGAGGAAATAGTGTTTGTTGTTGAGATAGCTTTGAAAACAAGTAAAAGGAATAAACCATGGATACTTGATAGTGGTTTTTCTTCACATATTAAAGGTGATATAAAAATCTTGAATCACGTTAAAAGTCATGTTGGAGGAGAAATTACCTCTGGTAATGATAGTTTTTTAAAAATAAGAGGAATTAGAATGACTGAGATTGAAGATGAAAAGTTAAAATCTAAAAAAGTTTTACTTGTTGATGAGATAACACATAACTTAGTATAAGTCAACTTTGTGATGATGGAAAATAATTTTTTTTTAGAAAAGATATTTGTATCATCAAAAGTGTGAAAGATGAAAATTTTATTAAAAAAAGGAGAAAGAACCAGTGTGAATCTATTCAAAATAGGATAATTCAAGAACTCTTGTTACTTGATTGATGAAGATGAAAAAAATTGGGGCATTGAAGACTTGGCCACCTTGGGTAGAAAAACATGAATAAACTTTCTAAAGTTTATGCTATCCAAAATTTACCAGAATTGAAAATAAGAGATTGATATTTTTGTATAACTTTCCAGAAAGGAAAGATGACTAACAAAAGTTATAAGAGAATTGAGATTCAATCTACTAGAACACTTGAGCTTATTCATTCTGATTTATGTGGTCCAATGATACATCAATCAAAAAAAGGATATTTATACTTTTTTACTTTTATTGATGATTTAACTCGGATGAAAAACATCATGTTTATAAGAATAAGTCAGAGGCTATTAAAATGTTCAAATTCTTTAGAAAAGATTTTGAGAAAGAAATGGGGGTTTACATAAAAAGTTTGAGAATATATAATGGTACTGAATTTATAAGAAATAATTTTGAAACTTATTTGAGAAAGCATGGTATCAAACACCAGTACAGTGCTCCCTATACTCCACAACAAAATGGAGTAGTAGAAATAAATAATAGAAGATTGGTGGAAATGGGAAGAAGTATAATAGCAGAATAAAAACTTTCAAAATTCTATTGAATAGAAGCTGTTAGTACTACTATATATATTAAAAATAGATGCTTGTTGAGACCAGAAACCAACATGACTCCTTATGAAATGTGGTATAACAGAAAACCTTCATTGAAATACTTCAAAGTTTTTGAAAGTCCATGTTTATTCAAAATAAAAAATTCGTATTTGGGAAAGTTTGATGAGAAAGCTGAGGAATCAACTTTTATGGGTAATTCTCCAAATGGAAGAAGTTACAAATATTAGAAAAAATGTTTACAAAAGTTGGTGGAATCATATGATGTGAAGGTAATTTAAAATCAAAGTTCCTTAAAAAAAGTTGTTGAGAATGCTGAGGAGGATAAACCGGTGAATTCAAACAATAGTGAAAGTAATTGAAAACACCCTTATCAAGATTTAGAAGAATCATGAGATGAGGAAATTTCAGTTGGGAAAGAAACTTTGAAATTTACCACTTTATAAAAACGTATTTAATTTGAAAACATTATTGGGAATTAGAAAGCTCTGGTTCAAACTAGAAGGAAGTTTAGATTAGAAAATTAGACTTCACTTATCTCAAAAGTTGAACCAAAATCAATTTCATAAGATATTCAACACAAAGAATGGGTGGAATCTATGAATGAAGAGTTATATCAGATTGAGAAAAAATGAAACATGGTAACTTGTTCCTTATCCAACAAATAAAAATATTATTAGAACAAAGTGGGTTTATAGAAACAAATTGAATAATCATGGAGAAGTTTCAAGAAGAAAATCAAGACTTGTTTGTAAAGGATATGAATAGGTGGGAGATATGGATTTTGATGAAACATTTTCCCTTGTTACAAGGATTGAAACTATTTGAATGTTTCTTGTAGTTGCTGTACATCAGAATTACAAATTTTATTAGAAGGATGTAAAGTCATATTTCTTAAATGGTGAGATTGAGGAAGGATTTTACATTGAAAAACCTTACGGGTTTATACTTGATGAGGATGAAAACAAAGTTTGAAAATTTAATAAATCTTTGTATGGGATGAAACAAGCACCACGTTCATGGTATTTTAAGCTTGAAAATTGTTTGAGAATGTTGAAATTTTCTAAAGGAAAAGTTGATAGTAAATTGTATGTGAAAGATGTTGACTCTGGAACTCTAATTGTAATTATTTATGTGGATGATATAATTTTTTTCTTAGGATAAAGAAAATGTTTGTAAATAATTTTTTGAGGAAATGAAAAATAATTTTGAAATGTTAATGTCGGGAGAATTAACTTTCTTCCTTGGCTTACAAGTTCAAAAAAAATAAAAATTTATTTTCTTATCCCAAGAAAAGTATGCTAGGGAATTGTTAAAGAAGTTTGGGATGAAAAAATCCAAAGAAGTTTCAACTCCTATTTTAGTGAGCACAAAGTTGAGAAAAGATGAATCCAGAACAAATGTGAATCAAAAAGACTTTCAAAAGATGATAGAAAGTTTTCTTTACCTTACATCCTCAAGTCTTGATATTGTTTATGTTTTGACTTTGTGTGTCGGGTATCAAAGTAATCTGAAAAATCACATATATTGGAAGCAAAAAGAATTCCGAGATATGTCAAAAAAACACATTCACATGGGTTTTTATAAAAAAGAAATCATGAGATGAAGTTTTATGGTTATACAGATGTCGATTGGGCTAGAGATTGTAATGATAGAAAATCAACCTCCGGAGGAAAATTTTTCTTAGGTGAATACTGTATGAGTTGGAATAGTAAGAAACAAAGTTCAGTAACTTTGAGCACAACTGAATCCAAATATGTTGCAGCCACTCAAGCTTGCACTCAAATATTATGGATGAAAGTTCAGTTGGAAGATTTGAAAGTAATAGTTTCTAAACCATTGAAGATACTTTGTTATAATCAGAGTGCAATTGATCTTTCTAAAAATCCTTTCCAACATTCAATATCAAAATAAATTGATATAAAGTTTCACTTTATTAAAGAGAAAGTTGCTTCTAGAGATGTTTTACTGGAAATATTTCAAAAAAGTATCATATTGATGATATATTTACAAAAGCAATTCATAAAGAAAGGTTTATGGAATTGAGGCTACAACTTCATGTTTAAGCTCCTCCCATGACTTCCAAAGCCTCATAAGAAATCCATCCCCACTGTTTTTTGGATTATGTTGACAAAGGGGGAGAGAAATTAACAACTTTATACTTCGTAATAAGTTTTTACTTATCTTTTTTTTTATGAATATGAAGTTGTGGTTATCATGTAATGAGGGAGATAAAAATAAAAGTGAGATCAAAAGAAAAGTGAGAGAAAAATAATAGTGAGAGAAAATGAAAAGTAGGATAAAAAGAAAAATGAGATAACAAAATATAAAAGTGAGGGGGAGTTTATCTTTACATGGAAACAAAATTTTCTTTCCACTAAGGGATTAAATTACTTCAACAACATTACTTTATCCAGTAGTGTGGTGTCATGACACTCTATTTTGAGAAAGACTATGTTTTGATAAAAGTCAAAAAACTTGAGTTGTTTGCAAAAGTTGAGTTGTGAAAAAATTCTGAGAGTTTGAAAAGTTGTTAACAAAGGCTTTCAACAAACCCAAAGTGGGAGATTGAAGAACCTTTGTGATAAATTGTTTTAATTTTTTTTATTTGTTGAAAAATAACCTTTTTTAAGAATGTTTTCATTTTCCAGGAATCAAATCTATCTAGATCATATTCAAATCATTGGATTCAAAATAATCGAAGGTAGAAATTACTATTTGCTAAAATTTTACCTTTTACATAATTTGAGAAAGAAAGAAGTTTTTGAGTTAGAAAGACAAAAGTTGTTGAGTGAAGGATTTGTTTTGTTACTGAAGAGTTTTTAAAGAAGATTATGAAGTGAGGAGTTAGAAAGTTTTCATACCTTCTAAACTAAATCATATGATGCATTGTTGATCATAAAGTTCCTACAAATCATTAAAACTTTCATGATAAATGGTCCTAAATAAATGGTGGAGAGTTTTGAATAATTTCAATGTTGTAGAATGAAGATTCCATCGTAATGAGAATTCAATCATAATGAACTGAGAAGTATACAAAATTCAGATTCACTGAATATAGAAATTGGATTCACTAGAAAGGAAAATGAATTCAGGTTCACTAAAATATAGAAATTGGATTCACTGAATACATAATTCAGATTCACTGATAAGGATACATAATATGAATTTAGTGAGAAGGAAATAGAAATCAGACTAACTTTGAGAAGGAAATAGATATCGGACTGATTCAGAGAAGGAAATAGAAATCAGACCGACTCTGAGAAAGAAAAAAAAATCAAGCTGACTCTGAGAAGGAAATAGATTCATATTAAGCTGATTATGAAGAAGATTCGAAAAGAAAATTCAAGAAGTTTTATGAATAATTTAAGTGGTTAAACTTGAATTTTAATTTTTGTGTAAATCTCATAGAAATACAAGGAGGATTGAAGAAGTCAAAGTTAATTTTTAAATGAGATAGATCTTTGGATATTTTGAGATTTGAGGAAGTGAGGAAAACTTCCAAGTTTCCCACCTTTTTTTTGAGTCACCCATAAATACTTTCTCAGATCATTCATTCATCATTGAACTTTCACGCAAGTGGAAAAGGCGGAGTGTTGAAGAAATCAAGTGAAAGTCATTGTGGGCCAGAGATCTCGTGAGGAGGATCAGACAATTGAATTTTTGTTTATCGGATTGAGCAAGATCATATTGAGAAGATTGTATTTAGTCAATCAGATTGAGTCAATCGGCCTGAGGTATATCATATTGAGTATTGATCAAAATTTGAGTTTTTTAGATTGATAATGGGTTCATTGTATTGAGTCCATCGTATTGAGAAAATCACATCCAGACTCATCGTATTGAAATAATCAGATCCAAACTGATTGTATTGAGAAAATTGGATCTAGACTCATCATATTGAGAGAATCATAACCAAATATATTGTATTGAGATAATAAGATCCAGAATCATTATATTGAGAAAATTGGATCTAGCCAAATTGGACTGAGGATTCATACTGATCAATTGTGGAGCAGTTTCAACAAAGTCTTTATTCTTTTGTTTAGATCAATTATTTTATAAACAAAGATTGTAAACTGACAAGAGTCAGTATAATATTTCTTATTGGGAGATATAATGTGTCTAATGAGATTTGAAACAAGTTTTATTCACTTCTTAATAATATTGTATTTACGTAGACCCATGTTAGTGGCTATGGAAAGGATGTAGGTTATCACACTGTGGTCGAACCTTATAAATCTTATGTTCTTTACTTTATTTCCTACTTTTTCATGCATGAGTATTTACTTAAATTTTATAAGGAAATAAATCTTAATAGGTTGTAGGGGTTAAGTTTCTAAAAGTTTTAAAACTTATAAAAATTGAACAACTGATTCAACCCCCTTCACCTCTCAGTTGTTATTCGATCCTTTGGAACTTCAAATTTTGGTTCCATCAACTTCATTTTCCTGATTTCATCCCAAAAAGATAGAGTTTGACACCACTTTCTATATAGTGCCTCAAAAGGTTCCATCTGTATACTGGAATATAAAATATTATTATAAGAAAAATCAACTAAATAAATATGTTGATCTCAACTTTCCTGGTAGTCAATTGAACAAGCTAGAAGCACATCCTTAAATGCCTGAATTATTCTCTCGGTCCGTCCATCAGATTGAGGATGAAAATCAGTGCTGAAATTTGATTATGTACCCAATGACTTCTGAATGTCTTTCCTAAATTTAGAAGTGAACCTGAGATCATGGTCATATACAATGTAAAGAGGAACTTCATGTAACCTGACAAACTCTTTGAGGTACAGTTGAGAAAGCTTATCCAAAGACATGGTATCTCGAATAGGAAGAAAATGTGTAGATTTAGTTAGCAGTCAACAATAACCCAAATCTTATTGTTACCTAGAGAATTATTTGGTAGTCCCACTATGTAGTCCATAGATATATTTTCCTATTTTCACTCCAGCACTGGAAAAGGATAGAGTATCCCCCTTGGTAGTTGTCTCTATGCTTTAACCTGTTGACATGTCAAAAATTTCCCAAAAAAATCTATAACATCTCTTTTCATTCCATCCCACTAGTAATAATCCTGAAGGTCTCTATACATATTAGTACTACCAGAATGAATTGAAAATGGAGAACTATGAGCTTCACTTAACAAATCTTTCTTCAACTATGAATCACAAGGAACACATAATCTCTTTCCAAATCTTAAAACATAATATTTATTAATGTTTAATTCTAAAAAATTACCCCTTTTAACCAATTATACTTTTTTTTGTAAATCACAGGCTTCCTTATGTGCTTGCTTAATTCTTTCTAATAAATATGGCTGCACTAACACCTAAAACAAAGCAGAGGAATTTCTTGCACCAATAACTTCCAAGACAAAATTTATCAAATCATTAATCAATGGGTATTATTCCAAACATAATATGGTTAATGATGAATGATGTTTTCAACTCAAGGAATCAACCACTTTGTTTGTTTTTATAGGATGGTAATTGATCGTGCACTCATAATCCTTTATCAATTAAATTCATCTTCTTTGCCTCATGTTTAATTCCTTCTATGTGAATATATAATTTATACTTTTATGGTTAGTATATATTTCACATTTGGATTTATATAAATGATTCCCCAAAATTTTTAAATTTAAAACCATAGTTTCTAATTCAAAATCATGTGTGGGACAATTTAACTCATAAGGTTTTAGTTTTCTTGAATCATAAACAATTTCATGATCATTCTGCATTAGAACACAACCAATTCTCTTCAATGAAGAATCATTGTAGATGAAAAATTCACCATTTCTAGAGGGTAGGGATAAAACTATAAAATTCAACAATATCTTATTTAGTTCTTGAAAACAATCATCAAATTCTTCTATCCAAATAAATTTAACCCCTTTTTGGGTTAACTTAGTTAGCAGGATAGATAACTATGAAATTTTTTTAACAAACCATCGGTAATAACCTACTAATCCAAGAAAACTATAAATCTTTGTAACATTTATAAGTTTTGGCCATTAATCGATCACTTTTGTTTTGGAAGCATCATTTGTTATTCCTTCCTCATTTATAATGTTCCCAAGAAAAGGAATCTATTGTAACCAAAAATCACATTTTCTAGATTTTTATGTATAACTTATTTTATTTTAGAGTTTGCAAGACAATCCTTAAATGTTTTTCACAATCCTCATAAATTTTTTAAAAGACCAAAATATCATTAATAAAAATAAAAAATTATCCAAATATTCATGGAATATTATATTCATATGATCCATGAATACAGTAGAGGAATTTTTCAAACCAAATATCATAAAAACAAACTCATAATTCCCATATCTAGTAAGAAATGTTGTTTTTGGAATGTCATCAACCTTCACCTTCAGCTGATGGTACCCATATCTCAATTAAATCTTATAAAAATAATAATCTCCCTGGAGCTGATCAAACAAGTTATCAATATGAGGAAAAGGATACTTATTCTTAACAGTAATGTAATTCAAAGATTTATAATCAATGAAAAGTCTTATGGAACCATTTTTATTTTTAATGAAAAAATAGGAACACCCCATAGTGAAGTGCTAGGATGAATGAATCCTTTATCAAGAAACTCTTGTAAATTATTTTTAAATTCAAGAAGTTCCACTTAATCTATTCGATAAGGGGGTTTTAAAATTTTCTTAGCATCAAGAACCAAGTCAATAGTAAATTCAACTTCTCGAGTAGGTATAACACCAAGAAACTCATCAGGAAAAACATCCAGGCATTCATTTACCACCGACACATCATTAATTTGAATAATTCCCTTGTTTTCAAAAATACGAGCAAGATAACTTTCATTTCAATCTTTTAATAGTTTCTAAGATTCCTAATATGTTATCAATTGTATGAGCTCATTATTTTATACAAACTAAACACTTTCTGAAAAAAAAAACTTCTTTAGCTCTATAATTAATCTTATCATGATAAACAGAAAGCCAATCCATACCCAGAATGACATAAAACTCTTCTAAGAGAAAAACAACAAGTTTTATAGGTAATGTATTTCCACAAAAAACAATAGGAATATTATTATAATTACTTTTTGCTGTAATATTTCCCCCTAGTGTTTTAACCATAAGTTGTTTTCTCATTTCTTAAGGTGAAATTTCTAATTTACCAAAAAATTTATCAGAAATAAAGGAATGTGTAGACCCCATATCAAACAAGACATTATCAAAATCTAAGTAAATAAACAAATTACCAGATTCCACTTCATTGGATGACCCAACATCTACTGATGTAGTCAAAAAAGATCTCACTTCACCTTTCTACTTATAATCTGTCTTCTTTACATCATTCAGATCTTTATTTGGGAAATTATTTTCATAATGACCCATATCACCATCATTTTAATTACAATATGGAGACATATTTCCAAAATTATCACATAAAAAACACTTCTTAGTTTTTTAAGTCATTCCTTGGGGTTCTTTTTACCACACTTTTCACAAACTGGAAAATGGACTTTCTTACCATCAGATTTCTTTGATTGATTCTTACCCATTTATTCCCATATATACCTATTCTTATTATTATTTTAAAGGAACACGTGATCATTATAAAACTCTATTTCTACCCTCTCAACACATCAGACAAGTTTCTCATAATTTTTGAATTCACAGGAATCCAATTCCCTATGATATCTTAGCTTCAATCCTAAGTAAAAACGATTGATTTTTCTATCAAGACCCTGAATAAGATTTGGAGCATACCTTTGCAATTAAGTGAATTTTTCTTCATACACAACCAATGAATCCTCCTCCTTTTGTTTCAATTCAAGTAATTTATTTTTCATCCTAAGTAGAACCACCTTAGGAAAATATTTTTCAAGGAAAAGATTTTTAAATTTATCCCATTCCAAGGTATCAATCTCATTAATATCCCTGAAATTATTGACCATTGACTACCACTGGTCATCTTCACCTTTAAAATGATAAATGGAAAGACTAAACTTTTGATTATCCGAACACCCCACAACATCAAATATATTTTCAAGGGATTTAATCCATCCTTCAACTGCTACTAGGTCAAAAGATCCACTGAAAGTAAGAGGGTGTTGCCTCATAAAATCTTTCACTATCTTCATGTTTCTTTAGGGTAGATTTAGTTGTTCTATTTTATATATTCCACCACAATTTATAGCCCACATCAACTGAACCATTACTACAAAAAAATATTCAATTACAATTCCCACCATTCTAGGTTGCAGATTCGAAAATATATCATCCTCTCGGTGGCTTCCCACTCCATCTTCCCTATTTCTTCAATAAAAAACTATTCTGAATAGACATATCTTAGATGAAGCAACATGTTAATCTTCAAATTCCATATCATTTCAACATAAACATAAGCTAAAAATAATTTATGGTATTCTATTAACATCATCCTAACCCCTAATGCTATATCTAAATCATTCTCTAATACTAACTATAAGGGACTGGCCTTAAACATTACATAATCTAGTAAATTTCTTTAGAATCCAATTATTTACATTCCCATAGATCTTTTTGGTTTAGAGTTTAATAAAATTAGGATATAATTCATACATATCAAACCATAATCATACAAAGTGGATACTTCTAGAACAATATCCATTTTTTTGTAATACAATTTTTTTTAATAAAAACATGAAATCTTTTCCTGAAAAGTATTCACAACATCCATCTTGGATTATCCTTTTCTCTTACCCATCCTTAAACCCTATGTAAAACATTTTAAAACTCGAGATGAGAAAAAAAATCTCAATAAGGGATATAAAAAGAAGTAGAGAAATCCTTAGTGCATGAATACATATAAACTTATGAAATCATTATCACAAAGACTTACTTCTCACCCAATAAGTATCATATAATTACTTTGTAAAAACATGAGACTTCCATAAAACATAAAAAATAATAATACCATAAAGGAAACATAGGGAATTACTTACTTAATATTGTAACCATAGTGACAAACATATGATTTTTAACCCTCGTGACTACCTTATAATGTAACCCTTATAGCTACCTTATAATGTAACTCTCACGGCTACCTTATGGTGTAACCATCATAGTTACACTTAGAGTAACCATACGGTTAACCTCCATCACAAACATACCCAATGCATTGGAGAGATATATAGGTACCATACTTCATTATAAAAAATTTCAAAAAATCAAAACATAATCATAAAAGAAGAATACTTTCATAAAAACATCCCTTTTGAATTTTATAAAAATAGAAGTTTAAAAGAGGATTTTAAAAGGAAAGTCCCTTACAAATATCATAAAATTAAAGAGAAAATTAATAGCATGAAATTAATATGTGTATAAACTATAAATACACATAATAAAAAATAATATAAATAAAATTCATTAAAAAAATAATCTTAGTACTGCATAATTAATAAAGTAGAAGGTTAACCAAATGAATTGAAATTGAGTTAATAATTCCCTTACCCCGAGTTCATCTTACTTCAAACATGTTCAAACCTCCTATATAATTATTTAAAGAGTGTTATTAATATATTAAAGAAACATATTAATATTTATAATTACTTATATGATATTATAATAACATATTTCAACCCATTTATTAATAATATTTTGTTATTTTCACTGTTTCAGGTGCATTTATTTCATGGTTTCCATGGTTGGTTTATTATGGATTTTCTTATCAGAAGGGAATACAACTCCAGAATTGAAATTACACGTCTTTAATAAAATTACATAATATTAAATAGTATTATATATCTTTTTTTTATATTTTATGAGTATTAATTTTCAGATAAAACATTAGTGATGAACATTAGTTTATTTTGGTGAATTTTGATCATTACAAAACACTTTGGTTTTATTAATTAATAATGTATAAAAACTGGTTCCAGAACATAATATAACATATAATATGTATAATAAAATATTATTTAACCATATTAATGGTTTTATAACCATAATTTAATGCGGTAATGGAAATTGAAAACACATCATCCACGATGTCGGTAAATTGACACATCACACACGATGTTTTTATTTTTTAGAATAAAAGGGAGAGGAGAGCAAGTATGATGATGAATTTTTACATAAAAAAGATAAAATTAAAGTATATATAAGATAATAGAGTTTTAATTAATCTTTGATAATGGGATGTGAAGATAGTATAATAAAATAAAAATAATTGAAAAGAAAAATAAAAGAAAATGAAAGAGAATTTTTACCTCTTGAATCCTCCTCCTTGAGAACCTCCTTAAGGCCCTTTGTTTTGGAATTTTGGTGAGAAAAAAAGGACTTGGAAATGGGGAAGAGTCTTGGAAATGGAATTGAATAGAAATTAAGAAATCTACAAGGATTTTAGGTGTGAGGAGAAGAGGTGGTGAGGGGTGGTATTTATAGTGGAGGAGAGGGGTGTTTTCTCATTATTATATTCACTTGTTTATTAATTTGGATCAAGACTATGAATACTTTGAGAATTATCATAAAATATATAAAAATAATTAAGGGAAGTTTGAGATTATGGTTCTTACATCATTCATGACTCAAGGAAAAGTGTATTTATCTTATAATGTATATGTACTGTAAATTATTGTAGTTTACTATTTACTAAAAAAATCAAATATTTTAGAAAAATACCAAAAATTAACCCCAACCATTTTTTACATGTATAATTCAAAAATGTACTCTATTTTTTGAAAATAATTTTCTAAATATGAGAAATCTAATTTTTAATTAAAATCATAATTTATTCAAAAAATACCAATTTTAAAATTATAACTAATTTTATAACACTTTGAAAAATTAATTAAAGTCTCATAAAAATATCTCATAATCATAAGATAATAAAATAATAATTTATGAATCTATTTTATGAAAATAAATTTTCATTTAAATAATTAAATTAATTATAAAATTGTAATTAAATATTTGTGACTTACAAAAATACCAACACTTAATTTATCATTTCAAAAAAATTTATTTACTTATTCCATGATATAAATATATCATGATTACACTTATAAGATATAGAAATTTTATTTATAGACTCATAGGTGAGGTTACTATTCTATTGGAAAAATTACTATTCTTAATGGTTATGTTACTATTTCTAATGTCAAGTTACTATTCCATTATAAATTTATAATGAATTTAAATATTTAATTCCAAAATAGAAAAAAATTATTTTATAAGTAAATGGGTTGTTACACAATGTTCCTCTGTAATGGGATTAAAAATTGAATTGGCATAACATAATGGTTTCTTTCATTTCTTTTTATTTGGTAAAACAAGGGATTACACTTCATAGTTTATATGGGAAGATATATCACATGAATTAAATATGTCCCTAGAGTGAAAAATGCATGTCAACATATATCCCCATGTGCCTATCATGATGCATGCATACTCATCTCATTTCATACCGAACCTTGAGTAAAATTTCATAAAATAGTAATATCACATAATAAGTGCATTATCCTAGGTGAAATAACATCTAAACCCTAACAAGCGAGCATAATGAATAATAATCTCATCCCTGGGCACTTTATTTTTCCCCACACATGGGTTAGCTACTGCCATGCATGAGCTCATTACCAAGCCCTGGAACATCCAAGTCTCCTTACACATTTACCAAATAGTAAAGAAATAAAAAATAAATCTCATTTGATACCACTTTGTAATGTCCCCAACCTGATATCCCCTCACACAATTGATCCAGGTTTGCTATGTGACCTTAGGAACACCACCCCATATTCTAGAGGCTGTAGACTAGTTGTGCAGGTGCAAGAGATATAGTGGTGAGATTGTACCCTTTGGTACAAAGTTAAAATATTAGCAGAAATAATAATAGAGTAGTAGAAATAGCAGAAACATAATAAATAATTATACATGCATCCGTAGTAAAATAAAGGACAATCAAAATAATCCAATATCAAAGCATCATGTAATGTTAGGCTAAAATGTATCTAAATTATGTGTTTCATTTCATACAAATAAAAGAAAAATCTGAAATGTTAAAAGACTCCAAAATCCCTAGTCCTGAGCCCCATGTTGGTCTTATCTCCAAACTCCAACCCATCCAATCAGTGATAATAAACATTAGGATCCCTTAACCTTTTTCCATACTAGCAACCATGAAATCAACTTGGGTACCATATAGTGTTATAGATAGGGTGTGAGTATAACTCAATAGGATACCATAAATGGTGTCTAAATAAATCCAGTCTGAGTAAGTAGTGCATGAATTAAAGTGATAAATAGTGGTATTAATTAATAAATTATTACAGTACATCAAATAAACTCACTGAACCTTTATGGGGTCAGTCAAACCTACTTTGACACCATGCTAGATATATCTATCTAGGGGTGGATCCTCATGTATCAGGATGAATCACCCAATTTGGTGGTAAATTTTCCTATAGAGGATAATTCGCACATAACATATGATGAATAAATGGCCCCTTCACTCAGGATAAGAAGAATATCACCCTAAAGTATCTAGTAAATCTTACCCTTGCACATCCAATGATTGTGAAAATTTTCATGAACAGTCTTGGGCCACCATCTAACCCAACACCCAACCTGGCCCGTGACATGGTCCAAAGGGAATTCCCAATACCTATGTCCAAGAAACTAGTGTTAGGGCATCAAGTAACACCTTTGGGAACATTTCCTCCCATGAGAATCATCTATTACCAATTTATAAAAATAATAAATCATGCCATAACCATTAACTATAACTTAAGAGATCAAATTAAACACCACAAGCATGAGTTAAAAATTTATCATTTACAACCAAAAACCAAAATATCCAAAAAACAGGAGGGGACTATCTAGAAAAGAAAGTCTCCATGAAACATGTGGGCCGACACCCTCATGCCACCATTGCTAACACTTGACCAAAAGGAACTGCTAACACATAGAATCACTATCACCACCATAGGAGGCCTTACATTTTTCTTGGGTAAAAAAAGAATATCTACATACACACGTGGGCGTGTATAGGGTGTGATCTCACTTGAATAGAAGGATACCAATAGATGATTCCATACATAGATATCATAAGACAATTAAACATGCTAGTTTTAAAAGAAATAAAATGGTTTAATTGAGTACAAGATTTGAGATAAAGTAAGCAGGAGAGGTAAATAAGAAAAAATAGTATAAGTACCCTGGGAAATCCCTAGGTAAATAGGTTTAGAAGGGGCCTAATATCCCCATATCTCGGTGATCAATCCTAGACAGGAAGGCCATTCTCCTGATCGAGCTAACCAAACCCCATTATAAATGTTTAGTTAGTGTTGTTTCATGATCCATCTAGGTAGGGCAGTTCATGCCTAGTGTACCTGTCCTAGTATGACCACCTAGATACCCATGATTCTCATGTGCTCCACCCATCTTAAACCATGTAACCTTTTCCATTCAAAATCCAATCCATAAAAAAATCAAACATGCCAAATTCAAGGGGGTTTTATCCTCTTTCAAACCATTCACATGTTAATAATTCCAAAATAATCATTTTCACACATGGAAAAACAATTTTATAAATTATCTAAGAAACAAGAAATAATATATACATCATAAAATAATAGTTAGATGTGGAATCACTTACCTTTTCACTTGGAATCACCTAGAACTGATTGGAAACCACAAGACACACCCAGAGGAGGCCCTATAAAGGTAAGATCACACCACAACCAATAAGATTCAACCCAAGGAAAATATATTGAAACCAACATAGGTCAAAAACCTCTCTAGATAAAAGACAACTCAAAGAGGAAGGGAGAAGAGACCAAAATAAGATAAGATAAAAGGAGATGGAGAACTTACTTGAAGGTTTCTTAAAGATCCTAAGAAAAATCACCCAAAAATTGAGGAAAAAGGATGGGAATGAGGAGAGGGAGGTGCGCCTAGGTATGGAGAGGTCAAATGGGGTGAGAAGGGAGGTTGAGGGTTAAAATTGGGGAGGATTTTTTTTTAATTTCTAAATATTTAAAGATATGGAAGGTTGCACAGTTTTCCAAACCGTGAGACAACTCTGTTCAAGAGGAAAGATGGTTGTATGATTTACCTAGAGGGGGAACATACCCATGCACTTAGTCATGAAATATGGATAGTGGAAATATCTTGGTTTAATGGTTAACCTAATAGGTATGCATGCCCGTGCACTAGGTCATGCATCCTGGATAGTGCCACTATCCTAGTCACATGGTTTTCACTGGTCTAGAGCATGGTTTCTACTAACCATGTGTCAACCACACAACTCCTACTGTCCGGACCGAAACCACAATTTTTTCTAAAAAAATCTCAATAAATCCATAGAATAAAGGTAAGAAAAAAATAAAAGATAAAATAACTCAAGATAACACCATAAAGAAGACAATTCTCCCCACTATGAAAACTTTCCACCCTTATAAAGTAAAACTGAATTTTGATCAGAGAATAGATGATGATACCTCTCCTTCACCCATGATTTCCATTACCATGTATTGTGCTAATAATTATGATGTTGAAAAAGGACATGAACCAATGTTATAGATTTTCTCCACAAAACTTTCACTTGGGAATCCAAAATATGCACCAGTTACTCAAATATAGACAAGTCATATTACAGATCCAACTGTTCTTAGTTTAGCACATGATATGGGTCTGGGTTATACTTCCTCAAATGCAAGACATAGAACACATCATGGATTGATTTTAACTAGGATGGTAAATCTAATCGACATGCCACCTTACTAATTCTTTCAATAATCTCAAAAGGTTTGACATAACTCAATATAAGATTCCCCTACTTACCAAGATGATGGTGACCCAGGTGATGTTTCACATTCATAAACACCCAGTCACCCATTGAGAACTCAAAAGCTCGGTGTTACTGATTGATATAGGATTTATGTCAACTCTGAACTATGAACAAGCACTGTCTGATGAACCACACTTTATCAAAGGTCTCATGAACTTAGAATAGTCCTAGAAAAGAAGTCACCCACACTTCCATCTAGCATAGAGGTTTCTGACATGGATAACCATAAATCACCTCAAAGGGATCCATTTTAATCATGGATTGGTAACTATTATTATACATAAATTACACTAATCCCAAATGGTTATCCCATGTGCCTCTAAAATCCAACACGCATGTATGGAGTATGTATTCCAAAATTTGATTCTCCTTATCAGTTTGACTATCTATTTGAGGATGATATGATGTACTAAGATTGAATTGAGAAACCATTGAATTTTGAAGGACTTACCTGAACTGAGAGGTAAAGCGGGTGTCCCTATTTGAAACGGTAGCTGACGAAACACCATAAATCCTTAAAATTTCTTGAACATAAAACCGAAAAAAATCATCCAATTTGGAAAAATACTTGATCAGAATGAAATGGGTTTATTTGGTCAGATGGTAAATAACCACCCAAATTTAATTCCTTCCCCAGAGTGTATGAGGAAACCCAATGATAAATTCCATGGTAACCTCATCCCACTTACAAGTAGGTATGGGGAGTGCATGAATAAAAACTAAGGGCCCCTAGTTCTAGACTTTAAATTTTTGATAGATATAGAACTTGGATACTAAGTCATCTATATCCAATATCATACCTAGATACCAAAATTGGTATTGCACATCATAAAATATCTTGGTGGTCCCAGGATGAACAACCCACTGAGACCAGTGATTGTCCTGCATCACCTCCTTCAAAAAAGATAACGTCACCATGAAATAAACCTTGAAATTAAGGACTCCATCAGAATATAGAGACCAACTTTCAGACACCTCCCCACCATTTAGAATCTACTTAGAGTGCTTACACAACTCATCACTAGGATTCTATTCTCGAATCATCTCTAGAAGAGAGGGATTAAAATGAATTACAGCTAAGAACATACCTACACTATGCTCCTTGGTTTCTAGGTGAATTTGGGAAAAAAGAACCATCAAGGTCCATTCTTCACTGGACTCCTTTAAGTCTTACATTGGCATATTCCTACTTAGTGAATCTACTACCACATTCCCTTTTCTCAGGGTAAAGAAAATATCAAAGTCAAACCCATAAAGGTACTCAACCCATCAAAGTTGCCTTAAATTTAGATCCTTCTAGGATAAAATTCTATCCAAACTCTTATGATCTAAGTTAACTATGTATTTATCCCTGAATAGATAGTGGCACTAAGTTTTCAAAGCTTTCATCACCACCGCCAGCTCCAAGTCATGAGTTGGATAATACCTTTCCTGTGGTTGGAATTGGTGAGATCTGTATGCCACCACATGGTCATCCTATATCAACACACAACCAATACCCATACCTAAAGTTTTATATTATACCACATATATCTTTTCAAATTTTGGTAAGATAAAAATAGGGGTAGTGGTCAATCACTGCTTGAGCTCTTCAAAAGACGCTTGGCATTCTAGGCTCTACTCAAAACTTACCCCCTTTCGAGTAAGCATGGTCATGGGCGAATAAAGATGATAAAAATACCTAACAAATCATTTGTAGTATCCTTCCAGGATCAAGAATCTCCTGATCTCAAATAAATTTCTCAGTCTCTTCCATGACATCACTACTTTTGTTTTCTCTGGGTCCATTGAAACTCCATGTTATGAGATCATGTGACCTAGAAACTTGACTTATCAGATCTAAAAGGTACAATTAGAGAACTTGGAATTAATATAATAGTCTTGAAGGGTGCATAAAATGATCCTCAGTTGATTCTAATGCTCTTCCTCTGTCTTGAAGTAAAATAAGATGTCATCTACAAACAAAACTGTAAAAGAGTCAAGGTACTTGTGGAACACCCAATTCATAAGATCCATGAAAACTGCCAAACCATTTTCAACCAGAATGGCATGAACAAATACTCAAAGTGGATATACCTACCTTAGAAGGATTCCTTGGGAATGTTTGCCTCTCTAACCCTGAATTGATGATACCCTGAGCATAGGTTAATCTTGGAAAACCACTTTACCCCCTTAAGTTGATCAAATAGGGCATTAATGTGGGGAAAGTGATATTTATTCTTAATAGTGACCCTATTCAACTTTTGATAATTAATTAACAACCAGAGGAATCTATTATCCTTTTTAGGAAACAAAATTAAGGTGGTCTGAGGTGAGACGCTCAGGCTAATGAATCTGTTTGGATTCCAAATTTTCAATCTGTATCTTTAATTATATCAACTCAGTAGTGTCCATATGATATAAGGGAAGAGATATCGACTATGTTACTAGTGCTATATTGATGGAAAAATATACATCCTATTCTTCTAGTAAACTCAATAAATCATCTGGAAATACCTATGGAAACTCATCTATTAGAATAGGTAACCCATTATTAGAACCTAAACCATCATCCTCCAATATAAGAGAAGAGACTTGGAAAACAGGGCTTCCCAAATCCAAAAATGGGGGTCCGGCTCCCCCTAATTGGGGATCCCATCCACCTTGAAAGACCTGAGTACTCCAATCAAGTGCCAAAAAGGTACCCACCAATAATAACAATCAATGTGCACCTTGGAATTAACCACACGATCCATGATGAGGATCACATAAAAAAGATCCATTTCCAGAACCAAGAATTACCATTCTAACTCAACTCCTAGCCGGGTGAGAGCATAGAATGGACACCTGAAACCCTATTTCTTATTATTTACAAGTGGAATAACTAAATCCATGGTATAAGTAATAATATTAGTTGGTAATTTCAGCATTTCCACAAGACGGGCAGAAATAAAATAGTTATAAGTAATAGTATAAAAAAGTGATGGCTATAGGAAATGCAATAAAAACAGTACCTTGAATAGTTGTAGGTATTTCATCTAATTATATTAGAGCTTGTTCCATATAATAAAAGGTGTTTTAAATCTTTTTATTCCTATGGTTTAATACTGACTTGTGGCTCTTCCCTAAATTGACTCTGGCCATACGAAGATTCGATATTTCCACCTCACCCAGTAGTCTGAAAAACCATATCCTTCGATGCCCTAGACTGAGCTAGTAATTATCTATACACTAAAGATAATACACCACTTTGAGTGGGTTATCTAGTTTTACTGAACATTTTCAAGTGACCTAAACTCCCACATTGATGGAAGGGTTTAGGTGAAGTTGGACACACATATCGCATATTCCCATATCTCATGCACTGGTGGCACACAAAAGATCCAACACCCAAGGATGATGACATGGGAAGTTGGGAAGGATATTTAGAGCTTTCCCTATTCTTGTTTCCTTAATTCTTACTCTTTCTCTTCTTTTCATACATACTAGTTCCCCTAGACTATAGGAAGAGTTGTCTCAGAAAATCTTGACTTACCTGCCTAGTCTATTTCCACCATCAGGGCTCGATCCACTACCTCAACATATGTATTAATCTTAAACAAGAAGACATGTGATCAAATATCGATATTTAATCCCATTTCAAACCATTGAACCTTTAGTTACTCATTATAAACCACCTTCAATGCAAAATAGACCAATACTATAAATGTTTAGAATATTCCATCATGTTCCGATCCCCTGTTGGAGATCAAAAAACTCTTAGGTCTGAGTGAGGGATAAGGTCTCAGGAAAATATTTCTCATTAAAGATACAATTAAAATCTTTACAATCCATTTTCTCATGTTTTTTGGCCTATACCAATGAGTCACACCACCCATGACTGGGGCCTTCAAACATTAACAAAACGCATTTCAACTTGACCACTTTAAGTTTCTTGAGAAACCCAAAGATCTTCTCAATATTATCCACCAAATATTCCACTTCCTAGGTTTTTTCTACCTTATAAGGAAGTAACTTTGTTATTGAAGAAATCCTAGGCCTTATCCTTTTCTTTATCTGACTTGGTTTCCTTATCCTAATCAGGAACAAAGCCTTCTCCCTGATCAAAATCTCATATATCCCGAACCACAACTTCAACTAATATCTAATCAACCAGTGAGGGAGAGTTATCTTTGACTTATTTTCATGGTTTCATGGGAGGTATATAGGGAGGAATGATGCTACACCATTTATCAAACACAATGGAAACCATCAATTCATCACCTAGAGAAAGTTCAATAATAACAAGATTTAAACATTTCTATAAATAAAAAACAGACCATAGTAAACACAAGCACACATTCTATACCACTCCACCCCAACTTGGTGTCCATGTAAATTTTTTAGCTTGTACATCACCCCTAGAGGTGGAGTCGAACCAAATACAGAACATCCTATGGTGACCCAAGGCCTATCACAAGGTGATTTTTCCAAACACCCCACTCATAACTAGAACCTCAAGCCCTGACAGTACTAGCTTCTATATATCTAGACTTTACCAAATAACATGACCTAGAGAAAGGAAAAAACCTACTATAATACAATTTTTTCATGAACTAGACCAAGATTCCATCTAACCTAACACTCAACCTGGCTCGTGACATGGCCCGAAGGGCGTTCCCAATCCCCATGGGCTATAAAATAGTGATTGGACATTAAGTAACACCTTTGGTAATGGTTTCTCCCATGAGAATCATCCATTAAAAATCCAAAAAATAATACATCACATCATAACTAATAACTATATCATAAGATATAAAAGTAAAAAACACAAGCATGAGTTAAACATTTATCATTTACAATAAAAAACCAAAATATCCAAAAGGGGGAGGGGACCAACCAGGAAAACAAGACTATATAAAATATGTGGGTTGAAACACTCATTCCACCATCACCAACACCTGAAAAAAAGAAACCTCTAGCACATAGAACCACTATCACCACCATAGGATGGATTTCCTTTACCCAATAAAAAAACGATCTACATATACCCATGGGCGTATATAGGGTGTGATCTGCCCAGTTGGATGCCACTAGATGAATATATTCATAACTATCACAAGAAAATTAAAAATACTGGTTTTTAAAAGAAAGAAAACAGTTTAATTGAGTAAAATCTTTGAGATAAAAGTAAGTAGGTGATGGAAATAAGAAAAAATAGTATAATAACCATTTTAAATCCCTAAATAAATAGGGTTAATAGTGACCAAGGATCCTTGTACTCTTGGTGATCAATCTTGGATGTGAAGGTCTATCTCCTACTTGAGCCAACCAAACACCATCATAAATGTTTAGTTAGTGTTGTGTCATGAACCAGATAGGTAGGGGAAGTCATGCCTAACATACTTATTCTAGTCTACACACTTATAAACCCAATTTTCCCACATTATTCCCCCTTATTAAACCATGTAACATTTTACTTTCACAAGATAATCCATCACAAAATCAAACATGCCAAAATCAAGGGGGTTTATCCTCTTTCATACAAGACACAAACCAATAATTCCAAAACATGAATTTTCAAACATGAGAAAACAATTTTAGAAATTATCTAATAAGAAATAAATCATATCTATAACATCAAACAATATCCATACATGGAATCACCTACCTTTTCACTTGTAATCACTCAGAACTAGTTGGAAACCATAAGCCGCACCAAGAGGAGACCCTATAAAGGTAAGAGCACACCATAACCAACAATATTCAACCCAATGAAAAGAGATGGAAGCAAAAATAGGTCTAAAACCTTAATTGAGAAAAGAGAACTCAAAGAGGAAGGAATAAGAGACCAAAAGAAGAGAAGGGATAAGGAGAGGAAGAATTTACTTGAAGGTTTCTTGAAGATCCTAATACAAATCACCAAAAAATTGAGGCTAAAGGAGGGGAAGGAGGAGAGGGAGGAATTACTAGGGTTGGAGAGGTTGAATGGGATGAGATGGGGGGTTGAGGGTTGAAATCAAGGAGGGGAAAATTTGGAATTTCCAAAAAATTTAAATATCTAGTAGGCCGCATAGTTTGTTAAACTGTGCAACACCTCTGTTCAAGAGGAAAGATGGCCACACGTTTTACCTGGAGTGGGCGCATGCTCGGGAACCTACTTTTGTAGCCTAGATAGTGTCACTTTCTTGGTTTCACAATTATCCTGGGAGGGTTGTTCACCTATATGCTAGGCCATGCAGCCTAGACAGTGCCACTGTCCCAATTGCATGGTTTTCACTAGTATGGTACATGGTTTCTAGTAATCACGTGCCTCCTACTTTCCAGCCTGAAAACCATAATTTTTCTCAAAAACTCATGGTAAATCTATGTAATAAAGGTAATAAAAAAATAAAAGATAAAATATCTCAAAATAACACTTCAGATGTGACATAACTTACCCTCAAGTGGTTTGTATCCCATACAACCTACCCTTAGGTGGGAACGTAACTATGTACCTATCCCTCAGGCATCATGTATGTGCTCTCAAGCACCAAAAACAAGAACATGCCATGAAAAAACAATAACTTAACATGTTATGCAACAATCGGTCCTTAGGAATCTATCATAAAAGGGTCATATCAAAACATGATTCTAGTAAGTTTTTCACATGACCAAGTACCAAGAATAATAAAAAAATCATCAATCCATAATGGTCATTTCATCCAGTCAACATTTATCTATCTATTTAAATTTCATAAGATTGGGATCCCAATTATCCTCATAATTACACCAATTACCATTCTATCTATCCTTTAAACCTAAGGTCATTAGCATGTTAGTATAGCCACAAATCAACAAGTAAAGTTTCTATATGGATTACACATCATTTAACCAATTTTTAGACCACATGATTTATCTCAAACAATCACTACAATTCACAAGTTATACTAGTTCATATCATTAAGCCAATATTCAAATCACATTGATAATACTAATCCACAATGTCAAACTATCGGTTCCTTATGATTTCAAGGGTAGGCTCACCTCGTGGTTGGCCACAAGTTGATCCAATGGGATCCATGGGAAGTCCAAAAAAAGAAATCTATCATCAAATATGATTTATTCAATTAGATAGATCATACGCACGGTTTTCCACCATGATCAAAATCATTTAATATACTAGGGGAATCGAAAAAAGACTTTCGTGGATTTATTTTAGATCACTTACCTCAGAGAAGAGCAGATACTGAAAATTATTAGCATCTGAGGTAAATTCAGGCTTCTTCTTCCTTCCCTTCATCGAAGAATTGGGATACTTCCAATACACGCATCAAATATGGTTCTTCACATGAAATAAAAACATACTAGTCAGGTAGGAGGAGAATGATCAATGTTTACCATCAACCTCATGTTTCGGAACATAATGATCCAATGAGAATGAGCCTATGGATCAAAGAGGATTCTCATTCATTACTGCTTGAAGGGTCTAAAAATGAGAGAGGAGATACATGTTATCAAAACACACTATGGTCACTGGGTTTTAAAGATGGACATTGATAAATTACAACATAAATAGGGGATTTATGTCATAAACCCCTTGATTTACATGTATTCTGAAAAAGATATCACCAAAAATTAAAAATTTAAGAAAAACTCCTTTACATTGTAAATCTTATTTTATGGTGTAAATTTAGGTTTTACATCATTCCCTCAATGAACTTACAACTTGAAATGGTTTTAAGGGGTCGGCCTGCCCAAAAAATTTACACTGTAAATTTACTATTTATGCCATAAATTTGTTTTACAACCTAAAATTTCCAACTCCTATGTAGCGCTTCTATGAACCCAACTCCTTTTCAAACTTTCCACCCAAATATAAAAAAAGAGGAAATAGGACACTAAAAGGTTTACCAAAACTTAAATAGAGACATACCTATAAAATATAGCATTATATAGGAATTCTTACCTCCCCCCCCAACTTAAACCTATGCTCCCATTCCCATGAACCCCCTTTTCCAGTTCTCGGAATGTCCCTTTGTCCATGCTTTTCCACTTCACAGTGCGGGCCTGGACTTGATCCTTGGACCTCCCTTGTGAAATTTGAACCCCTTTACCACTTCCCCAAGCTTTTTTATTCTATATTTTATGATATTTCTATATATATATATATTTACATACATCTTTTTTATTTATATATTTATATATAATTATTTTTAAATACATTTATAAAACATATGTTTGTGTGTGTATGTGATATATATACTTATATTTATTTAAATATATTATATATTTATATTCATTTACATATATCAAAATATAAATATAAATATATATCTATTTATTAATACACACATATGTATATATAAACATTATATATACATTTTTATAAATATATATATATATATACTCATATATTTTTATAATGTAAAAAAAATAGTTAGATGTTGTTTTAAATAAAATGGATAATGATTAATTCCATATGATTTATATAATTATTTTTAAATACATTTTTAAAATATTTCTATATATTTCATATTTAGATATAAATTTTATAAATTACATATATATTTATATGTCTATATATTTACATATATATTTATACACATTTACACATAATTTTGTATTTAGAGATAATTTTTTTTATAATGTATTTATAAATATTTATTGTAAATACATTTATGTATTATATTTAATGATAATGATATATTTATAAAAATACATTTATATATGATGTATTTACACAATATTGATATGCACACATACACACATATTTACACACACACGTACACATTTATATTTCACACATACATGAAAAAATATTTACATATATTTATTTAATTACATATATTATAATATGCACAAAAATATATATATTTTTAGTGAAACAAAAATATTTATATATAAACATTACTTTTATAGGTATATATATATTAATTCAATTTAATAAGGTAAATAAAAAGGATAATTTTTTATTTTAAATTAAATGAATAATAAATATTTATTTATATATGGTTTATATATTTAAAAATACATTTTTATATGAATATATTTAAATATTTATTTGTATAATTGATTTATTATATGTAAATATAAGCAAATATGCATATATTAAATTATGAATAAAACTACAATATGAAATTTGATAAAATTTCAAAATCATAATATCTATATGAATGTAACTCCTAGGAATATATTTAGTCTCAATGGAAAAGGGACAATAATACACTCTTAAACAAAGCTAAAATCCCATCAAATGTTAAAAAATTAGGGTATCCTACTAAAAACTCAGTTTTGGAGGCCTTATGGGTCTTTTTAACCTCAAAAAATAATTCCCTCTCTCGATTAATATAAAATAGATCTCTTCAAAGGCTTTAATTTGATATGTGGTAAAGCCCAAATAGACACTTGAATCAAAATTTATGGTTGTTTGAAGTTTAGGTCATGTTTTCAAATTATCTTAGATTGTTCATTAATTTATTGAATTTTTATGTCATCAAATTGTTATTAAATGACCATTACTCGATAGTAATTAGAAAATTATTAATTAATATTAATTTTAATTTATTTTATAAGCCACTTTCACTAAATATCTTATATATTAAGTGTAAATGTACATTTAGTCTTCTATAAATCATATTTAATAAAATATATCATATTTATATCAATACAAATATATATATATATATATTAATATATTATTTTTAATGATATAATTTTTTTATGAAATATGCCTTTTATCAGTGCTAAAAAAATGCTGATAAAGGATGTATTTTATCAATGCTAAAACAAAAGCATTGATAAAGGTGGTCTTTATTAGTGTTTTTTATAGCACTGATAAAAGGTATCCTTTATCAGTGTTTTTTGTTAACTTTGATAAAAGCACCCTTTATCAGTGCTAGTTTAATACTAATAAAGCCCCCCTTTATCAGCGCTAGTAAAAAGTGCTGATAATGGGTAGCGCTTGATATTACATGATTTGTAGTAGTGATATTTATATGTATGTGTGTGTATGTGGATATATGTGTACATTTGAATGTTCGTGTATGTATGTATGCACTTGTGTGTGTTTTATGTGTATGTTTGTATTGTGTGCGTGTTTATATAGACGTGTGTGTGTGTGTGGATATATACATGTGTGTATATATATGTATGTGTATGCATGTGGACATACGTGCATGTGTGTGTGTGTGTATTTTATATAGAAAGTGTATGTATACATATGTATGTGAGTGTATGTGTATGTACGCGTATGTAATTATATGTATGTGTATGTGTATACATGTGTGTATGTGTATGTATATGTATATTCATATATGTGTATGTGTATGCATGTGTACATGTATGTCTATGCACATGTATGTGTGTATGTATATGTATGCAATCTATATGTCTATTTATTCATTTAATATTATTTATTCATTTTTTATATTTCTACATTTTTAATATTTCTCCATTTTTAATAATCTATGTAATTTTTTCATTTTTCATATTTATTCATTTTTAAAATTTATTTATTTAATATTTTTTAATATATTCAATTTTGATAGTTATTTATACATTTTTAAATATTTAATTAAATAATAATGTTTTTGATTATTATTTAAATTTCCAATGGTTAATAATTAATTATATTTTTATATATAATCAATATAATATATACATCAATAATTATCAATATTATTATTATTATTTATTTATACATTTTTATTCATTTTTATGTGTTTATAATTCAAGTAATTAATGTAATGAATTATTATTTTTTTATTTTTTTGTAATTTATTTAAATTTATTTATTCATTTTTAATATCCTTTCATTTAATATTATCAAATCATTTTTTATATTTATTAATTTTTAAAAATTTTGGAATTTGTTTTTAAATTTATACATATTTATTTACCATGTTTTAACATTTACAATATTTTTGTAATTTATATGATTAATATTTATTAATTTTTTTATAAAGTTTTATTATTTTTAATATGTTTTAAATTTATATAATTTATTTATTTAAATGCATTTTATTTTTAAAATTTTAACTTAAATAGTTAATATAATTCATTTTAATAATTTTATTATTTATATAATTAATATTGTCTACTTATTCATTTTTATGTGTAAGTAATTCATGTAATTAATGATACAAATTCACTTTTTTAAATATTTTTTTAATTTATTCAATTTTAATATCCTTTTATTTCATATTATCTATTAATTTTCTATATTTATTATTTTTTAATATTTTGTTTTTGAATTTATTAATTTTTTAATATTTATTTACTAAGTTTAATATTTTCAATATGTTTGTAATTTATATGATTAATATTTATTCATTTTTATTAATTAATTTTTAATATTTTTAAAATGTTTGAAAGTTATATAATTAATCCATTTAAATATATATTTTTATATTTTTATAATTTAAGTAGTTAATTTAATTCATTTTGATAATTTTTTTATTTATATAATTTATTTTATTTATTTATCCATTTTTATTCATTTTTATGTGCTTATTATTAATTTAATTAATATGATGAATTCACTTTTTAATTTTTCTCTAATTTATTACATTTTATTTATTATTTTTTAATATTCATTCATTTAATATTATTTTTTTTAAAAAAATCTATTCATTTTTTTAATATTTATTTACACATATTTATTTACTATGTTTTAATATTTTCAAAATGTTTGTAATTTATATGATAAATATTTATTTATTTTTTATTAAGTTTTAATATTTTTAATATGTTTGAAATTTATATAATTAATTAATTTAATTAATTTTTTTAATATTTTTTAATTAAAATAGTTAACGTAATTAATTTTTAATATTTTTTTATTTATATAATAATAATAATTTATTTATTTATTTTTATTTGTTTTTAATTTCTTTAATTAATGTTATGAATTCATTTTTTTTATATATTTTTTCATTTATTCAAATTTATTTATTCATTTTCAATATTCATTCATTCAATATTATTTTTTAATTTTTAATATTTTTAGAATTTATTCATTTTTCGATATGTATTTATAAATATTTATTTATTAAGTTTTAATAATTTCAATGTGTTTGTAATTTATAATATTAATCTATTTAAATGTATTTTTAATATTTTTATAATTTTAATAGTTAGTATAATTCATTTTTAATATTTTTTTTATTTCTGCAATTAATATTATTTATTTATTCATTTTTATTCATTTTATTTACATTTTTGTGAGTGCTAGATTATACACTGATAAAAGTGTAATTTATCAGCGCTAAAAATACTACTTTTTTCAATGCCTTTTTATCCCTCATAAATGTATTAATTTATCAGTACTAAAAAAAGTGTTATCAATAACTTTATTTATGAGTACATATTTTTTTAACACTGATAAAATGAGATTTGACCAACACTTTTCAATAAGCACTCATAAAACCCTTTACCCTTTTTAAAATGAACCCTAACATATTGTTTCTCTTCTTGCCACATTCAAGTTATCGCGGAACCAATCCTCTATAACAACTAAATTCATTTTTTGGACAAATTGAACTTTAAAACCATAGGTATGAAATTATGAACTTTTTTTTAAGGATTCTCAGTCGACCTTTCATGTGTTTTTCATATTTTTTTGAGTTTTTATTCCCACGTTCATCTGAATCAACATATTCATTTATTTTGGACAAATCGAACCTCTTAATCGAAAGTATGATATTCTAAACTTTTTTTAAGGATCCACAGTCAATCTTTCATGTGTGTTTCATGTTTTTTTTGAGTTTATCTTCCCATGTTCATTCGCAATGATTCTTCCTCTATGTGTTCGTTTGTAATGAACTTTTGTGCATTGTTCTTCCCATTTTTTGGATGAATTGACCCTTTTAGGGCGCTTGCCATTTTGGTTTAGGAATCATGCTTGATTTTCTCGATTTTTGGGTTATTCCTCTTTGTATATATAAATATAGACTACAGTTAGGGATTTCCTACAAAATAATTAAAAATTATTATCATTTAGTATTAATTTAAATTTTAACGAGGTTCAATGGATTGAAAATGGTTTTTATCAGGTAGGTAAGAAATAAATGTTCATAATGTTATAAATAAGTGTAGGCCTTATAAATATTAATTGATTCAAGATTATTCATTGGGTTATGGTTTGGATCAAACTAGTAACCATATTTTAAATGAGAATGATTGAAGAGTATGAATAATGGTTTTTTTTATAAAAACATGACATGAGTTATTATGTTTTCTTAGATAGAGATACATACATACATACATACATATATACATACATACATACATACATACATACATACATACATACATACATACATACATACATACATACATACATACATACATACATACATACATACATACATACATACATACATACATACATACATACATACATACATACATACATACATACATACATAAATACATACATACATACATACATACATACATACATACATACATACATACATACATACATACATACATACATACATACATACATACATACATACATACATACATACATACATACATACATACATACATACATACATACATACATATATACATATGAATGTGTGTTTCATTTATATATATATATAAGTGTAAAAGTATATATGTTTTTGTTTATGTGTGTTTGAGTATTTATATATCAATGTGTGTGTGTGTGTATATATTTAATTACATATTAATACTAGTTTTTATTATATATAAATAATTAAACTTCCATGAAAAAAAATCACATTATATCATCACATTGTGCATAAAGTTACCTACTCTACACTGCAAACAATCTGCACCTAAATGTGATACATAGTGTGAGCGGTATAACTCAAAATGTATGTTTTTAGTTTAAAAGGTACATTTTAGTTAAAAATGTTTGTCAATCACTGAAAACTGATCAAACACAATCATATGGTCTTGATACTTTAGGAAAAAAATTCATCATTCATTTGTGAAGTATAGTAATCAACCACACATCAATTTGATACATGGTGTGACTGGAAAGACTCAAAGTGTGTGTTTTTAGTTTAAAAATGATATTTTAGTTAAAAAAACATGCCCCTCAATGAAAACCAAGTAAACACACTTAGATTTTATTTTAGGAAAATGATTCATAAATCATTTATGATGTGTAAGAATAATCCACATGTCAATCTGACACACGGTGTGTCCAATATAATTCAAAGTGCATGCTTTTATTTAAAATTTACATTTTAGGTAAAAACACGCATCACATACTTAAAACCGAGGAAATTCACTTGTATTGACTTAATACTTTTGTATAATGATCTATAAATCATTTTTGAGGTTTAGAAATTAACCATACATTAATCCGACACACGATGTGTCCGGTGTGACTCAAAGTGTATATTTTCAGTTTAAAAGTGACATTTTATTAATGGATTGAATCATATTTATGTTTAATTTATTTATTTATAATGTTATTAATATAAGATTGTTTTTTATATAGGTACAATATTTTTATAATCTATAATGGTTTGTTCAGCAACTCGTAGCATGATCAGACTCTTTTGATAGGGGTCTAAAGACAACAAAACATTAATGTTTTTGAATTTGTTGTGTTTGTGATAAATTGTACATACCAATATAATTGTATATATCAAATTTTGAAATATTTTTAAGCATTGAAAATTTTTGTTGTTGTTGTATTATGATATAAATTTAATTGAAATTAAATTATATATTTGGTGTTGCAATGTACTATAAATTTCACCAGCACTCTAGTGCAACATGATGTTTATCAGCACTATTTCAAGTATTGATAAAAGTTCCATTTATCAATACTATTTATTCATTTTTATGTGTTTCTAATTTATGTAATTAATGTTATGAATTCACTTTTTTAATATTTTTTTTAATTTATTCAAAAATATTATTCATTTTTAATATTCATTCATTCATTCAATATTATTTATTAGTTTTTTAATAGTTTTTCAATTTATTCATTTTTTAATATTTATTTATACATATTTATTAATTAAGTTTTAATATTTTCAATATTTTTGTAATTTATATTAGTAAACTATTTAAATGATTTTTTTAAATATTTTTGTAATTTAAATAGTTATTATAAATAGTTTTTTATATTTTTTTTATTTGGGTAATTAATATTATTTATTTATTCATTTTTATTCATTTTTTTACATTTTTTTGTGCTAGATTAAGCATTAATAAAAATGTATTTTATAACCACTAAGAAATACTAATTTTTTTCATCTCATTTTCAATGATGATAAATGTATTAATTTATCAGTGATAAAGAATAATTGATGGGAGATTTATTTATGAGTGATTATATTTTTAGCACTAATAAAATGAGATTTTATTAGAACTTTTCAGTAAGCACTGATAAAACCCTTCTCCCTTTTCAAGATGAACCATAAAATATCACCTCTCCTTCTTCTGCATTCAAGTTCTAGAGGAACCTATCCTTTGTAGTAGTCGAAGTCATTTTTTGGACAAATTGAACTTCAAAACCACAAGTATGAAATTATAAACTTGTTTTTAAAGATTCTTAGTCAATATTTCATGTTTTATTCATGATTTTTTTTATTTTTTCATCCTGCATTTATCTGAAGTAACTGAACTCATTTATTTTGGATAAATCAAACCTCTTAACCAAAAGTATGATATTTTGAACTTGTTTTTAAGGATTTATAGTCAATATTTAATGTGTTTTTTATGATTTTTATGAGTTTATCTTCCACTGTTTGTCCTCAACGGTTCTTCAACAATGTGTTCATTTGTAAACATTTTTGTGCACTGTTATTCCCATTTTTTTGTACAAATCGACCCTTTTAAGGTTCTTTCTACTTTGCTCCACCAATCCTACTTTATTTTCTAAATTTTTGAGTTTTTATTCCTCTTTATTATTTTATATTAATTGAAAATTTAAATGGGGTTCATTAGAATCAAAAAAGATTATCAATTAGGTGGAGAATTAATAGATTGGTTAATTTTTAGATAATAAATTAATGTTCGTAATGTTATAAACATGTGAAGTCCTTATAAATATTAATGAATTCAATATTATTCATTGGGTTATGGTTTTATTCAAACTAGTAACTATATTTGAAATGATAATAGTCGAAGAGTATGATTAATGGTTTATTATAAAAACATGACATTATATACTATGTTTTATAAATAGAGATACATACATACATACATACATACATATATAAATGTTTGTTTCATTTGTTTTTATATGTATAAGTATAAAGTATATATATTTTTTATTCATGTTTGAGTATTTATATATCTATGTGTGTGTGTGTGTGTGTATTTATATATTAATATTAGTTTATATTATATTTAAATTCTTAAACTTTCATGAAAAAACCATCACATTATATCATCACATTTTGCATAAAGTTACCTACTCTACACTAGGAAAACAATCTACACATAAATATGATACATGATGTGAGTGGTATGACTCAAAATGTTAGTTTTTAGTTTAAAAGCAACATTTTAGTTAAAAACACATGTTACTAATTGAAAACCAAGAAAATACTATCATATGGTCTTGAAACTTTAGGATAATGATTCATAAGTCATTTGTGATGTGTAGGAATCATCCACATGTCAATCTAATACACATTGTGACCTTTATGACTCAAAGTGCGTTTTTTGAGTTTAAAAATGACATTTTAGTTAAAAAAAGGTTTTATTCATTAAAAACCAAGAAATTCACTTGGATTTTCTTGATATTTTAGGGAAACAATACATAAATCATTTGTGATGTGTAATAATTAAATGCACATTAATCTAACACATAGTGTGACCGATATAACTCAAAGTTCATGTTTTTATTTGAAATTGATATTTTCGTTCAAAATATGTGACACATACTCAAAACCAAGAAAATGAACTCATATTTTTTGATACTTTAGGAAAATTATCCATAAATTATTTGTGATGTGTAAGAATCAATCATACATTAATCCAGCACCCGGTGTGCCCAGTGTGGATCAAAGTGTATATTCTCAGTTTAAAAGTGAAATTTTATTAATAGATTGCATCATATTTCTATTTATTTTATTTATTAATAATGTTATTAAAATAATAATAATTTTTTTATACAGGAAAACTATTTTTTTATTTATAGTGGTTTGTTCAACAACTGGTATTATGATCAATCTCTTTTGAGAGGAGTCTAGAGAGAGCAGAACATTAATGTTTTTAAATTTGTTGATGTTTGTGATAAATTGTACATACCAATGTTATAGTATATATCAATGTTTTAAATGTTTTTAAGAATTGAAAATTGTTTTTTATTGTATTGTTATGTAAATTTAATTGAAATTAAATTATATATTTGGTGCTATAGTGTGTTGTAAATTTCATCGGCACACTGGCGCAACATGACTTTTACCAGTGCTATTTACAGTGTTGATAAAAGTTCAATTTATCAATATTATTTATTCATTTTCATTCATTTTTATTCATTTTTTATGTGTTTGGTCCATGTATAGGTCTTCAGGCTGTTGGCCTTCGGGCCATGTTGTGATGGGTTTGCAGGCTACTGGGCCTTCGGGTCATGTAAGGGTTACCTATAAACCCAGTTAAAAAGTTGGATTTAATTCCTAATAAAATGGGCCTCTACCCCAGCCTATTAAAAAAATATTATTTATTTTTTCATTTTTATTCATTTTTTTACATTTTTATTAGTGTTGGATTAAGCGTCGATAAAATTTTATTTTATAAGTACTAAGAAATGCTACTCTTATTAGTGCTTTTTTAGCACTGATAAATGTATTAATTTATTAATGCTAAAAAATATCTGATGGGAGATTTATTTACATGTGAATTTATTTTTAGAAATTATAAAATCATCTTTTATCAGTGATTTTCAATAAGCACTGATAAAACCCTGCACCCTTTTTTAAATGAACCCTAACATATTGCTTCTCCTTCCCTCACATTTCAGCTCTAGAAAAATCGATCCTCTATAGAAGTCGAAGTCATTTTTTAGAAAAATTGAAATTCAAAACCATATGTATGAAATTAAAAACTTGTTTTTATGGATTCTCAGTCAATATTTCATGTGTTTTCATGATTTTTTTGATTTTTTATTCGTCTGTTTGTATGAAGCAACCAAACACATTTATTTTGGACAAATAGAACCTCTTAAATGAATGTATGATATTCCAAATTTTTTTAAAGATTAAAAGTTGATATTTCATGTTTTTGTCATGATTTTTTTTGATTTTACCTTCCGTTGTTCATCCTTAATGATTCTTCCTCTACATGTTCATTTGTAATCATTTATGTGCATTGTTATTCCTAGTTTTTTTGGAAGAATCAACCCTTTTAGGGTGATTTTCATTTTGGTTTTCCAATCTTGCTTGTTTTTTCCAATTATTGGGTTATTATTCCTCTTTGTATATATAAAAATCGATTATAGATTGGTATTTCCTAAAAAATAATTAAATTTATTTGTTATTTGATATTAATTGAAAATTTAAATGGGGTTTAGTGGAATGAACATGGTTTTAATTGATTAAGAAATAAATCGATATCTTGGTTTATTTTTCAATAAGAAATCAATATTTTTAATGTTCTAAATAAGTTTAGTACTTATAATTATTAATGAATTCAAGATTATTCATTGGGTTGTGGTTTGGGTCAAACTAGTAACTATATTTGAAATGAGAATGATCAAAGAGTATGATTAATGTTTTTTTATAAAAACATGACATTAGATATTATGTTTTCTTAGATAGACACACACACACACACACAGATATATATATATATATATATGTGTGTGTTTCATTTTTTTATATGTATAATTATAATAATATATATGTTTTTTCTTATGTGTGTTTGAGTATTTATATATCTATGTGTGTGTGTGTGTATTAATAGTACTTTATATTATATTTAAATTCTTAAAATTACATGAATAAAACCATTACATTATATCATCGCATTGAGCATTAAGTTAACTATGCTACACTAGAAAAACTATCTGCACCTAAATTCGATACAAGATGTGAGCGATATGACTTGAAATGTGTGTTTTCAGTTTAAAAGTGACATTTTATTTAAAAATGTGTGTCACTCACTAAAAACTAAAAAAATACACTCATATAGTCTTGATACTTAAGAAAAATGATTTATAAGTTATTTGTGGCATGAAAGAATCATCCACACATCAATTTGATAAATGTTGTGATAAATATGACTCAAAGTACATGTTTTCGATTTTAAAAATTACATTTTATCTAAAAAATGTGTCCATCATTGAAAACCAATAAAACACACTCATATTTTTTTTGATATTTTAATAAAATGAACCATAAATCATTAATGATTTGTAAGAATCATATTCAAATCAATCTAACACATGTTTTGGCTGATATAACTCAATGTTCATGTTTTTAATTAAAAATTCACATTTTATTTCAAAACACACGTCACCTACTCAAAACGAAGTTAATGCAATCATATTGTCTTGATACTTTAGAATAATGATATATAAATCATTTTTAATGTATAGGAATCAACCATACATTAATTCAACTTACGGTGTTCCTAATGTGATTCAAAGTGTATATTTTCAGTTTAAAAGTGACATTTTATTAATGGATTATATCATATTTATGTTTAATTTATTTCTTTATAATGTTATTAACATAAGATTTTTTTATACAAGTACACTATTTTGTTTGAGTTGTGGTGGTTTGTTTAGTAACTAGTATCATGCCCAAAATCTTTTGAGAGGGGTCTAAAGACAATAAAACATTAATTATTTTGAATTTTTTGACATTTGTGATAAATTTTACATGCCAATGTAATTGTATATTTCAATGTTTGAAGCGTTTGTAAGCATTGAACATTGTTTTTTTTCTATTGTGATGTAAATTTAAATGAAATTAAATTATATATTTGGTGTTGTAGTGTGCTGTAAATTTCATCAAGACACTTGAGAAACGTGATGTTTATCAACACCATTTACACCACTGATAAAATTTCCTTTATCAATATTATTTATTCATTTATATTCATTTTCATGTGTCTGCAATTTATGTAATTAATGTTATGAATTCACTTTTTTAATATTTTTGTAATTTATTCAAATTTATTTATTCATTTTTAATATTCATTCATTCAATATTATTTATTAATTTTTAATATTTTCAAAATTTATACATTTTTAAAAATTTATTTATACAGATTTATTTATTAAGTTTTAATATTTTCAATATGTTTTTAATTTATATTATCAATCTTTTTAAATTATTTTTTTAAATATTTTTGTAATTTAAATAGTTAGTATAGTTCATTTTTAATATTTTTTTTATTTCTGTAATTAATATTATTTATTTATTATTATTTATTCATTTTTTACATTTTTTTCAGTGTTAGATTAAGCGATGATAAAAATTTATTTTATAAGCACAAAGAAATACTACTTTTGACAGTGTTTTATTGTACTAACAAATGTATTAATTTATCAGTGATAAAAAAGTGCTGACATGAGCTTTATTTATGTGTGCTTAAATTTTTAGCACGGATAAAATGAGCTTTTATCATCCCTTTTTAGAAAGTGATAATAAAACCCTTCATCCTTTTTAAAATGAACCCTAACAGATAACTTATCCTTCCACCACTTTCAGGCTCTAGCGGAACCGATCCTCTATAGTAATCGAAGTCATTTTGTTTGGACAAATTGAACATCAAAATCGTTGGTATGAAATTATGAACTTGTTTTTAAGGTTTCTTAGTTGATCTTTCATGTGTTTTTCATGATTTTTTTGAGCTTTTCTTCCCCTATTTGTAAGAAGCGACCAAACTCATTTATTTTAGACAAATCGAATGTCTTAAAAAAATCATGATATTCCAAACTTGTTTTTAAGGATTCACATTCAATATTTCATGTGTCTTTCATTATTATTTTTTATTTTATCTTACCCCAATCATCTATAAAAATTCTTCTTCTATGAGTTCATTTGTAATCAGTTCTATGTGTTGCTCTCCCATTTTTTTTGGATGAATCGACCCTTTTAGGGTGCTTGTCATTTTGGTTCTCCAATCTTACATGATTTTCCCAAATTTTGGGTTGTTATTCCTCTTTGTATATATAAATATAGACTATAGTTATGGATTAAATAAAAAATAAATTTTTATTTGATATTAATTGAAAATTTAATTGGGGTTCAGAAGAATGAAAATGGTTTTTATTATTTAGGTGGGGAATTAATATCTTGGTTAATTTTTATCTAATAAAACAATGTTTGTAATGTAATAAATATGTATTTCCCTTATAAATATCAATGGATTCAATATTATTCATTGGGTTATGGTTTGGGTCAAACTAGTAACTATATTTGAAATGAGAATAATCTAAGAGTATGATTAATAGTTTTTATAAAAATACAACATTAAATATTATGTTTTATTAGATAAAGATTCATAAATATATATATATATATATATATATATAAATTTGTGTTTAATTTTTTTATATATAAGTAAAAATTATATATGTTTTTGTTTAGGTGTGTTTGAGTATTTATATATCTATGTTTGTATATGTTTGTGTGTGTATATTTATATAATAATATTAGTTTATATTATATTTAAATCATTAAAATTACATGTAAAAAACCATCACATTATATCATCACATTGTGCATGAAGTTACTTACTCCACACTAGGAAAACAATACGAACCTAAATTTGATGCACGATGTGAGAAGTATGACTCAAAATGTGTGTTTTGATTTAAAAAGTGACATTTTAGTTAAAAACATGTGTCACTCACTAAAAACTGATCAAACACACTTTTATGGTCTTGATATTTAGGGAAATGATTCATAAGTCATTTTTGACATGTAAGAATTAACAACATGTAAATTTGATACACAGTGTGACTAGTATGAATCAAAGTGCATGTTTTCAATTTAAAAATGACGTTTTAGTTAAAAGCACATGTCACTAACTTAATCCTAAGAAAATACAATCGTATTGTATTGATATTTTAGTAAAATGATCCATAAATAATTTTTGATATGTAAGATTCATCTCAATGTAAATTTGACACACGGTGTGGCCGATATAATTCATAGTGATTTTTTTTATTTAAAATTGAAATTTTAGTTAAAAGCATGCATCATATACTCAAAACCAAGAAAATGTTATTGGATAATCTTGAAACTTTTGGAAAATGATCCAAAAATCATTTGTGACATGTAGAAATAAACTATACATTAGTCAAACATATGGTGTGCCCATTATTACATGAAGAATATGTTTTTACTTAAAAAGTGAAATTTTATTAACGGATTGTATCATATTTATGTTTAATTAATTTATTTAAAATTTTATTAACATAATATTTTTTTTATAAGTACAAATTTTTTTTGAGCTATGGTGGTTTGTTCGGCAACTAATAGATTGATCAGGCTCTTTTGGGAGGGGTCCAAAGACAATGGAACATTAATGCCTTTGAATTTGTTCATGTTTGTGGTAAATTATACATACCAATGTAATTGTATATATCAATGTTTTTAATATTTGTAAGCATTGAACATTGTTTTTTTATTATATTGTGATTTAAATTTAATTGAAATTGAATTATATATTTGGTGCTGCAGTGTGCTATAAATTTCACCACCACACCAATGCAACATGGAATTTATCAGCGTTATTTATAATGTTTATAAAATTTCCCCTTATCAATATTATTTATTCATTTTATTCATTTTTATATATTTTTAATTTATGTAATTAATGTTATGAATTCACTTTTTTAATATATTTTTTAATTTATTCAAAAAAATTATTCATTTTTAATATTCATTCTTCAATATTTTTTTATTAATTTTTAATATTTTTTTAATTTATTCATTTTTAATATTTATATATACTTATTTATTTATTAACTTTTAATATTTTCAATATGTTTTTAATTTATATTACTAATCTATTTAAATACATTTTTAAATATTTTTTGTAATTTAAATTGTCAATATAATTCATTTTTAATAATTTTGTTATTTATATAATTAATATAATTTATTAATTCATTTTTATTCATTTTTTTACATTTTTTTCAGTGTTAGATTAAGAATTGATAAAAGTGTATTTTATGATAACTAATAAATAATACTTTTTTCAATGTTTTTTTAGCGTTGATAAATGTATTAATTTATCAATACTAAAAAAGCACTCCCATGAGATTTATTTACGAGTGCTTATATTTTTAACACTGATAAAACCCTTCTCCCTTTTTAAAATGAACCCTATAATATTGATTCTCCTTCCTCCACATTCAATATCTAGTGGAACTGATCCTCTACAGTATCCAAAGTTATTTTTTTTGGACAAATTGAACTTCAAAATTGTATGTATGAAATTAAAAACTTGTTTTAAGGATTCTTTCATGACCTGATCCACCAGGACTCTACTTACTAATGGTAAGACGAGTGTGACACCCCAAGACCGCCTATAATAGGTTAGGGGATGGTGAAAAGTATCGAGTAGGAATACCACACACATGAGAGGCCTTAGACTAAGTATTTATACACACATACACATCTCCAAATACCCATAAAACATTGAAAGGTAAAATACAACTAATAACAATTCATGCATACATCTAAATCCCACAATCATAGTATGAAAAAAGTATTGTAAAGCATAAAAGGACAAATACAAGACCACCAAAACTATAAAGGAAGTACAATGAACTAGAAGTAGGGGACAATGGTCAAATACAACACCTGGTATGAACTGTGGTCCATATAGATCGATTAAGCTTTGTTTTCACCTGGTCCTCCAAGGAACCTATCAAATGACCTATCATCTATACAATACATGACATGTGCAAGAGGAGCCCATGTAGGGGTGAGTATAACAATACCCAATAGGACACTCCAAAATCACCAAATATAAAGCATCAAGGGAGTAGTTATATATCATCACATTGGAATTTTGATCAATATATGAGACATAACAATAATAACAAACATATATAATCATGATAGACACTAAGTCTCAGTGTAAGATCACAACCACACTACCATCTTGGGATTTTGTTCGATATTTCAAAGCAACTCTCATTCAGGAGAACTCACTCCATGAGTAAAATAACGCTGATGGCACTTATCCATGAGGTCATGATTTTCAGTATCTCCATGGACAAGTATATGTCATTATTATAATAGATCAATACACATATAAGGGATCACACCTAGGTATTGTTGGGGACACCAAAAACCCTACTGGAATAACTTGCTAAATAGGGGATCAACTCCCATGTATGTTCATAAAGATGATTCCTAGAACCCCACCTAGGGAATAATATATGAGATAGGATACCATGATAGGCCTCATAGATTAATTCTTGAAACTCAATCTAAGACTAATACTTTAGAGAGGATCACAATCCTATGCTCAAGATGTAATGACACATTGTACCCTCATGAAGATGGATCTAGGAAACATACCCCGAGGAAACTAGTCCAAACTGAAGAGAAAAAGGGCCTCAAACCACCCTAGAGAAAGTATACTATGTGTAATGGGAGTATAAAACATGTATTTTATGCCCTGGGTCTGTCAGTGTGCTTCAACCTATGCCCGTGTACTTCAGATTGTGCCCATGTATGTTGGTCATGCCCATATACCTGATCATGTACGAATACCAAGTTGTGCCTATCTACTTTGGTCATGTCTATGTAAATGGACATTTCCATGCCTGTTTACCCCTAGGGTACATGCTAAGACACCAACCATGGGTTACACGTCATGTGACATGTGCCACATGACATGTAATATTTTATTTCACGCGTAAACCCTGGCACTGCAGGAGGGGACCACATGGCATGTGTTTTTTCAACTACACGCCATGCCATTGGTAATTTTATAGAACCAAAAGGCTATTCATGCGTCTGCTCATTCCGCTACCACCTTTATTTACACCACCAATCTCGCCCATTATTTTCGGATCTAGGTTGATCGAGGATCGTTGTCATCAGTTACTTTAATTTGGCCATCCAAACTACTCGGGAATCGATCTCATATAATTGAATTGTTTCCATAAGTCAAACCACAAATGAAGAACACTGATCTGATCCCTATCCAATATCATTTCCATAAAACCTTGATCTCATCGATGATCTCAAACCCTAATAGGTGATATCGATCTATTGTATCAAAGAACAGTTGCACAATGATTAATTATTTGGTATTTTTCAAACCACCGAACAAATGGAATGTCAGTGATGAATGCACAAAGAATGGGGGAAGAAATGTACAAAAATGAATCATGAGAAAAAAACCTTGACCATTATTTGGATTGGCCTCAATCTGTTTTCGTTAGAGAAACAAACAAAAAAAAATTTATCAAATGATATCAAATTTCTATTCTTGGAAGATAAAATACAACCCACAAATCATCTGACAATCCACAAATCAAAATTTTAGAAGAATTGATTTACATTCTATGTAATATAATTAATATTATGATAAAATATACAAAAAAAAATCCTTACTCAAATTTGTATTGATATTTTATGAAGAATTATTCTGAGCTATTTTCATTGATGAGATCTACAAGCTTCGTTGGCACACCAATTTCCAAAGTACAATCCATTATCAGTCATCTAAGAATCCTCATCCAATAAACATATCTCGATCCATAGGGTTATGTGGATTACCCTAGATATTTTCCATAATGGGGTTTTTATATAGGAAGGATTAGGTCATAGAGATATAATGATTAATTAATTAATTAATTAATTTATTAAATTACTAATTCTCCCATGACTATATTTTTATGAAACACTTGATGCCAAAAAAGGTTATCTCACATATAGGGTAAAACTTAGATTCAATATTTAATATTATTCTTATATTTATGATATGAGACCCCATTATAGATTTATTCCATTATTTTAGAAAAACTACATGTGCATGATATAATATATTTAATATTTTTATTATATCAACAATGAGGATAACCGAGCCTCAAAATCTCACATTGTCTCCACATTTGGCTCTGAAAATATCCCTTAATATATTTCAAAGTCACACAAGAAAAAAATAGGGACATTACACTCTTTACACTATATGGATTTTCATCCCAAAAATAAAAAATCATACTAAAAAATATGAGAGTATTGTGATCACATCTAGTTCTCCCACTCCCAAGTTCTCTCTTGAAGATTATCGTGCTACTACAGGACATGAACCAAGGGAAATCTGAAAAGGTAGCTTCATCCTTAATGTCCATATTTCCCCAATTGATAACATGCATCGGGTCGTGCACATACCTCCTCAACCGTGACACCTAGAAGACATCATGTACTTTGTATAACTTTAGAATAAAGGCTAAGTGGTATTCTACCTCACTATCCAAATCTCTACAATCCACTTCAAGGTGAGACTTTCAGAAACACATGGTCTTACTCCTAGAACTATAAAGGCCTCCATAATTGGTTTTAATAATACTTATAACACCTCTTTATAGTCTTAATATACTTTTGGATGATCTACACCTTCTCTATCTTCACTCACACTAACTCTAGGCCCATGAGTGAAAACTTTCTTGGGTCAATCCAACACAATGGTGACCTACAAGGTCTCCCATACGAGGACTCAAATGGATTCATACTGATGGTAGAATGGTAGTTTTTTTATGAAAACTCTACAAAGATTAGGTGATCCTCTCAAATATGGCCAAGTTCAACATGCAAGCTTGAATCATTTCCTATAGAACCTGAATGGTCTGATTAGTCTGGTCATCTGTCTAGGGGTGAAATGTCATGCTCAAACATAACTAGGTCCTAAAGGCCTCCTATAATCATCTCTATAATCATGATGTGAAAGAATAATCATGGTTTGAAAATATCATTGCTGTAACTCCATGAATCTCGACTATCTCCTTTTTTGTAAAGGTGTCTCAATCTCTCAACTAAACTCTACTCTTGAATCGCTAGGAAGTGAGATGACTTGATGATTCGGTCTATGATCACCCAGATATCATCGAATCCTCTATAATATCATGGGATCCCCACCATTAAAACTATAGAGATACCAACCCACTTCCACTATTGGACCTTAAGGGGTTGATCGAATCCCACTGGAACCTGGTTCTCTACCTTACCTGGTGAAAAGCAACGCTTTGAGAGAAAAAATTTATTGTACAATTATTCATCCTTGGACAGTGGAACTAACATTGAAGGTCATGGTACATCATCTCCACAACTAGATATACTACTAATGGGTATGTATTAAACTCCCTCAAAAAATCCTATCACAACTCCACTTGCACCATCATCCAACTTTTTAAAAGGTTGACATGATCCCCACCCTCAAAAAATCCATTATGAGAACATTCAGTGCATATTTAAATACACAAGGTCTCATAGTTGGTATCTCAAATATGATCCTTCCTAAAATTTTATAGGATATGAGGTGTAACAACCATATATTGGAGATAAGATTCACCATCCTTATCAATTATGAAAAACTACAATGAGGCTGACTACTCTAATTCCTCACTCAATAACTACAAACAATATCTATTACTAATAGAATCTACCACCACATTTCCCTTCATGAGAGTATAGACTATATCAAAGTCATAATCCTAGAGGAAATATCTAAATTTAATCTATATCAAGTTGTGATCATTTTTCAATAATATTTACTTGAGACTTTTATGGTTAGAATAGATGATAAATCGCTTACCCATAAGATAATGTCGGCACATTTTCAGGGCGAAGACCATCTCTGCAAAATCCATATCGTGGTTCATGACATTCTGATCATGTGGTATCATATTTCGAGACATATAAGTTATCACCACCTGCCTATACATTAGGACACATCCAATCCCAATCCTTGCAGCATCACACAACACTACATACTCAACACACTCCTCTAGAAGTCTCAAGATAAGGGTTCTCATCAATCTCTACTACAACTTATGAAAATCCTTCTAGCACCTCTTCATCCACATGAAAGGATGATATTTTAAGTCAAAGTAGTAGAGGGTTCCAAAATCCCATTGAAATTAGATACGAATCTATGATAGTAGCTTTAAAACCCAAGGAAATTTTTACCTTAGTCACTCTCTTGTGTGGATCCCAAGGTAGAACAATCTCAACCTTCGTTAGGTCCATTGCAACTCCCTATTCTGAGTCTACATGTACCGGGAAGTAGAAATCTTGAATCAAGAACTGACACTCAGAGAAATTTTTATATAGTTAGTGCCAAAGATTACATCCAGGACTATCCTTAAGTGTCTTGTTCAATTCTCCATGGATGCTGAGTACACTAGGACATCATCGATGAAGACCACCATAAACCAATATAAAAAAGGATAAAATAACCAATTCATGAGTCCCATGAAAACTATTAGATAATTATTCATTAAAAGGGGTATAAAAAAGTACTCATAATGACCGTAGTGAAATTGAAATGTCATCTTTGATATGTCCACATCTCGCACTTGGAGTTGGTGATAACCTTATTTGAGGCCAATCTTCAAGAACCATATCACCCCCTTCAGTTGGTCGAAGAGGTCATCGATAATTGGTAGTGGATAATTATTCTTCATAGTCACCTATTTTATGAATTTATAATCCACACACAACCTCAAACTCTCATCCACATTCTTTGCGAATAAAATTGGGGCTGATCAGGGTGACACACTGGGACTCATAAATTCCTTCATCTACAACTCCTCCAAATTCACCTTCATCTCATGAATCTATGCGAGATCCATCTGATATGTTGGTATAGATATTAGGGAAATACTAAGGTGTAAGTCTATATATAATTCTATATCTTTATGGAGAGGCATGTCTGACATGTCCTTAGTAAATACATCCTCGTACTCTGACACCAATGCATGAATCTAAAATCACATAGCATCTACCAATCCAAGGGTAATACTATCAAACCAGTGAGTAATTATTTGTATCCTACTATGTATGATCCCATCATACACTTCTTATGTTTCCTTCTCACTGATGAAGTAAAATATCATCCTATCTACACAGACACACTGCATCCTCTGACTGAAATAGTTAATCTATGCATGAACTGTGTACAGCCATTCCAAGCCTAGTATGACATCATAAGGCCTCATTTATACCATAAAGAGATCCCAAAGGAAGCCCTATACTCCAAAAATAAATTAACTCTATTACTAAAAGTGTGTGATTATTTAATCCCCTCTAGTAGAAGTTCCAAATGAAAGGTTTGAACCAAACACTCAACTGGAATCTCTAGGTCTCAAACTAGGGATGTAACAAGGAAGATTGGATCATACCTATGTCTATGAGTATATAAACTAAAGTAGAAAATAAAAATATAATATCTCTAATCATCCCTAGAGACTCTAGGTTATAGGACTCTATTTCTTAAAGTGTTCCTCATCCCTAAACACCAACTCCCTAAGCCAGGTGGGGACCACCTGAGGGTGGTGATGGAACCAGGTCAAACCGTCTTCCACCTCCAACTACTCTTACTTATCAACTTAAACATTTACCTCCATAAAAACCTCCCTGTTCTAGCTTCCATATCTGATTGGGTGGTCCATCTACCATCTCTATGTCAACCGCATGATAGGTTTGACAATCTCGTGGAAGATTTCCTCGACTATCGTAAGAGTAGCACCACCTATCTCTAGGATGACTAGATTTGTCCTGAGATCCCTAAACTAAAAACTATCTCTCCTAGACTCTAGAATCTCCTCACACATTTTAATCCTTGTGTATTATATCCGCTGCCAATTTTTGAGGTCACATCTCCTGCATTCCTATTACCAACACCAACTATTGGCATCTGCTCAGCCAGAAAGCTCTCTACTACTAAAGCATGCTCCAACACCCCATTATAGGTAGGAATAAATAGTGGTATCACACTAGCCCAAATATCTCTGCATAGGCCCCGATAAAACTTCCATTACATAAAGAAAAAATCATGAACCTTATTTATATAGTATTGTGAGATGTTAGTGAACCTTAATGAATACTCATCCACATTCATGCTACTCTACTAAAGCTGCAGAAGCTCCTGAATGTTCAATTAACATAACATAGTTAGAGAGAAATACTATATGAAAATATGATAAAACTATTTTGAAGAAAGAGTAATCTCATTATATGATAGAGTCACCAGGCCCCACCATCACCCTATTGATCCATGAATATGGCTTGTTTCTAGGACCACCATATGGTCTAGTGGTGTCCTAACAAGGTGAAAAACTCATGTAATTACCTCAAGAAAGTACTCTTATAATTGGGGGTATGCATCATCCTGAAACATGAGGTTTCACTACCTCTAAAACTCATGAAGTTCACTCATCCTGCACACCTCATCCACTAGTACTGTTAGTGAAACATGCCACTCATCAAGTGGTGGAAAGACTGGAAAACTACTCAAAGGTTCCACCTCCAGAGAAAGTCCCTATATCAAAGCCTTGTTATTGGTTGGATCATCCTTATGATCTTACTATGTAATCCTACCTGAAAATCAACATTAAAGCATCTTGAAATAGACAAGATGTACAACAATTAAGAGTATATCTAGGTATTTGACTGAAGAAGGACATGGAAACTACAACTCGATCCTATATGATTCATGTACCAAGGTTTTTCCTACAACATGTTCATACATATGCCAATAAAATAGGTAGGTTACCAGATTCTTGGTGAATGGATGTGTCGACCACCGCACCGACACTAGATTCTCTGGTCCAATATATGAACTCAAAACACTTTAACATTATTGACCTAGTTCCAAAACCAACCATATATCTAGACAATATCCAAACTCTGGTCCTAGGATAAAACTCTTCTAATATATCTTTGTCATGAACTAAACCACTGAGTCATTCCTAGCTAGTGGTAAGATGAGTGTGACACCCCAATCCCATCTTCAATAGGCCAAGGGATGACAAAAAGCATTGAGTAGGCATATCGTACACATGGGATGCCTTATCCTAAGTACCTATACACACACATATATCTACAAATACCAATAAAATGTTGAAAGTTAAAATAAATATGATACTAATGCATGCACACATATAACTAACAAAATTAGAGTATAAAAAAATTACTAGAAAGCATAAAGGGATAAATATAAACCCAAAAAAACTGTAAAGGAAGTCTAACCTGCTAGAAGGAGGGGAATACAGTCAAATGAAACACCTAGTTTAAACCATGGTCTTTCTAGATCAACTAATATCTATCTAATACTGGTCCACTGAGGGTCCATTCAAACTTCCTATTGTCTGTATAATACATGACATGTGCATCCATATCCCATGCAAGGGTGAGTATAACAATACCTAGTAGGACACCCTGAAATCACAAAATACAAAGCATCAAGGGAGTGGTCATCTCATCATCACAAATTAATGTTGATATTTATATGATAAATAACAATAATAACATCCATATATACACATGATAGACACTAAGTCTTTGGTTAAGGTCACAACCACACTGCCAACCTAGGATTCTCCTCAACATTTCAAAATAACACCCATCTAGGAGAACTCACTCCGCAAGTCAAATAATGATTATGGTGATCATTTGAGAGGTCATTCTCATTGGTCTCACCATGAATAAGTGTGCATTGGAAATTTTAAGAGATTGAAACACAAACAGGGGATCACACCTATGGCTTATGGGGGAACCAAAAACCCTACTGGAATAACCCACTAAGTAGGGGATCGATAATTGAGTATGTTGGTCACTCTGATTCCTAGAACCCTACCTAGGGAATAATATACAACAGAGGATCTCATGTCATGCCTCATAAATGGATTATTAAAATTCTATTTGATAATAATACCTTATAGGGTATCATAATCCTATGCTCAGGATTTAATGCCACATTTTACCCCCATGGGGATGGACTGAGGGAATGTACCCTAAGGAAAATAGTCAACACTAAAGAGAATAAGGGCCTTAAAATACCCTGGAGAAAGTACATGGAATGTACTGGGAGTACACAAAATGTATTTCCTACCTTAGGTATTCCCATATGAATTCCCATGTACTTCTGGTCGTGCCTGTGTATGTAGGTTGTGCCCATGTACCTAGTAGTGTTAGGGTACTAGGGCATGCCCATGTACTTTGGATGTACTCAGGTACCTGTTTGTGTCCATTCCTGTGTAACCCTAGGGTACATAATAATCCTCCATCCATGGGTTTCATAGTGTGTGACACATGTCACATGGTGTGTAATATTTTATTTCATGCAAAAACCATAGCACCGTAGGAGGGGACCACATGGCGTGTGTTCTTCGAACTACATACCGTGTATTCAAGAATTTTCTAGAACGAGTAGGTTCTTCACATGTCTTCTCACTTCACTTTAACCTTGATTTACACTACTAATATCACCCATTATTTTCATATTTGGGATGACCGAGCATTGATGTCCCATGTGGAAGAACATTTTCCATCTAAACCGCTTGGGAATTAATCTTGTCACATCGCACCATCACTGCATGTAAGATCCTGACCGTTTTTGGAGTTCTCTAGGGCTTGTTTATAGGTAATATTTTCCTTATGTTGATTAATTTTCAATTATTTTTTACCTAAGGGTGTGTTTGGGTGGAAATTTTGACAAAAATGGAAGAAATAAGGTTGTGCATGTTTGGCACATGGGTTTTCCCTAACCGTATGACCCAACCTAGCAAACCATGCAAAACTGAACAATGGGAAATTGCATGGTTAGAACATGGTTTTTCAAACTGCAAACCCTCTTTGGAGTAACCATTCAACCCTATAAAATAGGAACATGGTTTAGGTTCACGATTATGGTAAACCGTACACCCTTTCCTAGAAAACCGTGTGTGGGAATTACATTAACCCAAAATTTTGTTTTAAAATTTGCTGAACCCCATAAACTCACCCAAATCAACCCCTATTTGACCCTTGATGTTATTTAAAGATTTTATATCCTCACAGATGAATTATAATCCTTAATGGTCTCTTTTATTCATGATTAGAATCCTAGATTTAAGATCTTCACCCCTCCCAGTAAGAGAATCCTATCCCACTTGGTTTCCTATTCTTTCTTCCGTCCTTATCCTATTCTTTTGGTGGTTGTTCTTACTATTTTGGGATAAATATAGATCTAGTATTGTGGATATAGATCTAGGATTATTGATCTATATCTAGATTAGATATATATTTAGTTATTTGATCTTGATTTAGGTTTTAGATCCAGATCTCGTTCTACGTCGTTGTGCCGCTCAATTTTTTGGGGATTTCTATTGGGAGATTGTTCATTGATGAATCAAGGTAGATGATCTATTATTAAAATACCATAACCTTGATATCATTTATGTGGATGTGATTTTATAACTTATAGGGTTCATTTAGAAATTGGAATTCCTAATTGAATTAATTAATGTGGTCAATTAATTAATTGAGGAATTGAGTATTTGATTGAATAATTGAATTATAAAATTGAGGATAATTAATTATTGGGTTAATTATCAGAATATTGAAACATGAATTTAGAATAATTAATTATTGAATTAATTATGGGATATTTATATTATTGAATTTTACTAATTAATTGTTGAATTAATTAAAGTTATTGATGTGATTAGTTAATCATTGGGTTAATTAATGGAATTGGGGTGATTAATAAATTATATAATTAATTAATGAAATTGTTGTGATAAATTTATTTTTGAATTAATTTACTAGAAATGGGTATGATTAATTAATTGAATGATTTGTGGAATGGTCATTGGTTGTATGAATCTTGGTTGTGATTATGTTGTCATGGAGTAGCACATGGGTTAACCAGGGTGTGAGCGAAGGATTTATTGAGGAAAACCATGAGAGATTCTATATTGATTTCCAAAGGATTGTGACAACCTCTAGGGAGGAAGACCATGAGAGGTTCCATTTTGATTTCTAGGAGACTATGAGAGATCTTGGAGTTGGTCCAAGGAAAAGACCATGAGAGATTTCCCCTTTACATAAAAAGAAATTATGCTTCATTTGTTTTCATTCACATTAGACAGTTGAGGTTAGATCCCTATGTGCACATTAATCATATCGGACTAATTTACATGTTTTATACATTTTATTCAAATATGAATTGTGATAATTAATGGTATCAATTGAATACAGTTATATGATTTTCCCTTGGGAATAGTTCAAAATCTGGCATGAGTCGAAGTAGGTATTGAGAGTTTGGGTGTCCTCAGGAACCAGGTGTTATGTGGTTAAATAAATATTAATTAAATAAATTTAATTTTTTTACTTTATTGATTGTATTTTATTCTTTATACAACTGTATAAATTGTTATTAATTGGATATTATTTTAGACACTGTTGGTGGTGTCCTGCAGAGTTTTAATCACACCCTACTAAGGCTTCCTGATCTGTACCCAATAGACTTTGTGTTTTCTGAATAGAAAAATCGAAAATGCCCTGTGTTAGATGACTGATTTGGGATAGATCATGGCCGAGGGAACTCGACATGATTCAGGACCCACTTGGGAAATTTTTTGGTGTCTTTATTTTGGGTTTTCATTTTAGACACTAGACATGTACATTGGCATGGAATATTTTCTAATTTAGTTTTGATTATATATTTCCATTTTGGTCATCTTGTGATACAAATACTGTAATGACCCAAACTTTTATTAATGAAAATTCCTCTTGATCTAATTAAATGTCTTATTATGTAAAATGGTTATATAAAACACATGCACTTACTTGGTTTTATGGATTTTAAAATATGGTTAGGAATTTTTAACATTTCTAATGTAGTCATTGAACAATGATCACATGATTATTATAAATATAGGGCTTTAACAATTCCAATTTACTTATACAAAGGAAGCGATGACCTCATCCAATAGAATTTCTCCACATGAAGCTCATTTTTCGGAGATCGTAAAGGAGGTGGCATCACTGGGATTCAATCTTGACCAAGACCAAGATGAGATTCAATACATTAAGCTTGAACGGAATCACCTACAGAAGAAGTGGAAGTCGATAGAGATTACCACCCGAGCGATGTTATCTAAGCTGCCCTAAGAGTCTGCCACAATTGCACACCTTACCCTTAGGTCTTATGTGGGTGTTATAAGGGGTTATGTAGGAATACCCTAGCACTATGATTATGTGCATTATTTTTTTTATAAATAATATACATTCATTTTATTATTGTTACTTTGTAAATGGGTTTTAAAGCACAAATAGTATTTTTAGTTAATATTCAATTAAGAATTTATTTGGATGAATTAATGGATTTTTAGATTAAATAATATTTTAATAAAATATTATTACTAAATTAATTTTTATTAAATATAAATTATCGTACAATTTTTATGAATATAATTGTAATTTTTATTAAGGTTTGGAAGCTGTTTTTGTCAAAACCCATGAATTTTTGATAAATATCGGTTTTTATTTTAAAAGTAAAAATTCAAATATTTAGAAAATTATTTAGATAAAATGAATATTATTTTTGGATTTAGGACATCAAAATTATCTAATGGTGAATTTTTCATAATTTTCTGAGACAGTCGAATTTTTAGGTAAAAATTAAATACTATTTAAATATATAATGTGTTTTATGACATCATAATGACCCAATAGTGATGAAATAAAATATTATACAAGGTATATTCAGAAAATATATGTTTTACATTTAAAATAATGTGGTTTTATATTTTTTTGATTAATTTTACAATGCCTTAGTGGACCCTCCAAGACTTATAAACTATTTTAACATTTTAAAATGATTTCCTTGAGAGTCCGACTCACCTACACATAAGAAAGCATAATTTTTTATTATGTTCGGAAATTGGAATTATAAAATATTATTTTTCAATCCAATTTGGAAAAAACTATGGGCAAAAACCATGGGATGGTTTGTGGTTTTGATTTGTTTAATGTGTAGTGTCCAACACCTAAATAATAAAGAATTCCCTATCCTTTCCTATATAAACCCACTCAATATCCCATTAATATTCACTAAAAACCTTTGTATCTCAACCAAACTCTTACATACTTTATCTATAATCCTCCCAAGGTGCCCCAAGCTCAAGTCTCTCCCAAACCTTTGGGATCACACTTCTAAGTAAGGGATTTCTTCCTTTCTCATTTTTATCCAAATTTATTTATGTTGTTATACCCATTTATTTTCAATTAAAAATGTTGGGTTATAATTTAGAACCTCCCCCATACTCCCCTAATTGTGTTTTAATGATTATATACCTTTTTATCTCTCATTAATTACTACCATGTACACTCTTTACCATATCGAAATTCCATTAGGAAATTTATCTCTCTTCATTTACATTCAAGAGATTCTTTTATATTATGCATCTAAATTCTATTAAATATGCTGTGAAATTATGTTTTAAGAACAAATTACTGTAAATTTAATTTATATATGATTATATACCCCTTTATCTCTCATCAACCCATTTTATTATTTCTATTTAACGTCGTTATGCTACCGAAGTTACACCAAAATTTCCATGCCAAAATAATCATGTAAGTGAATACCATACCCATTTATCTATTAAGGGTATTCAACATTATGAACACATATGTTGGAGTTGGTGGCCTAAAACCAACTACTTTTTACTTTATTCATTAATAAAATCCTTATCACATCTTGACTATTCTTCTGCGTGACAATGCATGTGATAATGTCCTAAGGATAGCTGTTGCATTAAAGGGTCATAGCGGATCCCTGCTATGATGAGAACCTAGAAGTGCCATAACACTGTTCTTGAATATATTTTCTATGGTCGGATGATGTTATTTGAGGGACAAAAATAATATAGTCCATTAGGAGTGAGGACTCATAAAACTTTGAGGCACCTTCTCATGGTGTGCGCCCTTGGTAATATTCAGGAGGAAATTATGAGAACGAGACCCGCCAATAGGAAATCCACATTTCACAGTGTCATTGGATGTTCCTATTTGCGGATGTGTGTATTGGTCCCTATAATTTAAGATTATTATTAATGGGTATTAAAACTCATTCACTTAGATGTATTGACAAAAACTATAACAACACACTGTTTGCAACGAGGTAGGATACGTTGGGTGCGTCACGAGTAATACCGCATTAATAGATAATGCGAGAAAGGATTTGTCCCTTCTGCTCCATATCGGAAGTAGATATCTCAGGCCCTTTGATGGAATTGATATAGCCTAAGTAAATCCATGGACATGTTAAGTAATGGGCAAGTTCAATTCCAGAAAGTCAAAGAAAGAATAATCGAGCACATGGGTTGATGTCACTAGTATGCAACCCGCTTGATTCGAGATATCGAGAAAAAGGGATTATATTACATGGTAAGCATTTTTATGAGGTGACATGTTAATGCGGTGTCAACTTCTTTCTCTTGGGTGCCTTAAACCATTTCTAGACAGTAATCTTAGACTTTAGGAAAGCCCACCTAATGCCAATGAGAAAGAGTCCTAGAGGGTCACACACTAAGTGTGTCCATGTATCTCAGTTAAATATTAATTTAACAAGTTAAATAAATATTTTTCCCGACCGTGGTTTAATAATTATTTAAATATTCCTAATTGCATTTATTTCGACACTGGTTATTTGAGAGAATATATTGTGGGTGAAATAATATATTTATTAGCGAGTAATGCAGTTACATTTATTTGAGAAATAAATAGCCATTACTCAAGGTCTAATAAATATAGTGGAGGAAATAAAGAAAAATGGAAAATAAAAGTACATGCCGTGTATATTAAATATACACTCCGTGTAGTTTTATGTAAAATGAGTACACGTTGTGTATTAATGATTACATGCCGTGTAGTTTTTCTAGTCGGGATTTTGAGGATATAATATTGTTTTATTAAATGATATTTATTATAATCAGCGTGGGCGCATGTCAAGGAATTAATAATTCGACATGGGGGTTTTCAATAAGAGTTAATGAAATAAATAAAACACGTAACACATTTATTTATTGTCATAACTCTATAACCTCAAACCCGATTATAAATATCCTCTCAACCCCAACACTTTTCTAGAGAGAATCGTTGTGCACAACAATTCTGGGGAATTATTTCAAGGCCGAAAGAACTCCTTCCTCCAAGAATGATCTCAATACCGAGAGACCAACGTGATCAAAGGTGGACATTGCAAGCGAAGTTTCTTCCGCGCTAGCACCCAGAGATCCCTTCGACGACGTCCAGAGATACGTGGCACACATGTGGATCACCGCTAGAGGAATCCTACACTTGGATTCTACGTCGCAATGACGGATCATAAGATCATGACCGGAGACATCAATGAAGAAATAATTCCACTAAGGTAATTCTTGTGAATTAATTAAATTATTTATAACAAATATATGATGATCCTATCTCTATGGTTCCGAGATTCCCTCTTAAGTTTTTTCATTCTTTATTCCATTCCAAAGATTTGGAATTTTACATCGTGATGGATCTCAGATTGAACGTTGTTTAAACGTTAAAATTAAAGTTGGGAAAACCCACCAACACGCTTCCGCTGTGCCCAGAACCTACAAGTGGTGTCAGAGGGAGGTTATATCGTTGATTATAATTATTTAGTTTTTCATTGGTGATTTACGCATTAAATAATTTAGTTGTTTCAATTCAAGTTAATCGTTATTTAAATCTAAATCTCAAGATCTATTCCTCCTCTATCATTTCTTGTTCACCATACAGAAACGACTTTTCTTTTAATTTTTGATTAAAATAAAATAGAGGATCTCATCCGGAGGAGCCAAACATTTCTGGCCATACAACACCAGAATACACGGTGTGTATTTGGAAGTACACGCCGTGTAGTCTAGGTTCAATGCATTGACTGATCTGCCAAATCAGGCCGTGTATTGGAGTATACCTATGTCATTTATGACACCGTGTGTTGACCAGGAACAAGTGGCACCCGGTTTCCGGATTACACACTGTGTGGTCCAACTGAACACGACGTGTAGTCCCTTCGGGTTTGGGTTGGACCATGTACCCTGTACATGGCTTGCCCGGCTGGAAACTGTGTAATGCGGAAACTACACGGCGTGTGTCCCACAGAACATGCCATGTACTCCGAAAATTTCCAAAGTACATTAACACGCCATGTACCTGGGCATGTACTTCAGATGGATGGTGAAGAAAAAGTACACTCCGTGTAGTCGGAACTACACGCCGTGTACTCACCCAAATTACACAGATTTATTAAAATTTATTATTATATTATACAAACCCTTGAGACGTGTACTATGGTGCAGGCATAAAGCTGAGGCACAACACGTGATAGGTGTTTTATATATATGTGTTTAATTTAACATCTGCGTAATGAACGGGAATTCACCGGGTTGCCTCCAAGGTATAAGTTACGTACAAGGATAATTTTAAATGAATTTATTTGTTTAAAATTATGATGTATGAGAATCTCAAGGAAGTTCAGAAAAGGGTTTAAGATAAAAGGATTGATTAATTAAAGATAATTAATTGATTCAAGCATGATTTATCTTAAACAAGAATGATTAAAGAATTTAATGCTAGTTTATTTATTTATTTATGCATAAATATCGTTGCATGTATAGATGATCATGAGATAGACCGAGACCTTTGTCTGTGAATGGTTTCTTTAATTTATTTATTTAAATTAAATTTGTTGGTCTCTAAGCCTTCTCCTCATTAATATGTAGGGCCTGCACGCCCAAGGAATATTTTATGTAAAAACCCCTTTTTACCCCGCACCTGTGTGTGAGACAAATGCATATGTAATGGATGGAGCTCCCAAGCTAGTGGAGGTGGCTCAAGTCAGGAGCCAAGGTGAAACCAATCCAAGGAGATACAAAGGTGGACAGGTGGAAAGTTGTAAACATGAACCCGAAAGGTTCAAGGTGTTTCTTGCCTAGGTCTTGGGTTAGTTTATCAACCGCTAGATAAACTAACCAATAGAAAAGATCATTATCATACCATTTATTTTATTTCTGTCAGTTTCATGGTTTATTTATTGTGGATATGTTGTCATGATCACACAATTAATGAATTAAACGATCATGAAAGATGGAACTAAAATAAAACCGGCTTATACATAAATATTATCTTAGACATGGTTAATCACTTAAGTTTATCCCACTTAATATTAACCAGCATGTAATAAAAGATAATAAATTGTAAATTTATGTATAAGGATAAAATCCATCAAAGAAATATTAAGTCGGTATAGCCTTCCATAATCTTGGTTAGAATAGAACCATAGTTCAAAGTGCTTGACCAACCCTAGTTGGGGTGCTTTCAATTATTGGGGAATTCTAATTCAAGATTTTGGGTTGACTTAACTTGGTTCACATCAAGGGTTGACTGCCATAGTAGGACTTGGTGTGACCAAGAGGCAAAGGTTGAGGAAATCCAAAATAAAAGGATTTCAGGATTGGGGAGTCCACTCAGCGGATCAAGGAGCTACAAGTTAATGTAGTTGGCATTTGGAATTCCAACCTAAAAACCCTTCAAGTTACTTTAACAACCCTAGTTGGGGTAATGCGAAGGGAAATATGGATCCTTGCCACTAGAATATTCAGGAAACAAAATATTCTGAAGTCAATGGTGAGGGCTATTGGATTTCGATAAAATAGTGGGAGACTAATAAGTATTAATTTACTAATTTGTCTCAGTTTTGTAATAAAGTACTAAACCTTTGCTCATCTTAATTTATATAAATGACAAGAAAATGACTTCAAACATATTATTGCGAACCATACTCAAGAAGGAAAACCTTCTCACCGGCACCAATTTCCAAGAGTGGCAGAGTCGTTTACACGTCATCCTTTGCCATGAAAGGAAATTGTATGTGCTGGAAGAGCCTATTCTAGTTGCGCTTAGGAAAAAGGCCAGTGATGAGGAATTATCTATCTATATGATCCACATGGATGATGCCACAGATGTCCAGTGTTTCATGCTATCGGCCATGTCCAATGATCTCTTGAAGCAACATGAAAACATGGATGCGTATAGCATGATGTCTCACCTTAAGGATCTATACCAAGAGAAGGCGAGAAAAAATAGGTATAAGATCTCCAATGATTTGTTTACAAATAAGCTTGGAGAGTCTGTGCCAGCTGGGCCTCATTTATTCAAGCTTATTGGCTACATTGAATGCCTTTACATCTTATGGATTAAATTCCCCGGATGATTTACGTACATATCTCATCCTATCATCACTACCCAAGACCTTCTATAGCTTTATTGTCAAATAACACATGAGAAACAATGATAAGAGTCTATCAGAACTTCTGACCTTGATTCTCCAGGTAGATAAGGACATGGGGCATGACAAACCTGCGGTCCTTATGGTGAATAGGAAAAGGAAGGAAAAGGCAATGGGGCCAAAGACTTATAAATGGTTTGAATCCCCTGAGAACCGTCCCTCCAAGAAGGGGAAGATCCAGAGGCAGGGCAAGGAACAAGAGGCAGTGTGTTTTTCATGTGGTAAGCAAGGCCACTGGAAGAGGAACTACACCCAGAAGCATGGGGACGCTAAAGGTGCATTCATTATCGAGTGTAATATTTCTATTTCTACACATTGGGTATTAGATACAGCTTGTGGGGCTCACATCTGTATTCAAATGTAGGAACCAAGTATATTTAGAAAGATTGCCAGAGGATAGGTGGATCTTCGAGCTACCAATGGCGCAAGGCTGGCTGCGTTGGCTATTGGCGATTACCACTTCTCACTGCCGACTGGGATGATTCTGGTTTTACACAACTGTTATTATGTGCCTAGTGTTACAAAAAACATAATTTCTGTATCTTGTTTGGATATGGATGGATTTGATTTCAAATTTGGAAATAAGGGTTGTCTCTTTTATAAGAAAAATTTATGTTATGGTATGGCACATTTAAATAATGGTTTGTATGTTTTAAATTATGAAAACCAAGTGTTGGAAATTGATAACGAAAAAACTCACATGACTCATACATCACCCAGTTGTGGAACCACCATCTTGGTCACGTGAATGAGAAGCACTTGAAAAAGCTCTGATAATATGGCTATTTAGACTCTACTGAGCTAAAAATACTTGATAGATGTCACACTTGTTTACAAGGAAAAATGACCAAGCCACCTTTTGGTGGACAGGGTGAAAGGGAAACAGAGCTTCTAGGATTGGTACACATGGATGTGTGTGGACCAATTCCAGTAGAAGTTAGAGGTGATATTCTTACTTTATTACTTTTATTGATGATTTGAGTAGATATGGCTATATCTACTTAATGAGGTATAAGTCAGAGGCCTTAGACAAATTTAAGGAATTAAAGAACGAAGTAGAGAATCATCTTGGTAATAAGATAAAGAAAATTCGATCGGATCGAGGTAGAGAATATCTGAACCAAGAGTTCATCGATCTTCTACAGGAGTCTGGGATTCTATCTCAGCTCACTCTTCCTTATACACCACAGTGGAATGGTGTTAGTAAAAGGAGAAACCGCACCTTGTAGGACATGTTGAGGTCAATGATGAGTCATGCAGATCTTCCGTTATCCTTTTGGGGATATGCATTACAAACTGCAATATACACATTAAATCGAGTACCAACTAAGGTGGAAAATTGAATTCCATCAGAGTTATGGAATGGAAGGAAACCCAATTTGGTGCACACACGTGTATGGGGATGTGAGGCATTTGTTAAGGCCTTCTCAGGAAACAAACTATCACCCCGAGGAATGAGGTGTATCTTTATAGGATATCCCAAGGAAATGAAAGGATATTACCTATATAACCCTTCAGACAAGAAATTAACTGTCGCCAGACAAGCCATCTTTCTTGAGAGGGAGCACATCCTCAAAAAGGATTGTGGGAGCAAGATTGACTTTGACGAAGTTGATTCTCAAGATACACAGGAGTTGGTATAGGAACAAGTTCCACAGGTCCTCGTGGAAGAGGTTCCAGAAACATAAGTACTGCGTAGGAGCTTAAGAGAGGTAAGGGAACCATAGATATTTGGTTTCCTAGTCACCGATGTAATGACCCGAGAGAAACCATGTTTTGATTTTTGAAAAGTTTGCTTTCCAATATCACCTGTTAAGTGAACCAACAAACAACTAATAATAATAAAATGCATCAAATGGATGAAAATTACTTTTATTCAAATAAGCAAAATTTTGGCTACAACATCCACTGACCGAACAAGAAGGTAAACTAACCAAAAATCCCAACTAAGAACCCAATTACAATAATGGGGAGACCGCTTAAAACCACTAAGAGCCCAAGAATGCGGTAGGGGTTTCAGGTGTCCATCAGAATGAACATGAGGATGGCCGAAGCCACTGCAACTATGCTTAGCACCAGGGGAATCGTACGAACCATCTCTGTTTCTTCTTCAGTCACCTGGAGCAAGGGACACCCTAAGACCAGACCCTTTTATAAGCACTCTAATCCGACCGTTGAACCCCAAACGGCTATAAATTTGACCATTGGTTTCCCCAAGAATCTAATGTTTTATTTTGACCGTTGGAAATAAGATAGTTTACCCCAAAAGGATCGGAATGATAATTGTGTAATTTTCTTTAATGTTTAAAAGTGAAATGAATGACAATTTAATCAATTTATGTCTTGTTTTCCCAAAAATGCGAATTATGTTTTATGAAAAATTAACATTATTATTCATTACACTTATTTTCTTGATTTGAGCAATTAAAATTTTATGTTGTAATTATATTAAAGCCAATGGGTTTTTATTTTGTCTAAAAATGTATTAACCCTTGAGTTATATATATATATATACATATTGCATCAAATCAAATAATTCTTTTTTTCTAAATTAAATTTAAGGGCTAGTGTTAATACAAATGTTTATAGCTTGGATAAACAGTTTTGGAAACTACGTCAAGTTATGGTTTCTTTTACTTATGTGTTTCGTGGTGATGAAATTTATATCGACACACTTTTAAGTATGATTAAATGTAGTTACATTTAATAATAATATTTAATTAATAAAAATTAAGGTAGTTAATTAATAAAGGAAATTAATATATATATATATGTGTTATGTTTTGATTACCCAATGTTTTTAATCTTTGTTCTTCTTAAGTAAATAATAATTATGGTTTAACAATAATAATGATAATATAATAAGGTTAATAAAAATTATTGATCTTTTAAGAATAATATATAGATATATACCTATATTTATATAGTAACACGTTTTAATTAAATCAATTTATAATTTTTTATTTACCAATGATTTTTATTAAAATAATAAAAGTCAGTTTAATAATTTATTTTTTTAATAATAAAAACAATGTTATAATAAATTAATAATAATATTAATAAAACGATTTTTGTTTTAAAACCCAGTGAACCGCGTTTTTTTAACGCCGCATCGAATCCAGCCGTCCGATCCAGCCTCCTCTAATCCCGACCGTCCGTTTCTTTTAATACCGCTCTGTTTGTGAACCGTCCGATCATCCCCGGGTTGATCCCAGCCGCCCGCTGTTTCTCGCATTTTTTTTCTTCCCCGCGACTTTTTCTTCCACCAGCGCCTCGCTTTCTTCTCCTTCTTTGCGCCACTGAACCAGTAGAGCGTAGGGCCCGTTTTTCTTCTTCTAGGCCGGTGAGTAGCCCGACTATTTCCTCCTTTCCTCAAGTCGACACCGACCCCCCCTCGCCTCGGATTCCTCGGGCCGACGACTCCCCGAAGTCTTCTTCTTTGTCTTTTGTTTTTTTTTTCTTTTTTTAAAAACCTTGTTGCACCGAAGGGCTTGCATCCGGCTTCCTTGATCTCTCCGGCTTCTGGACCTCGTCACTGCTTCGTTTTCTTCCTCCTCCTCTCCGAGCAAGGTAAGGGTCGTGTTCTTTTTTTTCCTAAGTTTTGTTTAAACTTTGGGTTTTATATATAGTTATATATACGTACATACATGTTATATATATATGTATATCTTATACGTTTAATCTTTTGGTTCCTCTTGCCTTGGCTACTTCCCCTCTCCGAGCAAGGTAATAAACAGGTTTTAATTTCGGTTGGGTTTTGTCAAGATTCGGTTTTATATTAATATGTATATATTTATATATACATGATATATTTACATTTCTGGTATGTGTGAACCTGGTGAGAACCCAGAATTTGAGATCTCCTTCTCAGCTTGAAAAACCGAATATTGGGTAAAGGGGAAATCCTCCTCATCGTTTCCTAACTTTTTTATAAGATTTACATAGATATATACACTTGTTATATAAATGTGTGTAGGAATATATGGGACCATATAAACCTGTTTTACCTATTCCTAGAACCGATCTTGTTAGCCTCTTTGTGAAAACCTAAAATTGGGGTAAGGGTTCGAAGGATCTGTTTTATTTGGGTGCGGGTTCTTGAATTTTACACCTTATGTTTATACACCTTGTGTTTATATATATGTGTATATATATATAATTTTGTATACACATATTTATAAGATGATATACGCAAGTATACAACCTTTTCTCAATGTTTATAACCCTGATTTTTCCTTTCGCCTATAAAAAAAATGGAGATTTTGAGTAATTGAATGAATAGGTAAAATTATGCAAGTGAATGAAGTATATTGTTAATGTGTATATAAATTAATATTAACTTGGTGCCCATGTTTTGTAATTTATTACAACATATCATGATGAAGTTTATGGGTTGGTTTGATTTCAAAATTATTCTTGCAATTGAGAATTTTCATTTATCACTACTCTTGATAGATCAGGATTTTGCTTTGTGAAAATGGTTAGTATGGACTCCTTAAACTTTTACAAGTGCATACATGTATTCATTGGTATGTACTCATGTTTATGAAACAACCTTGTTGTATGCGAGGCTGACTTTCTGTCAATATTGGTTTATGGAAATTATGTTCACCCCTTTTTCTTCTTTTATGGAAAAGAACTCCAGATGTTTTTACCAAATATAAATTTTGTTTAAGGTAGAACACGAGAGATATTTTTGGAGTATGGTTTAATGTGACGAACCCATGCATATGTGTAGGTATACATATCATTATGTTGTCTTCAATTACGAGTTCTCTTATGATGTTTGAAAACTTTATAAAGAAAAGGGGGCTTGTTATTTAAAGTGCTAATAGTAGAGTTTACAAAATTATATACATGATTTCCCCAAGATGGACTTGATTACGCACTTTGTAACCCCAACTGCCTGTATTAAACACCCATGATATCCATTTATCATCATATGTGTAAGTTATGAACGACTATGCTTTAATTGGGTATTTTGATGTTAAGGAATGTTAAGTGTTATGTTCATTTTCTTGAAACCCATGTTTTCAAATGTTAAGATAACTTGTTATGTGCACGGAGCTTTAGCATGCATGTCATAATGTTTTTAATGATTAAACTGTCTTCATGTTATGAATAAGTATGTGAAAATGGGGTTTAATTAAGAATGCATGAAACCCTATGAACGAATGACCATGTCAAGATATGTGAGGGATGTATAGGACTTACATGTGACGGGTGCGCCCGGAATTATATAGCGCAACAAGAATGATGTGACGGGTGCGCCCGGAATTATACAACGCTCCAATGCATTAGGTAAAGCAGGAGTCTCATGAGATGTTATGTGAGACGGTCTTGGTAGTTAGCCTTGGCTTGAGCTACCAAGGAAACAGGATGGGCAGTGAGCATTGACCCGTTAAGTATGTTATACGGTCTTGACGAAAGGTCTTGACAAAGTCTAGTATTATACAATCCCTCTGCATGTAATGATAAAGGTTAACCAGGGGTTAGTTCAACTAACAAGACAACCCCTAGTTGAAAGCTCCCATGACTATGAAAATGTAAGTTATGTGACAAGAACTGTTTTTCATGTGGTAAACTGTTAGAAGAACTGTATATTCTCATGAACCATGTTATGCACGTTTTCCCTGCTTAGTTACAGAATTCTTTTTAGAATTTAAGTAACCTTGTTTGAATATTATGCATTGCCTATTTTTCATATGTTGCGCTCTCTAATCATGTTTATTTTGAAGATTATTTCAAGTACGTACTTCTTTATGAAAGTGGTTTTCAAAAATGTTGTATTTCATGTTTTTAAGAAAAGATAATGTTTCGTTTTTAGCAAAGTGTTTTATTCTCTTCAAAGGAACTATTTTGAGAAAGAGTTTTCTTAAAACGTTTTTAAAACCCCTTACTGGGCATATTTTCTCACCCTACGTTTTTGTTTAAAAATTTTCAGGCATGGTTGGTACTAATGAAGTTAATCAGAAGCAGCTGGTTTCCCAGAATCCTGAGCCTCGTGATCTTCTGTAGTAATGGGACATGATATGTAGTTTGTAATGATGTAATGAAATGTTAAGTATATCATGTTCCATTAAGCACCCTGGGTTTGGGGGTCGCTACAACCGAGGATGGTGAATCATTATTGTTGGAAAATGATGAATCTCTCTCCTACAAGGAAGCAGTAGAAAGCTCAGAAGCTGCAAGATGGCTAGAAGTTATGAATTCTGAGATGGATTCCATGTATCAGAACCAAGTCTGGGTTCTGGTCAATGAGCTAGTTGATGCAAAGCCTGTTGGATGAAAATGGGTATTCAAGAGAAAGCTGGACATGAAAGGTCAAGTTAGCACCTATAAAGCAAGGCTAGTGGCTAAAGGGTTCAGAAAACGTCAAGGAATTGACTATAATGAAACCTTATCGCCAGTTGCCATGTTTAAATCCATAAGAATCATACTTGCCATAGAAGCTTACCATGACTACAAGATTTTGCAGATGGATGTCAAAATAGCATTCCTTAATGGGAACCTTCAGGAAGATGTCTATATGAAGAAACTAGAAGGGTTTGTGACACCAAGTGAAGCCAAACGGGTTTGCAAGTTTCATAAATCCATTTATGGATTAAAGCAAGCATCCAGGTCAGGGAACATTTGATTTGATGAAGCCATAATGGAATTTGGGTTCATTAAGAATGGATGTGAGTCATGTGTTTATAAACGGTTTAATGGGAATGCGATCATTATCCTAGTAGTATATGTTGATAAAATATTGCTTATTGGAAACGATGTACCGGTATTACAGTCAGTTAAGGACTGGTTGAACAAGTGTTTCTCCATGAAGGACTTGGGTGAAGCAACCTACATTCTAGGGATCAAGATCATTCGTGATAGATCCAAGAGGCTGGTTGGACTAAGTCAGAGTACATACATTGACCAGATACTAAAGAGATTTAGTATAGAACAATCCAAGAGGGGATTGGTTCCAGTGTCATATGGCCTACATCTTTCTAAGAAAATGTGTCCTCAGACACAACAAGAGAAAGATAAAATGAGTAATATCCCATACACTTTGGCTATAGGATCCATCATGTATTCCATGTTATATACCAGGCTTGATGTTGCCTATGCACTGAGCATGGTAGGCATATATCAAGCAGATCTAGGAGAAAAACATTGGATTGATGTTAAGACTATCCTTAAGTATCTGAGAAGAACTAAGGATATGTTCCTGGTCTATGAAGGAGACGAGGATCTTGTCACTAGAGGGTATGCTGATGTTGGTTTTCAGACAGATCATAATGATCTAAAGTCACAATCTGGATATGTTTTCTGTCTCAATGGAGGAGCTGTGAGCTGGAAGAGTTCAAAGCAGCCAGTTGTCGCCGATTCTACAGTGGAGTCCGAATATATAGCGGCTTCTGATGCAGCCAAGGAATCCATATGTATTCGGAACTTTGTCCAGGAGCTTGATGTGGTTCCTAGCAGTAAAGATCCTATCACGTTGTATTGTGATAATACTACAGCGGTGGATCTCGCAAAAGAACCAAGGTCACATCAACGGACAAAGAACATAATCTGGAAGTATCACCTATTGAGGGATTTCTATAAAAGGGGTGAAGTTTTAGTGAGCAGAGTGTCCACGGAAGAGAATGTGGTGGACCCCATGACTAAAGGGCTATCTCAGCAGAAGCATGAATATCATGTGAGAGATAGCGAGTTAAAGGTTGTTAGCAGTTAGCTATAGTCAAAGTGGGAGTCTGTTGGAGTTGGTGTCCTAGAACCAACTACTTTGTACTTTATTCATTAATAAAAGCCTTATCACATCTTGATTGTTCTTATGCATGACAATGCATGTGATAATGTCCTAAGGATAGCTGTTGCATTAAAGGGTCATAGCAGATCCCTGCTATGATGAGAACCCGGAAGTTCCATAACACTATTCTTGAATATATGTTCTATGGATGGATGATGTTATTTGAGGGACACAAATAATATTGGCCATTAGGGGAGATGACTCATAAAACTTTGAGGCACCTTCTCATGGTGTGCGCCCTTGGTAATATTCAGGAGGACATTATGAGAACAAGACCCGCCAGTAGGAAATCCACATTTCATAGTGTCATTGGATGTTCCTATCTGCGGACGTGTGTATTGGTCCTTAGACTTTATGATTATTATTAATGGGTATTACAACTCGCACACTTAGATGTATTGACGAAAATTGTGACAACACACTATTTGCAGCGAGGTAGGATATGTTGGGTGCGTCACGAGTAATACCGCATTAATAGATTATGCGAGAAAGGATTTGTACCTTCTGTTCCATAACGAAAGTAGATATCTCAGGCCCTTTGATGGAATTGATATAGACTAAGTAAATCCATGGCCATGGTAAGGAATGGGCAAGTTCAATTCTGGAAAGTGAAAGAAAGAATAATCAAGCACATGGGTTGATGACACTAGTATGCAACCCACTTAATTCGAGATATCGAGACAAAGGGATTATATTACACGGTAAGCGTTCTTATGAGGTGACACGTCAATGCGGTGTCAACTTCTTTCTCTTGGGTGACTTGACCTGTTGCTAGACAATATTCTTGGACTTTAGGCAGGCCTGCCTAATTCCAATGAGAAAGAGGCCTAGAGGGTCACACACTAAGTGTGTCCATGTATCTCAGTTAAATATTAATTTAACAAGTTAAATAAATATTATTCCCGACTATGGTTTAATAATTATTTAAAGATGCCTAATTACATCTATTTCGACATTGGTTATTCAAGAGAATATATTGTGGGTGAAATAATATATTTATTAGCGAGTAATGCAGTTACATTTATTTGAGAAATAAATAGTCATTACTCAAGGTCTAATAAATATGGTGGAGTAAATAAATAAAAATGGAAAATAAAAGTACATACCGTGTATATTAAATATACACGCTGTGTAGTTTTATGGAAAATGAGTACACGCCATGTATTAATGATTACACGGAATGTAGTTTTTACAGTCAGGATTTTGAGGATATAATATTTTTTTATTACATGATATTTATTATAATCAGCGTGGGCGCATGTCAAGGAATTAATAATTCGACATGGGGGTTTTCAATAAGAGTTAATGAAATAAATAAAACATGTAACATGTTTATTTATTGTCATAACTCTATAACCTTAAACCTGATAATAAATATCCTCACAACCCTAACACTTTTCCAGAGAGAATCGTTGTGCACAACAATTCTAGGGAATTCTTTCAAGGCCGAAAGAACTCCTTCCTCCAAGAACGCTCTCAATACCGAGAGACCAAAGTGACTGAAGGTGGAAATTGCAAGCAAAGTTTCTTCCGCGCTAGAATCCAGAGATCCCTTTGACGACGTCTGGAGATACGTGGCACATGTGTGATCACCACTAGAGGAATCCTACACTTGGATTCTACGTCGCAACGATAGATCACAAGATCGTGACCGGAGACATCAATGAAGAAAGAATTCTACCAAGGTAATTCTTGTGAATTAATTAAATTAATTATAACCAACATATGATGATCCTATATATGTGGTTCCATGATTCCATCTTATGTTTTTTCGTTCTTCGTTCCATTCTGAAGATTCGACGTTTTACATCATGACAGATCTCGAATTGAACGTTGTTTAAACGTTAAAATTAAAGTTGGGAAAACCCACCAATGCGCTTCCGCTATGTCTGGAACCTACTATATACATATTGAATGATAATTTCATGTATTTATTCCACATTAATTCATCACGGAATAAATTATTACTTTGAATGACTCTATGTTATATGATTCATATGGCATACTTATGAATGAAATAAAATGTTTATAAAGGGTGTGCCCTGATAGCGCTCCAATACATTGGGTAAAGATTAATATCATGATACGTTAAGTGCAATGAGGATTTAATCATGATAATTCAAGTGAAATGAGGTTTTACACATTCTAATTCAAGTGAAATTAGGTTTTACTTATGCTCCATGTGCAATGAGCCTTAGCTCATGAAAATATCATGTTAAATGTTGTGTCCACATTTCAATGTTATGATAATCATGATATATCATGCCTTTATGTTCATGTTTCTCTTGTGCTCCATTTATATGACTATTTTCAAACATGTTATATATTTTTTTATTCCTTGTTTACCCCCTTACTAGGCTTTATATCTCACCCTTTTCTTATGCATGTCCTCTGGTTATCCCATGCAATGCTAAGTACGAAGGAACGTTGTGGTCATGTAAAAGAAGTTTTTAATAAATATTTTGTGTTTTATGTTCTAAGTTTTTATGTAATGTTTCTAATTTCCCAATACACTAGACCTATCAATCCTTAGATTTTATTTAAGAGAATATTTATGTAATAAATCATGTTTAAATGTGCAATAAATAGAATAGTTGTTATAGTTGATATCAAAGGATAAGTTTAGTTTTTTTGGGATTAGGATTATAAAACACAAGTGAAAGCCTTAGGGAAAAGAATATGTATAATAAAAACATCTCTAAATTTTGGTGAGTATAAAGTAAGTGTTTTATCATGAAAATAAATTCCTATCTGGATATGAACAAGTAGAGGTGGATCTGACACAGATGTATCTAGGGGTAAAACCCAAAAACACCACTTTGAGATAGACTCGAATGAGAACTGGTGCATGAAAATGGGTCTTGCCACACTCTTGGTTACGAAACTCTTGGGGGATATGCTTAGTATGAATCATTATTAAGGGAATAAAAAATACCCCTAAGAATATATGTTGGGAATTAGATCATAGATAACATATATTGAAGCCTATAAATTCATAAGTTAAGGAAATAAATGTAATTTATAAGTTATCCATTTTTTTCATTGGATTCCCCTTTATGCGTTACCCCTAAATGTCCTTTTATTCCATCCAATGGCTGGTAATAGGAGGATGATATGAAGATCAATGTGATGACTGTTCTAATGAGATTCCTAATTCGATGGGAGTGGGAATTGAAAACTTTATCATGATACTCTCTCATTTAACTCAAATTTTGAATAGAAACATGGGTCAAGAGGAACGTTAACCCCCCCTAAGAAAGAAAAATCCGTAATCGAGAGCCTCATGAGAGAAATGACTCCTACTTTTAATGGATCATTTGATCCCTCAATCACCGAAAAATGGATCAAATCCATTGAGAAGATATTATCTATCCTTTAATGTTCCAAACAAGAGAAGGTTCTTTTGGATGCTTATCATATGTAGGGTGAAGTTTATCAATGGTGTACATTGATAAAAAATACAAATCCCAAGGAAGATATTGAGGCATTGGAATGGAAGGATTTCTAGAAAATGTTTTTCGATAAATATTTTCCTTGAACCCTCCGACTTAATATGGAAATGGAATTCCTTGCCGTCAAGCAAAAAGAAGATGAATCCATTGGAGTGTATGAGGAAAAATTCACAAGGCTTTCATGATACGCCTCTATCTTTGTTGTTACCCTCGAATGCAAGGTTGACTGCTTCTTTGGTGGGCTAAAAACTAGCCTACAGAAAGCCCTGGTGATCCATGACTTCGATAACTATGAGTAAATTTTTCAATGTGCCCTAAAAGTTGAAATAGATATCAGAAAATCTTAGGGTTATCATGGGGATAAGAAGTGTAAGGTGGACTTTAATTCTGGTGGTCTTATGGATAAATCCAATAGTGCTAAGAAATTCCAGCACCCCACTTGCCAAAGGTGCAGAAAGAGCACCCCAAAAATTGCCTGAAGGGGATGGGGAGATGCTTCAGGTGTGTAAGAGATGGGAGCTTGGCCATTAACTTCTGACAAAAAAACCTACTTATAATTTAGTTTTGATTATGTATTTTTATTTTTGGTCATCTTGTGATACCCGTACTGTAATGACCCAGACTCTTATTAATGAAAATTCCTCTTGATCTAATTAAATGTATTATTATGTAAAATATTTATATAAAACATATGCACTACCTTGGTTTTATGGATTTTAAAATACCATTAAGAATTTTTACCATTGTTAATATAGTTGTTGAACAGTGATCACATGATTAGTATAAATATAGGGATTTAACAAATCCAATTTACTCAGAAAAAGGAAGTGATGGGCTCATCAAATAGAATTGCTCCATATGAATCCCATTTTTTGGAGCTCAGAATGGAGTTAGTTTCATTGGGATTCACTCTTGACCAAGCCTAATCCTAGATTTAACACATTAATCTTGAACGGAATCACCTACGGGAAAAGTGGAAGTTGATAGAGATTATCACCCGAGTGATGTTATCTGAGCCACCCCTTATAAGGGGTTATGTAACAAGACACTACCATTATGATTATGTGAATTATTTTTTTTGTATAAAGAATATACATTCATTTTATTATTGTTACTTTGTAAATGGTTTTTAAACCATAAATAGTATTTTTAGTTAATATTAAATTAAGAAAGATATTTGGATGAATTAATAGATTTTTGAATTAAATAATATTTTAATTAAATATTATTACTAAATTATTTTTTATTAAATATTAATTATCATATAATTTTTATGAATACAATTGTAATTTTTATTAAGGTTTGAAAGCTATTTTTGTCAAAACCCATGATTTTTTGATAAATGTCAGTTTTTATTTTAAAAGTAAAAATTCACATATTTTGAAAATTATTTAGATAAAATGAATATTATTTTTTGGATTTAGGATGCCGAAATTATCTAACAGTCAAATTTTTAGGTAAAAATTAAATACCATTTAAATATATAATGTGTTTTATGACATCATAATGATCCAATAGTGATGTAATAAAATACTATAAAAGTAATATTCATCCAATATATGTTTTACCTTTAAAATAATGTGATTTTAGGTTTTTTTATTAATTTTACAATGCCTTAGTGGACCCTCCAAGACTTATAAATAATTTTAACATTTTAAAATGATTTCCTTGAGAGTGTGACTCACCTCCACATAAAAAAGCCTAATTTTTTTATTATGTTCAAACATTAGATTTATAAAATATTGTTTTTCAATCCACTTTTAAAAAAACCATGGGCAAAAATCCTGGTATGGTCTGTGGTTTTGATTAGTTTAATGTGCAGTGTCCAAAACCTAAATAATAAAGAATTACCTCACATTTCCTATATAAACTCACTCAATCTCCCATTCCTCTTCACTAAAAACCTTTGTAGCTTGAAAAAACTCTGCCATACTCTCTCTATAATTCTAAAAAGGTTCCCCAATCTCCCTATAATCCTCTCTCAAGCTTTTGGGATCACACTTCCAAGTAAAGGATTTCTTCCTTTCTCATTTTTGTCCAAATTTATTTATGTTTTTATACCCTTTTATTTTCAATTAAAAATGATGGGGTATGACTTTTCAACTCCCCCATACTTCCTTACTAATGTTTTAATTACGAGATACATCTTTATCTCTCATTAATGCCTCCCATGTACACTCGTTATCATACTGAAATTTCGTAAGGAAATTTATCTCTCCTCATTTACATTCAAGAAATTATTTTATATTATGAATATAAATTCCATTAAATATGTTGGTATATTATGTTCCAAGACCCCATTACTGTCCATTTTATTTATAAATGAGTAGAGACCAATTTATCTCTCATAAACCCATTTTACGATTTCTATTTGACGTCATTATGATGCCGAAGTTACACCAAAATTTCCATGCCAAAATCATCATGTAAGTGAATACCATACCCATTTCTCTATCAAGGATATTAAACTTTATGAGCATATACATATTGAATTATACTTTCATATATGTATTTCACATTACATCATCATAGAATAAATTATGATGTTGAATGACTCAATGTTATATGATCCATATGTCACACTTATTTATGAAATGAAATGTTTATAAAGGGTGCACCCTGATAGAGCTCCAATGCATTGGGTAAAGATTAGTATCATGATACGTCAAGTGAAATGAGAGTTTACTCATGCTAATTAAATTATAGTAAGGGTTTAATCATTATAATTCAAGTGCAATAAGGGTTTACTCATGCTCCATGTGCAATGAGCCTTGGATCATGCTAATATCATGTTAAATGTTGTTGCCACATTTACATGTTATGATAATCATGCTATACCATGACTTTATGTTCATGTTTCTCTTATGCTCCATTGATATGCCTATTTCCTAAAATTTACTATATTCTTCATTTTATTCATTTTTTACTTCCTTACTAGGCTTTATAGCTCACCATTTTCTTATGCATGTCCTCAGGTTATCCCATGTAATGCTAGGTACAAAGGAATTTTGTGGTCATGTAAAAGAAGTTTTCAATAAAGATGCTGTGTTTTATATTCTAAGTTGTTATTTAATGTTCCTAATTTCCCAAAACACTAGACCTCTCAATCATTAGAGTTGTTTTAAGTGCATTTTTATTTAATAAATCATGTTTAAGTTGTAATAAAGAGCAGGGTTGTTATAATTACTGTTCTATTTCTAGTTATATGTTATTCAGTTATTGTTTCTTATTTTAAACTATTGTATTACTCTTAAAGAGTTGTTATAGTCTCCCCATGACTAATATATCATACTTTTATTTCTAGTCAGTAGCCTTTGGCATATGGGGAGGCACACCTGAGGTCATGAACCTATCCCACTTGGGGAATTGGGGTGTGGCACCCGGGATGGGATGTTACAAAGTGGTATCAGATGAATTTTCCTTTTTCTATTTTTTTTCTATTTGGAAAAGGTAGATAGAATATTAGGGAGAGTCAGACCTTGGACATGAGCTTGTGGATGAGAGTTTCCAACCCATATATGGGGAAAACCCAAGTACCCATGGTGGGATTGTTGTTATTAATGTGTGTTGTTACATTTGGATATTATTTCACCTTGGGTGACAAACTTTTTGTGTGATGTTATTATTGTTTTATAGATTTGTTGATTTTTTTTTGATTTGTGACTCATGTATCAGTAAGTCAAGAGAGTTGAGTATTCATGCATCATTATAGGCACACAATATTATTATGACATGCATCATTTTAGGCACGCATTAAAAAATGGGTTATGGGTAAGTTGTTAAAATTGAACTATTTTTTATTTCTTTTGAATTTTAACTAAAATTGGTGTCTAACATGAAATTGAGAAAGATTGTAAAATGATTCAAGATGAGAATAAATGGGTGTCTAAATGAGATACTTTAAAAATGAAAATATGTTTACCATTGTTAACTAGGACATATGTGTGAGATGATTAAGGATAGTGATATCACCTTGATTTTGACCATTTGGAAAGGATCGAGGGAATGGATCATTATGCCTCATTGTATTTACCTCTTACATAAATGTGTTAATTTTGTGAACTGTTTCCTAAGGTGTTTGTTTTGAATTTTATATATATGTATCCATGATGACACTTATTGAGAGGAAGAAAGGAGGACATAACTAGGGATAATCCTCCGGTGACAGAACCTGAGGCATCGATAGTGTCGGGTGAGAAAGTAGGAGAGAAGTTCCAAGAGAAATTTTCTCGCTTCATGAAATTCATGGAAAGAAACCTAGGACAGGTTGTGAAAAGCATGTATGATTTGAAAATAGAGTTCTAGTGGAAGAACCCAATGAATTTTACTAGATAGGGTGGACCTAAGGGAGATAAGTTATGGATTGAGTCTATCCAGACTACACTTGACCACTTAGAGACTCATGCTGAGAAGAGATAAAAATTGGATGCTTATGTTGCATGGTCAGGCACAATGTTGGGGGTACATACAGTCTTGGTATGGATAGGTGGAATCTATAGAATGGAAACACTTACAAGAGAAGTTCCTATTTCACTTTTATCCATAGACACCCAGGAAGGATATAACTGCTGAGTTCATGTGGCTAAATTAGGGGAGCATGTCTGAGATGGACTATATTGGATGCTTTAAAGACTATCAACGCTTTGATCTAACATTGGAATCAGATAATACCGCTTCATTAAAATGATTTTAGGATGGGATTAAGTGTGAATTTAAGTCCCAAGTGAACATCTTTAGGCATAAGAAGTTTTCAGAAATGGTGAATTGGTCTCCCATCTTGGAGGGGAACTTGAAAGAGGATTCTAGTGGAAGACATGTGTTTTGTTCTGGATGATCTAGAGGTGAATCTTCTGAGATTAGGAAGCATTATTATGAGAACTTTATCTATAGTATTGGTAATAAAATTGGCCAGTCATGGGAATTAATTACTCATGATCTTACCTGAGTGCTTTAACACTAGTGTGGTTGGTTGGGACAATTCTGGAAACATTAACCCCAACCACAAGTAGAGTGATAAGGTTGCGGAAAGATGGTACATCTATATAGGTTTTTCAGGAACCCATGATAGATGGTTAGTGATGAAGGAGCTAGATATAACCATAGTTTTGGAAGGGGGTCTTCTGCACCATATCAGTCTGGTAGCTGGAGTTATACTGGCTGAGGCGGTAGAGATAGTGGATGTGGTGATTTTGGGAAAGAGCACCCATATTTGTATAGTGGTTCAACTCATGGGATTCAGACTGCATCATAGGGAATAGGGGTATGATAGTTACATTCCATTCATCTTACACTTGTGAATATCAAGGCTGGACCATCGACGATGAGAGGTACTACTCTTGTAGCTTCTATATTAGCTAGTGCCTTATTTTATAATGGTGCATCTCATTCCTTTTTATTTTCAAAAAATTTTAATGGTTGGAGACTAGTGATTGAGTTTGAGAGAGGGTTTATGAATATAGATACACTATTTTGAGTATGGTCTAAATACATTTTTTTGTTCAAGGGGTGTTTTCTCAAAGTTGGGGAGTATCATTTTATCTAGAATCTATATATTCTTGATATGTCAGGATTTGACCTAATTTTGGGTATAGAATGGCTAGTCAAATACCAAGCCCAAATAGATTGTTACCGCAAGAGAGTGAATTTTACATCTCCTAAGGGTGACAACAATATTCACTATGAAGAGTGGAATATTTAGGCAGGACGAGTATGTCTAATTGCTCAGCAATTGGGAGAGGTCACAACCCAGGTTTCAAGACTATTGCTAGATGAAAAATGGGTTATGAAAGATTTATTTCATCCCATAGTGAATTGGTTTCAAAATTTATTTACTGAATACTTATTAGGGATACCACCTGATAGAGATGTGGAATTCACTATTGATCTCATGCTGTGGGTCGAGCCATTTTCTATTCCACCATATAGAATGGAACCAACAGAACTTCGAGAGCTAAAAAATCAACTATAGGCTATCCTAGTACATCGAATTTGGGTTCACTGGTGTTATTTTCTAAGAAGGATGATGGGAGTTTATGCTTGTAAGTTGATTTATGAAAGTTTAACTAGATGACTGTGAAGAACTGATATCCTCTTCCGCATATTGGCAATCCATTTGACCAATTGATAGGATATTGTGTCTTTTCCAAGATAGACTTGAGATTAGAATATCATCAGCTGAGAGTTAGGACTTTTGATATATCGAGGAATGCTTTTAAAAGCAAGTATGGCCTTTTTGAGTTCATCATAATATCGTTTGGGTGGATGAATTCACCAGAATTTTTTATGGACTTGATAAAAAAGATATTTTATCCATACCTGGATTAGATTGTTGTAGTATTTTTGGATGAAATCTTGGTGTATTTCAAGACTCATGATGATCATTCCAAACAAATTAACATCATCCTGAGTATATTGAGAGAGAATCGGCTATACGAAATGATATATAAGTGTCAGTTTTGGATTAATCAAGTACAATTCCTAGGTCACATCATCTCCCAAGAAGGTGTTTTTGTGGACCCAGTATAAGTACAAGCAATTTTATCTTGAGAGTAGCCTAATAAAGTTTTTGATATCCATATATTTTTGGGGTTAGCCAGATATTACCATAGGTTTATCCATGAATTTTCTTGATTTACCACACCAGTTATGAGCTAGACCAAAAAGGGGATAAATTTTGATTGGTTGTAATCATATAAGAATGTCTTCTAGGAGTTGAAGAAGTATTTGACATCAGCACCAATCTTGATCCTACCTGAGTTAGGAGAGGAGTACACGGTGTTTTGTGATGCTTCTGGGATATGAATCATAGTAGTGTTTAGGTAGGGAGACCGAGTTATGGCATATGGGTCTTAGTAGTTGAGACCACATGAACAAAACTAACATACACACGACCTTGATTTGGCTTCAGTGGTATATGATTTGAAGTGTTGGTGGAATTATTTGTTGGTTAAAAATTTTACTGTGTATATAGATAATAAGATCTTAAAGTATATCTTATTATAGAAATATTTGAATCTCCACAGTGGAGATGGGTTGAGTATATACAGTCATTTGACTTCAAACTAGAATATATGCTTGGGAAAGGAAACAGTGAGGCTGACACTTTGATTAGGAAAACTTAGACTCAGGCCGTTCATCATTCTAGTGTTGAGTGGAAAATGATGACTCTACTAGCGGAGATTCATGTGGCGGTTTGGGAGATTCAGGTTCAGATGAATCTTGTATCATTTTCAGTAGAGTCTACACTTTTGATCCAGATTAGAGATATGCATTATTATGATCTAGAGTTATTGAAATTGAGGTAAAGCCTTGAAGGTGGGGATCCACCTTTATATTGGAGAATATACGAGGATGAGATCATCCATGTTAAGAATTAGGATATTGTTCCTACAAGAATGTGAGAGGAGTTGATAAGAGAATTTCTTACCTCAAAGTTGGAAGTACATCTAGGTGTGACCAAAATGTACGATGACCTCTGATGACATTTTTGGTGGCCGAGCATGAAAAAGAAAATATTAGGGTTTTTGACATAATGATACACCTATCAATAGGTGAAGGTTGAGCATCAACGACCTAGAGGTTTTATACAATTGTTTCCCATTCTAGAGTGAAAGTGGGATGAATTTACCATAGTCTCTATGGTGGGTCTCCTGAGGACACCTCATAAGAATGATGTTATTTGGGTTGTTTTGGAATGACTAAAGAAAGTATCTCATTTCTTTCCTATATGGGTGACTTAATCAGTGGAGCAGCTGAGAGATTTGCATGTTCGGGAGATATTCCATCTACAAAAAGTTCCACAGACTATAGTTTCATAACATGAATCATGATTTACTTTTCACTTTGGATTATTTTATATAAGGTTCTTGGTACGTAGTTTTTTTAGTATGGATTTCCACCCATGAACATATGGTAATTTAGAGCGCACTATACAAGTTCTTAAGGATATGTGGAGAGCATGTGTCCTAGAATTTAGAGGATCTTGGGATAAGAACATAGCTTTGGTGGAGTATCCTTGTAACAACAGTTATCTGAAAATGATATAGATAAAACCATATGAGGAACATTATGGTAGGCTATATAGATCTCCTCTATATTGGATGGAGGCAGGTGAGACGAAATTATTGGGATCAAGTCTCATGCAGGATACATCAGAATAGGTTTAGCTGATTCGGAAATGTATCGCTACGACTCAGAGTAGAAAGAAGTTGTATGCTGACATACTTTGATTACCTCTAGAGTTTATAGAGGTTGATCATGTATTCCTTCAGTTGTCACCTAGATTGGTTCACCACAAGATACAAATATAGGGAAAGTTGGTGAACATGTTTGTTGGACTGTTTGAGGTTGTGGATAGAATCAGGATAGTGCCTTATTGATTGTCTATTCCATAGAAATATAGTTTTATTCATGATGTTTTCCATGTGTCACAACTTCGGCAGCATCACCCCATCCCTTTTCATGTGATTGAGGTTGCAGATGTTGAGCTTTAGATAGATGCATCCTTTAAGCAGCATCTGATACGTTCGTTGGATCGCAGTGAGAAAGTGTTATGGGGAAAGACCATATCGATAGTTTGTGTATTGTGGAAACATGAGGGTGTGCATGAGGAAACATGGGAATGTGAAGTAGATATGCAGACTAAGTGGCCCAATCTTTTTGACTTAGAATCTTATAGATGCTTGAGAGTGTAACTCGATGATGAGCTATTATAGGGTGGGGAGATTGTAAGATCCTGACCTACTCTAGAGTTGTCTCAATCTCATTTTCAGGTACTATTTTTCTTGATGTTGAGTAATTTTAATTTAGTTTTACCTCTGGGTGGAAATTTTGAAAAAAATAGAAGAAATAGGGTTATTCACGGTTGGCACACAATTTTCCCCAACCGTGCTCCCCATCCCAAAAAACCATGAGACCATGGATAGAGGGGAATTTCATGGTTGGTGCATGGTTTTTTAAACTATGTTTCATCTTAGAAGTAACTATGAACTATAAAATAGGTGTATAGTTTAGGTGCATGATTAGTGGAAAACATTCAACCCTTCCCACCAAACTGTGTGTGAGAATTAAATTAACTCAAAAATTTGTTTTAAAATTTTCTAAACCCTCGAAACTCACCCAAATTGACCTCCATTTAACCCATGAAATTCTTTCACAATTTCATACCCTCCCAGATGAATTACAAACATTCCTTAACCATGTTATTCATTATTTAAATCACAGATTGAAGATCTGCACCCTCCTGGTAAGAGAACCCTATCCCACATGGTTTCCCATTCTTCATTGCTTCCTTCTCATATTCTTTTAGTGGTTGTTCTTCCTATTTTGGGATCAATATAGATCTATTATTGTGGATCTAGATCTAGGATTGTAGATCTATATCTATATATATATTAGAGAGATATTGATTTATTGGATATTTATTTAGGTTTTAGATTTGGATCTCATTCTAAGACATTGAGCCACTCATTTTTTTGGGGATTTCTATTGGGTGATTCTTCGTCAATGAATCAAGGTAGGTGGTATATTATTCAATACCATGGTATTGATATCATTTACATGTATGTGATTTTAGAATTGTTAGGGTTCATTTAGAGATTGGAATTTATAATTGAATTAATTAATGTGTTCAATTAATTAATTGAGGATTTGAGGATTTGATTGAATAATTGAATTATAGAATTGGGAATAATTAATTGTTGGGTTAATTATTGGAATGTTAAACTATGAATTTAGAATAATTAATTGGTGAATTAATTATGGAATATTGATATTATTGTATTATACTAATTAATTGTTGAATTAATTAAATGGATTGATGTGATTAATTAATCATTGGGTTAATTAATGGAATTGGGGTGATTAATTAATTATATAAGTAATTAATGAAATTGATGTGATTAATTAATCATTGAATTATTTTACTTGAAATGGGTGTGATTAATTAATTATTAAATTAATTAATGGAATTATTTGTAGAATAGTCATTGGTTGTATGTCACTTGGTTGTGATTATGTTGGCATGGAGTAGCACATGGGTTAACTGGGGTGTGAGTGAGGGATTACCTGAGGAAGATCATGAGAGGTTTCATCTTGATTTCTAAAGGACCATGAGAGTTATCGGGGAGGAAGAACATGAGATATTCCATTTTTATTTCCAAGAGATCTTGATAGCTCTTAGAGTTGGTCCATGTAAAATACTATAATAGGTTTCCCCTTTGATAGAAAGAAATTATGCTTCATTTAGTCTCACTCACATTAGACCCTTGAGGTTAGATCCCTATGTTCACATTACTCATGTCGGGCTGATTTACAAGTTTTATGAATTTTATTCATATATGAATTGTGATAATGAATGGTAACAATGGAATTAAGATATATAATTTTCCCTTGGGGATTGTGTAGAATCTAGATCAAGTCGAAGCATGAATTGAGATTCCAGGTGTTCTCAGGAACCAGGGTGTTATGTGGTTAAATAAAGATTAATTAAATAAATGTAAAAAAATTAATTTATTTATTGTTTTTTATTATTTATACAAATTCATATATTTTTATTAATTGGATATTGTTTTATACTCCATTGGTGGTGGCCTACTAAGTTTTACTCACACCCTAATCGGGCTGCCTGATCGGTACCTGAATAGACTTTGAGTTTTCTAGATGGGAAAAGGGAAAAGTACCTATGTTAGATGGCTGATTTGGGATGGAGAATGGATGAGGGAACTGGAAATGACTTAGAACCACTTGGGGGAGTTTTAAATTTCTTTATTTTGGGTTTTCATTTTAGATACTTGACATGTACATTGGCATGGAATATTTTTGACTTTAGTTTTGATTCTGTATTTACGGTTTTGGTCATCTTGTGATATTGTTACTATTATGTTTCTTATTATATGTTATTCAGTTTTTGTTTCCTATTTTCCATTGGTTTATTAATCTTAAAAATAGGGTATATTCTCCCCATGACTGATATATTATACCCTCACTACTAGTTGACAACCTCTAGTGTACGGGGAGGCACGCCTGAGGTCATGTGGCAATCCGACTTGAGGCATCGGGGCATGGCACTCGGGTTGGGATGTTACATCGCATGCCAAACCACAAACAAAGAATACTAATTTGATCCTAATCTATCATCATTTACATCACAACTCGATCACATATTTGATCTCAAACTTGAACCCATGGTTGTTCCAAATAGTGGTTTCATAATGATTGATTACTAGGTATTTGTTGAACCAACACCCAAATGGAATGTTGGTGACGAAATCATGAAGAGCAGTGAATAAATGAACAAAATAGGAGCATGAGGAATAAACCTTGCCCATTTTTTGGATTTTCCTCAACCAGTTACCATTAGAGTGACAAAAAAATAATAATTTATCAAACTATATCAAATTCCTATTCTTAGGAAGATAAAACATCAATCGAAAATCATCTGTTGACCTAAAAATCAAACTGTTAGAAGAATTGATTTACATTCAGTATAGGATAATTAAAAATGAGATAAAATACATAAAACAACATCCTACCTAGAATTTTGATCGATCATTGAAGAATAACGGTTCTAGGCCATTGTCATTGACGAGATCTATGATCTTTATTAGCACACTGATTGTCAAATCATGATATGTTGTTTATCATCCACGAATCCTCCTCCAGGGGACCTCTCTCAATCTTTAAGGTTATGCAGCTAAACATAGGGATTTGAAATAACAGGGGTTTTATAGAGTAAGGATTAGGTCATGTTGTTATAATAAATAAATAATTTATTTATTAAATTATTAATCCTCCCATAACTGTATTTTTACAAAACACCAAATGTCGAAAAAGGTTATGTCATGCCTAGGGTAAAACCTGCATTCCAGATTTAATGGCATCATCTAATTTCTGATATGAGTCCCTATTCAAGATTTACTACATTATTTTATAAAAAATGTGTGCATGTGATATAATATATATAATAGTTTTATTATATTCACACTGAGGCTCACTAGGCCTCAGAATCTCATTCCATCTCAGCACTTGGATCCAAAAATATTCCTTAATATATTTTAAAGTCTAATAAGGAAAAATAAAAATGCTAGAGATTCTCAGTCAACCTTTCATGTGTTTTTCATATTTTTTGAGTTTTTCTTCCCCTATTCATCTGAAGCAACTGAACTCATTTATTTTGGAAAAATCAAACATCTTAACCAAAATTATGATATTATGAACTTGTTTTTAAGGATTCATAGTCAATATTCCATGTGTTTTTCATGATTTTTTTGAGTTTATCTTCCCCTATTCATTCATAATAGTTCTTCCTTTACATATTTGTTTGTAATTAATTTTTTTCGTTGTTCTTCCTATTTTTTGGATAAATCAACCCTTTTAGGGTGATTTCCATTTTGGTTCGCCAATATTTCTTGATTTTCATAATTTTTAGGTTATTTTTCCTCTTTTTATATATAAATATAGACTATTTATAGGTATTTCCTACAAAATAATTAAAATATTTTATTATTTGATAGTAATTGAAAATTTAAATAGGGTACAATGGAATAAAAATGGTTTTTATTAATTCGGTGGTGAATTAATAGGTTGAGTAATTTTTAGATAATAAATCAATGTTCATAATGTTATAAATTAGTGAAGGAATTATAAATATGAATGGATTAATGATTATTCATTGGGTTATGGTTTGGGTCAAATTATTAATTACATTTTAAATGATAATGATCGAAGAGTATTATTAATGGTTTTTTATAAAAATTTATATTAGATATTATATTTTATTAAATAGAGAGACACACAAACACAGATATATATATATATAAATGTGTGTTTCATTTGTTTTTATATGTATTGGTATAAAGGTATATATCTTTTTGTTTATGAATGTTTGAGTATTTGTATATCTATGTGTGTGTGTGTATTATATATTAATGTTAGTTTATATTATATTTAAATCCTTAAAGTTCCATGAAAAAACCATCACATTATATCATCACATTGTGCATAAATTTACCTACTCCACACTAGGCAAAAAATCCACACATAAATCTGATACTTGATGTGTGTGGTATGACTCAAAATGTGTGTTTTTAGTTTAAAATTAATATTTTAGTTAAAAAAACATTTCATTTTATAAAAACTGAGAAAACACTCATATGGTATTGATAATTTAAGAAAATGATTCATAAGTCATTTGTGATGTGTAGGAATCAACCACATGTCTGTCTGATACATAGTGTGACCAGTATGACTCAAAGTGCATGTTTTCAGTTAAAAAATGGAATTTTAGTTAAAAACACGCATAAATCACTAAAAACAAAGATAACACACAAATATTTACTTGATATTTTAGTAAAATAATCTATAAATTATTTTTGATGTGTAAGATTTAGTTTCACATCAATCTGATACACTATGTGGCCGATATAATTCAAAGTGCATGTTTTTATTTAAAATTGACATTTTAGTTCAAAACATGTGTCGCATACTAAAAATCAATAAAGTTAACTTTGATTGTATTAATACTTTAGGACAATGATTCATAAATCATTTGTGACATGTAGGTTTCAACCAGATGTTAATTTGACACACGACATGCTCGGTGTGACTTGAAATGTATGTTTTTAGTTTAAAGTAACAATTTATTAATGGATCATTTCATATTTATGTTTAATTTATTTATTTATAATTTTATTAAAATAATATTTTTTTTTATAAAGGTACAATATTTTTTTAGTTGTGGTGGTTTGTTCGGTAATTGGTAGCATGATCGGGCTCTTCTGAGAGGGGTCCAAAGACAATGAAACATTAATGTTTTTGAATTTTTTTATGTTTTTGATAAATTGTACACATCAATATAATTATATATATTAATTTTTGAAATGTTTATAACTAGTGAATTTTTTTTTATTATATAATGATGTATATTTAATTAAAACTAAAATATATATTTGGTGCTACATTGTGTTGTAAATTTCACTAGAACACTAGTGCAACATGGAGTTTATCAATTCTATTTATAACGCTGATAAAATTTATCTTTATAAATATTATTTATTCATTTTTATTCATTTTTATATTTTTTAATTAATGTAATTAATGTTATGAATTCAATTTTTTTAAAAATAATTTATTCAAATTTGTTTATTCATTTTTAATATTCATTCAATCAATATTATTTATTAATTTTTAATATTTTCAGAATTTATTTATTTTTTAATATTTATTTATATATATTTATTTATTAAGTGTTAATATTTTAAATATTTTTGTAATTAATATTATTAATATATTTAAATTCATATTTAATATTTTTTTTAATTTAAATAGTTATTATAATTTATTTTTAATATAATTTTTTTATTTGTGAAATTAATATTATTTATTAAATCATTTTTTTACATTTTCATCCATGTAGGATTAAGATTTGATAAAATTGTATTTTATAAGTGCACATAAATACTACATTTTCAGTGTTTTTTAGCACTGATAAATGTATTAATTTATCAGTGCTAAAAAAGCATTGATGGGAGATTTATTTTTGAGTGCTTATATTTTTAGTGCTGATAAAACAAACTTTTTTAATGATTTTTAGGAAGCACTGATAAAACCCTTCACCCTTTTTAAAATGAACCCTAACAGATCACTTCTCAATCTTCCATATTCAAGCTATAGTGGAATTGATCTTCTGTAGTTTCCAAAGTATTTTTTTGGAAAAATGAACTTTAAAATCATAGGTATGAAATTATGAACTTGTTTTTAAGGATTATCAATTGATATTTCATATTTTTTAATGATTTTTTTGAGTTTTTATTCCCCTGATCATTTGAATCAATGGAACTCATTTATTTTGGAAAAATAAAACCTCTTAACTGAATATATGATATTTTGAACTTGTTTTTTAGGATTTACAATCAATACTTCAAGTGTTTTTCATGATTTTTTTGAGCTCACCTTCCCCTATTCATTAGTAACAATTATTCCTCTACATGTTATTTTATAATCAGTTCTGTGGAGTGTTATTCCAATTTTTTTGGTGAAATCTACCCATTTAGTGTGCTTTCCATTTTGGTTTTCCAATATTACTTTATTTTTTTTATTTTTTTGGTTTTTATTCCTCTTTGTATATATAAATATATACTATATATAGTGATTACCTACAAAATAATTATTATTTTTATTTGATATTAATTGAAAATATAAATAGGGTTCAGTGGAATGAAAATTGTTTATATCAATTAGGTTGTGAATTAATAGCTTGGATAATTTTTAGATAAGAAATTAATGTTTGTAATGTTATAAATTAGTGTAGGCCTTATAAATTAATGGATTCAAAATTATTCATTGGGTTATGGTTTGTATCAAACCAGTAACTATATTTGAAATGAGAATGATTAGAGAGTATGGTTAATGGTTTTTTTATAAAAAAATGACATGATATATTCTATTTTCTCCGATATATGTGTGTGTGTGTGTTTCATTTGTTTTTATATGTATAATTATAAAATTATATATGTTTTTGTTTTTGTGTGATTGAGTTTTTTTATATATCTATGTGTGTGTGTGTGTATTTATATATTAATATTAGTTTATTTTATATTTAAATCCTTAAAATTCCATGAAAAAACCATCACATTATATCATCATATTTTTCATGAAGTTACCTACTCCACACTAGACAAACAATCTGCACCTCAATCCGATACATGAAAAAAAGTGACTTGTACCAACAAAATTTTAGTGATAGATAATATATTTGTTGGTAAAATTGAGTAATTCCAATGGATACTAAATTATTTTGATATTATTTATAAGTACCAATAATTGTTTTCAATAAAAAATATATATATTTTTATTAATTTTTGCATACTAACAAATATTTTACCAACACTTGAATTTTTTTTACCATACTAATACCAGAATTTTTTTTATGTTGGTAAATGAGTTTATCATTATTAATTACCATTACCAAAAAAATATTTCACCTTTAGAAAAATATACCATGATAAATTATTGAACAATAAACATCACTATAATAGAATACATATTTGTTGATAAAATTAAAGGGATTCACTAAAAATATGATAGTGAAATCAATATTTATCAATATTTCCAAATAGAAAATTAATTATATTAACATTTTTTTATTTTATTAGATAATGAAATTTTATAAATTTTAACATATTTTATAATTTTTTTTTCAAATAACAATACATACCCAAGGTTCCAAGAAAACCTTGCATCCTCACCTATAGTGCACCGATGACCCCCACCATCCATCGTCTCAGGCTTGCTACATGTTGACCTATTCTCTCACCTCATAAGCACCCATTCCCATCGCTCATAGCCTCTCGGAACTATTCCTCCTTCATCCTTCATGGAAAACGCCTACCTTCATACCTCATACACCATAATAAAACCTCATGAGAAACAAGTCCTCCCTGATTTTCAGAAATATCACCTTAGGTCTCTATGAAATCTTCCAAAAATAAAAAAAGCATGAACTTCAGTTTTCATAACATCGATCAAATAAATGTAAACTAGTTTAGATATTTCCATCATCAAGTAAGAATAATATAACTACTCTTATATATGAATTTTTTTCTTAATTTAACTTTCATAAGGATATTTAATGGCAATAAATTTTTATATGGATAAAATTTTGATTGATATTGTATATCATGGAAAGGGTTTGGGTCTTGATGAAGTTTATTTAGGGTCTATACCCTTTTATGAAGACCTCAATTAAAACAAATTTGTAATTTCAATAAAGGTTGTTTAAGCTTCCTTATTGTAATCATTTTTCATGTGATTTTTTATGGGATTCAAGGTATAGAATTGTTCAGGTTAAAATAGTGTATATAAATTTTGTTAGTATTGGTTTTATAAAAATAGATGAATTTAATAAATTTTTATGTGTAATTTTTTTTCTAAGTGAATGTAATCATAGGGGATGTACTTAGAATAGACTATCTGTCATATTTGAGGTAGAATTTTATTCAGGATTATGCATATCCACTAATAGCATCAATCAAAATTCTATACTGGTATCCCTCCAAAGGCACACACCTCTTTTTTTAATAAAATGGATCCCTATTTCAATTATTATTTTAACACACATATAATTAATCCTAGTTAATAAAACAAATACCTTTTTCATTGTCTGTTTTTTATGATTTAAATATATTTTCACCACTTTCATTAATTGGGTAATAAAAATTAAATGTGTGGCTAGTTTTCCTTTAATTCATCACTCGATTTAAACATAAAATTCATTATTTTGATGTAGAAATATATATGTCATGGGATCAAGTGGTTTTTTTGGAATTTTTATAACTATATTTGATGAAATTCTATTAAATTCATCTATTGGTTTATCTATACTAAATGACCATTTGTCTTGTAGTGTCTAATTTTCTTTATTTTGTAGGTCATTGACAAATAATTTGGTTTTGATACTGATTTTGAGAAATATCAACATGAATTTAACACAACACATGTTGAATCTTTGATTATAGATAATGAAATTAGTGTATAAAAGTTATTGGGACATTATAGTTGTATTATCCATGTTATATTTTCTATTCACTACTTCATTTTTTTAAAATTTATTTATATACATATTAAAAAATTGAATGATAGCTATGCATAATTTATTTTCAATAGAATGGATGTCTCAATTTAACTTCGGTGAGTTTTTTTATCGAATTAGTTAAAGTGTTACACATATTTATTTGATAAAAATAAAAATAATCAAAAAAATTATTTCATTATGTCAATGGAAGATCAAAATCAAACTAAAATTAAAAATTAATTTAATTTTTATTATCACTTTTTTACTTAGGGTTGGTGTTAATTAGGTACCCTTCACAAATTTATTCATGGTTTTAGTTATCACAAAAAATGAGGTTGTTACTCAAAGTGAGTGATTTTAGGTGTCTATTAATATATTTTTTATTTTATATTGGATTTACTTATCATCTATCTATTCATAGTTAGTGATTTTATGTTGTAACCAATGAGATGTTCAATATTTTAAGAATTATATTATAGGATATGATTTTTATATATCTTACCTAATTTCATCTTATATTAAATTTTTTATCCCATAATTTAAGTATTCTTTGTCTAAATTTTATTCATAGCTAGTGATTTTATGTTGTAATAAGTGAGATGTTCAAACTTTTAAGAATACTATTCCATGATACGAGTGTTATATCATTTAACTCAATTTATATTATAATATATTTTTATGTACCATAATTTTAAGCATTATTTTTCTAAATTTTATCTTTTATATTGTGAAATATTCAAACTTTTGATTTTAGAATGAATTCTATGACTTTTCTGATTCTTACTGCTGAGTACCAAACAAGTTGGATTTGTAAAATCCAATTTTAGAATTATCAAATAAAAAGTGTTCCCATTTATTCCTACCATTTTTGATCCTCTTCCTCCCTTGAAATGACATCCAATGTTTCCCTTATATCCTCCAATCCAAGCCAAAGATAAGACATTATACATCAACGTACATCAAGTCTTCCCTATTTTTGTGTGTCTTCTGTAATAGCAGTGCATTGTTTTTGTCATTTTTGTTAATTTTTATCAAATTAATTGGTTTATTATTAACCAAATAAAATTTATATGGAATTTAAAATAAACCAAAATATAATTCTACCTTATGAAATCATAATTAAAAGAAAAATATGAATAAACCTTTTTTTATTAGAATAAAAGATTGTTTAAGTTTCAGAATTTTAAACATTTGTTTTCTAAATTCAACATAGTATTTTTAAATGAATAATTTTAGTCCTTAAAAATATTCATTGTCACTATAAAATTATAAAATTTTTAAGTCATGATTAGATAATGATAATGTAAAAAAATTATGGTATTAATAAAAATTTTATTTTTCACTATTCACCTAAAAATCAATCTTTTCAGAAAAATCACAAAAATTTACCCTATGATAATTTTGACATGACAAATTCAAAAATTAACAACCATTATTATCCCTATTTCAAACATGATTAAATGTTGTGGATGGGAAAGCAACTTGATGAGTGGATGAATTTTTGAAACACATTACTAAGAGGCCAAGAAATATGATAATAATGGAAAAAAGTGGGTGAGGTTTCTGTCTTTAACCAACCAATATTCTTATCCTAGATGGAAGCCTAAAAAATAAAGAAGGAAACATGGACTCCAATTAGTCACTTTGACCAACCACTTTTCATATGTTTATTTTAGGGGAAGAAAAGATAAGGGATAATAAAATTTGAATTTGTGTAGTAATATTATTTATTTTGGTTTCGAGTTTTAAAGAATTCTGAAGGCCTACTTGAACTGAAAAATCAATGGATATTTGGTTGAGTGAAGAGTTAAAAATTTCAATATCACATACCTTCATCAACAAGGTTTTATTATTTCCTTTTTCTTTTATTTTTATTTGATACAATTAATTTATTTTCATGTTCATGAGATGTTGATGATGAATTCCATAATGACAAGATTATTTATTCAAGGATCCAAACAACATTCTCACTCATTGTTTTTATCTATTTTTTTGAAATTTAGTATCTGATTATCTATATTCATATAGTAATCTATCTACAAGTAAAATACATTCTATTTATTTCTCATTTACATTTTGTTCTATGTTTTTTGTTTTATTGATTATATTGAGATTCTCGCTCAAAATATTGAATATAGTGTCCATGTTTGATTCTTATTAGAAATATTTTAGGAATTATAGTATTATGTTCTTATTTAATTTAGGAATTTACTTCAATATATGTTTTTTGTAATATTTTATGAATTAAAATATATTTGGAGATGGTGAAGTGATTAAATTCATGGTTGTTTGTACCTTACTAACTTTTCTATTTTCCTACTACTCTTTGTTTCCTTCCAAATATGTGGGGATCAAGTCTTTCATTCATTCACATTATTCATTTTTCACTTACATAAATATAGAACACAAAACTTTTTTTGATGGGGTTTGATTATTTCATACTAAATCAATGAGACTTTAGACTTTCATTATCATTATTGTTTATGTTGATTATGGTTTATCATGATTATAATGAGAAAATGAGAGATAGTTGGGGTTTGTCTTAGTGGTAAGCACCCTGTAATCCTATATGAAAAATGGGGGTTCAAAACCCATCGGGAACATATTACTGTAGTAGTACTGTAGCGGTACTGTAGCAGCGGCAGTACTGTTGATCGAAGAGTACTATAGCGGCGATAGAGCACTGTAACAGTGGTAGTATTGTGCACGAACTGTAGTAGGCGGGTTACTATTCACAGAATGGCAATTAGGCCAAAAAATTGTGCCTATGGGCTATGTAATGGGCTACAAGTCCACTGGGCCTTCGGGCTATGTAATGGGTCTCCTCTACCCAATTAAAATAAGTCTTCGATTTGCTTTAATAATAAAATAGGGCTTCGGCCCCAACCTTTTTTTTCAAAAAGTGAGAGTTGATGCAATTTATTTACTAATATTATGTTAGTTTAATTGTGAAAAATTATTTTCAATTCAATGAGGTGGGTAATTAACAAAGTATTTTGGATTGGATTGATTAAGAGCATGAGGTGGTGTATGTTGGTATGTAATTTGGGTTTTCATGTTCTTACAGTTAGCAATGAAGGTTCAATTTTGGTTGTTTTTATCCTACAAATAGGTTCAATTTTGGTTGTTTTCATGTTCTTTTAATTAGCATGATGTGGTGCAGATTGGTATGTAATTTTGGACTTTCATGCTTAGATTAACTGATGTTCTTACAGTTATTAATTGGGGTTATTCTCTATTTTATTATCATACTTTGTCAAGTGATAGAATTGGTAATGAGAATTAAATGTCAGTTCAATTTTGGTAAAACACTATACATTAGTAATGAATGTTTAGTTTTGCTTTGTATCACAATTTATTATAGTTATAATTAGTAATGCAGGTTCAATTTTGGTTGTTTTCATACTTTATTGGAGTTGGAATTAGTAATGTAGGTTCAGTTTTAGTTGCTTTCATGTTCTTATAGTTAGTTTGAGTTAGTGTATATTAGTATGAAATCTCAGACTTTCATGATTGAATTAATTAATGTTCTTGTATTTTCTAGTGCAGGTTCTTTTTTATTTCATTATCATATTTTGGTCAGTTTTAGATTTTCCTATTTATTTTTGGATTTTCTTAGTAGAATTTTTTTACTTGAATTTTGATTGTAACTTGGTACCCTACCATTATTTTTCTTACTTTTAAGTTTATTGAATATCAATTATTTCCATTAAATGAGATTAAACTAATCAACATTGCTGTTGAGATTCTAAATAAAGTAAAAAATAAATAAAATAATAGAATATCTCAAGAATCAATATTATTTAGATTACAGTGATTCATAACTAACCCTATAGGAATTTTATAAAAACCTATTTGAAATTTATTCACTAATCCTTTGAAATGAATTAGAGTATGACTAGTTGATGATTTAATTTTATGGTAGTCAGGATAAAAGGATTAATTATTTTAGTATACCAATTAGTGAAATATACATGGAAACAACCCTTTTCTTACACAACTGTTGAACTAATTCTTGTTTGATATGTTGTAAGTTTTATAAAATAAGTAAAAAATAAATGAAATTCTTAAATATGTTTGACTTGAATATTAAATTTTATCATTTATTTGAAGTGGAACCTTAATATATTAAAAAATATACTTTTATTTGGCTGTGAAATTTCAAACTATATGCACATTATTTTGATCTGAAATTATTAACAAATCAATTTATACAGTGATTGAAAATAATGTATCTTATTTAAAATTTTTATGGGGGAACTTTGAACATATAATATAAATATTTCTCCTTAAAATGTGTTTGTGAGATTCTACTATTTTTCATGTGCTTGAGATTCCTTTAGGATTTTTTATCTAGGAGTGAAAATTTAAAGTGTTGGGGAAGTGATTGGAATAAAATTATCATTCATTTTTAATGTTTTTTTAATGAAAATAACTTCTTAATTTTTAAAAAACCTATAAAAAATTTATAATTTTTAATAATTGTTTAATTTATAACCTAGTTTTGAAAATCACATGATTTTTTTAATTTAAACCTGGAAATTAGTTCATTGTTGTTCATGTTTAAAAACTAGAATTTTAGTGTTGTTATTATGTGGAAAACTATTTCTGGAAATATAAAATTTACTGTGTATTTTTTTAGATATTAAAGCACAATACCTTGTGGTCTGGAATCCCATATTTCATATATGAATCCCACTTATAAGTATATCACAATACCCTAATCTTAAAGCCTAATCTACCACCTATGTACAATAATTTCACCCTTAAGCACACTAGCATGATTGATCCATAATTTCTCACCCAAAATTAAAAATTGAAGCCATAATGAAGAATTAATCTATATAACTTTGTGTCCCAACTCACACTACATATTCCTAGGAATTATTGAAGCACTTATGATACACCAAATCCTCACTAGTTGTAGTCAAATAGTCTATACAGTTTATTGAATTTGCTGACAGTATACAATTTATTAAAGTAGTTAATTGATTTTGTATAGTTTATTGAATAAATTGTAAACAATTTAATGAATAAATTGAATGTATAAAATGAATGTATTTTATTGAATAAATTGTATACAATTTACTAAATAAACTAATTTCATACTATAAAATGGTTTCATACTATATATTGCAAACTGATTTCATACTGATTTCACCAGTAAACTAGTTTCATAGTGTATAATGTTTTTCAAGTATATCTCACCAATAAATTGGTTTCATACTGCATAAACTGATTTCATATTGTATATTATAAATTGATTTAATATTGTATACTTCTTTTCATACTATATGTAGTTATTTATGTTACAGTATGAACTGATTTCATATTGTATTCTATTTCACATATTGTATGTAGTTATAAAGAATGTATCAAACATTTATTATCTTCTTCTCCTATTTTTCATATTGTATGTTGATATTTATTTTACACTCTGAACTAATTTCATACTGCATAAATTGATTTCATACTGTATACTATTTTTATACTCTATACAATATGAAATCAGTTTATTTTTCATATGGATTTCATATTTTATACTATTTTTTCATACTGTATACTATAAATCCCACATTTTACAAAATATTTTTAAACATTACCAACTATTTTGTTTTCATGCATTTTATGTAGGTTCTGGACAAGGACTTTGGGTAGTTTTTAACTCCATATAAGTTTCTAGATCATCCTAATATCATTCAAAATTTAGACAATGGATGTTGTTGGCATTATTTTATTGTGTTTGTTTTGTTCAATTTGTTCCAAGTTATGGTTCACTATGTTTCCTTATCATTAGTTTTAGTTATCATTATATATGTTTGTATCCATTCTTTGTAGAGGTTTTTGGAATAGTGTAGCGTGATTCTCTTGGATAAAGTTGGGCTGACTACTTCCAACCTATCCTACACACCAAACTGCAACTCTCATGGTTTGATCTCTATGATGAGGTCATTTGGGGTTATAGGGGTAGTGATCCCCTGCTCAAGGATTTATGGGGTGTAGGGACCGACCCAAATTTTGGGTATTGTAACAACTCTGAATCATTGTAGTACAGCTGAACGAAGACATGAACATAGCACTATAGTAGTGAAAACTTACTGTAGTAGCATACAATGGGACACTGTAACAATGTGGACTTAAATATGGCATTGTATTTCATGACCCAACCCAGTGGGGCTTGAGCCGCAACTACCCCAAGCCTGCCTCCATAGGCCAAGGGATAGCGATCAACACTGAAGGAATACATAACATGGGGAGGCCTTTGCCTAAGTACCTTTATGAACAAACACAACCATATCAATGTATAAGTGCAGATTAATAATAGTAAAAGTTGAAAAATACTAGGGAAATAACCATGAATGTAAAACCTCTATAAAGTACAAGAGTACGGTAGTGTAAACTGAAATTAGAGGGGGGAAATACACACACAGCCAGAAATATGTCCAACCTAACAAATTGGAAAGTAAAGTAAAAGTGTTGAGAGATCCTAGCTCCTAATCTCCAAGATATGACCACCGTACACGGTCCAAGGCACCAAGTATCCCTAAGACCCTTTGTAATAATCATAGGCATTTCTATAATTTTTGTAAGAAACAACACGTATGGGAAAAACCCACACAAGCGTGAATATATACACACCTAGTAAGAGACCTAGAAAGTTGAGGGGGCAGTAAGAGGTATAATAGGAATAGACAGAAAAGAGGAAACAAGGAACATAAGGTAGTGAAATATCTCAACCCAAACCAAGAGATGGAGTAACCTTGTCCAAACACAAGGGTCTCAATACAGTGTGTAGATGGACCATATGTCAAGTCTTTTCCACCCATATTAGGAGAGTAACCTCATCCAACCATGAGATACTAAACACATAAAGCAGGTGGACTACCCTGTGCACCATCAAAACCTATGGAAGTAGAGTAGCTTAATCCAACAACATGGATACATATATATATATTTATATATGATCAAACCAAATAATCCCAAATTATGGATAATGGGGATCTCTATCTCACAACCTATCCTAGGAAAAGAGTTTCCATCAGTTTTAGAAGTCTATCAATGATGCCTAGCATCTCAAGCATCTACCCAGTAGAAAAAATTCAAGTCAAACTATGACTCTTCATTGTGCTGCAAAATCGAGGAGAAAAAATATATAGGTAAATGACCCATGCCCTTTTAAAATGGGAGGGTTCCACTCAGTGGATATATAGAGGACCCATACCCTATTCTAATAGGAGTGTTGTACTCTAATATTCTATATATAGAGGAACCATACCCTATTCCAACAGGAGGGTTCCACTCTAATGGTAGAGGACTCATGCCCCAGTAGGAGGGTTTCACTCTATTGGTCAATAGAGGACCCATTCCCAGCCTATCTAGAGGGTTCCACTCTGAAATATAGAGGACCCATGCCCTATACTAGTAGGAGGGTTCCACTCCAATAGGTAGGTAGTGGACTCATTCCCTATCCCAATAGGAGGGTTCCACTCTGATTCTAAAGGACCCATGCCCTGACTTCGCAGGAGGGTTCCACTCTAATAAATAATAGAGGATCTATGTCCAGCCTAGCTGGAGGGTTCCACTTTGAAAGATAGGTGGAGGGCCCATGCCCTGTGAAAATAGGAGGGTTCCACTCTTTGAGAGCCCCTGGTGATCCTATGTGATCACTATCGTCATCGAGTGTCTCCTAAATAAGTGCCAATACCAAAACATCTCACATCATATCTCAAAATCTACAATTGAGAGAACCATCATGTTCTAAGGGAAAAATTCTCAGGATAGGATACTCAAGGGCCAAAATCCGAGTCAAAAAAAAATATATACAAGAGATTAAGTTTCCTCAAAAGGAACCAAGGGGTACACATCATTTGAGAGGACCTACACGATATGTGGTCCCACTCCATCACCTAGTTGTGTTCTTAGAGGTACAAGGATCACTAACCATATAGAACTATACAATGTGTAGGGAGTCCACACAGTGTTTCCTAACACTCAGGGACCCTGCCCATGCACCTTGGTCGGGTCTGTGTACTTCAGTACATAGATTTGTGCCTAGCCATGTATTTCCACATGGGGTCTTGTCAGTGTGCTCTACCACATGGATCAACAACATGGTAAAAGGGATACATGGTGTGTAGAAGGGAGACACACCATCCCATCTTTATAAATTTCTAAAACCCTAATCGTTACAGTATAGGGGCTACATGTTGTGTGTTTATCATGATACATGACATATATTCTTATTTTTTCATAGAAATCCAGTTCCATTCTCCGTGCACTAGATCCAACCTTTCCACCTTTGATTCTGGCCCTATCTCCCCCAAAATCGAGGGATATTTCTTTTTATGGGAAAATTTTCCCTCCGATTGCCCTCTAATAGCCAAAAATCAGCTCTTTATCCATCCCACATGTAATCACGCACACCTCTCCATATTCGGTTCTTCGTCCATTCATTATTTGAAAGAAAATAATCAAAAAAATCACCCAAAACCTACAATATATTCAAAATGATCTTTGGTTTTTTGATACGTCTCTCGCACGAGAATCCTTCATGAATATAGGGGGTCTGATCGGGCCCAGTTCTGCCTAGAAAAGTCGAAATGATACCCCGTAGGCCGATCGGTAAAGAATGCGAATAATTTTTGGGATAAAGGAACAATCGACCAAGTTTTATCAATATTTTTCCAAGAATTATTTTCAAATGAACAAAATTGTTATATTCCGATTATAAAAAAAAATGAAAAACCAATTAAATCGGTACAAATGTGCATACCAAAGTTCAAAAATTGGCATAGATCAAAGAAGAAATGATTATGTTCAATTATTTTAATAAAAAAGAGAATAATCCAAAATTTTATGAGTCATACTTGGAGATTGTATTTATCATCATCAAAGAATGTGATTGCTAATGAATGAAAGAATTTTTTGCTTTCATTTCACTATGATCTTCCTTGATCTAGAGATTCATCTTCATCAGATGTGATTCGCCAATGGAAGGAGGAAGAATGATATGGTATCCTCCCAGGGTTTATGAAGCTAACCCTATAGGATTATCCATAGTGGTGATATTATATATGTAACCCTTTGCATTAATTTAATGAATTAATTAAATTAATAATTTAATTAATCCACTAAATGTACTTCCAAAGACAGGCTTATCTGAACACCACATGCCAATCTATTTTAGGTCATTCCTAGAGTAAACATAGTGTTCCATACTCAATCATGGTATTGGATTTCTGATCCGAGATTCCATTTAATAGTTATACCATTTTATTTAAGAAAATGTTTTCATGTAATATAAAATATTTTCAATATTTTTATAAAATTAATTTCAGGAACACTAGGCCTCAAAATTGCATGTTGTCTTAGTGATTGGATCCAAAAATATATATAAAAATACTTTAATGTATTTAAAGGTAAAAAATGGATCTATATATAATTCCCTCTTTTAATATTTTAATCCCAAAAAGAAAAACTAAACAAAAAACTTGGGATATTGAGATCACATCTGGATCTCCCACTCCCATGAAATCTACTACATGTTCATGTCCTGCCACAACAAGTGAACCAAGGGGATGGTCCATACACATAGGGTCCTCTCCTATTAATCCTTGATTTCTACTGGGTGATCAAAAAAAAATTATTTATCTTTGATGTCCAACTTTCCCCAGTCGATGGTGTGCGTAGGGTCATGCACATATCTCTTCAGCTGTGACACATGGAAGACGTCGTGCACCTATTCCAACTATTGGGGTAGGGTGATGTAGTAAGAAACCTCACCTACCCTCTGTATGACCTCGAACGGCCCAATAAACCTTAGGGATAACTTTCCTCTCTTTCCAAACTATTGTAATCCTCATTGTGGGGAGACTCAGGAAAAAGTGGTCTCCCTGTTCAAATTAAAAGGGCCTATGATATCGATCTGCGTAATATTTATGCCATCTCTAGGCCATCCTCATCCACTCACGAATGACCTAGACCTTCTTCATCATTTCATGAACCAACTATTGACCTAAAAGATACGTCTCACTGATCTTTTTCCAACACAAGGGTGACCTATAGGGTCTCACATACAGGGCCCTAAAAGGTGTTATGCCTATAGTAGAGTGGTATCTATTTTTGTATGAAAAATTTACCCAGGGAAAGTGATCCTCCCAGCTCTAGCCTAAGTATAACATGTAATACCTCAACATATCCTACAATTCATAGATAGTGTTCTCAATTTAACTATCTTTATGGGGGTGAATGGTTTTACTCATCCTCATCTAGGTCCCGAATGCCTCATACAGGCCTATCAACAATCCTGACATGAACCACACATCATGATCAGAGATAATCATAGAGGGAACCCCATGGAGGTAAAAAATCTCCCTTGCCTAAATATGACCTAAAATCTTCATCTAAATTTGCCCCCTAATAGAAAATAAGGGTGTCAACTTCATTAGTTGGTCAAATATCACTCAGATGGTGCCATGGAACTTCTTTGTCTGTGTAAGGACTATAACAAAGTCCATGGATATGTCATCCCACTTATACCCAGGGATCTCAAGGGGCTGCAACAAAACTGTTAGAACCTGGTGCTTAGCCTTCACCAGCTGACAGGTGAGGCACCAAGAGACGAACTCATCCACGCTTCGTCTCATGCCGGACCACCAAAATTTCCATTTAAGGTCTATGTATATCTTCCCCATACCAAGATATATATAGCTAGGTGAGAAGTTTGGAACTCCCATATTACTTCCTCCCATATTATGACTAGGACCATCGTTCATCCCCAGAAAAGGATGATGTGATTCACTACTTCATAATATCCATATGGTGAATCCCCCATGAATATATATTCACACAAGAACTCACAGTTGATGTCTCCCAGCTGGGACTCTCTCACACACTCAAGAAGCGGAGGATTCAACACCATCAAATGAAGAAAAGATGTACCCTCCTGCTCTAACAGGGTCAGTTTCAAGTAATAAAATTGCTCAAAATCCTCCTACACCAAACGATCCTAGGACTTCCTACTAAGGGAACTTAGTACTACTTTGTCCTTCCCTATAGTATAGACTATCTCAAAGTTATAGTCCTGTAGGAACTCCAACAAGTGTTGTTGTCTCAGTTTCAATTCTCTCTACATGAAGATGTACCTGAGACTCTGGTGGTCTAAATAAACCACAAATATCTCTACCAGAAGGTAGTACCTCCTCATCCTCATGGCGAAGAATACTACTATCAGATATAGGTAGTGAGTTGCATGGTTCTACTCATAGGGGCCTCAACTACCTCGACCCATATGTAATAACTGTCTACCACTACATAAATATGTATCCGAGCCTAGCTCTAGAGGAATCACAATAAACTATGTACTCTATAATCTCCTTTAGTAATATCAACATAGGATCAATTTTTACCCCCAACCTCAACTCCTTAAAGGCTCTATAACACTGCTCAGTCTAGGTAAAAGACTACCCTTTCCACATCAGGGTGGTAAAAGAGGTTTTAATCCTAGATAAATCTACCACAAACCTTTGGTAGTAGCCCACTAATCCAAGAAATCTCTACACATCTGATATATTCTTAGGAGGCTCCCAAGAAAGAACTGAACTGATCTTCACTAGGTCCATGACTAAACCATTCTCATAAATGACATTCCCCAGAAAGTGAAACTCATGAATCTAAAACTATAAATTTGAGATATTTATATAGAGCTGGTGCTCTTGAAAAAAATCTAGAACCATCCTCAAGTGATCTATGTGCTCCTTCTTTGACATAGATTAGTTGAGTATGTCTTCGATGAAGACAACCAAAAACTTGTCCAAGTACAGATGGATGATCTGGTTCATCAAAACCATAAACATAATATGGGAATTTATCACACCAAAGGGCATCACCAGAAACTCATAGTGTACATAGAAACATTGGAATGTCATCTTTGGAATATTATCCTCACAAACCCTCAAATGGTGGTATCGGGACCTGAGATCGATCCCTAATAACTATCTCGTGCCTTGAAACTGATCAAATAGATCATCAATCCTTGGAAAGGGGTACTTATTATTTATCATGGTCTATTTTAGGCGATGACAATCCATGAAAATTCATGCACCCATGTCCGCCATTTGCATGAACAACACCAGAGATTCCTAGGGGGACACATTGGACCTAATGAAACCCTTCTATTGAAGGTCATCCAACTGAAACCATAGTTCTCAAAGCTCATTTGGGGTCTTACTATATTCTATAGAGGATATCTAATTCATCATTGGATGAAAGTCAATACAAAAATCCATCTCCCACCTCAGAGGTAATCCTAGAACATCCTCAGGGAAGATGTCCATATAATATTACAAGAATAAAGGATTCTAGATGTATAAAGAGTCTATTTCACCAAGGGATATACTCTCTAACTAAGGGGTTATGGGCTATAACCCCATGCTCAAAACACCCACTCTCCCTTTTATGATATCCTTCTCACCCGTAAAGGAGAATCTTGTTCCATTAGTGTGAAGGCATATGAATTGTCTGCAGTGATAGTAAATATAGGCTCATACTATGTACAACCAATATATACCCAATATGATGTCATAGTGTTCCATCACAGTGACCAAAATTTCCCACATGAACCTCTCTTCACCAAGAAATAGCTCACACTGTCGGCAGATCAAAGATACAGAAGAAACATTCCCTATCGGAACCTCATGATGAAGTTGTTGGGATAGAGCCTCAAATGTGAGCTCCATCTCTCACACCAGGAGTATATAGATGAAGTAATTACTATCACCTATGTATACTAATATATAATCAAGAGTATAATACATAGATTGTACCTTTAATCATCTTGTGTTCTATGGGGTCATAAGCCTCCAAAGCCTGCAGCTATCTGTGACCCTGACAGCCAGCTCCCTAAGCCTGATGTAGGACACCCAGTGGTGGTGGTGGAAGGATATAATAGAGTCATACAAATCATAGAGATCCTATTTCTCCTATGCCTGATCTGCCTCCATGGAGGCCTCCATACTCTCACTTGGGTGATCCATGATCCTAGTGTTACCTCTTCCAAGGTGATCCATTGGTTACCTGCCTATGCTACTCAACATGTCTGGTTGGGTAATCACATTATATGTGGAATAAATCATCAAAATAATATCCCCACCTCTCTCCAGGATACCCTAGTCATCTGCACTATCCCTATTCCACATGACCATGTGTTTTAGTCTGATCACGATAGGATCTCTTGCACCAAGATCATGTCGACCGACACCTACTAGCAGTTGTAGATGACTTAGCTCTATGATGCCCACTGCCAGCTCTAGCTTCATAGAATCCCTCTAACATGAAACTCTATTTCACTAGTCTCTTCTCCAACACCCCATCATAGGTGGGAATTTACAAGGGTACCACACTAGCACAAATCTCTCAGTGAAGTCTCTGCTCAAACTTCTATGCTTAGAAGTAGATATCTTGAGTCATATTAAGGGAGTACCACATAATATTTGTGAACCTCATTGCATACTAATACACTATCATACCTCTCTGGTACATCTCTAGAGTCTCCTGAATCCAAACTGAGTGCAAGGAGGGGTAGTACTCCTCATGGAATAGATTCTAGAAGTTAGAACATGAGAGTGTTGAATCATCACGCATCTGGGTAACAAGACTCGACAAGTTCCTAGTAGCTTTGTGGAAAAGTATAGATGCCATTTCAACTATATAAACCATATATGTTTGAATAATCTTGAAAACACAAACCACCAAGTATAGACAATACTCTATTTCCTAAGGATCTGACTTGTCATGGAACATCAGCAGCCTCTGGTACCAGAACTTGTGGAGTGCTCTAAGCCTGCATGCATACTCATCCTTATCTGATGGGATTATCTGCTGCTCGATGAGTGTTTTTACTTCTACCTACCCACCTGGGGGAAATATCTCATAGTATGGACCCTAAAATGAGGCCTCATATCTCATTGGATCTTCATCACAATATGAGACTGGTATCCAGGATGGCTATCATTGTAGAGACATCCTAAAATTTTATCAAGATGTAACACAGTCAGATGAGCATATATATATATATATGTATGTATATATATAAATATAATAATGAGGATCTTACTCAAGAAGGATAGTCAAAGACTCAATCCTATATGATGCATGTACCATTAATCCCTATAACCAATGTCTCAGTATGTCAGGTCGAAAAGCAGGTAGTCAAGGTCCTGGTGAATGTATACATCGGTCACCTGTACCATCACCGGATTCCCTAGCCTGAAATCTATACTTGAAACACATTGAAACTCTTTCCCAAAAACCAACTGAATCCTCATAAGGGGAATACTCCAAACACCATCCTAAGGATAGAACCACTTCTAATACTAATCTGTTATGACCCGACCCAATGGGGCTCAAGACACAACTATCCCAATCCCACCTCCATAGGCCCAGGGCTGGTGACTAGCACTTAAGGAATATCTAACACGGGGAGGCATTTTTCTAAGTACCTATATGCATACACACAACTATATCAATATATAAGTTTAGAGGAATAATAGTAAAAGATGAAAAATACTATGGGAAAAACCATGCATGTAAAACGTCTAGAAAGTACAAGATTAAGAAAGTGTAAAATGAAAGTATAGGGAAAAAATACATGCCCAAAGAGAAAGATGTACAACATGAAAAACTAGAAAGTAAAGTAAAAGTGATGAGAGAGAACAACTCCTGATCTCCAAGCTATAACCACCGTACACGGTCCAAGGCCCCAAGTATCCTTAAGCTTGTTTGTACTCATCGTAAACCTATCTTTCATCTATGAAAGACATGATACATATAGGAAAATACCAAAAAGGGGTGAGTATATACATACCCAGTAAGATTCCCTGAAAGCTGAGGGGAAGTGGTAAAAGACATAATAGGAATAGATAATAAAGAGGAAACAATGAACATATTGTAGTGAAATAGCTCAACCCAAACCAAGATAAAGAGTAACCTCATCAAAACACAAGGGGATCAACACGATGTGTAGATATACTACACATAAAGTCTTTTACACCCATAGAAAGATATTAACCTCATACATCCATGAGAAGCTAAAAATAGAAAGTAGGTGGACTATCCCGTGCATCTTTGGAACCCATGGAAAGAGAGTAACTGAATATAACAACATGGATATATATATATATATATATATATATATATGATCAAATCAAAGAATTTAAAATGATGGAGAATGGGGATCTCTATCTCACATCCTATCCTAGGAAAAGAGTTTTCATCAATTCCAGAAGTTCATCAATGATGTCAAGTATCTCACGTGTCTTCCCAGTAGGAAATATTAAAGTCAAGCCATGCCTCATCACTGTACTACACAGTCAAGGGGAAATGATCTCTAGGAAGTGAAACCATGACCTAGTAAAATAGGTGGTTTCTACTCAGTGGATAGATAGAGTACCCATACCATATTTCAATAGGAGGGTTCCACTATAATAGTTGATAGATAGAGGACTCATAAATTTTTGCAACAAGAGGGTTCCACTCTAATGGTAGAGGACCCATGCTCTTCCTAGAAGAAGAGTTCCACTCTAGTAGTCGATAGAGGACCCATTCATAGACCACTTAGAGGGTTACACTATGAAATATAAAGGATCCATGCCTTGTCCCAGCATGAGGGTTCCACCCCAATAGGTAGGTATAGGACCCATGCCCTATGCTAAAAAGAGGGTTCCACTCTGATGATAGAGGACCCATGTATTGACTCCGTAGGAGGGTTCTACTCTGATAGCCAATAGAGTACCCATGCCCAACCTAGCTAGAGGGTTCCACTTTGAAATATAGGTAGAGGACCTATGACCTATGCCAGTAGGAGGGTTCCACTCTCTGAAATCCCCTGGTGATCTAGTGTGATCACTACTATCACCGAGCATCACCTAAATAATCACAAATCCTAGAACATATTTTATCATATCTCAAAATACAAAATAGAGGACAACATCACATTCTATGTGGAAAAAAACTCTGAATAGGCTACTCACAGGCCAAAATATAAGTCAAAATAAAAAAGATATGAGAGATTAAAGTTCCCTCAAAAGAAACCAAGGGGTACACCATGTGTGAGGGGACCCACACGACATTTGGTCCTACTCCATCTCTTATTTATGTATCTATAGGTACATGGATATCCAAACATGTATAAATACACTACAAGTAGAGAGTACACAAGTATTTTCTTAAAACTTGGGGTCCCTGCCCATGCACCTCAGTCGTTCTTGTGTACTTAAGTACATGATCATGTTCCTAGCCGTGTCTTTCAACACGGGGTCCTTCCTGTGTGCTCTGCCACATGGATCAACCAATTGAGAAAAGGGGTACATAGTGTGTAGGAGGGCTATGCAACATTCCATCCTTATAATTTGCCAAAACCCTATCCATTGAAATATAGGGGATACACGCCATGTGTTCATCATGATACATGACATAAAATCACGTTTCTCAAAAAAAAATATAGATCTGGCCTTTTTACACCAGATATTACCTTTCCACCTTTGATTCCAGCCTCATCTTCTCTCGAAATCTATAGATCTTGCTCTTACCAACGATTTCGGTCCTCTAGTGGCTGTAAATTGGTTCTTGATCCATCTCAAACATAATATTGTGAACCTTGCGCATATTCAATTCTTCCATCATTCATGATTTGAAATCTAATCATAAAAACAATAACCCACAACCCATAATCTATCTGAATCCATCCCTAGTTTGTCAATTTGTCTCTCGAATGTGAATATTTTATGAATCTGAGGGTTAGATCGAGCTTGGTCCCACCTGAAAAAGTCAAACTGATACCCCATAGGTCGATCAGTGAAGAACGTGAAGAATTTGGGGGAGAAATACACAATCAAAAAAGGTTTATCAATTTTTGGACAAGCATTCTTGTCCAATGAACACAATTGGGAGATCTGGGTTAGAAAATAATTTAAAACCAAATTAAACTAGTATAAATGTGCACGTCAAGGTATAACAACTGGTGCAGATCAGAGAAAGAATGATTATGATCAACCAATTTAATCAAAAAGGGTATAATACACATTTTTTTGATTTATACCTAGATATTGGATCGTTATTCATCGAGGAACATGCTCACCATCAAATGTAATAAGTCATTGCATTATTTGCACCCTGATTCAGAGATTCATCATCATTAGATGTGATTCACCAATTGAAGGAGGAATAATGAGATGGAATCCTCCTAGGGATTATGGGGATAACCCTGAAGAATTATTCATAGCGGAGATATTATAGATGCAACTCATTGCATTGATTCAATGAATGAATTAAATTAATTATTTAATTAATCAACTAAATGTATCTCCAATGGACGGCTTATCCAAACACCCCATGTCAACCTATTTTAAGTCTCGCCTAGGGTAAAAATCACGTTCTGGACTCAACTGTGGTCTTAGATTTCTGATCTAAGATTTTTTTTAATATTTATCTCATTTTCTTTAAGAAACTATGCATGCATAATATAAAATATTTTTAATATTTTTATAAAATTAATTTTGGGCACACTAGTTCTCAAAATCACATGCTATATAAACACTTGGATCTGAAAATTTATATAGAAATATTTCAAATTATTATAAGGAAAAAACTATGTCTCTATTATAGCATCATGTGACTATGATTCTTGATGTTTCCGCAACACAGGTCATTATTGTCATAGTCATTATGTTTTTAATAATTGGTCGCCAATGTTAACTAATCATGAAGGTCCACTAATAGTGGACCATATTCAAGGAGTTTCTATTTATAGTTGCAGTGTGTAAAGATAACAGTATTTGGACTAAGTGTTGCGCAATGTCAGTTTAAGGGATGAGGTAGATGCATGACTAGTAGTCATGGTTCCTCTATTTTGATGGGATCATGTAAAAAATGTTCAATAGACCTTGGTTATGTACTATAGATTTTTTTATCATGGTTTGGTAGATTTAATGAAATGGAATATTGGAATCAAATTCATGGTCATAGTTTGGTTGGTGTATCTATTAGACTATGATAACCATGCCATTATTTATTCATAAAAATAAAAGTATTTTTTTTTATTTTCATGTATCAACTTCCTGATCTATTTTTTATGGTTTTATGAAAGTTAATTTTATAATTATTATATAATAATTATAATCACTATATTATATATAATTAATTTAATAAATATAATATAAAGTATTAATAAAATATATTGTGATAATATAACATAGTTTTCATTTAATAAAAAATTGATAAATAGATATTAATTGTTGATATTTCTATGATCAACAGATAAATCTATCATATGAATATGTTTCTAATTTTTTTGACCAACATATATATTATCAGTTGGTATTATAATAATCATAACAGAACTATTTTATTTGTTACAATAGTATTTAATGATATAGTTTTTACAAAAAATTTAGTGATAGTGGCATATATATTGGTAAAAGGCTTTAACAATAAAAATGTACTTTTACGAATAGATATTTCCTTGTTAGAAAATACTAAATATTTTTTAGTCGATTTATGACTTGAAATGTATGTTTTTGGTTTAAAATTTTCATTTTAGTTAAAAACATTTATCACTCACTAAAAACCAATCAAAAACACTTGTATGGTCTTAATACTTTAGTAAAATTATCCATAAGACATTTGTGATTTTTAGGAATCAACCATACATCAATCTGATACATGGTGTAACCAATATGACTCAAAGTATGAGTTTTTATTTAAAAAATAAAATTTTATTTAAAAACATGTATCAATCATTGAAATAAAATAAAATTCACTTATATTGTCTTAATATTTTAGGGCAGAGATCTATAAATCCTTTGTGATGTGTAAGAATCAGTTTCATGTCAATCTGAGACACGGTGTGAGCGATATAACTCAAAGTGTATGTTTTTATTTAAAATTGACATTTTAGTTCAAAACACATGTCACATAATCCAAAAAAGTAAATGTTCTTAAACTGTCTTGATAATTTAGTACAATGACCCATAAATCATTTATAACGTGTAGGAATCAACCATTTGTTAATCCAACATAGTGTCCTAGTGTGACTTGAAGTGTACATTTTCAGTTTAAAATTGGAATTTTATTAATGGATTGTATCATATTTAAGTTTAATTTATTTATTTATAATGTTATTAACATAATAATTGTTTTTTATACAGGCACACTCTTTTCTTCAAGCTCTGATGGTTTGTTTGGAAACTGGTAGAATGATCATACACTTTTGAGTGGGTTCCAAAGATAATAGAACATTAATGTTTTTGAATTTGTTGACGTTTGTGATAAATTATACATACTAATGTAATTATATATATCAATGTTTGAAATGTTTTTAATCATTAAACATTGTTTTTTTGTAATATGATATAAATTTAATTGAAATGAAATTATATATTTTGTGCCTCAATGTGCTGTAAATTTCACCAACACACTAGTACAACATAGTGTTTATCAACACTATTTTTAACAATGATAAAAATTCTCTATATCAGTACTAAAAAAGTTACCAATAAAGGCTCAAATTCATCAACCTTTTTTAGAATTGATGAAGCACAACTAAAAATAGAATTATTTTTAATGAGTCAATTGTGATAGGATCTCATCATAATTGACCTGTAGTTGAAAATGGCATCGTAAAAGATTTTTTCTATGACGGACCGTCGTATTTTTTTGTGATGAGATATGTTTCCGTCAAAAAGAGTTTTCTTCCTCATATAGAATTAATTATCAATTGCGACAGAATAGTATTTTCATATCAATAAGTTATTAGCAATGAAAATCTATATCAATCATAAATAACCTAATATGATAGAAATATTATTCCATCATAAAAAACTAGAAAAAAACATCAAACAATTTTTTTTTAAAAAAATATATAAAATTGTAGGCATATAAATTCATAACCATATTACACAAAATATGTTCATCCAAAACTCTTTATAAATTTTTTTTCAAAAAAATATATCATCAATAATTATTGATGTGGTAGATCATCTGGAGGACCAGGTGGAGGGAAATCCATCCCTATACCATGCATGAAAGTTGTCACATATACTTCATCATCTTCTCATGTTGTTTCTCATGTCATTGATGTTGTTGATCCACCTCATCCTGTTGGTGTTGGTGAAGCTCCTCCTTCTCCCTATGCATGCTCTCTATAACCTCATTCTGAGCTCACAAATTCTCCTCATACTCAGTAGACAATGATGGTGACTTTGAATGAGGTCCCCTCAATCTAGATAATGACCATGCAACAGTGCCATAATAATTGGCATGTGTCAATCAAGAACCGATACCAACCAATTGGCCTTTATCAATACCATATTGATTTTCCTACATCCAAGATGCCTCATAAAATCCTGAATCATCATTGTCTCAACCCTGAGTCTCAACCTGACTCTCATTATGTGTGTGAGAAGTCACGACCTCATATGCCTCCTTTAAAATATATTTGAAATTTAATTAGTTAATTTTAGTTTATTTTATAAAAATACTAACCAAAATTTTATATTTCTGGTCATGAGTAATCTCTCTAGTGGTAGGATTAGTGTACACCTTAAAAACATATAACTCCATAACGTTGGGATGCTCAAATTTCTGTATGAATATAAAATAAACATTTTATATTTAAAGTATATATAAATTATTAAATAAAACGACTTACCATATTTAATAGATGAATACTAAATATACTACTACCTGATCTATATGTGACCTCTTGTCTCCCCTGGTTCTGTCGGTCTGATGACGATCTCCTTTGAAAACTATCTCTTATCTAATATGAGAACAATCTCTCTCAAACATAAGATGATAGGTAATAAGGTTGATTGATATAGTAAGATTAATAAAAAATCATGGATCCAACTCTCTCTTTAACATCCCGGTTCTAGAATCCACCCAGAGGAAACCCATACCCGGTTGGTCACATGGCCTCAAATGCATTTCCCCAAACACCAGAGGCTACTGACTAGCAGCGAGGGCCTTGGGTGTGATAGTGGGGAAACTATGACCTCATTGGAAGAGTACACAACAGAAGTAAGCAAACATGAAATAGCGGAAGTAGTAAATATCCAACAACAGTAAACAATGGAAGATTGAGATGATAAACAAATAGAGAAATGCATAATAAATGACGTATGATACATATGTCTAGGAAAAACATCCAAAAAAGTCACAATGTTGAATACAAATAGTACTGAACCAAGTACAAAAGAAAAAGATAACATCTCCTTAGCATCGCAAGCCTAGGCTTGGTCCCATGCTCTCCAGCTCCATAGCAAGTCAAGTACCTAAAGTGGAAGGGCGCTTGCCCTTATCTATACCTGCAACAATATAATCAGTTTGGGACCAAAATCATGACCTAAACAGGATGTGAGACTAGATCCCAGTAGGAATCCACCCGAATATTCGTGCCTAACAGTCAGTGAATATATGGAAGGTAAAAGTACAGAAAGCAGTAAATAGGAACATATTGAATAGTAGACAATCCACAGTTCCAATATCAAGTAACAGCTAACAAGCAACTAAGCACAAACAGGTAACCCTCTAGGAAGTACTCACAACCATCCCCTCGGGTCCTACCTAATATGTACCAACAACCCTATGAGCAGTACACTCAGCCTAACCTCTCTGGTTTGGTCATATGAAAATTATAAGACTCTCTGAGGAAGCTCACCCGATCAATTCCCCTTATAGTATAAGGTAGTCAGGGAATCTCTGAGGAAGCTCACTCGGTCAATTCCCCTTATAGCCCCAAGGTCAAGGACTCTTTGAGGAAGCTTACTCGGTCAATTCCTCTTATAGCCCAGGCAATTCAAAGACTCTCTGAGGAAGCTCACATATAAAATTCCTCTTATAGTCTAAGGTAAGGATGATAATTCAAAGTAAAATAAAGACTCTCTGAGGAAGCTCACACGGTCTATCCCCTTATAGTCTAATAAGTCAAGGAGTCTCTGAGGAAGCTCACACAGTAAACCCCCTTATAGCCCAATATAATCCTAGGATCTCTGAGGAAGCTCACACAGTCTATCCCCCTATATCCTAATGCTCAAAGACTCTCCGAGGAAGCTCACTCGGTCAATTCCCCTTATAGTCTACTACACCTGATTCTCATGGACCTGTGTAGGATAACGACATAGAAATGAAATATAGCCAAAGAAAAACTACAAAACTACTTGGATAAATAGTCTACAACATATCAATCATGTCAGGATTCAAAATCCCCATCCTACAACAATAGGTACGGAAAACATGCAAAGTAGCCAAACTAGCTAACATGACCAAACGGTCGTAAACAGAACATGCATGGTCAAAACATCCAAGGAATAAAAAACAACCCTATTTGTATCCATTAAACCTTTACACAGGCAAACAAGCATGGAAAGAAGACAATAAGGGTAAAATGGTAAACACGTAATACCCCGTTCAAGGGTATTGGTGGAAATTGCACATAATACTCAAAGACTTTGAACGGAAAGGCACAAACCACCTACCTTGGCATTAGGTGATCGATATACTTGAACCTCAACTCTTTAATTACCTTAGAACGTTGTAGACCTATGAAAACGTATAAAAATTTCTACCCACGATAACTTGGAAAAGAGGAGGAATTGGAAAACAATGCTCTGGGAGAAGGAAGAACTCACCGATGTGATTCCAACACAATCACCGATGTTCGAATCGGAGGACGAGCGAAGTCTCGGGGGCTTGTTGAAGATCTGTGGCCATAAAAGTTCTCTCAGACGAAGACGACCTAGAAGAAGTGAGTTCTGTCCATCAGATGTGACCCCGGTGCGTTTAATGAAAAAAAATACACGGCATGTACTTTTGGAGTACACGACGTGTACTTTCTATTTCCGTACTCCACATTAGGCGTATGGCATCCCGCCTTTTTATTACATAACTTTTCATTACATTTTACAAACAGAGGATCTTTAAAGTCCAGTGTCTTGGAAATAAGGAACATAATACATGAAAAAAACATAAAACATTATTCTAAACCACTTATAAGGCGTCTTCATAGGTTTATCCTATGTACAATTAATGCATCTCATATCATGGAGACATACATCAAAGGAAATGGTGAGTAGAAGGCCCAGTAAGGGTAAACAAGGGAATCAGTGTACTTGTGATATCAATAAGAACTTGAATAAAAACATAAAGACATGAGAAATGGAAGTATATTCATATCATAATGAAAAGAACTTGGAACATAACTTGAATATGTGGCTACAACATTTCATTTAGACATTCATGAACATATCACCAAGGTCCATCCCCAAGGTGTCATAAAAATTACCAAGGTTATTCACCAAGGTATCATGAAACTTTTCATCTCTTGAGATTAATTATTTACCCAATGCATTGGAGTGCTATCCGGGCACACCCTTAATATTTCTTTAATTTCATCTGAGCCACATAGATCATAATAAAACCTTTCATAAATAACACATGGAGAATAAAAGTAATGGGTTTCCTTTCATGATCGCGACGTTTTAAAAGTTCTTAAAAATAAGATCATTATGTCATTTATAACCCATGGAAAGGGAGTGAGGGTTATATGTATGTCAATTCCAGAATAAAATACAGAATATTTATATTTTTTTGAACACCCAAAGAAATGAAATAGGTCTGGGTATTCACATAAATAAAACAAGAGAATTTACGGAGAGAAAGAGATAGAAAATTTGAGGTAAAATTTCTGCAGCATAACGACTATATAACATGGTTTTAGAAAACATTGAAAAGATAGGGTACAAGAGTAACCCACTAAAAAATAACTTATAATACAGTATAAATATAGAATAACATGGAGATAAGAACATGGTATGGAAATTTTAATGACATATCACATGAAAAGGAAACATGAAAGAAAAGAGAAGATGCGATTCCTTTTACGAAAAATACGGCAGCCTAACGACATCACATAAAAATTCAGAAAAAAAATTGATGAGAGTGGAAAGGGTCTCTCAAAAAGTATACATGAAATGGATATTAATTAGAACATATATTAACATACCCTCAAAAAAATATATGGAAACTAGAGGACACAACATAAAGGAAGTCATGACTTAAAAGGGGAGGGTGAAAGATTCCCTTACCTTGAAGAGTAACTTCGAAAGCTTGAAGGTCGGGACCTTGGGAGGCTTGAGGGCACCTTGGGAGGAATTATTAGGAGGTAAAGAGACTAGAAATTCGTTGGGGAGGATTTTTAAATGAAATGAATGTGGAAAAGACTTGGTATTTATAGGGGAAGTGAGGGAACAAAACATTAATTTCCAAGGGACACCTCATCGGTGGTATTGGCAAAACCATGGGCCTACCCATGGTATTTTCCCATGGTATTGGTCAATTGGGAAACCTAATACCTTATCTTACTATTCATAAATCGACCAGAATTATTGTATAATTATTACATCCTTAATGATGTCATTAAACACTCGAAACTCAAAACTGTATTTTCACTATTCACCAAAAATTCAACTTTTTTCAAAAAATCCCCAAAAATCACCTTAACCTAATATCGGTGCTCTGAATTCAAAAATGAACTCCATTTTATGAAAATAATTTTCTAAATATTTTTAATTTAATTTTTAAATAAAACACTATTCACTGAAAATTCAATTGTTTCAGAAAAATCTCAAAAATTCACCTTTACCAAATATCGATGCTCTGATTTCAAAAATGAACTCCATTTTATAAAAATAATCTTCTAAATATTTTTAATTTAATTTTTAAATAAAAAACACTATTCACCTGAAAAAACTAATACTTAACCAATAACTTCTGAAAACAGTTATTTACTTATTTTATTTAATCACATTACTTAATCAAGGTGCCTAAATTATATTAATATTTTGTTAAGTGAGGTTACTTAATCCATTTGGTCACATTACTAATCATAAGCATAAAATCACTATTCATAATTTACTATTCACCAAAAATTAAGTTGATCTTATTAGACTATAAATTTCATACTGAACACAACTTTAGAAGAACATTTTTTGAAAATAATTACACATTTGTAATTATTTAAGATTTACTTAAATATTTTAAAATATCATTTTTTCAAAACTCATCAATAATATACATCCTATATTTATCCAGACATTTGAGATTTACCAACTTCACCATAAGAAGAAATAAAAATTTTATTTATATCAAAGGATTACACAAAGTAGCTAAGGTCTCATTACATATCCCCTTATAACACCAGCATATGACCTAAGTTTAAGGTGTGATAAGGTGATAGAATCTGAGGGTGGCTCGACCAACATTTCTTGAGTGGTGATTTCTATTAGCTTGAACTTCTCCCAAAGAAGATTCCGTTACATATTCACACGATAAAGTTTAGCTTGGGTTTGGTCCAGAGCAAAGCCTAGCAGTGCTACCTCATTTCCAAGTTCCATCAGATGGGCTTTGATCAGCTCGAGACTACTGGATGAGGCCATTGAATCTTCTTTCTGTATTAAGATCACTTGTATTTATAGACAAAAATTGCAACATTTAGTTTCAAATGGTCATATTGACCAACGCTCATATAACCATCGAAACACAGTGGTATCATTTTAATTATACTCATTTCATTAAATAAATTAAATAGTTTTGTTGAGTATAAAATAAAATAACACACAAAAAAAAGAAACAAAAATTATTCAAAAGTTTGGGTCGTTACATTCTTCCCCCTTAAAGAAATTTCATCCCTGAAATTTTTAACTCGTACCCTCAGAAGAGAAAAGGTGTGGGTACTTCTGTATCATATACTCCTCTGGTTCCCACATGGCTTTTTCATATTTGTGGTTCCTCCACAACACCTTAACAAGGTGGGTAGTCTTGTTGCGTATAACCTTGTCTCTACGATCCAAGATCTCCACTAGCTGCTCCTCATAAGAGAGGCCGTGTTCCAGTTGTACCACCTCTGGGTTTAGTACATATAAAGGGTCAGGTATGTACTTCTTCAAGAGGGATACATGGAAGAAATCATGAACTTATTCTAGATTTGGAGGAAGTGAAAGCCGATAGGACACTACTCCCATGCGATCAAGGATTTCATAGGGGCCAATGTACCTAGGGATGAGATTCCATTTCTTCCCAAAACTCATGACTCTATTAAAATGTGATATTCAAAAAAGACCTTGTCACTAACATCAAACTCCAAGTCTCTTAGATGGTTTTTGGCATAGATCTTTTGCCGACTCTGATCAGCCTTAATGTGTTGTTGGATGACATGGACTTTTTCTGTCATCTCTTGCACAAGATCAGGCCCAAGAAGATTTCTCTCACCAACTTCATCCCAACAAGTAGGAGTTCTACATTGCTTCCCATATAGAGCTTCATAGGGTGCCATTTGAATGCTCAAGTGGAAGCTATTGTTGTAAGATAACTCAACTAATGGGAGATGTTGATCCCAACCACCTTTAAATTCCATTGAGCATGATCTCAGCATGTCCTCGAGTGTTTGAATAGTCATTTCAGATTGGCCGTCATTTTGGGGGTGATAGGCCATACTGAAATTCAATTTAGTGCTTATAGAATGTTGAAGATTTCTCCCAAATTTTGATGTGAACCTTGGATTGCAATTAGATACGATGGAAAGTGGAACTCCATGAAACCTTACCGCTTTCTTCACGTAAATCCTGGAAAGTTGATCAAGAGAGAAATCTTCTCAGATAGAGATAAAATGGGAAATCTTGGTGAGATGATCCACAATAACCCATATCGCATTGTTTCCTTTGGAAGTTCTTAGAAGACCAGTGACTAAGTCCATAGTGATATTTTCCCACTTCCATGTTGGTATGGGTAGTGGTTGCAAAACCCCTTTAGGAAGTTGTCGCTCTGCCTTCACTTGCTGACATACTGGGCACCTTGAAGTGCATTCAACAATCTCCCTTTTCATATTATCCCACCAAAAATGATCACGAAGGTCCCTATACATTTTTGTGCTTTCAGGATGTATATAGAAAGTAGAACTATGGTCTTCATCCATAAACTCCTTCTTTATTTTCGGAATAGATGGAATACATAGTCTTGTACAAAATTTCAGTACAGCTTCTTGATCAATATTGAACTCAGGAAACTTCCCATCCTTTATAGCCTCAAACTTCTTCTGTAACAAACGATATTATTTTTGATATTTCTTAATCTTCTCTAGTAATGACATTTGAGAAATCATTTGGGTTAGGGTTGATGATGTCCCTTCCCTTATAATTCCCATGTCCAGCTTTACTTGGTCATTGATCAAATGATCTCTTTGAATCCTCATCATGGAAAGAACAGTTGGGTCTTTTCTACTTAATGCATCAGAAACTTTGTTTTCTATTCCAGGGTGATAATGAATTGAACAATCATAGTCTTTAATAAGTTCCAACCATCTCCTTTGTCTCATGTTAAATTACTTTTGTGTGAAAATATGCTTCAAACTTTGATGGTCTGTGTATATATCACATTTCTACCCATAATGATAGTGCCTCTATATATTCAGAGAAAAAATGACTGTAGAGAGCTCTAGATCATGCGTAGGATAGTTTTTCTCATGAGTCTTCAACTGTTGAGATGCATAAGCAATGAAATTTTCATTTTTCATGAGGACTCACCCTATCCCTTTGAGAGATGCAATGCTAAAAATAACGAATCCTTCTCCACTTGAGGGAAGTGTTAACACATGAGCAGTAACCAATCGCTTCTTTAGATCTTGGAAACTTTCCTCACACTCCTTTGTCCAGAGGAACTTGAACCCTTTTCGAGTTAACTTGGTTAATGGAATAAAAAGTCATGAAAAGTTTTTCACAAACCTCCCATAATTTCCTGTCAGTCCAAGGAAACTTCAAATCTGTGTTATTGTTGTAGGTTGAGGCCACTCCTCTACAACTTTTGGCTTTTTCAGGGTCAACTTTGATTCCTTCATTGGTAACAATGTGCCCCAATAAAGCGACTTTTTGTAACCAAAATTCACATTTACTAAATTTTCCAAAAATCCTATCCTTATGCAGAGTTTTCAAAATAAACCTTAGATGATCTTCATGATCCCCGCGGCTTTTGGAATATATCAGAATATCATCAATAAAAACTACCACAAATTTATCAAGGTAGTCCTTAAAGACTATATTCATCAAATCCATAAAAATATCAGGTGCATTAGTCAGTCTGAAGGTCATAACAACAAACTCATAATGCACATATCTTGATCGGAATGCAGTTTTTGGAATATCTTATTTCTTCACCCTCAATTGATGATAAACAGATTGAAGATCAATCTTGGAGAAGAATTGAGCCCCATGAAGTTGGTCAAATAAGTCATCAATTCTTGGAAGAGGGTATTTGTTCTTCACTGTGATCCCATTCAGTTCTCTATAATCAATGCATAGCCGCATTGATCCATCCTTCTTCTTCACAAAGAGAACTGGTGCTCCCCAAGGAGACATACTTGGTTGGATAAACCCCTTCTCCAAAAGATCTTTGTGTTATTTCTTTAATTCCTATATCTCCACATTTTACATCCTATAGGGGGTCTTTGATATCAGATGAGGTCCATGTATGAGTTCAATGGAAAACTCTACCTCTCTTTCTGAGGGAGGTCTGGGTAACTCCTCAGGAAATACTTCAACATATTCCTGGATGATGGGGACATTTTCTATCATTAAACTCTCATCTCCTCCTTCTTCTTCACCAATCAATTCCATAAATAAGAATATATGGGGTTCTTCTAGACAAAGATTAGGTCGATATATCTCTCCTTGGAAGATAACTATCGATTTTCCATTCAAGACTACTGAAATTTCCTTGCTTCTGCATTTGATCTTAGTATTATACTTTGAGAGCCAGTCTATCCCTAGTATAATGTTGAATTACAACATGGGAATGACTACTAGACTTGCGATAAGATTTTGCTCACCAAAGTAAATACTAGAGTTTCTAAACACTGACGATGATTGGATAGTCCCACCAGGATTCTTGACTGATAACTCTACTTTTATCAAATTGGGGTTGATTCTAAATTATTTTCAAACTTGGAGGAAATAAAGGAATGTGTAGAACCCAAATCAAACAAAGTATTTTCTAGATTTGAGAGGAAAACAAGAGTACCTGCTAAGACATCATTCAGAGCTTCAACTTCAGCTGTCATGATAGAAAAAGCATGACCTTGATCACTTGGCCTTTGCTGAGGCTGATGGTGGTTCCCCTCCACTGCCCTCAGATTTGGACAGTGATTGGAAAAGTGCCCACGTTGTCCACACTTGAAGCACTGGACATTAGGTAGGGCCTTCACCATATTTCCCTTGTCGTTTGTGTTTGGAAGTTGAGGTTTCACCTCACCATGACAATTCCTCGCAATGTGGACATCTATACCACACTTTTAGCACTTCCCACTCCTGAGAAGGTAGTTCCCAGAATGCTTCTTCCCATATTTATTACACGTGGGAAGTTGTACTTTCTTGCCTCCTATTCCTTGATTGAAGCTCCTCCCTAAGCTTGGCTCCAATGATCTCTTCTTTTTGTTTGATTTATGAGACCACTGTGTCTCATTAAACTCTAGCTCGACTTTCATCACACACCGCATGATCTCCTCGTAGATATCATAGTCTCGGTTGGCTAGATTCTTCCACAGATGAGGTCTCAGTCCACCGAATAATCTATCAACCCTACCATTTGGATCCATGAAAAAGCTAGAGGTATATCGTGAAAGCCTTGTGAAGTTCATCTCGTAACTTCCCACCCATTCATTCTCCTTCTGCTTCATCTTGAGAAACTCCTTCTCCATTCTTGTTCTCATGGAATGAGGAAAAAACTTACTGAAAAAGATCCCTCTGAACTCTTCCCACTCCATAGCTTCAACCTCCAATCTTGGCCTCGTGTTTTTGATCATCTCCCACCACTAATAAGCTTCTACCTCTAAGTGATAGACAACCAGGGTGACCTTCTCTTGCTCTGAACAACGTAGCATAGAAAATATATTCTCTATAGAGCTGATCCATTATTCAATAATAAATGGGTCAGTCGATCCACTGAAGGTTGGTGGTCACTGGCACATAAAGGACTCAACAGAATGTTGTTCCCTTCATGGTGAGATCAGTCTCTCAACTTGATTCAAGTTATTTCCCATAACTTGAGTCAGTTGGTTCATCATTCGCATGAATGTTTCCATTCTGGCTTCCATCAGAGGGTCGTTAGTGCATGGTCCATTGCGGTCACCACTTGAACGGTTCCTCTTATTTCCCGCCATTTTCTAAAAGAATAAATACTTCGTGAGAAACTTATTTCATTTTTTAATCTTTTAACTAAAAAAGATTTTATGTGTTAAAACTTCATGCTTAGATAATTACAGTTTACTATAATTTCTTCATAATAATTCATAAAAATCTTGTGATTAACCAAAAAAATCCCCCAAGAGTTTCATAACCAAGAGTGCCAAAAGTCCCGTTGTCATGCACCAGTTCCCGTTCGAGTCTAGCTCAAAGCGGTGTTTTCAGGTTTTACCCCTATGTACATCTGTGCCAGAGCCGCCTCTACCTGTTCGTATCCAGACATGGATGTATTTGTTTGATTAACCACTAACTCTATACTCACCAAAATACTAGGAAGTTTTCCTATATTTAAACTTTTCTATAGGTTTATTCCAAAACTTTTCATATCCTAATTTTCATAAATAAAGAAACTATCCTTTTATACCAACTATGGCATCTTTCCTTTTTATTACATAACTTTTCATTACATTTTACAAACAGAGGATCTTTAAAGTCTAGGGTCTTGGAAATCAGGAACATAATACACAAAAACAGCATAAAACATTCTTCTAAACCACTTTTAAGGCATCATCATAGTTTCATACTAGGTAAAATTATTGCATCTCATATCCCAGAGACATACATAAAAGGAAAGGGTGAGCAGAAGGCCCAGTAAAGGTAAACAAGGGAATCAGTGTACTTGTGATATCAATAAGAACTTGAATAAAAACATAGACATGAGTAATGGAAGTATAAGAATATCATAATGAAAAGAACTTGGAACATAACTTGAATATGTGGCTACAACATTTCATTTAGACATTCATGAACATATCACCAAGGTCCATCCCCAAGGCGTCATAGAAATTACCAAGGTTATACACCAAGGTATCGTGAAACTTGTCATCTCTAGAGATTAATTCTTTACCCAATGCATTGGAGCGATATCAGGGAACACCCTTAATATGACTTTACTTTCATGTGATCCACATAGATCATAATAAAACATTTCATAAATAACCCATGGAGAATAAAAGAAATGGGTTTCATTTCAAGATTGTGACGTTTTAAAAGTTCTTAAAAAAAGAACATTATGTCATTTATAACCCATGGAAAGGGGGTGAGGGTTATATGTATGTAAATTACAGAATCAAATACATAATATTTATATTTTTATGAACACCCAATGAAATGAAATAGGTCTGGGTATTCACATAAATAAAAAAAGAGAATTTCTGGAGAGAAAGAGATAGAAAATTTGAGGTGAAATTTCTGCAGCATAACGACTATATAACATGGTTTTAGAAAACATTGAAAAGAGAGGGTACAAGAGTAACACACTCATAAATAACTTATAATACAGTATAAATATATAATAAAATGGAGATAAGAACATGGCATGGAAATTTTAATGACATACCACATGAAAAGGAAACATGAAATAAAAGAGAAGACGCGATTCCTTTTACGAAAAATTCGGCAGCCTAACGACGTCACATAAAAATTCAAAAAGGAAATTAATGAGATAATAAAGGGTCACTAAACAATTAATCATAAAATGGACAGTAATTATAACATATATTAACATACCCTCAACAAAAGAGATGGAAACTAGAGGACACAACATAAAGGAAGTCATGGCTTAAAAGGGGAGGGTGAAATATTCCCTTACCTTGAAGAGTAACTTCAAAATATTGAAGGTCAGGACCTTAGGAGGCTTGAGGTCACCTTGGGAGGACACCTTGGGTGGTAAAGAGACCAGAACTTCATTGGGGAGGATTTGAAAATTAAATTAATGAGGGAAAGTCTTGGTATTTATAGGGGAAGTGAGGGAACAAAGCATTAATTGCCAAGGGACACCTCATCGGTGGTATTGGAAAAACCATGGGCTTGACCATGGTATTTACCCATGGTATTGGCCACTTGGGACACCTCATACCTTATCTTACTATTCATAAATCAACCAGATTTATTTCATAATTATTACATCCTTAATGATGTCATTAAACACCCGAAACTCAAAACTGTATTTTCACTATTCACCGAAAATTTAAATTTTTCAGAAAAATACCCAAAAAACACATTAACCTAATATAGGTACTCTGAATTCAAAAATGAACTCCATTTTATGAAAATAATTTTCTAAATATTTTTAATTTAATTTTTAAATAAAACACTATTCACTGAAAATTCAACTGTTTCAGAAAAATCCCAAAAATTCACCTTAACCAAATATCGATGCTATGATTTCAAAAATGAACTCCATTTCATAAAAATAATTTTCTAAATATTTTTAATTTAATTTTTAAATAAAAAACACTATTCACCCTAAAAAACTAATACTTAACCAATAACTTTTAAAAACGGTTATTTACTTATTTTATTGAATCACATTACTTAATCAAGGTGCTTAAATTATATTAATAGTTTCTTAAGTGAGGTTACTTAATCCATTTGGTCACATTACTAATCATAAGTGAAAAATCACTATTCATAATTTACTATTCACCAAAAATTAAGTTGATCTTATTAGACTCTAAATTTCATACCGAACACAACTGTAGAAGACCATTTTTTGAAAATCATCACAAATTTTTAATTATTTAAGATTTACATAAATATTTTAAAATATCCTTTTTCCAAAATTCATCAATAATATACATCCTATATTTATCCGAACATTTGATATTTACCAACTTCACCATAAGAAGAAATAAAATTTTATTTATATCAAAGGATTACACAATGGAGCTAAGGTCTCGTTACATAACCCCTTATAACACCAGCATAGGACCTAAGTGTAAGGTGTGCTAAGGTGATAGAATCTAAGGGAAACTCGGCCAACATTTCCCAAGTGGTTATTTCTATTAGCTTGAACTTCTCCCGAAGGCGATTCCGTTCCAGCTTCACAAGATGAAGTTCAGCTTGGGTTTGGTCCAGAGCAAAGCCTTGTGGTGCTACCTCCTTTCCAAGTTCCATCAGATGGGCTTCGATCGGCCTGAGACTACTGGATGTGGCCATAGAATCTTCTTTCTGTATTAAGATCAATTGTATTTATAGACAAAAATCGCAACATTTAGTTTCCAACGGTCATATTGACCAACTGTTATGTATCCGTCGAAACATAAGGGTATTATTTTAATTATACTCATTTCATTAAATAAATGAAATAGTTTTGTTGATTATAAAATAAAATAACATAAAAAAAAGAAACAAAAATTATTCAAAAGTTCATGTCATTACAAGGTGGCCTCCAATTCATCACACATAGTCGTGTGCAAGGCCACTACATGTCCAGCACACGGCTACCCGTGGTAACCGAGTACACAACGTGTACTCATAAAGTACACGATGTGTACTTCAAAAATTTCCAGAAACTCCTCTTTTCTAAAAAACTCTAGGAAAAAGAAAAACATACCTAAAAAGAAGATTCGAGTTCTTACAAACTTCCCCCCTTAAAGAAATTTGTTCCCAAATTTCCCTAGCGTAGCATAGAAGAAGAAACCCCAAACAGATCCATTCACTGTGATCATACATCGGCCTCCCTCTCCCAAGTCTCATCTTGCACCCACCCGTGTTGCCATAGTACTCATACCAAGGGAACATACTGACCATGGAGAACCTTTGTACTGCGATCCACAATCCAGATAAGATGATCTTCAAATGATGCATCCACTTCGAGCTCAACCTCCTCGGGTTAAAAGACTTGATATGGGTTTGAAAAGTAACATCGGTGCTGGGAGACATGAAAAAAGTAATTCATGGCTCGATACCTCTGAGGTAACTGAAGCCGATAGGCAACCAGACCAACTCTCTCCAACACCTTAAATGGCCCGACGTACCTCGAAGAAAGATTACCCTGTCTCCTGATCCTCTTGTGTCCCAACCTCGGTGTGACACGCAGGAAAACCTGATCCCCAACCTCGAACTCCAGAGGTTGTCTCCTATGATCAGCATAAGACTTCTATCGAGACTGCATAGTAGCCATCCTCTTCTGAATCAACTCTATCTGCTCTGTGGTCTCATGAACAAGACGAGGTCCCAGCAAAGCTTCCTCTCCTGCCTCCAGGCAAAATAAAGTTGATCGGCATGGACTACTGTAAAAATCCTTATAAGGTTCCATATGAATAGTTTCCTGAAAACTATTGTTGTAGGAAAACTCCACAAGAGGTATATGTTTCTCCCAAGAACCTCCAAAATCCAGAATGCATGCTCAGAGCATGTCCTCAAGCACCTAAATCGTACGTTCGGACTGACCATCTGTCTGGGGGTGGTAAGATGTACTCAAAAGTACCTATGTACCCAAAGCCTTATGAAGCCCCTACCAGACCTGAGAAGTAAAACGCACATACCTATCTAAAACGATGTAGTGTGGAACTCCCTGTAGACGTACAATCTCTCAGATGTACAACTGTCCCAGCTCATCAACATTGAAGGTCTCCTTGATCGACAATAAGTGAGAGACCTTCATAATCTTATCAATGACAACCCACACTACGTCATTCCCTCAAGGCAACCTCGGAAAACCAGTCACGAAATCCATCGCGACGTCGTTCCACTTCCACTTGGGAATGGGTAACTACTGTAAAAGCCCTGTTGGTCGCTGATGCTCCGCCTTCACCTGATGACAAGTGGAACACCTCATGACGAACCCAACAACATCCCTCCTCATACTTGGCCACCAATAATGACGGTGTATATCACGATACATCTTGGTGACGCCAGGATGAACTGCCCAAACTGTGGAATGAAAATCCCGCATCAGCTCCACACGTATATCTGCTGGCACCCATACGCGCCCCTAGAAACGCAAGATCTCATCCTCACCTATGGTCCATCTAGGAATATGGTACTCTCTTGACACACTCTCCCTTAGGACTAGGCCTTCAAAATATGATATCTACCTCATTCAAACTCGATCAAGAAGATTAGAGGTAATAGCTATAGAAGAAAGAAACATCTACCCCTGACTGTCTTGCACCTCCAAATTCATCTCAAATAATAGAGCCATAAGCTGCCACTTACTACTGGCCTCCTGAACTGCCTGTATCTGAGTCCTTCTGCTCAACGCATCAGCCACTGCATTGCCTTTCCCAGACATATAGGAAAGCTCAAAATCAAAGGATTGTAGGTACTCAACCCACCTTCGCTGTCTCAAATTCAGATCACGCTGAGTGAAAATGTACTTGAGACTTTTGTGGTTAGTGAAAACCACAAAATGCTCCCCTAGAAGGTAATGTCTCCAACAACGTAAGGCATGAACAACTGATACCAACTCCAGATCATGCATTGGGTAGTTCCTCTCATGTGGCCTCAACTGCTGAGACCCATACGCAATGACTCCATCTCCCTACATAAGCACAACTCCCAGACTGATACCTAATGCATCGCAGTAAACAATATAGCTCTTGCCCGGATCCGGAAAGACTAGTATCGGTGCTGACGTCAACCTCACCTCCAGCTCCTGAAAGGATGAATCACAAGAATCTGACCATAAGAACTTCGCACCCTTATTAGTCAGACCCCTTAGTGGTGCTGCTAAGCATGAAAAGTTTTGTAAGAAGCGTCTGTAGTATCCATCCAGCCCTAGAAAACTCCATACCTCAAAGAAGTTCTTCAGCTTCTCCTAGGAAACTACTGCTCTCACTTTCTCTGGGACTAATGATACACCTGTCTCTGAGATGACATGACCCAAGAAGTGAATTTGGTCCATCCAAAAGTGGAACTTTGAGAGCTTATCTTATAACTGATGCTCCCTCAGTGTACTAAAAATGATCTCAAGGTCTGTGTCATGGTCGTGTCGAGTGTGAGAGTACACCAAGATATCGTCCATGAAGACAACCATGAAGGAATCCAAGTAAGGAAGGAAAGGTCGGTTCATCAGTGCCATAAAAACTGCAGGCATGTTCGTGAGACCGAATGGCATAACCATATACATGTATAAACCATACCTACTCCGGAAGGCTGTAAGAGGTATATCAGATGGTCTAACACACAATTGATGATAACCAGATCTCAAGTCAATCTTAGAGAACACTCAGGCTCCTCAAAGCTGATCAAAGAGATCATCAATCCTGGGAAAGGGATATCAGTTCTTTACCATCAACTGGTTAAACTTCTAATAATCCACACAAAGCCTAAGGGTTCCATCTGCCTTTTTCACAAACAGGATAGGCGAACCCCAAGGAGAAGTATTGGGTCGAATGAAACCCTTTACCTAAAACTCCTCCAACTGATTATTGAGATCCTGCAACTAAGGTGTGACCATCCTATAAGAAGGAATGGAAACTGGTGCCGCTCCTGGCACAAGCTCAATAGAAAAGTCTACCTCACGCTCTGGAGGCAAACCTGAAAATTCCTCTGGAAATACTTCTAGGAAACTATCCACCATTGGAGGAAAGTCTAGATGTGAAGTTCCTTGATCATCCAGATATAGACTAGAAATTTGGGCAATAACTCCTCCTAAAACATGATGCTCTAGACCCGCTCTGCTCACCTGGACATCCCACTCACCCTTATGAAGAAAAGATTCACCTTTTGGTGATGTGAAACTCACCCTGTGGCGATAATAGTTGACGACTACCTGGTATGGAACTAACCAGTCCATCCTGATAATGAAATCATAGCCTGTAATCTCTAAGACATAGAGGTCCCATAAAAAGTGACACCCACCAACCTCTATAGGGAACTCTTTACACTGACGTACACTCGCTATTCTAGTCCCCAATAGAGTGTCTAGTGTCAAGATATCAACAGAGGAAAAGATGTAGAGACCAAGGATATCCATGACAACAACATATATAAAGCTATGGGAATCCCCTGTATCGTAAAGAGAAGAAGCTAAAAATGAGGCTACTAAGATCGTACCTCGAACTGTAGAAGGTCCGAGACCCTGCTCCTACTGGGTCTGCTCCACTGCAAAAGTTTATCCTGCACCACGACCCTGTGACCCTACTTGACCACTCTGAGCTGATCCGCCCTACTGTTGCTGAAGACTGGGCGACTGGATACCCCGACCCCAACCTCCACCTCAGCCTGAACGACTGTAAGAACTCCAGTTCCCTGATTGGTGAGAAACTGGTTGTGATGCTCCTGAACATGGGGTCATAGAAGAACCCCTGTCACCAGATGCTGGTGAGAAGAACTGACAAAAGCGCTGAAGATGGACCATCTTGCCACAATACCGACACTCCACTGGGTCTCTCAGGAAACATGGCCTCGTATGACCACTTTTCCCACACTGGTAGCACACCACCTGGCTACCGGAAGATGCATCCTGCCTGCTTTGATCTCCTCATGCAACCTCCCTATGACGCTTCCTGCTATTATCTGGCGGAGCACTAACTTTGGATGCTGAACCACCCTAGCTCACAGCTCCACAATCCCTTAGATTACGCTCTATGATCAGTGCCTGGTTGATGATATAAGATATCGAGGTCAACCTGAATATGTTCACCTGCGATCAGATGTCGTGCCTCAGACCAACCTCAAACTTCCATGCAAGGAACAACTCATCACCTCCTAGAATAGGCATGAAACACTACAGCTCTGTGAAGCGAGAGGAATACTCCATAACAGTAAGAGTACCCTACTCCAGACTCATGAAATCTCGGGCTCAATCGGCCCTCAAGGTCTCTGGAAAGAAGTAATTGTAAAAGATATGTTGGAACTCCTCCCAAGCCATATTCTTGTGGTGTCCCACCTAAGAGATGAAATACCACCACCTCTTGGCAGAGTCTTGGATCATGTAGGTCACAAGCTTCACCCTCCCCTCTGGTGGTACCTAAGATTCTCAAAGATCGTTAGCGTGTCTTAGATCCACGACTCTACAGCCTGAGGTCCTCTGTCCCCTGAGAAAGTAGGAGGATATTGCTGTTGGAAAACCTACGTCAAATCAGCCATCGACGGGGCAGGAGGCGGCACTCCCTGGAAAGTCTACATCATCCTTAAAAAACCACCCCTAAACTGTGCATAAGAGCCTATGTCAGGTATAACGGTTGGTGCCAAGGCTAGCACAACTGGAGGATCTACAGGAAGTCTCTGATCAGCCATATCAGGCGTCTGATCACTACCCTGCAACTGGTGGTCAATCGGAGGATGTCTAGGTGGAATGAATCTGCAAGGTCAAATGCACACTTAGATTCAAGATTATTAAGGACTAAATACTGAAGTCACAAGAAGAAAACCGGAGAAATAAAACATTCAAGTTAAGAAAAACATTACTACACGGTGTGTATTTCCACTACACAGTGTGTTCCCTTAAGTCATTCACATGGGCATGTACTCCCACCACAACTGGTCGTGTAACACCCCAAAACACATGGCGTGTTGTCCTAGAACACGACATGTACCTGAATCCCCTTTCCCTACCCGGGTCCTTCTACACGGTTAATCCACACAGATCTCCTAAGACAAGACTACACGGTGTGTTCAAGGCAGACACAACATCTACTAAACAAGAATCACCTAGCCTGTGTTGTTAGTGACACGGCTTGACACACGACCAACACAACACGACGTGTTCCAGACGGACATGGCGTGTATGTGAAAGGATAACACTGACCCGTGTTGTTCATGACATAGTCGGGTACCTGGGTCAGACTACATGACGTGTAAAATCCGAACACGACGTGTATGTGAAAAGATAACACCGACCCGTGTTGTCCGTGACACGACCGGGTACCTGGGTCAGACTACATGGTGTTCTAAAATGGTACACGGTGTGTTCCTACAAGGAATTCCCCATCCTATGTCTCTTCCACATGACCTATGATATAGTTATATATTACACAGCGTGTACATACGGTACACAGCGTGTACTTAAAAAAAACTGTTTCTTCCCGAACAGAAGAACACATGGCGTGTATTCAAAACTACATGGTGTGTATTCTGAGTTTTTCTGGACAGTAAGTCTCATAAACTACTTCGAAGCCCAAAAAAACACTGAAACAAACATTAAAAGTGCCAAATTATGATTCGTGAGGGCCCATACTCCCCACGAATCAAATATTGGCATCTTATACATGTTATAACAAGACAACAAGGCGATGATCCACCAAATTCTGGTCCATGAGGGCCTATAACACCTCAAGAACCAAAGTTTGGTGTTCATCCAGGAAAATCCTTACACAAACAATAACATATCAAACAACATGTATTTTATCAAGGAATCTATCACAACAACATGCATATTCTACACAACATCTATCACAATAACATGCAATCGCTAATGCATCCTAGATGGCATGGCAAGAATGCATGACATTTTATTTCTAGCAAGTGCCTATATGATGCATGAGATGGAATACCCTCATCTCATCGGGTTGCGATAGAAATAGAACCTCAATATCATCAACAGTAACAACGCAATATATGTGAGCCACTCAACGGTGAAAATCAAATCAACTGTAAAATTGAAAAATCAGAAAAATTGTAATAAACGAGGTAGATTGGCTTTTCCATGTACATGAGTTAGCTACTCCCAGGTACATCTTATTACCAAGTACCTATTCCGTCCTATCCCTGGATATAGGCTCCAAACAGTAAGTCAATAGAAAAGAATTCCTTTGATACCACTTTGTAACGTCCCGGTTCCGAAAGCCACCCAGAGGCGCCCCATACCCGGTTGGTCACATGGCCTCGAGCGCATTTCCCAAAATGCCAGAGGCTGTTGACTAGAAGCGAGATCCTTGGGTGTAGTTGTGGGGAAACTATGCCCTCATTGGAAGAGTACACAGTGGAAGTAAACAAACATGCAATAGCGGAAGCAGTAAATATCCAACAACAGTATACAACGGAAGAATGAGATGATAAACAACTGGAGCAATGCATAATAAATGATGCATGATACATATGTCTAAGAAAAATAGCCAAACAAGTCACAATGCTGAATACAAACAGTACTGAACCAAGTATAAAAGAAAAAGATAACAACTCCTTAGAATCGCAAGCCTAGGCTTGGTCCCATGCTCTCCATCTCCATAATAAGTAAAGTACCTGAAGTGGAAGGGATCTTTCCTTTATCTATACCTGTAACAATATAATCTGTTTGAGCCCAAAAGCATGGCCCAAACAGGGTGTGAGACTAGATACCAGTAGGAAACCACATGAAGATTTGTGCCTAACAGTTAGTGAATCTATGGAAGGTAAAAGTATAGAAAGCAGTAAACAGGAACATGCTGAATAGTAAAAAATCCACAGTTCCAATATCTAGAAACAGCTAAAAAACAACTAAGCACAAATAGGTAACCCTCTAGGAAGTACTCAAAACCATCCCATATGGTCCTACCTAACAAGTACCAACAACCCTATGGGCAGTACACTCAGCCTAACCTCTCTAGTTTGGTCATACAAAAATTATAAGACTCTCTAAGGAAGCTCACTCGGTCAATTCCTCTTATAGTCTAAGGTAGTCAGGGACTCTCTGAGGAAGCTCACTCGGTCAATTCCCCTTATAGCCCCAAGGTAAAGGAATATATGAGGAAGCTCACTCAGTAAATTCCCCTTATAGCCCAGGTCATTCAAAGACTCTCTAAGGAAGCTCACACAGTCAATTCCTCTTATAGTCTAAGGTAAGGACGGTAATTCAAAGTAAAACAAAGACTCTATGAGGAAGCTCACACGGTCTATCCCCTTATAGTCTAAGAAGTCAAGGACTCTCTGAGGAAGCTCACACAGTCAACCCCCTTATAGCCCTATGTAATACTAGTATCTCTAAGGAAGTTCACACAGTCTATCCCCCATATCCTAATGCTCAAAGACTCTCTAAGGAAGCTCAATCGGTCAATTCCCCTTATAGTCTACAACACCCGATTCTCACGACCTTGTGTAGGATAACGATATAAGAATGTAATATGTCCAAGGAAAACCTACAGAACTACTTGGATAAATAGTCTATAGCATATCAAGCATGTCAGGATTTAAACTCTCCATTCTACAACAACAGGTATGGAAAACAGGAAAAGTATCCAAACTAGCTAACATGACCAAACGGTTGTAAATAGAACATGCATGGGAAAAACATCCAAGTCATAGAAAAACAACCCTATTCTTATCCATTCAACCTCTATATAGGAAAAAAAGCGTGTAAATAAAACAAAATGGGTAAAATGGTAAACATGGAGTACCCCATTCAAGGGTATTGGTGGAAATTTCACATAATACTCAAAGACATTGAACGGAAAGGCACAAACCATCTACCTTGGCGTTAGGTGATCGATATACTTGAAACTCAATGCTTGAATCACCTTAGAACGTCATAGATCTATGAAAATGTATAAAACATTCAACCCACGACAACTTGGAAAAGAGGTGGAATTGGAAAATGATGATCTGGGAGAAGGAAGAACTCACCGATGCGATTCTAACGCAATAAAAGGTGTTCAAATCGGAGGATGGGCGGAGGCTCAGGGGATTATTAAAGTAACATGACTATACAAGTTCTCTCGGATGAAGACGACCTAGAATAAGTGAGTTCTGTCCGTCAGACATGACCCCAGTGCGTTTAATGAAAAAAAATACATGACATGTAATTTTGGAGTACACGACATGTACTTTCTGTTTCTGTACTCCACATTAGGCAGCTTCCAAGTCATCACACATGGCCGTGTGTAAGGCCGCTACACGACCAACACACAGATACCCGCGGTAACCGAGTACATAGAATGTAATCATAAAGTACACAACATGTACTTCAAAAATTTCCAGAAACTCCCCTTTTCTCAAAAACTCTAGGAAAAAGAAAAACATACCTAAAAAGAAGATCCAGGTTCTTACACTCTCCATGGATCACTTTCTCATATTTTGTAAAAAATGATGATAACACTCATGTATACATATCTCCTGACTACTAGATATTATCTCTTATCCTATCATTGATGGGATACCATACCCTATAAATAATTAATAATATCAAGTTAATAATTAAATAAATTTCAAAATAAATATTATTTATTTACATACCATCTAATGATCAGACTTACTATGATGAACATCAATGAGAATATAACCCCATGTCATCCATGGTTTGGAAAAATAGTTGCGTAGAATCGCACCCCCAATCCTACAACAATATGTAAAAACTATGGTAAAAAGAGAAAAAATAATCAAAAAATTAGTATGTAAATAAATTAATGAAAATTTATGAGATAATTAGTGAAACTTAACTAAAATACACAACTCACTATACCTTCATATGCATGGATCAAAATCAATAGGTAGGTGTCACTCCAAAATAGTGTTGAGAATCATCAATCTGGTTGGACTACAACCCCTCTGAGTCAACGATATAGTGATATCAATATGTGGGTTTGATGATGAGTCATTGGGTTGATCAATAGGAAGTAAAAAATCTATGAGGGCACATAATATCTCATTGATATCATTGTCATCCATCTGAAACATGAAAAGAATTTTGTATGAAAATAATTGAAAATAATTATTATATATTAATTATGATTATTACTAGTATGGAATTATTTCATTCATCATATACATCCTTATTTTCATATTATAATATTTCAATATCTTTTCCTTCCTTTAGAACATCATCAATTTTCATAGGAGCTTCACCTTTTTCATCCCTTTCTATTTCTAATTCATTTGATACATCATCAACATTATCAACACTATCTTCCTATAACTGTAGGTTTTCATCATAAATATTTTTATCTCTTCAAGTAAAATATTTATTTGGTGTTGTCTCTTGAAAAAATTAAATTTATTTCACTTTAATAGAACCACTTTAACTTTTCATAAACTTAACTTTATGATATTTCATTGTTATTATGCACCACCATTCAATTAAAACTTATAAAGAAGCATAATAATTTACAAAATAAATTTGATGTTCTTGATGATATAGCATAAATGGTTTTTTTACTTCAAGAATAATTTTATATTTAATATCAATGATTCCATGGCATGGATGAACATAAAACCCTCTCTCAGTATCAAACCAATAAAATTTAAACATTGTTAAGTAATAATGTCCTAGAAAACATAACTCTATTATTTCATCTAGCACTCCATAAAAGTTAACTTCACCTTATTTATAGTGAGATCCTTTCATAAAAATACTACTATTTATTGTTTTTTATTCACCATATGCATGTGTATGAAATCAAAATCCATTAACCGCGTATGCATTATAATATTTAACCAATTTGGTTGGCGGGTTACTCAATACATATAATAAATTATCAATTTTATCTTCATGTTTTCATACCTATAAAATTTAAAAACAATTAATAATATAAAAAATAATAATTTTACTTTATATATTCAACCATAAACAATTTAATTTACCAGTATTTGAAACCAGTAGGAAACATTACGTTGTTGGCGTTCTTCAAGAGCAGTTGGTGTAATTTATGTGAACTGTTTCTTGATATGATCACCATATAATCTAAAAATTAATTAATATTAATTTTCTTTAAAATAATATAAATAATATGTAAAATTATCACTCACTATACAAATAGTTTCGTTTTTTCACAATTGAGTAGAACATATATATGATCTTTGTATTTTTCATCATCTAAAATCCATTATTCATGAAATCCACCAAATCCAAGTTCAGGATAATTAAAAAATAATAATTGATAGTTCATCACATCATCAACATTTCCCTCATTAAAACTCATTTGATTACATTTTAAAGGATATTAAAGTTGATAATAATGAGAGTAGAAAAACAAAATTCCCACAAAAAATATGGTTATATAATTCTCCCTTCAACTGATGCTTTGTTACGTACCTTTTTCTTCAATTTCTATATACATATCTCATATGGGTACATCCATCAGAATTGTACCAGTCCTCCTCATTTTTCTTCATGTGGAAAATTCAATATTAAATGTTCTATTGAATCAAAGAATTTTGGTGGGTTTTTTTTTCCAATTTACATAAAATCAAAACAATATCTTATTACAGCCTACTCCGTGCATCATAGTCTGTTATCGCCACAGAAATGTGTAATGACCCAAAATTTTATTAATGGAAATTACTCTCGATCTAATTAAATATCTTATTATGTGAAATGGTTATATAACATATGCACTTCTTTGGTTTTATGTTTTTGGATTTTAAAATACCGTTAAGAATTGTGACCGTTGCTAATATAGCCATTGAACAGTGATCACATGATTAGTATAAATATGGGGCTTTAACAAATCCAATTTACTCAGAAAAAGGAAGTGATGACCTCATCCAGTAGACTTTCCCCATACAAATCCCATTTTTTGGAGATCAGAAAGGATTTGGTGTCATTGGGCTTTGCTCTTGTCCAATCCCAATCTGAGCTTGAATACATTAAGCTTGAGAAGAACCACCTACGGGAGAAGTGGAAGTTGATAGAGATTACTATCCAAGCGATGTTATCCGAGCCACCCCAAAAGTCTGTCACAATTGCACACCTTACCCTTCAGTTGTATGCGGGTGTTATAATAGGTTATGTAACGAGACCCTAGTACTATGATTATGCACATTATTTTTTTTATAGAGAATATACATTCATTTTATTTTTGTTACTTTGTAAATAGTTTTTAAAAGCACAAATAATATTTTTAGTTAAAATTCAACTAAGGAATATATTTTGAAAAATTAATGGATTTTTTAATTAAATAATATTTTAATAAAATATTATTATTATTAAATTACTTGTTATTAAGTATAAATGATCATATAATTTTTATGAATACAATTTTAATTTTTATTAAGGCTTGAAAGCTTTTTTTGTCAAAAAACATGAATTTTTTATAAATGTTGGTTTTTATTTTAAAAGTAAAAATTAAAATATTTAGAAAATTATTTGGATAAAATTAATATTATTTTTGGAATCAGGACATCAAAATTATCTAATGGTGAATTTTTCATAATTTTTCGAGACAGTAGAATTTTTAGGTAAAAATTAAATATCGTTTAAATATATAATGTGTTTTATGACATCATAATGAGACAATAGTGATTTAATAAAATAATATAAACATTATGTTATGCCAATATATGTTTTACCATTAAAATAATTTTATTTTAGGTTCGTTTGATTTATTTTACATAGCCTTAGTGGACCCTCCAAGACTTATAAAACATTTTAGATTTTTAAATTAATTTCCTTGAGAGTGTGACTCACCTCCACATAAGTAACCCTATTATTTTAAGAATTTAGTCCATTGGAATTATAAAATATTGTTTTCCACTCCCCTTTGGCAAAAACCATGGGCTGGTTTGTGGTTTTGATTAGTTTAATGAGTGGTGTCCCAAACCTAAATAATAAAGAATTCCCTCTCCTTTCCTTTATAAACCCACCCAAGCTCCCACTTCCTCTTCACTCAAAGACTTTGGAGTTCATCCAACCTCTTCCCTCCTCTCTCTATAATCCTCCCAAGGTTCCCCAAGCTCCTAATAAGCCTCTCTCAAGCCTCTCCCAAGCCTTTGGGATCACACTTCCAAGTAAGGGATTCCTTCCTTTCTTATTTTTATCCAAGTTTCTTTATGTTGTAATACCCTTTTACATTCAATTAAAAATATTGGGGTATGATTTCTCACCTCCCTTATTTTCCCCTCCTTATTTTTGAAATTATGAGATACCTCTTTATCTCTTATTAATTCCTCCCATGTACACCTGTTACCATGCCAAAATTCCGTAAGGAATTTCTCTCTTCGCATTCACATTCAAGCAATTGTTTTGTATTATGAGTCTAAATTCCATTAAATTTGTTGGTATATGTATCTATATGACCCAATTAATGTCCATTTCATGTACATATGATGATTCACCCATTTCTCTATCATCAAACATTTTTATGAACTCTTGTGTCACGTCGTTATGCTGCCAAAATTGCGCCATGATTTTCAAAGTCAAAGTCATTGTGTAGTGAATACCATGCCCATTTCTCTATCAAGGGTATTCACATTTATAAAAATTTAATTATTGATTATAGATTTAATGTATGAATTCCACATTCCTTTATTTTGGAATAAATTATGATGTTTGATGAATCCATTTTGTATTATCTATGTGGCACACTTATGCATGAAATGAAATGTTTAAGAAGGGCGTGCCCTGATAGCACTCCAATGAATTGGGTAAAGATTAGTATCACGATAAATCAAGTGCAATGAATATTTACTCATGATAATTCAAGTGCAATGAGGATTTATGCATGCTAATTCAAGTGCAATGAGGGTTTTCTCATGCTCCATATGCAATGATCCTTGGATCTTGATAATTACATGTTAAGTGTTGTTGCCACATTTCCATGTTATGATAATCATGATATATCTTGATTTTTTTTCATGTTTCTTTTATGCTCCATTGATATGCCAATAGCCTAAAATGTATTTTATTCTTCATTTTATGCTTTTTTTACTTCCTTACTGGGCTTTATAGAACACCCTTTTTTATGCATATCCTTAGGTTATCCCATGCAATGCTAAGTACAAGGGAATGTAGTGGTCATGTGAAGGAAGTATTCAATAAAGATGTTTTGTTTCATGTTTTAAGTCATTATGTAATGTTACTAAGTTCCAAATACAATATACCTCTTGATCTTATTTATTGTATCAAGTGAAGGTTTTATGTAATAAATCATGTCTAAGTGTATAATAAAAAGCAGGGTTGTTATAGTTGGTATCAGAGGATAGGTTTAGTTATTTTTGGGATTAGGATTAGGAAACCCTAGTGAAAGCCTTTGGGATAAGACTAAGTATAATAAAAACATCCTTAAGTTTGGTGATTATTGAGTAAGTGATTTATCAAGAAAATACATCCATGTCAGGATATGAGCAGGTAGAGGCAGCTCTGTCACATATGTACCTAGGAGTGAAAACTATGAAAAAAAGTTTCGAGCTTAACCCGAGGTATCCCGGTGCATGAAAACAAGCCTTTCAACACTCTTGGTTATGACACTCCCTGGGGATATGCTTTGGTAAATTCACAAGATTAGTATGAACCATTATTAAGGGAATTAAAAAAAATACCCCTAAGAATATATGTTAGGAAGTAGATCATGAATAACATAGATTGAAGCCTATAGATTCATAAGTTAAGGAAATAAAAGTTATTTATAATTCACCTGTTTTTTACTTGGATTACCCCTTATGTGTTACCCATAACTTTTCTTTTTTATTCCAGCCAATGGCCGGTAATAAGAAGAATCAGGCTAACAACTAATGCGAATACCAATGTGATGACTATTATAATGAGATGCCTAATCCAATAGGAGCAGGAATCACAAACTTTGTCACGATACTCTCTTAGTTAACTCAAGATTTGAATAGAAACATGGGTCAAGAGGAACATTAAACCCCCCCCCCCAATAAAGAACAAGTTGCTATATAGAGCTTCATGAGACAAAGGCCTCCTACATTTAATGGATCATCTGATCCCTCAATCACCGAACAATGGATCAACTCCATTGAAATGATATTCTCTATCCTTCAATGTTCTGAACAATAGAAGGTTCTTCTAGATTCTTATCATATGGAGGGTGAAGTTGATCAATAGTGGAAATTGATCAATAATACGAATCCCAAGGAGGAGATCTAGGCATTGGAATTGAAGGATTTTCAGAAAATGTTTTTCGATAAATATTTTCCTCGCACCCTCCGACTTAAGATGGAAATGGACTTCTTTGACCTCAAGAATAAATATGACGAATACATCAGAGCATGTGAGTAAAAATTCACAAGGCTTGCATGATATGCCTCTGGCTTTTTCGTGACCCCTGAATGCAAGGTTGACTGCTTCTTTGGTGGGATGAAACCTAGCCTGTGGAAAGCCCTGGCGATCTGTGACTTTGATAGCTATGAGGAAATTTTCTGATGTTCCCTCAAGGTCAAAATGGATATTGGAGAATCTCAGGGGTATCATGGGGATAAGAATCATAAGGTGGACTTCAATTCTGGCAGTACTATGGATAAATCCAATGGTGCTAAAAAAATACAGCACCCCACTTTCCAAAGGTGTGGAAAGAAGCACCGTAGACATTTATTGAAGAGGATGAGGAAATTCTTTAGGTGTGAAAGAGAAGGGCACCTAGATTCTAACTACTGACAAGAAAAACCTACGGTTGTGATAGAGGAGAGTAACACTTTGATTGACTCTCAATGCGTTCTTCATTGCTTTAACTGCAAAGAACTAGGGCATCTTGAAAATCAGTTCCCTAAGACAAGGGTTTCCGAAGGCAACCAACAACATCCAAGGCATCAAGGGAAAGATTTTTCCATCACTACCACCGAAGTGAACCCCAAAAATGAAGTGGTGACAGTTATGCTAGTTATTAATTCAAGAATAGTGAATATAATTTTTGATTCTGGTTCTACGCATTCTTTTATATCTCGAAAGTTTAGTATAATAGTCCCAACACCACCACAAATCATGGAAGTAAGGATGCCGGTGAGTATGACAAATGGGGAAATCATTGAAACCCTTAAATTTAACTCCTCCCCATTCATAATCAGTGGATTGAACTTCCTGGAAAACCTCATCATACTCCCTCTGGTGTAATTTTATGCAATTATTAGCATGGATTGGATTTCCCTATATAGATCTAACATAAATTACCGTGAGAGGGAAATCACTCTCCATGTGAAGAATCGACCCCGGATTATATAGAAGTGCAAGGAGGAAAATGAATATTCTTTATCACCATCATCTCAAGAATGGATATTACTACCCAATGAGAACATGTATCTGGCCCAAATGATTGAGTCTAAGGAGGTAACCATCCTTGAAGACATGCCTATTGTGAGGGAATTCACTGAAGTGTTTCTTGAGTAATTACCTGGTCTTCCTCCTAGAAGAGATGTTTAATTCTCAATTGATCTTATACCGAGGGAATTTCCAATATCCAATAATCAGTATAGAATGGCTATTTTGGATCTTGAGGAGCTGAAAAAACAACTACAGGAGAATCTGGATAAAGGGTTTATACACCCAAGTGTTTCACCATGGGGTTCACCAGTACTCTTCATTAAGAAGATGGATGGGTCAATGTGCCTTTGCATTGATTATTGTGAGCTCAAAAAAATCATGATAAAGAATAATTATCCTCTTCCACGAATTGATTAATTGCTCGATCAGATACATGGAGCACAATACTTCTCCAAGGTGGATTTGCGGCTGTGATATTATCAAGTAAGGGTGAAGAATGAAGATATCCCCAAGACTGCTTTTCATATAAGATACGGGCACTATGAATTCATATTAATTCCTTTCGGACTCACTAATTCTCCAACAATATTCATGGACTTGATGAATAGAGTGTTTATATATTACCTTGACAAATTTGTGGTAGTATTTATAGATGATATTATAATATAATACAAAACCAATGAGGATCATGAGAAGCATCAAAGAAATGTACTAGAGACCTTGTGAAAGGATAATCTCTATGCAAAGTATAAAAAGTGTGAGTTCTGGTTGAATGAGTTCTCATTCTTGGGTTATATCATCACAAGCAATGGGATATATGTGGATCCCTCCAAGACAACTGCAATTGAGGGATGGCCGAGGACAACATCGGTAACAGATATTCGTAGATTCTTGGGGTTAGTTGGATATTATCGCCGATTCGTGAGAAATTTCTCATGATTATCCAACCCTCTTACTAAGCTAACTCAGAAGGGAGTAAAGTTTGCTTGGAGTGATGAATGAGAAGAGAGCTTCAAGGATTTGAAAAGGAGGCTTATCACTACGCCCGTGCTCACATTACCCACAAGTGGATAACTTTTTGTGGTATTTAGTGATGCTTCGAAGAAGGGTCTGGGTTGTGTGTTGATGCAGAATGATAAAGTGATAGCCTATTCCTCAAGGCAGTTGAAAATCCATGAGCAAAACTATCCCATGTATGATCTGGAGTTGGAGGCTATGATCTTTTCATTGAAAATCTGGTGTCACTATCTCTATGGGGATAAGTGTGAGATATATACTGATCATAAGAGCCGAAAATATATATTCACACAAAAAGATCTTAATATGAGCCAATGAATATGGATAGAACTCATCAAGGATTATGAATTCTCAATCCACTACCATCTCGGTAAGGCAAACGAGGTGGCAGATGCTCTAAGTGGAAAGAATCCTATATCTTTATCAATGATGAGAATTTAAAAGGATCCAATATTCTTATATTTACAGAGGATATACATGGTAATAATTAAGGGAGGAACATCATCTATATTTTCTCAAATGATTGCTCAACCGTCCCTCATGGAGAAAATAAAGGATGATCAAAGAAAGGATGTGGAAATTCTAAAAAGGGTGGAAGCTATCAGAAATGGTAAATCCTCAGAGTTCGTGGTTGAAAAGGATGGAATTGTGAGATTTGGGTCATGATTATGTGTACCATACGATCTAGAGATAAATAAGGAGCTTATGAATGACGCACATAGCTCAACCTTCTCTATTCACCCAGGGAGCACAATGATGTATTGATATCTCCGAGAAAACTTCTGGTGGGACAATATGAAAAGGGAGATTTCTAAATATACATCAAAGTGCCTAGTATATTAGAAAATAAAGGCTGAGAGACAAAAGTCTAAGGGGATGATTCAACCACTACCCATGCCAATATGGAAGTGGGAGAACATTACCATGGAATTTTTCATTGGACTTCCAAGGACATTAAGAGGAAACAATGCTATATGGGTCATTGTGAATCATCTTACAAAGATATCTCACTTTATCATGATTTTAGAGGACTTATCATTGGATCAAATTGCATGGATTTACATCAAAAAAGTGGTAAGTCTACATGGAGTACCACTATATATTGTATCTGCTCATGATTTGAGATTCACCTCGAAGTTATATAAAAATCTCTAACATGCTCTAAGACCTAAACTGAACTTTAGTATGACCTATCATCCTCAAACTGATGGCCAATCTGAGAAAACTATTTAAACACTGAAATATATATTAAGATCATATTCTGTGGACTTCAAATAAGGATAGGACCAAAATCTTCCACTGATTGAATTATCCTACAATAACAGTTTCTAGTAGAGCATCCGAATGGAACCATATAAATCCCTTTATGGGAAAATGTGTAGAACACCGGCATGTTGGGATGAAGTCAGTGAGCGTAAGATATTAGGACCTAAAATGGTCGAAGAAATGGTGGAGAAGGTGAAGAACATTCAACAACATATCAAGGCAGCCCAAAGTCGATAGAAGAGTTATGTAGATAACTGTCGATGAGACCTTGAGTTCAAAGTTGGAGACATGGTATTTCTACCCATATATTCGTGGAATAAGGTCATGAGGTTTGTAAAGAAAGGGAAGCTAAGTCCTAGGTACATCGTCCCTTTTGAGATTCTTGATCATGTCGGGGATGTGGCCTATCGACTAGCACTTATACCTACCATGGAAAAATTACATGATGTCTTTCATGTATCCCTCTTAAGGAAGTACATAGAAGAACATTCACATGTAATCTATTCAGAGGTAGTATAGTTAGAGGATGATCTTTCTTACGAGAAGTAACCAGTGAAGATCTTAGATCATAGAGAAAAGGTTATACAAAATAAGACAGTACCCCTCATCACGGTGTTGGGGTGAAACCACAAGTTTGAAGAAGCGACATGGGAATCAGAGGAAGTAATGAAGCGGAGTTACCCACATCTATTTTAGTGTGGGAGAAGGAAATTTTGAGGGCAAAATTTCTTAAGGGGGGAAGATTGTGACGACCCAAAATTTTATTAATGGAAATTACTGTTGATCTAATTAAATGTCTTATTATGTGAAATGGTTATATAACATATGCACTTATTTGGTTTTATGTTTTTGGATTTTAAAATACCGTTAATAATTGTGACCATTTCTAATATAGTCATTGAACAGTGATCACATGATTAGTATAAATATAGGGCTTTAACAAATCCAATTTACTCAGACAAAGGAAGAGATGACCTCATCCAGTAGACTTTCCCCGTATGAAGCCCATTTGTTAGAGCTCATAAATGAGGTGGCATAATTGGGATTCACTCTTGACTAATCCCAAGATGAGCTTGAATATGTTAATCTCGAGCGGAACCGCCTATGTGAGAAGTGGAAGTTGATAGAGATTACTACTCGAGCGATGTTATCCGATCCAACCCAAGAGTCTATCACCATTTCACAACTTACCCTTAGGCCGTATGAGGGTGTTATAAGGGGTTATGTAATGAGACCCTAGTACTATGATTATGCACATTATTTTTTATAGGGAATATACATTCATTTTATTATTGTTACTTTGTAAATAGTTCTTAAAAGCACAAATTTTATTTTTAGTTAATATTCATCTAAAGAATATATTTTGAAAAATTAATGGATTTTTGAATTAAATATTATTTTAATAAAACATTATTATTATTAAATTACTTTTTATTAAGTATAAATGATCATATAATTTTTATGAATACAATTGTAATTTTTATTAAGATTTGGAAGCTGTTTCTGTCAAAACCCATGAATTTTTGATAAATATCAGTTTTTATTTTAAAATTTAAAATTAACATATTTTTAAAATTATTTGGATAAAATTAATATTATTTTCAGAATCAGGACATTGAAATTTTCCAACAGTGAATTTTTCATAATTTTTTGAGACAGTCAAATATTTGGGTAAAAATTAAATACCATTTAAATATATAATGTGTTTTATGACATCATAATGACCCAATAGTGATGTAATAAAATACTATAAACATTATTTTCGTCCAATATATGTTTTAACATTAAAATAATGTTATTTTAGTTTTGTTTTATTTATTTTACAAAGCCTTAGTGTACCCTCCAAGACTTAAAAAACATTTTAGCTTTTTTAAATTGATTTCCCTGAGAGTGCGACTCACCTCCACATAAGAAACCATATTATTTTAATGATTTCATCCATTTGAAATATAAAATATTTTTCCACTCTCCTTTTTCAAAAACCATGGGCAAAAACCATGTCCTTGTTTGTGGTTTTGATTATTTTAATGTGTGGTGTCCCAAACCTAAATAATAAAGAATTCCCTCTCCTTTCCTATATAAAACCACCCAAGATCCCACTTCCTCTTCACTAAAATCCTTTGGAGTTCGTAATAACTATACCCTTCTCTCTATATAATCCTCTCAAGGTTCCCCAAGCTCCCAAGAAGCCTCTCTCAATCCTCTCCCAAGCCTTTGGGATCACATTTCCAAGTAATGGATTCCTTCCATTCTTATTTTTATCCAAGTTTATTTATGTTGTAATACCCTTTTACTTTAAATTAAAAATGTTGGGGTATGATTTATAACCTCCATTATTTTCTCCTCATTATATTTTAAATTATTATAGACCTCTTTCTCTCTCATTAATGCCTCCCATGTACACTCGTTACCATGCCAAAATTCTGTGAGGAATTTCTCTCTTCGCATTCACATTCAAGAAATTATTTTGTATTATAAGTCTAATTTCCATAAAATTTATTGGGAAATATATCTATATGATCCCCTTACTTTCCATTTCATGTACATATGATGATACACCCCTTTCTCTCTCATTAACCATTTTTATGAACTCTTATGTCACATCGTTATGCTGCCGAAATTGCACCGTGATTTTCCAAGCCAAAGTCATTGTGTAGTGAATACCAAGCCCATTTCTCTATCAAGGGTATTAAACTTTATGCACATTTACTTATTGATTATATATTTCATGTATGAATTCCACATTCCTTTATCATTAAATAAATGATGATGTTTGATGAATCCATGTTGTATGATCTTTGTGGCACACTTATGCATGAAATGAAATGTTTAAGAAGGGTGTGCCCTGATAGCACTCCAACGCATTGGGTAAAGATTAGTATCATGATAAATCAAGTGAAATGAGGTTTTAATCATGATAATTCAAATTTAATTATGATTTAATCATTCTAATTCAAGTTCAATGATGTTTTAATCATGATCCATGTGCAATGAGCCTTTGCTCATGCTAATTATATGTTAAGTGTTGTTGCCACATTTCCATGTTATTATAATCATGCTATATATTTCCTTTATGTTCCTGTTTCTTTTATGATCCATTGATATGTGTACAACCTAACATTTATTGTATTCTTCATGTTGTTCCTTGTTTACTCCCTTACTGGGCTTTATAGCTCACCATTTTCTTATGCATGTCCTCGGGTTATCCCATGCAATGCTAAGTATGAGGGAATGTAGTGGCCATGTAACGGAATTTTTCAATAAATATGTTGTGTTTCATGTTTTAAGTCATTATGTAATTTTTCTAATCCCCAAAGACACTAGACCTCTTAATCTTCTTTTTTGTATCAAGTGAAGGTTTTATGTAATAAATCATGTCTAAGTGTGTAATAAAAAGAAGGGTTGTTATAAATGTCTTGGAAAAAATATGATATTTCTATAATCACATCCCAAATCAAAGAATTTAACAAACCTCTTAGTCCAATAAACCGTAATCTTTTCATTATTACATGATAATCATGAATTTTTAATCCAGTAATATCACCATTTCTAACACATCGATCCAAATTGGAAACATAACCATTTTGTAACCTCAAATATATAATCCAATGACAGAATAATAAATTATTTTCTTTATAAACTATATAAGTCACTTTTGGCCTTATTAAATTCTATAATTTCTCATTTACAAATAACTCAAGTTCAGGACCCCTATAATTTTGGTCAAGATCTAATCATGACTTTATATTATCTTTAGTCATACTAGGTGTGTCTAAAACTATATAAAATATATTATCAAAACATTTATTCTCAATATGAATGAAATATAACATGTGACGAACCAAAAAATCAAACCAATATGGAAGATCCCCAAAATTACTATGTTTTATCCAATTGTTATCTTTCCCAAAGCCATATTTTTTTTAGTTTATAGTCGGTCCAAAGGTTATAAGAGGTAATAAAGAGACAATAGATTTTAAATCAATTCCTAAGATCATCATTGTAGGTTCATCTCTTTCAATTGTACCTTTTTTGAAATTATTTTTGTTCCTTCAGAATGGATGATCTATAGGAAAAAATATGCGATGAAGGTTGAAAAAACATGGTTTTCTTCCATTGAAAATCATACAGGTTTTTCTATCACTCATATAGTACGGGCATGATTTCGGTCCATGTTTAATCTATCCAAATAAAATTCCATATGTTAGGAAGTCACTAATTTCCCACATTAATGCATCTTTCATTGTGAGATTTTGTTTTACAACTACATTGTATTCACTAACACCATTACTCTATAATAAATTTAACTCATCAACCAATAGATTCATATAAAAATTAATATTATTTTTTGCATGACTTAGAATTAGTAATTTTAAAAATATATATAGTTCATTCATGAACACCCCACGAGGTAAGTTTTATGGAGTTATAAAGACAAGAAAATAATAATAATGACTACCTTAAGAACCAAATGGGAAAAAACCATCAGTAGAAAGACTTGATCACACGTTACGAGCTTCTAAAGAAAATAATAGATGCACCTAAATTTTTTTTCCATGAATCACCATCACAGGAATGATTTAATCTTTTACCAATAGAAATATTAGATTTGTTCTATGTTATCAATGAAGATGTGTTATGAGACATAAAAAAACACTACAATCTAGTTTTAAGAGAGAAATACCTCAACTATTTAATAATAAAAGATATGGATTATCCTTGTTGTGCCTCTTTATATCTCAATTTTCCACATGCATGATAATTAACTAATGACTCATATCCACCATAATATAGGATGCAATCATTTGAACATACATGGATCTTATGATAATTAAGAACCAAATTATGGGCCAACCTATTGCTTTCATATAAATTTGTAAGAAACACATTTATATTAGGTAACAATGATTTAATCAAAGAAAATATTTGATCAAAATAGCTATTTGAAATTATATTATTTGATTTAATAGCCATAAATTTTGTTACAGTTTCAAATTATCTTATCTTTCAACTAGGATATAAGGCATCCTTAGCAGACTTTAGAAACTCATAAAATTGAAATGATTATAAATCAAGAGTTGAATTATCATTGTGAGTCACTGTTTGTCGAAAAGATGGTCCAAAAACCTCATGTACTAAAATTTGAAACTATGATAAATCTGGAACCAAATTATTTGTATCTTCTCTTGAATTGTGTTCACTGTGTTGATACCAAAAAACACAGTCTTTTGGAAAACCAAAACGCAATAGTTAAGCCCTAATAGTGCACATGAGACTCAGCCTAGTTGGCGAGGACTCCTTAAGTGCATCCACGAGACCCGGGTTTGAAAACAGGTAGAGGAATAATTATAGGTATTATAGTAGTATTGTAGTAGGTACTGTAGTAAGCACTATAGCAGTACGGTGCAACCACTGTAGTAGGTATTGTAGTAGTTACTGTTCGGTACTGTAGTATAAAGAACTATTCACCTTGGGCCACTGATTTGGGCATAAAGTCCTTAAGGCCATCGATCCACCCAAGACTTTGGGTCAGTAAGGCTTTCGGGCCACCATTAAGGTCTTCGGGCCACCTCAAGGCCTTTGGGCCACATGATCAGTATAGTTTCCCCAAACAGACTCTACAAAAAAGAAGAAGCCCCAAAGGAGGATTCAGAGCAAGTGCACTCACCAGAGCAGAACCAAATGGATTTTTCAGAATGAGAGGGTATGACTATTCCATCAGGACCAGCCTGTGCTTGCATGGTAAGCCTATCCAGATGGCCATGCAAAGGTGGAGAGCTACTATCATGATACAGATGCTGGGGAGGGGCAGTTCCTTGTAGATAGTTTGGTTGAAATCCCTAATACCTTCAGGTCTTGTAATATCCTAAGCCTATAGGACATGTAATCTCTAAGCCTACGGGCCTTTTAAGGGTTCACCCTCATCCCGTGAAAGGGGGGTTATCAACAATCAATAAAAATGAAGGCCTTCAGGCCATTTGTGCAAACCCCAATAGTGTAAAATGTTTCAAAAATCCTCAGATAACATTTCTTGTATAGACACTTAGTTGTCCATTCTGAAAAAAATTATGGTTTTGATGATGCAAATGAAAAAAAGTTTCAATACCCTCAATATATATAGGATTTATACCATAATCATTTGGATTTCTATGATGATTTATCAGATTTTGACCTAATAATAAAAAACATTGTCTAGTCCCTTATTCTGTGGATTTCTAAAAAACAAAAAATAAAAATATTTCTTATGATTAATCTGATGGAAGGAAGGTATTATCTGAGAAAAAAAAATCATAAAATCATAAAATTAATAATTACTTCTAATTATTACCAATTATCAATAATTACTGGTTATTACAACTGAATATCAAAATTATTACTAACTAAAAAAATAATCATGAATAGAAAGATTGAAAACCAATTATTACAAATTATCTGTAATTATTGGTAACCATCACTAATTATCATTGGCTATCTCTAATTACACTAATTATGAAAAATTATTACAAACTATTGGTAATTATTACTAATTATCACTAATTATCAGTAATTATCGCTAATTATCACTAATAATCCCTAATTATCACTAATTATTACTAATTATCACTAATTATAGATTATTATCACTAATTGTTTCTAATTAATTCAAATTACTCTTAATTAAAGTTATTTTTTTAATTGTAGATAATTATTGCTAATTAATTATACCTTATTATTACAAATTAGCATTAATTATTGGTAATTATCGGTAATTATTACTAATTATTGATAATTATCGGCAATTATTACTAATTATTGGTAATTATATGTAATTATTACTAATTATTTCTAATTATTACTAATTATTTCTAATTATTACTAATTATTGGTAATTATTAATAATTTTTGGAAATTAATACTAATTTTTGGTAATTATTAAGAATTATTGCTAATTATTGCTAATTATTGGTATTTATTTTTAATTATTATTAATTATTATAATTATTACTAATTATTGGTAATTTTTTTAATTATTGATAATTATTGCTAATTATTGTTAATTATTGGTAGTTATTGGTAATTATTGCTAATTATCTCTAATTATTGCTAATTATTAGTAATTATTGGTAATTATTACTAATTAGTGGTAATTATTGGTAATTATTGGTAATTATTGGTAATTATTGGTAATTATTACTAATTATTGCTAATTATTGCTAATTATTGCTAATTATTTCTAATTATTGCTAATTATTGCTAATTATTGGTAATTATTTGTAATTATTGTTAATTATTACAAAGTAATGGTAATTAGTGTTAATTATTGGCGATTATTGACAATTATTGTTAATTACTCCTAATTATTGGTAATTATTGGTAATCAATGATGATTATTACTAATTATTGGTAATTATTACTAATTATCGGTAATTATTACTAATTATTAGTAATTATTGGTAATTATGTCCAATTATCGATAATTATTACTAATTATTGGTAATTATTACTAATTATCAGTAATTATTGCTCATTATTTTTAATTAGTGCTAATTATTGTTAATTATTACTAGTTAGTGACGATTAGTGTTAGTAATTGGTATTTATTGGTAATTATTATAAATTATTACTAATTATTGGTAATTGTAACGACCTAATGTTTTTCAATGGAAAATTTCTTCTTATAATTATGTCATATAATCACATAAAATCACAACACAATGAACTAATAAGTACTATGTGTCCTTTAAAAATAATTTTGACACTTCTGTGTTTTGAATTTCAAAAATCTGACATTCACGATTGCGATCAGTAAGATGTTTGCAGTCCGATAAGACAAACTTAATTTTTGGTGAATAGTAACCTACTCTTATGAATAGTAACATACCCTTATGAATAGTAATATGACCCTTATGAATAGTAAATAGTTCAAAAGAATAGAAACCTCATCCATTGATGTATAAATAAAATTTAGGCATCTTATAAGTGATGAAATGATCATAGTAAAAGTTTTGGTATTTTTGTAAGTCATAAAAAATTAATTAAAATTAATTAATTAATTTAAAAGAAAATTTATCTTCCTAAAAGGTGTTCATAAATTATCAATTTTATGAATTCTGGTTTTATGATAATTTTATAGGACCTTATGTAATTTTTGAAAGCATTATAAAATCAGTTATAGTTTTAAAATTTGTATTTTTCAAGTAAATTATGACTTTAATTAAAAATTAAATTAATGATATTTATAAAATTATTGTTGAAAAATGGAGTTCATTTTTGGATTCTAAACTTTGAAAAATGGTTAGGGTGAATTTTTGGAATTTTTCTGAAATACATCAATTTTTTGTGAATAGTAAAATACATTAATTTACCGTATAAATGCATTATAATTTAAATCCACTATTACCGACATCATAAGGGATATAAGAACCCAAATCTAGAAATCACATGCACATATTACTATTTTTGATCTCGGAATCATCACTATTACTGGTCTTGAGGGAAATTAATAAACTAAGGAATTAAATATTATGTAAACCCTCCTCTCCTCTACTATAAATACCACCTCTCCTTACCCCTTCTTTTCACTCCTATCAAGCCTTTTTCTTTCCCTAAATTCTGCCCAAATCTCTCCCCAAGCTCCATCCCCACATCCAATAGCCCTTGTTCTCCTAAAAAGACCAAATCCTTTCCCCTTAAGAGGCTCTCAAGGAAGGTTAATTCAAGAGGTAAAATTCTTCTTTTCTTTTCTTTCATTTTTAAGTTCTTTTGTTCTCTTTTTTTCCTAACCTATACTGATCCAAATGGTATGAAAAATCCAGTAACATACATGTATTGGATTTTTTATGCTGATGGGACAATTCAATATCATATCTCCTTCCCCCACCTTTTATTTGAAATAAATGAAAACACCATTTGTGATGTGTTAATTTAGCACATTCAAGGACGATGAGTTATCAATTTCTATTACTATCTTCAATTCTGGCCAGGAAACCATTTTCATGGTTGATCCAGAATATTAAATATTTATTTTATCTTATGTGATGTTCTGGAATATTTTTTTCTCACATGATGTAAAATAATAATACAAAACAAGTTAATTGTGAGAAAAATCACTAAAATTAATTCAAGTGTTTATCATTAATGTTTTATATAATGATTCACCTTAAATCCAAATAACCAAATGAATTTTATAACCATTTAATCTTCTTTATTTTCAATAATTTCATATAACTTCAATTTTATACAACCACTTTCATCTTACATTTTTATCTGTTCATGAAAATAAGTAAACCAATCATAAAAACCAAGAAAACAAACAGACCCAAACAATGAAATTGAACCACTTAACTCATAAAAAAGGTCATGAATGAAATTAAAAAGGTTATAATAAATCTTTTACATATATAATAGTTTCTAAAATTATTAATTAATGAACCTAATTTGATTATTCAGACCATTAATATCAAGTGTAGAACACCATCAGACTTAAGGTAAGGGGTCCTCTCTATTTCACTTTTATTCAAGATTGTCCTCTATATTATGCCCTTTTATGTCTAATTCCTAATGATGGGGTATGATTGTGAACCTCACCCATAATATCCTCCTAATTTTTAAATTATGAGAAACCCCTTTCTCTCTCATTAATCCCTCTTAATTACACACGATACCATGCTGATATTCCATGAGGGATTCAACCCGAACATCCTTTATTACTTCGGGTTTCTTTATCTTTCTTTCTAACCAAATGAGGTTAAATATTCTTCTTATGTTCATATTATAAATTCTATTTGAATGTTCTAAAACTCATGTAACAAGTTCCATTTATCATTATCTTTCAGGGATATACATTTTTTTAAGTGATTCCCTCCTTAATACTTCTCGATAAGCAAACCTGTTTTTAGGGAGCTTCTCGAATTCTTACCCGATTTCAAGTGAACTATATCTTTTGTTTTAATCCACCATTATCTTTATAAAATAAGTATTTTTATTTCAAAAACCTTCCAAGTTCACTTCTGGATTTTTATAAAGGATTGTTCCCTTTTCTATTTTAAAGGCTCTATAGTATTTTCTTTAAAACCACTCAAAAATGTTTTTATGCCAAAATTTCATAACTACTTTTCTTCAAGGTTGTCACTTCTACTTGAAATCACTCACCATGATGAATATATATTTTACCTTATTAATGTACATGTATGCTTTAGTTCTCTTATTTCATGGACACTTTTGTGTTACGCCCATCTGTTATGCTTTGTGTCATGATTATGGTACCCAATTCTTTCTATGGGTAATCCTTATGTTTATGCAAGATTGATTATGTATGATTCTTTATATGGAAAAAATATTCATAAAAAGTTAAGATGGTTTCACCCAGATAGCGCTCCAATGCATTGGGTGAAGTTAAGTCTCATGAGATGTTATGTGTGACGGTCTTGGCAGTTAGCCTTGGCTTGTGATACTATGTGAAAAGTTCTTGGCAGTTAGCTTTGAATCGTACTAAAGTCATGTTTTATGTTGCTGCCACATTTATATGACTCCATATTCATATGATTCCATGTTTATATGTTAATGTTCCATATGTTAAATTATTTTTTATATCATCATGTCATGCCTTCTATTCCTTGTGCTAATGCTTTGTTCTTATGGTTATTCCCTTACCAAGCTATTTAGCTCATCCCTTTGTTCATGTGTTTCCCAAGGTAACCTATGCAGATATTTGAGCATAATGGAAGTTAGGAGCTCAATTTGAAGATTAAATAAATAAGTGTTTTTTTATTCCCACTTTTTTATTTTTATGTACCTAGTCTTCAAAGACACTAGACCTCATGATCCTTGGCTTGTAATCTGATGTATAATTATGATTCAAATCATGTAATACTATGTGAAAAGGCTAAGGTATCTATAGTTGGTATTCGAAGATGGTTTAGTTATTTTTTGAGATTAGGAATAGATAAGAATATAGAACTTTAGTAAGGACCTTAAGGATGAGATGAAGTATAAGAAAACATCCTTAAATTTTGGTAAGTATAGAGTAAGTGTTTTATCAAGAAAATACATCCCTATCTGGATAAAAACAAGTATATGGGACTCTGGAACAGATGTACCTAGGAGTGAAAACTATGACAAGGAGTTTCGGGCCTGACCCAGGGTATCTTGGTACATGACAATGGACCTTGATGCACTCTTGGCTTGACACTCTCGGGGGATATGCTTTGGTAAATTCATGAGCTTAGTACAAACCATTATTAAGGGAATAAAAAAATCCCATAAGAATATAAGTTAAGAAATAGATCAAGGATAACCTAGATTGAAACATAGGGAATCACAAGTTAGGATATAATTCTCCTTTACAAGTTTATCCTCTTGCGTTCAAAGTTTATTTTTTATTCTCAATAGATAAGTATTCAAGCCCTCTAATTGTACGTTATTTTTCCTAGTTAATGGCGGGAAATAGAAGAACACATGACAAAAATAAATGTGATAGGGAATGTGAAGATTTCCCTACTGATATGCCTGATATGATGGGAATGGATGATCAAAACTTCATGACAGTACTTGATTATCTAGCTCATGTTATGAATAATAACTTGAATCATGTGGAATTCCCTCCTACTCCAAGGAAAGAGCAAGTTTTCATAGAATCCTTCATGAAGAAAAGGCCTACAATGTTTAGCAGATCTTCTGATCCCCTCCTCATGGAATAGTGTATTAACTCCACTGAAAAGATATTCTCCGTCCTCTAGTGCTCTAAAGAAGAGAAAGTTGTACTGGCGGTCTATCGTTTTGATGGGGAAGCTGATCAGTGGTGGACACTGATCAAGAATCCAAAGCCCTAAGAGGAAATTGATTCCATGGATTGAGAGGAATTCAAGAGAATGTTTTTCAATAAATATTTTCCCTAAACCCTCTATCTCAAGATGGAAAGGGAGTTCCTCAGAATCAAGAAGAAGGAAGATGAGTCTATCGAGGCGTATAAAGAAAAATTCACAAGGCTTGCAAGGTATGCCTCTGGCTTTTTCTTGAACACTAAAATCAAGGTGGATCGCTTCTTTAGTGGACTAAAGCTGAGTATATGAAAAGTGTTAGAGATTCGAGACTTTGATAGTTATGAGTAGATTGTCCATTGTGCCCTCAAGGTTGAAATGGAGATTGGATAATTTCAGTAGTCTTGTGGGCCCAGTGACAAGAGGCCAAAAATGGAGAACAAAATGGGTGGTTCAACAAAAAAATCCCATGATGGAAGGAAACCTGACTATTCCACTTGTAAAATTTGTAGGAAGAAGCATCTAGGGAGCTGTATAAAGAGAACCAAGAATTACTTTAAATGTGGAATAATGGGACATCTTTTCATGTACTTCCAATAGGATATGAAAAATCCTGCTAATTTGGAATAACAAAGGAAGGTTCAGATCAACACTCAGCCAGTAGTGAAGTGATAAAACTGCAAGGATCATGGGAATTATGAGAATAATTTCCATAATCTAGGGGTTTTCAGAGGAAATCAACAACAACCTCCAAGGAAAAAAGTAAGGGCTCATACTATCTCTACTACTAAGGTAGAGTCAGACAATGATGTGGTGATATGTATACTAATTATTCATGAAAGAATAGTGAATGTACTATTTGATTCTAGTTCTACACATTCTTTAATATCTTTCAAGTTTAGTATAACTATTCAAACACCACCTTGAAATTCATAGGATATGTTATCTGTGAGAATAGAGAATGGGGAAATTATTGCATCCAAGGTTTATAAAACCTCCCCGATAAATTTTTGTGGTCTGAACCTCCTAATAAATCTTTTCATACTTCCTTTTGTGGAGTTTGATGTTATCTTGGGCATGGATTTTCTATATTTATACAAATCCAACATCAACTATCGGGAAAGGGGTATCACTCTTCACATCCCGAAGCATCCTCCAATTCTTTGAAAGTGTAAGGTGGAAGATTAATCTTCTTTAGAATCAGTTTCTCAAGTGTAGATATTAATTCCTTATGAGCAAGAATATCTAGATCAAATGATTGAGACAAAGGAAAAGATCATGATCGAAGAAATTCCCATTGTGAGGGACTACACTGATGTATTCCCTGAATAATTTCTTGGACTTCCTCCTAATCGAGAGTTTGAGTTATTAATTGAAATTATTCTTGGATCTCTGCCTATTTAATAAACCTTATAGAATGGCCACCGTAGATATGGGGGAGCTAAAGAAGAAGTTATAGGAATATCTAGAGAAGGGTTTTATACGCCCGAGTGCTTCCCCATGAGATGCACCAGTCCTCTTCATCAAAAAGAAGGATGAATCAATAAGCATCTGCATTGATTATTGTGAGCTCAATAAAATCAAGATAAAGAACAAGTATCCCCTTCCTTGAATAGATGAATTGTTTGATCAGCTTCATGGGGGTAGCTATTTCTCTAAGATGGACCTTCGATCGGGATATCACCAATTAAGGGTGAGGAAAAAAGATATCCCCAATACTTTCTTTAGAATAATGTATGGACACTATGAGTTCATAGTGACACCCTTCGAACTCACTAATGCTCCAAAAATTTTCATGGATTTAACGAATAGTGTCTTTAGAGATTACCTAGAAAAATTTTTGGTAGTCTTTATCGATGATATTATGATATACTACAAGAGTAAGGAAGAACATAAAGAGCATTTAGATACTATGTTAAAGACTTTGAGAAGGGAGAAGATATATGAAAATTATGGTAAATGTGAGTTTTTATGGAGTAAGTATCATTCTTAGGGAATGTTATCACTAGTAAAGGTAAATCCATAGACCCTTCCAAGATAAAGGCAATTGAAGAGTGGCCCAGGACAACATTTGTAATAGAGATCCAGAGATTTATGGGTCAAGCTGGGTATTATCGATGATTTATGAAGAACTTTTCACAATTTTAAAACCCAATGAACAAGCTGACACAAAAGGGAGTGAAGTTTTTCTAGACTCAAGAATGTAAAGACTGCTTTAAGGATTTGAAAAAGAGGCTATCAATGCACCAGTACTCACACTCCCAACAAGTGGAGAACTCTTTGTGGTGTATAGTGATGATTTAAAGAAGGGATTAGGTTGTGTTCTGATGAAAAATGATAAACTGGTAGCCTACTCCTCAAAAGGAAGCTGAAAATATATGAGCAAAACTATCCTACGCATGATCTGGAGTTGGCAGTAATGATCTCCATGTTGAAAATTTGGCGGCATTATCTCTACGGGGAGAAGTGTGAGATATATACTGACCACAAGAGTCTCAAATCTATATTCACACAAAAATAGCTTAATATTAATAAACAAATATGGATAGATCTCTTCAAATATTATGACTGCTCAATCCACTACCATCCCGGTAAGGAAAATAAGGTGGTAGATCCTCTAAGTAGAAATGATCCTACATCTTTATCAATGATGATAATTGAAAAGGATCTGATCTTTTTTGATTTGCAGAGAATGGACATGAGAATCATTAATGGAGGAACATAATCAATCCTTTCCCAAATTATTTTTCAACTATCCCTCATGGAGAAAATAAAGGATTCTCAAAGAAAAGATATAGAAATTTGAAAAAAGTGTGGAAGCTATAAGAAATGGGAAATCCCACAATTTTAAAATTGAAAAGGACATAGTTGTAAGACTTGGGTCATGATTATGTATACCATCAGATCTAGAGATAAAGAAGGAGATTTTGAATGACACACATAGCTCGACCTTCTTTGTTCACCCAGGGAGTGCAAAGATGTATCGAGATTTTCGAGAGAACTTTTGGTGGGACAATATGAAGAAGGAGATTGTTGAGTATACATAAAAGTGCATGGTTTGTCAACAAGTGAAGGCTGAAAGATAAAAGTCTAAGGGGATGATGCAACTGCCACCCATAACAACATGGAAGTGGGAGAACATTACCATGGACTTTTTCACTGGACTTCCAAGGAAATCCAGAGGAAACAATACTATATGGGTCGTTGTGGATCATCTTACAAAGACAACTCACTTTATCGCAATTCAAGAGGACTTACCATTGGATCAACTTGCATGGATATACATCAAATAAGTAGTAAAGATGTATGGAGTACCACTATCTATTGTAGTCTATTTTGATATGAGAATCACCTCGAAGTTCTGGAAAAGTCTCTAACATTCTCTAAGCACTGAACTGAACTTCAGTACGGTCTATCATTCTCAAACTATTGGCCAATTTGAGAAAACTATTCAGACACTGGAAGATATGTTGATAGAATTTTCTATGGACTTCAAAGGAGGATGGTACCAACATCTTACAATGGTTGAATTATCTTATAACAAAAATTTCCACTCAAGTATCTGAATGGAACCATATGAAGCCCTTTATGGGAAAAGGTGTAGAACACCAACTTGTTGGGATGAAGTCAGTGAGCATAAGATGGTAGGACCTGAAATGGTCGAAGAAATGGAGAATAAGGTGAAAACCATTCAACAACACATCAAGGCAGTCCAAATTAGAAAAATGATTTATAAAGACAATCGTTGATGAGACCTTGTGTTCAAAGTTGGAGACATGGTATTTCTACGCATATCTCCATGGAATAAGGTTATGAGGTTTTGGAAGAAAGGAAAGTTAAGTCCCAGGTACATAGGCCCCTTAGAGATTCTTAATCATATCGGGGATATGGACTATCGACTGGAAATTCCACCTACCATATCTAAATTACATGATAACTTCCATGTATCCCTCTTAAGAAACTACATAGCAGATCCTCCACATGTATTCTCTTCATAGCTGGTACAATTGGAGGATGATCTTTCTTACGAGGAGCAGACAGTGAAGATCTTGGATCATAGAGATAAATTTCTATATAAAAGACTACTCAACTGGTCAAAGTACTATGGTGGAACCCTAAGTATGAAGAGGCAACATGGGAACTGGAGGAAGCAATGAAGGAAAAGTACCCGCACCTTTTTATGTCCTAGAATGTAAAACCAAATTTGGAGGGTGAAATTTCTTATGTGGGAAGAATGTAACAACCCAATGTTTTTCAATGGAAAATTCCTTCTTATGATTATGTCATATAATCAAATTAAATCACAACACAATGAACTACTAAGTACTATGTGACCTTTAAACATAATTTTGACACTTCTGTGTTTTGAATTTCAAAAATCTGACATTCACAGTTGCGATCTGTAAGATGTTTGCAGTCCGATAAGACAAAATTAATTTTTGGTGAATAGTAACCTACCCTTATGAATAGTAACATACCCTTATGAATAGTAATATGACCCTTATGAATAGTAAATAGTCCAAAATAATATCAACCACATACATGAATTTATAAATAAAATATAGGCATCTTATAAGTGATAATATGATCATAGTAAAAGTATTGGTATTTTTGTAAGTCATAAATGATTAATTAAAATTAATTAATTAACTTAAAAGAAAAAGTATTTTCCTAAAAGGTGTTCATAAATTATCAATTTTATGTCTTTTGGTTTTAATATAATTTTATAAGACCTTATGTAATTTTTTAAATCATTATAAAATTAGTTATAGTTTTAAAATTTGTATTTTTCAAGTAAATTATGATTTTAATTAAAAATTAGATTGATAATATATATAAAATTATTTTTGGAAAATGGAGTTCATTTTTGGATTCTAAACATCAAAAAATGGTTAGGGTGAATTTTTGGTATTTTTATGAAATACATGAATTTTTTGTGTATAGTAAAATACATTAATTTACCATATAAATAAATTATAATTTAAAAAAATTATTCCTAACATCATAAGTAATGTAAGCACCCAATTATAAAACTCACATGCACATATTACTATTTTTGATATTTTAATCATAACTATTGCTGGTCATGAGTGAAATTAATAAACTAAGAAATTAAATATTATGGAAACCCTCCTATCCTCCACTATAAATACCACCCCTTTTTACCTCTTCTATTTACTCCTCTCAAGCCTTGTTACTTCCCTAAATTCTACCCAAATCTCTCCCCAATATCCTTCCCCACGTCCAACATCTCATGGTATCTTAAAAAGACCAAATCCTCCCTCCTTAAGAGGCTCTCAAGGAAGGTTGATTCAAGAGTAAAAATTCCTCTTTTCTTTTCTTTTATTTTTAATTTCTTTTGTTTTCTTTTCTTTCCAAACCTATACTCATCCAAATGGTATGAAAAATCAAGTAACATACATGCACTGTAATTTTTTTATTCTAATGGGATAATTCATTATCAAAACACCATTTGAGATGTGTTAATTTAGCACATTCAAGGACGACAGGTTATCAATTTCCATTACTATATTCAATTCTAGTCATGAAACCATTTTTATGGTTGATACAGACTATTAAATATGAATTTTATCTTATTTGATGATCTGGAATCCTTTTTTATCACATGATGTAAAATAATAATACAAAACAAGTTAATTGTTATAAAAATCGCTAAAATTAATTCAAGCATTTATCATTAATGTTTTATATAATGATTCACCTTCACTAAAAACAAAAAAATGAATTTTATAACCATTTAATATACTGGAAGTTCACTAATTTTATATACCTTCAATTCTGGACAACCACTTTCATCTTACATGTTTATCTGTTCATGAAAATAAGTAAACCAATCATAAAAACCAAGAAAACAAACAGACCCAAACAATGAAATTGAACCACTTAACTCATCAAAAATGTCATGAATGAACTTAAAAATGTTATACTAAATATTTTAAATATATAATAGGTTCTATAATTATTAATTAATTAACATAATTTTATTATTCAGGTCATTAATATCAAGTAGAGAACACCATTGGACTTAAGGTAAGAGATCCTCTCTATTTCACTTCTATTCAAGATTGCCTCTATGTTATGACCTTTTATGTGTAATTAATAGTAATGGGGGTATGATTATGAACCTACCCCATACCATCCCCATGATTTTTAAATGATGATAAACCCCTTTATCTCTCATTAAACCCTCTTAAGTACACACGATACCATGCTGATATTCTGTGAGGGATTCAACCTGAACCTCCTTTATTCCTTCGGGTTTCTTTATCTTTATTTTTACCCAAATGAGTTTATATATTATTCTTATGTTAATCTTCTAAATGTTATTTTAATGTTCCAAAATCATGTAACAAATTCCATTCATCATTCTCTTTAAGGGATATACATGTTTTTAAGTGATCCCCACCTCAATATTTCCCGATAAGCAAACATGTTTTTAGGGAGCTTCTCAAATTATTACTTGATTTCAAGTGAAATATATCTTCTGTTTTAAGCCACTATTTTATTTATAAAATAATTATTTTTATTTTGAAAACCTTCCTGGCTCAATTCTGGTTTTGTATAAAGGATTTTTCCCTTTTCTATTTTAAAGGCTCTATAGTATTTTCCTTAAAACCGCTCAAAAATCTTTTTTTGCCAAAATTTCTTGAATAGTTTTCTTACATATTATCACTTCTAATTAACATAACTCAACATTATACATATATATTTTCCCTTACGAATTTACATGTATACTTTAGTTCCCTTCTTTCATGGACACTTTTGTGTTACACCTATCTGTTTTGCTTTGTGTCAGGATTATGGTACCCAATTCTTTGCATGGGTAATCCCTATGTTTATGTAAGATTGATTATGTATGATTATTTATTTGGAAAACATACTCATGAAAAGTTAAGATTGGTTCACCTAGATAGTACTCCAATGCATTGGGTAAAGTTAAGTCTCATGAGATGTTATGTGCGACGGTCTTGGCGGTTAGCCTTGGATTGTGGTACAATGTAAAATGATCTTGGAAGTTAGATTTAACTCATACTAAAGTCATGTTTTATGTTTCTTTCACATTTATATGACCCCATGTTTATATGATTCCATGTTTATATGTTAAGGTTCCATATGTTAAATGCCTTTTTATATCATCATGTCATGCATTTTATTCATTGTGCTAATGCTTTGTTCTTATGGTTATTCCATTACTAGGCTATTTATGTCATCCCTTTGTTCATGTGTTCACCAGGGTACCCTATGCAGATGTTTGAGCACAATGGAAGTTAGGAGCTCAATTTGAAGATTAAATAAAGAAGTGTTTTTTAGTCCCATGTTATTAGTTTTATATATCTAGTCTTCAAAGACACTAGACTTCATGATCCTTAGCTTGCACTCTGATGTATAATTATGATTCAACTCATGTAATGTTATGAGAAAAGGCTAGGGTCCCTATAGTAATTATAGGTAATTATTGTTAATTATTTTTAATTATTGGTAATTATATGTAATTATTTCTAATTATTACTAATTATTGGTAATTATTGCTAATTATTACTAATTATTGCTGGTTATCGGTAATTAGTACTAATTATTGGTAATCAGTGATTGTTATTAATTAGCGATGATTACTTATAATTATTAGTAATTATCGGTGATTATTACAAATTATTGGTAATTATTGGTGTTTTGTGCTATTTTTGTAATTATCTATAATTATTACTAATTATTGTTAATTATTACTAATTATTGGAAATAATTTCAATTTTTGATAACTATGACTAATTATTACTAATTATTGGTAATTATTACTAATTATTACTGATCATTGGCAATTATTGCTAATTATTGGTAATTATTGCTAATTATTGGTAATTATTTCTAATTATTTCTATTTTTTACTAATTATTGAAAATTATTATTATTTTTTAATTGTTGGTAAATATTGGTAATTGTTACTAATTGTTACTAATTATTGGTAATTATTACTAATTATTACTAATTTTTACTAATTATTGATAATTATTATGAAATTTTACTAATTATCAGTATTTATTACTAATTTTTTCTAATTATAAAAATTATTACAAATTTTTACAAATTATCAGTAAATATTATCACGACCCGTCCCCCGGGGCCCAAGCTGTGACTACCCCAAGCCTGACTTCCATAGGCCAGGGGCTGGTGACTAGCACTGGAAAGGCATATCCCAAAAAGGGAAGACATTGACTTTAAACCTACACACACAGAGATATGACTTACTACATAAAGAAAACCACAAAGGAAAAAAAGTACAACCACCACAAAGTACAACCATTGAGAGTAAAAGGTGTAAACTAAAAGTAAAGGGGCCAGAATACAAGCCAAAGAACCCACAAAGTAAACAGTACAATTGAAGTTTTCCCTGAAGTCTCTACCTATAGGGTAGTGGTATCAAAGCCTAAAGGTGAAGAAGTATTCCCCATCCGCTCCTTCTCCACTGATCTCGATCGAGTCCCGGACCACCAAGGTCTGTGTCGTAGCGTTGGTCATCTGCACGAGACACAACACGTGCGGGCGAAGCCCATGTAGGGGTGAGTATAACAACTCAGTAGGGACCCCAAGACCCCCTAAGGTCTCTCAGAAATACACAAGAGAAAAATACCACAAAGTAAATACCACAAAGAAAACACCACCAAGAAATATCTCAAACACATAGCACAAAGTAAAAGACAGCTCACACTAGATATAACTTAAGTACTTAAGTAAAGATAATTAGTCGTAAATCTAGATCATATTATTATGTTGAAAGGCTCTGCTACTAATCCATGAAAGGTCACTCTACTGCTGATCCATGAAGGGCCGCTCTACTGCTGATCCCTGATGGGTTGCTCTATGGCTGATCCATGACGGGTCGTGCTATTGCTGATCCATGAAGGGTCTCTCTCATGCTGATCCGCAAAGGGTCGCTCCATTACTGATCCACGAATGGTCACCCTATTGCTGATCCATGAAGGGTCACTTCATTGTTGATCCACGAAGGGTCGCTCTGTTTCTGATCCATGAAGGGTCGCTTTGTTGCTGATCCCCGAAGTGTCGCTCTCATTCTTCACATCACATCCAGCCACTGGATTCCCACACTTAGCGTGCTTTATTCCAGGAGTATCTTCTCATCAAGCCATCAATTTTAACTAAACCACAAGGAACTCCCACATAGAGTAACCCAAAGGACCATCTCTTCGTAAGGGTCCCAACGCAACAAATGATGCATCGAACGGATGCCTGGTCTGTAAGATATGGACATTTTTGAAAAAATGGCCCAGTTGGATTTGAGTCCGATCCAACCTAGCCGTACGCCAAACTTCACCAAAAATCATGTAGAGTAGCTCAAAAGGACCACCTCATCGTAAGGTTCCTCATGTCATAAATGGTGCATCAATCAGACGCCCAGTCTGTTAGTTACAATCATTTCAGTGAAATGAGGGACAGTTGGGTCTCGGCCCGGTCCAACCTGGTCCTGACCCGACTGGGCCCAGCCCGGCCCGCTTGGTGGGAGGTGACCCACCTACAGCAACCTAGCCTGCTGAGGTAGGCCATCTTCTCCAACCTACCATTTCTGTTTTGTTAGCCGATGATGCTAGCTGGCACCGCCACCTCGGGCCAACCAGTTCGGTCTAGATGGACATAGCTTTTCCGCGTCTGTTTCGTCCAGCACGGCAGGTAAGCGGCCAACCATTCCTTCTACATGCGGTCGATAGACCACATGCCTCCAGTGCGTCTGAGAAGCCTAGACGTAGGCCACCCTTCCCCGCAATGCCAGTCGGTGCCGCACCTCCACACTGTCGTGGTAGGTTGACGGGCACGCCGCCTCCCTCCGCTTATGGCCACCATCACGGGCCACCACCGGCGGTTCATTCTGTAGGCCACCAGAGTTGCTCTGGTGGTTTGTTTCTCAAACCGTCTATGCCTACGGGAATGTAGGTCTTCCACATTCATTGTGACGACCTCAAACTCACCTTTACACCATTTTGATAATTCATCCATGAAGAACGCACAAGGCCGAGGGGCTCGGGCCTTGTTAGTGTCGGCCCACGCCCTCCGCATTAGAAGTTTGAAATAGGAGAGGTTCAGGATCACAGTTATATCAAGATATCGACAATCCCTGTGCAAAACCACAAGGAAAGCACCCTCCCACAAGAACACCTGATCCGTGGATCAACATTTTCATGGGTTGATCCGAATTCATTGTTTTAGAAAGAAGAACATGGAATTCAAGCACAAAGCAATCCCTACCTGGATTCAGATCTATCGTAGGTGATGGATGATGATCCAAGTCATCGTCGACCCATGATCCGCTGTCATTATTCACCGTTCGTCAATTCCCAGATCCGATCTCATTCTCCATGAGATTTTTCACCGCGCTACGATCCCCCAACATTCGTCATTGGTGAGGGTTTCTCTGACATTCTTCATTATTCATTAGAGAGGAATTATATCACAGGTTCTTTAGATAATCCCCAGGGTTTAATTCTCAACTCTCTATTGTGTTATTTTAATAAAAAGAAACATGTCATAGTGTTTCTGTTATGCTGTGACATTGCGTCGTTACACTATTTCATTTATGAAATAGTGTAGTGGTTATTCTTTCACAATGATCCATTAATGATCCTCATTTAATTCACCCATTTGTCAGATCATTTCCGCACCTTAGTGCCACAGTCCACCTCTCAAAGGTGAAAAAGAAAAGAAAATAACTTTTTTTAAGTTATTTTATTATTTTCTGATATTCAGAAAATTAACTTTTCCGTCTGACCCTTTCCGGTCAAAGTTAAGTCCCTTATAGGTGAATCTCAGAATTTTAAGTTCAATGATGCCCTCATATTTTTGATCCGAGTACCAGTTCAAAAGTTAGAAAAACCTACTCACACGTTTACTTAAGTGAACTAAAAAAAGTTCAAAATTCCATTCCGGGCTCACTGGGTCTCGAAATCACATGCCATAAAAGCATGTGGTCTCGAAATAATTCCATATAAAAAAAAATACATGGAAATTCTGAGACATTAAATTCTCTCCAACTTAGGGATTTACATCCCCAAAATCCAAAACAAAGGCTAATAAAATAAATGGGGGTACTGAGCACGAATCTGTGCCTCCCGCTCCCATGTTCTCTCTTGGAGGTTTCCATGCTGCCACCGAACACTCACAAGAGGAATCAACCATCCAAAAATGAGATACTCCTATAGATCCTTTATCTCCACCCAGTACTCCGCAAATGTCGCTCCATCATCAATGTCCAGTTCTCCCTAGTCAATGACATGCGATGGATTATGCACATACCTCCTCAGCTGTGACACGTGAAAAAAATTGTGCACCTGATGCATCTGTGGGGGAAGAGCTAGGTGGTATGCCACCTCTCCAAATCTTCTAAAAATCTGGAAAGGTCAAATGAACCTCGGAGATAAATTTCCACCCTGGACAAATCTCTGTAATCCCCGTTGGGGTGAGACCTGAAGGAAAACATGGTCTCCCTCATTAAAATCCAAGGGTATCCATCTCCTGTCAGCATAAGAATTATGTCTACTATGTGTAGTCCTAATCTGATCCTGGATTATCTACACCTTCTCAATGGTAGCCCGTACCAAATCTGGACCCATGAGTGCTGACTCCCCTGAGTCTGTCCAGTATAGAGGTGATTTGTATGGCTGCCCATAAAAGGCCTCAAACGGTGCCATGCCAATGGTGGAGTGATGTATATTGTTGTACCCAAACTCCACCAATGGTAGTTGGTCCTCCCAACTTCAACCAAAATCCAGGACACAATCACTAAGCATGTCCTCCAAGGTTTTTATTGTCTACTCTATCTGGCCATCTGTCTGGGGGTAAAAATTTGTGCTCAAACGTAGATGAGTCCCAAACACCTCCAGAAATCCCTTCTACAACCAGGATGTAAAGCTTGCATCATAGTCTGAGATGATCGTCTAAGGCACCCCATGAATCCTTACTATCTTATGGACATAGAGGCGTCCCAAGCCCTCTACCAATCCCTGCTCCCGGATGGGTAGGAAGTGGGCCGACTTGGTGAGTCAATCAACGATCACTCAGATAGAATTGTGGCCCCTATACATGCTTGGTAAATGCGTAACAAAGTCTATAGAGATATCATCCCACTTCCAATCTGGTACCTCAAGTGGTTGTTCCAAGCCTACTGGGACCTGATGCTCGTCCTTCACTTACTAACAAGTGAGGCATCATGAAATGAACTCTACTACCACTTTCTTTATCCCTAGACACCAGTACTGATGTTGGAGGTCCTGGTACATATTTACCACACCAGGATGTTCCTCCAAAGGGGATGTATAAAACTCCCTCAACAACTCCTCCCATTATGTCACCAATACTTTGGTACGTCCTCTAAAAAGGATAATGTGCCCCCACCTATTGAAAATCCATCAAGATCTTATCCTGAGGATAACTGAGTATGTCGGGCCTTGCAGTCAACATTCACAAGTTTTGCCTCTCTAAATAATTGTAAGAGTGGGTGAGTGACAGTCATTCTGAAGGTAAGCTACTCCATCATCATACACGAAGGATATCTACATCGCGACTAGCTACTCTGTCACCTCACTCAGTAGCTGCAAAGAAGACCTCCTGCTGAGCATGTCTTCCTCCATGTTCCCCTTTCCAGGAGTATAGACTATCTCAAAGTCATAGTCCTGGAGGAACTCCAGCCATCACCATTGTCTCATGTTCAGGTCCTTCTGTGAAAAGATATACCTGATACTCTTGTGGTCTAAGTAGATGGTAAACCGTTCACCCATCAGGTAGTGCCGCCACATCTTCAAGGAAAAGAGCATTGATGCTAATTTCAGGTCATGGGTCGTGTAGTTCTGCCGATTACTCCTCGATCCTGTATCATGGAACAACCCAATTCAATCCCTGATGAATCACAGAAGACTACATACCCAATTCCCTCTTATGGTAGTCTCAAGATAGGGGCACTCATCAATCTCTACCTCAGCTCCTAGAAACTCTATGGAACCTCTCCATCCATATGAAATGATGTACCTTATTTTTCAAATCTTACAAGGGTGATGATACTCTATAAAAGTTAGGCACGAATCTCCGGTAGTATCCAGCCAACCCCAGGAAACTCCTCACCTCAGCCACGCTCCTGGGTGGCTCCTAAGCAAGCACTACCCCTATCTTTTTTGGATCCACTGCAACTCTAGTATCCAAGATGGCGTGTCCTAGAAAGTGGACTTAATGAATCTAGAAATTTCACTTAAAGATCTTATCATAATGCTGGTGCTCTCGGACTGTATCTAGGACTATCTGTAGGTGTGTAGTGTGCTACTCCTCCGACACCGAGTACACCATGATGTCATCAATGAGCACCACCATGAAACGATTGAGGTACAACTGGAAGATCCTGTTCATGAGTCCCATGAACACTACTAGGGAATTGGTCATGCCAAAAGAAATCACCAAAAACTCATAGTGGTCATACCATCATCTAAAGGTTGTCTTCAGTACGTCCTCATCCTATACCCGAAGCTAATGATAACATGATTTGAGGTTGATCTTTAAGAACCACCTCGCTCCCTTCAGCTGATCGAAGAGGTCAATAATACTCAACAACGAATACTTGTTCTTCACGATCACCTGGTTCAGGTGACATAAGTCCACACATAGCCTCAAGCTTCTGTCTACCTTCTTGGAAAACAACAACAGGGCTGCCCATGGTGAAATGTTGGGTCTCCCGAAGCCCTTATCCTCTAAGTCCTCCTACTATACCCTCAACTCACGAAGCTCCATAGGAGCCATCTGATATACCAGTGTGGATATCAGTACCATCCCCAAGTATATATCAATGCAGAAGTCTACTTCTATGTGATGAGGTAGTCCCAAAACATCCTTAGGAAAGACATACTCATACTCATCCACCACTACCGAAAATATCAGAATCCTCTCATCCACCACACTGAGGGTGAGGCTAGCCAACTAGTGAGTGATAGGCTACACCCTCCTTCAATAAAGTTCATCCTATTCTGTAGAAGTTTCCTTTTCATTAGTGAAGGAAAAACTAGTCCCATCCTCATGGATACACCACACTTTGCACCTAAAACATTCAATCTGAGTATAGATTGTAGATAACCAGTCCATACCCAAGATGACATTGTAAGGCCTCAACGTTGATACTAGGAGATCCCAAATGAAGCTCTAATCTCCTAGAGTAATCTCACACTACCATCACCAGTGTGTAATCATTTAATCCCCTCCCATAGGAGTCTCTAATCATAAGGATCGAGCCAAATGATCCACTGGAATCTCTGAGCCTCGAACGAGGTCTATGGAAAAGAAAGAGTGACTGAAACCTATGTCTATAAGAACTATAAATAAGGTGGATAAGACATAGATCATACCTCTAATAATCTCTGGAGAGCCATGGTCATAGGCCTCCACTTCCTGAAGCCGATCTCGCTTCTTTTTTCCATCTCATTGAGCCCGTGGTGGACCACCTAGAGGTGGTGGATGTAATACCTCGAACCATCATCCACCGACTGCCACTTAGCCTGCTCCCATGCCACGTCTGCCACCCTATGGACCTCCTTGATCAAACCTTTGCCTCTACCTTGGAAGTCCTTAGACCTTCTACTAATCATATATGCATAGGTTCGGGCAGTCACGAGCCATGTGTCCCTCCTCACTGTAGGAGTAACAAACTCTATCCCTTAATTGACCTCCTCTGCCTCACGAGATTCACACCTCTAACCCTACATCATGGGGTCATCCTCCAGAAAGCCTAGCCTATTTGGGCCTCTGCTTCATCTGCCTACTTCCTGCTACAGATGACTCAGCCACCTATCGTCCAATGGTGGTTCTCACCATCGGTGCCTGCTCGGTTAGGAATCTCTCCACCAGTAGAGCTCACTCTAGCACTCCATCCAACATCTGGATGCTGAGAAAAATCATTGATGCCCTAATCTCCCATTAGAGTCCCTACTCAAAGGTATGGGCCCTGAATAAAGGGTCTCATACCATGTCATTGGAGTAGCAGTAGAGGTCAGTAAACCTTGCTAAGTATTGGGCCATAGTCAGGCTGCCCTTCTGTAGGTGTAGTAGCTCCTGAATACACACTAAGCATAGTGTTGATGGTACAAACTCCTCCCTGAAGAGGATCTCGATGTCCAACCAGGAAAGGGTTTCCTCCTCGTGTGTCTGGAAATTCAAGATCCACTATATACTTGGAATTACCTAAAAAAAGGCTAGCAGCTAGGATCACCATCTGGTCGGTATGTGTCTTTACCAGGTGAAAAACCCACGTAACTACCTCCAATTAATACTCATATTCCTGAGGATATTTCTCACCTAGAAACCTCATAGGCCTCTGTCTCTGGAAATCGTGTAGTGTGCTCAGTCGGTGTGCACTATCCCCTAGTGGGGATGGTAGCAACTGCTACTCTATGGGTGGTGGTGCTACTGGTACACCACCCAAAGGTGCTATCACTGTAAGTGGTCCCTACACTGACGCCTCATTGCTCGGTGTGCCATCGTCATGATCCCTCACTATAATCCTGACTAGTTGTCTTTGTGGAGGTATCATGTAGGGAAATAGATGTGCCACAGTCAATAAGTTATACCTGGTGAGCTGACTCAAAAGAGATAAAGAGAAAAACATTTCCAAAACACATGCAACCAATGTTTTCGTGTACTGAGTCAGAAAACAGAATTCAGGGTCCTAGGGTATGGATACTTCAGTCACCGCACCAACACTGGACTCCCCAGACTGAAAGCTAAACTAAGTTCACTTAACACTATTACCCCCATCAAAAATACCTACTCTTAGTTCTTTTGGTAGAACCGACCGCCCTCTGATACAACTTTGTCATGACCCATCCTCTAAGGCCCATGTCGTGACTACCCCAAGCCCGCCTTTCATAGGCCAAGGGATAGTGACTAGCACCAAAAAGGCATATCCCAAAAAGGGAAGTCATTGCCTTTAAACCTATAAACACATAGACATGACATACTGCACAAATAAAACCACAAAAGAAGAAAAAGCACAACCATGACAAAGTACCACCAATGAGGGTAAAAGGTGTAAACTGAAAGAAAAAGGGGCCAAAATACAAGCATAAGAACCCAAAAAGTAAATAGTACTATCGAAGTCTACCTTAAAGTATTTACTTATAGAGTAGTGGAAATAAAGCCCGAAGCTGTAGAAGTATGCCCCGTCTGCTCCTGCCTCACTGAGCTCCACTGAGTCCCAGACCACCAAGGTTTGCATCGTAGCGTCGGTCATATGCACAAGACACAACACGTGAGGGTTAATCCCATGAAGGGGTGAGTATAACTCAATAGGGACATCGAGACCCCTGAAGGTCTCTCAAAAATCCAAAAGGGAAAAATACCACAAAGGAAATACCACATAGGAAACACCACCAACCAAGATCTCAAATACATAGCCCAAAGTAAAAGATAGCTCACACCGAGTAAAACTTAAGTACATAAGTAAAGATGATTAGTCGTAAAACTAGATCATATTATTCTTTTAAGAGGCTCTATTTCTGATCTATGACGGGTTGCTCTGTTGCTGATTCATGAAGGGTCGCTCTACTGCTGATCCATGACCGGTCGCGCTGTTGCTGATCCACGAAGGGTCACTCTGTTGCTGATCCATGAAGGGTCACTCCATTTTTGATCCATAAAGGGTCCCTTTTTTTCTGATCCATGAAGAGTTTCTCTATTGATGATCCATGAAGGTTCGCTCTGTTGTTGATCCACAAAGGGTCACTCTCATTCTTTATGTCATAGCCAGCCACTGGATTCCCGCACTTAGCGTAATTGATTCCGATATGATCCACTCCTAAATACATTGGTCATACCTCAACCTCCAAGAAGTTACACATAGAGTAATCCAAAGTAATGTTTTTTAAGGATCCCAACGTAATAGACAGTGTGTCGAACGGACGCCCGGTCGGTAAGATATGGACATTTTTGTAAAAAGGGTCTAGTTGGATTCGAATTCAATCCAACTCGGTCGTACATCAACCTACTCCAAAACTCACACAGAGTAGCTCATAAGGACTACCTCATTTCAAGGGTCCTTGTGTCGTAGACTGGCGTCAATTGGATGCCCAGTCTGTTAGTTACAGGTGTTTCAGTGAAACGAGGGATGGTTGTGTCTGAGGCCAGTCTGACTTGGGCCTGACCTGACTGGGGCTAGCCCGACCCACTTGGTGGGATGCAGCCCACCCGCAACAAGGATTCTCTAGCTCGGACGTGGCTTAACCTTATCCAGTTCTTCACTCAGTGGAACCAGCTGGAGCCGCCACATCGGGTCAACCTATCCAGCCGTACATGGCTTTGCCGTATTTGTTTCATCCAGCACGGTCAGTAGGCAGCTGATCATTCCTCCCGCACGCGGTCAACTGATCGCGTGACTCCATCATGTCCAAGTGACTTGGATTTTGGTTTCCCCTATATGCGACGCCACACCTCCACGCTATCGTGGCCATCTGTTCACGACCCTTTGCTACTGCGGCACATCGCCTCCCTCCTGCCGCCACCGGCGCACCGATGGTTCCTTCTGTGGGCCATCAGAGTTGCTCTGGTGGTCCGTTTCTCGAAAAGTCTGCACCTACAGGATAGTAGGGATGCCACCTTCACTTATACATCCTCTAACTAACCTTTCCACCATTTTTAGAATTCATCCACGAAGAACACCCAAGGCGGAGGGGCTCGGGCCTTGTTCGTGTTGGCCCGCACCCTCCACGTTAGAAGTTTGAAATGGGGGAGGTTTGGAATCAAAATTCTATCAAACTATTAATAATTCCCATGCAAAACCTCAAGGAAAGCACCCTCCCACAAGAACACCCAATCCGTGGATCAACCAGTTTGTGGGTTGATCCGTGTTCATTGTTTTAGAATGAAAAACGGGGAATTAGAGCACAAAGAAATCCCTACCTGGATTCAGGTCTGTCGTAGGAAATGGATGATGATCCAAGTCATCATCGACCCATGATCCACTGTCATTCTTCACTGTTCATAAATTCCTAGATCCAATCTTGTTCTCCACAAGATTTGTCATTGCACTCCTATCCCCCAACATTTATTGTTGGTGTGGGTTTCTCCGGTGTTCTTAATTCCTCATTGGAGAGGAATTCTATCATAGGTTCATTAAAGAATCCACAGGGTTTAATTCTCAACTCACCAATGCGTTAGTTTAATAAAAAGAAACACGTCACAACATTTCTGTTATGATGTGACATTGTGTCATTACACTATTTCATTTATGAAACAACATAGCAGTTATGCTTGCACAACAAGATATTAATGATTCTCTTTTAATGTGCTTTGTAATCCCCTCATTGCTGCACCACAGTGCTTCCATCCACCACTCAATGGTGCGAAAGAAAATAAAAGAACTTTTTTTAAGTTATTTTATTATTTTATGAGAAGTATGAATATTAACTTTTACGTCCGACCCTTGCCAGTCGAAGTTAAGTCCCATATAGGTGAATCCAGACATTCTGAGTTTAACAGTATCCTCTGATTCTTGATCTAATCACCGGTTCAACAGTTTGAAAAACTCACTTTTACGTTTACTTAAGTGAAATAAAAAAAGTTCAAAATTTCGTTCTGGGCTCACCGGGTCTTAGAATCACTTACTGTAAAAGTGTGTGGTCTCTAAATAATTCCATATAATTAAATAAAATTACATAGAAATTTCAAGATATTACAAATATTACTAATTATTACTAATTATTTATTAATTATTACTACTTATTGGTAATTATTACTAATTATTGGTAATATTTACTAATTATTACGAATTACTAGTTATTATTACAAATTGTTGATAATTATTATTAATTATTTACTAATTATTGGTAATCACTACTAATTGTTAAAAATTATTTATTAATTATCTATAATTAATATCAATTACAAGCAATTATAGTTAATTACTACTAATTACTGATAATTACTACTAATTATTTCTAATATAAAATAAAAACAAATTAATTAGCTATTAAAAAAGTTAAAATAAATACCCAAAAATGATGTTTTTCTGAAATAAAAACATTAATATGATCACGAAACCATCACATCCCTATAAAGATCAAAATTTATGTAGAGTAAAGTCAATGAGAAACTAAAAGATGAGTGCATGAATTTCGATTTAATAATTCTGTTGGGGGTCATATATACAAGTTATATTAGTAGCAACAGATTTTTGTGATGGAAATTCTGTCTCAAATACTATTATTTGTGATGATTTCCATCATAAATAGCTACCACTATAAATAGATATGGTGGAAATAGAAAAAACATTTGTGACGAATGACCAAGTCTGTCACAGATACTACCCACCATAAATACCCTTTGTTTACTCTACTGGCATAGTATTTTGCAATGAAAATAATTATTTCATCGCAAATGTTTCTATTTTTGTGCTTATTTTTTATATAAATTATTTTTGACGGGATAATAGCTCGTTGAAAATAATTTTATTAGTGACGAAAAGATGATTTCCATCACAAATAGTTTCTTCCTGTAACATGGCACACACTTGTGCCAAAAGTATTTGCAATGAGAAATAATTTCCATTGCAAATAACATGAAATAAATACTCATTTGTGATAGTTATTCTATCCCACCCATCAAAAATAACTTGAACCTTTTGATTATTTGTGACAAGTTCCTAGTATTCCGCAAATGATCTGTTGCAAAAACCACTTTTTTCATGTAGTGAATTTAGTTTTTATCACCTCTATTTTTAGCGTTGATAACATTTATGGGTTTTTAAAGACCATTAAAACATCAATGATTTTTGAAGGATGATGAATGTCATTTGTAGCGCTGATAAACCCAGTATATACATTAATTATTAAAACAAATGTTTGAAATTGTTAATACATACAATACTTGTGTAAATGAATAAAAAACATAAAACATAAAATAGATATCACATAAATTACTCACAAACACAACACCAGTGTTACAACACAATGCCTGTTCTTACTATAAAAATGCACTTAATATATATATTTTATTTTGTGGGCTATACATAAATGTTACATGGAATATATAAATGTTTCATGGGTTGAATAAATATTTTGATAAATCTTATAACTAACATTTTGATGCAAATCAAAGCTTCTGCATAAAAGCGGAACATGAATGAGTTTTTTAATAAAAAATATAAATTTGATGACACCTTTTTCTCCACACGAGCAGTTAAAGACGAAGCTGTAATGTTGTGAAAGCCTCCCTTTCCCGTCAAAGGAGCAAAGAATAAAAACACAGAAGAAAACAAAAACCTCATTTTGACGAGATTTCAGAATTTCCTTTATGAAGAACTAGTACTCATCCATGCCTACACACGACATATTGAATTAATGGTTTTTATTTAATAAGATAATTTTATTTTTAAGTTACTAAGAAATAGTAATGTTTAATATTTTTTAATCACAAATTATTGGTGCATAAAAATGTAATAGAAGTGGATACAATATAGACACCATTAAAATACTTTAAAAAGAAAGGATATATAAAATACATGTTCTAATAATCTAAAAAAACATCCATTGGTCAAATTAAAAAGATCCATAGTGTACATGATCTAGTTTTTAAATACACATATCACAAGTGCTATATAGTAAAAGTAGAAGAAACTAATAACTAAGAGAAAAAAAAATGATCCACCTGATCATGAAATCCCCATATGCTTCTTTGTTCCATAATGTTGATTATATCTCCAAAATCTAGTTATAGTAAACCCTGTCACATTGAATGCATGAAAGAAACCATGTATTAATATTGACTATATTGAAAGGAACTCTCTTAATCAAAGCTACAAGGTTCATGATTATACAAGGAGGAATAGATATAGAAAACACTATAACTCTAAAAAGCCAACATGAATTATCATTAAGTTCCTCCCCACTTTGTGAACCCCTACCCCAATTTAATCCACAACAGTTGAAAAAGGAAAAAGCAGCAGCACGATCTCACAAGTGATCATGCATGTTTTAATATGAATAGAAATAGAAAAATAAAGATGGAGAGACAATTCATGGACTTATCCAGCTCTCATGTTGCTGGGACTGTGGAGGCTGGTGTGGAGATCTAAGGTCGAATGATATAACTAACCTGGTAGGTTCAATCAATTTTCTCTTACAAAATGGAATCCAATTATAAGGAATTATAAACATTGTCAAAGGAAAAAAAATTAAAAGGGTCCACATAACAAAATATACTCCTTAATAACACCTAAATGCATGGTGTGAATTTGACTTAGCAGATTGGATTCAGAAAACAACAATAATTTGATTGCATACGTAAATACCCTCATCAACTTTAATATTGATGATACTTCAATATACATACTGTCACGACCCGTCCTCGGGGCCCATGCTGTGACTACCCCAAGCCCGCCTTCCATAGGCCAGGGGCTGGCGACTAGCACCAAAAGCGTAAATTCCGATAACTGGGAAGGCATTGCCTTTATAAAAGCAAACAAACACCACAGAGTACAAGCGGAAGTAAAACACTAAGTATAAAAGAAAGCACTGAAAAGTAAATGGGCCAGAATAAAAACCCAACTGAAAGTACAGCTACAACTGAACAAAAGTACAACAGAAAAAGACAACAGCTGGAAGAACGGAAGCGACTCCTGGGTCGTCCTCCTCGGATCCTACCTGAAGGGTAGGTACAGATGGCGTAACTCCTGGATCATCCACCACAGATCCTACTTGAAGGGTAGGTACAAATAGCCTCTACAATGCTCTCGCCCGTCAACCTCCTCCGTGTGTCTTCTCATCGTGAAGTACACCATTGGATACTGACTCGTCATGTGGTCCACCTCCGGGTACTGACTCATCGTGTGGTCCACCTTCGGGTACTGCCCAGTCCTCAAACACTAGGCCTCCGTCAGCACTTCCCGTCGTCTGCAACCAACACAACGAGGTGCGGGCATAGCCCGTGCAGGGGTGAGTATAACGATACTCAGTAGGGACCCCGAGACCCTCAAGGTCTCACTAAAACCAACATGGATAACCACCAAGAAGATCTCAATAGATAACCTCTACTTAGGTATATGCCCATACATATACCTAAGTTATCAAGTAACCCATCTCAATCATGAGGAAACACAAAGATTATGAAATAAATGGATAAACACTACCCAGGTATATTCCCATACATATACCTAAGTTATCAAGTGACCCATCTCAAACATGAGGTATACACAAAGATCATAGACTCAGCTCAAACCAGGATTTTCATTATCGAAACCGTAACTGCTGAAGAGCCCCGTATCTGGAGTGTATAGTGATCCTATCACGACTCCGAGGTACTGCTCACTAACCTAAGACTGTTGAGGTACTCCTCCTGTCGAGTACCGCGATTCAGCCACCCAAACACAATAGTGCTTCCCGCCGGGGTGTTCCACCCAAACACAGTAGTGTACACCCCCTAATAGCCTGCAGAGGTACTCTCCGGACGAGTACTGCGGGTCTGCACTGTCACACAGGTAGTGCTCCATCCTCCATGGGTCTGCACCCAAACAAAGTAGTGCTCCATCCACTGGGCTAGTCGACTCACTCCAAGTCGAGTCGGTCAAGCAATCGTCAGGTCTCAGTCAGCTACACGGTCTCCGTACTCCGCACGCTCTTCTCTGGGAGGGTCCGCTCCACGAGCTATAGTTCGATACTCCAAGTATCTCAAAGTCCCACGAATAAGTATCTCAAAGGACCGCCTCGTCATAGGGGTCTCAATGCAACAGATAGCACGTCAATCGGACGCCCGGTCTGTGAGTTATTAGCCTTTTCATCCCAGAGGCTCGGTTGATTTCATGTACGAACCAACCCGACCGTATGTCAACCGTACCCCGAACTCTCATAGGGTATAATCATAGGGACTGTTTCTCAACGTGATCACCAACGCCGCTGAAGGTTCGTCAAACGGACGTCTGGTCTGAAAGTTATCAGCTTTTCCCTTCCAGGGGCCCGGTTGGATTCGTGTACAATCCAACCCGGCCATACCCAACTGCGTCCAAAACTAAGGCGAAGTTTAGCAAAAGTTCCGTCTCAACAAGAGGAATTCAATGAGACAGACGACGCGTCAATCGGATGCCCGGTCTGTGAGTTATTGGCTTTTTTGTTCCAGGGGCCCGGCTGGTTTCGTGAGCGAACCACCCCGACCACACTCCGACGGCATCCAAACCTAGATCGAAGTAAGCCTAAAGTTTCGTCTCATCAAGAGGAATCCAACAAATTCGACGACACATAAATCGGACGTCCGGAGCTCAAGATATAAGCGTTTCCGCTTCGAAGGCCCGGTTGACTTTGTATCTGAACCAACACGGCCGAACCCAAAGTTCTCCGAGACCTTGAGTGTAATATACCGAAATGACCGTCTTGATCCAAGGATCGCATCGCAGCTGACTGTGCGTCAATCGGAGGTCCGCAGCCCAAGATATGGGTAGACGACCAATGGAGGTTTGGTAAAAGGGGGTTCGGGCCCGGTCCGACCCAGCCCGATACCCCGAACCGGGTCCGGGTCCGGCCCACTTGGGCACGGCCCGACCCGACTTGCATGGCCTGGCCCAACCAAGGCGCAGCGCGGCCCGGTCTGGCGGAACGGCCAGGGCAGCCGGCCCGGCGCGCTGGCGCCAGCCAAGCGGCTCGGCCGTTTGGCCGAGCAAATGAGGGGAGGGGGGCTGCCCCCCGTTTCGTAACCACGACCCCCAATTATGGGGCCGCTCAGCTGGCCAGCCGGGGGTTGTAACTGCCAGCTTTTACCCTGTCCGGACGGACTGCCCTGGCCGGCCGGCTATTGCCGCCACGGGACCGGCAAGGCCGGTCCCCCCCTGCTCCGACACCGGCGGCCTGGAACCGGCCGCCGGTTCCCCTGCTCCACCGTGGCCCGGAACTGGCCATGGGCTTGGTCTGTCCGGCGCTGCGCCCCTCCGCCGTGGCCCCGCTCCGGCCGCGGTGCTTTTGTGGTTCTCCGGCGCGGCGCGACCGCACTGCGTCTCTCCCCCTTTCCTTAATAATTCTCGCGCGGTGCTTCGGCACCGAGTTGCTTTGCTCATGCCGCATCAATATCAAACAACCAAAAAGGGGAGGAGAGTTGGCCGTGTTTGTGCGGTCCGACCTCCTCCCGTTATTACGATTACAGGCGGTTCAAAATTGGAAGGAGGAAAACCACGGAAGTAATCACGAAATAGAAACGCATAAAAAAACTCCTACAACTTCCCGCAACAATTTAATCCCAACCGCAAGGAAAACATTCGCGGATCATTAGATAATAAGTTGATCCGTGTTCTTTGTTTTCTTTAGAATGGAAGAATCAAGGGAATTAAATCATACTTAAATAAAAACCCTACCTCGTTGAATCTTTGAGTGAGGGTTCGTCGCAGAAAAGCATGTCGCGGAAGAAGGCATCGCGGAAGGAGCATCGCGGAAGAAGCGTCACGGAAGAAGCGTCGCGGAAGAAGCGTCGTTGATTTCCGAAGATCCGGCGTTCTTCGCATTCTTCGCGTTCTTCGTCGAAGGAGAAGGTTTTTCTCCAAATCCTCTCCATGCAGCAAGTTTCAACAGAAATAAAATAAGAGTTGTCTTATTTTATTAACGCACAATTCAGCATTTGAAATTCAAAAAGAAACGAAACAAACAATTAATTGAGGAGTTTAAAACCACCCAATTAATGAGGTGTTTATTAACCAGAATAAACGCATGAGTTGACTTCATTAAAAAGGGGGGGTGCAGGTGCGTTACTTAGAAGAAAAGAAACGGTGGGGCTCTTGTGGGCCCCACCTCACAAATATCCTACCAAGTGGGTAGGATATTGTGGGTCCCACATCATCCACTTAACTTAAGTTAAGCAAAATAAAATAAAAACCGATTGCACCACTTTTATTTTATTTCTTAACTTAACCCCAAAAATTAAAAACCACACCCAAGAAAACGCAACTCCAGAAAAAACGTTTCTAAGAAATTACCAGCGCTGCGATTCCATCGGTGCCCTCGGAATTCGATTCCGAGCACCGGTTCAAAAGTTAGAAAAACCCGCTCGTTCGTTCACTAAACGTACCCGAGCTAAATTTCAGAAAGTGATTCCGGGCACACCGGGCCTCGGAATCAGGTGCCGTCAGAAACTGCGTTCTTGTAAAATTCCAAAGAAAATTAAGAAAAAAATTTCCTTGAAATTTACAGGTCTTTAAATTACTCCCACCTCAGGGCTTTACGTCCTCGTAAAGCTTTAACACAAACTAGGGTTATAAAAGCGGTATTGAGCACGCATCTGAGCCTTCCGCTCCCATGTGCTTACCTGGAGGTTCCCATACTGCTAGTGAAAGTGCACCTGAGGAATCGACCGTCCTCGTAGGATCCGCTCCTGTCGATCCTCGATCCCCACTAGAACCTCCGTGAAGGTCACCCCATCGCTAAAGTCCAGCTCCCCATGGTCGATGATATGTGAAGGATCATGCACGTTTCTCCTCAGTTGAGATACGTGGAAGTCGTCGTGTACCTGGTTCAACTGAGGTGGATGAGTTAAGCGGTAAACCACCTCGCCTACCCTGTTGAGGACCTAGAAAGGTCCGTTGAACCTCGGAGATAACTTGTCGCCTCGACCACATCTCTGTAAACCTCATCGAGGTGAGACCCGTATAAATACGTGATCGTCATCCTCGAACTATAGAGGTCTCCAATTCCTATTAGAACTGAAAATCAAAACGACTGCTACCACGAGGGTAAGGTTGACCGACTCAAGAGTGATCGGTCGCACCCTCCTGTGCATGGGTTCATCCTGTGCTACCTGGGGTTTCCTTTTCGCCGACCAAGGAAAACCCATTCGACGTCGTAGTTAAACCACAACCTTTTTTCCTAATACCGTCAACTTGTTTATGAACTGTGATTGCCCAGTCCATTCTCAAACCAATGTCGTAAGGCATCAACACTGCCACTAAGAGATTACAACCGAAACTCTCTCCTCGAGGGTCTGACCACACCATCAGCGTAAGTGTTATTATCGAGTCTTCTCCCAAAGTATCTCCATACGTGAGGGTCAAGTCTACGGATTACCAGAAACTCTAGTTCTGGGACAAGATTCGTGGAAGGAAGGATTGATTCATATCAACTTCTGTTACTATGGTAGCTAGTAGTGGACACAGATGTCCCTTGAATCATTTTTAGATCCATTGGGTCACACTCCTTGACTGCATGCAACCGCACTCTTCCACTGCCCTCCAGCTCCCTGAGCTTGGTGGGGACAACTAAGGCGGGTGGTTGTAGCATGTTAAAATGTACACCACCGCTTGCTGCTATCCTAGATCTGCCTCCACGCCTACTGCTTCGTAGACTTGTCTCTCCTTAAAGCTTCCTCTTCTTGAAACATTTAACATGCCCGAGTCTCTAAGACTGGTGCCCGTTTCTTGTTTCTACTGCACTATGCAGTCTTCATCCGCTCCTGGATGATTTGCACCTTCTTTGCCTATGATTTGAAAGAGATGCTAAAATTTATCCTTTGCCGAAAAGAGAAACTCGGTCTCATCCCCTGGATGAACCACGCCCATTTCCTAATACAGTCAATCCTTACATGAATGATGCATTCATGCCATGGATGACGTCGTAAGGCCTCGACGTAACTACCAAGAGATCCAACTGTCACTCACACCTCTAAGGGTCAAGTCACACTGTCGGCATCAGTGTGAGGTCACTAGGTCTCCTCCAGTATAAATCTCGAAAGTGAGGGTCAAGTCAACAGTTTTTTAACCGGGACCACTCAGTATCAACCAAACAAAAGGACAAGAAAGCAAACATCACAAAGGTAAGTGTCTATTTATTATAGCAGCTCATAGTACAAAGACACGAATACAACAACAACATGGATCTAGAAGTACAAGAGATGTATCCACTAGTTCCTCTCTTGTCCACCTGCTCCCGGAGCTCTACTTCCTTGTCCACTGCTCGGCTGTTGCTCAAGCACCTGCCGCTGCTTCTGCCTCAGTGGTTCCTCCAACGCATGCAGATCGACTGTGCGAGGAGTCAGACAGTCACGTGCCTTGTGACCCTTCCTGCCGCAGGAGAAACACTATCCGTTTCTGGAACACCTGGCCCGGACTCCACCCCTGGTGCCCCGCACTACTGATCCTATAACCCGAGGTCTCCCACCTACTGGTCTGGTCCTCTTGGACCTATGCGTCATCTGTCTACTGCCCACAGATGACTCAACTAATGATCGAAAACCTTGTGGAAAAGGCAGAAGCTCCTGTACACGCTCGGGGTGTAGAGCTACTGGCAAAAACTCCACCCTGAAGAAGGTCTCGAAGTCTTCCCATGTGAAGGTCATCTCATCGCAAAACTGAAACAAGCGGCTCCACCACCTGCCTGCTACTTCCTGAAGGAGGCTGGAAGCAAAGATCACCATGAAGTCTACTGGCGTCCCTACTAGCCTGAAGACTCTCACCACAGCCTCCAGCCAATCCTCAGCCGCCTGCGGGTCTGTCTCTCCCCGGAACCTGGGTGGCCTCTGGCGCTGGAACTCGTGCAGCGCACTCAAGTGGTGTGCATCTCCTACTGCTGGGGCTGGTGGCATCGGTGGCCCAATGTATGGTAGTACCGCTGGTACCTCAACTGTAAGAGGACCCTGTACTGAAGCCTCGTCGCTCGGAAGGCTGCCAGTATGCACATCCCTCTGGGCTCTAGCTGGTCGTCCGTGAAAAGGCATCCTAAAAGAAACAACGTGACACGATCAAACGATTATACCTGGTGAGCTGACCTAGTTTGAGCTGACTTTTAAAAATATCTAGAAACACACACACAATGTAACGCCCCGACCCCAGCTTCCCAGAGTCGGTGCATTACTTCGTAACATTGGCATGATCACAAGAAGGATCAAATATCGAAAGACCGATTGGTTTAGTAGCCTTGGAAACACTAGATATATTCATAAGTTTTACATTACATCATAAAATGAAAAAATACTACAAGAACATAATGTTTCCATAGTCCACACTATAATCCCCTCATAATATCCCTGCAGGTCATTCATAACTTACATCTTCACTTCCTGGGAAAAATAAAACATAGAAAAGGGGTGAGCTCAAATGCCCAGTAAGGATAAAAATATAGCGGAAACTTTCATCAATAAGAATAAACATTTAAGGCAATGTATAACTAAAACAAAAGCATTTTAAACATGAATTTTCAACATGGTATGGCATAAATAAAATGAAATAATGCCATTTAACTATTCACATGGATATTCTACTAATCGAATAATCACATGCAAAACTCAATAACCACTTTCATAATGTTGGAATGCATAATTCCAGACTATCATAACCACATAGCCAAGGCCTCGTGCCAAGACTACAAATAAGATTTTGTCAAGGCCTTGTTCCAAGACACTAGTTTGTCTCATGAGACCTACCGATGCATCGAGGAGCTATAGCGGGCTCCACCCGTCACTTATTAAGTCCAATGCATTCCCATATGAAAAGGTTTAAACATGACATAAACATTCGTATTAAATCTAGCATACGAAATGTCAATAATTTCACCATAAACTATGAATGGTATAAAAATAGCACATCCATAGTCAAACATATCACAAAACCTTCAATACAATATAGAAGTTTTGTATCATAATAAATCAACTTCAAATAATCTTAAAATCCATCAAAAGATGTTGACGTAGATGAAATCAAAATTCTTTTTAAAGAAATATCTCCTTTTATTTTGAAATCATTTAAGATCCATATAAAATAAAACATTTTCTTTGAAAATATTTTTATAATCTTGTAAGGAAAACTTTGATGATTTTATAACGGCGTAAAATAACCTCACCCGCCGTATAAGTTAAAAAAAACATTCTTACCTCAATTCTGTCGAAAAGGTTAAAAAGGACCTTGTTTTGAAAACGACGGAAAGATTCCTTTATAAACCTCTTATAAAAATTCATACAAGGGTATAAATGACTTTAACCCATATTCTTGTAAATAGTAAAAATGTTTTGAAATACATTTTTAAGAAACATGGATGAGGATGATAAAGATATCCCAGTAGATTATTACGTATAAACAACCTCAGATAATGAAGAGATTGTGAAATAACCCTTACCAATTTGGTAACTTATGAAACATACAACCCATGAATGTGTAAATATACATAAATTAAAGTGTATTACACAAAGAATATAATTATGGGTAGTACCTACACCACACAAAAGGTGATGGTGGCAATATGGCATGAATCTCACGGGAATAAGGAGTGAGATGAAAACCCCTTACCACGTTAATCAACTGAGTCGTATGGCCAAAAGTTAATAACCACCAAATTATTTACAGAATAACATGAATATGATAATATATATCAAATTCCAGTACACAATACACCACTTTCAATAATTTAGTGGCGAATAATGGAAATCTCGCGGAATTGAATGTGAGATAAGAAAATCCCTTACCTTGTACTTTTCCTTGGTTGGGGTAGGTTAACCTCCTGTATAATGGTGAAATAATTGTTATTAAATTATACAAGAATCATATACATTAATATGATATCATATATGTTCTTTTAACATTGCTTTATTAATAATATCTTAGTATTATCGTCGTTCCGGGTGATAATCGATTCGTTCTTCTTAAATGTTTGGTTACGTAAGACATGTTTGTAATGGATAGATTATATCTTATTCATAATCAGAATGATATTAACATTATTTTTAACCCTAAAATGAGAATAATACTTGAATGGATACGATGGAGGATGGATCTCACCGCGTTCGTGGAGACGGTAGTCCGTACGTACGCACGAACGCTACTTCCATTTAATTTTTATTTTAAAAGAATTGAATCCAAATGATACATAGGTATATTAATATTCCAGTATAATATAATATTTTATATATGTTACTTAAGTTCATTAACACCATCCTTTATACGTTCCATGTGTGGTATGAACGAGTCATATCATTTTAAGGGGGCGGTAGTCCGCACTTCCTCAAATGAAATTATCGTATGTATATAAAACATGAAACGAATAATGGTATGAAATAAAATGGAATTACAGAATCTTATATATAAAATATATATCATTAATATCATATTTAATTATAGTGCCATCATAATGTCCACCATGAGAGGCGGTAAGATGTATTTGAACAATCATCGTTTCGTGAGGCGTTAGTTTGCCATCCACAGAAACATTATGTTCATCATCCATTAGATGGATTTGTGTGTATGTGTAGTTTGAATCCTTCATATAACAACATCCTAGTATATTGAGGATACTGGTGTTGTTACAAAAGAAAGGAAATAAAAAGAGTTTGGGGGTTGGAGAAGCAAAATAAATGAAAATAATTTAAGAGAAATCGTTACCTTTAATTTAGGTAACTCACTTTGGTTGGAACCAAAGGACTTCTTGAAATGCTTTCTGCCTAATGGGAAGCTTCAAGGAGGAGTAGAGGGATGTGGGGAGCTTAGTTGGGCAGAGTTTGGATGAGCCAAGTGGCTTGAGAGGTGTGAGGAATGAGTAGAAGTGGTCTCCTTTTATAAGGGAGAGGAGGGGCTCTTTAGGAAAGAGTGAAAGTATTACTTTATAATATATTTGTATTCGGTTTATAATGGTCCAAAAATCCTTGAGGTCGAAGATAAGATGACTCATATTATAAATAACATCAACCAATAAGAATTGGACAGGTTTTAGATAATATTTTAATCATTATAATCTTATTTATTTAAATGATTTATTAATGAGGTAAACATTGCATCATTATTGTGTCATTAATAATTTAAATTATTTGATGTCTAAAAATTATAAATAAAATATCATTATGTAGGAAATCTTTTTAGCTTTCTAATGAATATTTATAATCTAAAATCCAACATGTATAACCCTATGTAAAAATTGTTCGTCTAAAAGATGTAAGCTTATGCCATTTTTATTTTTATTTTAACTTTATTAATATAATGTGTCATTATCACTTACAAGTGGATCCATGGGGTCCCAAAACAGACCCAAAGATGCCCATGGTCGACCATGTATCAACCAATAGGGTTAAGACACGTTTTAGGGTAATTTAGTATTATTATAATATTATTTTTTTAACCCTTATTTACCGGATTTACCCTTTAACCATGGTAAATAAAATATTTACCGCAGTAATTATTTAAAATGTGTAAAAATAAAAGTTACCTATTTACATAATTTGGACATCCTGATTCCAAATATGGAATCCATTTTCCTAAATTCAAAACACAGAAGTGGCAGAAATTAATTTAAAATTAATTCCCGCTGTCAAAACAAAAAGCGTGTTTTTAAGAGGTAATAACTATCAAAAGATTGACACTTGTTTATGTTCGGTTTAATTGTAAAATTATGTCAAATGACCAACATTATATTAAATGGTAAAAATATATTCTAAATATACTTTAAAACCACTCAAATTCACAATTTATCACTATTAATTATTTTGATTAAAAAATTTGTTTTTAATTAAAATTTAGTAATTTTCACTATTCATCAAAATATGAAAGTTATCCGAAATGTACCAAAATTTCACCCTAGGCTAATTTTGATATTCCGAATCCAAAAATTAAGTCCATTTTCAAATATAAAATATATATAATTTCAAAAAGTAGGTATTAGTATTCACAACGGCTAGTTTAATTAGTTGTGGTGTGTGTTAGAACTCGAGGTTGCGTACAACACACGCTATCACATTATTCGAAGGGAAACGTACCGTGGAAGCTTGGGGTGTTTCATTTTAAATTTTTGATGTCCCCATTTAGTCAAAAAGTTTAAAATATTGTATTTAAAAAGGTTTCACTATTAGAAGTTGATAAAAGTGAAATACTGAAAATGAATCTGTTCTTGCATTATGACTAAGAAACTCATAATAGGGATTCTAAAATTATAAGGATTATATAAAGTTCAAAATGCAGTTAATACTATTCATGACCTCTTTTAATGGTGTGATTGAACTCGTTGTCGCGTGTAGTGCAAGTTATTAAATTATTTTTAAGAAATAACACACTCTGAAATCCTGGGGTGTTACATTCTCCCCTCCTTCAATAAATTGCGTCCTCGCAATTTGAAATTGTTCTTCGAAAATAAAAGGTTGAAAGTAGAAAATATATTTGTGGGAAAACCCACATTGGAAATTGGGTTACTAAAATTTAGTCTTAATATGAGGAAAAGAGAAATTAAAGGGTCACCACCAAATTATGATCTCGATTAGGAGAACATTGGTGGCAATTAGAGACATATAATTGGAGGAAAAATGTAAATATTTATAGGTAGTGATTGAGGTCATCAATCACAAACAAGTATAAAATTGAGGTCCTTAAACTCATCAATCCATGATGATTTGAAGTACCATCGGTTCAAAAAAATATATGGTATTGGGACAACACATTTTTGACATTTCAAAATATCTTAGTTGAAATCCCACATCGAAAAATGAATTAATGAGGCCTCTATTTAAAATAAAGAGTGGAAAGTATGAAGATTACCAAAAATAACACATACTAGGGTTCCATGTAGGAAAATATGGATATGGAAGAGAAATCTAACCATCAATTATCTGATGGAGAGTGGTAGAGAACATGGCTATGAAAAGGCCAACAATCCCAAAGCCATAAATTAGTGATGATTTAAGGTACCATCTAGGACAACATTTTTGTTCTAAGTTCCTTTTATTAATGATGAGGAATTTATTTATGAGATTGGCTAAGATCATAAGGAGATATACTTAGTTTATAATTAGAGTTTTATCCATTAATAAATTTCTACCAAAACTCATCATTCACTCGTAAAAAAAATTCTATTTATACTATTCATAGAGGGTTCCAAAATAAACAAATTTATAATTCATCTACCAGATCTTTTAAAAAACTACTTTATTTAATCCAGGACATCTCGTGGGATAGTGGTAGGTGATACACCCTTGTCGCCCTTTGGTTGCGGGTTCAAGTCTCGCAGCCTTGCCGGACGCGACGGGTTGCCGCCCGACCTCCGGGTTGTCCTTTTATGGCAATCCAAAATAATCCAAACTAGAACTATCCAAAATACTTCTGTCCAAACTCACAGTCCAACATTCATAAGGAAGGTAAACATAATATAGATCCTTTTTACCCCGTAATAGCATATGAATACCTTCATCATGTATTACCATATTCCTTATTGATTACATTCATGCTCCCTTATTCCATATAGAATGCTGGATATACTTCATTAATCCAAAAATGTTTTAAACCCCAACAATGATGGAATATACAAATCATTAATCAGTTCCAAGGTAGTCAAGAATATCCAATATAATTTATCCAAAACAATCACATATTATTCCAAAATCACTACCTCAGTATCAGAACTATATTATGGTTTATCATTCTCTCAACCATATATTTTCCAAAAATCTATCCTGCTAATGAGTCACTTTTCTTTGTTCCACACAATCTCAAGTCCTTAATGAAATAGTACTGCAGTACAATCCTTATATACTCCATAATTATTATAACAAGTACATTGTTGATACAACACTCAATTGACACAATCAACATAAGAACTCTAATCATTCCTCTTCATCTGTGGTAGTATCATAACTTGATTACTATCCAATAGCATCATTTGCGGCATAGTCTGATGACTGGGACATAGGTTCGCGTAGTGTCCAAACTCCTTGCAAATGAAGCATTGTACATTTAAAACCATTTTTTTACCCTTGCAGTCACGTACTTTGTGCCCTTTTCCTCCACACTTATAAAAAACTCCCATTCCTTTCAGGCACGTTCCAGGGTGTTTCTTTCCACAATTACCACATATGGGAAAATTCTTCTTTTCCCTCTTCCCTTTATCTATCGTTCTCTCTTCCATCCTTTTCTTCTCTTGCTTCCCTTCAAAGCCACAGGACTCAGTAAACTCTTTACTTATCTTATCAATACATGATATTATTTCTTCATATGATGATAATACATGGGAGACTATTTCTCTTATAAATTCTAGATTAAGACCATGAAAGATATGATCCTTCCTTCTCTTTGGATCATGTGCATTTCCGGAGTTCTCATTCCTTCTACTGGGCGCCATTTCTAAACAATGGCATAAACTAGATCAGTTTATGAATCAAAATACATAATCCCATACTTATAAAACACTTAACATAAATTGAACTATTTATGGATATAATCCATAATCATAAGAATGTTTTCTTTGAGGAAGTATATACTCATAATCCCTTCAAAATGATTTGTAAAGAAAATGAGAGTTATCCTAAGCATATCCCCCGGGAGTGTCGTAACCAAGAGTGCAGCAAGGCCCGTTGTCGTGCACCAGTTCCCGTTCGAGTCTAGCTCAAAGCGGTGTTTTCGGGTTTTACCCCTAGGTACATCTGTGCCAGAGCCGCCTCTACCTGTTCGTATCCAGACAGGGATGTATTGCTCGGAAAACTCACAAATTCTCTACAATACCAAAATTCTAGGAAGTTCTTCTATACTAATCCTCAAAGTTCATCTTAGGTCTACGTGCTCTAATCAGAGTTTATCTAAATCTAGCTTCCAAGGTTTGTACTAAACTTCCTCTGATACCAACTGTAACGCCCCGACCCCAGCTTCCCAGAGTCGGTGCATTACTTCGTAACATTGGCATGATCACAAGAAGGATCAAATATCGAAAGACCGATTGGTTTAGTAGCCTTGGAAACACTAGATATATTCATAAGTTTTACATTACATCATAAAATGAAAAAATACTACAAGAACATAATGTTTCCATAGTCCACACTATAATCCCCTCATAATATCCCTGCAGGTCATTCATAACTTACATCTTTACTTCCTGGGAAAAATAAAACATAGAAAAGGGGTGAGCTCAAATGCCCAGTAAGGATAAAAATATAGCGGAAACTTTCATCAATAAGAATAAACATTTAAGGCAATGTATAACTAAAACAAAAGCCTTTTAAACATGAATTTTCAACATGGTATGGCATAAATAAAATGAAATAATGCCATTTAACTATTCACATGGATATTCTACTAATCGAATAATCACATGCAAAACTCAATAACCACTTTCATAATGTTGGAATGCATAATGCCAGACTATCATAACCACATAGCCAAGGCCTCGTGCCAAGACTACAAATAAGATTTTGTCAAGGCCTTGTTCCAAGACACTAGTTTGTCTCATGAGACCTACCGATGCATCGAGGAGCTATAGCGGGCTCCACCCGTCACTTATTAAGTCCAATGCATTCCCATATGAAAAGGTTTAAACATGACATAAACATTCGTATTAAATCTAGCATACGAAATGTCAATAATTTCACCATAAACTATGAATGGTATAAAAATAGCACATCCATAGTCAAACATATCACAAAACCTTCAATACAATATAGAAGTTTTGTATCATAATAAATCAACTTCAAATAATCTTAAAATCCATCAAAAGATGTTGACGTAGATGAAATCAAAATTCTTTTTAAAGAAATATCTCCTTTTATTTTGAAATCATTTAAGATCCATATAAAATAAAACATTTTCTTTGAAAATATTTTTATAAGCTTGTAAGGAAAACTTTGATGATTTTATAACGGCGTAAAATAACCTCACCCGCCGTATAAGTTAAAAAAAAACATTCTTACCTCAATTCTGTCGAAAAGGTTAAAAAGGACCTTGTTTTGAAAACGACGGAAAGATTCCTTTATAAACCTCTTATAAAAATTCATACAAGGGTATAAATGACTTTAACCCATATTCTTGTAAATAGTAAAAATGTTTTGAAATACATTTTTAAGAAACATGGATGAGGATGATAAAGATATCCCAGTAGATTATTACGTATAAACAACCTCGGATAATGAAGAGATTGTGAAATAACCCTTACCAATTTGGTAACTTATGAAACATACAACCCATGAATGTGTAAATATACATAAATTAAAGTGTATTACACAAAGAATATAATTATGGGTAGTACCTACACCACACAAAAGGTGATGGTGGCAATATGGCATGAATCTCACGGGAATAAGGAGTGAGATGAAAACCCCTTACCACGTTAATCAACTGAGTCGTATGGCCAAAAGTTAATAACCACCAAATTATTTACAGAATAACATGAATATGATAATATATATCAAATTCCAGTACACAATACACCACTTTCAATAATTTAGTGGCGAATAATGGAAATCTCGCAGAATTGAATGTGAGATAAGAAAATCCCTTACCTTGTACTTTTCCTTGGTTGGGGTAGGTTAACCTCCTGTATAATGGTGAAATAATTGTTATTAAATTATACAAGAATCATATAAATTAATATGATATCATATATGTTCTTTTAACATTGCTTTATTAATAATATCTTAGTATTATCGTCGTTCCGGGTGATAATTGATTCGTTCTTCTTAAATGTTTGGTTACGTAAGACATGTTTGTAATGGATAGATTATATCTTATTCATAATCATAATGATATTAACATTATTTTTAACCCTAAAATGAGAATAAGACTTGAATGGATACGATGGAGGATGGATCTCACCACGTTCGTGGAGACGGTAGTCCGTACGTACGCACAAACGCTACTTCCATTTAATTTTTATTTTAAAAGAATTGAATCCAAATGATACATAGGTATATTAATATTCCAGTATAATATAATATTTTATATATGTTACTTAAGTTCATTAACACCATCCTTTATACGTTCCATGTGTGGTATGAACGAGTCATATCATTTTAAGGGGGCGGTAGTCCGCACTTCCTCAAATGAAATTATCGTATGTATATAAAACATGAAACGAATAATGGTATGAAATAAAATGGAATTACAGAATCTTATATATAAAATATATATCATTAATATCATATTTAATTATAGTGCCATCATAATGGCCACCATGAGAGGCGGTAAGATGTATTTGAACAATCATCGTTTCGTGAGGCGTTAGTTTGCCATCCACAGAAACATTATGTTCATCATCCATTAGATGGATTTGTGTGTATGTGTAGTTTGAATCCTTCGTATAAAAACATCCTAGTATATTGAGGATACTGGTGTTGTTACAAAAGAAAGGAAATAAAAAGAGTTTGGGGGTTGGAGAAGCAAAATAAATGAAAATAATTTAAGAGAAATCGTTACCTTTAATTTAGGTAACTCACTTTGGTTGGAACCAAAGGACTTCTTGAAATGCTTTCTGCCTAAGGGGAAGCTTCAAGGAGGAGTAGAGGGATGTGGGGAGCTTAGTTGGGCAGAGTTTGGACGAGCCAAGTGGCTTGAGAGGTGTGAGGAATGAGTAGAAGTGGTCTCCTTTTATAAGGGAGAGGAGGGGCTCTTTAGGAAAGAGTGAAAGTATTACTTTATAATATATTTGTATTCGGTTTATAATGGTCCAAAAATCCTTGAGGTCGAAGATAAGATGACTCATATTCTAAATAATATCAACCAATAAGAATTGGACAGGTTTTAGATAATATTTTAATCATTATAATCTTATTTATTTAAATGATTTATTAATGAGGTAAACATTGCATCATTATTGTGTCATTAATAATTTAAATTATTTGATGTCTAAAAATTATAAATAAAATATCATTATGTAGGAAATCTTTTTATCTTTCTAATGAATATTTATAATCTAAAATCCAACATGTATAACCCTATGTAAAAATTGTTCGTCTAAAAGATGTAAGCTTATGCCATTTTTATTTTTATTTTAACTTTATTAATATAATGTGTCATTATCACTTACAAGTGGATCCATGGGGTCCCAAAACAGACCCAAAGATGCCCATGGTCGACCATGTATCAACCAATAGGGTTAAGACACGTTTTAGGGTAATTTAGTATTATTATAATATTATTTTTTTAACCCTTATTTACCGGATTTACCCTTTAACCATGGTAAATAAAATATTTACCGCAGTAATTATTCAAAATGTGTAAAAATAAAAGTTACCTATTTACATAATTTGGACATCCTGATTCCAAATATGGAATCCATTTTCCTAAATTCAAAACACAGAAGTGGCAGAAATTAATTTAAAATTAATTCCCGCTGTCAAAACAAAAAGCGTGTTTTTAAGAGGTAATAACTATCAAAAGATTGACACTTGTTTATGTTCGGTTTAATTGTAAAATTATGTCCAATGACCAACATTATATTAAATGGTAAAAATATATTCTAAATATACTTTAAAACCACTCAAATTCACAATTTATCACTATTAATTATTTTGATTAAAAAAGTTGTTTTTAATTAAAATTTAGTAATTTTCACTATTCATCAAAATATGAAAGTTATCCGAAATGTACCAAAATTTCACCCTAGGCTAATTTTGATATTCCGAATCCAAAAATTAAGTCCATTTTCAAATATAAAATATATATAATTTCAAAAAGTAGGTATTAGTATTCACAACGGCTAGTTTAATTAGTTGTGGTGTGTGTTAGAACTCGAGGTTGCGTACAACACACGCTATCGCATTATTCGAAGGGAAACGTACCGTGGAAGCTTGGGGTGTTTCATTTTAAATTTTTGATGTCCCCATTTAGTCAAAAAGTTTAAAATATTGTATTTAAAAAGGTTTCACTATTAGAAGTTGATAAAAGTGAAATACTGAAAATGAATCTGTTCTTGCATTATGACTAAGAAACTCATAATAGGGATTCTAAAATTATAAGGATTATATAAAGTTCAAAATGTAGTTAATACTATTCATGACCTATTTTAATGGTGTGATTGAACTCGTTGTCGCGTGTAGTGCAAGTTATTAAATTATTTTTAAGAAATAACACACTCTGAAATCCTGGGGTGTTACATTCTCCCCTCCTTCAATAAATTGCGTCCTCGCAATTTGAAATTGTTCTTCGAAAATAAAAGGTTGAAAGTAGAAAATATATTTGTGGGAAAACCCACATTGGAAATTGGGTTACTAAAATTTAGTCTTAATATGAGGAAAAGAGAAATTAAAGGGTCACCACCAAATTATGATCTCGATTAGGAGAACATTGGTGGCAATTAGAGACATATAATTGGAGGAAAAATGTAAATATTTATAGGTAGTGATTGAGGTCATCAATCACAAACAAGTATAAAATTGAGGTCCTTAAACTCATCAATCCATGATGATTTGAAGTACCATCGGTTCAAAAAAATATATGGTATTGGGACAACACATTTTTGACATTTCAAAATATCTTAGTTGAAATCCCACATCGAAAAATGAATTAATGAGGCCTCTATTTAAAATAAAGAGTGGAAAGTATGAAGATTACCAAAAATAACACATACTAGGGTTCCATGTAGGAAAATATGGATATGGAAGAGAAATCTAACCATCAATTATCTGATGGAGAGTGGTAGAGAACATGGCTATGAAAAGGCCAACAATCCCAAAGCCATAAATTAGTGATGATTTAAGGTACCATCTAGGACAACATTTTTGTTCTAAGTTCCTTTTATTAATGATGAGGAATTTATTTATGAGATTGGCTAAGATCATAAGGAGATATACTTAGTTTATAATTAGAGTTTTATCCATTAATAAATTTCTACCAAAACTCATCATTCACTCGTAAAAAAAATTCTATTTATACTATTCATAGAGGGTTCCAAAATAAACAAATTTATAATTCATCTACCAGATCTTTTAAAAAACTACTTTATTTAATCCAGGACATCTCGTGGGATAGTGGTAGGTGATACACCCTTGTCGCCCTTTGGTTGCGGGTTCAAGTCTCGCAGCCTTGCCGGACGCGACGGGTTGCCGCCCGACCTCCGGGTTGTCCTTTTATGGCAATCCAAAATAATCCAAACTAGAACTATCCAAAATACTTCTGTCCAAACTCACAGTCCAACATTCATAAGGAAGGTAAACATAATATAGATCCTTTTTACCCCGTAATAGCATATGAATACCTTCATCATGTATTACCATATTCCTTATTGATTACATTCATGCTCCCTTATTCCATATAGAATGCTGGATATACTTCATTAATCCAAAAATGTTTTAAACCCCAACAATGATGGAATATACAAATCATTAATCAGTTCCAAGGTAGTCAAGAATATCCAATATAATTTATCCAAAACAATCACATATTATTCCAAAATCACTACCTCAGTATCAGAACTATATTATGGTTTATCATTCTCTCAACCATATATTTTCCAAAAATCTATCCTGTTAATGAGTCACTTTTCTTTGTTCCACACAATCTCAAGTCCTTAATGAAATAGTACTGCAGTACAATCCTTATATACTCCATAATTATTATAACAAGTACATTGTTGATACAACACTCAATTGACACAATCAACATAAGAACTCTAATCATTCCTCTTCATCTGTGGTAGTATCATAACTTGATTATTATCCAATAGCATCATTTGCGGCATAGTCTGATGACTGGGACATAGGTTCGCGTAGTGTCCAAACTCCTTGCAAATGAAGCATTGTACATTTAAAACCATTTTTTTACCCTTGCAGTCACGTACTTTGTGCCCTTTTCCTCCACACTTATAAAAAACTCCCATTCCTTTCAGGCACGTTCCAGGGTGTTTCTTTCCACAATTACCACATATGGGAAAATTCTTCTTTTCCCTCTTCCCTTTATCTATCGTTCTCTCTTCCATCCTTTTCTTCTCTTGCTTCCCTTCAAAGCCACAGGACTCAGTAAACTCTTTACTTATCTTATCAATACATGATATTATTTCTTCATATGATGATAATACATGGGAGACTATTTCTCTTATAAATTCTAGATTAAGACCATGAAAGATATGATCCTTCCTTCTCTTTGGATCATGTGCATTTCCGGAGTTCTCATTCCTTCTACTGGGCGCCATTTCTAAACAATGGCATAAACTAGATCAGTTTATGAATCAAAATACATAATCCCATACTTATAAAACACTTAACATAAATTGAACTATTTATGGATATAATCCATAATCATAAGAATGTTTTCTTTGAGGAAGTATATACTCATAATCCCTTCAAAATGATTTGTAAAGAAAATGAGAGTTATCCTAAGCATATCCCCCGGGAGTGTCGTAACCAAGAGTGCAGCAAGGCCCGTTGTCGTGCACCAGTTCCCGTTCGAGTCTAGCTCAAAGCGGTGTTTTCGGGTTTTACCCCTAGGTACATCTGTGCCAGAGCCGCCTCTACCTGCTCGTATCCAGACAGGGATGTATTGCTCGGAAAACTCACAAATTCTCTACAATACCAAAATTCTAGGAAGTTCTTCTATACTAATCCTCAAAGTTCATCTTAGGTCTACGTGCTCTAATCAGAGTTTATCTAAATCTAGCTTCCAAGGTTTGTACTAAACTTCCTCTGATACCAACTGTAACGCCCCGACCCCAGCTTCCCAGAGTCGGTGCATTACTTCGTAACATTGGCATGATCACAAGAAGGATCAAATATCGAAAGACCGATTGGTTTAGTAGCCTTGGAAACACTAGATATATTCATAAGTTTTACATTACATCATAAAATGAAAAAATACTACAAGAACATAATGTTTCCATAGTCCACACTATAATCCCCTCATAATATCCCTGCAGGTCATTCATAACTTACATCTTCACTTCCTGGGAAAAATAAAACATAGAAAAGGGGTGAGCTCAAATGCCCAGTAAGGATAAAAATATAGCGGAAACTTTCATCAATAAGAATAAACATTTAAGGCAATGTATAACTAAAACAAAAGCCTTTTAAACATGAATTTTCAACATGGTATGGCATAAATAAAATGAAATAATGCCATTTAACTATTCACATGGATATTCTACTAATCGAATAATCACATGCAAAACTCAATAACCACTTTCATAATGTTGGAATGCATAATGCCAGACTATCATAACCACATAGCCAAGGCCTCGTGCCAAGACTACAAATAAGATTTTGTCAAGGCCTTGTTCCAAGACACTAGTTTGTCTCATGAGACCTACCGATGCATCGAGGAGCTATAGCGGGCTCCACCCGTCACTTATTAAGTCCAATGCATTCCCATATGAAAAGGTTTAAACATGACATAAACATTCGTATTAAATCTAGCATACGAAATGTCAATAATTTCACCATAAACTATGAATGGTATAAAAATAGCACATCCATAGTCAAACATATCACAAAACCTTCAATACAATATAGAAGTTTTGTATCATAATAAATCAACTTCAAATAATCTTAAAATCCATCAAAAGATGTTGACGTAGATGAAATCAAAATTCTTTTTAAAGAAATATCTCCTTTTATTTTGAAATCATTTAAGATCCATATAAAATAAAACATTTTCTTTGAAAATATTTTTATAAGCTTGTAAGGAAAACTTTGATGATTTTATAACGGCGTAAAATAACCTCACCCGCCGTATAAGTTAAAAAAAACATTCTTACCTCAATTCTGTCGAAAAGGTTAAAAAGGACCTTATTTTGAAAACGACGGAAAGATTCCTTTATAAACCTCTTATAAAAATTCATACAAGGGTATAAATGACTTTAACCCATATTCTTGTAAATAGTAAAAATGTTTTGAAATACATTTTTAAGAAACATGGATGAGGATGATAAAGATATCCCAGTAGATTATTACGTATAAACAACCTCGGATAATGAAGAGATTGTGAAATAACCCTTACCAATTTGGTAACTTATGAAACATACAACCCATGAATGTGTAAATATACATAAATTAAAGTGTATTACACAAAGAATATAATTATGGGTAGTACCTACACCACACAAAAGGTGATGGTGGCAATATGGCATGAATCTCACGGGAATAAGGAGTGAGATGAAAACCCCTTACCACGTTAATCAACTGAGTCGTATGGCCAAAAGTTAATAACCACCAAATTATTTACAGAATAACATGAATATGATAATATATATCAAATTCCAGTACACAATACACCACTTTCAATAATTTAGTGGCGAATAATGGAAATCTCGCGGAATTGAATGTGAGATAAGAAAATCCCTTACCTTGTACTTTTCCTTGGTTGGGGTAGGTTAACCTCCTGTATAATGGTGAAATAATTGTTATTAAATTATACAAGAATCATATACATTAATATGATATCATATATGTTCTTTTAACATTGCTTTATTAATAATATCTTAGTATTATCGTCGTTCCGGGTGATAATCGATTCGTTCTTCTTAAATGTTTGGTTACGTAAGACATGTTTGTAATGGATAGATTATATCTTATTCATAATCAGAATGATATTAACATTATTTTTAACCCTAAAATGAGAATAAGACTTGAATGGATACGATGGAGGATGGATCTCACCGCGTTCGTGGAGACGGTAGTCCGTACGTACGCACAAACGCTACTTCCATTTAATTTTTATTTTAAAAGAATTGAATCCAAATGATACATAGGTATATTAATATTCCAGTATAATATAATATTTTATATATGTTACTTAAGTTCATTAACACCATCCTTTATACGTTCCATGTGTGGTATGAACGAGTCATATCATTTTAAGGGGGCGGTAGTCCGCACTTCCTCAAATGAAATTATCGTATGTATATAAAACATGAAACGAATAATGGTATGAAATAAAATGGAATTACAGAATCTTATATATAAAATATATATCATTAATATCATATTTAATTATAGTGCCATCATAATGGCCACCATGAGAGGCGGTAAGATGTATTTGAACAATCATCGTTTCGTGAGGCGTTAGTTTGCCATCCACAGAAACATTATGTTCATCATCCATTAGATGGATTTGTGTGTATGTGTAGTTTGAATCCTTTGTATAACAACATCCTAGTATATTGAGGATACTGGTGTTGTTACAAAAGAAAGGAAATAAAAAGAGTTTGGGGGTTGGAGAAGCAAAATAAATGAAAATAATTTAAGAGAAATCGTTACCTTTAATTTAGGTAACTCACTTTGGTTGGAACCAAAGGACTTCTTGAAATGCTTTATGCCTAAGGGGAAGCTTCAAGGAGGAGTAGAGGGATGTGGGGAGCTTAGTTGGGCAGAGTTTGGACGAGCCAAGTGGCTTGAGAGGTGTGAGGAATGAGTAGAAGTGGTCTCCTTTTATAAGGGAGAGGAGGGGCTCTTTAGGAAAGAGTGAAAGTATTACTTTATAATATATTTGTATTCGGTTTATAATGGTCCAAAAATCCTTGAGGTCGAAGATAAGATGACTCATATTCTAAATAACATCAACCAATAAGAATTGGACAGGTTTTAGATAATATTTTAATCATTATAATCTTATTTATTTAAATGATTTATTAATGAGGTAAACATTGCATCATTATTGTGTCATTAATAATTTAAATTATTTGATGTCTAAAAATTATAAATAAAATATCATTATGTAGGAAATATTTTTAGCTTTCTAATGAATATTTATAATCTAAAATCCAACATGTATAACCCTATGTAAAAATTGTTCGTCTAAAAGATGTAATCTTATGCCATTTTTATTTTTATTTTAACTTTATTAATATAATGTGTCATTATCACTTACAAGTGGATCCATGGGGTCCCAAAACAGACCCAAAGATGCCCATGGTCGACCATGTATCAACCAATAGGGTTAATACACGTTTTAGGGTAATTTAGTATTATTATAATATTATTTTTTTAACCCTTATTTACCGGATTTACCCTTTAACCATGATAAATAAAATATTTACCGCAGTAATTATTCAAAATGTGTAAAAATAAAAGTTACCTATTTACATAATTTGGACATCCTGATTCCAAATATGGAATCCATTTTCCTAAATTCAAAACACAGAAGTGGCAGAAATTAATTTAAAATTAATTCCCGCTGTCAAAACAAAAAGCGTGTTTTTAAGAGGTAATAACTATCAAAAGATTGACACTTGTTTATGTTCGGTTTAATTGTAAAATTATGTCCAATGACCAACATTATATTAAATGGTAAAAATATATTCTAAATATACTTTAAAACCACTCAAATTCACAATTTATCACTATTAATTATTTTGATTAAAAAAGTTGTTTTTAATTAAAATTTAGTAATTTTCACTATTCATCAAAATATGAAAGTTATCCGAAATGTACCAAAATTTCACCCTAGGCTAATTTTGATATTCCGAATCCAAAAATGAAGTCCATTTTCAAATATAAAATATATATAATTTCAAAAAGTAGGTATTAGTATTCACAACGGCTAGTTTAATTAGTTGTGGTGTGTGTTAGAACTCGAGGTTGCGTACAACACACGCTATCGCATTATTCGAAGGGAAACGTACCGTGGAAGCTTGGGGTGTTTCATTTTAAATTTTTGATGTCCCCATTTAGTCAAAAAGTTTAAAATATTGTATTTAAAAAGGTTTCACTATTAGAAGTTGATAAAAGTGAAATACTGAAAATGAATCTGTTCTTGCATTATGATTAAGAAACTCATAATAGGGATTCTAAAATTATAAGGATTATATAAAGTTCAAAATGTAGTTAATACTATTCATGACCTCTTTTAATGGTGTGATTGAACTCGTTGTTGCGTGTAGTGCAAGTTATTGAATTATTTTTAAGAAATAACACACTCTGAAATCCTGGGGTGTTACACACAATCAGTGTTTTCGTGCACAAAGTTGGAAATCAGTTGTCAGGGTCCTGGTGTATGGACACGTCGACCGCCCGCACCAACACTGGACTCCCTAAACTGAAGACCACACTCAGTAACCTTAACACTATTTCTTCATAGAAAGAAAATATCAGAGTTATAAGTTCTACGGTAGAACCGACTCTCTTTTGATACCAATTTGTCACGACCCGTCCTCGGGACCCGTGCCGTGACTACCCCAAGCCCGCCTTCCATAGGCCAGGGGCTGGAGACTAGCACCAAAGGCATAAATCCCGATAACTGGGAAGGCATTGCCTTTATAAAAGAAAACAAACACCACATAGTACAAGCAAAAGTAAAACACTAAGTACAAAAGAAAGTGCTGAAAAGTAAATGGGCCAGAATACAAACCCAACTGAAAGTACAGCTACAACTGAACAAAAGTACAATAGAAAAAGACAACAACTGGAAGAACAGAAGTGGATCCTGGGTCGTCCTTCTCTGATCCTACCTAAAGGGTAGGTATAGATGGTGCAGCTCCTGGATCATCCACCACGGATCCTACCTGAAGGGTAGGTACAAATAGACTCCACAACGCTCTCGCCCGTCAACCTCCTTTGTGTGTCGTCTCGTCGTGAAGTCCACCTCCGGATACTGACTCGTCGTGTGGTCCACCTCCGAGTACTGACTCATCGTGTGGTCCACCTCCAGGTACCGCCCAGTCCTCGAACACTCGGCCTCCGTCAGCACTGCCCGTCGTCTACAACCAACACAACGAGGTGCAGGCATTGCCCGTGCAGGGTTGAGTATAACGATACTTAGTGGGGACCCCGAGACCCTCAAGGTCTCACTAAAACCAACATGGATAACCACCAAGAAGATCTCAACAAATAACCTATACTTAGGTATATACCCATACATATACCTAAGTTATTAAGTAACCCATATCTATCATGAGGAAACACAAAGATTATGAAATCAATGGATAACCACTACCCAGGTATATGCCCATACATATACCTAAGTTATCAAGTGACCCATCTCAAACATGAGGTATACACAAAGACCATAGACTCATCTCAAACTAGTATTTTCATTATCGAAACCGTAACTGTTGAAGAGCCCCGTCTCTGGAGTGTACAGTGATCCTGTCACGACTCCGAGGTATTGCTCTCTAACCTAAGACTGCTGAGGTACTCCTCCTGTCGAGTACCGCGGGTCAGCCACACAAACACAGTAGTACTTCCCACTGGGGTATGCCACCCAAACATAGTAGTGCACACCCCCTAATAGCCTGCATAGGTACTCTCCGGACGAGTACCGCGGGTCTGCACTGTCACACGGGTAGTTCTCCTTCCGCCATGGGTCTCCACCCAAACAAAGTAGCGCTCTGTCCTCTGGGCTAGTCGACTCACTCCAAGTCGAGTCGGTCAAACAGTCGTCAGGTCTCAGTCGGCTACACGGTCTCCTTACTCCGCACGCTCGTCTCTAGGAGGGTCCTCTCCACGAGCTACAGGTGGATACTCCAAGTATCTCAAAGTCCCACGAAGAAGTATCTCAAAGGACCGCCTCGTCATAGGGGTCTCAATGCAACAGACGACGCGTCAATCGGACGCCCGGTCTGTGAGTTATTAGCCTTTTCATCCCAGGGGCTCGGTTGGTTTCGTGTACGAACCAACCCGACCGTATCTCAACGGTACCCCGAACTCTCATAGGTTATAATCATAGAGACCGTTTCTCAATGTGATCACCAACGCCGCTGAAGGTTCGTCAAACGGACGTCTGGTCTGAAAGTTATCAGCTTTTCCGTTCCAGGGGCCGATTGGATTCGTGTACAATCCAACCCGGCCATACCCAATAGCATCCAAAACTCAGGAGAAGTTTACCAAAAGTTCTGTCTCAACAAGAGGAATTCAACGAGATAGACGATGCGTCAATCAGACACCCGATCTGTGAGTTATTGGTTTTTTCGTTACAGGGGCCCGGTTGGTTTCGTGAGCGAACCAACCCGACCGCACTCCGACGGTGTCCAAACCTCGAGCGGAGTAAGCCAAAAGTTCCGTCTCATCAATAGGAATCCAACAAAGTCGACGACACGTCAATCAGACGTCCGGAGCTCAAGATATAAGTGTTTCCGCTCCGGGGGCCCGGTTGGTTTCGTATCCGAACCAACCCGGCCGAACCCAAAGTTCTCTGAGACCTTGAGTGTAATATTCTGAAACGACCGTCTCGATCCAAGGATCGCATCGCAGTTGACGGTGCGTCGATCGGAGGTCCGCAGCCCAAGATATGGGTAGACGACCGATGGAGGTTCTGTAAAAGGGGGTTCGGGCCCTGTCCGACCCAGCCCGATACCCTCTGGGTCGGCCCGAACTGAGGCGACCCGTCTCAGGTCCGGGTCCGGCCTGCTTGGGGGTGACCCGGCCTGGCTGGCGCGGCCTGGGCGCGGCCCGGCCCGGCTGGCGCGGCCCGACCCGGCCTGGGTGCGGCCCGGCCTGGCGACCCGGTCTGGCTGACCGGCCAGGGCAGCCGGCCCAGTGCGCTAGCGCCAGCCAAGCGGCGAGGCCGTTTGGCCAAGCGGATGAGGGGGGGGGGCTGCCCCCTGTTTCGTAACCGAGGCCCCCAATTATGGGGCCGCTCAGCTGGCCAGCCGGGGGTTGTAACCCCCGGCTTTTCCCCTGTCCGGCCGGCCCGCTATTGCCTCCACGGGACCGGCAAGGCCGGTCCCCCCTGCTCCGACGCCGGTGGCCCGAAACCGTCTGCCGGTTCCCCTGCTCCGCCGTGGCCCGGAACCGGCCGCCGGTTCCCCTGCTCCGCCGCGGCCCGGAACCGGCCGCGACCTTGGTCCGTCCGGCACGGCGCGACGGCGCCACGCCCCTCCGCCGCGGCCCCGCTCCGGCCACAGTGCTTTTGTGGTTCTCCGGCACGGCGCGACGGCGCCACGTCTTTGGTTCATCTTCAACGGCGCGGTGGGACGACGCCACGTCTTTGGTTCGTCTTCAACGGCGCGACGCGACGGTGCTGTGTCTCTCCCCCTTTCCTTAATAATTCCTGCGCGGTGCTTCGGCACCGCATTGCTTTTCTTGTGCCACATCAATATCAAACAACCAAAAAGGGGAGGAGAGTCGGCCGTGATCGTGCGGTCCGACCTCCTCCCGTTATTGTGATAACAGGAGGTTCAAAATTGGAAGGAGGAAAACGACGAAAGTAATCACGAAATAGAAACGCATAAAAAAACCCCTACAACTTCCAGCAACAATTTAATCCCAACCGCAAGGAAAACATTTACGGATCAACTAGATAATAATTTGATCTGTGTTCTTTGTTTTCTTTAGAATGGAAGAATCAAGGGAATTAAATCATACTTAAATAAAAACCCTACCTCGTCGAATCATTGAGTGAGGGTTCGTCGCGGAAAAGCACGCCGTAGAAGAAGGCGTCACGGAAGGAGCATCGCGGAAGAAGCGTCGCGGAAGAAGCGTCGCGGAAGAAGCGTCGCTGATTTCTGAGGATCCAGCATTCTTCGCGTTCTTCGTTGAAGGAGAAGGTTTTTCTCCAAATCCTCTCCACGCAGCAAGTTCCAACAGAAATAAAATAAGAGTTGTCTTATTTTATTAACGCACAAGTCAGCATTTGAAATTCAAAAAGAAACAAAACGAACAATTAATTGAGGAGTTTAAAACCGCCCAATTAAAGAGGTGTTTATTAACCAGAATAAACGCATGAGTTGACTTCATTAAAAGGGGGGGGGGTGCGGGTGCGTTACTTAGAAGAAAAGAAACGGTGGAGCTCGTGTGGGACCCACCTCACAAATATCCTACCAAGTGGGTAGGATATTGTGGGTCCCACATCATCCACTTAACTTTAGTTAAGCAAAATAAAATAAAAACCGGTTGCACCACTTTTATTTTATTTCTTAACTTAACCCCAAAAATTAAAAACCACACCCGAGAAAACGCAACTCCGGAAAAGGTGTTTCTAAGCAATTATCGGCACTGTGATTCCATTGGTGCCCTCAGAATTTGATTCCGAGCACCGGTTCAAAAGTTAGAAAAACCTGCTCGTTCGTTCACTGAACGTACCCGAGCTAAATTTCGGAAAATGATTCCGGGCACACCGGGCCTCAGAATCAGGTGCCGTCAGAAACTGCGTTCTTGTAAAATTTCAAAGAAAATTAAGAAAAAAATTTCCTTGAAATTTCTGGGTCTTTACACATAGAATATATAGACTAATATCACAACCTAAACAATATACCCACAGAAATGATCTTTACTCTATAGGCATAATGCATGTAATACATGAATATTTATACGCCACAAGGATACTGGTATTTTTTCTTAAAAAAAACGCACCACCAAAGGTGATGCAAATAAATGACTGGGAATCAAATCTATATAGAAAATGACCTTTAACCTTAAATTCCAAGCATCTAAAATTGGTAAGAGAGTGGTTGGGAGAAAGGTGAGATGCACATGGATAGCAGATTACTTTTACAAAAAAAGGTGGGGAATGGGGAGACCTAGAATACTCCCCTCACAGAAAATGATTCAAATACAACAGTGGGATTTGGATTCAAGGTAAATTTCATAAAACTACTACATGGTGGAGAGGGAGAAGAGGATGAAGCGATGAGTTGAATAATAGTGGCGTAAGTAGCCTAGGATTATTAAAAATCACTTACTGAAGTCTAGGAATAATCTGATGGAGTCAGTCGCTGCAATAAATGGTTGGACTTTTTCATGGAAATACTCTAACCCACTTGCAGTATCAACAAAAATTCTCACCCTCTATATCCAATCATGAAGAGGTATATAATGTGCTTCTTAAACCCCCTTATGACTATAGAGGATGTCATGTAGTGACCCCATGGAAACAAATTCATAAGCCAACACACAAAGATTCCCCCTCTACACACAAAATTTTTTTTAAAAAAGAATTTAAATCAACCTAAATAAAGATAATAAAAATGTAAAACAGAAATTTTAATAAACCTATTGTACTATAATAATATATATAAAATATAGTGGGTTGGTTAAAATTGAAAGGTTTAAATATCCTAAATGAACCTGTGAAAGGAACCTGAGATTGAGTGGATATTCTTCATGCGGACAGGATGGAGGTGTCCAACTTCCATGTGAATATGTAGATGGTACTTCCATAATGATCATCTCTATGTATATGTTGTTGTTTTTTATCTCACTATTCAACTACTTTTGATATGAGATAATATTTTTTGATTGAAACAGAAAAGGTGTGAGGGAATGTATGGAAAGTAATTTACATTGTGACATATTAAATCAGTGATATTAAAATAGTATTTTTTCATAAATGTGAAGTATTTTTCCAATGATTGTGAAAAAATTAAACCAATAAGATACCTCACATTGAGTATTTTTTCAGCAAATAATTCACATTGTGATATATTAAAACATTAATATGATTTCTGGTGTTTTTTTCAGCTAATAATTCATATAATATCACACTGTATAAAAAACTACAATAATCATATTATATACATACCAATAATAATATAACATCACATTGTTTCAAAACAAACTATAGTTAAATATCATTAACATTTTGAACATATATATGATAAAAATTAAAAAATCATAGGAAAATACAGTACATAAAATCATCAAACAGGATATTAAAAACATAATAAAAAACCACTTATCTTCAAGGTATATAGATATGATAAAAACAAACAAATTTCTAACAATTGTATCTCTAAGAAGAATAGTGTTGATTTTAATGTGGAAAAATAGTCTAAAAATCAGGGATGTGAAGGGTGAAAACATAAATACAATTGAGAAGGATATAACAATAGGGAGAGAAAAAAAATTAAAGGACCATAAAAGGATATTAAATATCTTTTTATAGAAAAATAGTGGGAAGTATTCAGTGGACTATGCTGAGAATTCCATTAAATTTTTTATGGAAGACATGGAATAACCTAAGATATAGTCATGGATGTTTCCCACCAAACCATAACATTCCAGTTGATCTTCCATAATGTTTCTTGTGATGGGTACATGTTTAACCTCTACAATTCTATCCTAAATTTCATTATGTAAAACCCAGATCTTTTTATATTAGGTAAAATAATCAATTGAGGAATAAAAACCTCAAAAACCGAGAATATGTTCAGTTGAGGATTGATTTTAACAAGATTACAGCTGGCTATGTGATGTTTGACACAACTAAGTACTTAGGCGAGACATATGTTTGGAAGAGTTGTACAAATAGATATAGATATAATGAAATATTTAATAAAAAAACCCTTGCAATCTCTCACAGCGGTAGACAAAATAGCTCTTTTGAAATACATGCTTTAGAATAGATAATGGATTTACCTATACATGATTTGGGAATTAGAATACTACACAGTTTTGAATTTATTACAATCTAAGATCACCATCTTGAACATTAAATTATTTTAGTTCTTTTTGTTTTATCTGGGCATGTTTTAATAAATATTTCTTAATGTCTCCACCCTATCACTTATTTTAAGACAATTAGGTTTTAAGGTAGATATTAGATGCACTTCTAATATAAATATGTTGCTTTATGTCATCGAAATAACAAATTTTAGTAAAAAAACAAATTCATTCATCATAAAATGAGTTGAATGTTTAAGAATTAATGTCAGGAGGGTAAATAATTACAAAGATTAGGTTATCCTGGAATCATGTATACTATTTCAGTGTTGAAAATACACAAAAATGACTTCAGTGAAAATTAACTAAAAACATCGAATGGATTTGTTTCCCTTAGTAGGGACTGTACATATCATTAGTGTTCGGGTTTGAAAATTTTCCTTAATTCAAATTTTGAGTGTATTGTAGACTCAAATCAATACTTTAAACATTAAACAGTTGGAGTTATTTGTAACGTCCCGACCCGGATCACCTCTAAGATGGTGGCTGGACCGGTGCGTCACATAACCTGAAGCACATCTCCCTGAATTCCAGAGGCTTCCGACTAGCAGCCTTTTTGTGTCTATGGGGGAGACTATGCCCACATAGGTAACATATAATATCACAGCGGAAGTAAAAAACAACAAATAATAAGTAACAGAAGCATGTGAATAAACAAACTGCAGCATAAGAAATGTAAATAATCTAACTGAATAATAAAAGCAAAGTGAAGAAACTCACAAAAGAGTGTCATGCCATGATATGAGTCTAAACTGGAAGTACAGAAAATAAAACTCAAACACACAGTCTACTAAAATAAAAGACACAAGAAACAACTGCATTGCAAGCAAGGCCCGTTCCTCTGCCCCAGTCTCCATCCTAAGCAGTAATGAACAGTCAAGAATCGGAAGAAGCACGTTTCCCCTTGTCAATACCTTCGAGCATGTAATATACTCGGGTTTCAATGACGCCTGAGTAGGGTGTGAGATAAAATCCCAGTAGGTTGGCACCCACGGTGTCTAAACATTTCCATTTCATGCAAAAATAAAAATGCAGTGTGCCATTACATAACCATTTAAAATGAATTAATTGTTGTGCAATGAAATAAATAAGTCGGCCCGAGTCCCAAACAGCACCCGTGACTGGTCACCTACTTCAGCCTAATATGGTAATCTAAAAGGGTATCTGCTAGCATAAATGCACGAACATGCATATATATATATATAACTCAAAAATCAAGGTAAAACTAAGAAAAATTATACCCCAAGATTTTGCTTTAACTTGGGGTTCAGTCCAGTGTCAACAAGGCACACTTCCACATATTAGGGGAAATATCTCAATTCTCAATAGACTAAATTAGTAATAATATAAACCTTAAGTGCATCATTATTTAAGGTTCAAGTTGAGAGTTGGAGTCTGAGCCCATCTCGAAGGTATCTCTATGGAACATCCGTCAAATTATCCAATGCCACCGAGCCCGTCCAAGGCAATCTTTCAAAAGAACAAGTATCTCCCGAGCCATGGATTTACCCTGAGTCCGTGCCGATCTTGAAAAAAAAGGATTGAGTGTCATCTGAGGCTGGCTTAGCAACATTTCCAACAGATCTGTCTCGATGGGCCCTTTTGGAACTGGTATCACTCAAAAGTATTAGAAAGTCTGGGGAAGTCTTGGTCCGGAAAATACAACGACACCGCCCCCAGCACATAGAGGTAACCCATCTGGAACAGAGGATCTAAGTGTGTCCCTTAATACGGGACCTGCCTCCTTTCCCCGCCCTAAATTTAATTAAAGTTTTCATAGCAGCAGATATGACATAATTAACATATAAAGTCGCAGCTTGAAAACTAACTAGATACACTCATGCATCACAAGGCATAAATTTAATAATACAACACAAAAAATTGCAAGGAAATATACATATCATATCAACCACAGTGGATAATGTATATTTAAATAATAAATAGTTCATAAAAAAAGTTCCAATAATCCAACAATTGAAGTTCATGTTCAAGCAACTATTTATTTAATTTAATTACAATAAAAAGTTGATTCGCAACACATGCAATTAATCAAATAATAAATTTGGATAATGGAAGAATACACCGATCATGTCAGCATGCCCAAAGGGGTGTCCAAATTTGTTGCAATAATTCAAACAATTATTCATTTAATTTAAAGACAATAAAAAGGGGCTTTGGAATACCCACAACTAATTGAATTAATAACCCAGCTAACGGAAAAATACACCGATTATGTCGGCACACCCAAAGGGGTTTCCGATCTTGTTGCAATCATTCAAATAAATTAATTGAAGATTATTAAGGATACAAAAATTAAACAGAACCATTAAAGTAATTAAAATGGGTAAAATTGTACAAAGCTGGTAGGCACCGACTAACGGCACAACGGTGCGTTTTTTATAAATCATAATGAAACGGAGGGAAATCAAGTAGGAACACTACCTTGTAGTCGTAGATGACTCTAAGATCCGAATTAGGCTTTGATTTGACCTAAAACAGATGAAAACAAAGGATTTTAGAAAAACCCCAAAATAGGGTAAGAATCTTCTGCGATGAACTGCGCGAAAAATACTCAATGTAATCAAACAATTCCACTTGAGCAATGTTATCATTTCCTTAAGGTTTACTGTGCACCTAATGGTGAATTAATTGGACATTGGACAGAGGAGAAACGACCTTCTGAAGGGGATGCTGGTTAGTGTGATGGGATTGAGGGGTGCGACGTGATGAGTGGGAGAGGGAGAGAGGAGAGGAAAAAAGAAGAGAGAAAAGAAATAAAAAGAAAAGAAAAGAAAAATAAGAGAAAAATAAAAGATAAGGAAAAAAGGAAATAAAATAAAAAGATAAAATAAAACAAAAGACTGGAAAGGAAAATAATAACAATTATTAAAAACGGGAATCCCCCATTTTAATTATTTTCATTTTTCTCATAACCTGCTCTTTATTTTATTTCAGAATTTATTTTTTTCATTTATTGCTTTCTTTTAAATCTTCTTTAAATCCATTATTACTCTTTTACAAACCTTAATTAATTGTTTAAAACCTGAACACCATGCCAAAGCATGACACGAAATTTTTCATGAAACGTCTGAAATTATTTAAATTAAATAAAAAGTTGCCTGGGACCCGTAGTGAGGTGCGCAGGCGCGCGCCTCGGGTTGCTTAATTAATTAGACTGCAATAAAGTAAAAATAGTCCATACATGATTAAGGTCGGGACGTTACAACCTCCTCTCCTTAAGACAACTCATCCCCGAGTTACCCTTATGAGGGTAGTGGAACGTCACCAGAGAAGAGTTCCAGCCACTATGCATATACATCCGTCTCTCGCTCCCATGTCTCGTCCTGAACGCATTCGTGTTGCCACAACACCCAGATCAGTGGGACTGACTTGCCTTGGAGGAATTTCATTCTAAAGTTGATGATATGAAATGGATGCTCTACAAAGGATGCATCAACATCAAGCTCGATGTCGTCAGGGTCAAAATAATGAGATGAGTCTGTATGATATTGTCGAAGCTGAGATACATGGAAAACATCATGCATGTCATGGTACCTCTGAGGTAGTAGTAACCGATAGGATATCATCCCAACTCTCTCCATTATATTTAACGACCTGATGTATCTCGGTGATAACTTCCCCTATCTCTTGATCCACTTGTGACCCAACCTCAGAGAAACACTCAGAAAGACTCGATGTCCCACCTCAAACTTCAGAGGACTGTGGAAACGATTAATATAAGACTTTTTCTTGGACTGAGTTGTAGTCATACACTTTTGAATCAGCTGAACTTGCTCAGAAGTCTCCTGAATTATATAAGGACCCAACAGAGCTTCCTCACCTGGTTTGATCTAGCATAAAGGCAAATGAAACGATCTACCATAGAGAGCCTCATACAGAGCCATTTGGATTGTTTCCTGGAAGCTGTTATTATAGGTAAAATCAATAAGAGGTATATGCTTGTCCCAGTAACCTCCAAAATCAAGGATACAAGCCTGTAAAATATCCTCTAACACTCGTATAGCTCTCTCTGATTTCCCATCGGTCTGGGGGTGATATGCAGTACTCAGAAGTACCTGTGAGCCCATTGCCATTTGAAACCCTTTCCAGAACCGTGAAGTAAAATGGGCATCCCTGTCCGAGATAATAGAATGAGGTACACCGTGAAGTCACAAAATTTCCTGAATATACAGCCTTCCCAACTCATCAATCGTAATGGTCTCTCGGATAGGCAAGAAGTGCACAACCTTGGTCAACCTATCGATAACCACCCATACTGCATCGCTACCTCAAGGAGATCTTGGAAAGCCTGTAATGAAATCCATGGTGATGTCATTCTATTTCCATTCAGGAATGGATAGAGGCTATAGGAGTCCAATAGGTCACTGGTGATTTGCCTTCACTTGTTGGTAGGTGAAGCATCGAGTGATGAAACCTGCTATATGTTTTTTCATACCAGGCCACCAATACTGTCGACACATGTCTCTATACATCTTGGTCAGCCTAGGATGAACTGCCCAAAGATAGGTGTGAGATTTTTAGCACCCCAAACACTTCATGGTATGTTTCTCTTAAATACATTCTATTTATAGCCTATATTTCATGAATCACTAAGCCTCTATGGAACAAAACATGGTTACTTATAGGATATATCCATAACCTAGCCATTAAACTTAAATTTTCCAACTCAGTGATTTGAATTTTAAAAATATGACATACATGATTGTGTTCAAGATGATATTTATAGTCTGATAGGATTAACTTAATTTTTGGTGAATAGTAACCTACCCTTTCATTTTTTACTTTCAATAGGTGACAAATAGGAGGTTATTTATTGAGTTTATGTGGATGCAGTTTTAAGTTTCTATTTTGTATTGTATTTTTTAAAATTTTCCAATGTAATTTGAGTAACATCTATGTGTCTAGTTTCTTCAAGACTACTAAAATGATTTTTCCTTCAAGATTTTTCATTCCTTATAAACATAAAAATATCAAAAGTAATGCACCAGCTCCATCCTAGAGGGGTCGGTGTGTTACAGTTGGTATCAGAAGAAGTTTAGTAGGAAACTTGGAAACTAGAGTAGGAAATGTATAGTAGGGAACAAAGCCCTAAGGTAGTATTTGAGGATAAATGTACAAGAACTTCCTGGTATTTTGGTAAGTAATAGATTATGTAGATCTTCTTAAGCAATATGTCCCTCTTTGGATACGAGCAGGTAGAGGCGGCTCTGGCCCATATGTATCTAGGGGTAAAACCCGAAAACACTGCTTTGAGCTAGACTCAAACGGGAACTGGTGCATGACAACGGACCTTGCTTCACTATTTTTTACGACACACCTGGGGAATATGCTTAGGATAATTCAGATTTTCTTTACAATCCATTACGAAGGAGTTTAATGTAAATTTTTTCTTAGAGAAACCATGTTTATAAGATTATCTATGCATAGAATTTCAATCTATGTTGAGTGATTTTATACTTGAGATTCATAAACTAATCTAGTGTATCCCATTATTTAGAAATGGTGTCTAACAGAAGAAGGAGAATCAATACTCGTGGGCAAGGTAGGGATCTCCCTTCTAAGTAAGTCAACACAGTCAATGTTGGAGTAGATCAGATCATGACCATATTGAGACAACTTACTCAGGTTGTAATGAATAACCATTCCACACCTATGTTGGATCATTTCATGCGGCAGAAGCCCCCATATTTTAGTGGGACTACTAACCCAGTGGTTTCTGAGCAACAGATAAAGTCCCTTGAAAAGATATTCATGGCATTAAGATACAATGAAAATGAAAAGGTAGTACTGGAAGTATATTATCTAAAGGGTGATGCTGATCAATGGTGGTACTTGATTTAGAATACCACAAAGGAAGAAGAAATAGAAGATATGGAATGGAGGAATTTTAAGGAAATATTATTTGAAAAATATTTCCCTCGTGAGCAATGAACTAAAATGAAGATGAAATTCCTTAGATTAAAACAAAGGGAATAAGACAGTGTTGCAGAGTATGAGGCTACTTTCACAAGGCTGTGTAGGTATGTCGTAGATTATGTACGTGACTTGGTAGAAAAGATTGATCATTTATTTGAAGTTATTAATCCAAGTCTTATAAGGGCACTGGATTCTCAATCATTTTCATCATATGATGAAATTGTATCAAGTTCCATCAAAACATAGAATGAATTATCTAGATCAAATCTTTTCAAAGGAAACCAAGATAAGAATAGGTACTCTGATAACAAAGGAAAAGGTGAAGCACCAAATAAGAGCAAGGGAACAAAGCTATTCCCATTATGTGAGAACTATGGAAAGAATCATCTTGGGAAATGCTTGAAAGGCATGAAAGTCTGCTATAACTGTGGAGAAAAGGGTCATCGATCTGATGAATGTAAGGGGAAGAAACAATTCAATGATATTCAATGCTACAATTGCAGAGATATGGGACACTATGCAAATGAGTGTCCTAAGCACCAAGGAAACATGCCTCAGAAAAATCCAAGAGAACAAGGGAGAGCCTATGTGATTACAACTGCGGAGGTTGAAGTTTCTAATGACGTGGTGGTAGGTACTTTAATTGTTTAATCAAACTTAGCCAACACTTTATTTGATTCTGGATCATCACATTCATTTATATCTTCCCAGTTTTCTAAGAAAATTAGAAATGTCCAATTTGATTTAATAAAGGAGTTGTTAGTAAAAACTCCCAGGGGATGTATCATTGCAACAAAGGCATGTCGACTAGTCCCCCTCCAGACACAAAAATGTGATTTAGTTGCTAACCTTATCATCATACCAATGACTAAATTTGATATAATTCTTGGTATGGATTGGCTGTCAAATTATGATGCGAAGATTTATTGTAAGAAGAAAGAAGTTACAATTTTTGAAAATGGTGTAGAATCCCTTGTCTTTAGGGAAGAAACTTCACCACCTGATTCTTATCTAGAAACACCCCCAGTAGCTCTATTGAATGAAATACTTGGAGAGGAATATAAACTAATATCTTTGGGTGAGGAAAGAAATATTCAAATTGAAGATGTGCACTTAGTGCAAGAATACATTGATGTATTTCTAGAGGATTTACCTGGACATCATCCAGAGCGGGAAGTTTAGTTCTCTATTTATTTAATTCCTAATGCAAGACCTATATCAAATACTCTTTATAGAGTGGATTTTGTGGAATTAGTAGAGCTAAATAAACAACTAGATGATTTGAGTGAAAACGGATTTATTCGACCTAGTGTTTATCCATGGGGAGCCCCTGTCCTCTTTGTCAAGAAGAAAGATGGATCCATGAGGCTTTGCATTGATTACATGGAAATCAATGATATTACAATAAAGAATAAGTATCCTCTACCCCAAATTGATGATTTATTTGATCAAATTCATGGAGCTCAATACTTTTCAAAGATTGACCTTTGATCCGGATATCATCTGTTGTGTGTAAGTAAGGAATATATTACTAAGGCAACATTTCAGACCAGGTATGGGCATTACGAGTTTACAGTCATGACTTTTTGACTAAAAAATGCACCCTCTATTTCCATGGATTTAATGAACAGAGTTTTCAAGGAACATCTTGATAACTTTGTTGTGGTATTCATCGATGATATCCTCATATACTGAAAAAGCTATGAAGACCATGAGAATCACTTTCGGGTTGTTCTGAGAACTCTTAGAAGAAATAAATTATATGGGAAGATTAGAAAGTGTGAATTTTGGCTTCAATAAGTTTCTTTTCTAGGCCATATTGTCTCTAAGGATGGAATCCTAGTTGATCCTGCGAAGACAAAGGCAATCCAAGATTGGCCCACACCAAAAAACATAACTGAGGTACGTAGTTTTATTGGCTTAGAAGGTTACTATCGGCGTTTTTTTCAGAATTTTTCCCAACTGGATAACCTGCTAACCAAGATTACATATAAAGGAGTTAAGTTTGTGTGGAAAAAAGAATTTACAGAATGCTTTGAAGAATTGAAAAAAAGATTGGTCAATGCTTCAATTTTGACTCTTCAATTAGGAAGTGATGGATTTGTAATATACAGCGATGCATAAAAGAATAGAATGGGTTGCGTCCTTATGAAAAACTATAAAGTTATTGCTTATGCATCAAGACAGTTGATGAAACATGAGAAAAAATACCCAACTCATGATCTTGAGTTAGCATCCATAATCTTTGCTATGAAAATATGGAGGAATCATCTCTACGGAGAGAGATGTGAGAATTATACGGACCACATGAGTTTGAAATAAATTTTCACACAAAAAGAACTCAACATGAGGCAAATAAGATGGTTCGAGTTACTCAAAGATTATGATTGTTCAATACACTACCACCCAGGAAAGGTGAATAAGGTGGTAGATGCATTAAGCAGGAAATATCATGGACTTCTGACTCAAATGCGAATTGGAAGAGATCCTATATTCATGAATCTACTAAAAATGGATATGGTAATTGTTAAGGAAGGGGAAACATCACTCCTCTTTCAAATGATTTCTAAACCATCTTTACTAGAGAAGATAAAAAGCTCTCAATCTGATGATGAGAATCTGCACAAGAAAATTAATGAAGTTAAGGATGGGAGACTGGATGACTTCATGTATGAAGAAGGAGTTCTAAAATTTGGGAAGAGGTTATGTGTTCCATCAGTACCTGAGCTAAAAAGGGAACTATTAGATGATACTCATAGCTCAAATTTCTCTATTCACCTAGGTAGCACCAAGATATATAGAGATTTGAAGGAATATTTCTGGTGGGATAATATGAAGCGGGAAATTGCTGACTATGTGTCAAGATGTCTAATTTTTCAACAAGTGAAGGCATATAGACAACATCCCAAAGGAGTGATACAACATCTACCTATTCCTGTGTGGAAGTGGGATAACATTACGATGGATTTTGTCACCGGACTACGAAGTACACCTAGAAGGAACGATGCAATATGGGTAATTGTTGATTGGCTCACAAAATCAACACATTTCCTTCCTATAAGAGAGGATTTTACACTTGAGCACTTGGAAAGACTTTATATTAATGAAGTTGTAAGTCTTTATGGTGAACCTCTATAGATTGTGTCTGATCGAGATCCCCGATTTACATCAAAATTCTGGAAAAGTCTGCATAAGGATTTGAATACTGAGTTTCATATGAGTACTACTTATCACCCCCAAACTGATGGATAGTCTGAAAGGACTATTCAAACTCTAGAAGACATTTTGAGGTCACAGTCTCTTGACTTACAAGGTATGTGGGATCAATACTTTCCTTTGGTGGAATTTTCCTACAAAAACAGTTTCCGTTATATTATTCAAATGGCTCCATATGAAGCATTATATGGAAAGATATGTCGAACTCCAACTTGTTGGGACGAAGTTGGTGAGAGGAAACTTATAGGCCCAGAACTTATTGAAGAGACCATGAAAAAGGTGAAGACAATACAAGCCCATATTAAAGTAGTGCAAAGTAGGCAGAAGAGTTATGCTGACAATCAGAGAAAGGATTTGGAATTCCAGGTGGGAGATCATGTTTTTCTAAAAGTATCTCCATGGAAGGGTGTCTTAAGGTTTGGTAAGAAAGGGAAACTGAGCCCCAGGTATATTAGACCATTTGAAATTCTGGAAATAATCAGAGCAGTAGATTACCGTTTATCATGATGCCAAATCTCTCCAAAGTCCATGATGTGTTCCATGTGTCATTTTTGAAGAAATACATGCCATACCCAATGCATGTACTCACCTATGAAGGAATTGAACTCGAACCTGATTTGTCATACTGTGAAAAACCTATTGGGATTCTTGACACAAGGGAGTAGGTATTGAGAAATTGGAAAACTCATCTAGTAAAGGTTCTTTGGAAGAACCAGAATATGGAAGAAGCAACATGGAAACTAGAGGATTTCAAGAAAAAGAACCACCCACATCTTTTTGGTGGGCTTCATACATAAAATTTCGAGGACGGAATTTCTGAAGGAGGGAATAATGTAGCACCCCAAACACTTCATGATATATTTCTCTTAAATACATTCTAGTTATAGCCTATATTTCATGAATCACTAAGCCTCTATGGAACAAAACATGGCTACTTATAGGATATATCCATAACCTATCCATTAAACTTAAATTTTCCAACTCTGTGATTCGAATTTTAAAAATCTGACATACACGGTTGTGTTCAAGATAATATTTTGAGTCAAATAGGATTAACTTAATTTTCGGTGAATAGTAACCTACCCTTATGAATAGTAACCTACCCTTATGAATAGTAACTTACCCTTATGAATAGTAATATGACTCTTATGAATGGAATCTATACCATTGAGTGTATAAATGAATTCAGGCACCTTAAAAATGAAGATGAAAATTTTAAGTGTTTATATTTTTCGATTAAATAATGATTTTAATTAAATATTTAATTAATAATATTTAGAAAATTATTTTTAAAAAATGGACTTCATTTTTGGATTCAACACATCAAAAAATGGTTAGGGTTATGTTTTGTTATTTTTCTGAAATACTTGAATTTTTTATGAATATTAAAATCTGACAATTCACAATAAATGCTAAATAATGGATTAATTGAGTCATTGATGATGATTTGATGATGTAAGCCCAATTGGTTCGAATTCACATGCATATATTACTGTTCTTGGTCATTTAATACTCACTATTGGTTGTCTTGAGAGGAAATAATAAATTAAGGATTATAATATTAAGAAAACTCCTCTCCCCACCATTATATAAACCACCCCTCACCCCCTCTTCCTCTCACACCACTCAAGCTTCAAGCCTTGCCTAAATTATGACAAATAATCTTCCCAATACCTATCCCCACGTATAAGACCTTCTAGTATCACCAAAAGGCAAAAAACAAAGTCCTTAAGGAGATTCTCAAGGAGGAGTACTCAAGAGGTGAAACTTTCTTCTCTTTTCTTTCAATTTCTTTTACAAAGTTCCATTATTTTTTTATCTATTCTCACCTCCCCTCATCCAAATTCCATGATAATTCTAGTACCTTAAATGTAATGTATTGTTATTTTTCTAATGTAATATTTCATCATAATCTTTCTCTTACCCTCCTTTTATTCAATAAATGCAAACACCATCCGAGATGTGTAAATTTATCACACTCAAGGAAAACGGGTTTTCAATTTGCATTACTATCTTGAATACTGGTAATGAAACCTTTTCAATGGTTTAACCAGGTCATTATATATGTATTTTATCTTTATTAATGTTCTGTAATATTTACCCATTCATAATATAGAATAATAATACAAAACAAGCTTATTGTGCACAAAACCGCCAAGCCAAATCCAAGCGTTTATTTTAACTCATCAAATAAGTCATCCTCATGGTATATAACCAGAATCATTATAAGATAATTTATATCTATTTAATGTCACTAATAATTTATATTAAAAATTATGGATTTTTAACCACATTTCAAATGAACTTCCATTAATGAATACAAGTAAACAAATCATGAAACCAAGTAAGAAAATGCTTGCAAAACAATAAAATTGAATCTCTTAAACCCATCAAAAAGGCAATTAATTAACTTAATAAGGTTATAATATATCAATTAAATGTTTATGAGGTTCTGTAAATATTAATTAATGAATCTAAATTTGATTATTCAGGTCTTTAATAACAAGCCAAGAACACCTTCAAGCATAAGGTAAGGGATTGCTTAACTCAATTTTCATTCATTGAGATAAACATCAATTTCATTGGTTACATTATTCCAAGAATATGTGTGAATGGCCTATTATTGTTTTATACTGTATATACACTTATATTTTTTGGATTATTTTTGTCACACATAAATATTTCATTGATTTATCATCACTCTAATGACACAATATTTGTAAGGGATCCTCTCTCTCATTTTTGTTCAAGAATCTCCCCTATGTTGTGCCCTTTTATTTTAAATTCCTAATGATGGGGTATGATTTCGAACCTCCCCCATACTACCCTTGAGACATATAAATAATGGAATATCCCTTTAAATCTCATTAATCCCTCTCAATAACACTCATTACCATGCCGAAATGTTTGTAAGAGGTTTCTCATCTCACTTTCATTTCTGTGAGATTTTCATTGTTCGCCACTTATTTCTTGTATGTGGTATATGTGTACTACCATTTTATATATAATAACATTATTATATTTATATTCATGTTATTCAATGATTCATTTGAGGGTTATTATGTTCTGGTCATATGATTCGACCGATTACATTGTGGTAAGAGACTTTGTCTCAACTACTATTTTGTTGAGACTAACATTGTATTGTGCACCTAATGATCCTTATGTGGTGTACCTACTACCCATTTGAGATAAATTTTAATTTTAAATTATATTTATATTAAATATCCATAGTCTCATATCATGGATATGTTTTTTGTCTAAACCGTATACCATTTTAAATACGGTGTTTATTTGGAAAGTTATTATGGAAATATTGATGAATCCGTATACTCTACTCTATACGGATATTTAAAAGGAATATTTATCTTGTATTGAATTAATGTATAAAGAATGATTTGAACATGAAGTGGTGGGTGGGGCCCTCTATATCCCCTCTATGCATCGATAGGTCTCATGAGACAAATCAGTTGGCAACAAACCCTTTGATTTTGTTTCCAAAAATCAGACGAGTTTCTACCCATAGAACTAAACCGTTTTAACGGTATTATGGTTTCATGTGCTAGATACATGAATTCCAATTAATAATCATTATCTTTATTCATTATCAGTTATTATTATTATCCATGAGGTTTTCACTATGAAAAAATCTTCGGATTAAGTTTCCTTCTCGGTTTATTAATGGCATTAGAAATTCATTTATTCACTATGCCATATTGATTATGTCAGATTGATTGTGATTCACTTATTATTATACTCATTCTTATGCTATTTATAACCCTTAATGAGCATTTTAGATCACCTATTTTATTGTTTACATTCAACAAGTGAGAAAGAGGAGGTTATTTATTGAGTTCTTGTGGATGCAATTTTAAGTTTCCATTATGTATTGTATTTTGTAAACTTTTCCAATGTAATTTCAGTAACATATATGTATCTAGTTTATTTAAGACTACTAAACTGATCGTTACTTTGAGATTTTTTATTCCTTATAACCATTCTAATATCACAAGTAATGCACCGGCTCTAGCCTAGATGGGTCGGGGTGTTACAATATTCCTTCATCGGCTCTTCCTGTATACCTGAAGGTACCCATACATGGCCACAGTAAAGGAGAGTTTCAATATCATCAATAACCTAACCAAGAGTTGGGTTATCTACTGTAACACTTTCCCTCAAAACGAGACCCTCAGATTCAATCAACTATTGCCTTCGAACTTTCTCTAGAAGAGAGGATGTCACTGTAAGAGCTGCTAAAACCGGTTGTCCACTCTGCACCTGAACCTCCAGATGCATCTCTGAAAACAAGGCTATCATCTGCCACTCACTGTTGGCTACCTATACAGTCCAAGTCTATGTCTTGAAAATTAAAGCATCCACCATAGCATTACCCTTACTAGGGGTATAAGAAAGCTCAAAATCGAACGACTGCAAGTATTCGACCCACCTACGTTTCCTTAAGTTCAAGTCTCATTGAGTGGAGATATATTTAAAGATTTTATGATCCGTGTAAACAACGAATATCTCACCTAAAAAATAGTGTCTCAAACAACATAGATCATGAACCACAACTGCCAACTCAAGGTCACGTGTAGGATAGTTCTACTCGTGAGTTCTCAGCTGGTGGGATCCATAAGACACGACTTGATCACCCTTCATCAAAACTGCACCTAGTCCAATTCCTGAAGCATCACAATAAACTATATAACTCTTACTAGGTTCAGGAAGAATTAGGATCAGGGTTGAGGTCAGTCTTCCTTTTAACTCCTGAAAATACTTTTCACAAGCTTCTAACCTGATGAACTGTACACCTTTCTTAGTCAAGGCCACGAGAGGCACTGCTAAGTGGGAGAAATCCTGGATGAATTGCCTGTAATAGCCAGCAAGACCCAATAAACTATGGATGTCGAAGAAAATCTTGGGATGCTCCCATGAAACCACGACGCTCACCTTTTATGGGTCAAATGATACCCCTACTTCAAATATAATATGACCCAAGAAGTTCACTTTATCAGTCCAGAAGTGGCATTTACTGAGCTTAGTGTATAGCTTGTGCTCTCTCAGTGTACTCAGCATGATCTCAAGATGGGTTGCATGGTCGTGTATGGAATGTGAATACAATAAGATGTCGTCCACGAAGACTACAATAAAGGAATTAAGATACGGATGAAAAACCCTGTTCACCAGGGCCATGAAAACTGTTGGCGCATTCGTGAGGCCGAATGGAATAACCAGATATTCGTACAATCCACAAATGCTTCGAAATGATGTACGTGGTATGTCAGATGATTGCACATGCACCTAGTGATATCCTGACCTCAGATCAATCTTGGAGAAAACAGTTTCTCCCCAGAGCTGGTCAAAGAAATCATCTATACTAGGCAATGGATATCAATTCTTTACCATGATCTGGTTGAGTCAATGATAATCCATGCATAACCTTAGGGTACCGTCTGCCTTCTTGGGAAAAAGGATAGGTGAACCCCATGGCGATGTGCTAGGTCTGATGAAATCCCTATCCTAAAGGTCTTCAAGTTTCCTTTTGAGTTCCTGTACCTCTATTGGCGCCATCCTATAAGGAGGAATAGACACTGGTTCCACACCTAGCACGAGATCAATAGTGAACTCCATGTCTCTCATAGGAGGTAAGACAGAGAAATCATCAGGGAAGACATCCCTGAAAGGATCCACCACTGGAGGGAATTCAAATAGTTGCATTCTCTAATCGCTCATGAAGAGACTTGCCAACTGACCTGTCACTCTGCCCAACCCTTCATATTTAGGCTTAGCTTAGTTTGCCTCTACATCCCATTCTCATTTGTGAATATATGTATCACCCTCAGGGGATTTAAAAGACACCTGAAGATGATAGAAATCCACTTGGGCATGGTAAGGAGAAGGCCAGTTTATACCAAAAATGACTTCAATGCCAGAAATATCGAGGATATAGAAATTACAAACAAAGCGGTACCCACCTATATCAAGGGGGCACTCTTGGCACTGGCGTATTCTCTCTATCCTGACCCCAAGCAGGGTGTTGAGAGACATGACGCCGCAAAGGTACTCAATTGGAAAACCAATAATTTCAACAATAGCAGCAGATATAAAGGAGTGAGACGCGCCATTATCAAAAAGAATAGAAACTAAAGTAGAGGCTACTGGAATAGTACCTCTAACTATATATGGCCCTGCACTTTTCTCCTCTAGTGATGATTGCACTACGTACATGGGACCTGAGCCACGACCCTGATACGCTGCCTGGTTGGCCCGAGAAGGTCCACTTTGCTAACACTGATAGTCTGGAACTTGATTTCCTTGACCACGACCTCCACCATTTCCTTGGCATGATCGACCCATGGAAAAAGAACATCCAACCTACTGTGGAGTCATAGATCCCATACCTGATAGAGTTACAGGTGCAGATCCTCTACCATTGGATGCTGGAGAGAAGGAACGACAGAAACACTAAAGGTGACACATCCTACTGCAAGCTCGGCACTGTTTTAGATCTCTCGTGCACTGTGGCTTCTTATGACCATATCTTCCGCACTGATAACAAGTGACAGAGCTATCAAGACGTGTTTTTTGGCTAGGATTTCCCCCATGTGCACTTTCAAAATGACATTTCCTGCTGCCAGAAGAGCCATCACCCTGTCTCGAAACTGAACCACCCTGGATCACTAGTTTATCTTCCCTAAAATTTTGCTATGAGATCAGATCCTGATTCACAATCTCTATAATAGTGGTCAAACGGAAGACTTTCACCTACGAGTGGACAATGTACTCAAGTCTATCCTCAAAACGCCTCGTAGTAGTTTGTACATTTCCAGTCAGAGATGGGGAAAACACTGAAGTTTTGTGAAATGAGTAGAGTACTCTAACACAGTCATAGAGCCCTGCTGAAGATGTAGGAACTCATACGCACGATCATCTCTCAGAGTCTGTGGAAAATTTATTGTAGAAGGATGCTTGGAAATTGGCCCAAGCCATGTCACTGGCCTGTTCAGCTTGAGAAACAACATCCCACCGGCGTTTGATGATGTCACAAAGCATGTAGACTGCAAGCTTGACCCTTCATTCTGGAGGTGTATCAAGGTGGTTGAAGTTAGGCCGTACAACTTCTATCCATGATTCTGTAGCATGAGGGATACCACTCCCTGAGAAGGTGGGAGGGTGCTGTTGCAAAAAGTCTCGCGTAAGGTCTGCCATAAACGAGGCAGTTCTAGGAATATTCTGAACTGACTGCATAAACCTGAGGAGACTATCCCTGAACTGAGAATCAGGGTCCCTTAGAAGATCAACAGGAGGCAGCGCCACAGGAGGCTCTACGAGAGGAACCACTGGTGGTTCAGGACCCACCATCTCTGGAATGCGCTCATTGCCACTCTCTTGAGACATAGCACGAAGACGTCACAATGACATTTGTCTACAACAGCCGAACATACCCTTAGAAAAAGAGTAAATAAGGTGACAAAATAAGTAGGGTGAAAAATAGGTTAGGTACATAGCCTACCTATGAGAACTAAACAACAAAAAACTCACCTCAAGAGTTGGGTTTCGATATAGAAGATACAACTAAAAAGGATTACTAAACAGTTCTACATCCCACTCCTAGGTTGAGTCAGGCTAACTTATAACATACTAACACAACCATATATTTAATAAACCAACAATTAAAAATTCTACCACTGGGTATAACAACACTCACATGCAATAATAAAATGCATGCTGAAAGTAGATATGACATGGCAATATGCATGGCATTTAAATCCTATAGTTCCTATCATGATGCATGGGATGTTTTTCCCTCGTATCATCGGGATACAATGGTAAACCCATTATTTCAATAATACCAGAACAATAACAACGCAATAAAAGTAATTCACCCAAGGTGAAATCATATCAACAGTAACTGGAATAATCAATAACTGCAATCCCAACCCAGGAATTTGAGTTTTTCCCTATACATGGGTCAGCTACATCCAAGCACAAAGTACATTCCTAATCCTTATATCCTAGTCTCCTGTCTAACCTAAATAGTAAGACAAAAAAGGAAAAACCACCTCTGATACCACTTTGTAACATCCCGACCTGGCTCACCTCTAAGACGGTGGCCAGACCGGTGCGTCACATAACCTCAAGCGCATCTCCCTGAACGCCAAAGGCCACCGACTAGCAGCGAGGGCCCTTTTTGTGTATGTGGGGGGGGGGACTATGCCCTCATAGGTAACAGATAATATCACAGTGGAAGTAAAAAACAACAAATAATATGTAGTAGAAGCATGTGAATAAACAAACTACAACAGAAGAAATGTAAATAATCCAACTGAATAATAAAAACCAAGTGTAGAAACTCACAAAATAGTGTCATGCCATGATATGATTCTAAACTGAAAGTACAGAAAACAGAACTCAAACACACAATCAACTAAAATAAAAGACACAAGAAGCAACTGCATCGCGAATAAGGCCTGATCCTCTGCCCTAGTCTCCATCCTAAGCAGTAATGAATAGTCAAGAATCAGAAGTAGCATACTTCCCCTTGTCAATACCTGTGAGCATGTAATCTACTCAGGTATCGATGACGCCTGAGCAGGGTGTGATATAAAATCCCAGTAGGTCAGCACCCATGGTGTCTAAACCTTTCCATTATGTGAAAAAATAAAAATGCAGTGTGCCATTACATAACTATTTCAAATGAATTAATTGTGGTGCAATGAAATAAATAAGTCAGCCCAAGTCCTAAACGGAACCCGTGTCTGGTCACTTGCTTCTGCCTAAGATGGTAGTCTGAAAGGGTACCTGTCGGAAAAAATTCACAAACATGAATATATATATATATATATATATATATATATATATACATAAACCAGAAAGCAAGGTAAAACCAGGAAAAAAGTATACCCCAATCTTGTGCTTTAACTTGGGGTTCAGTCCAGTGTTAACCAGACACACTTCTACATATCAGGGGAAATATATCAATTCTCAATAGACTCAATTAGCAATAACATAAACCTTAAGTGCATCATTATTTAAGGTTCAAGTTGAGAGTCAGAGTCTGAGCTCGTCCCGAAGGTATCACTACGGAACATTTGTCAATTTATCCAATGCCACTGAGCCCGTCCAAGGCAATCTTTCGAAAGACCAAGTATCGCCCGAGACATGGATTTACCCTGAGTCTGTCCTGATATCGCAAAAAAGGGTTGAGTGTCATCTAAGGATGGATTATACACATTGCCGACGGATCCATCTCGATGGGCCCTTTTGGAACCGGTATCACTCAAAAGTATTAGAAAGTACGGGGAAGCCTTGGTCCGACAAAGCCAATGACACCGCCCCCGACACATAAAGGTAACCCATCAGGAACGGAGGATATAAGCATGTCTCTTAAAACAGGTTTCACCTCCTTTCCCCCCTAAATTTAGTTAAAGTTCTCATAGCAGCATATATGACATAATCAACATATAAATTCATAGCTTGAAAGCTAACCAGATACACCTGTGCATCACAAGGCATACATTTAACAGTACAACACAAAAACTTGCAAGGAAATATACATATCATACCAACCTCAGGGGATAATGCATATTTAAATAATAAACTATTTAGAAAAACAAGTTTCAATGATCCAACAATTGAAGTTCATGTTTAAGAAACTATTTATTTAATTTAATTACAATAAAAAGTTGCTTCGCAACACATGAAATTAATCAAACAATAAACTCGGCTAATGGCAGAATACACCAATAATGTCGGAATGACCAAAGGGGTATCTAACTTTGTTTCAATAATTCAAAAAACTATTCATTTAATTTAAAAACAATAAAAAGGGGTTGCGCAATACCCGCAACTAATTAAATTAATAACCCGGCTAACAGAAAAATAATCCGATTATGTCGGCACACCCAAAGGGGTGTTCGATCTTGTTACAACCATTCAAACAAATTAATTGAAGATGATTAAGGCTACAACAATTAAACAAAATCATTAAAGTAATTAAAATGGGTAAAATTGTACAAAACCGGTAGGCACCGACTAACGACACAATGATGCGTTTTTTATAAATCGCAACGAAATGGAGGGAAAGAGAGTAGACACCATACCTTATAGTCAAAGATGACTCTAAGATCTGCAATAGGCTTTGATTTGACCTAAAACGGATGGAAATGAAGGATTTTAGAAAAACCCCAAAATAGGGTAAGAATCTTCCGCGATGAACTGCACGTAGAATACTCAAAGGAATCGAATGATTCCATTTGTGCAATGTTAGCCTTTTCCTAAGGTTTACTGCGCACCTAACAGCGAAGGAATCAGGCGTCATAAGGAGTAGAAGCGGCCTTCCGAAGGGGCTGCTGGTTGGTGTGACATGATTGAGGGGTGCGACGTGATGAGTGGGAGAGGGAGAGAGGAGAGGAAAAAAGAAAAGAGATAAAATAAAGAAAAAGAAAATAAAATAAAAATAAGAGAAAAATAAAAGATAAGACAAAAAGTAAATAAAAGAAAAATATAAAATAAAACAAAATAATTGAAAAGAAAATAATAAAAATAATTAAAAATGGGAATCCCCTATTTTAATTATTTTCATTTTTCTCATAACCTCCTCTTTATTTTATTTCATAATTTCTTTTTTTCATTTTTTTATTTCTTTTAAACCTTTTTTAAATATATTATTACTCTTTTCCAATATTAAATTAATTATTTAAAACCCAAACACTACACCAAATAATGATGTGACATTTTTCATGAAACATATGCAATTATTTAAATTATATAAAAAGTTGTCTGGGACCGGTAGTGAGGTGTACAAGCATGCGCCCCAGGTCGCTTAATTAATTAGACTGTAATAAATTAAAAACAGTCTGTACCTGATTAAGGCTGGAACGTTACATTGTTTATGTCTACTCTGTGTAAGATTTAATACATTTTTCTCAATTCCACTAACCTATCACTAATTTTGTGTTAATAAAGTTTTTATATAAATAATATATGCGGTTTAATGATAAATATTTTTATTTTTAATGTCACCAAAATATCAATTCTTAGTAGAAAAAATCATCATTTTTATAAATGGGATGTATAATCATTAAGAGGTACCTTAGAATATTAGGTTACTAAGAAAGGATCTGTACTTATCTGGTTCTGAAAATACCTAATAAATGGATTGAAATATGTAAAATCATGAGTCCTTCTTACCTTGTCAAGGAGGTAGGTGATTAATCTGATAGATTTTTTTCATCAATCGCGATAGCTACTGAAATTATCGAGGAATATGTTAGATGATGAATAGCTAGGTTGTAAAACCTTAATTTTTTTCAAAATAGAAAAATCATATCATACTTACAGAATGAAAGTGGAGATTTCATGATGTCCAATATTTGGTTTTGCTTGTTTGAAACTATAAAAATTGTTGTCTGAGATGCATATTGTTAAGGCATTGTAGATGAAGAAGTTAAAAATGACTAATTTGTGTTAGTCTGTAATGTAGTTATAAGTATAGGGATTTAGACAGGGAAATTTAAACATAACTAACCATTGATAGATAAAGGTTTTAATGGTATGAGTGTGATTCCATCTATGATTCCCTTTGTAGAGAGTGGTTCACTTATTGGAGTACCAGACAGATTGATAGATGTCATTGAAGAATTTCCAATATATTTCCACACTGTTATTATGATAGTTGTAAGTTACAAAAATACTGAAAGAATTATGAAAAATAACACATTTTTAACTGAAAATAATATAAAACTCACAATTGTTTTTTCGTTCCTTCATTAGTAGTATCATTTGAAACCTTTCATCTCTAGAGGTTGACATGAGAGAATAAATGAATGAAAAAATATAGTATGCATTTACACATAAAATCAATAATAAATCTAACAAATTAGTGATATTCCCAGCACAATATGTTACCAAATTCATCTGAACCTACACTTTATCATGGAAAAAACTGTTCTTCAATTCGATCCCATCTCTTGAAATCAATAGAAACCACACAACACAAATCAGTCCAAGTAAAAAATCCCATTAAGTTGACATCAGAGAACAAATGAAAAAAAATCCAGTATTTATTTACATATAATACCAGGATGAAATTAGAAACATAATTAATCTCATAACTGAAGTAAGAAGATGCTACAGGAGGAAATAGGAGATACAGGAAGCAAGATTAGAAGATATAATCCCAGACCTAAAAATTACCACAATATAAGTTTTGTTATTTTCAATAATAAAATGAAAAATTAGACAACTAAATTTTAACCCAAAGTAATATAGAAGTGAAATGATATGAGAAATGCAGAAGCAAGGATTTAGGTTTTGGAATAGGTAATTAATATCATACCTAAACTGTGAAGCAAATGCGGGAGGGAATGGGAGAAATAAATTCTGGAACATAGAGACATTGAATTCCATGTATTGAATAAAATAAGGTATGTATACTAGTGTTAGATGATGCGATATGGTGTAAAAGAGAGCTGTCAAATATGGTATTGAAAGCAGTTGTATAAAAGGTCTAATAGTAGTTCAACATTGTTCACCGAGTAACTATACTAGAAATGTAGTAGCTGTATTATGGGAAGTGAAATGAGAATGTGAGTCATAAAAGAAAGAGTAAATTGTTAATAATCTAAGAATTGTCAATTTATAATCTTCCTACATTAATTTATGAATATTTTCCAGTTGCAATCCTTTGGCATGAATAGTGCGTCTTGATGTAGTTAACTGTTATTGGCGTAGCAACTGTAGTGGTAATATAGTAACAGATTTATGGGAAGTCAAATGAGACAGTGAGTCATAATAATAATATCAAAATGTTATTAATCTAAGAATCATAAATTAATGTGTAGACTACATCAATGAAAGAGGATTTTCCAGTTATAATCCCTTGGAAGGGATAGTGCGATATGATGTCCTATAAAATTAAATGTCCCAAACAAGTAGAAGATATCATGTATATGGACCTGGCTCGAGGAGCTACCTGAATCTCTATTTTTCATAGACTGATTTGTATTTCATATTCCAATTATATCATGTCTAAAATAGAGAGGATTCGACTATCGTAGTGGGAGCGACCACCAATGTTGATGACAATGGAGCTTGAAATGATGGAAGGGTTGTCTCGGAGTTTGTAATAGTGGGTGAACATGGGGAATATTTGGAGGATATATGGGATTCTGAGAGCATGATGTGATTTGGTAGTTGTTAGGATTACATAATATAGTTATAAGGTTTTTCCAGTGGAAACTCATTGTTTTATTGACAACATTATAGAAGGTAAAAGATTGGGGTATGTGGGGTTTTTTCGTAGCAGAAGACGTCAAATTCATCAATCTGTAGGAAGGGGTAGTTTTGCCGAAAACAGTAAAGGAGTGGATATATTTTTGGAGGTAGAACTGCTGGAGGGAACTATAGTTGAGGATGAAGAAATCTAGGAGACATAGGTGGCCAGATCTGTGCAAGAGAGGCAGCAGGCTATAGAGGATGAAGAGGCAGAGGCGGAGCAGAGTTCGATTCATTTTCAATGCTTACCGACAGATGCAGGAAACTCTAAGATGGAGGGAACAACTGATGATTCATAAGGGAATTGGTAACATGTTCGAGAGAAGCCTGAAATTGGATGGAAGTTAACATTTACTTAGGTGACGTGGTCACATATTCAGGTGAAACAAAAGTTGGAATAGGAAAACTTTAGTATATATAATAGATAATAGATATTTTAACAAATCCATTTAATTTTCCGTTCAACTGATTTTTATTTTTTTATAAACAAAAAAAAACTCATTTAACCTTCCCATCACCCTGTAAAATAAATAAAATTTATATTAGCCTCAAAGTATTAATTACATACCACATATTGTCACCTCACATGAAACATGATGTGTAATAATATTCAAATTCACATGGATATTAAAGTATCATGCAAGTAGTGCCATGTTTTAAACAAACATTTTGTATCAAAATAAATCACCATTAGTACATAAACCACCTATATCAGTGCTATAAGTGAGATTTGTTAGCGATAAAAAATGCTAACATGATGAGCGTCCTTAAAAGTGCTCAGTCATTATCAATTCTAGAATAAAGCGCTCATATAGAGATGATAAAGACCAAGACTCGCCTAAGAAATCTTATTGCCCGAGACAAATTAAGAAAAAATTTTCCCTTTAAATATGGATGGTTAAAGGATTAGACAGGAGAAAACCAGATCATAGCTTAGACTTTACAAACCTAAAATAATAAATCCATTTAAACCCACAATACATGCAGACATCAAAAAATAATTTCAGTCCATATGTGGACCAATTATTATGTTTCCCGCATAATATTAAAAAGTAAAAAAAAATAGAAAATATGTGTTTAAAATGACACTCGTATTTCTTGAAAAACTACAAAAAATGAATTTCAATGAAGGATTTAAATCTTATAAAACATAAGGCAAAATAACCATTTTTCTAAAAGAAAACACCTGTAAATTTTTAATCGTTTAACCCATTTCAAAACCAATAAAAAAAGTCATTAAAGTTTATAAAAACAGACAAGTTAAGCCTTTGCAAAAAAGAATGAATCATCTTCATCTACATCCTCAACACCCACTTTGTCTTCTTCTAAACCTATAAAAATTTGAACCTACAATTATCACTCACGATGAACACTTCAAAAAATAAATTGTTGATTCCTTAGATACAATTTTGAACAAAATGAAATTTCATTTATTCTCTTTGAAAGTTCTAGTGGGTGACCCTGGGGTAGTAAGATAAGAAGAATGCATGTATAGAATGTCATAAAATGATCCATAAATAAAAAACATGTATTCATAAAAAACACTAGTTAGACCATGCAAGGAGTGACACAATGAAAGTGAACAATGATAAATTAATTTCAATTAATTTAATAAAGGAATGAGAGAGAATAATCATAAAATATATAAACTCTATAATCTTTTAATTCAATTGTCAACCTCCATCGACTAAAACAATTGATCCAACATAATACCTATTACTGATATACATGGGAAGAACAATTTTCAATAAATATGAATCTAGAACCTTCAAATATGTTTTGTTTACCTCATTTTCAGGACACCTATCAGAATAAGAGAAATCCTACAGAAATCATCCATCGCATTCTAAAGAAAATTTATCATCATGTTTTATATTGTAATGACAAATGCTTTCAGGAGCCTAACAAATGTTCAATATGTAATTAAAAAAAATCTTCTAATAGGATAAATGGGATTTTTATACTTACAATTTCTACAAGTTTCTTAGAGAAAAGTAATAAAGTATAAGAAATTATGTGTTAATATTGAAAACAAAAAATCAAATCATACTGATAACATCATTATTGGAATTGGAGTATGTCTAGAGGGAAATACATGAAAACTACATGGAAGAAAAGTATTAAAAAAAATACAATAGTTACGATAATGAAGGAATTGGTTGCAGTTTTCTTTCTCAACAATTTACAAAAAAGATATAATTAAAATAGGCTCAAAGTAATACAAAAATTGATAAATAAAAAATAAAAATGATGATAGAATTATAAAAAAACCCTTCACATGGGCCTTACTTCATCGAAAACACCAAGGGATAGCAGGGGGGTCGTCCTTCCTTTGCCAGAAGTAGGGGCGAGTAAGCGCACAATTCCCACCAATAGTAAAATAATGTTTGGTTGGGTTGGGATTTAGTGAAGTGGAGGAATTGAGGGGGGAAGCGACAACATGGGGTGAGTAAGAGAGGAGAGGGAATTGGGTGTGGGGGCATCATCGGATGAGACCAGAGGAGGAGAGTACGACACGAGAGCCTTGGGGAGAACCAAATTTGAGGATGATGAGGTGAGGCGAGGCTACCAGGAGGGAGAGAGCACATGATGAGATGCAGGGAGATGAAATGTTAGGGTTATCCGAGAAGGGGAGGGGGTTGCATTTATGTTTCCCCAATGAGGGGTGTTGCCTAGACCATAGGCTTGTGGGGCTCACCCGTGGGCCAGCCAAGATAAAGACCATAATAGGTGCTACAAATCTGCATATTTTCCCTAACCATATAACAGAAAACCATATTGGAAAACCATATTATAATCCAAATAACTAGATTGGAATACAAATATTACATCAAACCAGATTAGAATACAAATATTAAATTGCATCATTATTTCAATTCAAAATTTACATACAAAATATTTATATTAATGTGATATTTACAATTAATCATAAAAAAATTCAACCTAATATACAAAATCAAAACTCTTATACCATACTTTTTCCAACGATCAACCTATGTACCAAATATTGTCCCTATAGTAAAACCAATGTTTAATTTAGTAATAGTGCATAAAAAAATAAACAAATTTTAATTTTAATTACTGAATATATTAATTATATTATCAATTATATTATTAATTATATTATCAATGATTATATTGATAATTATATAATAATTATTAATTATACTATTAATTAATAATTATATTATGAATTATTAATTACATTGTTAATTAATAATATATATAAATTATATAGTTAATTACAATATATATTAATTATATTATCAGTTATTATCTTAATCACTTAAATAATTGTTAATAATTATATAATTAAGCTAAAATGATATTTTAATGTGAAAACATTTAATTTGAGTTACACCAGCCACATCGTGTGTCATATAGACGTGAAATCAATACATACACGTCACAAATGAATTATGGATTGTTTTCCTTAAGTATAAACATCATTCGAGCTCGCTTACTTGGTTTTGTCTATTTGACGCATGCTTTAAACTAAAATGATACCTTTAATGTGAAAACATGCACTTGGAGTCATATTGGTCACATTGTGTGTTGGATTGATGTGAGATTAATTCCTATACGTCACACGTGAATTATGAATCATTGTCATAATGTATCAAGACAATCCGAACTCATTTTCTTTGTTTTGGCTATGCGAAGTGCGTTTTAAACTAAAATGTCACTTTTTTATTGAAAACACACATTTTCAGTCATATCAGACACATCATGTATCAGATTGATGTGTAGTTGATTTCCACACATCACAACTTAATTATGGATTTTTTTCTAGAGTTTAAAGACTATCTGAGTTTGTTTGATCGGTTTTGGCTATGTGATGCATGTTTTAGAGTAAAATGACACTTTTAATGTGAAAACACGCACTCTGAGTAATATCGACTACATAGTATGTCATATTGATGTGTGATCAATTCATACATGTCACAAATGAATTATGAATTGTTTTCCCAAAGTATCAAGACAACCCGAGTTCATTTTCTCAATTTTGGCGATGTGGCATGTGTTTTAAACTAAAATGACATTTTTATATTGAAAACACGCAATTTGAGTCATATCAGGCACATCACGTGTCAGAATGACATGTGGTCGATTCCTATACATCACACATGAATTATAGATCATTGTTCTAAAATTTCGAGAAAATATGAGCTTTTTTTCTCATTTTTTTCTATATAACATGTGTTTTAGACTAGAATGACACTTTTAATGTGAAAACACACACCGAGTTATACCAGACACATCGCATGTCAGATTGACGTTCAGTCGATTCCTACACATCAAAAATAAATTATGGATCATTTTTCTAAAATTTCAAGACAATCTAGCTTGTTTACTCAGTTTTGGCTATGTGACATGCGTTTTAAACTAAAATGACACTTTTAATGTGAAAACATGCAATTTTAGTCTTATTAACCACATCATCTATTGGACTGATGCACGGTCAATTCCTACACATCATAAATGAATTTTGGAACATTTTTGTCACAAATGTTTCTATTTTTGGTGATTATTTTTTATATAAAGTATTTGTGATGGGAGAATACCCCATCATAAATAGTTTCTTCCTGTAAGATGGTGCACACTCACGTCAAATGTTTTTGTGACAATAAATGATTTTAATTGAAAATACCATGAAACAGATACTCATTTGTGATAGGTATTCTATTCCACCTATCAAAAATAACTCGAACCTTTTGATTATTTGCGAAAAATTCCTAGTACGCCTCAAATGACCTGTTGAAAAAACCACTTTTTCGTGTAGTTAATTTAGTTTTTATCACCTCTATTTTTAGTGATGATAACATTAATGGGGTTTTAAGGACACTTACAACATCAATGCCTTTTGAAGGCTGATGAATGTTATTTCTAGCACTGATAAACCCAATATATACATTAGTTATTAAAAAAATGTTTGAAAATCATTAATACATACAATACTTATGTAAATGAATAAAAACCATAAAACATAAAATAGATATCACATAACATACTAATAAACACAACACTAGTGTTCCAACACAATGCATGTTCTTCCTGTATAAATGCACTTAATATATATATTTTATTTTATGGGATATACATTAATGTTATATAGAATATTAAATGTTTAATGGGATTGCATAAATATTTTGATAAATCTTGTAACACAAATTTTGATGAAAATCAAAGCTTCCACATAAAAGCATAATGATAATGAGTTTTTTTAATAAAAAATAAAAATTTGATGATGCTTTTTTCTCCACGCGGGTAGTTAAATCCAAAGTTGTACTGTCGTGCAAGCCTCCCTTTACCGTTAAAAGAGAAAAGAATAAAAACACAGAAGAAAACAAAAACTTCATTTTGACGAGATGTCATAATTTAATCTATGAAAAATATTTTAACAAATCCATTTAATTTTCCATTCAATGGATTTTTTTTTAAAAAACCCATTTAACCTTCCCATCACCCCATAAAATAAATAAAATTTATATTAGCCTCAAAGTATCAATTACATACCACATATTGTGACCTCACATGCAACAAGATGTGTTACAATATTCAAATTCACTTGGATATAAAAGTATCATACAAGTGGTGCAATGTTTTATACAAACATTTTGTATCAAAATAAATCACCACTTGTATATAAACCACCTATATCAGTGCTATAAGTGAGATTTTTCAGCGATAAAAAAACACCAACATGCTGAGCGTCCTTAAAAGAGCTCAGTCTTTATCAACGTTAAAAATAAAGCACTCATATAGCTATGATATAGACCATAGTAGGCGCTATAAATCTGCATCTTTTCCCCAACCATATAGAAGAAAATCATATTAGAAAACTAGATTATAATACAAAAACTAGATTGGAATAAAAATATTACATAAAACCAAATTAGAATAAAAATATTAAATTGCATCATCATTTCAATTCAAAATTTACATACAAAATATTTACATTGATGTGATATTTACAATTAATCAAAAAAATACAACCCAATATACAAAATCAAAACTATTATATCGTACTTTTTCCAACAATCAACCTCTGCACAAAATCTTGTACCTATAGTAAAACCAATGTTTATTTTAGTAATAGTGAATAAAAAATTAAACAAATTTTATTTTTAATTACTGAATATATTAATTATATTATCAATTATACTATTAATTATATTATCAATGATTATATTGATAACTATATAATAATTATTAAGTGTACTATTAATTAATAATTATATTATGAATTATTAACTACATTTTTAATTAATAATCTATATAAATTATATATTTAATTACAATATATATTAATTATATTATCAATTATTATCTAAATCACTTAAATAGTTGTTAATAATTACATAATTTAGCTAAAATGACATTTTAATGTGAAAACATTCAATTTGAGTTACCCCAGCCACATCGTGTGTCATATTGAAATGAAGTCAATATATACACATCACACATGAATTATGGATTATTGTCCTTAAGTATCAACATAATTCAAGCTCACTTGATTGGTTTTGGTTATGTGACATGTGTTTTAAACTAAAATAATATTTTTAATGTGAAAACATGCACTTGGAGTCATACTGGTCACATCATGTGTTGGATTGATGTGCGGTTAATTCTTACACATCACATGTGAATTATGAATCGTTGTCATAAAGTATCAATACAATATGAAATCATTTACTCCATTTTGACTAAGTGACGTGTGTTTTAAACTAAAATGACACTTTTATATTGAAAACACGTATTTTCAGTTATATTAGACACACCATGTGACAGATTGATGTGCGGTCGATTTCCACATGTCACAAGTTAATTATGGATTTTTTCCTCTAAAGTTTAAAGACTATCCGAGCTTTTTTGATCAGTTTTGGTTATTAGATGCGTGTTTTAGAGTTAAATGCCACTTTTAATGTGAAAACAGGCACTCTGAGTAATATCAACTACATAGTATGTCATATTGATGTGTGGTCGATTCATACATGTCAAAAATAAATTATGAATCATTTTCCAAAAGTATCAAGACAATCTGAGTTTATTTTCTTGATTTTGGTGATGCGGCATGTGTTTTAAACTAAAATGACTTTTTTATATTGAAAACATGCTATTTGAGTCATATCAGGCACATTGTGTTTCAGTTTGATGTGTGGTTGATTCCTACACATTAAAAATGAATTATAGATCATTTTTCTAAAGTTTCAAGATAATATGAGCTCATTTGTTCAGTTTTGGATATGTAACATGTGTTTTAGACTAAAATGACACTTTTAATGTGAAAACATGCACCAGGTTATACCAAATGCATCACATGTTAGATTGATGTTTGGTCGATTACTACACATTGAAAATGAATTTTGGATTGTTTTTTATGAAATATCAAGACAATCCAAGTTTGTTTTCTTGGTTTGGCTACACGACGTGCGTTTTAGACTAAAATGACACTTTTAATGTGAAAACATGCAATTTGAGTCATACCGACCACATAAACTATTAGGTTGAAGTGTGGTCAATTCTTACACAACATAAATGAATTATGGATCATTGTTCAAAAGTATCAAGAAAATACAATTTTGTTTTCTCGATTTTGGATAAGCGATGTGTGTTTTAAATTAGAATGACATTTTTATATTGAAAACGTGCACTTTGAGTCACACCGGCCACATCGCATGTCAGATTGATGTGTGTTCAATTTATACATATCACACCTGAATTATGGATTTTATTTATAAAGTTTCAAGAAAATTTGAGCTCTTTTTCTTAGTTTCGGCTATGTGACATGCGTTTTAGACTAAAATGACACTTTTAATGTGAAAACACATACTAAGTCATATCGGTCACATCGTGCATCAGATTGATGTGAGGTGTATTCCTACACATAAAAAATGAATTTTGGATCATTTTTCTAAAGTATCAAGATAATATGATCTCATTTGCTTAGTTTTGTCTATGTGACATGCGTTTTTAACTAAAATGACACTTTTATATTGAAAACATGCACTTTGAGTCATATCGGCCACATTATGTGTTAGATTAATATTGGAATTATTCCTATACATCACAATTGAATTATGAATCATTTTTCTAAAGTTTAAATGCAATATGATCTTGTTTTATCAGTTTGGATATGTGACACATGTTTTAGACTTAAATGACTCTTTTAATACGAAAACATACACTTTGAGTCATACCAGCCACATCGTCTGTCAGATTGATGTACGATCAATTTATACAAACTAAAAATTAATTATGGATCATTATCCTAAATTATCAAGATAATTAGATCTTGTTTTCTTAGTGTTGGCTATATGATGTGCGTTTTAAACTAAAATGACACTTTTATACTAAAAACATGTACTTTGTGTAATATCAGCCACATTGTATGTCAAATTTATGTGAGGTATATTCCAACACATCACATATGAATTATGAATCATTTTTCTAAAATTTAAAACCAATCTAAGCTCATTTTCTTGGTTTTGGATATGTGAAGCGCGTTTTTGACTAAAATTACAATTTTAATGTAAAACATGCACTTTGAGTCATACTGGTCACATCATGTGTCAGATTGATGTGCATTCAATTATTACATTTAAAAAATGAATTATGGATTGTTTTCATAAAGTATCAAGACAATCCAATCTCATTTTCTCACTTTTGTCTATGTGGTGTGTGTTTTAAACTAAAATAACACTTTTATATTGAAAACACACATTTTGAGTCATACCGGTCATATCACGTGTCAAATTGACATGAGGTAGATTCTACACATCACATGTGAATTATGGATAATTTTTATAAAGTTTTAAGATAATTAAAGCTAATTTTATCAGTTTTGGAAATGTGATGTACGTTTTAGACTAAAATGACACTTTTAGTGTGAAAACATGCACTTTGAGTCATATTAGTCACATCGTGTTTCAGATTAAAGTGAAAATGATTTCTACATGAAAAAAAATGAATTATGGATCATTTTTCTAAATTAACAAGACAATATGATCTTGTTTTATCATTTTTGGATAAATGACATGCATTTCATACGAAAATAACACTTTTATATTGAAAACACACACTTTCAGTCATACCGGCCACATTGTGTGTCAAATTGACATGAAGTTAATACCTACACATCAAACATAAATTATAGATGATTTTTCTAAAGTTTTAATACAATAAGATCTCATTTTCTTAGTTTGGTTATGTGACACATGTTTTAGAATAAAATGACACTTTTAATGTGAAAACACACACTTTGAGCCATACCAGCCACATCGTCTATCATATTGATGCACAATTGATTCCTACACATTAAACATAAATTATGGATCATTTTTCTAAATTATAAATACAATATGAACTCATTTTCTTAGTTTTATATATATGTCATGTTTTTTAAACAGAAATGATAGTTTTATATTAAAAATAGACACTTTTAGTCACATCGGCCACATCGCATGTCAGAATGACATTTGGTCAATTCATATACATCACACATGAATTATGGACCATTTTTTATGCCTTGACCCCAGAATCCCTGGAGCCGGTGCATTTAATAAAACATGGTGTGTAATATTTTTTTATAAAATAAATACTAAAGAATTACACATCATGTTCCAATATAGGGGATCTTTGAGGTTTAGGTTCTAGAAAACTAGATAAAAATATTAAAATACTTCAATTACTGAACAGAAAGACTCCACAAAGATGCCACCAACCAGTGTAACTCAAATCTACTAAACCTGTAAAAATTAAATTAAAATGTAGGGTGAGAAAACGAATGCCCATTAAGGGGTTTTTTTAAAATATAATAATTCACATAAAACCTTTTAAAAAATTCCCTTTAAAAATATTCATAAAAAATTTTCTTAAAGAAAAATTCAATTCATGAAGTGTAACATAATAATTTTCCAAGAGTTTTCAGTGAAAAATTTAAGGAACATTAACACAGATACAATAAAACACGTTCCAATCATAAGCATGCTTATACAAAATATAAGGTGTGCAACATGTAAATAGAGAGCTATTCTAACTATATTAAGTGTGACATGAGAAAGTGAAAGTACATAATTTAAAAATTAAATAAATACATAATCATAGGTGCGTAAAAAAATGATAACATTAATTTACTTCTTTACTGACTATAAATCATAAATTGGCAGATAAATTTCTGGCATTTGTATTAATGTTCAGAAGGTGTGTGCCGAATAAACATTATGCCACATGCATTTACTTATTCTAATACCCACAAGTACATGATCTTAACCAAGTATATTCTACTAGTCGAATATTAACTTGGTTAATTAAATATTATAATCATAATGAGGGAAGTGCACATGCTGGACATTCCGTAACATTTTTTCAAGGCCTTGGCCAAGATGTCTAAAAAATGATTAAGGCCTTGACCAAAACTATATATCACAAATAGGAAAGGCCTCGACCAATTCCACATCTATTTGTCTCATGATACCTACCAATGCATCGAGGGGCTATAACAAGCCCCAACCATCACATAATAAGTCAAATGCATTCCTCATATGTCTAAATATCATTAAATCAAAGTATCCCATACCACTTTGATTTATTAAATTCCGTCTTTTATTCAAAGTGTCCCATACCACTTTGAATAATTAAATTCTATCTCTTATTAAAAGTGTCCCATACCACTTTGAATAATGAAATTCTTATTTCCTAAATTATCATAATTAAAAAATAATAAATTATTTGATTTCTCACATAAAATAATAATTTTAAAAACCCTTATTCCATGGTAGTAAACATTCAATTCATTCATGTTTATGACTTTAAGATAGATATTATCCATTCTCATGTCATGCACTGATAAATGGAAATGACAAATGGAATAAATCATAACTTAAATAACCAAAAGCATACATAGTGAAAAATTCATCATGGGTTGAAAACATAATCAGTTTAAATGTAACAAATTATTTCATGTGAGGTATTTAATGAATAACTGTATAAACACCCATACTTTCATATATAACATAACACAAGGGTACTTCCAACTATTTAATCCAAAGTTATAAATTAAAAAGCATGAAAATCAACCACATAACTTACAAAAATAACCAATACCATTTAAACTTATGAAAATAATTGTGTAATCCATATATATATGAAGTGATTATAAAGGGTTTTATTACTAAAACAAATTTTAAATTGATTCTTAAAAACCTTTCACACTTCAAAACACTTATAATATATTTTTATAACCCTTTGAGAACCCATATTAATATCAGGATCAAAGAATATATATATATATATATATGTATATATGTATATATATATATAACCGTATGTACATAAGGGTTCTTCATAAAAACTTAAGAATCCAATATATAATTTACGTATAATAAAAACATAATTTAAACCAAAGTTCAATATTTGAAAATAATAATGTATTACCAAGGGTTTTATTTCATAAATAAACACCTATATATATATGTGTGTGTAAGAATACATACATACATACATACATACATACATACACACACACACACACATATATATATATATATATATAATTTCATTAATATAAAACCCCACGAAACTTAGCATGGTTCACATTCATTATGAATGTTATTAAAATAGAAGTTCTTCTTCCTTAAATAAAAGAAACCGATATGGTTTTATTAAGAATATATATATTCATATATATATATATATATATATAGGGAAACTAATTTAGGTAAAAGAAACATAAAACCCTTGCATGATTTTCATGACAAGAACATCCTTTAAAACCAAGAATTTGTTTTTATAAAACCATCCAAGAAAATTAGTATATTTTAATAACAACCATATATATATATATATATAAAAACCATAAAAATCAAAGTAAGGAAAGACCTAGGACCCTCACCTGGTTCGAAGAAGAAGCGGAAGTCGAGTGGAGGTTGATGGAGGCACTGAAAGGAGAAAACCCATAGGGTTCTCGGTGCAAGATGATTATATATATATATAAATTGTATATAACCTATATTTTAAGGTAACTTGCAAAGGATCTAAGGAACCTCAATTCTCACAAAGACTGAGTGTGTTGGTCTTATGGAAAACAAGAAAGAGAAGGGTCCACCACATAGAAATGTTGCGCCACGGGTGTGTAAAAACTGAAGGGAAGGAGGATGACCATGACTGGAACGGTGCGAGAAAAAAAATGGTGTGGAAGGTGTTGAGAAGAATGGATGTTCGAGATTAAACGTTCCTTAATCCAATGACTGTAGAGAGACTGCGGGTTTTAAAAGTGTTGGACAAACAGTATTCGATCGTGTCCACGATCAGATGACTGCGAGCGATGCGGCAATCGATTGTTCAGTTTAACAGAGTGGACGACCAAGATTAGATCATGGAGATGATAATATGGATAAAGAAAAATGTGGGAAAAACTATGGCAGTGGAGGTTCGAAGGTTGGGTGGAACAGATATCCAAGATTAGATCTGGCTTGATCGGACGGTCTAAATCGCGTTTCGCTAAGAAATACCTATCCCACATCAAAACGACCGGAGTTTCAAGACCACTTTAAATAACTCGGCATCCTAGAAACATGAAAATTGAATATCTTTTCCCTCCCCAGTGCCGCCCCACACCGCATCTCTGTGGGCGCACTTCTGCGCCCACCCCAACCGTCGTGCCACGCTGCATGGTGGTGTGCTCTGGAAAAAACCATTGCATACACCCATGTGCTCTTAGGGCCTTATTACACATGCCTACGTGTGTGACTTAACACGCACCATGCATATACCTACCTGGGTCTTTGTCCTAGGGTATCTGAGTGAGATGACCTCCAGACCTTGAGTGGCTTGGCCTTCTAGATCACCCTCAATTGGGTGGGGTACTCACTTAAATTTTAGCAAAGTAAAATTCATTTTTTTATTAATCATAAGAATAGGTTTATATATATATATATAAAGGTTTATCAAAAATAGATAATATAAATTCTATACTATGGTTAAAAAATATCCTAAAAACCAATATTTTCATTAGTTTCTAAACATTTTAGTTTTAAAAACATCGAATTTCAAAATCGAAAATCAAATTTTAACATGTCATAAAAAAATCCCACACTAGTATTATATTTTTAAAATCCAAAACATATTTTTAATTAAAACCTCGTATTTACTCATACAAGGATGAAAAAATTTAAATGTATTTTTCTTAAAACATTTTAATTACTTAAATATGTAATTCACTAAGTATAAATAAAATACTGAAAACAACCATAGTCATCAAATTTATTTTCCCAAAGTATGATTTCAAACTCAAAAACATATTTCTTTGTACCAAAAACCAATAAGTAAATAGCGTGTAATTATCTTGGTATTTTCTTTTAAACACAAATTATGATTTAAAATCCATTTTAAACTTTAAAACATCATCCTTTCAAAATATAAATAAGAGTTAATTACAAACATGTTTAATGATATAACTTTAATGCATACTTAAAACACTTGAAAATATCAATAAACTTAAATACTTAAAATAAAATTATGAGAAAACCCAATGGATATAAGGCCTTATAGATGTTATTGTAACACCCTAAGTTTCCACGGTACTCTTCTCTTTGAATAATATAATAGTGTGTGTTGTACGCAACTTCGAGTTCTAACACACCACGACCAATCAAACTAGCCATTATGAATAGTAATACCCACTTTTTAAAATTTTATAAACTTTTTATTTCAAAATGGACTTCATTTTTGGATTTGGAATATTGAAATTAGCTTAGGGTGAATTTTTGGTATTTTTCTGAAAACTTTCAATTTTTGATAAATAGTGAAAATCACAGAGTTATAGTTTAAAACCATATTTTTATTTAAATAATTATTTATTTTATTTAAATTTATTTTAGGTCAAAATAAATACATAATACTTATATAAGTTCAATGTAATTCATTGGAGTCAGTTTATAATTATTTTAGATATATAAAAAATTTATTGAACTTTTTACCATCTTTTACCCACCTCCTAGGAGCATTTGCAAATTTACATAAAACTTAATTTTACCACTTCTGTGAGTTGAATTTAGAAAATCTAAGAGACATAGTTTATATCAATAAGTAAAATTTGGTTCAATGAGATGAAAATATTTTTTTTTGTGAATAGTAACTTTTGACTTTTATTTTCCGAGGTTAAAAGTAAATAGGGTAATCAAGGGTAAAAATGATATTATAATTACCCTAACACATGTCCTATTTATATTGGATAAGTGTTATTCGACCAAAAACAGCCTTATGAATAAAATATGATCCTTTAGGTCCACTTGGATTAGATTAGGACAATTATTATTATTTAATTCAAAGAAGAGTTAAAAGTGTTAAAATCAAAGTTTAATAACTAAACCATTTTTAATATAGGGTTATACATAAGATAAATTCGACTATAAATATTCATTATAAATATAAAAAGATTTAATACATAATTTTATTTTATTTATAATTTTTAGACATTAAATAATTTAATTTATTTATGACACAATGATGATGCAGTAATTACCTTATTAATGAAATAATAAAATAATTGATTTTATAAATACCCAAATAAATGTAAATTGAGACTTTTTATGAATTAAACTAATTTTATTGGTTAATATGATATGTTAGGGTTTATTAAATGAATTTTTTTTGAAGTAATAATGATGTTATGAATTTAGAAAAAAATACCAAATAGTGTCAAAATTGACATAAAAGAGTTTTTAAAACAAATATTATATTATTAATTGGTATTTTATTCCTAAAAATGTATGGTTCGGCCAAAGGGATTAAATAATATTATATATGTCATTAATGAACCACTTGGGGTTCACTTTTATGTTTATAGTAATTTTATTAACCATATAATATAAAAATACAAAGAGATATGGTAAATGACAAACTATTTAACTAAGAGTTAAATCTAAGATATAAGGTTAATATAGTGACCCAAACCTATATAAAACCTATTGGTTAAGTGGTTTTTGACCCATACCCACCCTAGAATTTAAATAATTCATTTTTGAGCCATTAGAAACCGAATATGATTTTATTATAAAATAATATTTCAATCTTTTCCTAAGGTGCGACTCACCCCTCTTATAAAAGGGCACTTCCACTTCTCTCAAATTCAGACCTTCAAATCCATTTGGCTCAGCCAAACCATGCCCAAATATACTCCCAACTATCCTATATTCATCCTAGAGTCCTTATTTTGATCAGAAAGCCAACTTAAGGAGCCCTTTTGATCAAATCAAAAGGAAGAACCTGAAGAAGAGGTAAATATCTCACCACCTCTTTCAAGTTATTTTCTTCTTACACTTCCTCTTTATTTGTTGTTTCCATTATAAAATAATAAATATAGTATCTTATATAAAAATTTTATGTTATTATAAAAATGGTACAACCATATTAATTATGTCATCCATCCTATGACTAACATGTCACAATACTTGCGTACGTACGACTTATCGTCTCCACGTCGTGGTGTAGTTGTTATTCAATACATTATTATTTGGATGGATATAATAATGATGTATAATTGATTTAAATAATAGATATAACTTGTTAATGATTATTTATATATGATATAACTTCCATTTACTTATGATTTTAATTACAAAATAATGATATTGTCGCTCGTGCGTACGTACGGATTACCATCTCCACGAACGTGATGAGATTCATTCCCCATCGTAATCATCCAAGAATAATTTTCATGTGATGATTAAAAATAATATTTAAAGAACTTAATATAATTCTGGATATGAATCAAATAAAATCTATCCATAACAATCATGACTTACGTAACTAAGCATATAAAGGAAAACGAATCAGTTAACAACCGAAACGATGATACTACTAAAATATCATTACAAAATAAATATTGTAAGATCATATATGATATAATATTAATGTATATGGTTCTTGTATAATTTATGAACAATTATTTCACCATTATAAAAGAGTTTAATCTACCCTTGACCAAGGAAAAGTATAAGGTAAGGGTTAATTTCACAATCTCTTTATTATCCGAGGTTGTTTTTACGTAAGTATCTACTGGGACCTCTTTATCCTCCACATCCGTGTTTTCCTAAAAATGCATTCAAAAACATTTTTAATACTTACTAGACTATGGGTTAAAGTAATTTTCACCCTTATTTGACCTTATATGTTTTTAAAGGAATCATTTCATCGTTTTCCAAACAAGTTACTTTATCACTTTTTCAACAAAATTAAGGTAAGAATGTTTTTTTAACTTATACAGCAGGTGCGGCTATATTATTCCATTATAACATCATCTAAGATTCCCTTACAAGCTTATAAGAATATTTTCAAAATAAATGTTTTCTTTTATAATTAAGTAACTTTAAATTATTTCAAAAAAAAGAATGAGATATTTCTCTCAAACAGTTTTGATTTCATCTATATCAATATCCTTTAGTGGATTTTAATCTTGTTTGATTTTGATTTATTATGAAAGAAATCTTCCATTTTGTATTGAAGGTTTTGTGATACGTTTGACTGTGAATGTGTTATTTTTCTACCATTCATGGTTTATGGATAAATTATTGACATTTTGTATGCTAGTTTTAATACGAATATTTATGTTATGTTTAAAACTTTTCATATGAGGAATGCATTGGACTTATTAAGTGATGGGTGGAGCCCGTTATATCTCCTTGATGCATTGGTAGGTCTCATGAGACAAACTAGTGTATTGGCACAAGTCTTTGACTATGTGGTTATAAAGTCTGGCATTATACATTCCATCATTATGGAAGTGGCTATTGATATTGAATGTGATTATTCGACTATTAGAATATCCATGTGAGTAAGTAAATGGAATTATTTTGATTTATATATGCCATATTATGATGATGTTTATATTTAAAAGGCTTTTGTTTTAGTTTTATACATTTCCTTAAATGTTTATGCTTATTTATGAAAGTTTACATTATATTGTCATCCTTACTGAGAATCTGAGCTCACCATTTTCTATGTTTTATTTTTCCCAGGATGCGAAGAAGTATATTATGACTGACCTGTAGGGATAGTCTATAGGATCTCAGTTTTTTCTATGGAAACAATATTGTTGTAGTTTTCCATTTTAGGATGTAATGTAAACCTTATGAATGTATTTAGTACTTCAAAGGATTCTAAACTAATTGGTCATTCAAACATTTATTCATTTTTATTTATTTTTGATAACCCCCATTAAAGGGATGAGGTGGAACCCTTAAAAGGCCCGTAGGATCAGATATTACATGGCCCATAGGCTTAGGAGATTACATGACCCGAAGGTCTTAGGAAATTCAACCAGACTATCTACAAGGAACTGCCCCTCCCCAGCATCTGCATCATGGTAGTAGCTCTCCACCTTCGCATGGATGTCTGGATAGGCTTATCGTGCAAGCACAGGCTGGTCCCGATGGTATATCCATACCCTCTCATTCTGACAAATCCATTTTTCTCTGCTCTGGTGAGTGCACCTACTCTGAATCCTCTTCTGGGGATTCTCCTTTTTTCTAGTGTGTCTAGGGAAACTGCATGTGGCCCGAAGGCCTTAAGGTGGCCTGAAATCCCTACTGACCCGATGGAATGGGTGGACCGAAAGCCATAAGGACTCCAAGCCCAAACCGGTGGCCCAAAGTGAATAGTTCCAGCTACTACAGTACCAAACAGTACCTGCTACAGTACTGCTACAATGCCTGCTATAGTGCCCACACAATGTGCAGTTCTGCACAGTACCTGTACAGTGTATAGTTGTGCTATAGTACCGCACAGTGTACAGTTCTGCTACAGTTAGTTACTACAGTACCTACTACAGTACTGATACAGTACCCTAAAATATGCCTCTACCTAGTTTTGAACCTTGGTCTTATGGATGCACTTAAGGATACCTCACCAACTGGGCGGAGGCTCATGTGCCTAATCCGTCTTTTGAGATTTAATCTTTTGTGATCATGCCAGTGATATGTAATAATGCACCGACTCTGGGCTTCTGAGGTCTGGGCGTTATAGTTGGTATTAGAGGAATTTTAGTACAAACCTTGGAAGCTAGATTTAGAGAAAACTATGATTAGAGCACATTATCATAAGATAGACTTTGAGGTTTAGTATAGAAGAACTTCTTAGAATTTTGGCACTGTAGAGATTTTGTGAGTTTTCCAAGAAATACATCCATCTTTGGATACGAGAAGGTAGAGGCGGCTCTAGAATAGATGTACCTTGGGGTAAAACCCAAAAACATCGCTTTGAGCTAGACTCAAATAGGAACTGATGCATGACAATGGGCCTTGCTGCACTCTTGGTTATTACACTTCTAGGGCATATGCTTAGGATAATCCACATTTTCTTTACAAACCATTATGAAGTATTTATGATTATATACCTCCTCAAAGAAAACATTTTTTTATGATTATGGATTATATCCATAAAATTTTCAATTTATGTTAAGTATGTTATAAGTTTGGAATTATGTATTGAGAATCATAAACTAATCTAGTGTATGAGATTGTTTATAAATGGATCCTAGTGGAAGGAATGGAAACCGTATCAATGCACGCAATCCATGTAGGGATTTCCCTCCTGCTCAAAATAATTATAGTGGAGCTGGTGATACAACTGGTGATGATCAGCTTATTACTATACTGGGATAACTCACTCAGGTTATGAATAATAACCTTACCCGTATGGAGAACCCTGATCCACAAAGTGGAGAATCAATGTTAGATCGATTTATGAGGAAAAAACCATCAATATTCAATGGGGGTAAAAATACATTAGTAGCTGAGTAATGGATAAATTCCTTAGAGAAATTTTTTCATGCCTTGTGGAGTAGCAAAAGGGACAAAGTTGTCATGGAAGTTTACCACCTCACTGGAGATGCTAATCAATGGTGGTCATTAATTCAAAACACAAAGGAAGATGATGAAGTATCAAATATGGAATGGAGGGAGTTTAAAGAAATTTTCTTAGAAAAATACTTTCCTCATGACCATCGAGCAGATATGGAAAGACAATTTCTGACTCTGAGGAAAAAGGAGGATGAGAATGTCACAAAGTATGAAGCTAAATTTACAAGTTTAGCGAGGAATGATGCAGATTATATATGTAAACCAAGAAGTAAGATTGATCATTTATTTGATGGGTTAAAACCATTTCTCCGTCGAGCATTAGTCTCAAAATCCTTCTCGTTGTATGAAGATATTGTCTCATGTGCTATCAAGATAGAAAAAGAATTCTCTAAGTCTTACGACTTTAAAGAAAAGAAAGAGAAGAAGAGATCTGCTGAACAATCTATAAAAGGAAATAAGGGGAAGAAGGGAAAAGTTGAATATGCATCCTGTAGAAAATGTGGGAAGAAACACCCTGGTACTTTTCTGAAGGGAATGGGATTCTGTTACAAGTGTGGTGAAATAGGCCACCAAGCTTATGATTACAAGGGGAAGAAAGAGGCTATTAATGTTGAATGATACAAATTAAGAGAAAGGGGACATTATGAAAATGAATGTCCTAAGCGTTAGGGGAACTTACCTCAGAAAAGACCAAGGGATCAAGGCCAAGATTATGCTATCACTACTGCTGAGGTTGAAGCTCTAAAAGACGTAGTGGAAGGTAATTTAATGGTTTCTTCAAGTTTAGCCAATGCTTTATTTGATTCTGGATCATCGCATTGTTCCATATCTTCCCAATTTTCCAAGAATATTAGATATTTCTAATTTGATTTAACAAGGGAGTTGTCAGTAAAAAATACTAAGGGAAGTATCATTGCAACAATGTTTTGTGAATCAGTCCCCATTAGGGCATATAAATGTTCTTTATCTACTGATCTCATCGCCATTCCCATGATTGAATTTGATATAATCCTTGGTATGGATTGACTTTCAGACCATGATGCAAAAAGTTATTGTAAGAAGAAGGAGGTTACAATTCTCAATGATGATAAGGAGTACCTTATCTTTAGAACAGAAACGTCACCAACTAATTCTTATCTAGATCCACCCCCAGTAGCTCAACTAAATTCAATTATTAGGGAGTAAGAGAATAAAAAAATTGTGGGTGAGGAAAAGAATTTTCAAATAGAGGATGTACCTATTGTGAAAGAATATGTTGATGTGTTTCCAGAAGATTTACCTGGACATCATCCAGAATGAGAAATTGAGTTTTCTATTGACTTAATTCCTGGTTCAAGTCCCATATCAAGGACCCCTTATAGAATGACCACTGTGGAATTAGTGGAACTAAAGAAACAACTAGAGGAATTGATTAATAAAGGATTTATTTTCCCTAGTGTTTCTCCATGGGGAGCCCCTATTCTTTTTGTTAAGAATAAAGATGGATCTATGAGGTTGTGCATTGAATATAGGGAGATCAATGCGATAAAAATAAAGAACAAGTATCCCCTACCTCGCATTGATGATTTATTCGACCAACTTCACGTAGCTCAATACTTTTCAAAGATTGACCTTTGATTTGGATATCATCAGTTGGGTGTGAAGAAGGAAGACATTCCGAAAACAACATTTTGAACCAGGTATGGGCATTATGAGTTTATAGTAATGCCTTTTGAATTGACCAATGCACCCTCTGTATTCATGGATCTAATAAATAGAGTTTTCAAGGAATATCTTGATGACTTTGTAGTGGTATTTATTGATGATATTTTGTTTTACTCCAAAAGCTATGAAGATCATGAAAATCACTTGCGCATTATTCTAAAGACTCTTAGAGGACATGAATTATATGGTAAGTTTAGCACGTGTGAATTCTGGCTTCAGAAGATTTCTTTTCTTGGCCATATTGTTTCTAAGGATGGAATTTCTATTGATCCTTCTAAGACCAAGGCAATCCAAGAATGTCCTGCACCAACGAGTATGACCGAGGTATGCAGTTTTATTGGTTTAGCATATAAAAACCCAAAATTTCCATGTAAATTATTATTTTTTAATTAAATGGAAATTTTACGGGTCCACAAAATCTGACGGTGCGCGATTCCAAGGCCCGGAGTGCCCGTAAAGATCCGTCGAAGTTTTTGTTAAGCTTAAGTTAATGCGCATAAGCAATTTTCTTGAAAAAGTGGAATAAATCTTAAATGATAACTCAGATCTAGAATCTGAGGGCACCGTTGCGCTCAGGATGATGGGTTTACCCTTGGCATGACTTAAGATTAGTCGGCGCGAGCCTCTTGTGAGAAAAACCCAAAAATGGCATAATCGTAAATAAAATAATTAAAATAATTATTTTATTTTTCAAATGCTTATAACTCACAAACGGTAACTAGGATTAAAAATCCGATACCACCGATGAACTCGTGAGTGTATGATTTCTTTAAGTAGATACTAACTTTGGCTGGCATGGGCCACCAGAGAATGTTAGTTTTTGGCCGTAAATAAAATAATTAAGTGACAATTATTTTATTGTAAAATTCATAACTTCTAAACGGTAAATCAGATTGAAAATCTAAGTGTACTATTGGGTTCTTTGGGGAATGTTTCACCTTGGCAGAGCCTAACCTCGACGACAGTTGGTTGAGGGTGACTGCTATTAATTTTACAAACGTTTTTTTCAAGTACGTTTAGTAAACGTGCAAGCATCATTTTGTAACTTTTGAACCAGTGCTCGGAATTAAAATCCGAGGACACTGTTGAACTCGCAGTGCCGATTTTCACTTAAAGAGTCCTTCACCTCGACCATAGTAGGTTGAGGGTGTTTTCTTAGTTTTTGGACTTTTCGTGAGAGAGTTAAAGAAATAAAAATAAAATAAAATAAGACAACAATTCTTATTTTATTTTATTTGAAACCTACTCTTTGAATTTTGGGGGTGAGGAACACCTGACCCTTAAACCCCCTCTTGAATGTGAGATGACTCTTGATTTCTCTCCTCCCAAATTAATTGTTCCAACTCCAACTTAATTAATGTGCCAACTATATTTGTTAAGTTAATAAAATCAATATTATTAATTTGGCACCGAAACCCTCACGGGAAAAGAATTGGTAGAGGAGAGGAGGCTTGGGAGAACCCTTGGAGAAATATACTCCAAAGAAGAATGACTTCCGAACGAAGAATGAGGATGACGCTCGATCCCAGATAGGGAGCATCTTGTAGGGGTGATGAACGCCAATGACACCACCTTCATCGACTTCGTCTTCTTCCTTACGCCACCTCCATCGATGATCGAGGTAGGGGATTTATTTTGAAGTATGATAGATCTCTAATTGTTGTTTTCTCATATTCTCAATTTTCAACAGTGATGGACAAAAAAACACGGCCATCGATCCACACATATACCATGATATTTTCTATTCATTTTTCATGCCTTCTTCATCGCCAAATATTTAAGCATTCTAGAAACACAACGTTTCATTGAGAATGACCTACGGACGCGAAGATCTCGACCTGAGGATCGCAAATCTGTGGTCGTCACATTTTTCGGGCTTTGAATGAATTTGCGGTGGCCGGTAGATGGGGTGACGTGGCGGTGTGATTCCGGCCAGAGCACAATGGCCGTCCAGTGCGGTTGCGGTAGGCGTCCTGCGGGATGGTTCGGACAGGCATCAACTTGAGGTGGATCACAACGGAAGGGCGAGGTTGACCAGTTAGCAGGACAATGCGGTGGAGCAGGGGCTGCCTTGCACGGCTAGTGCAGGGGGTACGACAACACGAGAAGGAGGCCAGGATGGTGATATCCCATAGGTAGCAGATCCAACGGATGAGGCTGTTGCGTGAAGGGCTGACCGTTTGGGTTTCAAGAGTAGGAAATGTGAAATTGGGGAAGGTGATTAGAGATTGGAGAGAGAAAGAGAATTGGGAAATAAATTAAAAGTTAAAGAAACAAAATAGGAATCTAATGAAAGGGATGATGCAATCCAAATTGGAGAGATGGGTTGTGTGTGACATGGGATATTTGAGAGAAATAAATTAAAAATAATAATATAATAATTATATTATTATTTTTGTTGATAAAACACCTGTAACTTATCCGTGAGACCTCGGTTTCACAAACCGTCAGCGATAGTGTGAACCTGACTTTGAGACAGAAATTATGAGTCCAATATTGGATTTCGTTTTTGTGTTTTTGGACCAGGTACCCGAAATACTCAAATAATAATAATATATTATTATTATTAAATCTTCAATCCTCCATAACTCCTACGTGCGACGTCCAATTGACTTACTGTCAGCGGTGATGTGATCCTATCATTAAGAATGATGATTTTAAGTCTAATGTTGAATATTAAATTCTAGTTTGTGGCTTGGGTCCACAAAACACCCAATAATATTATTAATATTATTATTGTGGGATCTTGTATTTGACATATCTCCCTCATATGGTGTCAAAATGATGAACCGTCTACGTCGCTAAAATCCTTGAGATGAGGAAATACCTTTGACTTTACCCCACTTGAGTTCAGGGTAATTTTGAAATATGGTCAAGTTGAATCATACACAAATCCAACTGGGCTCCTGGGACTAAAAAGCTAATAACTTACAGACCAAGTGTCCGATTGACACGTCGTCTGTTGCGTTGAGACCCCTATGACGAGACAGACCTTTGAGATACTTCTTTGTGGGAATTGGTGTAAGTTGACATGTCAACAATTGGATTGAGGTGTGGACCCTCTTGAAATTGAGCGTACTTTGTGAAAACCCTACAGCTGGATGTGCCCTGAAGATTGTTCCTGGATCTTGTGTGGGTCCCAAAGTTCTGACTTCTGCTCCTAGATCCTGTGTGGGTCTGACAGAATAGTTGGTCTTGGATCCTGTGTGGGTCTGACAACTTAGCTGGTCTTGGATCCGGTGTGGGTCCAACAGCTTCGACTACTGTTTGTGGATCCTGTGTGGGTTCGACAGTTCCAACTGCTGGTCCTGGATCCTGTGTGGGTCTGATAGCTTAGATGAATCAGTGACTACATATGATCATATCTATCACTCTACAAAAGTTGTTTACCTGTGTGAGCTGAGTCAATGACTTCTGTGTTTTCCTCATTATTGAGATGAGTTACTTGATAACTTAGGTATATGTATGGGCATATACCTAAGTAATGGATATCCATTGATTTCAAACTCGGTGGTTAAACTTGGTGGATTTTGAGAGACCTTGGTGGTATTGGGGTCCTTACTATGTATCGTTATAATCACCCCTGCACCGGCTATGCTCGCACCTCATTGTGTTGGATGCAGACGACGGACACCGCTGATCGAGGTTGAGAGCACCAGGACTGGACAGTTCCTGGAGGTGGACCTCATGACGAGACGGTACTCGGTGGAGACTGACAGATGTGGAGTACTGAGAAGGATATCTATAACTACCCTTCAGGTAGGATCCGTGGTGGACGTTCTAGGAGATGCTTTTCACCTTTTAGCTGTTTTTACTTTTCAGTTGTACTTTTACTTTTCAGTTGGGCTTATATTCTGACCCCTTTTACTCTTCAGTACTCCTTGTTATACAGTTTTACTTAGTGTTTTGCTTCCAGCGTGTACTCTGTTGTGTGTGATTACTCTTTATAAAGGAAACGCCTACCCAGTATTAGAGATTTATGCCTTTGATGCTAGTCACCAGCCCCTGGCCTATGGAAGGTCGGCTTGGGGTAGTCACGGTACGGGCCCTGAGGGATGGGTCATGACAAATTGGTATAAAAGGAGTCGGTTCTACCATATAACTTAGGACTTTGATATTTCAATTCTATGAAGAAATAGTGTTAAGAGTACTGAGTGTGGTTTTTAGTCCAGAGAGTCCAGTGTTGTTTCAGTGGCTGACGTATCCATACACCAGGACCCTGGCTTTTGATTTCCGACTTAGTGCATAAAAACACTGATTGCGAGTGTGTTTTCAAGAGTCTTCTTCGTGAACTCTTTGATTCCGCTCACTAGGTATAACTTATTGAACGTGGAGCACCTGTTATTTATCAGGATACCGCTGCGTAGACAGCCAAATAGGGTTCCTGAGAGAGTACACGATGATTGACCATCGAGCGATGAGGCTCCGGTGCTGGGCCCTCTTACTATGTTGGCACCATCGGGTGGTGTACCAGCAGCACCACCACCTATAGGGAAGCAGATACCACCAGCTGTACTAGCATACAATTCACACCAATAGAGCGTGATCGTATGAGTTTCAGTAGCAGAGGACTCTAAGGTTTCGAGGCGAGACATATTCCCACACAACTGAGGGCTGGCTAGAGGCGATTGCTAGAGTTTTATGCCTATTTGAGAGACCAGTAGAGCAGATAGTGATATTAGCTACTTTACTTTTTCAGTGAGTGACCATGAGGATGGCCCGCATAGTTATGAGGCCTTTGTAGGAGGACCATTACCTGAGATAGTACCTCCGGGTATTTTGTCAGCTATATCACTGCTTGTTGGTCAGTATTTATGACCAACAGTACAGGTAGAGGACACTTGTAGGCTTAGAGCCTTACATGTGTTTCAGCATCAGATACCCCTTAGGTTTTGAGGTGATCCCGACCCTTAGGTGGCTGAGGACTGGCTTGAGGAGGTGGTTGAGAGTTCACTAGAGCTTATACAGCTTCAATAGGAAGACATGTCGGTAGCTGAGTATTCATCGAGGCGTACCGATCGTTTTCGGTACTCGATTAATATGATATGATCAGTGCTTATGGGCTCGAACTTCTGAGCAAGGTGTGTTTAAAGGACATCTGAGCCAGCACAATTCCTCTACGCATTCCTACTTATGTTAGGATTCTAGAGAGAACCTCTGTGGTTGAATGTTCTTTGGCTGAGCGAATACATCCAGTGAATGTTAGTAGTGGGAAAGAAGAAAATTGGCCCCAGTCTCAGAGACTTGAGTGTGTTAAAATGTTTCAGGAAGAGGAAGTGTTAAGGACAGATGAATCTTCAGGGCAACAGACATGGAAGGAGAATTAGGAGAGCAGTATGAAGTGGTGTACATTTCGACATGTTACAACCACCCCCTTATGTGGAACCCTCCAGGCTCAAGGAGCTAGAGGATAGGGGAAGAGAGTAGTTGTATGTGGTTAAGGAGTGATACCCAAAGGATCTAGGAATGATTATAGGTACGGTCTGTGTCTACTAATAGCTGCCGTAACAATATACATAGGTACCAATCATTCCTTCCTTCCACAAATCTTGTCCAAGACCTAGAGTTTTCAGTTAAGCTGTTGACTTGACCCTCACGTCTGGAGATAACTTTGGGTGGATACTCAATAATCACACTTTCACCGATGGTGTGATCTGAACCTTGAGGTGAGATTTTCGATTGGAACCTCTTGGTGGCAGCATCGAGGCCTTTTGACGTTAGTTTGGGTTTGGACTTGACATCCATAGTTCACACTCAAATTGATTGTATTAGGCAAAAAGGTTTTGGTTTATTTACAACGTTGGGATGAAGTTTTCGTTGGTCAGCGAAAAGGAAAACCCAGGCAGCATAGGATGGACTCATGCATAAGAGGGTGCATCCGATCACTCATGAGTCGGATAGACTTACCTTTTTTCTAGAATTATCCAAAGTTGTGACACTACTATCAGCCTTGGCGAAGAAGAGGCAACCATTCGTGTGGTCGGAGAGATGCCAGCAGATCTTTCAGGAGCTGAGGCAGAGGCTGATTAGTGCCCCAATCTTGAGGCTTACAAAGGAAGGCATATGGTACGTATTTTATTGCGACACATCAGGGATCAGACTCAGATGTGTTATGATACAGGAGCGAGCAGTGATCACATATAGTTCTCGGTAGCTAATACAATATGATCAGAACTACGCTACCCATGACTTGGAGTTAGCAGTATTTGTCTTCGCCTTGAAGATGTGGTGGCACTATCTTATGGGTGAACTTTTACCGTATACTCTGATATCAAGAGTCTCAGGTATATCTTCTCTCAGAAGGACCTAAACCTGAGACAATGACGTTGGCTTGAGTACCTACAGGACTATTACTTCGAGATAGTCTATACTTCTGGGAAGGGGAACATTGTAGCCAATGCACTCAGTTGGAGATTTGGTATACAGCTACTAGGAGAGGCGACAGAGCAGCTGACTTCTTTACTAATATCCTTTGTGGATAGAGATGGAGCAGCATTCCTTTAGTCTCTTACAGTCACTCCCCCACTTCTTCAGCGATTCAGGGAGGTATAGTTTGGGGAATCTGAATGCGAGACACAACATGCTCAGATATCCACAGGATATACACCTGATGATTTTTCTAAAGGTGGGGAGCACTTCATCCTCTTCAGAGGATGTACTATGTTGCTAGTGTCACTTCAGTAGGAAGTGTTGAGGGAGTTTCACACATCCTCTCTAGCAGTACATCCAGGATTGACGAAGATGTACCAGGACCTTCGACAACAGCACTGAATTCCAGGGATGAAGAAGGCAGTAGCAGAGTTTGTCTCTCGATGCCTCACTTGTCAGCAATTGAAGTTGGAACACCAGGTACCACCAGGCTTGGTTCGGTATTTAGAGGTCCCAAAGTGGAAGAGGGGTGAGATATCCATGGACTTCGTGACGTGTCTTCCACGTACGTCCAGGAGACATGACTCTATTTGGGTGATTGTCGACCGACTCACCAAGTCTGCCCACTTCCTACTGACCAGAGATGGTACGAGCTACCATAGAGAAGGTGCATATCATCTAGGAGTGGATGAAGACTGCACAGAGTAGACAAAAGTCATATGCTAAGAGGAGACGAATACCTCTGGAGTTTGAGGATGGCGTCCACCTCTTTCTACGGGTCTCACCTCGACGAGGTCTACAAAGATTTGGCTAAGGAGGAAAGTTATCTCTGAGATTAATCAGACCTTTTCAGGTCCTCAATAGAGTTGGAGAGGTGGCATACCGCTTAACTCTTCCACCTCAGTTTCACCGGGTGCACGATGTCTTCCATGCATCCCAGCTGAGGAGATACATGCATGACCCTTCCCACATCATCGACCATGGAAAGTTGGACATTGACGATGGGGAAAATTTTATAGAGGTTCCAATAGAGATTGAGGATCAACATGAGAGGGTCCTTCTTGTACAATTGATACCTCTGGTTTGTGTTCTCTGGCAGCACGAGAACCTCCAGAAGAGCATATGGGAGAGGGAGGCTTAGATGCATGCTCAGTACCCCCGCTTGTTCCCTTAGTTGTGAGTTGTGGCTTACAGGGACATAGAGCTCTGAGGTGGGGAGAATGTAAAGACCCAGAATTTACATGTAAATTATAATTATTTTAATTAAATGGGAATTTTATGGGTCTGTGAAATCTGACGACATGTGATTCTGAGGCCCGGAGTGCCCGGAATGATCCGTTGAAGTTTTTGTTGAGCTTAAGTTAACGCGCGTAAGTAGTTTTCCTGAAAAAGTGGAATAAATCTAAAATGGTAACTTGAATAAAAAATATGAGGGCACTATTGTGCTCAGGATAGAAGGTTTACCCTTGGCACAACTTAAGATTAGTCGGCGCAGGCCTCCTGTGAGAAAACCCAAAAATGGCATAATCGTAAATAAAATAATTAAATAAATTATTTTATTTTTCAAATGCTTATAACTCACAAACAGTAACTTGGATTAAAAATCCGAGACCACCAAAGAACTCATGAGTGTATTCTTTATTTAAGAAGATACTAACTTTGGCCGGTGCGAGACACCAGAGAAAGTTAGTTTTTGGCCGTAAATAAAATAATTAAGTGACAATTATTTTATTGTAAAATTCATAACTACTAAATGGTAACTCAGATTGAAAATCCAAGAGTACCATTGAATTTTTTGAGGCGTGTTTCACCTAGGCAACACCTAACCTCGATGATAGTTGGTCGAGGGTGACAACTATTAATTTTCTGAACTTTTTTTCGAGTACGTTCAGTAAACGTGCAAGCGACATTTTGTAACATTTGAACCGGTGCTCAGAATTGAAATTTGAGGACACCGTTTAACTCGCAGCGCCGATTTTAACTTAAAGAGACCATCACCACAACCATAGTAGGTTGAGGGTGTTTTTTTAGTTTTTGGACATTTCATGAGAGATTTAAAGAAATAAAAATAAAATAAAATAAGACAACAATTATTATTTTATTTTATTTGAAACCTACTCTTTGAATTTTGGTGGTGGGGACCACCCGACCCTTGAACTCCCTCTTGAATGTGATATGACTCTTGGTTTCTCTCCTACCAAATTAATTGTGTCAAATCCAACATAATTAATGTTCCAACTCTGTGTGTTATGTTAATAAACTCAATATTATTAATTTGGCACCGCAACCCTCATGGGAAAAGAATTGGCAGAGGAGAGGAGGCTTGGGAGAACCCTTGGAGAAATATCCTCCAACAAAGAACGACTTCCGAATGAAGAAAGAGGATGACACTCGAGCCCGGATCGGGAGCGTCAAGCGGGGGTGAAGAATGCTGACGACACAACCTTCATTGACTTCGTCTTCTTCCTCACTCCACCTCCATCGACGATCGAGGTAGGGGGTTTATTTTGAAGTATGATAAATATCTATTTTTTGTTTTCTCATATTCTCGATTCTCAATGATGATGAAAAAAAACATGGCCATCGATCTGCACATATACCGTGATCTTTTCTATTCATTCTTCATGCCTTCTTCATCACCAAATATGTAAGCGTGCTAGAAACAAAATTTTTTGTTGAGCGCGACCTACAGACACGAAGATCTCAACCCGAGGATCGTGAATCTGCGGTCATCACATTTTTCGGGCTTTGAATGAAGTTGGGTGGCCCGTGGAAGGGGTGACGTGGTGGTGCGATTCTGTCCAGAGCACAACGATGGTCCGGTGTGGTTGTAGGTGTCTAGCGGGATGGTTCAGACAGGCATCAGCCTGAGGTGGCTCACGGCGGAAGGGCGAGGCTGACCGGTCAACAAGACAACGTGGAGGAGTAGGGGTTATATTTCACGACTAGTGCAGGTGGTATGATAACATGAGCAGGAGGCCCGGACGGTGGTAGCCCATAGGTAGTAGATCCGGCGGATGAGGATGCTGCGTGAAGGGTTGGCCGTTTGGGTTGCTGGAGAAGGAAACGTGAAATTGGGGAAGAAGATTGGAGATTGGAGAAAGAGAATTGGGAAATAAATTAAAAGTTAAAGCAACAAAATAGGAATCCGATGAAAGGTATGATGCACGTAAAATTGGAGTGATGGGTTGTTCGTGACATGGGATATTTGAGAGAAATCAATTAAAAATAATAATATAATAATGATATTATTATTTTTGTTGATAAAACCCTTTTTCGTACGTAACTTATCCGTGAGACCTCAGTTTCACAAACCGTCAGCGGCAGTGTGACCCTGACATCGAGATGGAAATTATGAGTCCAATACTGTATGCCTTTTTTGGGTTTTTAGATCAGGTACCTGAAACACTCAAATAATAATAATATATTATTATTATTATTAAATCTTCGATCCCCTATAACTCCTGCGTGCGACGTCTGATTGACTTACCGTCAGCGGCGATGTGATCCTGTCCTTAAGACTGACGATTTTAAGTCTAATGTTAAATATTAAATTCTGGTTCATGGCTCGGATCCACAAAACACCCAATAATATTATTAATATTATTATTGTGGGATCTTGTATTCGACATATCTTCCTCGTATAGTGTCGAAATGACGAACTGACTGCGTCGTTGAAATCATTGAGATGAGGAAGTCCCTTTGAGTTTACCCAACTGGTGTTCAGGGTAATTTTGAGATACGGTCAGGTTGGATCGTACACGAATCCAACCGAACCCTCGGGACTAAAAAGTTAATAACTCATAGACCGGTCGTCCGATTGACGTGCTGTCTGTTGCGTTGAGAACCCTATGATGAGACATACCTTTGAGATACTTCTTCGTGGGACTTGGTGGAAGTTGATGTGTCAACACTTGGCTTGAGGAGCGAACCCTCCCAGAATCGAGCGTACTTTGTGAAAACCCTGAGGCTGGCTGTGCCCTGATGACTGTTCCTGGATCCTGGGTGGGTCCGATAGTTCTGAATTCTGTTCCTGGATCCTGTGTGGGTCCGACAGAATAGCTGGTCCTAGATCCTGTGTGGGTCTTACAGCTTATCCGGTCCTGGATCCTTCGTGGGTCCGACAGCTCCAACTACTATTCCTGGATCCTGTGTGGGTCCAACAGTTCCAACTACTGATCCTGGATCCTGTGTGGGTCTGACAGCTTAGATGAATCAGTGACTACATCTGATCATCTCTATCACTCTACAAAAGTTGTTTACTGTGTGAGCAGAGTCAATGACTTCTTTGTTTTTCTCATGATTGATATGGGTTACTTGATAAATTAGGTATATGTATGGGTATATACCTAAGTAATGGCTGTTAGTTGATTTCATACTCTGTGGTTAACCTTGGTGGATTTTGAGAGACCTTGGTGGTCTCGGGGTCCCTACTAAGTATCGTTATACTCACCCATGCACGGGCTATGCCTGCACCTCGTTGTGTTGGATGTAGATGACGAACAACGCTGACCGAGGCTGAGAGCACCAGGACTGGACGATACCTGGAGGTGGACCTCATGATGAGATTGTACCCGATGGAGACTGACGGACATGGAGTGCTGAGGAGGCTATCTATACCTACCCTTTAGGTAGGATCAGTGGTGGATGTTCCAGGAGCTTATTTTCACCTTTCAGATATTTTTCCTTTTTAGTTTTACTTTTACTTTTCAGTTGGGCTTGTATTCCAGCCCCTTTTACTGTTCAGTACTCCTTGTTATACAGTTTTACTTAGTGTTTTGCTTCCAGCTGGTACTCTGTTGTGTGTGATTACTCTTTATAAAGGAAATTACTTCATAATATTAGGGATTTATGCCTTTGGTGCTATTATCTAGCCCCTAGACTATGGAAGGCGGGCTTGGGGTAGTCATGACATGGGCCCCGAAAGACGGGTCGTGACATAGCAGGTTATTATTGGCGTTTCGTACAAAATTTTGCCTGATTGTCTAACCCATTAATGAAGCTCACATGTAAAGGGGTTAAATTTGTTTGGACAAAATAATGTAAATAATGTTTTGAAGAATTGAATAGAAGATTAGTCAATGATCCTATCTTGACTCTACCATTGGGGAATGATGAGTTTGTTATTTATAGTGATTCATCAAAGAAAGGACTTGGTTGGGTCCTTATGCAGAATTATAGGGTTATTTCCTATGCATCACGACAAAAAAAAATTCATGAGAAAAACTATCCTACTCATGATCTTGAGTTAGAAGCTATAATATTTTCTTTGAAAATATGGAGACATTATCTCTATGGTGAAAAATGTTAGATATATACCGATCACAAGAGTTTGAAGTATATTTTCTCACAGAAAGAACTCAACATGAGGAAAAGGAGATGGATTGAACTAGTCAAGAGTTCTCAAACTGATGATGAAGAGTTTAAAAAAGAAGATTAAAGCTATGAATGATGAGAGATTGAGTGACTTTGTGTATGAAGATGGAAATTTGAAATTTGGGAAGAGACTTTGTGTTCCCGATATACCTGATCTAAAAAGGGAATTGCTGGATGATTCTCATAGTTACAATTTCTCTATACACCTTGGTATCTCTAAGATGTATAGAGATTTGAAGGAACATTTTTGGTGGGACAACATGAAGAGAGATATTGTTGATTTTGTGTCAAGATGTATGGTTTATCAACAAGTGAAAGTTGGAGGGAAACAGCCTGGAGGAGTCATGAAACCTCTTCCCATACCTGAGTGGAAATGGGATAATATTACGATGGACTTTGTCATGGGACTACCAAAGACTCCTAGAAGGAATGATGCAATATGGGTCATTGTTGATCATCTTACCAAGTCAGCACATTTTCTTGTTATAAGAGAAGATTTACCACTTGAACATCTAGCAAGACTATATATTAATGAAGTTGTGAGACTTAATGGAGTACCCCTATCGATTGTTTCTGATCATGATCCACATTTTACATCAAGATTCTGGAAAAGTCTTCAGAAATCCCAAGATACTGAACATCGTTTGAGCGCTGCCTACCACCCCCAAACTGATGGACAATTAGAATGGACTATTCAAACCTTAGAAGACATGTTGAGATCATTCTCACTTGACTTTCAAGGTACATGGGATCAATATTTACCTCTGGTAGAATTTTCCTATAACAATAGCTTCCATTCAAGTATTCAGATAGAACCATATGAAGTGTTATACAGAAAGAGATGTCGCACACCAACCTGTTAGGATGATGTTGGTAAAATAAAACTCATAGGCCCAGAACTTGTGGAGGAAACGATGGAAAATGTAAAGGTAATCCAAACCCACATCAAAGCAGCTCAAAGTAGGCAGAAGAGCTATGCCGATAACTAAAAGAAAGATCTGGATTTTTAGGTAGGAGATCATGTTTTATTGATGGTATATCCATGGAAGGGTGTTATAAGTTTCGGTAAGAAGGGAAAATTAATTCCCATGTACATCAAACCTTTCAAAATTCTAGAATGAATTAGGGTTGTAGCTTACCTTTTGGCAATGCCGCTAAGTCTCTTCAAAGTTCATGATGTGTTCCACGTATCACTATTGAGAAAATACATGCCTGACCCAACGCATGTACTCACCTATGAGGAATTAGAACTGGAACCCGATCTATCTTATTGAAAAGAGCCTGTCAAGGTTCTTGATACAAGAGAACAAGTGCTGAGAAACCAGACGACTCGTCTGGTAAAAGTTATATGGAGAAACCATAAGATGGAAGAGGAAATGTGGGAACCCAGGGAACTTATGACGAAGAACCACCCGAGTCTTTTTACGCAGTAATATTCTAGAAATTTTGAGGAAAAAATTATTTGGAGGGGAGAATGTAACATGCCAATCTTCCACAGTACGCTTCTCTTTGAATAATACAGTCGCGTGTGTTGTACGCAACTTCGAGTTCTAACACACCACAACTAATCAAACTAGCTGTTATGAATAGTAATACCCACTTTTTAAAATTTTTAAATTTTATCTTTCGAAATGGACTTCATTTTTAGATTCGGAATATCGAAATTATCTTAGGGTGAATTTTTGGTGTTTTTCTGAAAACTTTCAATTTTTGATGAATAGTGAAAAACACTGAGTTATAGTTTAAAACCGAATTTTTATTTAAATAATTATTTATTTTATTTAAATTTATTTTAGGTCAAAATAGATAAATAATACCTATATAAGTTCAATTTAATTCATTGGAGTCAGTTTATAATAATTTTAGATATATAAAAATTTTATCGAACTTTTTACCGTATTTTAACCACCTCCTTGGAGCATTTGCAAATTTACATAAAACTTAATTTTACGGCTTTTGTGAGTTGAATTTAAAAAATAATAGAGACACGGTTGATATCATTAAGTAAAATGTGATTCAATGAGATGAAAATAATTTTTGGCGAATCTTAAATTTTGACTTTTATTTATCGCGGTTAAAAGTAAATAGGGTAATCAAGGGTAAAATGATATTATAATTAACCTAACACATGTATTAATTCTATTGGATAAGTGTTATTTGACAAAAAAAACCTTAGGAATAAAATATGATTCTTTAGGTCCACTTGGATTAGATTAGGACATTTATTATTATTTAATTCATAGAAGAGTTAAAAGTGTTAAAATCAAATTTTAATAACTAAACCATTTTTAATATAGGGTTATACATAAGATAAATTCGATTATAAATGTTCATTAGAAATATAAAAATATTTAGTACATAATATTATTTTATTTATAATTTTTAGACATTAAATAATTTAATTTATTTATGACACAATGATGATGCGATAATTACCTTATCAATGAAATATTAAAATAATTGATATTATAAATACCCAAATAAATGTAACTTGATACTTTTTATGAATTAAACTAATTTTATAGGTTAATATGATCTATTAGGGTATATTAAATGAATTTTTTGAAGTAATAATGATGTTATGAATTTATAAAAAACAAAATACCAAATAGTATCAAAATTGACATAAAAGAGTTTTTAAAACAAATATTATATTATTAATTGGTATTTTATTCCTAAAAATCCAATGTTCGGCCAAATGGATTAAATAATATTATATATGTCATTAATTAACCACTTGGGGTTCGCTTGGATGTTTATAGTCAGTTTATTAACCATATAATATAAAAATACAAAGAGACATGGTAAATGTCAAACTATTTAACTAAGAGTTAAATCTAAAAGATAAGGTTAATATAGTGACCCAAACCTCTCTAAAACCTATTGGTTGAGTGGTTTTAGACCCATACCCACCTTATCCTTTAAATAATTCATTTTGGATCCATTATAAACCGAACATGATTTTATTATAAAATAATATTTCAATCTTTTCCCAAGGTGCCCCTCACCCCTCTTATAAAAGGGCACTTACCCTTCTCTCAAATTCACACCTTCAAATCCATTTGGATCAGCCAAATACTACCCTGATATACTCCCAACTATCCTCCCTTCATCCTAGAGTCCCTATTTTGATCATAAAGCCAACTTAATGAGCCCTTTTGATCAAATCATAAGGAAGAACCCGAAGAAGAGGTAAATATCTCACCACCTCTTCCAAGTTATTTTCTTCTTCCACATCCTATTTCTTTGTTTTTCCATTATAAAATAATAAATCCAGTATCTTCTATATACTATGATGTTATTATAAAAATGGTACAACCATATTCATTATGTTATCCATCCTATGGATAACATGTCACCATACATGCGTACGTATGACTTACTGTCTCTATGTCGTGGTGTAGTTGTTATTCAATACATTATTTTTTGGATAGGTATAATAATGATGTATAATTGATGTATATAATATATTGAAAATGTTAATTATTATGTATATATGATATACCATCCATTTACTTATTATTTTAATTACAAAATAATGATATTGCCGCTCGTGCGTACGTACGGATTACCGTCTCCACGAATGCGATGAGATTCATTCCCCATCGTAATCATTCAAGAATAATTTTCATGTGATGATTAAAAATAATATTTAAAGAACTTAATATCTGTCATGACCCGCCCTCGGGGTCCGTGCCGTGACTACCCCAAGCCCGCCTTCCATAGGCCAGGGGCTGGCGACTAGCACCAAGGCGTAAATCCCGGTAAAAAGGGAAGGTATTGCCTTTGTAAAGTAAACAAACACCATAGAGTAAGCAAGCGGAAAGTAAACACTAAGAAAAAGCAGAGTACAACTGAAAGTGCGGAAAAGTAAATGGGCCAGTATACAAACCCAAACTGAAATTAAAGTACAACTCGAAAAGGGAAAACAACAACTGAAAGTAAAAGCCGCTACACCGAGCTGTCCACTGGAAATCCCACCTGAAGGGTGGGTACAGATAACTCCACTGCTCCACAGGTCCCGCCGTCCGCTCCGAGCTCGTCCCGCCCAGTGTTCCACCTCCAGGTACCGTCCTGCTCTGCAAGCCTCAGCTAAGATCAACACTGTCCGTCGTCTGCAACCAACACAACGTAGTGTGGGCATAGCCCGTGCAGGGGTGAGTATAAGCTACTCAGTAGGGACCCCGAGACCCCCGAAGGTCTCCCAAAATCCACAAAGGATAAACCACAAAAGATAGATACAACACGAAGTAACAGCCGACACTACTTAGGTATATACCCATACATATACCTAAGTCATCAATTCCAATACGCTCCAACCTCCGAGCCCAAGTACAACTCAGTCCACACAAGAAAGTATACGTATTCCACACAGGAAAGAAAAACGAAATCCACACAGGATAGCACAACACAATCCACACAGGAAAGAAACAGGATTCAGCTCACACAGGTATACTTCTTCAAAAGATGAAAAAGATGATCTCTGATCCATCTAAGTCGTCGGACCCACGAAAGATCGATAGGTAACTAACCCCCGCAAAAGACCCACACAGGATCGGGCCCACATAGGACCTGTAGGCGCTGGTTCACACAGGACCACTGAGCGCAAAGACCCACACAGGATCAGACCCACACAGGATCGGGCCCACACAGGACCTGTAGCACTGATCCACGTAGGATCGCTGAGTGCTGTAGTCGTCGTCGTCGAATCCACACAGGATCTCTGTACTGTCGTCGTCGCAGTCACAGTAGCAGTAGTAGCAGTAGTAGTCACAGTAACAGTCGCAGCCAGCACTAGGGTTCCCGCACACAGCAAGCTCGTTCGGAGGGTCCGCTCCACGAGCCGAGAGACTGATACATCAACTTTCACAAAGTCCAGAGTTGATGTATCCAAAAGTTCCGTATCGTCAACAGGAACTCAACGCAACAGACGACGCGTCGATCGGACGCCCGGTCTGAGAGTTATTGGCATTTTCGTCCCCGGGGCCCGGTTGGTTTTTAAGGCAAAACCAACCCGACCGTACTCCACCTGCATCCAAACCTCGGGCGGAGTATGCCAAAAGAACCGTCTCACTAAGAGAAACACAACAAAGCTGACGACACGTCAATCGGACGTCCGTAGCTCAAGATTTGAGCGTTTCCGCTCCGAAGGCCCGGTTGGTTTCGTGAACGAACCAACCCGGCTGAACTCAAAGTGTTCCAAAAGCTTGAGTGAGATATACTGAAACGACCTTCTCGATCCAAGGATCGCGTTTCCGCAGACGGTTCGTCATTCTGAGGTCCGTGGCTCAAGTTATGGCCAAAAGACCGAAACTGTCTCGAAAATGGGGGGTCTGGGTCCGGGCCGACCCGGCCCGACCCCCCTGGTCTGACCCGAACCGGGCCGACCCGACCCGGATCCGAACCGAACCGGGTCGGACCGACCCGGTGCGCTGGACCCGGCCCGGCCGGTGGTGGCGCGGCGGCGCGGCCCGGCCAGCGGCAGCGCGGCCAGGTGCCGCGCATGTGCCGCACGCGGGGGGTAAAACCCCCCCTTTTTTCGGATCTCGGCCGGCCTAAGGCCGGCCGTTTCTCTTCTCACGCGGGACCTGCAGGTCCCGCCTCCTATCCAAACCGGCGGCCGGCGTGGCCAGCCGCCATCTTCTTCTCCGCCGCGGCCATCGCTGCAGCTCTTCCGATCTCCGGCGGCCGGCGAGGCCGGCCGCCCCTGGCTGCTCCGCCGCGGCCGTAGGGCCGCGGCCCTTCTTGATCTCCGGCGCCGGTGGCCCGGCCGGCCGCCGGTGGCCTAGCCGGCCGCCGGTGGCCCGGTCGGCCGCCGGTCGCCTCCTCGTTCCGCCACGGCCCGTCTCCGGCCGCGATTTCTTTCGTAAACAACGACGCGGTGTGTCGGCACCGCATTTCTTTATCGCTGCTCGCTCCGGCCATAAATTCTTTTGTTCCTGCGCGGTGCGACGACACCACGATGTCTCCGCTAAATCAACATGAAAGATTAGAAGGGGGAGGAGAATCGGCCGTGTTCGTGCGGTCTGGTCTCCTCCCGTTATAATGATAATAGTTGGCCAATCGTATAAACACAACAATGAACGTTTCACAAATTTTTAATAAAATTTGGAACTACGCCCAACGGATTATTCTTTCATGTTCGAGGGAATGAAACACGTAATTTGAAAAGGACAAACCCCTACCTTGGTTCTGGAATGATGTTCGATGATCGATAACGATTCGCGGAAGTCGAGCGTCGCGGTGGTCGGCGTCACGGAAGAAGAACGTCGATGTCGCGGTTATGTCGTCACGGAAGACGGTTCCCGAGAACGTGGAGTTCTTCATCGAAGTTCGAAGGTTCTTCATGTTCTTCGTCAGAGTTGAAGAAAAAGAAGGAGAAGCTCCCAAAATTCCTCTAAAGGTGGTAAAAGAAATTCAGCCAGAATAAAATAAGCTTTAAGATTATATTATTAAATAACTTTACCACATGAATTTCAAAGGTTTGAATTGAACAACTCACCTCAATTAATACTTAAAGTTGTCAAACATTAATTAAAAGGAGGGTTAATGGGAGTTTTGAGGGAAGATGGAAGGTTGGGTTTCGTGTGGGCCCCACCACACTTAATCCTCCCAAGGGAGGTTAAGTGGATGTGGGTCCCACTCCCAACTCCCTTTGGAAGGATTTATAAAAAAAAACATCAAGTTAAAATAAAAATTTGTATTTCACAAATTTTATTTAACTTGATCTAAAAACCAAAAAACTAACTTTCAACCCGTAATAAACGCAACTTCCGAAAAGGTCTCCTTAAGCGAAAATCGGCGTTGCGAGTTCATCGGTGCCCTCGGATTTCAATTCCGAGCACCGGATCAAAAGTTAGGAATTCCCGCTCGTTCGTTCACTGAACCTACCCGAGCCAAACTTCAGAAAATGATTCCGGGCACTCCGGGCCTCGGAATCAGGTGCCGTCAGAAACCGCGCTCTTGTAAAATTCCAAAGAAAATTAAGAAAAAATTTCCCTTGAATTTATGGGTCTTTGCATTACTCCCACCTCAGGGATTTACGTCCCCGTAAAGATACATAAAAAACTTGGGAAACAAATGAGGGTACTGAGCACGCATCTGAGCCTCCCGCTCCCATGTGCTCTCCTGGAGGTTCCCGTGCTGCCATCTGATGCGCACAAGAGGAATCGATCGCCCACATAGGACCCACTCCTGTCGATCCTCTATCTCCACCGGGACCTCCGTAAAAGTCGCCCCATCGTCAACATCAAGCTCCCCATGGTCAATGACGTGCGTCGGGTCGTGCACGTATCTCCTCAGCTGAGACACGTGGAAGACGTCGTGCACCCGGTGCAACTGAGGTGGTAGAGCCAGGAGATAAGCCACCTCACCAATCCTGCTGAGGACCTGGAAGGGTCCGATGAAGCGCGGAGATAACTTGCCGCCTCGGCCAAATCTCCGAATACCACGTCGAGGTGAGACCCGCAAGAAGACGTGGTCGCCATCCTCGAACTCTAGTGGCCTCCGCCTCCTGTCAGCGTATGACTTCTGCCGGCTCTGTGCTGTCCTCATCCACTCCTGGATGACATGGACCTTCTCTGTCGTGGCCTGGACCATCTCCGGTCCCACCAGTGCTGACTCTCCAGGGTCTGTCCAGCACAAAGGAGATCTACAAGGTCGGCAGTACAATGCCTCGTACGGTGCCATCCCGATGGTGGAGTGGTAGCTGTTGTTGTACGCGAACTCCACCAAGGGTAGGTGGTCCTCCCAGCTACGACCAAAGTCGAGGACACATGCGCGGAGCATGTCCTCGAGAGTCTGAATGGTCCTCTCCGTCTGACCATCCGTCTGAGGGTGAAAGGCTGTGCTCAGACGTAGCTATGTCCCGAACGCCTCCTGTAACCCCTTCCAAAGCCGGAAAGTAAAGCGAGCATCTCGATCGGAGACGATAGATGATGGCACACCATGGAGCCGCACAATCTCCTGAACGTAGAGACGTCCCAAGCTCTCCACTGAGCCCTGCTCTCTGATGGGTAAGAAGTGTGCCGAATTGGTGAGTCGGTCAACAATCACCCAGATGGAGTCGTGACCTCTGGAAGTGCGTGGAAGTCCAGTCACGAAGTCCATAGATATGCCGTCCCACTTCCACTCCGGAACCTCCAAGGGCTGTACCAAGCCTGCTGGTACCTGATGCTCTGCCTTCACCTGCTGGCAGGTGAGGCATCGAGAAACGAACTCTGCTACTACCTTCTTCATGCCCGGCCACCAGTGCTGTCGTCTGAGGTCCTGGTACATCTTTGCCACTCCAGGATGTACCGCCAAAGGAGAAGTGTGAAACTCTCTCAGCACTTCCTCTCGCAAAGAGACTGGTACCATGGTACGTCCTCTGAAAAGGATGTCGTGCTCTGCTCCAAGGGAGAAACCATCAGGTGCCTGTCCCGAGGATATCTGTGCACACCGTGTCTCACAGTCAGCGTCCCCACGCTGTGCCTCCCTGACTCGCTGCAGTAGTGGAGGAGTGACTGTGAGAGACTGAAGGAAGGCTGCTCCATCTCTATCCATGAAGGATATCTGCAAAGAGGCTAGCTGCTCCGTCGCCTCCTCAAGTAGCTGAATGCCTGTCCTCCTGCTGAGGGCATCGGCTACTACATTCCCCTTCCCAGGAGTATAGACTATCTCAAAGTCATAGTCCTGGAGGAACTCGAGCCATCACCGTTGTCTCAGGTTCAGGTCCTTCTGCGAGAAGATATACCTGAGACTCTGATGATCGGAAAAGAATGTAAAACGCTCACCCATCAGATAGTGTCGCCATGTCTTCAGAGCGAAGACCACTGCTGCTAACTCCAGGTCATGGGTAGCATAGTTCTGCTCATGCGGCCTTAACTATCATGATCCATAGGTGATCACTGCCCGCTCCTGCATCGGAACACATCTGATTCCGGTCCCTAATGCATCGCAGTAAACTACGTACCCTACTCCCTCCTCGGGCAACCTCAAGATAGGTGCGCTAGTCAATCTCTGTCTGAGCTCCTGGAAGCTCTGCTGACATCTGTCTGACCACACGAAGGGTTTCCCCTTCTTCGTCAAAGCTGTGAGTGATGCCGCAACTCTAGAGAAGTCTGGCACGAATCTCCGATAGTATCCAGCTAGTCCCAAGAAACTCCGAACCTCAGTCACGCTCTTGGGTGGCTCCCATGCTAACACAGCCTCAATCTTCGCAGGATCCACTGCAACTCCCGCCTCAGAGATAACGTGTCCCAAGAAGTGGACCTCACGTATCCAGAACTGGCACTTCGAGAGCTTACCATAAAGCTGGTGCTCACGGAGTGTGTCTAGTACAACATGCAAGTGATAGGCGTGCTCCTCCTCAGTCGTAGAGTAAATCAGAATGTCGTCGATGAAGACCACGACAAACCGATCGAGGTATGGCTGAAAGATCCTGTTCATGAGAGACATGAACACTGCTGGAGCATTGGTTACACCGAAAGGCATAACCAAGAACTCATAGTGGCCATACCGACATCTGAAGGCCGTCTTCTGCACATCCTCGTCTCTGACTCTGAGCTGATGATAGCCTGACCTGAGGTCTATCTTCGAGAACCACCGTGCTCCCTTGAGCTGATCAAAGAGGTCATCAATCCTCGGTAGCGGATACTTGTTCCTCACTGTCACCTGGCTCAGGCGACGATAGTAAACACAAAGACGCAAGCTCCCGTCCGCCTTCTTGGCGAACAAAATCGGGGAAGCCCAGGGTGAAACACTGAGTCGGATGAACCCCTTTCCCTGCAAGTCCTCCAACTATACCCGTAGCTCTCGAAGCTCGGCGGGGGCCATCCGATATGCTGGAGTGGATATCGGGGCTGTCCCGGGGTACAAGTCAATATAAAAGTCTACCTCTCTGCGAGGAGGTAGCCCTGGAACATCGTCGGGAAAAACGTCCGCAAACTGATCCACCACTGTAGGAAAACCAGGACTCCGCACGTCAACTGCTCCAAGGATAAGGCTAGCCAACTGATGAGTGATGGGCTGTCCTCTCCTCCGCGGAAGTCCATCCTGTGCTTCTAAGGCTCCCTTCTCACCGGTGAAGGTGAACCTGCTCCCGTCGGTGCGTACACATCGCACCTTGCGCCTAAAACAGTCAATCTGTGCATGGACCGTAGATAGCCAATCCATGCCCAAGATGACGTCGTAAGGCCTCGACGCTGCTACAAGAAGATCCCAGCCGAAGCTCTCGCCTCCTAGAGTAAGCTCACACTGCCGGCACCAGTGCGTAATCGTCAAGTCTGCTCCCGTAGGAGTCTCTAGCCGTAAGGATCGAGCCAACGGCTCTGTCGGAATCTCCGAGCTCCGAACAAGGGTAGCGGCTATGAAAGAGTGACTCGCTCCTGTGTCTATAAGAACTGCAGCAAGGGTGGAATAGACACAGATAGTACCTCGAATCATCTCGGGTGCACCGTGGTCGTAGGCCTCTGCTGCCTGGAGCTGTGCCTGTCTCTGCCCGCCAGCTCCCTGTGGTCGGGGTGGACCTCCTGGTGGTGGTGGTGGTAGAGCCTCAAAGCGTCGCCCACCACCGGCTGCTCGTCCAGCTCCTCTGCCTCGTCCGCCTCCTCCCTATGGACCGCCACGGTCGACCCTCTGCCTCTGCCTTGGTGGTCCCTCAACTGTCTGCTGCTCCTCGGCATGGCGGGTCGGGCAGTCACGAGCCATGTGGCCCTGCCCGCCGCACGAGTAGCACTGTCTGCCTCTCGAAAGACTGGCTCCTTGCTGTGTGCCCCGCACTGCTGAGCCAGTGCCCTGAGGTCGTCTGCCCGAAGGTCTGGTCTGCCTGGACCCCTGAGTCATCCGTCGACTGCCTGCTGCAGATGACTCTGCCACGTGCCGCCCTGCGGTGGGTCGCTGCGCTGGTGTAGACTCAGCAAGGAAGCTCTCGATCAGAAGGGCCTGCTCCAGTACTCCTGTCTGAGTCGGTATGCTGATGGAGATCAGTGATGCCCTGATCTCGTGTCTCAAACCCTGCTTGAAGGTCCGGGCCCAGAAGAATGGGTCCCGTACCATGTCAGTCGAGTAGCGCGAGAGATCGGTAAATCTCGCCGAGTACTGAACGACTGTCATGCTGCCCTGCCGCAGCTGAAGAAGCTCCTGGATACGCATCGCACGAAGGGTGGCTGGGACGAACTCCGAGCGGAAGATGCTCTCAAAGTCCGTCCAAAGTAGATATGCCTCATCGTGCACCTGGAGCATCAATCTCCACCATCGTCCTGCTACTGCGTGTAGTAGACTCGCAGCGAGGATCACCATGAGGTCTGCTGGTGTCCTCACTAGCCTAAACACTCATACCACTGCCTCCAGCTAGTCCTCTACTGTCTGGGGATCCGTCTCCCCGCGAAACCTGGGCGGTCGCTGGCGCTGAAACTCATGCAGTGCGCTGAGGCGACGTGCATCGTCAGCGGCTGGTGCTGGAAGCATCGGGGGCTCGACGGGTAGAGCTACCGCCGGTGCCACTGCTGACAAAGGGCCCTGCACCGTGGCCTCGTCGCTCGGTGGGCTGTCGTCACGCTTGACTCTCGGAACCCTAGCTGGCTGTCGTCGTGGGGCCATCCTGAAAAGGAAACAGGTGCGCCACGGTCAGAACAGTATACCTGGTGAGCTGATATAAGTAATCACAAAGAAAACTTTGAAACACACACGCAATCAATGTTTTTGTGCATTAAGTCGGAAATCAGAAGTCAGGGTCCTGGTGTACGGATACGTCGGCCGCCGCACCAACACTGGACTCCCTGGACTGATAACCACACTCAATACGCTAAACATTATTGCTTCACATAGAAAAGATCAGAGTTCGCGGTAGAACCGAATTCCTCTGATACCAATTTGTCACGACCCGCCCTCGGGGTCCGTGCCGTGACTACCCCAAGCCCGCCTTCCATAGGCCAGGGGCTGGCGACTAGCACCAAGGCGTAAATCCCGGTAAAAAGGGAAGGCATTGCCTTTGTAAAGTAAACAAACACCACAGAGTAAGCAAGCAGAAAGTAAACACTAAGCAAAAGCAGAGTACAACTGAAAGTGCGGAAAAGTAAATGGGCCAGTATACAAACCCAAACTGAAAGTAAAGTAAAACTCGAAAAGGGAAAACAACAACTGAAAGTAAAAGTTGCTACACTGAGCTGTCCACTGGAAATCCCACCTGAAGGGTGGGTACAGATAACTCCACTGCTCCACGGGTCCCGTCGTCCGCTCCGAGCTCGTCCCGCCCAGTGGTCCACCTCCAGGTACCGTCCTGCTCTGCAAGCCTCAGCTAAGATCAACGCTGTCCGTCGTCTGCAACCAACACAACGTAGTGCGGGCATAGCCCGTGCAGGGGTGAGTATAAGCTACTCAGTAGGGACCCCGGGACCCCCGAAGGTCTCCCAAAATCCACAAAGGATAAACCACAAAAGATAGATACAACACGAAGTAACAACCGACACTGCTTAGGTATATGCCCATACATATACCTAAGTCATCAATTCCAATACGCTCCAACCTCCGAGCCCAAGTACAACTCAGTCCACACAAGAAAGTATACGTATTCCACACAGGAAAGAAAAACGAAATCCACACAGGATAGCACAACACAATCCACACAGGAAAGAAACAGGATTCAGCTCACACAGGTATACTTCTTCAAAAGACGAAAAAGATGATCTCTGATCCATCTAAGTCGTCGGACCCACGAAGGATCGATAGGTAACTAACCCCCGCAAAAGACCCACACAGGATCGGGCCCACATAGGACCTGTAGGCGCTGGTTCACACAGGACCACTGAGCGCAAAGACCCACACAGGATCGGACCCACACAGGATCGGGCCCACACAGGACCTGTAGCACTGATCCACGTAGGATCGCTGAGTGTTGTAGTCGTCGTCGTCGAATCCACACAGGATCTCTGTACTGTCATCGTCGCAGTCACAGTAGCAGTAGTAGCAGTAGTAGTCACAGTAACAGTTGCAGCCAGCACTAGGGTTCCCGCACACAGCAAGCTCGTTTGGAGGGTCCGCTCCACGAGCCGAGAGGCTGATACATCAACTGTCACAAAGTCCAGAGTTGATGTATCCAAAAGTTCCGTATCGTCAACAGGAACTCAACGCAACAGACGGCGCGTCGATCGGACGCCCGGTCTGAGAGTTATTGGCATTTTCGTCCCCGGGGCCCGGTTGGTTTTTAAGGCAAAACCAACCTGACCGTACTCCACCTGCGTCCAAACCTCAGGCGGAGTATGCCAAAAGAACCGTCTCACTAAGAGGAACACAACAAAGCTGACAGCACGTCAATCGGACGTCCGTAGCTCAAGATATGAGCGTTTCCGCTCCGAAGGCCCGGTTGGTTTCGTGAACGAACCAACCCGGATGAACTCAAGGTATTACGAAACCTTGAGTGCGATATACCGAAACGACCGTCTCGATCCAAGGATCGCGTTGCCACAGACGGTTCGTCATTCGGAAGTCCGTGGCTCAAGTTATGGCCAAAAGACCGAAACTGTCTCGAAAATGGGGGGTCTGGGTCCGGGCCGACCCGGCCCGACCCCCCCTGGTCTGATCCAAACCGGGCCGACCCGACCCGGATCCGAACCGAACCGGGTCGGACCGACCCGGTCCGCTGGACCCGGCCCGGCCGGTGGCGGCGCGGCGGCGCGGCCAGGTGCCGCGCATGTGCCGCACGCGGGGGGTAAAACCCCCCCTTTTTTCGGATCTCGGCCGGCCTAAGGCCGGCCGTTTCTCTTCTCACGCAGGACCAGCGGGTCCCGCCTCCTATCCAAACCGGCGGCCGGCGTGGCCGGCCGCCTTCTTCTTCTCCGCCGCGGCCATCGCCGCGGCTCTTCCGATCTCTGGCGGCCGGCGAGGCCGGCCGCCCCTGGCTGCTCCGCCGCGGCCGTAGGGTCGCGGCCCTTCTTGATCTCCAGCGCCGGCGGCCCGGCTGGCCGCCGGTCGCCTCCTCGTTCCGCCGCGGCCCGTCTCCGGCCTCGGTCTCTTTCGTAAACAACGACGCGGTGCGTCGGCACCACATTTCTTTATCGCTGCTCGCTCCAGCCATAAATTCTTTTGTTCCTGCGCGGTGCGACGACACCGCGCTGTCTCCGCTAAATCAACACGAAAGATTAGAAGGGGGAGGAGAATCGGCCGTGTTCGTGCGGTCCAGTCTCCTCCCGTTATAATGATAACAGTTGGCCAATCATATAAACACAACAATGAATGTTTCACAATTTTTTAATAAAATTTGGTACTACGCCCAACGGATTATTCTTTCATGTTTGAGGGAATGAAACACGTAATTTGAAAAGGACAAACCCCTACCTTGGTTCTGGAACGAAGTTCGATGATCGATAACGATTCACGGAAGTCGAGCGTCGCAGTGGTCGGCATCATGGAAGAAGAACGTCGATGTCGCGGTTATGTCGTCACGGAAGACGGTTCCCGAGAACGTGGAGTTCTTCGTCGAAGTTCGATGGTTCTTCATGTTCTTCGTCAGAGTTGAAGAAGAAAAAGAAGGAGAAGCTCCCAAAATTCCTCTAAAGGTGGTAAAAGAAATTCAACCAGAATAAAATAAGCTTTAAGCTTATATTATTAAATAACTTTACCACATGAATTTCAAAGGTTTGAATTGAACAACTCACCTCAATTAATACTTAAAGTTGTCAAACATTAATTAAAAGGAGGGTTAATGGGAGTTTTGAGGGAAGATGGAAGGTTGGGTTTCGTGTGGGCCCCACCACACTTAATCCTCCCAAGGGAGGTTAAGTGGATGTGGGTCCCACTCCCAACTCCCTTTGGAAGGATTTATAAAAAAAAAACATCAAGTTAAAATAAAAATTTGTATTTCACAAATTTTATTTAACTTAATCTAAAAACCCAAAAACTAACTTTCAACCCGTAATAAACGCAACTTCCGAAAAGGTCCCCTTAAGCGAAAATCGGTGCTGCGAGTTCATCGGTGCCCTCAGATTTCAATTCCGAGCACCGGATCAAAAGTTAGGAATTCCCGCTCGTTCGTTCACTGAACGTACCCGAGCCAAACTTCGGAAATTGATTCCGGGCACTCCGGGCCTCGGAATCAGGTGCCGTCAGAAACCGCGCTCTTGTAAAATTCCAAAGAAAATTAAGAAAAAATTTCTCTTGAATTTTACAGGTCTTTACAATATCATTCTGTATATGAATCAAATACACTCTATCCATAACAATAATGGCTTACGTAACTAAGCATATAAAGGAAAACAAATCAGTTTACAACCGAAACGATGATACTACTAAAATATCATTAAAAAATAAATATTGGAAGATTATATATGATATCATATTAATGTATACGGTTTTTGTATAATTTAATAAAAATTATTTCACCATTATACAGGAGGTTAACCTACCCTCGACCAAGGAAAATTACAAGGTAAGGGTTAATTTCATAATCTCTTTATTATCCGAGGTTGTTTTTACATAAGTATCTACTGGGACATCTTTATCATCCACATCCATGTTTTCCTAAAAATGTATTCCAAAACATTTTTACTACTTACTAGACTATGGGTTAAAGTCATTTATACCCTTATTTGACCTTATACGTTTTGAAAGGAATCTTTTCATCGTTTTCCAAACAAGTTACTTTATGACCTTTTCGACAAAATTAAGGTAAGAATGTTTTTTTAACTTATACGGCGGGTGTGGCTATATTCCACCGTTATAACATCGTCGAAGCTTCCCTTACAAGGTTATAAGAATATTTTCAAAATATTTTTTTAAATATAATGTAACTTTAAATGATTTGAAAAAAATGAGATATTTCTCTCAAATAGTTTTGATTTCATCTATGTCAACATCCTTTAGTGGATTTTAATCTTGTTTGAATTTGATTTATTATGATACAAAATTTTCATTTTTTATTGAAGGTTTTGTGATACATTTGACTGTGAATGTGTTATTTTTCTACCATTCATGGTTTATGGATAAAGTATTTACATTTCGTATGCTAGTTTTAATATGAATTTTAATGTCATATTTAAAACTTTTCATATATGGAATGCATTATACTTAGTAAGTGATATGTGGATCCCGCTATAGCTCCTCGATGCATCGGTAGGTCTCATGAGACAAACTAGTGTCTTGGAACAAGACCTTGATAAAATCTTATTTTTTGTCTTGGCATAAGGCCTTGACTATGTAGTTATGAAGTCTGGCATTATGAATTCTATCATTATAAAAGTGCCTATTGATATTGCAAGTGATTATTCGACTAGTAGAATATCCATGTGAGTAAGTAAATGGAATTATTTTGATTTATATTTTCCATATTATGATTAAGTTTATGTTGAAAAGTTTTTTGTTTTAGTTTTAAACATTGACTTAAATGTTTATGCTTATTTATGAAAGTTTCCGCTATATTTTTATCCTTAATGAGCATCTGAGCTCACCCCTTTCAATGTTTTATTTTTCCCAGGATGTGAAGAAGTATATTATGAATAACCTGTAGGGATAGTCTATGGGATCTCAGTGTTGTCTATGGAAACAATGCTGTTGTAGTTTTATATTTTATGATGTAATGTAAACCTTATGAATGTATCGAGTACTTCCAAGGATACTAGACTAATCGGTCTTTTGAGGCTTGATCTTTTGTGATCATGAAAATTATATGTAATAATGCACCAAATCTGGGCTTATGGGGTCGGGGCATTACAGTTGGTATCAGAGAAAGTTTAGTACAAACCTTGGAAGCTAGATTTAGAAAAACTCGAATTAGAGCACATTATCCTAAGATAGACTTTGAGGATTAGTACAAAATAACTTCCTAGAATTTTGGTACTGTAGAGGTTTTGTGAGTTTTACAAGAAATACATCCCTGTCTAGATACGAGCAGGTAGAGGTGGCTCTGGCACAGATGTACCTAGGGGTATAACCTGAAAACACCACTTTGAGCTAGACTCGAACGAGAACTAATGCACGAAAATAGGCCTTGTTGTACTCTTGGTTACGACACTCCTGGGGGATATGCTTAGGATAATCCAAATTTTCTTTACAAACCATTATTAAGGATTTATGAGTATATACCTCTTCAAAGAAAACATTTTTTTTATGATTATGGATTATGTCCATAAAATGTTCAATTTATGTTAAGTATGTTATAAGTTTGGAATTATGTATTGCGATTCATAAACAAATCTAGTGTATGCCATTGTTTATAAATGGCTTCTAGTGGAAGGAATGGAAACCATATCAATGCATGAACTCCATGTAGTGATTTCCCTCTTGCTTGAGATAATTATAGTGGAGCTGGTGATACAACTGGTGCTGATCAGCTTATCACTATACTGGGAAAACTCACTCAGGTTATGAATAATAACCTTACCCGTATGGAGCACCCTGATATGCAACATGGAGGATCAATGTTAGATCATTTCATGAGACAACAACCACCAACATTCAATGGGGGTAAAAATCCATTAGTAGCTGAGCAATGGATAAATTCATTAGAGAAAATATTCCACACCTTGGGGAGTAGTGAAAGGGAAAAAGTTGTCATGAAAGTTTACCGCCTCACTGAAGATATTGATCAATGGTGGTCATTGATTCAAAACACAAAGGAACATGATGAAGTATCAAATATTAAATGTAGGGAGTTTAAAGATATTTTCTTAGAAAAATACTTTTCTCATGAGCATCGAGCAGATATGGAAAGACAATTTCTAAGTCTGAGGCTAAATGAGGATGATAATGTCGCAAAGTATGAAGCTAACTTTACAAGGTTAGTGAGGCATGCTGCAGATTATATACGTATCCCAATAAGTAATATTGATCATTTATTTGATTGGTTAAAACCATTTCTACATCGTAATTAGTCTCACAATCCTTCTAATCGTACAAATATATTGTCTCATGTGCTATCAAGACAAAAAAAGAATTCTCTAAGCCTTAAGACTTGAAAGAAAAGAAGGAGAAGAAGAGATCTACTGAACACTTTGGAAATGGAAATAAGGGGAAGAAGGGAAAAGTTGAATATCTATCCTGCAGTAAATGTGGGAAGAAACACCCTGATACTTATCTGAAGGGAATGAGAGTCTGTTACAAGTGTGGTGAAAAAGGCCACCAAGCTCGAGATTGTAAGGGGAAGAAAGTGGTTGTTAATGTTGAATACTACAATTGTAGAGAAAGGGTAAATTATGAAAATGAATGTCCTAAGCATTAGAGGAACTTACCTCAGAAAAGGCCAAGGGATCAAGACCAAGATTATGCTATCACTACTACTGAGGTTGAAGCTCCGAAAGATGCAGTGGAAGGTAATTTAATGGTTTCTTCAGGTTTATCCAATGCTTTATTTGATTCTGGATCATCACATTGTTCCATTTCTTCTTAGTTATCTAAGAATATTAGATATTTCTAATTTGATTTAATAAGGGAGTTTTCAGTAAAAACTCCTAAGGGAAGTATCATTGCAACAAAGTTTTGGGAATCAGACCCTATTAATCAAATAAATGTTATTTATCTACTGATCTCATAATCATACCCAAGATTTAATTTGATATAATACTTAGTATGGATTGGATTTCAGACCATGATGCGAAAATTTATTGTAAGAATAAGGTGGTTACAATTCTTGATGATGACAAGGAATACCTTATCTTTTAATCAGAAACGTCACCACCTAATTCTCATCTAGATCCACCCCCAGTATCTCAACTAAATTCAATTATTAGGGAGGAAGAGAATAAAATAAATGTGGGTGAGGAAAATAATGTTCAAATAGAGGATGTAACTATTGTGAAAGAATATGTTGACGTGTTTCTAGAAGATTTACCTGTACATCCTCCAGAATGAGAAATTGAGTTTTCTATTGACTTAATTCCTGGTTCAAGGCCCATATCAAATACCCCTTATAGAATGGCCACTGTGGAATTAGTGGAACTAAAGAAAAAACTAAAGGAATTGAGTAATAAGGGATTTATTTTCCCCAGTGTTTCTCTATGGGGAGCCCCTATTCTTTTTGTTAAGAATAAAGATGGATCTATGAGGTTGTGAGTTGACTACAGGGAGATCAATGCTATAATAATAAAGAAAAAGTATCCCCTACCTCGTAATGAAGATTTATTCGACCAACTTCATGGAGATCAATACTTTTCAAATATTGACCTTCGATCTGGATATCATCAGTTGTTTGTGAAGAAGGAATACATTTGGAAAATAGCATTTCAAACCAGGTACGGGCATTACGAGTTTACAGTAATGCCTTTTGGATTGACTAATGCATCCTTTGTATTCATGGATTTAATGAATAGAGTTTTCAAGGAATATCTTGATGACTTTTTATTGGTATTTATTTATGATATTTTGGTATACTCCAAAAGCTATGAAGATCATGAAAATAACTTGCGCATTATTCTAAAGACTCTTAAAAGACATGAATTATATGGGAAGTTTAGCAGGTGTGAATTCTGGCTTTAGAAGATTTCTTTTCTTGGACATATTGTCTCTAAGAAGGGAATCTATGTTGATCCTTCTAAGACCAAGACAATCCAAGAATGGACAACACGAACGAGTATAACTGAGGTACACAGTTTTATTGATTTAATAGGTTATTATCGGCATTTCCTCCAGAATTTTTCCCGATTGGCTAACCCACTAACTAAGATAACACATAATGGGGTTAATTTTTTTTGGACAAAAGAGTGTGAAGAATGTTTTGAAGAATTGAAGAGAAGATTAGTCAATGCTCCTATCTTGACTCTACCATCGGGGAATTATGGGTTTGATATTTATAGTGATGCATCAAAGAAAGGACTTGGTTGTGTCCTTATGTAGAATGATAGGGTTATTGCCTATGCATCACGACAGCTAAAAATTCATGAGAAAAAATTTACTATTCATGATATTGAGTTAGCAGCTGTAATCTTTGCTTTGAAGATATGGAGACATTTTCTCTATGGTGAAAAATGTGAGATATATACCGATCACAAGATTCTGAAGTATATTTTTCTCACAGAAAGAACTCAACATGAGGAAAAGGAGCTAGATTGAACTACTCAAGGATTATTATACCATACACTACCACCTGGGGAAGGAAAATAAGGTGGAAGATGCTTTGAGCAGAAAGAATCATGGATTTCTGAACAAGATGAGAGTTGAAAAGGATCCTATATACAAGGATCTAGTAAAGTTGGACATGGGGATAACCATGGAAGGTGAAACATCAAAACTTTTTCAAATAGATGCCAAACCATCTTTACTAGAAAGGATAAAGAGTTCTCAGACTGATGATGAATAGTTTCAAAAGAAGATTAAAACTATGAATGATGGGAGATTGAGTGACTTTTTGTATGAATATGGACTTTTGAAATTTGGGAAGAGACTTTGTGTTCCTGATATACCTGATCTAAAAAGGGAATTGTTGGATGATGTTCATAGTTCCAATTTCTCTATACACCCTGGTAGCACTAAGATGTATGGAGATTTGAAGGAACATTTTTGGTGGGACAACATGAAGAGGGAGATTGCTGATTTTGTGTCAAGATGAATGGTTTGTCAACAAGTGAAAGATGGAAGGAAACAACCTGGAGGAGTCATGAAACCTCTTCCCATACCTGAGTGGAAATGGGATAATATTACAATGGACTTTGTCCTGGGACTACCAAAGACTCCTAGAAGGAATGATGCAATATGGGTCATTGTTGACCGTTTTACCAAGTCAACACATTTTATTGATATAAGATAATATTTACCACTTGAACGTCTAGAAAGACTATATATTAATGAAGTTGTGAGACTTCATGGAGTACCCTTATCGATTGTTTCTGATCATGATCCATGTTTTACATCAAGATTCTGGAAAAGCATTCAGAAATCCCTAGGTACGGAACTTCGTTTGAGCACTGCCTACCAACCCCAAACTAATGGACAATCATAACAGACTATTCAAACCTTAGAAGACATGTTTATATCATGCTCACTTGACTTTCAAGGTATGTGGGATCAATATTTATCTATGGTATAATTTTCCTATAACAATAGCTTCCATTCAAGTATTCAGATGGAACCATATGAAGCGTTATACGGAAAGATATGTCGCACACCAACCTGTTGGGATGATGTTGGTGAAAGAAAACTCGTAGGCCCAGAACGTGTGGAGGAAATGATGGAAAAGGTGAAGGTAATCCAAACTCATATCAAAGCATCATAAAGTAGGCAGAAGAGCTGTGCTGATAACCGAAGGAAGGATTTGGAATTTCTGGTAGGAGATCATGTTTTCTTGAAGGTATCTACATAGAAGGGTGTTATACGTTTTGGTAAGTAGGGAAAATTAAGTCCTAGGTATATCAGACCTTTCAAAATTTTAGAACGAATTGGGGCTGTAGCTTACCATTTGGCAATGCCACCAAGTCTCTCCAAAGTTCACGATGTGTTCCACGTATCACTGTTGAGAAAATACATGCCTAACCCAATGCATGTACTCACCTATGAGGAATTAGAATTGGAACCCGATCTATCTTATTGCAAAGAGCCTGTCAAGGTTCTTGATACAAGAGAACAAGTGCTAAGAAATTGGACGACTCATCTGGTAAAATTTATATGGAGAAACCATAAGATGGAAGAGGCAATGTGGGAACCTGAGGAACTTATGATGAAGAACCACCCGAGTATTTTTATGCAGTAATTATATAGAAATTTCTAGGACAAAATTATTTGAAGGAGGGGATAATGTAACACCCCAAGCTTCCACGATATGCTTCTCTTTGAATAATACAATAGCGTGTGTTGTACGCAACTTCGAGTTCTAACACACCACAACCAATCAAACTAGCCATTATGAATAGTAATACCCACTTTTTGAAAATTTATAAATTTTATCTTTCAAAATGGACTTTATTTTTGGATTTGTAATATCGAAATTATCTTAGGGTAAATTTTTGGTATTTTTTTGAAAACTTTCAATTTTTGATGAATAGTGAAAAACACCGAGTTATAGTTTAAAACCAAATTTTTATTTAAATAATTATTTATTTTATTTAAATTTATTTTAGGTAAAAATAGATACATAATACCAATATAAGTTCATGGTAATTAATTGGAGTCAGTTTATAATAATTTTAGATATACAAAAATTTTATTGAAATTTTTACCGTCATTTACCCACCTCTTAGGAGCATTTGAAAATTTACATAAAACTTAATTTTACCGCTTATGTGAGTTGAATTTAAAAAATCCAAGAGACACGGTTGATATCAGTAAGTAAAATGTGGTTCAATGAGATGAAAATATTTTTTTGGTGAATAATAACTTTTGACTTTTATTTACTGTGGCTAAAAGTTAATAGGGTAATCAAGGGTAAAAATGATATTATAATCACCCTAACACATGTCCTAATTCTATTGGATAAGTGTTATCCGACCAAAAACAACCATAGGAATAAAATATGATCCTTTAGGTCCACTTGTATTATATTAGGACATTTATTATTAATTAATTCAAAGAAGTGTTAAAAGTGTTAAAATAAAAGTTTAATAACTAAATCATTTTTAATATAGGGTTATACATAAGATAAATTTGAATATAAATATTCATTAGAAATATAAAAATATTTACTACATAATGGTATTTTATTTATAATTTTTAGACATTTAATAATTTAATTTATTTATGACACAATGATGATGCAGTAATTACCTTATTAATGAAATATTAAAATAATTGATATTATAATTACCCAAATAAATGTAAATTGAGAATTTTTAGGAATTACACTAATTTTATATGTTAATATGACCTGTTAGGGTTGATTAAATGAATTTTTTTCGAAGTAATAATGCTGTTATAATTTTAGAGAAAACAAAATACCAAATATTGTCAAAATTGACATAAAATAGTTTTTAAAACAAATATTATATTATTAATTGGTATTTTATTCCTAAAAATATAATTTTCGGCCAAAGAGATTAAATACTATTATATATGTCATTAATGAACCACTTGGGGTTCTCTTGGATTTTTATAGTAATATTAGTAACCATATAATATAAAAATACAAAGAGACATGGTAAATGTCAAACTATTTAACTAAGAGTTAAATTTAAAAGATAAGGTTAATATAGTGACCCAAACCTGTCTAAAATCTATTTGTTGAGTGGTTTTTGACCCATCCCTACCTTATCCTTTATATAATTTATTTTTGAGCCATTAGAAACCGAACATGATTTTCTTATAAAATAATATTTCAATCTTTTCCTAAGGTTCCCCTCACCCCTCTTATAAAAGGGCACTTTAACTTATCTCAAATTCGCACCTTCAAATCCATTTGGCTCGGCCAAACCCCACCGAAATATCCTCCCAAATATACGTTCTTCATCCTAGAGTCCTTAGTTTCTTTATAAAGCCATCCTAAGGAGCCCTTTTGATCAAATCAAAAGAAAGAACCCGAAGAAGAGGTAAATATCTCACCACCTCTTTCAAGTTATTTTCTTCTTCCACTTCCTCTTCCTTTGTTTTTTACACTATAAAATAATTACTCTAGTATCTTTTATATAATGTGATGTTATTATAATAATGGTACAACCATATTCATTATGTTATCCTTCTTATGAATAACATGTCACCAGACGTGCGTACATACGGCTTACCGTCTCCATGTCGTGGTGTAGTTGTTATTCAATACATTATTATTTGGATGGGTATAATAACGATGTATAATTTATTTAAATAATATATATAACATTTTAAATATTATGTATATATTATATACCATCCGTTTACTTATGATTTTAATTACAAAAGAATGATATTGTTGCTCATGCGTAAGTACAGATTACCATCTCCACGAACGCGATGAAATTCATTACCCATCGTAATCATTCAAGAATAAATTTCATGTGAAGATTAAAAATAATATTTAAATAACTTAATATCATTATGGATATGAATCAAATACACTTTATCCATACCAATCATGGATTACATAACTAATCATATAAATAAAAACGAATCAGTTAACAACCGAAATGATGATACTACTAAAATATCATTAACAAATAAATAGTGGAAGATCATATATGATATCATATTAATGTGTATGGTTCTTGTATAATTTAATAACAATTATTTCACCATTATACAATAGGTTAACCTACCCTATACCAATGAAAAGTACAAGGTAAGGGTTAATTTCACAATCCCTTTATTATCCAAGGTTGTTTTTACGTAAGTATTTACTAGGACCTCTTTATCATCCACATGCATGTTTTACTAAAAATATATTCCAAATTTTTTTTACTACTTACTAGACTATGGGTTAAATTAATTTATACCCTTATTTGACCTTATAAGTTTTGAGATGAATCTTTTCATCATTTTTCAAACAAGTTACTTTGTGACCTTTTCGACAAAATTAAGGTAAGAATATTTTTAAACTTATATGGCGGGTGTGGCTATATTCTGCTATTATAACATCATTGAAGATTCCCTTACAAGATTATAATATTTTTTTTGAAAATAAATGTATTCTTATATAATTATTTAACTTTAAATTATTTCAAAAAAATAATGAGATATTTCTCTCAAACAGTTTTGATTTCATCTATGTCAACATCCTTTAGTAGATTTTAATCTTTTTTGAAGTTGATTTATTATGATACAATTATTTCATTTTGTATTGAAGTTTTTTTGATACATTTGACTATGAATGTGTTTTTTTTATACCATTCATGGTTTATGGATAAAGTATTGACATTTTGTATGCTAGTTTTAATACCAATATTTATGTTATGTTTAAAACTTTTCATATGAGGAATGCATTGGACTTAGTAAGTGATGGGTGGATCCCGCTATATCTCCTCGATGCATCGATAGGTCTCATGATACAAACTAGTGTTTTAGAACAAGGCCTTGACAAAATATTATTTGTCGTCTTGGCACAAGGCCTTTACTATGTGGTTATGAAGTCTGGAATTATGCATTCCATCATTATGAAAGTGGCTATTGATATTGCATGTGATTATTAGACTAGTAGAATATCCATGTGAGTAAGTAAATATCATTATTTTAATTTATATTTGCTATATTATGATGAAGTTTATGTTGAAAAGGATTTAGATTTAGTTGTATACATTTACTTAAATGTTTATGCTTATTTATAAAAGTTTCCGCTATATTGTTATCCTTACTGAGCATCTGAGCTCACCCCTTTCTATGTTTTATTTTTCCCAGGATGCAAAGAAGTATATTATGACTGACCTACATGGATAGTATATAGGATCTCAGTGTTGTCTATGGAAACATTTTTTTTTAGTTTTCCATTTTATGATGTAATGTAAACCTTATGAATGTATCTAGTACTTCCAAGGCTACTAAACTAATCAGTCTTTCGAGACTTGATCTTTTGTGATCATGCCAATGATATGTAATAATGCACCGACTCTGGGCTTCTGGGGTCAGGGCATTACAGTTATAGACTCAACACTCACATAAAGTATGAAACAGTCAAATAACATTAAGGCCTTATAAAAACATTATTAAGGTGTTCGAACTTCAAAAACCGAGACAAAGAATATGGTTCTCTACATCCCGCTGCTGCTTAGGACATGTGCCCTTCTCCCAGCGATTGCGTTCTTCACTAAGGTCAGTCCAAAGGATATGGGATACCTACTTGGTCTCATTTTGGTGCTATGAGGTATCCTTGTGGAAATCCTTGTATTTTCCATTAGTTTCTTAGGATATCTATGGTCTTTTGACCTTGATGCATTGTAATCGTTTCAATGTTTAATTAAATAAAACATTTATTGTTTTTATTTTGAAAACGCTGTTTGGATAGCATGAAAATTAAATGAAGTAAAACCATACAATATTATTATTATACATGAAATAGTTTCGGGGTGTCACACCATTTATATAATTTTTCAAAACAATCCAAACTTGTTTGCTCATTTTGGCTATGTGACGAGTGTTTTAGACTAAAATGTCACTTTTAGTGTGAAAACACACACTTTGAGTCATACCAGACACATCCTCTATCCGAATAACATGAAATTAATTCATACATATAAAAAATGAATTATGTATCATTTTACTATATTATCAAGACAATCCAAGCTCATTTTCTTTGTTTTGGCCATGTGACGTGTGTTTTAAACTAAAATAACACTTTTATATTGAAAACATTCACTTTGAGTCATAACGACCACATCCTGGGTCAGATTGCTGTGCGATAGATTCCTACAAATCACACATGAATTATGGATAATTTTTATAATGTTTCAATACAATACAATCCCATTTACTTAGTTTTGGAAATGTGACACTCGTTTTAGATGAAAATGACACTTTTTTATTAAAAATCGTACTTTGAGTCATACTAGGAACATCGTGTGTCAGATTGATGTACAATCAATTCCTACACATCAAAAATGAATTATGGATTATTATATTAAAATTTTAAAACAATCCAATCTCCTTTGCTGGTTTTTGACAACATGAAATGTGTTTTAAACTAAAATGACACTTTTATATTGAAAATACACATTTGGGGTCATAGCAACCACATCTTGTGTTGGATTGACATGTGGTCGATTCTTAAAAATAAAAAATGAATTATGGATAATTTTCTTAACGTTTTAAAACAAACTAAGATCATTTTCTTACTTTTGACTATGTGACATGTGTTTTATACTAAAATGATACATTTATACTGAAATCAGACACTTTGAGTCATATCGACCACATCATATGTCATATTGATGTGAGATTGATTTATACATATCATACATGAATTATGGATCATTATACTAAATTTTCAAGACATTATGAGTTTTTTTCTCAGTTTTGGCTAGGTGACATGTATTTTAGACTAAAATGACATACAAAGATAAATTGACCTCTCAACATTTTCAACTTCCAAACGGTTAAACTTTCTTCAAAATCAATTTCTTATTTATACTTTGAGAATTTGGTCAGAATATGGGTGATAAATATATAATATTATTTTTAGTATTTTTCATTTTCATGTCTTTGGTTGAATCAAATGTGAAAGTAAAGGAATCCATCATGGAGGTGAAAGTGATTATAACATGGCCTAGACCATTTTTACAAACTCATCAAAAGACAACATGATACAAAATGAAAATAGTGAGGATAGGGGAATGGAAGTACCTTCCCCATATATGGGTCACTAATATCAAAGTGACTGGAAAAAATAAGAGAAGGTTTCCATTGAAACTCCACCCATTTTGGGTAAGGTTTATTTGTTTCTAAATATTTAGCCTTGTAAAATTGTAGTGATTGGACACAATGGAACAAGTGATTGAATAAAATACTAAAAAAATAAACAAAGGGCACAATCCTTTCTTAAAAGGAATAAAAAAACCTTAAGGAACACACTACTTAATTATAATGGGTGAAATGAATTCTAGTAGTTGGTAATATATCTTCAGATTTGTGGGTACAAGGATACTTGAACCATTTACCTCTCACCGTTATATCAACTATAGCCTCAAATTCTAATATCTCATGAGAAAAAACAATTTTATACATGTCACTAGCCCTGTAAGAATTCATAAAGTGTAACACTCCATGGTATTTCTCCTTGATGAATGAATCAAATATTTTTTTCCTTACAGGGACATCACCAATAATTTTGTAGTTTATAGAAACTAATACTAACCCCCAAAAGAAGAAAATTAGTTAATAATTGAAAATAAATTCACATTCAATTGGGGAATGTGAATATACCCATTAGAAGAATTTAAAAATTACATTAACAATATGAAGATTGAAGTACTCACATGAGATGCAGGATTAATAAATATATCTAAAATGATGGAATGAATCCATAGAAGAAGTGGGTGGATTTTAATGCATCTGAAACTATTTCCCATCAATTTGTGGCTTCTTATCAAGATAATTTTTCTACTGCTCCCATATGCAACACCCTCAATAAAAACTTTTATACTTTTCTCATCAAGCAGAGGAACCACATGTTGGGGAGGATCATCAACTCTATAGCCTCACTCAAGAGGGGAAAGGAACTATGGAAGGGTTTAAATTACTTTGGAATGATGAGAGGATCAAATCAAGAAAATAATTTTGGATGGTAATTAAAAATATAATATTAGAATAAAAATATAACCAACAAATTTATGATACTACATGAATTTTATTTTTGAAAAAATAACATCTAAGTATTATGATACTAATTCTTTACATCCCAAATGCATATCTAAGTTCATAGTGTCTACTATATCACAAACATAATAAGTAATCATCTCAACTTGATGTCGACAAACATTCTGACATCATGTACTTTTCCCACTCATCTATAAAAAAATTTACTTATTCTTTTGAGTATATAGAATGTTGAAAATCCTTGTAGTATTGAGAAAATATAGACAAACAAATGATTAAAAAATACTTTGAATGAAACTATAAAGACCTTCATAAATTACCTATTTGAGGATTCTAGTTTGTTGATGATATATGATATCATTTATAAATTTGTAAACATAATATCCACAATCATTGTCCTTATATTATTTAAGACACTACAAAAAATTGAAGAAAATATGTAAATTGTTTTCAAATATGTTTAGATAGTTAAGAATTACTAAATATACCTTAATTTGTCTCCATTTGAAGAAATCCTTAGGCATTTTGTGTTTGGGAACCAACCTCATACCATGATTTAAATGATGTTTATATATTACCCTATCATAAAAAAATTCTTGTTAAAATACAAACTAAAATTTTTAATTTTAAGTTTATCTATAAAATATTGATTACAGTGCATTAAAAATTCACAACCGATATCACGTGTTGTTGATTTTTTTTTGTAAATTCATGTTTTGGATCCAACAAATAAATATTTAGGGTATCAAAATTTAGTGGAATGAGAATCCAGTGATTCTTAAAAAAAATAAAAAAAAGTAATTAAAAAAGAAAAATATATTTTATATGATTAGATTGTAGAGTTTTACCCCTAAATTGTTGGAATCACGAAGATTCTATAATATGTTATTTTATTTTTAAACACTATTATTAGTTTATCTTTTTTTTCCAATTTCTTCTATTTCCAATCGTGCTTTATCTATTGAAATGATAACATGATCAATGAGTCCAAATCTTGCTTCACTAGGATTTCATTTTATATAGTATTAATATATATGTCTGTAGAAAATATGAATTGTTATTAACTGTAATGAACATTATAGATAATTTTTTAGACATACAGATTATAAAAATGTACCTCATCTATGTATTCACAATTGAGACTCTTGGGCATTCAAACATGATATTTCATTTATAATATTGAGACCAACCAAATCTATAATTACCTATCCAAATATTTCTTCTTTATATTCAATGCAGTACATATTTTCATCTTTGAATGTTTTAACCACATGAACTTGTAATGTTAATATATTACACATTGTAACTGGTGGGGTAAAGGTACTCTCAGAATGTCCTTTTGATTTCTGGGTTTATCCACTGGATTTCCTTGATTCGACCTTACCATTTTCCCTTTGTTTTGTCCGTCTGTAATACCATACCTCATTTCAGACATTTTTCATCAATTTTTAAAGGTTTTTCATTGGAATTTTTTAAGGACATACCACATGTATCTTTATAACATTAAACAAACATGATATGAAAGTTCCAATAGCATTATCGAAAATGGTAACATCCAGATCATTAACCAAAATAGAAAACTCAGTGCTCATATCATGAGCTACTTCAATCCCCACTCTCACATGATATTTTGGAAGTTTTTTATTATGTATCATGTCTCTTGTGATATTGTATACCATATCCCTCACAACAAGAAAATCTGTGGGTGTTGATAGGTATAAATCACATACAATTTTACCCTTAAAAGTTTTAGTAATATAATGTCATAGAAAGTTTTTTGATTCACATTTTGGAGAAAGAGTTAAGAAAACATTGATTACCTTGGGAAAAAAATATGATTGAGGGTAATTAATATCATCAAAGCTAGTGGGGTTATGTTGATCTTCATGTACTGATCATTTTTATACAATTGGTTCTCTTTGATCCTTTCACATATACTAGCATGTCAAACCAGAATGAACAATAATATATTTTAAAGAATATCTCTATACCTGCATTAATTTTATCATCTCATATATACCAACTTGGGGTTTTTTATTCTCAAAATATGTTTGAGGTGTCACTCCAAAAATATGTACCTCTAACGCGACCATATTGTTCTATCTGCTTCAAAGCTACTAAAAGTAGTTTTTTCTTCTGGTATAGTTGATGCTGATTCTTATGTATAAATTTTATAAAAAGTATAAAAAAATAAATAGACATTTTTATGTAATATTTTTATAAATCATAAAAAATTACTATTATGGCTTACTTATTCATGATTCCCATACTTCTTGTGTGTTTTCATCTACTAGTTTTTCATCATTCTTTACACATAATTATTTATGTAGAAAAAGACATGGGATGGAAGTGGCTTTGGATTTTGGTTCATCAATATGTATATAAGAAAATAAATATATGTTTTTTTCATATCACATAAAACTATTACTATATATTTGAAACACATACCATTTTGTTTTCAAGTGAAGCATACCCCATCCTTGATTTATGGTAGGGGTAAATTGATTTTGGCACACATTGCTTATTTTCATTGCTCTTTTTCTATTTCATAAATTAATTTTTTTGAATCAAAGTGGATAAAATAAATAATGTCAAATATATTTTTTGATTACAATTCACATGAAATTATTCCTTATTGTAGAGACTAATGAAAGCTTTCCATGTTTGTTGGTTTATAATGTGTGTATATGTAGTTGGTGGGTGGAAGTTTATTTTCCTATCAGCATCCCTGAGATACTGATTTTTCAAAAGTGTCTTGAAGGATCTATGTGATTTTCCAACAACCATTAATACAAATTTATTATAGTAATCATTTAAAATAAAGAAACTCTATAAGTGATAATGAAAATTAAATCAACACTTAATTATATTTTTTTTAGTAAAATTGAAAAAATATATCATAACATTACCATAATATCTCCCAAAATGGTTGTCTTCAATGCACACATGATATTGTGTCACATACCTATATTAATTAGAACATGAATTATCATTGTGAGCCTAATGTAACTAAAAAACATTGACTTATTGGGGGTCAAAAGGTTGGCCACACTGACTCTAGACAACCTAAAAAATTATTTATTTACTTATTTATTTTATAACTTTTGTTATTATGGTGATTCCACACCACTCTTATTTTTTTATCCACATGTTTTTGATCTCCTAGTAATTCAGTTGTGTTATCATCGATTATATGTTCTTCCCTGGTATTAGTAACATCAACATGTGAAGAATCCATTATCAGTATGATTAGTCAAAAATTTAATTTAGATTAAGTAAATGAAGTAGAGAACACATAATATTATGATGAAAATCATAGTATATTTTAAAACACTTTAACCTGTTTATTGAACTCTCTATTTTTTATTTAAAGGTTAAAGGGATTTTGATCCTCTACTGAGTATCCAAATATCCTCCTTGTGTCCCCCTCTAATGTAAAATACACTGTCAACATTGGCATCGCTATGAAATGACTATGATCTCCCAATAGAATAATTATCCTCAACCGAATTTTCATCTGACCAAATAGTTTTTTTAGTTTCCAACAAAACAATTAACTAATTATTGTTTGATGGATATAGGATATAAAATACTTTCGTTTCTTATGATTACATTATGAATGGTTCATCCTTATACCCTTCCATATTGAAATCCACCTTCACAAATCCCAATTCATCAACTTTAACTGCACTCATACTTTAAACCCATTTGCAATGAAAAATCAACACTTGGAATGTTGTATAATCTAACTCATATATTTGTTCAATGATGCTGAAATATAACATATTCACATAAATTGGATTTCTATCCTTGAAACTAGATATGTGAATCGCTTCCACCCCAAGTGTAAGTCCAATATTTTTCATTATAATACATTCATATTATTCCTTCATATATAATGTATTATAATAAATTACAAAAACAGTGTATGATATAACATTTATATTTAGTCCCCTGACCAACCATCAAATTTATTCAAAAATTCAATTCAGATTTGTAGATAACTCTTTATAAATATGATCTCAAAACCATATTATAAAATAATGATTATGGGTATTTTATATCCATCTTTCATCCATTGATGAATTCAAATGTATAAGAATTAATTTGTGGCTTTAAAATATAGAGAAACATATGCACTATTATATAAAATGTAAATTTTATATTGGTTCCACTCTATAATGGTAATTGTAACAACATCTGTTTTAAAAATACCTTCTCCCATAAGGCATCTACTATGATAAGATTTGTGAAACCAATGCTATCAACGTCTGATAGGTAATAGGTATAAAACTCAATATATTATTCAATAATACAACCTTCTAGAAAACATTTATTATTGATGTATCCTTCTTCATATACCATTGAATGGAGTACATCCATCTATAATGTATAGGACCACATATTTGAATCTATCTAACAAAGTGAACCATTAAGTGGACCTATTATCAAAGAATGATGGCGGGAAGAACATCCTCGATTCATATAATATGACTGCAATTTTCTTATTCATGATTGGAAACTTCACCGATTATATAACTTTATTTCTTATGGTTTGAAAAATATGCATGGTTTGGTTAATGTACAACGTACATTTTTAGGCAGAATGAAATGTAAAGATATAAACAGTAAATCTTGCATCAAAATATAACCATCATGTGATTTTAGACCTAGTAACTTAAAATTATCCATTTAAATGACATTCTAGATATTTGATGAATATCCCTATGTAACTTTCACACCATTAAGGAAGTTAAAAAATTGAAAATTTTATTATCTAGATATAGTGTAATCTACTATAGAAAGAAAATTTCATCTTTCATCCTTTACTGGTGCCGATTCTTCCCTTATCCCCATATAAATCATGTCCAAACTAGCCTTAATTCCATATTTTTTATCCAATACACTTATTAATGTGTTCATAACACCATCACATGCATTTTTTTCTATGTACAAGATATTGAGAAATTTTTTGATATACAATCAAGTCCATTATGGTAATTCAAATAAAATTGATCTCTTTTTCCAACATGATTTCATAAGGTTTTTATAAAAATGTTTTATCAAGATCAATGTCAATATTTTTAATTTCTTGAATAGATGGTCACCTATTAGTGAAGACATTGTTGTACCTTGTTATGTATTTCCATCTAATGAAGTCTTTTAGGATTGGTAATAATGTCTTCAGGGTAAAAAATTGTGATTTATTAAAAAAATAGTCTTTAACTAACTGTTTCTGTACCTTCTTCACAAATGGTACAACCCAAATTTCTTTTAATTATATAGCCTAATTTTTTTTATAAGTAGTATTTTCCTCCTTGTTTTAATGATCAAATAATCATGTTTATTATAATATTAATGAGTCTTATGTTTTGTGATATTATTTTATATTATACGATAGATTGGTAATAAATTTGGTTAATTATGGAAAAGATAGACTGCCAATTATGAGACACTGCCAAAGTATTCTCACTACTGGGATCTAGAATCGGCTAAGTATTGAGATGACTCATCGTCAGCATGAGTCACCTCCAGAACCTAATTTTGATGAAGTACCAGTCATCGCCGTCCTGACATACTTCCAGAGCCTGACCCATTACTAGACTTAGACACCAATATAAAGTGTCACTGCCAAGTTTTCTTATCACCAAATCAAGACACTGTTCCAATGACTCACTGCCATACTCTGAGTCACCACTATATTTAGACACTGCTAGTGTCATCGTTCAAAAGACCCACCACTGATGTTATTTTACTTATATTTTTTAATTAAATATATCTAATGGGAAGTTTATCAAATTTAATGATGAAAATTATTTTAATGGTAATGTATTAACTATTGAAAAGATACATTAAAATATGTGTCAGAAATGCAGTACAAGGATGCAAAGGATTCAACTGATTCCATTTACTATTTATTATGATAAAATAGGAAACATAATCCCTCATAAAAAACATGTAGATATACTTGGAGAGATACACACATGAAGTGAGATAGATATTATTGAAAGAACCATAAGATCTTACCTTCTACAACCTACTTATAATCGAATGAGGAAGTCGAAGCACAACATACATCCAATGCCTTCCTCTAGTCAAGAAAAAAAAATCTACGACACTCTGTTCTATATCAAATTTTTGAAGCTTGACTCAAGCCTCAGTTCAAATCATTTTCAAGGATTCATGAGCTATAGAAAATAATAGAATAAGTAAATCTATCCCTTTACATCTTTTATTTTCTCAGTCTTCTTATTTACATTTACATTGTGATCAATGTGTGTTACTCTATTTATTATACACACATAGACACTGTCTCATAATTTAAACTAGAAGATACATAGATATCTTATCAACAACTTTTTATCCATGTTTCCCACATGTTGTGGAAGATTTATGATTGTGACCTGATTATTGTTTTATTTTATCCCATGAAAACTGTAGAAGAAGTCATGTGTGACCTGGATAGTAGTAAAACTGTTGTAAAACCTAATCCAGGTTGCGGATAAAAAGTTTATTTTATATAAACTTCTTGGAAGAAAGTGATTTCCAAGTAGAGAGGTCTAAATCTATACTTTAGACTGATCCTCTTGTATTCAAATTCCACTATGTGTTTTGTTTATTTTGTTTTCTTTATTTTTTTACTATAAAACCAAATCTATTTTTACCTTCAAGAAAAACCTCTAATTTGATAGTTAGTTTTAATTAGTGTTTATATAAGAACTTGATTTAGTAAATTGATTTCAAAATTTAAATTAATATTGTATATTGTTTTTAACTAAGACCTAATCAATATTTGAGAATTATTTTAAAAGGTCAAGTCTTATATCAAACTAATACTTTAACTAACTGTGTTATTTTATTTAAATTGGGGGATTTTATTTAAATCTTTTTCAAATATAAATTTTTACTCGGTACTCAATTTACCCCCCTCTTGAGATACTTACTCTAAAAAACATTTGTTATCAAGGTTTTTCAAAAAAATCCAACTCTGATTTTAGTTATGATTTAATGATATTAAATTTCTGTTAGTTTTAAATTTAATTATTTAAATGGATATTATAAAAAAAGGTTCTTTTACTAACATACCTCCTTTTTTAATGACAATAATTATGCTCAGTGGAAGAACAAAATAAAAATTCATATAGAAAGTATGGGTTTTGAGATTTGGACTTCCATAGAGGATAAATATGAATTACCTACAACTTCTAGAGCTACTTGTGCTGAAGTTACAAAAACTTATTACAACAACAATTGTAAAGATATGAATTCCTTGTATTTTGATTTAGGAGATGAACAATTCAATAGAATTTATTCTTGTAAAACATCCTTTGAAATTTGGGATACATTAGCAGTTTCACATATAGAAACAACAAATTCTAAAGATATGAGATTGAATACACATATTATCAAGTTTGATACTTTTAAAATGAAACATAATGAATTAATTTCTCACATGTATCTCAGGTTCAATGAAATTGTGAACACCATGATCTCACTGAGGAATCTAGTATCTGACAAAGATCAGATTATGAGGTTGCTAAGATGCATTCTAGAAAGATGGAGTTGCACATCTATTTCAATTAGAGAGTCACGTGACATCGTAAAACTGCCAGTAAAGGAGCTGATTGGGAAACTGATGATTTATGAAGAAGAGTTGAAATTCAATTGATAGGAAGATGGTGATACAAAAAGAAAGTTAGTATCTTTTAAGTCTACTGCATCTAAATATAGAGATAAATAAAAATAAAAGATACAAGTTGAATGTTTTAGTGACAATGAGTCACCACCAGATAGTGATGAAGAGATGACCCATCTGGATAAGAGATTTAAGAAGTTTTATAGAAAGAAGAAGTTTTTCAGAAATCCAAACTATAAAGGAAAGTATGAAATAAAAGGAAACTAAAAAATATTTTAGAAAAAGGATGAAAAAACTAATTAAATTACCTATTATTAATGAAATATAAAAGGACATGTTAAGGTAGAATTTCCAAAATTGATACACAAGAAGAAATATTATGATAAATAAAAAGATATAAGAAATATATGAAAGAAACATGGAGTGCCTATGAGGAAATATCAAGTGATTTTTACTATAATCATGAATAAAATTCTGATCGATTCAACATGTTCTTCACGTCTAATGTCTCTGAGGTACCTACAATTTCTACCATGTTACCTGTGTTTAATTATGATAATTCTAAGAATGAACATAATGATAATGAAATGTCTCAAGAAGAAATTTTTGAATATTTAAAATTTTTAGAAGACACTTTTAATGAACTTAAGGATAAGTATAAATTTATTAAAATACAACACACTTTATCTAAAAATACCAAATATGATTTATCTATTGAGAAAGAGAAAAATTCTCATTTACTAAAATAGAACACAAAAATTAAATTGTCTGATGAAAAACTTAAGAAGTATTTTGAAATATTTACAAATGGTAGAGAAAAACTTACTCAGAATCTAGGAAAATAGGTCACTCCTAAGTATGTTACATGTTTATGATACCAACCTAGACAAAGAAGAATAATAAAGAGAACATTTGTATCTAAGTATAAATATAACAGTGCCACTCCTAGTTATTTTTATAAGGGATCAAACAAAATTTTTATTTCAAAAAATATTATACTCTGTCTATAAGAGACCTATTAAAAATATGTATGTCCCTAAATCCTTGATTACTAATATTTCTAGACCCAAGAAAATATGGTTACCAAAATCATTTTTCATATAATTTTTTTTATAGGAAAAATATGTGTAGACATCCTGTAAAAGTCTATGATACTTGGATAGTAGATGTTAAAGGAATATGATATGAGACTACTCAAGTTTCAAGAGTCTAATAAATATTTATAGCAGCTATGTCACCTTTGATGACAATAATAAAGGTAAAATCATCGGACATGGCCAAAATGGTAACATCAATTCAATTTTAATTTCCATAGTAATATTTTTTGATGGTTTGAATTATAACTTTATTAGCATCTCAAAACTATGTGATGATGGTTTTCATGTTAAATTTTAATATAATTCATGTAATGTTTTTGATTCTAAAGATTCTTTAGTCTTTACTACTTTAAGAAATGAGAATATTTATCCTGTTGATATTAATTCTTTAATTTCTCAAAATGTTTCCCGCTTGAGTGTTTTTCATAAAGAATCTCTTCTTTGAAATAGGATACAATGACACTATAATATTCAATCACTTAGGAAGCTTACTAGGAAAGGATTAGTCAAGGATCTACCCAAACTAGAATTCCCGAACAACAAAGTCTGGAAACCCGGTCAAAAAGGGAAACAACACAAGATTTATTTTAAATTAAAGAAATAAGTTTCAACTTCTAAATCTATTGAGTTCGTTCTTATGGATTTATTTGGACCATAAAGAGTTTCTAGTCTAAATTGTTTATGTACTAGTAAATGGATTTTATAAGTATACTTGGGTGTTCTTCTTAGTTCACAAAAGTGAAGTATGTTCTCAATTTACTAAGTATAAAAGGTCTGTAGAAAAATTTAGTGGGATTAGAATTAAGACCCTAATTAGTGACCATGGATGTGATTTTGACAATCAAGACTATGAATCTTTTTGTTCAAAAAATGAATATAGTCATAACTTCTTTTCTCATAGGAATCCCCATCAAAATGGAGTTATAGAAAGAAGTAATAAAAAACCTCAAGTGATAGCACATACCATGGAAAATGAATATGACTTACCTATATAATTTTTGGTAGAGGTTGTGAACAAATTCTGTTACATAATCAATAGATTTTTAATTAGTACTATCTTGAAAAAGACCCCTTATGATATTTGGAATAGTAAAAAGCCTAAGGTTAATTACTTTATAGTTTTTGGTTGAAAACTCTTTATTCCTAACACTAAGGATAATATTGATATATTTTCCTCCAAAAGTGATAAAGAAATTTCCATGAGTTATTAAACCTATAGTAAATCATATAGAGATTTTAATAAAAGAACAAATATTATAGAAGAATCTGTTCATATCAAATTTGATGAGATAGATCCACATGAGCCTAAGACTTCTTTATAAAACCTTGAGGATGATCTATCTTCTTTGAATTTAAATTCCAAACCTACAGATTCTACTGTGAAATATTTATAAAAATCATCCTGTTTTAAATAATTTATAGAACTTCCAGTACCTAAACCTGTAGAGGAACTTGAAGTGACCAAACCCTCTTTTTTTAGATCTGTTAAGATCCTCAAGTACCATCCTTTAGATTTTGTAGTTGGAGATTTATATAGAGGTAAACAAACTAGAGGTTCTCTTATAAATAAGGGTGAACATCAAGAATTATTGTCTTATCTAGAACCAAAGAACATCAATGATGCAATTAATGATGAATTCTAGGAAATGGATTTATAATAAGAATTAAATCAATTTGAAAAAAATAAAGCATGGGAACTTTTGGATAGACCATAGGACACCTTGACTATAGGAACTAAATGGGTGTTTAGAAACAATTTAGATGAATCAGGCACTATAGTAAGGAACAAGGATATACTAGTTACACAATGTTATAGTCAAGAAGAAGGAATAGACTATGATGAGACCTTTTCACCACTAGATAGACTTGAATCAATTAGAATACTTATTTCTAATGAAACTCATCTATATTTAAAACTCTACCAAATGGATGTCAAGAATTCCTTCTTAAATGGGTTTATAATTGAAGATTTTTTTATTGAACAACCCACTAGTTTTTAGAAACTTCATTTTCAAAATATCGTTTTCAAATTATCAAAATCATTATATGGTTTAAAAAAATATCCCAGAGCCTGGTATGATAGGATTAGATATTCTCTTGTTTTAAAAGGTTTTTAAAAAGGTATAGGTGATCCTATAATTTTTATAAAACAAATTTCAAAATATTTTTTAGTTGTATAAATCTATATAGATGATATTATATTTGGATCTTTAAAAAATTCCTTATGTACTAATTTTTCCAAAATGAAGCAAAATTAATTTGAAATGAGTTTAATGGGTGAACTCAAATTATTTCTTAGTTTTAAAATTTTTAAAATAAAGAATGAATAATTTTAAATAAAAATAAAAATACAAAGGATATTTTAAAACATTTTAACTTGGATAACACTAAGAGTAGTGATAATCCTATGAGTACCACCTGTAAATTAGATCTTGATAAATCTGGGAAACGAGTGGACCAAACCAATTAAAAAGGTATGATTCAAAGTATTATCTGTCTTACTACTAGCCGAATTCATATTTTGTTCAGTGTGTATATGTGTTCTCACTTTTAAGAAAATCCAAAATCATCACACATGGTTACTGTAAAAATAATTTCCAAATACCTCAAATATACTAACAATTTAGGATTATTTTACCCAACAAGAAAGACATTTTATTTAGTTAGTTATTCATATACTGATTTTGGTGGTTGTAAGTTAGATATAAAAACCACCTTTGGAGCGTGTCACTTTTTTGGGAAAGTACCTATTTTTTTGGTGTAGTAAGATGCAAATTTTTGTTTCACAATCAACTGTTGAAGCTAAATACATAGATGTAGGTAGCTGCTATGGAAAAATTTTGTGTATGAAACACACATTACTTGACAATGGGTATCAATTCCAACATTTACTTATAAAATTTTATAATACAAGTGCTATATATATTTATAAGAATCCTATGTCACATTCTAGAACAAAAAATATTGATATAAGACATCAATTTTTTAGAGATAATTTTGAAAAGGGTTATATCACTCTTAAATACATTGGAAAAAAACATAAACTTTTTGATATATTCACAAATCCTTTAAATTAATATATAAGGGATCATATCAAACTTGAATTAGGTATTATCAATTTTGATTAAGTATAATTTTTCTATGACTCAACATTGTGAATGTCTCACCATTGGGAATGTATCACTATTGTGAATGTATCACTATTGTGAATTCATCACCGTTGTGCCTATCTCACCATTGGAATGTTTCATGCCTTTTTATTTTTTTTCTGTTTCACACTGTAAATTTTAAACCATTGGTTTTTATTTCAGTTACAGTTTATTTTATGACTCAATTCAAAATTTTTACCGATTTTCGATCTTGATTTTTTTAAATCCCTAAAATAAGAAATGATAATAAATTTAATACATTTTCTAGTTCTAATGAACCTATTTCCTAATGCATTTTTCTCTTGATCCCTATGCGATCTTTCTCTCCCAACCTTTCAACCTTCCTTTCACCTTTGACCGAGCCAACCAAGCCGATCTCCATGTCCAAAGAGAATCAACCTTCAGAGTATTCTCCAAACAAGTCACATTCCACAAAGAAACAGAAATAGGAGTCCAGTCATCAAGATTTAGCTAATCCAGTAAATCTTGAGCTAGAAAAATGGGTTGTAGCACCTGAAAAAGAAGTTGAAGAAGAATGAATTCTTTCAAGTAGATATTTAGTGCATAAATTTATACAGAACCAAATATGGATGGATTGGTTCTCTTCAAATAAGAGACATATTTTTTCTGAGGTTTGTGTATGAGTTCTACTAGTATGTAGAGTTCAGTTTTGAAGAAGAAGAATATTGGATAAGAAGCCAAGTTAAAGGTAACAAAATTGATTTTTCTTCAAAACAATGGGCTGAATGTTTGGAAGTTCCACATAAGGGTGTGTTTAATTATTATCAAGGAACCATCCCAGATGATGGTGATAATTTTATTTATAAATATTCTATGGCCGAGTTGACAAGTGATCGAACTTTGAGAAGGCCAATTGCTTCAGAGTTAAATAAATAATGCAGATTTCTTTTCAAATTCATCCATCATATTTTTTTCCTAAAGAATGGTGACTATTCTAGTCTAAGGTATCAAGATGTCTATTTGATTGGTCTTATGAAAATATGATATAACATAAAAATTTTCAGATACATTATTCTCCATATTTTGGAAAAGATCAAGCCAACTTTAAGATTGAATTCTTTGACCTGCCCCAAGATGATTTCTTTTATGTTAAAAGCTAAAGGTTTGGTTGCTAAAGATAAAGAGTCACCTATGGATTGTGGTGGATTTTGTATTACCAAAATAATATATAGAAGGATGAAGATCAATTTGAAACCATGTAAAAAGTAGTGGATAGATGATAGTTAAATTCTATATGATGAGTTTAACCCTATTGATCATCCTTCAAGACCAAGAGATATTGTTGACCCCGATATAGAGCATGATGAAGTTGTTGAGTACTTTGATAGTGACAAGGAAGAAAAGACCACTACCTCAAAAGAATAATAAGAGATGGAATTTTAAATTAATGAGGTAAGTGACCCTAACCAATCTTCTAAATCACCTCCTATCATATATTGAGCTCCTAGCCTACGTAAGACTCTCCCTAAAAGAGTGAAATTGGTAAAACGTGATGAGGAAGAGATCAAAGTCTATAGATAAGATTGGTTCAAGAGTAGTTATAAATCTGATGATGATAATGGAAATGGTATTAATGAATAATATGAAAATGATGATGATGATGATGATTCAAATCCTAATGATTCCAATGGAAAAATTAGAAGAGATTATGTTGAGACTTCTTAAGATCTACTTGCTTCTCCTGGAGGTTCTGTTTACATGTCATAGGAGAATCTTATATTTTTTGGTGAAGTAGATCTTCTTGTTATAGAAAAATAATATGAATCTATTTAGGAGGATCAATCCCCAAGTCATAAAGTTATTTCTTCCATTTATAATGTATCTATTGCTGATGATCAGAAGGTTTCTGATTTATATATTGTTGAGAAGATGAAAGTTGTTACGACTATTGAGTAGCATGTGTTTGAGAAGATGTATTTTGATCATGTGGAGAAAAATGTCAATGTTTAGTTGAGAGATGGGGTTGCTTCTGATAAGAATTATGTTTATGAGAACATGGAGGATGCACCATATGTTGAAGAGAGAAAACTTGAGACCTTGTTGGTGTACCTGTTGTATTGGAATCTATAGTTTTTGTTTCTTTAGTGGTTGAGTTTTTTGGTAAGCCTTCAGAAATTTGGTTAGACCCTATAAATGAATAATGATGTTTATTTTCTCATAGTTCACTAAATAATGGATAACCTTCCATTTGAGAAGAAAGATATCCTAAAGGATCAATGGTAAATCAGATTGATGTTACTAGCTTTTTAGAAAGATTTACTTTTGTGAGAGAAACTACACCTATTGTTTCACCTATTCCTATTGGTCACTAATGGTGACTTGGATGTTTTCTAGGAAAATATGATTTTATATTTTGGTAGGAGCTTAAAGAGTCAATTACCACTTCTTACTAAGCTAAGTGAATAGGATGCAAGGTACTTGTTTGAATTGGTAATCCATAACATCACACCGAATATGATGCATCATATCCAAGAAGTTGAAATTGAGAATAGAAGGACAGTGAATGAGTTGTAATACCTAAAATACACTATGGAATGGATGAAGTTTGCCTTTTCAGCTTATATGGATTCTTTTATTGAGAGATTTGAAAATATTTCTTAGTAGCATATAGTTATACTACTACTCAACTTATTTTTGATGCTGATCTAATCAAAACTGTTATCAGGGAAGAACTTTGAACTACCTCAAGTAGAGCTTCAATTGATGTTGTTTCCTTACCTATGGAGACTTTGAGAAAATTTGAGCACAATAATGATCATTATCACATGATGAAAAAAGAGTATGAAAAATATGTGGAAGCTGATCAAGAGACCATAACCAAATCTATAAAGTATTATCTCTCAAGGATATACTCCAAGCATGATCTGAATACTTACTAAGTTTTTGGAAGAAAATCTAAAGATGACTCTGGTTTCCTAAGCCTTCAAATAACAAGTTAAATAGTTGAAAGTGTTGACTCTTATGCTTCAACGTTTTATGGAACAAAAGACAAACTTTTTTAGTGATATGGAGTGGGGTGGGAAAATCATAATGGATTTTATAAAAATTATGAAACCTTTCTTACATGTCCATGAGATTGTAGTTGTAGTTCATGAAGCAATTCTAGTGAGATCCCATCTCACACCTCCAGCCACAGATCCATAATTTTTCAGAGTTGGTATGACCATAGATCCTATTGCCCTTCTTCTAGACAGATTTTAGCTATTTTCTCTCACTCCCAGATAGCTAGTGAAACACCTAAGACCCATCCTCATTTGATAACCTCAACCTCCATCATCTATCATTGATGTTCATTCCATTGTTCTTACAGGACCCTCTATCAACATTACTTTTGCCTCAGACAAGGATAAGGGAAAAGATCCTCTGTACCCTTTATCTAATCCCAAAGACCGTTGATGATTAGACATTGTGTTTTTATAGGATTTTTTTTGTATAAATGTTGTGGTTTAAATTTAGTTTTTTTAATTTAACTTCTAATATTATTTTGTTTCTCTTGTATTTCCTAGTTTATTCATTTTCTATTACTTTTCCTATTTTACTGTACACGTTTTGATAATCCCAAAAGGGGATAACTATTATATGGAATTTCTTTATATTCCTTTACTATTTTCTTTCATATCATTATGTTTTATATTACTTATTACTATGTTTATAACTTTAAAAAAATATCATGATTTTCATGATTTAACTTTAATACCTTTCTTTATTTATCCTTAATACCATCTACTTAATATTTATCTTCAATATCCTATATATAAAATGCTATGATTTTTGATCATAAAAAAGGGGAGATTATTGGGTTCCTTGTTTTGATGAACACACAATAATGTTTATTATGATATTAATGAGTTTTATTCTTTATAATAGCATTTTATGTTATAAGACATATTGGAAATACATTTGGTTAAGTTTGGAAAATACACACCACCCAGTATGAGACACTGCTAGCATAGTCACACCACTGGGATCTAGAATCAGCTAAGTACTGGGATGACTCACTATTAACATGAGTCATTTCCATAAGATAATTTTGAAAAATTATGAGTCCCCACCAACCTGAAATACTGCCAGAGATTGAATCATCTCCAGACTTAGACACCTCTAGACTTAGACACCACCAGAAAGTGTCACCTCAAAGTTTTCTCACCACCAATTTGTCTCACCACAAATTTATCTCACCACCAGATCAAGACACCGTTCCAATGACTCACTACCAGAGTCTGATTCATCACTAGATTTAGACACCGCCAGAGTCACTATTCAAAAGACCCACCACCGATGATCTTTTAATTATTTTTTTAATTAAATATATCCAAAGACTAGTTTATCAAATTTAATACTGAAACTTATTTTAATGATTGAGTATTAACTATTGCAGAGATGCATTAAAATATGTGTCAGAAATAAACAAGGATGTAGAGGATCTTAATGATTCTATTTGTTGTTGCTATTGATAAAAGAGGAAGTAGATTCCCTTTTGTAAAAACGTGCAGAATCACTTATAATGTTACACATGTGAAGTGAGTAGGATAGTATTGAACATAACATTCTCTTAGTGACATATGTTTGATAAGGAATCTCATTTTATTCTATTATCATATCATTCAGGATACCAAGTTGTTCTATAAAACTAGTTTCACTCCATCCACTTCTAGATTTAAAATTATATAACTTAAATATAGCTAATAATGTTGGATATTTAGTACAAACAATATACAATTATATCTTTGCACAATTTTTTAACTTCTTAAACAACTTTAGAAAATAACAAAGGTCATATTAAATTGTCATTGTCATTTCTTCCATATGATCTTTATCATCAGTTACACTAGTATTCATATCAAATGTCCCAGAAATTACAATATCATCCCTGTCTATATGTACATTCAGTTTTCACCATGTTTAGTATAACGTTTACAACTTCAATCTATTCCGTGACAAATAAAATGTTCTTCCAAATCTTCCGAATGATTTCATATTCAATAAAAACAAAGTAAACATAGAAAAAGGATTTGAAAAGGGTCATATTAATGCTCTATTGAAAACTTGATGAACTTTTTAACTCCATACTCATAATCATTTATCATACAATTAATATCCATCCATGTTTGATTCATATCTGTAACATCCCACCCCTCCTTATTGGCTTGATGAGTAATGTGGGTGTTACTAGGACTTAGGTTACATCCCCAAGACACCAAAGGATGGAAATAAATGCCAAGGTCCTCAAAATCATATGGGGTAAAATTTTACCTTTGAAAGAATAAACAACCAAACCACATAGAAAATAACCAAAAAAACCTCTATATGATGCATGAGTATAAAATAAAACTCAAAACATAACCAAACCAACAAACCATATTAGAGTACAAGATAAAACCAAAAGACATACTCAAGAGGAACAATAAGGACACAAAACTCAACACTCCAAAGTGAAAAAAACTAAAAACACCCCAACCAATCCAAGATCATACTCCACATTCCAAGGCACAATATCAAGAAATGTCACTAAAGAACTGAGATACCTTGAATTTACTTGAGTCTTGATAGATGACATCTGTAAATGCATAAAAGTTTCTAAGAATGAACTTAGTTGAACCTCCCCAATGACTTCCCAACTCACTCTAATAGGAAAAAACTTATTATAAAATTTTATAAAATAGTTTCAAGTAGTAAAAATAGTTCATATCAAATCTATAAACCAGTTTTCTAAGGAAATCATCAATAATGCATTAAAAAACTTATCATTTGATTTTGGAATTTTCTTTTCATGTACACACACAAAAACAAAAACACACACACACACATAATATTGGTATTACCATTGATAGTGTGACTTAATATACATACTCTATCCCACTTTGATGGTGGTTCTTCATGACTATAATACATCGAATAAAACACACACCCAAACCAATTATGCCAACATCATGCCAAACCATTTACCAAAAAACAATTCCTATTCCAACCGTTTCACATAAAACCATTTTATTCTTTTAAATAATTTCAAAAACCACTTTACATGTTTCAAAACCAAACCATAATTTTAAAACATCATTTTAAAATTTTAGACTAGGGGTTTTCCAAAAATCAATCAACTTTCCACAATTTCCAAGCCAATACCAAAACAAGATTTCCATCAAGAGTCACATAAGAATTTCATATCAATTTTAAGAAAATAATTTAATTAAAACCAAGACTTTAAGTTCTAAATCAAGTTGAGTCAAGAGCTAATCCACCTACCACACAATATTTGGAAAAAATGAATAATGACACAACAAAACTTAAAGATCCGAACACAAACCACATCCCCATAACTAGATCCAACAATATTTCATCATAAAACCATCCATAAAAAATAGATATATCCATAAAGTACTATATATAAGGTTATAATATAGATAATAACCTTAGATCTAAGGAGAATGAATAATAATGGACACTTATCAATGAATTCATGCCTCTAACGCACTTTGATTCACCTTCAGATCATTCCTATATCGAAGCGGATCATCTATCATGTCTTGGGAGAAAAATAAATTAGAATTATGGAAGGATAAGATAAAAATGCAGGTTAAATGGGATAATTTGAATTAGATCCTCATTTTAAGGAGGGATAACTGTACGCTACATGGTTAGGTTGCACGGTTTGTCAAATTGCTCACCAGCCATGTGATGCTAATTTATTAAGTCCACACCTCACATGGTTGGCTCACTCAGTTAGAAAAACCATACACCAACCATGATTTTACCTAGGTTTCAAGATATATAGTTTCTCCTAGGCATTCAAATAGTTTTGATAAACCATTTTCCAACCATGCACCTTCCCAGTTCCCACTATCTTCCCTTACATGGTTTCCTAGAGATGCTGCATGGTTTTTACTAACCGTGCACCTCTAGAAATGTCTCTAAAACATGAAAAACCCATTGCAACATCATGAAACTTAGCCCAATAATTAAATAGACTCAAAATAAATGATTAAAGGTCCATATACCTGAAACTGAGGGTTCTACATTCTCCCCACCATTGGTTTTTCCATCTCTATAAATTATAAAACCCTTGTTGTCCTGAAAGAGTTTGGGCCATTGATCCACCATTTTGTTTTCACGCTCCCACATTTCTTCCTAAATCTGTCCATGTTTCCATAAAAAAACACACTAGACCAATTATTTTACAATGAAAGATCTTCTATTTCTTATCCAAAATCTATATCGGCACATGAATCAACTCAACATATGACTCTAGGTCAATGTTACCCCATCAAATAAAATGGTCATGATCTTATTGGTATTAATTTAATTGAGATACATGAAACACATTGTGTACTAAACTAAACCTTCTTTGGAAATCCAACCAGTATTCTACCTCACTAACTCATTCAAGTATCTCAAAAGGGTTTAAGTACCAAGGCAGAAACTTACCTTATTTAACAAAACAATGATGCCCAAGCCTTGGAGAGATTATCAATAACACATGATCACCCACCTTAAACAAAAATGGTCTATTATGATTACCCACATATAATTTATAATGAATCTAAGTCGTGTTAATTCTATTTCTGATAAACTACATATTCTTTATTGCCTATTACACAGGGCTGGGTCCAATTAATAAAGTATTACCTGTTTCCACCCAATAAAGTAGAGAAAAACAATAAAATCTATACAATGATTCAAAAGGAGACATATTTATCAAGGCCTAATAACTATTATTATATGATAACTCTACTAATGGTAAATTATCCTCCCATGTTCCACTAAAATCCATCAAAAAATCCATAATCATATCCTCCAATGTTTGGATTGTCTGTTAAAAGTGTCCATCCATTTGGGTATGATAAACCATACTCATAGTCAATGGTGTTCTAAGGTATTACTACAAAGATTTCCAAAAATCAGACATAAATTGGGGGTCTCTGTCTGATACTATCGATACTAGAACACTATTCATCTTTACAATTTCCCAAATGTTAATTTTTGGGAGGTCTTCCACTGAATTACTTTCACAAATCAGGATGAAGTGAGCAAACTTTTTGTTCTAATCAACTATCACCCATATGACATCATGTTTACTAATCATACTTGGAAGACTTGTTACAAAATCCATGGATATTTAGTCTCATTTCCACATGGGAATCATTAAAGACTAAAACATACCCACTAGTCATTGATGCTCTGCCTTAACCTACTGACAGGTGAGGTATCTCTAGAATACTCTACTAAAACTATTTTCATTAAAATCAACCAAAACTAAATTTTCAACATTTATATACATTTTATGAATCCTAGGGTGAACAACCCATCTTTAATGGTGGTAGAAACTAAGAATTTGTTCTAAAAAAGCTACAGGTATGACCATTCGATCTCTAAATCGAAACACTGATTTCCTATCTTGATTCCATCCTCAAATTGTCTCCCCAAAATTGAGTTTTTTCCTTATAGAAACACATCTAGGATCAAATGTTTGAGCCTTTTTAACTTGCTCAACCAAATCAATAAAAAAAATTAGAAAGAAAACTAAAACAATTCCCTATCCTGAGAATTCTAGATTCATATCCTCTATAACTAACATAGTTTTCACTGGTATGAATTCAATTTAGCTAACTAAGAAAATTAATTCTTTCTCAATGCATCTACCAAAAAGTTCCCTTTACCCAGTGTATACATCTAGTCAAAGTCAAACCTTTACAAACACTCCATCCATCTGTACTATAATAAATTCAAATATCTTTTTGAGAAAATTTGTTTCAGACTCTTATGATCTATAAACACTATTAATTCATCACCAAATAGGTAATGACTCCAAGTATTCAAAGCATGGACCAAAATAGTTAGTTCCAAATCATGTGTTGGGTAGATCTTCTCTTGTGTCCATAACTTCCATGAAACAAAAGAGATAACCTGATCTCCCTGCATGAGAACACATCCCAACCCAGATCCGGATGCATAAAATTAGACTATATAGCCTCATCAAGACTCTAGAAACATAAGGATAGGTTTTTATGTAAGTCTAACCTTATGTTATTGAAATGATTTCTAAATTTTTTTATTCTATTAGAAAGGAACACATTTCCTCATCAAAGATATCATCAGTGATTAAAAACATGAAAAATTACATACAAATCATCTGTAGTATCCCACTAATCTAAGTAAACAACATATCTCAAATACATTCTTTAGCGGTTTCCAAGAGATAACTGATTTTATCTTTCCTTGATCTACATAAACAGCTTTTTTAGAAATTACATGGCCAAGGAAAAATAACTCTTGAATCCATAAATCAAAATTTTATAACTTGGAATATAGATAATGTTCCCACAAGATACCCAACAATATCATCAAGTGTTTCTCATGATTCAATTTTTTCCTAAAATAAAATAATATATCATCAAAATACACCACCAAAAAGGAATCTAGATATCTATAAAATATTTGATTCATCAATTCCATAAATATGGATGGTTCATTCTTAAGACCAAAAGTTATAACAACATATTCATAATGTCCATATCTAATTTTGAAATATTTCTTTAGAATGTCCTCCTTCAAAACTTGCAATTGGTATTATACCAAATGTAAGTCAATTTTTAAAAACCATAGGCCCCCCATAAATTGATAATAAATATCATTAATGTGTGGAATAAGATACCTATTCTTTATCATATCTTGGTTAATATTTTAATAATCAACAAAAAGTATAAGTGTTTCATATTCCTTCATCAGAAAAAGAATCGATGGTTCCCAAGGAGACATACTCAGTCGATAGAACCCTTTGCTTTCAAACTCTTCCTACTTAACTTTCAATTATCTTAATTTTTTTGGTTCCATTCAATAATACAAAAGTGAGATAAGACTATTCCTTGGTAGTAGATCAATCATAAACTCAAATTTTCTTTTAGCTAGAAACCTTGAGAAATTTTCTTGGAAAATGTAAGGAAACTGATAAAAAATAGTTAGAAAATCTCCATTCCCAATATCACCCATATATTCCAAGGTAACCACTAGAAAATAATAAGGGATAGTTCCAAAAATCAGTGCCAAAAGTAATTTTCTCTTTTTCTTTACATCCAAATATCCTCTAAAGGGATACTAAACGCAATCCATAGATGTGAAACTAACCTTTCATGCATAACAATTGATGTGGGTATTGAATGATGTCAACTAATCTATACCAAAAAGAAATTCATAGAAATACATCTCAAGAATAGAGAAATCCCAAATTAATCTATCCCCATCAATAGTAATGGAAAAATATTTACACATAAAGACTTGACACTCTCTTTGGCCAAGAGGAGTTTGTATTTTTAAAATAAAATGCATCATATCAAAAATAAAAGAATAAATAAATGAGTGGGATGTTTTCATATCAAAAAAATATTTTATAATGGTAAAATTCAAAATAATTGTACCTCTCACTATCAAACGAACAAATTGATCATCCGCAATCAAATTCTTAGCTCCATATAATTTCTTACTCGCTACACTTTTCTATTTATTACCCTATTTTGATTAGACTGATTGAGGAGTCATGGTGTTCCTAGAATCACCTTATCTATCTCTATTCAAATGATGATAGGTATTTTTCTACACTCTCTCTTTTTAAGCATAAGATTCTATAGAAACATGATATGTTTCTCTAGCACCCGACCTTGGAGAAATTCATCAATAGAACTGAATATGTCCCATATTATTTCAGTTGTGACATTCTCTAGGTGGTTTCGTAGAATCATTCTTGATTTGATCAAGTGAACCAAACTAAAAAAATATCAACTTACTCTTGGATATAGGATGGAGATTTACTGATCCCAAGGTCTGATTCTGAGGCGTCCCACCACTCTGGAAGTAGGTGTCCCTTTTTTTCTTATTCCCATCATTAGTGTCCACACTTGTTCCTATAGGAATAAACATAATCCACATAATTTTATTTCTTGATATATCCATTTCTACTATGTTCACTACATTAATAATCTTTGTATACTATTTTATACATATCCTAAAAATCATTGAGTAAATATCTAGTCGTAATTCCAACTTAAAAATGTGTTCCTTCAAGAATGTACTTGCAAATAATTCCAAGAAAAAATGGACTAAATTCATAAATTTATCCACATACTTTATCATAAAGAGGTTCTATTACTTAAAACTGAATAAGTCTATTGTTATATCAGTCTAGAATGTGTGATAATATAATGTATTGCTAAACAATTCTTCAAAATCCTCCCATGAAATTATTTGGTCCAATTTATCCTAAAATGATAATTCCCACCATTGACATGCCAAATCCTCCATGATATACATTATAAACTTCACTTTTAGCTCTGTTGGTTTTCCAAGGAAATCAAATATTTGATTCATCCCATTCAAATAGACTTATCTTTTTTCCATCTAAAAATACCATAGAAAATGGGTGGATTCTTCTTTTGGAACTGAACTAAATGGCCCAATTTCTATGGTACATCATTTTTATTACCCTTATCCATAACATGAAAATTATAGACAATAATTTTTACCAGATGTTTGTTCACCTATGGATTAGGTGAAACCACATTCTCAGATGCTTCTTATGGTTGGTTTCTATGATGCCTACCAAGTGTCTTGATTATAACTAGAAAAAAATCCATTTAGTTTAACTCATTAGAAACTAAAGGCGTAGTAATTTTAATTTACCTCATCAACACATATTACAACATAAATTTCCATAATTAAACCATTGTTGATGTTTTAACCATTTTTTAAAATATTAAAAACATGTTTTTCAAAACAACTATTTCTTCATTTTCAAGAATCACAATTTTTTCCCATTTTATAAATTATTTTAATCAAAATGAATGATGAAGACCTATTGGGAAGTATTATTATCAATTAATGTCATGCAACTCTCATCAACTAAACCCATGATGATGAGGTGAAAACTCACCTATAAGTGTCTAAGAACAATCATGTACCCAAACTCTATAGTAACTTGAAGTTTATAAAAAATTGGTTTGCTATGATTTTTTATGATCTACATTTCAAGTTCTGAAAATACCACTTCTTACTACCATCCCAAGAGATATACTGATAGTATTTCAAACTCTAGGATGAAACAAAACCGACACTATTTCCTATGTCTAGGACTGAATAATGGTGATACCAGTCATCCTAAAAATAAATATTTACCAAACGAAGCTAATACCATTTGTCTCAAAAAGATATTTGGACCAACTGAGAATGATACCATTTGTAACATCCCACCCCTCCTCACTAGCTTAAGGAGTGATAGGGGAGTTACTTGGTCTTATGTGAAATCCCCAAAGCACTAAAAGATGAAAATAAATTCCAAGGGCCTAAAAAAAATGTTGGTGATGATTTTCCCTTTGAAAGAATAAATAACCAAACCATATAGTAAATAACCAAACAAACCTCTAAATGGTGTACAAGTACAAAATACAACTCCAAACATAACCAAACCAACAAACTGTATCAGAGTACAATCAAAATCCAAAATACATACTCAAAGGGACCAAAAAGTAAAAATAACTCAAAAATCCTAAGTGCAAAGAATTAGAAATTCCCCACACACTACAAGATCCAACTCCACATTACAAGCCACATTATCAAGAACCATCACTAAATAATTGATATACATTGCCTTTACTTGAGTCTCAATAGACAAAATCTTCAAATTTACAATAGTTCCCAAGTAGGAGGTGATTATAATCTCCTTGGGATTTATACAATGACTTCTCAACTCACTCCACTAGGATAAAACTTGTTATCACATTTTATAAAATAGATTCAAGCATTAAAAATAGTCACATCAAATCTATAAACCATTTTTCTAAGGAAATAATCAATGAGTCCTTTAAAACATTTCTTATTTAACGTGAAATATTCTTTTCCATGTTCACACACACAACCACACACACACACATAAACTTGGTTTTACCATTGATGGTAGAACTTCACATCTATAATCTATCCCACTTTGATAGTGGTGTTTCATGACCATAATCCATCCCATACAACACACACCTAAACCAATTATGCCAACATCATTCCAACCCATTTACTAAAAAAAAATTTCCATGCCATCCATTTCACATAAAACCATTTACTTATTTTAAATCATTTAAAAACCACTTTACATGCATAAAAAACATACCATAATTTTAAAAAATCATTTTAAAATTATAACCAAGGGTTTTCCCAAAAACCAACCAACTTCCCACAACTTCCAAGATAATAACAAAACAAGATTTCCATCAAGAGTTACACAATATTTTCACAAAAATTTCAAGAAAATAATTTAATTAAAACTAATACTTAAAGTTATAAATAAAGTGGATTCAAGAAATAATCCACCTACTTGACAATGGTTGGTGAAAATGAAGAACAACACAACAAAACTTCAAGATCTGAACACGATCCATGTACCCTTCACTAGATCCAAAAAAAATCATCATAAAACCATTAAAAACACATAGATATATCCATAAAAGACTATATCTATGGTTCTAAGAGAGATAATAACCTTGGATACAAGGAGAATGAAGAAGAACACACACTTAACCATGAATCAGGGCCTCCAACGCACTTTGATTCACCTACAAATCATTCCAAGATCAAAGGGGATAATCTCTCATTCCTTAAGGTCACATAATTCTTTTTATGGGAGGATAAGGGAAAATAGGGTTAAAGGGGATAATTTGTATTAGATTCAAATTTTAAGTATATACAACTATAAACTACATGGTTTGTCAAACCATGCGCCAACCACGTGGTGATATAATCTTAAGGCCACACCTCACATGGTTTGATCACATAGTTAGAGAAACTGTACCCCAACCATTTTTCCCTCTATTTCAAGATAAATGGTTTATCTTGAGAATTCACATGGTTTGGCCAAACTGTGCACCTATTTAGTTCCCATTATATTCCCTTTCATAGTTTCCTGGAGATGCTTCACAGTTTTTACTAACCACACAAAAACCATTAATCTCCTTAAATGCCTCCAAAACGTGTCAAAACCCCTCGGAACCTTCCAAAAATTAACTTGAGAATTAAATAGATTAAAAATACATGAATAAAGGGTCATGTTACTAAAACTAGAGGGGCTAAAATATCTATCCTATATGGTTCAATAATATTTATTTTCTATAAAAATAAATAAATACATATAAGGTATTTATATAATGTGTATATACATTGATATGTAAACGAAGTATCAATATTTGAGTGTATGTAAACTATATTTTGAGAATGTTTACATAGCTTGAACATGTTTAAGGTCACTACTCCAAATATTATTTTTTTACTTTCCTAAAAAGATTAATTCTTCCCTTTTCAACCCTATATCACTCTTTTAGTTGTTTTTCATTCTTGAAAACCCATTGTTTCCACACATATTTTACAATAAAAATCATTATTTTAAATTAAATCATAAATCTATTTTCAATAAATCCAATTCTATTCATTTTGAATCAATCAATATTTTAAGTGAAAAAGAACTCAATTAGAAACCTCTATGAGAGACAACTTAGGAAAAATATATTGCTTTATTATGTAAAAAATACTTTGAGTATACAAACCATTTGGAAATCATATTAATAATATGAAGAAATCATGTGAATAAATCACATGTTAATAATATGTATATAGATATATTTGTGTGTATCTAATGGATAACATTTTAATAATATATTATTTTTACACTTTAATACCATGTGAATAACTCAAAATTAATGGAAAGTGTAATACATATTTGAGAGAAAATTACATGGAGAGTTGACCAATTGATTTCCATGAACAATCAATTATTAGAATACAACTAACCGATATAAATATTTACAAACTCTACATAAAACTACAATCAGAACAAACTGAACGAGACCCAAAATACACAACCATTCCAAACCCTTAGCCACATATACACCAAATATATATATATATATATATAGATATATGTGTGTGTATATAAAAATATAAAGATATATATATATATATATACATATATCCATATATAACAAATTTTATATTTCATATGTGGATATTTGTTCCTATATATATTTTATAGATGCATACAATATCAAAAAATTAAATCAAAATAGAAATACAATACACATATGCGATTTCATAATGAGAATATTTTCTTGTTAATTTTCAACAAAAAAATTAACTTCATAATTTCCTTTTCATTTTCATATATGATTTTCCATGGGTAACTATAGAAATTCATAGGATATTGTACCAATAATAAGTTATGATCCACTTAAAAACTTGAAAAATTAAAAATACCCAAACATTGAGCATCCAAACCCTTTGGAAATCGTAAAAGGTGGTTGCATGGTACATGGTCAAGCCACTATAGTTCTCATAGACCAAGGGGAATGGGGGTCGTATGATACATGGGAAGAGAAGAACTAAAAATGGTGAAACAATGAGATATTGACTAAAAGAGAGTAGAAATAATCACATACCATTAATTTTGAAAGGGTTGATTCGCCTAAGAAGTTTGAGGGGGAGCGATGAAAAAGGTTGTGTTTCGCGAGAGCTTGAACGACACAAGTGAGTGAGGTTCTCTATTAGGGTTGTATTTAAAATATAGAAAGGGTTTTATCATCTATTTATAAAAATCATTGATAAAGATAGGTTTTTAGCATTTTTTAAGCATCAAAAAAGCTATTTAAAATAAATTACAAAAAAAATTAAACAAATATATATTAAAAATGAAAAAATTATAAAAAAGTAAAAAATAATTTAAATTATTAAGGAATAAATAATATTAAATGAATTAAAGTTATAATTAGTGAAATTTAATAACTAAAGATGAATAGACATAAAAAATATTAACAAAAATAAATAATTTTTATTAATTATATAAATTATTAAAAAAATTAAAAATGAATATATATTAAAATGGAGATAAATACATATTAAATATGAATACTACAATCATATTAAAAAAAGTTAATGTTAATGAATAAATATGAATCAATAAACAGTAAAAATGAAAAAATTACAAAAAAAAAAATTTAAAAAAAAAATTAAAAATGATTAAATTCCAAAAAAGTAAAAAATAATTAACATTATTAGTGAATAGATAATACTAAATAATATTAAATGAATGAATGTTAAAAAAGATTGAAATTTAATAATTAAAAATCCATATATTTCAAAAATATTAAAAAAATGAATAAGAGTTATTAATCATATAGATTTAAAAAAAATTAAAAATGAATATATGTTAAAATGAAAACGAATACATATTAATTATATAAATCAAAACCAAATTATAAATATTAAATGTTAATGAATAAACATGAATAAATAAATATTAAAAAAGGATAAAAATATAAAAATTTTAAACAATGAAAAATTTAAAATGAATAAATTAAAAAAATATTAAAAAATAATTAATATTATAAATGATCAAATAATATTAAAAATGAATAAATTAGAAAAAATATCAAAAAGTAATAAATACTATATATTGAATAAAATATAATAAAATAAAGAAATTTACTGGTTAAAAATATAATATATATTAAATATCTTATGTTATTAAATAAAATTCTAAAACAAATACTAAAAATTGAATAAATCGTAGAAACATTACGTCTGTGTGTGTGCATTTCTATATAAAATTTCATTATTTACATAAATGTGTGTACAAAATTAATATAACGCAAGTTTGATATATGTTAAATTAAAAAAAGAAATGACATTTTATTAAATGTTCATCACTCGATACTAATTACTCAACATTTTTAATTAATTTTTAATTATAAATCATTTTTCACTAATTATATGGCTTATTAAATGTAAATACATATTTTGTATTATACAAATCTTATTTAAGGAAATATTATATATATATGTATATCAATATGAATATATTTATATATTATAAATATTAAATATATTAATGAATAATTATGTATAAAAAACATTAAAATGAAGAAATTAAAAAAATATAAAACAAATAAATATGAAAAATAAATAAATTATAAAAAAGTAAAAAATACTTAACATTATTAATGAATAAATAATATCAAATTAATGAGTGTTAAAAATGAGTGAAATTTAATTAAAATATGAATAAATTGAAAAAATATTAAAAAAAGGAATAAGTGTTATTAATTAAATAAATTTTAAAACATTAAAAAAAATATGTTAAAATGAAAATTAATACATATATTAATTATGTAAATTACAATGGTATTAAAAATAATAAATCTAAAAAATAAATATAAATAAATATTAAAATTAATAAATTTAAAAAAATATTAAATAAATAAAAATTAAAAATGAATAAATTAAAAATATATTAAAAAATCTATTAATGAAATAAATAATAATAAAAATGAATAAATTTAACACATATATATATATATTTAAAATATATAAATAGTATATATTAAAAAAAATATAAAAATGAATAAAATGTAATAATTAAAAAAATAATATATTAAATATTAAATATTAATAAATAAAAATACAATACGATAATATCAATAATTTATTACTTTTGTATGTTTGCCTCTGTAAAATTGAATTAATTTCATATATGCACATGTTAAATTATTGTATGACATATTAAGTGTAACATATTTAGTCAATGTTTTAATTAATAATTAAATAATTATTATTTGATATATATATTAAATTGAAAAAACAAATTACATTTATAAAAAAATGTTATTGAATGTCTATTAATATTATTTAGTCAATATTTTTAATTATTATTAATTTTTAATTAACTTATAAACCATTTTCACTAAATATATGACATATTAATATAAATATATTTCAATATTAAATATGGTTTATAAATACATATGTAGTATTATATAAATAATATTTAAGAAAATTATATATATATATATATATATATTAATATAAATATATTTCTTTATTAGATGTGTTTTTAATAATATATAATTTTTTTGAATTAATTTACAATACATTTTCACTAAATACCTTATATATTAAGTGTAAATGTATATTGTTTATTATATAAATCATATTTAATAAAATATATTATATTTATATCAATATAAATATATTTATATATTTATATATGATTTTTAATGATATTTTTTGTAGTAAATATACCTTTTATGAGCACTAAAAAAGCGCTGACAAGGTGACTTTATCAGCACTATAAAAAAGTGCTAATAAAGTGTGGGTCTTTATCAAATCTTTTTTTAGCATTGATAGAGGCACCCCTTTATCAACACTTTTTAACTAGCGCTGATAAAAGACAATGATGAATATCACGTTATTTGTAGTAGTGCACCATTCATATAAGTTTACGTGTGATTATGATGAAATTTATAGGATTGAAAAAATGATTTTAAATTTCGAATCCATAACCATAAGAAAATATCAATATTCAATAACACATTAGTGTTACTCAAATGATAAAAAATTATGCTACGATTTATATTAAAAACATGTATACATATAAAACAATAAGTATACACATACAATCCATCCATTGACAACATTGAGTATAACCAAGAGGTACTACACATGTCATTATCATATTGACTAAATCATATATTTTTTATTATCCAAGTAGTATTGTAGTGACTCAGATTTTTCCCTATTCAGGACTCAGATCATTATTGAATTTTGAGGACCTAAACCTTAAAAGGTTATAATGATAAATTCCCCATCGTAAATGATATTGGACTAATTTTTTGAGATTTTAGTTGGTCTCGATACATGATGTTTATCCTTGGATTGAATTTTGGTATATTTTTAAGTTAATTGAATTTTATGGGATATTTAGTATTTATTTATTAAATAAATATTTATCCCATGCATGTGAGTGAAAATATACCCCATATCGATCTCAGAATGATAATTCTAACACTATAATTGTGTTTGGAATGTGGTGTTTTACCTAAGAGATTTATAACATATGTGTTTGGGTTTTGAGTCCCAAAATGATCCATTTCAAGTGCTTAGGATGTTTAAATATTTAAAGAAGTATGTACTATAAATTTATTCCTTCTTATCACCTCTAGAGTTATCTGTTTGTCATCAAAATGAATCCTATAGGGTGGAGGTTGAAGTTCCCAAGTAAGAGTTTCATTTGTTTTCAATGGGTGAATATGTGTTTAGTGAAGCAATGTGGTGATGAGGTTTGGAGGATTTTTATGGATTCATGAGTTGAAATTAGATGTCCTGATTGATAATGAATCCAATTCTTTAAGTTTTTGTGTCTATAACTTAAATAACATAAGAATATAGGTTCAAGATATGGTGGAAATTAACAAGTGACAATTGTTGAATTGAACTCTTAATGCTTAAAACATATGTTAGTGTTGTTTAGAAGTAGAAAAATGTTTACATCATGAAGAAATTAAATATTCCATCATTTGATTATTTTGATGAAGATATGATAGTTTGTTATCATTTATTTATAATTATTATTAATTAAGGAAAATAAAACCATTGAGAAATATGAAAAACGAATTTTTGAGGAATCTTGGAATTATAATCATAGTTATTTTTACTAAGTGTTTGAATATGAGTAGCCAAAAATATGGACTAAGACCTATCTAGGACACCCAAGAAGCACAATAAAATACAAATCCAAGCTTGAGGGAAATCATACTTATACCTGAATGATGAGGTTTATAGGAATCATAACTTGTGTGTGGAATGGAATATGTGAACACATGCGGAAAGGAGAATACATAAACCTTGTAGGGTGCACGTGGGGAGGAACACACCGTAGGTGGTGTGTGTATATGATTCCCCATGGATGTTACCATCTCAATTTAATGAATTTATAGAAATTATTTCTTTATAATACATTCCCATGATCTTTTGGTTTTAGAATTTTAGATAATTAGTATAAAACATTAACTAATAAAACTCATGTCTTTTTTCAACCAATAGATATTTCCCCCACTATATAAGAAACTGCTTAATCTATAAAAAGTCATAAAAATATCCCACTAATTCCTGACATAATATAATATTCTATAAACATTATACGTATTAATTTTCTTTATAACTTGTAGAAATGAAAACATAAGAAAGGGGTGAGATCAGATGGTTATTAAGGGAAAATATAAGCGTTAAAAATCAAATATTCTAAGTGAGTATAATATGGGTGTATGAGTATAATAAGGATATATAAGAATATTATACCCAAAAAATCATAGATCATAAATCATGGCATGAGGTATGGAATAAAATAAGAACATATCATGGAATTTCCAAATATCAAGGAGGAACAACAATAATAATTTGTCTTATATGAATAAAACAATAACCCCAAATCATGCAAGCATAACATAAAAGTATATAATATCTTAGAAAAGTGTCATAACCATGTAATGTAACATAAACTAAAAAAATAAACTTTAAAAGGTAGAAAAATCATAATCATATTAAAACTTATGAGAAAACTCATTATTCCCATACCTTTGTGAATGATCTCATTATGACTAGACATTAAAATGTAAGAAAACTCATTAATCCCATGCCTTTGAGAACAAGATCATTATGTCCATGCCTTACTATATTATTAGATATAAAACTTAAAAAAATGAATTGGAGGGTGATAGAGGACCCTAATCATCATCATCCAAACTTATTTTTCCACATAAAATAAATAATCATCATATTATAAAGAACTCATGGAAAGAAAATGGGTTTTATATCCTTTCAAATGGAATCATATAAGGAAAACATTTATAATTCCATCAATAAATATGATAAACCCAAGAAATATAAATGGTTATCCAATTATAATAAATAAATTTATAGGTAGATACCATTCAATAAAGTATATGGTATTTCCACTACATAGATAAAGGTTATATGGTTTAATAAATAATTTCCCCAATCAATCGATTTGTGATATGTAACGACCCATGATTTCATTGCATATTCTATTTCAATAAATAATATACTAAATTTTGTGTTTAACACACTATAAACAGCTAAAATGATTTTTGTTGATAAATTTTTGAAACTAAATAGGACCATCAAAACATAGTTGTTAAATTAGCTAGTATAAATTGAAGTATCCATATCAAAAAAATAAATAAAGTAAGAAGAAATGACATCCAAAAGATAAAGTCTTGATTATGAAGCCCATTTTTCTAAGTTTTGAATGGAGGTAGATTTACTAGGGTTTTCCCTAGACCAATCCCAAGATGAACTTGATCAATAATGGTTTGAGTGAACCCATATGCATGAGAAGTTCAAGCTCGTGGAGATTCCCAGAAGATCAAGGCTAGATGAATCACAGCCTAAAACCGTAATTAGAGATTATTTGATGCTTAGGTATTACAAAAATATCATAAGGGGTTATTTAAGTATAAATTGAGATTATATAAACATGAAATATATATATATATATATCATTAATTTTTTATACTATTTGAAATTCCATTTTTTCATAATTCACTTTATACTTAAAAATGTATTTTTCAGAAATAGGAATTTTATATTAAGGAACTAATTTTATTATTATTTAAAAATAAAAATATTTATTTATTTTATGAATAATATGTTAACACCATAATAATTAGTAATTTATACTAAAAAGAATAACTAATACACCAAAAGTTGTTTTCCTATAAAAATATAATTTTTCTATATTTTATGTCTTTAAATTTTGGATTTATCATGTCAATATTATCTAAATATTATTTTTTTTTGATTTTTCATAAATAGTTTATTTTAGGTGAATATTGAAAAAATACCATTTTTTCTAAAACTGTCACTTTTATGACATTATTATAATACAAGAATTAATTAAATATTTTTGAATTTTTTATATAATATATATATTTATAATTTATAATAAATTATTTAAAAATAATATTTTGTATTTATTAAACACATGTTTACTATTTTGGAAACTTAAGTAATATTTCACTCTATAAACTGTTTTATTCACCTATGTTCAAAATTAGTTTTCATCACTTGTTAAATCTAAAAAAATAGATTTAATATTTATATAAACATGATAATATTATTTAATAATTTAAATTTCATTTTTTTCATCAAGGTATGATTATTATGATTAATTTTAATGATCATGATAATGGAAAAACTGTTATTTTCAAAGAATTGTTTATTAACATTGCATAATTTTTATATAATAAAATAAATTAATAACTTCCCAATAATGATTCTAGTATAATATTTAAACCTATATATAAGTATATTAACATCCATTCATTTATTAATCAATAATAAATATGATTAGGAACACTTAATTGTGAATACATCATTTTTCTACAAAAAATGTTTTTTATTATATTGAACGTTTTAATTTAAAAGTAAATTTTATATTATTTATAAATTGAATTATATTAAATTTATATTAAATTTAGGTTTAAAATATAATTTTTTAATAGGTTTTAACATATATTTTTAAACAAAATATAAATTACATATTTAAAAACTAGTTACCAAGGTAAAAAACAAAATGTTACACTGTAAAAATTTATGGTAAAAGACTTGAATCATGTTTAAAACATGTGTGGAAGGTATTTTTAAAGTATTTATAGAACCAAGGTGACCAAAAAATACATTATTACAAACATTTTGAGTCATTGAACAAGGAATAGTGTAATGATAACCTAGAAGGGTTAAAGGTATTCCCAAAGGTGCCCTTTTCTTCACTTATAAAAGGGTATCACTTCCACCCTTTTAATAATACTATTCCCAGTAAAATTTACCTTGAAAATCCACCAAAATTACTTCTCTTATAATCCATTTTTTCATCACTAATCTCCTGGTCTCTGTAAGTTATATTAGGACAATTTTTCCATGGAGATCTTTAATAGAAGATAACCAACATAAGTATTACCTTCTTCATAATATTTTTTACTTAATCATCCTTTAAAAATTAACTTATATTAAAAAAACATAATTAAATCAGTATCATTTTTATATTGATATGTTATTATATTAATGTAATAACCATTATTTATTCATCTCTCTCAGATAATAAAAACAAAAGCGTCATTAGTATGTTTGTACAGACTACCGCCTCCATAAAGCAACATCTTCAATTTTTCATCACTTCCATTAATGGATGGTAAAAAGATATAATGGATGAATAAATATTATATATATAATATAATTATGTTTTTTAAATGTCAAAATTTTTATTTTCTTTCATTCCCTCTCTTTCATTGAAAAATGGAAACTTTAATTATGCGTATGTGCGAATTACTACTTACACGAGAAATGAGTTTCATTTTCCATCACCACCCACCATGAATGGATGTAAAAATATATTTAATATATAAAAAATATTTCCATAAAATAATTAATATTCTAGATATTCTGAAACTATTTTATAATTCTTTTAACCATGATCATCATACATAAAGAGTTGCATAAAAATTGATTGAACAACCTCAAGTAACCGACAGAGGAAAGAAAAATTTATTATAATTAAATAAAATATGATGGTTAAAGGAAATTTTAATATAAAATATAGTTGAAATTTTTTCTTAATTAATAATTTAATAAACCTTATTTATTTATTCCATATGTTAGGCACAAGTAAAGAGTGAATCAGGATCGAGGTAAGGGTTTCTGTCTCAATCACCCTTTCAGGCATACTTTGATATTATGAACTACTCTTCATTTTTATGGTATAGCTACTTACCCCTTGTCTTATGATACCATAAATTATTGTTGAACTTTGAAAATTCACAACCATTAATTTTCTTCCTTACTGTGGTCTTAGATTGATGTCTCCCCTAAAATATAAGGTACTTTTGTAACTCAATCTTGTTTCTTGAGTTATAATGTTTATCCTTGAGTTTAAACTTTCACTTATATGGTATAAATGATTTATATCTTGGAAGAATAAATTTTGATTCAAATATTAATTATTTATGAGTTCTATCCCTTCTTTAAAATGCAACTATGTTAAGAATAATTCTCATCCTCTAAAATGATGATTTCCCCTCATTGTCCATAATTTCCCTTCCTACCAATGCTATCCCTTTTAATTAGAAACCTAATTATGTGTAATATCATGTGAATTTAATAATTACCTTATTATATTTTCAAAATTATTTTTCATTATCCCTTTTTCAATGTGGTATTTCACAAAATTATTTTAATTTTTGTCCTTCCATGATCGTTTGTTAGATCTTTCAAACCACCCTCAGATTACACATTCTATTTATTTTTATCCCTATTACGTAATCTTAATCACATGGAATTATTTTTTTGTATTTATTTACATTATATATATACCTAGTGAAATACACTTTTCATTTCTTGGGTTATACGTGTTCTTAGTTACCTTCATAATTCCCACTTTTAAGTAAACCCAATTTAAGATAATTTTCAAATTTATTGACTCATTTCAAGAACCAACTCTATAAAATGTTTTTAAAACATGAATATATTATAAAAACCTTAATTATTTTATATATAATCATCTTGGTTAAATTTTTTTTTCAAGGAAAACAATAAGGTCTTTCCTTATTTAAAAAGATCCTTTACTTATAAAATCTTCACCTAAGTGGTACGCTTTTATTCTTTCTTATCCTAGACCCTTCTTATAAAATTATCTATATTGCAACTGAATGTTCAATACCTATATTTATTTTTTAAATATGAACATAAAAATTATTTAATCCATTCTTATATTTGGAATCCTTATTATTTATCCTTTGGTTATGCCTTGAATCATTATGAAACCCACTTCATTATCTTGGGTTTGATAATTCTTATGATTTATATATGGTTTATTTTCCTCATGTAGAAAGAATATATATGATTTTTGTTTATGTGATGGGTGGTACCATAATTATATATCCCTCAAATTCATTGGGTTAAGATTTATATATCATTATATGTTATATAAGGTATTAAGAAGTGAACCTAATCCACCATGAGACTCTGTCCACTTTATGATGATGGTCTTGAGAATGAACCTTGACTTATATTTATGATACTATGTTTTATGTTGTTTTTAAATGTTTATGATATTATTATATCATTTATTTATGCCATGTTTCTATTATTATAATCATCCTTTTTATGATATCATTTTATGCCTCTTTAATCTCATGTTCTTCTTTATTTCCATGTTTATTCCCTTACCAAGCTTTCTAGCTCACCCTTTTCATTATGTATTTTCCCTAGGGTATCCTGTGGGGTTTTATAATATTTATGGGAGTTAGCATCAATTTTTGGATTTTTAAATTAATATGATATTTTTATGTTTAAGATGATGTATTTATGTGTCTAATTATCTAAATACACTAGAACTCTCAATCCTTGGATTGTATTAGTTGGAAAAATTTGTGAACAATTATGAAATAATGTGTGTTTAAGGATTGATTTAAAATAGTTTATATCAGAGGATAGTATAGTTATTTTTTGGATACTAGTATGAAATATAATCAGTAAAAACCCTACGGATAATACTAAGAATAAGGGAACATCCTAAAATTTTGGTAAATTAGAGATTATGTGGTTTTCCACACAATACATCCCTGTCCGGATACTGGAAAGTGGATATAGTTATAGAACATATTCACCTATGGGTAATAACCCCTAAAGGGTTGGTTTAGCATTAAATAGATCATCACTTAGATTTATGATGAGCGGTCCTAAGGATGAACACATGAACATACACTCATTGGGGGATATGCTTTGCTTGATTAAATGCTCTTTACAAACCACTATGAAGGATCGATTTTCTAGTTACTTTGATGGACTAGGTTAATAAGAATAAGATAACAAAACTTAAAGTAACCTAGGTTAAACTAAGATTTATATAGGTTTAACTAAAGGAATTATGAGGTAATATGATTATGTAAAAGGTTAAAAGGATTTAAAGTGGAATCTCTTTTATGTTATTGATTATGATAATCCTCCTATGATGTTAAATGTTCATCACTCATGTTAAACCTTTTGGTTTTAGTAATTCATGGAACCGAGTTAACCTCAGATTTAAGGTAATATGTGATGATTAACTCAATGATCAACCCACTAGAAAGAGATATGGGCTAATAAATATGGTGATTATGATAAAAACTATCACGAAACATGATTAACAATATAACCATAGTTGAAATCTTGTGTACACCAAAGAAGAGAAGGATGAATACTCATGAGGATACTTACAACAAAGATTATCAAATAAGGAATATTCAACCACCTATATGTAAAAAATACAAGAATAAATACTAAGGGAATTGCTTTACGTGTACTAGAAGATGCTTTATTTGTAGAGTAGGGCGTCATCGAGCATCAAATTGCTGTAAGAAAATGAATTAGCTGGTTAGCATGATGGTAGTGGAAAAATTGTATCAAAAAGTACCACTAATGGTCCAATTACTTAAGTGTTTAAATATTATAAATTAACCAAGTTAGTTTCAAAACTCCAAGGATGATAATAATAATATACATGAACAAACACCATAACTAATAAAATAAGGTAGATCATATTCAATGTCTACTGATGAGGTGGATTGTAATAACTAAATCTTATACTTATGAATTGTGAATGTGAGATATTTATTCTATCCACTATAAGTTTACTATTTTTGTAAGTGTACCACCATGATGTTTTTTCTATCAAATAAAACATCTAGTTGTATGATGGTTTCATTTAAAAATTCACGTTTATTAGAATACAAGTCTTAGTTTGGGTATTTTAGATGGATTTTAAATGATTAGAAAAAGGATTAACTATTTCATCATAGACTCCATATTCAATGATCAAGATTTGATTACCAAAAACATCCTCATTATTATAAAAAATAGATGGGGGAAGATAAAAAAAAATAGCAGAAAACATAGAGAGATCTTAATGTCATCACGATAGCAGATAATAACAACAGATCATATTTAACATCATTAATCAATGCACCACGACAATGTGTATGCCTCAATGTATCTGGATAATTTGAAATCACCATGACAATGGTGGATATATAATACAACCCCCTTCTATCACTGATAGTAAAACATGACAGTTAGGTGAAAAGGGGGGAGGCCACCCAATGACCTTGGTACTCGGTGTAGTTCAATAATTAGGTTCAATTCCCCAACGAATGAAAGTCCAAGTAGTGTGTGTGGGAAATAGTTTGGGTCTTAGAAGTCCTTGTTTGGCCACATTAAGAGACACCTAAAGTGAATGTGGTGGGATGTCCATCCTCTGTCACCCTTTAGATGTAAGGGATTCATAGAGTGGGAAATGTAGGGACTGGTGATTCAAGTGGGTGATGATATAGGTGGTTATTTGTTAAGGTTGGAAATACAGGAAGGAAATAATCTAGAGTGGGCTCCGACTGGTGTTGTGGATGTGACTACTCAAAAAAAGGTTTGGGTGGGCTCTAAACATGGATCTTAATGAACTTTATGAGTATGGGGGTCATTCTTAATTGAATTCATCATTTGGACTCAAATTTCCACCTTAAATTCAAAGTTGAGTAACCAAATGGGATGAAAGATAGGTGTGTATGGTTTATATATTATAAAAATAGGGAATACCATTTCTTACCTTAGACCAATTTATGATAATATGTCACTTCAAGCTTAACTATAAACTTAAAGAAAAATAAAATAGGTCTTAACAGCAAACCACGAGAGGTATTTAACTAAAATGGTTAAAAAGAAACAAAATATAAGTATTATGATTATTATAAGTGATCATATGTGATTGATAACTTTTTAGAAAATAAAATCTCAAGTCATATTATAGACACCCTTATCTAAATTCATTAGTAAGTAATAATTTAAATTATGAGAACATAATTTATTTAAGGGGGGGATTTAACGACCCAAGATTTCATTATATATTCTAAAAATAATAATATACTAAATAATGTGTTTCACATGCTATACCAATTTGAAATGAAAAAATCTTTATATATTTTGAATATCAAATATGATTGTCAAAGTATAGATGTTAAATTTTCTTGTATAATTTGAAGCAACCATATAAAAAAATAAATAAACAAAGTAAAAAAAAATATAATCTGAAAGAAGAATTACTCTTTATAAATCTTATTTTAACGAGCTTTAAAGGGAGGTATAATCACTAAGGTTTTCCCTAGACAAAGCCTAATCCAAACTTGAGTAATTATGGTTTCAGTGAAACTATTTACGGGATAGCCGAACTACCACCCAAAATTGCAATAAAATCTTATTTGATGTTTAGTTATTACACAAAGATCATAAGGATTTATGTAAGTATAAATTAGGATTATGTCAAAATGTAATAAAATATTTATATGTATTGATACATCATGATTTTTTATACTTTTCGAAAGGTCATTTTTTTCTTAATTCACATTATGCTTAAAAATTATATTTTTCATAAATTGGAATTTTATCTCAAGGAACTAATTTTATTATGATTTAATAACAATAAGATATATTTATTGTATGAATAATAATTTAAAACTGTAATAATTAGTAATTTATAGGAAAAAAATAGTTAATACACCAAAAGTCATTTTCCTATAAAACAACTTTTCACTATATTTTATGTTTTTGATTAAACATAAAATTTAGAAATTTTAGAAATTTAAATTGAAAAAATTCACTTCATTTTTTATTTATCATGAAAATAATATCCTAAGACTATTTTTTGGGATTTTTTAGAAATAATTTATTTTTAGGCGAATAGTGAAAAAATACTAATTTTGCTAAAACTGTCAGTTTTAGGACATTATTATAATATAAGAGTGAATTAAATGTTTTTGATTAATCTTTTATATAATAAATATATATTTATAAATTAAAACAATTCATTTAAAAATACTATGTTGTATTTATAAAACCCATGTTTACCATTTTTAAAACTTAAGTAATATTTCAATCTAAAAACTATTTTATTCGCTTATATTAAAAATTAGTTTTAATAAATTGTATAAATTAAATTTAAAAACAATTATTTAATATTTCTGATAAAATTTTTAATATTATTTAATACGTTCAATTTCATTTTTGGGAATAAAATTATGATTACTAAGATTAAAGTTAATGACCCTGATAATGGTAAAACTATTATTTTCAAATAATTGTTTTATTAACATTGTGTAATTTTTACATAATAAAATAAATTAATAAATTCTAAATAATAATTATAATATAATTTTTAAACAAATATATAAATATATTAACACTTATTCATTTAGATACCAATAATAAATATGATTAGGAACACTTCATTGTGAAAACATCTTTTTCTATAAAAATATTTTTCTATATATTAAATGTTCAAATTTAAAAGATAATTTTAAATTATATATAATTTGAATTAGATTAAATTAATATTAAATTTAGGTTCAAAGAATAATTTTTTTAATATGTTTTAATTTATATTTTGAAATAAAATATAAATTACATAGTTAAAAACTAGTTACCAAGGTAAAAATTAAAATGTTAAAATGTAAAAACCTACAGTAAAAACTTGATACATGTTAAAAAAATTTGTAAAAAGTAATTATTTTTTATTTATATATTCAATATAATACCACACACCATTATTAAGAATTTTTGGAGTCATTTACCAAGGAATATTGTAAATATACTATTAAAGGGTAATGAGTATTCCCAAAAATGCCCTCTTTTTCACTTATAAAAGGGTATCACTTACACCCTTTCAATGATACTCTTCCCATTATAATTTCCATTGAACCTATAAAAATGTTACCTATCATAGAATTCATTTTTTCATCCTTAATTATCTATATTCTATAAGTTTTCTTAATTCAAACCTTTCCAAGGATATCTCCATGATAAGATCAAGTCTCTAACGTAAGTATTACCTTCTTCGTAACCTTTTTTCTCCCTTAACCCTCCTTTTACAAATATATTATATCCATAATAATATAATGAAATAAGTATCATTATTATACTTATATTTTATTATATTAATCTAATAACTATTATTTATTCATCTCTATTCGCTAATAAAAATAAAAGCGTTGTTAGTGCGTTTGTGCGGTCTACCACCTCCACAAAGCGACGTATTCCATTTTTCATCACCAAAATTAATGGAGGGTAAAAATGATGTAATATATAAATAAATATGATATATATAATATTAATATTATTCTAAAATATCAAAATTATCATTTACCGTCATTCCCTCTTATTTTTTGACAAATGGAGACATTAATCACATGTATGTGCGGACTACCACCTCCATGAGCAATGAGTTTCATTTTTCATCACCACCCATAATTAATGGATTTAAAAATATATTTAAGATATAAAAATTATTTCCATAATTATATTAATATTATGGATATTATGAAACTATTTTACAGTGTTTTTACTATAGTCAAAATATATAAGGTGTTATAGAAAAATTGTTCGAACAACCTCATGTAATTGACGTAGGTAAGAAAAATGTATTATCATTAAATATAATATGATGGTTAAAGGACCTTGTATTATGAAATATGTTTGAATAATGTTTTTATTTAACAATTTAATAAAATTAATTTGGTTATTTAGGATGTGAAGCACAAGTTCATAGCGAATCATGATCGAGGTAAGAGTTTCTGTTTCAATCACCCTTTATTGAGGCATGCTTTGATATTATGTACCAATATTCATTTGTATGGTGTAAATAATTCCCAATATACTTTTAATATAATAAATAATTATTGAAATTTTAAAATTAAATTCCATTCATTCTCTTCCTTACGGTGGGATATAATTGATGTCTTCCCTAAAATATAATGGTATTTCATAGCTCAATCTATTTTCTTTAGTTATAATGTTTTTTATTGAGTTTTTTATTTCATTTAATATGATATAACCTATTTGTATCTTTGGATAATAAATTTTGATTTAAATATTCCTTATTTATGATTTATATTCCTTCTTAAAAATGCAACTACGTTAAGAATAATTCACATACTCTTAAATGACGGTTTCCCCTCATTGCACATAATTTCCCTTCCCGCTAATGTTCTCATTTTTAATTGGAAACATGATTATAGGTTATCTCATGTTAAATTAATAATTAAATTATTATATTTTCAAAATTAAGTTTCATTATCCACTTTTCAAAGCATAATTTCAACAAAAGTATTTAGAAATGGTTTTCCTTCTATAATCATTTGTTGGATCTTCCGAACCACCCTCGAATTACGAATTCTCTTTATTTTTATTCCTTTAACAGAATATTATTTACAAGAAATTATTTTATTTTATTATATATATCACTTAAATATATACCTATTTAAATATACTTTTCATTTCAAGGGTTATACATTTTCTTAGTTCCCTTCAGAATTCCCACTTTTATGTAAACCCGTTTAAGGGGACTTTCCTATTTCTTAAATCATGTAAAGAATCACCTCCATAAAATGTTTTTAAAAAATTAATGGATTATAAAAATCCTCATTATTTTATATATAATCCTCTTGTTTCAATTCTAGTTTTATGGAAAATAATAATGTCTTTCCTTCTATAAAAATATCATGTACTTATAAATCATCACCCAAGTGGTATGTTTTTTTTCTTTATTCTCTTAGATACTTATAATAAAATTATCTATATTAGATATAAATGTCAAATAAATATGTTTATTTTTCAAATATTAACATAAAAATTATTTAATTCACTCTTCTCATGATAATACTTATGATTTAGCCTTCGGTTATTCCATGAATCAGAATTATGAAACCCACTTCCTTGTAATGGGTTTGATCATACTTATGATTTATGTATGGTTTATTTTTATCATTTGGTATACATATATGTGATTTTAATTTATGTTATGGGTGGGAATAGAATTATATATCACTCCAATTAATTGGGTAAAACTTTATTTCTCATGAGATATTATGTAAGGGATTAGAGAGTGAACCTAATCCACCACAGGAGTTTGTCCACTTTTTGATGATGGTCATGAGAGCGACCCCTGACTTATGTTTATGATATAATGTTTTATGTTTTTGAAACAAATTTTTTATCTTATGGTATCATTTAATTATTCCATGTTTCTATGATTATGAACATACTCTTTATAATATCATGTTATGCCCATTGACTCTCATGTTATGATTTATTGCCATGTTTGTTTCTTTATTTATTTTTCTAACTCACCCTTTTCCTTATGTACTTTACCTATGGTATCCTATTTAGTTTAAAAAGATAATGGGAGATATTATCACTTTTTTTTAGTTTTAAATAAATAATATGTTTTTATGTTTAAGATGATGAATTTATGTGTCAAATCATTTAAAGACACTAGACTTGTCGATCCTTAGCTTGTATTTGTTGGAAAACTATATAAAAAATTATTAAATAAAGTATGTTTAAGGATAGGTCACTATATAGAATCTAGGTGAACATACTTCAATCAAATAAATATAAAAAAGTCATTCAAAAAAGAAAAAAATTGGAAGAAAAGTTATTTCCATTCATAATGGATGGATAAGAAAGACAAAGAAAGTGATGGATCACTCCTTTGATAGAAAATAAAATTTCACAGTATATACATAGAAAAAAAGTGTATTATAACATTTTAATAATATCCTTAATCAAGTATAAAGTATATCAAAATATGTTGACATAGGTGAAAAACACTTTTGAAGAGCATTAAAAATTTACTTTGGAAATTAGAGATATCATCGACCTTTTAAAAATATTTATTTTTTAAAAGGTAATATTTTATAAAACATAGAGAATTATAATTTCATTTACAAAAAAAAATTAGAGATTAATTTTCATATAAAAGAAAATAATGGTGGAAATATGTGTTCAGACAGAAAACATTAAAAAGATATTTTTTTCAATCTTTGATAAAAAAACCGATAAAAAATGTTAAAAATTTATTTAAATTTTTTTAATGAAATTAAATGTAGTATAAAATAAAATTAATAATTTTTTGAGTCATATATAAGGATATTCAAAAAATAATTCAATGAATATATACATGGAAAATAACGATTCCCTACCGAAATAGTGCTATGGTCGGTTTTCTTACAATGGTTAAATAATTAACCAAGGGGGGAAATGAAATAGTTAGAAGACATGTAAAGCCCCATGAATAACTATAAGAGAATAAAATTATGGAGGGTTTATGAAGAAAGAGTATAAAAATTCCCCATATGGATTATTTTTAAAAAATAATCCTGATTTGAAATTGAGTTTGATGAAGAAACTACTATGGTAATGGTAACATAAGAATCAAAATAAAATAAGAGGATTACCATGAAATGAGAATTAAAATATCATAAAATAAAATATATTAATTATAATTATATTTAATATAGTATTTAATACACCATACAAAAATACATTATGTTTTACAATATCAAACATGTATTATGGAATTAAAAATAGATATAAATAACCCTTAAAATTTTGTTGTCTTTTGAATAAAAAAAATGAATAAAGACTAAGATATGGATCTTAAAACTCCATGGATTATATGAAAATGTTAAAATACATTCATTAGATATTAATCACAACATATTAAAGATATCATGGTGCACAATAAAAAATGTGTCTCAAGAAATTAAATTTAAGATAAAGATCCCCTTACCTTAATTCCCAACTTCCACTGAAGTGCACAAATCTCATGTATAAAAAAATAAATATCTTGATCACACATTTCATAAATTTATTCATATCTATAATGTTTCATAAAATTAATTTATCTCTCTTTTAAAAAAGTTAATTTCCAAATGCAACCTTTTTGAACCCTCCACACATGGTCACCCCTCCCCCACGAAGAGGTAACTACCATGAGGAAGAGCCCCAACCGGGGAAAGAGTCATTTCCATCCAAGATGGAAGAGTGTCCTGGAGGGTAATGGCCCAGTTGGTGATGGTTAGTCAAAGCAATCCGTCAGCACAGTGGGCCATGCCTCATTTTTCTCACCCAGTCGAGACTGGGCGACCCAATAAGACGGGTGGATCCCAGGGGAGAGGCTTGTCCTGAAAACGGACTCCTAGGATTCAAACCATAAAAATCCCAAAGAAGGAAGTGTTTAGGCCACTCACCTTCACCACTATTCCACCACCTAAGTGGATCATAAAATTCATTTATGATTATTGTATACATTTTTATTTATTATTTATTATTTATTTTTGATATAAGGTGTGAAAAATCTTGATTTTTTTGAACTAGTTTTGAAATTAAAATGTTGTTATTTATAATAAAAGGTACTTTAATTGGTTAATTATAATTATTTCTAATGTTATAATTTCATTTTATGTAATTTTTGGTTATGATCCTTAAAGATTAATTCGATGATGAGCATGTTTTGATGATTTTTAACGAACAAACGTTAATATCTTAATTAATGAGTTTAATATTAATGTTACCATTATAACACCTAAATAAAAATCATTATTTAGTTATTTATATCATATATGATCAATAATTAAGTTCTCATAGTTTTCCATGATATTATTTCATAACATTTTTCTAGTAGGTGGTTAAATCAACCCAAACATAAATACACCATAATTAATGGATGAGTATGATTGAGAAAGAGATTTATTTTGTAATAATATCATCATTAAATAATAATAATTATATAATTTAGATATTTTTAAGGTGGATAATCATATTTTAAAATATTTTAATAAATAATAAAGATACTAGATGATAAATGAGATACATTACTTCATAGAGGTGACAATCCACACAAACACACAAACGATGAATTTGTTTTTCTTAATGGATAAGAGGGAATGATGGTAGATTATTATTTTTATATTAATAATTATAATTATATTATATATTTCTCATTTTTTTTTCAATTTTAAATTATAACCAACTAAGAGTGGTAGTGGTGAAAAACAGAAGACGTCGCTTTGTGGAGGCATGTCATACCCCAACTTTTGAGTTCTTTTATTTTATTCTTTTCTTGGTTTTGGATATTTTGGTTGAGGTTTGGGTTGATTTACCTATTTTATTTTTTACATTTTTGGTGAAAAAGGTAGATTTTGGGCTAGGCAGTATGTGGCACATGGTTAGGGGAAACTATTCACCCTCTCTTAGGAAACTGTGCGACAAATATGTATTTTGGGTAGTGGAAACCGCACGGTTGGCCCATATTTTGGAAAACCATGTGCAGTAACCATGTGGAATGTTCCTATTAGATAGTTAAGAGAACATAGTTGGCACATTATTTGAAAACTGTGTGAAAAAACCATGCAAGTTGCCCAAATTATTAAAAATTTGAAATTACCTCTTTTCCCCTCTACCGTTTTAATCGTATTTCAGGTTTCTCCTTCCATTATTGACCTAGGCACACCATGGGAGAACCCAAACTTCCTTCCTTTGGCTCTCCTTTTCCCATGGATGCATTTTGAATGTTATTAGGTGAGTTATTCATGGTTTTTTGTTGGATTTCTCCTCTTTTCTCTTTTCTCTCTTGAGTTCTTGGTTTCCCTTAGTTGGATTTCTATTTTGGTTGAACACTTAGGGTTAGGGTTGATGTGTTTTTCTATTTATTTGATGTTAGGGTGTGAGGATTGTATCTTGGTCTTAGTTATTACTTATCCCAAAGTATCATTTCATTCACACATCTTTGATGTAGGTGTTTCCATCCATTTCTTTTCCAACACACTTCATTTGTTGCTTGAGATTTCCTAAACTTTCATAAATGTGTTTCCATTTCTTGTGATGTGTTAGAATAAATTTATTTGGTGTCTTCATAATGTAAATTTGGTGAGAAATGGATTTTCAAGGGTTTCTTTAATTATGATTGGATTTGAATGCATGCAAGGTGTTTGATAAAATGTCAGTTGAGTTTTTAAAGTGAAATTAGGTGATTTGGGTTGTGTTTTCCCTTGGTTATGTTTTGGAAATGTGGTTGGATTGTGAGTTGGATGTTTTAAGTGAAAATTTGTGACTTTTATATTGTGACACTTATGTGTGGCTTTTTGTGTTGATCTAAAAGCAATTGATATTTCTTTAAAAATGGATTTTGGTGATTTTATGGACACTTGATGAGTGTCATGGAATGTTGGTTTGGTTTTATTAAATGATTTTCTAAATGGGTTTGGGGTTGTAAATGATGTGTTGGATTCTTTTGGAAATGTGTGTTTTCATCATGGTTTTTTGAGGCCCGTTTGACTGAAAATCTGATTTTTATTTGATTTTCAAAATCCTCCTAATGGTTTAGTGGTAATCTACACACCAGGTGAGAACTAAAAAACAACTGATACCCAATTTATTTGTTATAAATTCAAAAAGGACAAAAAACTTGAGAATATCATGATTTAAGATCATCTGCATCACCCAATCACTAGCCATCATCATCATGAGTCACCATCTCCATCCGCCTCCACTATCTTCATTACTATCCAACCACTACAAAAACTAGTCACTGGATATCATCAAAGTCCTTAAAACCAACCATAAGAAATCATACCACACTATGTCTTCATCATCCCCCAATAAACTAGAAACTAAAAAACCACCAATACAGAGAAGGATCACATCCGAGAAAAGCATAAAACATCGATATAATATAATCGAGAGAAACAAATATGACCACCACCATAACCAAACTTGAGAAAAATGAACCATAACCACAAATCAAAACACCATAAAATAATAGACAAATATAACAACCACTTAAAAGAATAAAACAAAACTCCACTGATAACATGAGGAAGAAATCTGAAATACCAAATCCAATGAGGAAGGGAACACACCTGACACACTGATGGATACTGAACCACGCCTTCCAAAACCTTAGTGTTACCATTACTCTATATTTTACTAGAACAGGTGCATTAGAATGTGAGTTCAGATTAGTGGTTAGAGCATACAAGTGCTCTGAATGATAGAAACATCTATGAGGCAGAAAACCAAGAGCCTTCAACACAGGATCAATCCGACCCAAACAACACCTTGAAACCCATCGACTGCCAAATCACAAAACCCAAACCTCTTTAAACCTATGTACTATATCCTACTTAGAGAGGAATTAAGGAATGTGAGTTTAGATCCAAAGAAAGAGATTTCTAGGGATTAAATACAAGGAAACCATCATCAGGATCCCAAGACCTCTTTGAAAAAGATGTCGACAACATGAATGAAAACCATATCATAGAAAAGATGCGCTTAAAGAAAAAGGATGGAGGAGGTGAGAATAGGGGAGGAAAGGAAGGAAAGTAATAAGGAAAATGATCAGATGCACCATCGACTCTAGAGAGAAGGGTTTTAAGAGTAAACCCTAGGCATAGCTAAGTTCGAGAGGAGGAGATCTGAGAGAGAAGGGAGCCATTTTCTCCCCATAACTCTCAGTGGAAATAAATCCTTGAGGCCCATTTGAAACTTTTATGGAAATGGGTTCTTCCTTGAAATAGGGTTTTCCAATGTATACTCCTACCTTTACAAATGATTTTCTAAATTCTTGGCCCATTTGGAATTTTTAAGTTTTGTCTTAATGAATAATTGAAATAAAGGACTGTTTAGAAACTCGTGAATGTTGTGTGTTTTAAAATTGATTTTTAAATGGTGTTGGAATTGGAATAGGTTTTATAAATGAGTTTCCTGATTGGAACCTGAGATATTTTTATGGTTTTTTTAAAACTCATATGATGTGAAATCCTATTTAGTGATGCATGTTTCCTTATAAAAGTTGGTTTTAATGTTATATGATGTGAATGAATGATTGGTACCTTATAATATAATGGAAATTGGTTTTGGAACTTATGTGATGGATGGACTTGGTGGGCATGTTGGCAAGTTTTGAAAAATGGATTGGAAAAACTAGGTAGTGTGAAGGCCGAGTTAGTATTTTGAAAAGATTTGGTAAGTGGCTTTGATTTTGGGAAATGGAATTTTCCATGTGAGCCTTAAATTTTTAGATTAACATGTTTGTGAAATAAAAGGATTTCCATGTATGTTCGTGATGAATTGTATTATGTTTGGAGACCGCCAGACCTTGAGATGTGTTCCCCTCTAGTGTCTCATTCATGGGAACATTGTTGATATTGAGTCCACTGATCCTTGGTATGAGACCCACTCTAGTGGATCATGAATGATAATGGAGAAGGTTATGGTTTATATACCATATTTTATTATTATTATTATTATTATTATTTTTATGGAATTCCTAGATGTCATCTAGAGGTTTGATTGGAAGTTTCTTGTTAACCTCTATTAGACAGGTTGGTACCCCCCTTAACTTGATGGGGCTAGGTGGGACGTGCCACTGGATTAGATAGTTTAGAGCGAACTGTTGGTTATTGACTATGGAGTTGCACTATATTCTAGTAGGTGAGTCTGAGCTGAGTACGTATAGGTATTTCCTCTAGATATGTTTAGGAAAATCCCATGATTTTATATTATTTATGTTCTTTTATTTCTGATGTATGCTGGTTTTTTGGATTTTCTAGTTGTTCCTGCTTGTTTGTTTTCCTTTAATTTATACAAACCCAATTTTTAGTTGTCTGGTTTGGTTTTGTATTTGGGTTTTGGTTTTGAGATGGGTACGAGAAAGTGAAACCATATTTGAAAAATAAATCTGCATGTGTTGTTTTAAAAAGGAAACTTTTGGGAAATGGTTTTTGGTTATTTAAAATGATTTAAAACATGCTTTCAGATTTTATTTCAAACTAGTGTTTATGGAATATTTCAGGAAAGAAAATTAATGGGATCTATAGAAATTACCTACTAAGCTATTTAAGCTCACACCCTAATTGTACCATTCAATATCGGTAGACCCGAGCTATTTTGAAGGTTAAAGTTTTATGTGTGGGTTTCTGGTTTGGTTTCTCTCAGAGAAGGTTGTTTTTTTGGATGGTGGTAACCTAGAGGTCATATAGAGATCATGTTAGCATAGTCTAGTTTTAGTTTTGTATTTATTTTCTGTTGTATTCTTCAGTTGTAGTATCTAAATCAGTTTTTTATTAATTGATATTCAATTATTTCTAGTTATACTATGTGCTCAGTTTTTTTATTTAATCATAGTTTATTTGGGAAAAACTCATTTCCATCATGATTACTTTGATTCTTAACACTAGTTACCAGCCCGTGGGGATCGATAATTCCCTCTAAGCCATGTCTCAGACCAGGTTGGGTGTCAAGTTGGATGTAATCTTGGTTTGTTTCATGAAAAAATGGTATCAGATACTGGTTCTTGTTATTTGGTGTGTCAGGTAGCTTGGATATTAGGACTGTTAGGAATCGGAAGGTAGGTATAGAAAGGAATTTCTGAACTTTTATCATTCTGATCCTTGAGTTTACAAGGGTAGTCATGGATTTGAGACTTGTTTTTTGGTTTTTGTGGATGAGGAATGACAATGGATGAAATCCGGTGTTATGTTGTGATCTTACATAGAGTAGTGACCCATGTGGAGTTTGATTACATGGTTCAAGGTACTCTTAGATGTTAATTCTTACTTGGGGAATAAACCACTAACTATGTTGTTGGGTTAGACATGGCCATTAGTTCCTCATTCCAGTATTTTGGTGTGAGTTGTGTTTTGTTTTGGTTTTGGTTAGTGTGAGCAGGATTTTTAAATGTAAATGGTTTTTGAAATAGAAATGAATTATTTCAAGTGGTTTTAGAATGAAAATAATGGGTTTTAAAATAGAAAATGATTCAAAATCTTGAAAATTTTGAAAAAATATAGAGGAAAAGTGAATTGATAATTTGGTAAATTCTTGGGTGTGAAGATGAATTGGTATGTGTGACCCTTGAAACTCATTATAGACATTTTCCTATGTGTGGGTTTGTATGGAAATTTCATGTTGGAATATGTGCATGGACGATATAAGCAAGATGGGATGGATATATATGCAATGGTCTATAGGATTACATGGATGATTATTTGAAATCAAAGGGTTTTCTTGGTTTTCCCAAAATGATTTTTGAAAGGAAAAATTATTTTAGGAATTGGTTTTTTTTAAAAATAAAGTTCTTATTTTTTTAAAAATAGATTTCGATATTTGGATAGTGTCCTTAGAAGAAGGCGGTTTCAGAAAGTATAGTAAAATAAGATTTTTGAAAGGTGGATTTTTGGTTTTTTATTGTAATGTTTGGATTATGATCTGGTTATTCTATCATGGGATGCTCTTTTGGTTTCAGGTTGATGTTGATTTTGGTTTTGTGTTCCTTTTTCTATTCAGAATGTTCTACCCAAAATGGTCCCCAAAATTTTTAGTGGGTATTTTCCAGTTTCTAGTTATTCTTAATTGTTTCCACACTTTCATGGTGATCGAGGTCCATTAGAGGCAGTGAAATGGAATGAGGAAGTTGAGAGTGTCTTCAGATCATTGGGAAATCCCAAAGACGTGAGCGTGTGTACTATTGTTGGTTTGTTTAAGGGTCTGGCTTTGGATTAGTGGAAGGTTATTTCTCCATCGTCAATGCAAGTTGTGATTACATGGGATGTGTTTAAGACCAATTTTTTCAAGTGGTTTTTACTATTGAGTCAATAAGGTTTCCTTATGAATTTTCCATTTCTATATGTTTTTAAAATCACAAACACTTTATCTTAAGAAAAATTATATTTTTCCAAAGGATTATTTACATAAGGAAAATTTCTCTTCTCTATTTTTTAATCCTTACCTTGTTTTCATTGTACATTTTATAATCTCTCAGAATACAACTCATTTTATTACTAAGGAAAAATTTGTTTTCACATCTAAAACCTCCAAATATTATAAATACTTAGATATAGAGTATTTAGTTTGTAGACTCTGAATTCTCTGAAATTCAGAATTTGAATTCTCTGAAATTTAGACTCCGAATTCTCTGAAATTCAGACTCTGTATTCTCTGTAATTTAGACTCTGAATTCTCTGAAATTAAGACTCCAAATTCTCTGAAAGTCAGACTTTGAATTATTTGAAATTCAAAATCTGAATTCCTCAAAATTCACACTCAAATTTTATCCGAATTTAGACTCCAAATTCCTCAGAATTAAGACACCTAATTCATAGAATTTAGACTCTGAATTCCTTAGAATTCAGACTCCGAATTCCTCAGAATTCATATTCCAAATTCATTTAAATTCAAACTCCAAAATCTATAGAATTCAGATTCCAAATTATTTGTAAAATAGAATCTGAATATCCATTTCTTGTAATCTTCAAATGATTATTTGGATAGATTCTGAATTACATTTTTTCCTTAGACTCTAAAAAATATATTTGGTTAAGTAATTTTGTTTTCCTTATACTTATTTTGAAATGATATCATTAAATCTATTTTTAACTAACCATTGGTTGAGTGACACATGTAAAGGTCCCTCCTAAATTCATGGAAAAATATGACCGTTGGAGGAGGGTGTTGACCTTTAGAGAAGTGCCTATAAATAGGATCTCATTTGAACAAGCTCACACACAAATCCATCAATCTAGAGATTTCATGATGATGAATTGATTTCTAGAGAAAGATGCTCTCATTATTTGTGCATACTAAACATCTTGTTCAGATTTCTTAGTGCGACTCTGACAGTTTATGAGTACAATTGAGGGCTTCTGGGGATAGGAAGACAGAGGTGCCAACTACCTTAAAGATCAAGGGCTTGCGGGGATAGCAAGATAGATTCTGATATTCTGATCGAGGGCTTACCCTGGTGTGGGTAAGATGGACTTTCATGAATATATAAATCAAGGTACCTTTATCAAAGGTTGTTGGATACCCTACTATTTGGGTTAAATTATTTCATACGTTTTACTTGTTTTGTTTAAATTTTTTTTCTACTATATTTTGATAAAGTAAGAAAGTATAACTTTCTTATACTTTATTGTACTCATTTATACTATGATAAGTATGATTCTCTATGCTTTAAGGTAGAATATTTTCCTTTTAAACTTTCCTTAAGTTTCATTTCCAGAACAATATTTTTGAAACCTAGTAAGTTTGTTTAATATAACTAAACGAGGTCTTGTGAATTTACCTTGTTTAACTTTGTTAAACATAGTTTTCCTTAAGGTTAAAAACAAAAGTTTTTAAACTTAAAATTCAACCCGTCTTGTAATTGAGAATCTAAATCATTATTTAGATCCTACATGTGCATGATGTGATGGAGATGAAGAAAGTATAAGAGCTAATGAGTATTCGGAAAGGCCAAAACACAGTGAGGGCCTATATTAACCAGTTCAAGGAGATGGTTTCCTTTTATCCAAAGGAAGCATTACGGGATCTACTGAAGGCTCCCATTTTCATTTTGGGATCTTCATCTTGAGATCAAGGAGTGAGCCCCCTCTTACAAGGATATTTGTTTTGAGAAGTTGGTGGATGAGTCATTCTTAGCTAAGTTGGATTTTAGGGTGCAGTTGGTGGTAGGTGGTGATTAACAAGGTTCCCTATCTAGTAAGAGGTGTGTTACAGATGAACCAATTTCTAAAAGGCCAATTTCATTGTTTTTGGATTCTTGTTCTTCAGACCATCCACTTGTATGTTTTTAGTGTGGTCAGGTTGGGCATTCAAAGCCATCTTATCGAAATCCTCCAAAGACCTGTCATCATTTTGGCTGTTTGGGTCACCTGGAAAAGTTTTGTCAGGAGTGTTTCTCGAAGAATAAGTTTTGATAAGAGGATGTCAGATAGTGTATGCTTCATAAATCAAATCCCCAGTTATAGTCCCCATATTGAATCTTGTTTATAGTCAGGAATCACTAGGGGTTTAGGGGACCTTGACCCTATTCTTTTCTCCAGTGTTAGAGTGTAGATAATTTAAGTTTCCTGTTGTATTTTATCTATAAAACCCCTCCTCTTTATTTCACATTTAAACATGATTTATTACATAAAATTAAACTTAATACAACCTAGAAGATCGAGAGGTACAATGTATTTGTAAAATTAGGTACATTACATAACAACTTAAAACATGAAAACAACATCTTTATTGAAAACTTCTTTAACATGATCAAAACATTCACTCATACATAACACAGCATGGGATAACCTGAGGACATACATAATATAGGGGTGATATATAAATACCAGTAATAGAATAAACATAGAATAACATGAAAAATACAATACATTTTAGAAAATAATCATAGTAATGGATCATAAAAGGATCATGAATAATAAGGCATGATATATCATGATAATCATAACATGGGAAATGTGGAAACAATTTGAAATACTGCATTATAAAAATAGGTCAAGGATAAACCCACCAATACATCATGATGAACAAAGTCCCATAAATTAATTGGGTAAACCCCCTGTCACAATGTGATGTATCATGATACTAACCATTAACCAATACATTGGAGCACCATATAATTCTGGGTGCACTCGTCACATTTATTTCATTCTCATGCTTAAATGTTCCATATAGATCAATCAACATTGATTAATTCATCATCAGAATTTATTCCACGACCAAGGAGTGTGGAATAAATACTTTTAAGTACCAAACTAAATAACTATATGTGTATAAATGTTAATACCCATGATAGAAAATGGGCATACTATTCACTACAAAATTATTTTGGAATGGAAAATCATGATGCAATTTTAGCAGCATAACAATGTCACTTAAAAATTCATAAAATGGGTTGATGAGAGATAAATGGGTCTCTAATAATTAATATATTAAATGGAAAGTAATATGAACAAGGAAATACATGTTTGTACATAAGTAATTGGAAGAAGAAGGTGTAATATAATAAAGAATCTCAAAGAAATAAGAGAAAGGAAAGAACCCTTACTTGACTGTGTGACTCCAAAGGCTTGGGATGGGTTTCTTGAAACCTTGGGGGTGACTTGGGATGAATTTAGGAAGTGGAAGGCAGAGTTTTTATATTATAAAAGAAGTTTGAGTGAAAATAAATTGTGTCTTGTGTGGATTTATATAGGAAAGGAGGGTGATTTCTTTATTATTTTGTTTTTTGGACACTATATAATAAATTATACAAAACCACAAACCATCCCATTTTTTACTATATTTTCTTCAAAATGGGAGTGGTTTAAATTATTTTATAAGTAAAATGACCTAAATTATTAAAATATTACCATTGTTAATGTGGAGGTGAGTCACACTCTTAAAAAAATTATTTTAAAATCATTAAATATATTATAACTCTTGGAGGATTCATAATGGTTTTACAAAATAAATAAAATAAACTTAAAATCACATAATTTTAAATATAAAATATATATTTGGTCTAGTATTCTATTTATATTACTTATTAAATCATTTTTGGGTCATTTTGATGCCATAAAACACATGGTATATTTATACAATATTTAATTTTTACCCATAAATTCGACCATCTTAAAAAATTATGGAAAATTAACCATTGGATAATTTTGATTTCTTGATTAAAAAAATAATATTAATTTTATTTAAATATATTTTTTAAATATTTAAATTTTAAATTTTAAAATAAAACCCAATATTTATTGAAAATGGTGGGTTTTTGATAATAACAGTTTTTTGAACCCTTGTAAAAATTGCATCTGACTTCATAAAAATTATATTATCATTTAAATATGATAAAAATTATTTAATAATAAAATTTTATTAAAATTTTATTTATTTAAAAAATCCATTAATTCATAAATTCATTAATTGAATTTGATTAATAACCAAAAATACAATTTTTCATTTAAAAATAATTTACAAAGTAAAAAATAATAGTATTAAAATAGATTCATTATTTTATAAAAAATAATGCACATATTATTATTTCTAGGGTCTTGATATATACCCCTTTAATAAACCAACATACACCCAAAGAGTGAGGCGCGCGATGGTGGGGATTTCATGAGGTTATTTGGAAAACATGGTTTGGGCCATGATCTCAATAAGCTTGAACTTATCCCATAAATGGTTTTGCTCATGCTTATGTTGTTGGATCTTAGATTGGGACTAGTCAAGGAAAAATCCTAGAAATTCTATCTCCCTTAGAAGCTTTGATAAATGGGCTTAATAGGGTATGATCCAACTAGTTGAGGATATCACATCCTTTGTGTCAAAAGGATTTGTTAAAAACCCTATATTTATACTAGTCATGTGATCACTATTCAATGAATATATTATCAATAGTAAAGATACTTAATGGTCATCTAAATCTAATTGGATATAATAAAAAAAAGTCTCATGTATTTTCTATAACCATAACACATTTAATTAAATCAAAAAGGGGAATTTTATTCATAACAGTTTGGGTGACTACAATCTTCACTCCTTTTGAATTTTTTCCCTTGAAATTTTCTTTTCCCACACTAAAAGAGATGAAGAAAACTTTTCTTCATCCACTCCTCTGTTTTCCACATTGCTTCTTCAAACTTGTGGTTTCTCCAAAACACTTTGACGAGGGGCATTGTATTATTTCATAGAACATTTTCTCCACTATCTAAAATATTCATCAGATTCTCTTTATAAGAAAGATTATTCTCTAATGATACCACCTCTGGATTGTGTACATGTGAGGTTTCTGGTTTGTAGTTTCTTAAGAGGGATATATGGAATAAACTATGTACTTGAGAAAGGTTTGGTGGGAGTGCTAGTCGATAGACCACTGCTCCAATGCGATCAAGCATACCAAAAGGGTCGATGTACCTTGTACTATGATTTCCATTCATCCCAAATCACACCAATTTATTCTATAGAGGTATGTGGAGGAATAATATGTCTCCAACATCAAACTCAATGTCTCATCGATTATTATTAACATAACTCTTCTATTGAATCTGAGAAACCTTTATGTGTTGCTAAATGGTCTTAACCTTGTACACTATTTCCTCAACCATTTCAGGACCTAGAAGTTTTCATTACCCAAATTTATCCCAACATACTAGTGTTTAACACTTCTTCCCATAAAGGTCTTCATAGAGATCTATTTGGATTCTCAAGTAGAAACTGTTGTTGTAAGAGAACTCGACCGAAGGAAGATGTTGGTCCCATCCTCCATTGAAGTAAATTAAGCATGCTCTCAATATTTCCTAAATTTTTTGGATAGTTTTATAAGATTGGAAATCAGTTTGAGGGTGATAAGTCATACTGAAGTTTATTTCAGTGTCAAGAGCATGCTGGAGAATTTTCCAAAACTTATAGGTGAATCCTGGATCTCGACCAGACACAATTGATAGTGGTACTCCATGAAGCCTCACAATTTATTTGATGTATATCCATGCAAGTTGATCTAATGAGAAAACCCCCCGAATAATAAAAAAGTGTGAATTATTTATAAGACAGTCCAAAAAAACCCAAATAACATTGTTTCCTTTAGATCTCTTTGGAAGTCTAGTGATGAAGTCCATGGTGATATTTTCCCATTTCCATTTCGGTGTGGATAATGGTTTCATCATCCAATTAGAATTCTTCCTTTCAACCTTCACTTGATAACATACTAGGCACTTTGATGTATATTCAACGATCTCCTTCATCATGTTGTACCACCAATAGTTCTCTCAAAGATCTTGATACTTCTTTGTGTTTCTTGGGTGAATGGAGAAAGTAAAACTATGTGCATCATCTAATAGCTCCTTCATTAACTTAGGATTTGATGGAATACATTGTCTTAACCCAAATATCATAATTCCTTTTTCATTAACATTGAAATATGAGGATTTCCCTTTTATTATAGTTTATACTCTCTTCTAAATTCCTACATCATATTTTTGATCATTCTTTAACCTTTCCAAAGAGATGGTTGAGAAATAATTTGTGAAAGGATTTATGGTGACCCTTTCTTTATGATTTTTATGTCCATACTCTTTAAATCCAATAATATTGGATCCTTCATAATTATCCTCAATGATAAAACTACTGGGTCTTTTCTACTTATAGCATACACCACCTCATTTAATTTACCAGGATGGTAGTGGATTGAGCAGTCATAATCCTTTATGAGATCTAACCATATTCACCAGTGCATATTAATCTCTTTATCTATGAATATATATTTGAGGCTCTTTTAATTACTATATATCTCACACTTATCCCCATAGAGATAATGTTTCCAGATTTTTATTCCCAAGATCAGAACTACCAACTCTAGATCATATGAGGGATAGTTTTGATCATAAGTTTTCAACTCCCCTGAGTCTTAGGCAATGAATTTGTCATTTATCATCAACACACAACCCAATTACTTCTTTAAACCATCGCTAAAAATTACGAAAAGTTATCCATTTATGGGTAGAGTGAGTATAGGGGCAATGGTAATCCCCCTTTTAAACTCCACAAATCTTTCTTCACATTCATTATTCCAAGAAAACATGACTCCATTTCGAGTTAGCTTACTAATAGGGTTTGATAATTGTGAGAAATTCCTCACAAATCGGCGATAATATCTAGCTAACCCAAGGAATCTATGGATATTTATCACGGGTGTTTGCCTCAGGAATCCTTCAATTTCTTTTGTCTTTCAAGGGACTAAAGATATCCCATTTCTTGTGATTATATTCCCCAAGAATGAGACTTACTTCAACCAGAACTCACACTTGTTGTAATTTTCATATAGCTTCTCCTTTCGCATGGTCTGTAGCATAGTTCTCAGGTTCTCCTCATAGTCCTCCTTTTTTTTGGAGTATATTATAATATCATATATAAAGACTAACAAAAATTTGTTGAGGTGATATATAAAGAATATATTAATCTGTTCTATGAAGATTACTAGACCATTAGTGTAACACCCTAAGAATTTACAAATAGATTTATTATAGAATGCATGAAACACAGAGTCTCTACAAAACACCACTTTGTTATAACCTAGTCAACTAAACATCATTTTTTCACCTCTGTGATTAGAATTTTGAAAAACTGACATACACGGCTGCATTCAGTAAGATATTTAGTGCTTGATAAGACAAACTTAATTTTTGGTAAATAGTAACATATTCTTATGAATAGTGACATACATTTTTGAATAGTAATGAATAGTAAATCATACAAAAATAATATAAACTTCACCCATGAATATATAAATATAATTTAGAGATCTTAAAAGTGAAAAAACAATCATAGTATAAGTATTGGTATTTTTGTATGACATAAATATTTAAATTACAATTTTCTGATTAATTTAATAATTTACAATAGAAATTTATTTTCATAAAATGTAATAACAATTTTTTTTATCATCTTATGATTATAAGATAATTTTATAGGACCTTTATTAATTTCTCTTGGTCTTATAAAATGAGTTATAGTTTTAAAGTGCTTTTTTGAAATAAATTATGATTTTATTTAAAAATTAAATTAAAAATATTTAGAAAATTATTTTCAAAAAATGGAGTTCATTTTTTAATTCTAAATGTCGAAAAACGGTTAGGTATAATTTATGGTATTTTTCTAAAATACTCAAATTTTTGAGGAATAGTGAAATATGGTAAAATACCGTATATACAAATTATCATTTAAATGCACTATTTATGACATCATAAGTGATGTAATAACACTTTTTTCGAACTCAAATTCACTTATTACTATTATTGATATTCTTGGTCATGTAAACATCACTATTTATTTTATTTATGGAAATTAATAAACAAATGGTTAAAAAATTAGGAAAACCCTCCTCTCCTCCATTATACCCCCCACTCCCTCTTCTCTTCACTCTTCTAAGCCTTGAAGCTCCTAAAAGTTATTCCTAATTAATCTTCCCTAGTCACTCCCCATGTCAAATAAGATCTTGGTCTTTACAAAAGACCAAAACCCCTTCCGTTAAGGAGGTTTTCAAGGAGGATATTTTGAGAGGTAAAGCACCCTTCTTTTTTATTTAGTTTCATTTCAATTTATCTTCTTTTGTTATCCTCTCCCCACCTCCTCTATCAAAATGAACATGATAAATAAATTATAATATATATAATGTAATTATATCAGGTTAATGGAGAAACCATCATCAATATTATTACTCTCACCCTTTTTATTTTATAAACGAAATCAACGTCCATGAGGTTCCAATTTATAACCTTCATGGAAGATTAAGTTTCATTCTTCAATTTCTCCTTCATTACTAGTCATGAAACCATTTTGATGGTTGAACCAGATTATAATATATGTATTATAACCTATTTAATATTCAGTAACCAGTATATGTACATATTATTAAATCATATGACCAAACTAGTTCCTAATAATCAAAATATTGTTAAAATAATCTAAGTGAATGTAAAAAATATTTCATCTAATGATTCATCCTCTTTCCAAGTAATCAAATGATAGAAATGAACATAAACACTTCTGTATGTTCATAAATAATATGTAATTTTAATTCTGAATATTTATATCCATTCCAATTGAACTCCATTACTTAAGAACAATTGAATCGATTTTGAAAATAAATAAAACAAACACTCCGGAACGACGAGATTCAATATAATAACTTATCAATATGGGCATAAATGAACTAAAAAATTATGATAAAAAAATAGTGTATAATATGTTCTAAAATAAGTTATTAATAAGTATAATTTCATATTCTATGACCTTAAGTTCAAGAGCAGAACACATTCAGACTTAAGGTAAGGGGTTTCTTCATCTCACTTCCATTTTTGTGAGATTTTCCGTATTCACTACTAATACTTGTGTATGGTGTATATACACTGAACATTGATATAACATATAATTAATATATTTAATTTTATGGTATTAAATTTATCATTTTAATATTATTAATTTTTGGGTGTACGAATCGATTGATTACAAAGTTGTAAGGGTTTTTCTACCCGAACCTCCATTTTCATTCGGGTTAATTTTATTATCTAATTACCTCAATGAAATTATTATGTATTATTATTTATTCCTCCTAAATTATGTGTGAATATCATATATATTTTCACCATCCATAATCCTTCTTTATTTTATGGGTATTTACATGTTTTAAAAGGATCATTAAAATTTTTTATCCCGATAAACAAACCCGATTCAAGGGATATTTTCAAATTCTTACCCATTTTCAAGTGTACTCTAGAATCTTTTTTAATCCTCCATTATTTTTATTAAAACACTCATTTTATCAGGAAATATTATATTGGATAATTTATAAATTTAATAAACAAAAGTTCCCTTTCACTTTAAAATTATCTTTAATACTTTCCTTAAAATGTTATAAAATGTTTTATTTCCAAAGAATCTTAAGAACTCTTTTTACATGATTTCACTTCAGTGGGACATCATTTATGCCTAAAATACAATTTCAATGTACTATTATTTAATTTTTTTGGATATTCATGTTTACAATATTATTTTATGGAAAATATAATTGATTTTACAAAAGAACTCATATTTCAAAAGTAAAAAGGATTTTTCTCATCTCACACTAACTTTTATGAGACATATGCCTTGTTCACCACTTATTTCATTCATGTGGTGTATGTACTTCCCTTTATTATCATATCATGAGTCTCCTTATTCTCAATATATTCTAATGGATTATGATTTTAATGTTTCAATGTGTTATGGGACACTTTGTAATGTTTAAGGATTATTTCCCTCAAGGATTTTTCAATGGTATCATTTAAAAGTATATTCATATATGTCAAAAAACGTTGTTGAATATTTTAATTCATCGAGGTTTATCTCCTATGATATCATACACTATGGTTTATTTAATGGTTTATGATTAGTTTGAATATGTATGTGCTATCTTGAAACAATTCACCATATTATTCTAAATGGTCAGTGTTTATGTTCAATGATTTGGAAAAGTTATTTACATTTCATATGTTAGTTTCAATATGATTGTATATATTGATTATGTGCACTCTTTTCATATGAGGAATGAATTGGAATTATTATGTGATGGGTGGGGCCCGATATATCCCTCGATGCATCAGTGGGTCTAATGATACAAATACATGTGGACTTGGCCAAGGCCTTCCCCAATTTAACATATAGTTTTGGCTGAGGTCTTAATCATTTTAGACATCTTGGCCGAGGCCTTGAATTTTTTTTTCATAATTTCCAGCATATTCACTTTCCTCATTATGAAGCTATTAATTTAAAGTTCATGTGGATATTCAACTAGTAGAATAACAATGCTTATGTTTTATTATGGCATTATTTACTCAGCTCATATTCCTTCCATAATGTATTCAAGTTTATTATTTGTAAAGGCATGTGTTTTCATTTATTCACCATTCTTAATGTTTATTTTTATGTTATATTCTGAAGTTTTTATTACTCTTACTGAGCATTTTTGCTCACCCCTTTTTTATGTTTCATTTTCCTAGGATATGAAGAAGTAATTTATGAGTGATTTGTAGGCATAATCTAGGAGGTGTGGAAGTTTTTAATGGAATAAATTAGTGTTGTTTTACTTTCAAGATATAATTATGAACATATTTATGTATATTATTTTTAAAATATACTAAAAAAATTGGTCCTTCGGGATGCGTATTACTTGTTTATATGCCAATGTAATAAAATAAGGCACCAACTCCAAGAAACTAGGGTTGGGTCCTTATATTTGGTATCAGATAAAGTTTAGTAGAAAACTTGGAAACTAGATTAGAAAATGTAGATTAGGGAACAAGGCCCTAAGGTAATATTTGAGGAAAAACATACAAGAACTTCCTGGAATCTTGGTAAGGAATAGATTATGTGGATATTTCTAGAAAATAAATCCCTATCTGGATACAAATAGGTAGAGGTGGATCTGTCACATATGTACTTAGGATTGAAAACTCTAACAAGGAGTTTTGGGCTTGACCTGGGGTATCCTGGTACAAGAAAATGGACCTTGCTATATTCTTTGTATTTAAACTCCCAGAGAATATGCTGAGGATAATTCCCATTTTATTTACCCACCATTATGAAGGATATTTTCCCCTAATGTAACCAAAGTATATGGTTCTAGTATTTATGATGCATAAATTTATTCGATGTGCTATACCATGTTTAGAGCCATGGAGAGTTCATAATGTTACCATCTAATATATAATATGGAATTAACTAGAAATGCTACCTAGAAAAAGAAAACAGAACTTAAACAATGCATGAGATGCGAAGAGTAAGAAGGATCATATCTATAATGGTTTTAAGCCATCATTTCAAAGGAATATTGTCTCCCAAGTATCCTCATCATATGAGGAAATAGTATCATGTGTTGACATGGTATGTAAAGACTTATCTAAGTCCTATGGATTTAAAGGGAAGAAAAAGAAGAAGAGGATGGAAGGGGAAAACATGAAAAATGGTAAGAAGAGAAAGATGTATTTTCCCACATGTGATAATTGTAGAAGGAAAAACCTTGGTACATGCATGAGATGAAAAGGAGTTTGCTTCAAGTGTAGAGAAAAAGGACACCAAGCTCATAATTTCAAGATAATGAAATAATTTCCCTATATTCAATGCTTCAACTACAAGGAGATGAGACACTATGTGAATCAATGTCCCAATCATCAAAGGAATATACCCCAAATGATGATTTTGGATAATGATCAAGTTATTATTCTACCACAGATGAAGTAGAATGATTAATATTCATATTCAAGAATCATGTCATTTGAATATTTTTTCAGTAATGTACTGGTTATAAGAATTATGATATATATAAGGATTATACTTCAGTACTATTTCATTAAGGATTTTAGGTCATATGGTGAATGGTACAAAGGAAAAGTGATTTAGTAGAAAGTTAAATTTTCAGAAAACACATGATTGAGGGACATAAAACGCTTAATATATATCTCAGGTTGAGATAATAATGAAGAAATGATTGATTCAGATAAGTAATGACTACCTTGGAACTGATTATTGACTTTTCAAGAAGTGTGCTATTCTATCATTGATGGAGTTGAAAACACTTTTGGATTTAAGGAATATATACAACAACATATATCTTACTTAATGAATACAGAGGAATGCGTGTTTCCAATATGGTTTTTATGGAAATTCAAGTTATTAACATATTTCATGAGGATACATGATGATGTCATTCACATGTTTGGAATGTAAATTCTAGAGCTGATTCTTGTTGATTAAGGGTTAATGATAAGTTAATCTTGGAAATTTAGATTTATTCATTATAATGTGTTGAATCATTATATTTTAGAATTTTTAACTATTTAAAAAATGGTTTAAGTTGATCATTGTATGGGTTTTAGAGTTTAATGCCACTACATGATGGTTTGGTTATTCTTTCTTGACCATATTTTCCAATTAGAATGCGTTGTTTTGTAGTAACTGATTCTTTTACCCTTCCTCTTATTAATAGAATATTTTAACTACATTCTTGATGTGGTTTTCCCACAAGGGAATTTTCAAGTATCAACCATTAACTTTCAAAATTCAATTTCAAACTTTGAGGACAAAATTTTTGTAAATAGGGGATAATGTAACACACCAAGAATTTACAAATAGATTTATTATAGAATGAATGAAACATTGATTCTCTACAAAACACCACTTTTTTATAACCTATTCAAAGAAACATGATTTTTCCACCTTTGTGATTTGAATTTTAAAAAACTTACATACATGGTTACATTTAGTAAGATATTTATATTTTGATAAGACAAACTTAATTTTTGATGAATAGTAACATACCCTTATGAATAGTGACATACCCTTATGAATAGTGACATACCCTTATGAATAGTAATGAATATTAAATCATATCAAAAAATAGAAACTTCACCCATGAATGTTTAAATACAATTTAGACATCTTAAAATTGAAAAAACAATCATAATATAAGTATTGGTATTTTTATTTGACATAAATATTTAAATTAAAATTTTCTGAATAATTTAATAATTTAAAATAGAAATTTATTTTCATAAAATTTAATAATTTTTTTTAATTTATCATCTTATGATTATAAGATAATTTTACTGGACCTTGATTAATTTCTCAAGGTCTTATAAAACGAGATATAGTTTTAAAGTGTTTTTTGGAATAAATTAGAATTTTATTAAAAAATTAAATTATAAATATTTAGAAAATTATTTTCAAAAAATGTAGTTTATTTTTAAATTCTATAAGTTGAAAAATTGTTAGGGTGAATTTATGTTATTTTTCTGAAATACTCGAACTTTTGATGAATAGTGAAATATGGTAAAATACCATATATACAAATTATCAGTTAAATGCACTATTTTATACATCATAAGTGATGTAATCCCACTTGTTTCGAATTCACATTAATTTATTACTATTATTTGTCATGGAATCATCATTATTTATGGTCTTGAAAGAAATTAATAAACAAATGGTTAAAAAATTATAAAGACCCTCCTCTCCTCCACTATAACCCCCCTCACTTCCTCTTCTCTTCACTCCTATAAGCCTTGAATATCCTCAAATTTCTACCCAATTAATCTTCCATAGTCACTCCCCACGTCCAAGAATATCTTGGTATTTCCAAAATACCAAAACCTCTTCCCTTAAGGAGGTTCTCAAGGAGGTTATTTTGAGAGGTAAATCACCCTTTTTTTCATTTAGTTTCATTTCAATTTATCTTATTTGGTTATCCTATACCCACCTCCTCTGTCCAAATGACCATGGTAAATACATTATAATATCTATAATGGAATTATATTAGGTTAATGGAATAACCATCATCAAAATTATTACTCTCTCCATTTTTATTTTATAAATGAAATCAACATCCATGAGGTTCCAATTTATAACCTTCGTGGACGACAATGTTTCGTTCTTCAAGTTCTCCTTCATTACTGGTCATGAAACCATTTTTATGTTTGGAATAGTCTATAATATATGTATTATAACCTATTTAATATTCATAACCCAGAATATGTACATATTATTAAATCATATGACCAAACTAGTTCCTAATAACCAAAATACTGCTAAAATAATCTAAGTGAATGTCATAAATATTTTATCTAATGATTCATCCTCTTTCCATGTAACCAAATGATAGAAATTAACATTAAAAATTCTTTATATTCATAAATAATATTTAATTTCAATTATGAATATTTACTTCCATTCCATATGAACTCCATTACATAAGAACAAGTAAACCGATTATGAAAATAAAGAAAACAAACACTCCGGAATGACACAATTCAATATAATAATTTATCAATAAGGGAATAAATGAACTAAAAAATTATTTTAAACTAAAGAAATGTCTAATATGTTCTAAAATAATTTACTAATAATTCTAATTTCATATTCCAGGACCTTAAGTTCAAGAGCGAAACACATTCAAACTTAAGTTAAAGGGTTTCTTCACCTCACTTCCATTTTTATGAGATTTTCCATATTCACTACTGATAATTGTGTATGGTGTATGTATACTGACAATTGATTTAACATATCATTAATATATTTATTTTCATTTTAATAAATATATCATTTTAATATTATTTATTTTGGGGCGTACGAATCGATTGATTACAAAGTTGTAAGGGTTTTTCTACCCAAACCTCCATTTTCATTCGGGTTACTTTTATTTTATAATTACTTCAATGAAATTATTATGTATTATTATTTAATCCTAATAAATTTTGGGTCAAAATCATATTTTGTTTACCATAAATAATCCTTCTTTATTTTATGGGGATTTACATGTTTTAAAAGGATCATTAAAAAATTTTATCCTGATAAACAAACCTGATTCAAGGGATATTTTTAAATTCTTACCCATTTTCAAGTGTACTCTAGAATATTTTTTAATCCATAATTATTTTTATAAAAATAGTAATTTTATCATGAAAAATTATATTGGATCATTTTAGGATTTAATAAACAAAAGTTCCTTTTCTCTTTAAAATTCTCTTTAATACTTTCCTTAAAATTCTCTAAAATGTTTTATTTCTAAAGAATCATAAGAACTATTTTTACATGATTTCACTTCAGTGGTACATATTTTATGACTAAAATATAATTTCAATTTCCTATTCTTTTATTTTGTGGCATATTCATGTTTAAAATCCGATTTCATGGAAAATATAAATGATTTTCCAAAATAACTCATCTTTTAAAAGTAAAAAGGATTTTTCTCATCTCACACTAAATTTTATGAGATATATTCCTTGTTCACTACTTATTTTATTCTTTTGGTGTATCTAATTACCATTGTTTTATCATATAATGAGTATCCTTATTCTCAAGATATTCTAAGGGATTATGATTTTAATTTTTCAAGGTGGTATGGGACACTTTGGAATGTTTAAAGATTATTTCCCTCAAGGATTTTTTAATGCTCTCATTTAAAAGTATATTTATACATGTCAAAAAACATTGTTGTATATTTTAATTCATTGAGGTTTATCTCCTATGATATCATCCACCATGTTTTATTGAATGTTTTATGATTATTTTGAATATTTATGTGCTTTCTTAAAACAATTCACCATATTATTCCAAATGGTTAGTGTTTATGTTCAATGATCAGGGAAAGTTATTTACATTTCATATGTTAGTTTAAATATGAATGTATATGTTGATTATGTTCACCCTTTTCATATGAGGAATGCATTATAATTATTATGCGATGGGTGAGTCCTGATATAGCCCTTGATTCATCGGTATGTCTATTGAGACAAATATACATGGACTTGGACAAGGCCTTCCCCAATTTGATATATGATTTTGGCCGAGGCCTTAATCATTTTTACACATCTTGGCCGAGGCCTTGAAAAAATGTTTCAGAATTTATGGAATATTCACTTACCTTCTTATGAATCTAGTAATTGAAATTTTATGAGGTTATTTGACTAGTAGAATACCTATGCTTATGTTTTATTATGGAATTATTTACTCAGCTCAAATTTCTTCCATAATGTGTTCAAGTTTATTATTTGTAAAGGCATGTGTTTTCATTTATTAACTATGCCCAATGTTTTTGTTTATGATATATTTCTTTGTATCTATTACTCTTACTAAGCATTTGAGCTCACCCCTTTCTTATGTTTTATTTTCCAAGGATATGAAGAAGTAAGTTTTGAGTGATTTTCATGCATAATCTAAGAGGCATGGATGTTTCTAATGGAATAAATTAGTGTTTTTTTCCTTTCAAGATGTAACGATGAACATATTTATGTATCTTGTTTGAAAAATCTACTAAACTACTTGGTCCTTCAGGATGGATATTCCTTATTTATATGCCAACGTAATAAAATAAGGCACCATATCTAGTCAATTGGGGTCAGGTCCTTATAATTATTGAGTCTGAATTACATTATTATGAACTCATAGTGCCAATACCTTGTATGAAAAATGTTCTTGGGGATATCTTACTTCTTCACCCTTACTTGATAATATACCTACCAAATATCTACCTTGGAAAATTATTGTGCTCTATGTATCTAATTTATCAAGTCATTAATAATAGGTAGAGTATACTTTTTCTTTATCATGATCTTTTTGAGCTCATGATAATCAATATAAATGTGCATTAACCCATCCTTCTTCTTAACGAAGAGGGTTGTTTCACCCCATGGTGGGGCACTTGGGTGTATGAACCCTCTATCCAAATTCTCCTATATTTTTTTATCTCCTAAAGTTCTAATAAAGCCATTCTATATGGAGTCTTAGATATTGGAAACACCCTTGGTATATGATCAATGGAAAATTAAACCTCTAGGCTAAGAGTAAGAACACGAAATTCATTGGGAAACCCATCAGCGTATTCCATCACAATAGGCATGTATTCAATGATGGTTCTTTCTTTAGACTCAATAATTTGAGCTAGATATGATTTCTTGTAGGGTAATAATATCCATTCTTGAGGTAATGGTGCTAAAAAATATTCATCCTCCTACTTGCACTTGTATGAAATCAGAGGTCGATTCACAATACGAAGAGTGATTTACTTCACGTGACAATTTATGTTTTCTCTATATAGGGGAATCCAATCCAAGCCCATAATTTCATCAAATTACACCAAAGGGAGTATGAAATGGTTCTCTGGGAAGTTCATCTCACAAATGTTGATAGTGGAGGAGTTATATACTTGGAATGTAATAATTTCTCCATTTTTAATTTTCATGGACATATTTACTTCCATGATTTGTGGTGGTGTTTTAATAGTTCTACTAAACATTTGTTATATAAAGGGATGCGTAGAACTAGAATTAAAAAGAAAATTCACTATTCTTGAATGAATAACTAGAATACTTGTAACCACTTCATTTTCGGGATCCACCTCGATGGTCGTAATAATAAAATCTCTCCTTTCTTCCTTATAGGTAGTTATTTACCTCCAAAACACCTAGCTTAGTGCACTAGTTTTCAAAGTGCCCTAGTTCCTTGTAGTTGAAGCAATGAACAATGCATTGAGGGTTGACTAGAGCATTACTTTCCTCTTTCACATTGGCGTGTTTCTTCTATTGGTAATCATTGGATAGGTTCCCTTCTCTTCCACACCTAAATAATTTGTTTGTTACCCTTAAGTAATTTCTAGGGTGTTTCGTTCTATACCTTTGACAAGTAGGATGCTAATTTTTTTTGGAGCTGTTGGATTTATCCATCAGACCGCCAGAATTAGAATCCACTTTATACTTCTTATCACCATGATACCCTTGAGATTCTCCAATATTAATTTTTACTTTGAGGGTACATCAAACAATTTCCTCATAGATATCAAAGTCATGGATCTCCAGATATTTTTGTTTGCTATGATTTATCCCACTAAAGAAGCATCTGACTTTACATTTAGGGGTAACGAAAAAGCCATAGGTGTATCTCACAAGTCTTGTTAAGTTTGACTCATACGCCCCAATAGATTCATTATCTTTTTTCTTAAGTAAAACGAAATAACTTTCTATTTTAAGATAGAGAGTGTGAGGAAAATAAATATCAAAAAACAATTTTTGGAATTCCTTCCACTCCATTATTTCGATCTCTTCATCAAGCTTCATATTCTTGATCAATGTCCACCATTAATCAAATTATCCCTCTATATAATAAACAAAAAACTAACCTTCTATTATTGATAACATTGAATAATTGAGTAGATTTTCTCAATGGAGTTGATCCATTGTTCTACAATTAAGGGATTAGATGATCTATTGAAAGTAGGAGGCCTTTGTTTCATGAATCTCTCAATTATGTATTTTTCTCTATTATTGGGGTTTGAATACTCCTCCTAATCCAGGTTTCTATTTAGAAACAAAGTTATTTGAGAGAGTATCATCATGAAGTTCATTATTCCTGGTCTCATTGGGTTTGGAATCTCAATGCGATAGTTATCATATGGCCCTTCGCATTAGTTGTTTACCCGATTCCTTATATTACTGACCATTGAATAGAATAAATAGAAAATTAGTGATGTATATTTTAAAATATTAAACACATAATGGGTAATCAAATTAAAATAATGGTATAACTTATAAATTACATTTATCTCTTTAACTTATGATATTCTAGGCTTCAATATATGTTATCCATGATCTATTTCCCAACACATATTCTTATGAGAATTTTTTTTGTTACCTGAATTATGGTTTGTAATGAGATTATAAATTTACCAAAATATATCCCCTGGGAGTGTCAAAACAGGTGCACAATAAGGCCCATTATTGTATACTAGATTAACTCGAGTCAGGCCTGGAACATCTTTTCAGAGTTGTTACCCCTAGGTACATCTATGCCAGAACCACATCCACTTGTAGTATCTGGACATGAATTTATTTTCTTGATAAACCACTTAATTGATACTAACCAAAATTTAGGGTCATGTCCATACACTTATTCTTATCCCTAAGGCTTTCACTAATTTTTTTTAATCCTAATATAAGATATAACTAAACCTATCCTATGATACCAACTATAACAAACCTACTATTTATTCCACATTTAAACATGATTTATTATATAAAATTACACTTAGTACAACCTAAAATATCAATAGGTATAATGTCTTTAGGAAATTAGGTATATTACATAATAACTTAAAACATGAAAAACAACATCTTTATTGAAAACTTCTTTAACATGATCAAAATGTTTCTTCATACTTAACACTGCATGGGATAACCTAAGGACATACATAAGAAAGGGGTGAGATATAAATCCCAATAAACAAATAAAAAACAATAACACAAATAATACAATACATTTTATAAAATAGGCATATCAATGTATCATAAAAGGAACACGAATAATAAGGCATGATATAGCATGATAATCACAACATGGGAAATGTAGAAACAACTTAAAACATTCCATCCTAAACATAGGTCAAGACTAAACCCACCAAGACATCCTAGTAGAAAAATTTCCATAAAGGAATTAGGTAAAACCCCTATACCAGAATGGTGTATCATGATAATAACCATTACCTATTGCATAGAAGTGCTATATAATTTTTGGTATGCCCGTCACATTGATTTCATTATCATGCTTAAACGTGCTACATAGACCAATCAACATAGATTCATTCACCATAATAATTTATTACATGATCAAGGAGTGTGGAATAAATACATGTATGTCCCCAATAAAGTAATTATATGTGTATAAATTTGAATACCCATGATATAAAATGGTAGTGGTATTCACTATACAATTGTTTTGGAATGAAAAATCATGATGGAATTTTAGCATCATAACGACATTACATAAAAATTCATAAAATGGGTTAATGAGAGATAAATGGGTCTATCATCATTTAGATATGAAATGGATAGTAATATGGACATGTAAATACATTTACCAATATATTTAATTGAAAAAATAAGGTGTAACATAATAAAGAAACTTGAAGAAAGAGGAAAAGAAAAGGACCCTTACTTGAATGTGTGACTCCAAAGGCTTGGTAAGGGATTATTGAAAGCTTGGGGGAACCTTTAGAGGACTATATTATGTTTAGGTAATAGTGTGTATATTCTCAAAGGATTTTGAGTGTAGATAAATTGGGTATTGGGTGGTTTTATATAGGAAAGGATGGGGATTTCTTTAATTTTTAAGTTTTAGACTCTACATAATAAAATATCAAAAAATAAAAACCATCCCATGGTTTTTTATCATGGTTTATGATAAATTTGAGTGTTTACATTATTTTTTAAGGCAAATGGAAGAAAATTTTAAAATATTACCATTGGTTATGTGGAGGTGAGTCACACTCTTAAAAAAATGATTTTAAAATCATAAAATATATTATAACTCTTGGAGGATTCATAATGGCTTTACAAAATAAATAAAATAAACTTAAAATCAAATAATTTTAAATTTAAAGCATATATTTGGTCGTGGATCCTATTTATATTACTTATTACATAATTTTTGGGTCATTGTGATGTCATAAAACATAAGGTATATTTATACGGTATTTAATTTTTTCCAGGAAATGCGACTATCTCAAAAAATTATGAAAAATTCACCGTTGGATAATTTTAACATCCCAATTCCAAAAATAATATTTATTTTATCTAAATAATTTTTAAACATTTTTATTTTTAAATAAAAACCGATATTTATTGAAAATAATGAGTTTTTTACAATAACATTTTTTTGAACCCTTCTAAAAATCACATTTATCTTCATATAAATTATATGATCATTTATATTTGATAAAAAATATTAGATAATTATATTTTATTAAAATATTATTTTTTTTAAAAATATATTAATTCATAAATTCATTAATTGAATTTTAATATTAAAAAAATGAAATCTGTTCTTTAAAAATGTTTTACAAAGTAACAATAATAGGATTAAAATATATTCATTATTTTATAAAAAATAATGTATATATTTATATTTATAGGGTCTTTATACATTTCCCTTTAATAAACCAACATACACCCTAATAGTGAGGTGCGTAATGGTGGGGATTTCATGGGGCCATTCGACGAACATGGTTTGAGCCATGATCTTAATGAGCTTGAACTTATATTGTAAATGGTTTATATCATTCTTATGTTTTGGATCTCAGCTTACGATTGGTTAGGATAAAATCCCATAAATTATATCTCTCATAGAAGATCTGATAAATGGGATTCATAGGGTATGATCCTATTGGTTTTGGCCATCACTTCTTTTCTCTGTGTCAAAAGAATTTGTTAAAACATTATATTTATACTAGCCATGTGATCACTATTCAAAGACTATATTATCAATGGTAAAGATACATAATAGTTATCTAAATCCAATTGAATATAATAAAATAAAATAAGCACATGTGTTTTCTATAACCATAAGATATTAAATTAAATCAAAAAGGAGAATTTTACTCATAATAGTTCGGGTTGTTACATTATCTCTTATTGTGAGTTCTTTATAAGAGACCTGGTGATCCTGTTTTCTTATAGTACCATTTTTGTTCATTGGGTGTGGATCTTTAAATAGTTATCCTTTCTTGAATCAGTTTGAGTTTTTAGTTGTGCTTGTTTGGAGATATACATGCTTATGGAGATCGATGTTTTTAGATTGTCTTTAGGTTCTCTACTTGATTCGGGTTCCATTTATGGGTTTCCCCTTATGTTTGGAGTTTAGTTTATGTGGGAAATTTCTTGTTCTAGAGGAAATTTTGTTTATCATGTGTAGAGAAATTTGGGTTAGTTCATGTTGGGAGTTACCGTGTTGGTCTGAAGCTGTGTCACGATGTTAGTCTAGTTTTTTTAGTAGGGAGAACACTATCTTGTTCTCCCATTGTTTTTTGTGCCATGGTTTCCTCTAAAAATGTCCTGGTGTGACTTATGAAGTGAAAGTTTGCCCTGAGGTTCATGGCTTTTTTTCAGATTTTTTTTGGGATTGAATTTTTTTCATCACTCGACTAGGTGAATTTATAGGGGAGGAAAATATTTTTGGTGGGGAGAATTATAACACCATGACCTTAGAATTATTTTATTTTATTCTTTTCTTGGATTTGGATCTTTTAGTTGAGGTTTGGATTGAGTTCCTGGTTTTATTTTTTGCGTTTTTAGTGAAAATGGGAGATTTTTTGCTTAACAGTAGGTGGCACATGATTGGTACATGGTTAGGGGAAACCGTGTGCCCTCACCCATGAAACCATGAAAAAAATGTTCATTTTTGGAAGTGGTGACCACACAGTTAGCACATAGATTGGAAAACCATATGGGATAATCATGCATCATGTCCTTATTGGATAGTGAGGGGTGTAAAATTGTCATCGGGTTTGGAAAACTATGCGGCCAAACCGTGCGAGTTTCCCAAGTCATTAAAAAATGTAAATTACCTCTTTTCCCATCCAAAGTTTTAACCCTATTTTGAGTTTATCTTCCCTTTATCAACCTAGGCGCACCATGGGAGCTTTAATTCTTCCCTGTTTTGGATCTTTTTTCCCATGGATGCATTTTTAAGGTTCTAAGGTGAGTTCTTCATGGTGTTTCGTCAGATTCCTCCTATTTTCTCTTTTCTCTTTTGGGTTCTTGGTTTTCCTTGGTAGGTTTTCTATTTTGGCCAAGTCCTAAGGGTTATGGTTGATATTTGGTTCGATTTATTTGATGTTAGGGTGTGTATATTATCACTCGATCTAGTTTCTTTCTTCTCCCTAAGTCTCATTGCATTCATACATCATTGAGGTGGGTGTTTCCATCCATTTTCTTTCTAGAACATTCCATTTGATGCTTGATCTTTCCTAATTGATTCATAAATGTGTTTCCCTTTCTTGTGATGTGTTAGAATAAATTTATTTGGTGTTTTTATAATGGAAAATCGGTATGAAATGTCTTTTCAAGTGTTTCTTTAATTATTCCAAGATTTGAATGCATTTTAGGTGTTTGATAAAATGTAAATTGAGTTTTAAAGTGAAATTGGGTGCTTTGGGTAGTGTTTTCCATTGGTTATGTTTTAATAACGTGGTTATATTATGAGTTGGATGTTGGAAGTGGAAATTTGTGAATTTTATTTTGTGATGCTTATGTGTAGCTTGTTATGTTAATCTAAAAGCAAGAGATATTTCTTTTAAAAAGGGATTTTGGTGATTTTATGGACACTTAAAGAGTGTCATGGGATGTTGGATTGGTTTTCTTAAATGGATTTGTAAATGGTTTTGGGGATGTAAATTATGTGTTGGAGTATTTTGGAAGAATGTGTTTTATTAATGGTTTCTTGAGGCTCGTTTGAAACTATGATGGAAATGGGTTCTTTTTTTAAATATGGTTTTCAAAGGCTTCTCCTCCCTTTTAGATTTATTTTAAAAAATGGTAACTTGATTTCTAAGTGGTATATTGGTGCGTCATGTGACTTTAAATGTGGTTTCAAATTAATTTCCGAATGCTTAGAGAATTTGAAATTTTTTAGTTATGTATTGATGAACAATTAACATAAGTGACTATTTATAAACTTGTGTATGTTGTGCATTTTCTTCTTGGTTTTGAAATGGTGTTGGAATTGGAATTTGTTTTGGAAATGTGTTTCCCATTTGGAACTTGTTATTTTTTGGGGGGTTTTAAAACTCGTTTGGTGTGAAATCCCATTTGGTACTTTTTTTACTTGGAAAAGTTAGTTTTAATATTATGTAATTTGAATGCTTGACTAGAACCTTGTAATATAATAGAAATTGGTTTTGGAACTTATGTGATGCATGGGCCCGGTGGGCATCTTGGAATGTTTTGGAAAATGGATTAGAAAACCAGAGTAGTTTGAAGGCCTAATTAGTATTTTGAAATGTTTTGGTAAGTGATTTTGATTATAGAAAATGAAATTTTCCATGAGTGCATTAAATTTTTGGATAAATATTTTAGTAAAAGAAATAGATTTTCATGTATATTTAGGATGACTTGGCTTATGTTTAGAGACCACTAAACCTTGGGATGCTTCACCTCTAGTGGATCGTGCACAAGAACATAGTGGGTTATGGTTGGTATACCATGTTTTTATGTGTATTTTTATTATTTTCATAAGATTCTTGGGTGTCATATAGAGGGTTTAGTGACACTTTCTTGTCAACCCTAGTTAGATGGGTCTATACCCCCTTGACTTGATAGGGCTAGGTGGGACGTGCCACTGGATTAGATAGTTTAGAGTGTCCAGTTGGTTATTGACTATAGGGTTTTACCATATTCCAGCAGGTGATTCCGAACTGAGTATGTCTAAGGATTTCCTCTAGATATGTTTATGAAGGACCTATGATTATTTATTCTCTATGTTATGTTTATTTATGTTGCATGTCATATTTTTGGGTTTGCTAGTTGTACCTGTTAGTTTGGTTTTCTTTAATTTATTCACACCCCCTTTTTGGTTTTCTGGTTTGGTTTTGTGAATGGGTTTTGGTTTTGATATGGGTTCTAGAAAGTGAAACCATATTTATAAAGGAAAGTTGAATGTGTTGTTTTTAAAAAGGTAACTTTTTGGAAGCGATGTTTTGTTGTTTAAAATGATTAAAAACATGTTTTTGGATTATATTTCAAACTAGTGTTTGTGGAATATTTTGGAAAAGAAAATGTTTGGAATATGTGGTGATTAACTACTGATTTGTTTAAGCTCACACCCTACTCATACCATTCGGTTCGGTATACCCAAGCTATTTTTCAAGTTTGGGTTTTAGGTAAAGGTTTTTGGTTTGGTTGCTCTCAAAGCAGGTTGTTTTTGTGGATGGTGGTGACATAAAGGTCACATGGAGATCATGTTAGCATGGTCTAGTCTCATTTGTGTATTTATTTTATATTGTCTTCTTCATCTTTTGTATCAAGATTAGTTTTTTATTTATCAATATTCATTTATTTTTGGTTATACCGTGTGCTCAGTTTATTTATTTGATACTGATTTATTTGGGAAAAAATCATTCCCATCATGATTACTTTGATTCCATAAACTAGTTTCCAGCCCATAGGGATCTTGAATTCCCTTCAGTCTATGTCTCAGACCGGGTCAGGTGTTGGGTTGGATGTCATCATGACTTGGTTCATGACAAGGTGGTAATCCACACAAACACACGAATGACATTTTTGTTTTTATTAATGGAAGAGTGGAAAGGTGGTTAATGATTGTTACTTTATCATGATCATATTAAGTATAAAAATAATAATGATTTCATTATATAGGAATTATAAAATTATAATTTCAAAATTAAGGTTGAAAAGAACATAAATAAGGAAAGATCAATATCCACATTGAAAAATTGAGTTTTACCTTGGAGGACTCCTAGTAAATAGAGGAATTATGATAAATTCTTATGAATTGAAGCTAAATGAAGTGGAAAAGGATTATATGGGAAGAAAAAAGGGTAGTGTTTCAATAGGAAACTAAAATTTAGGGTGGACATTAAGAGGTGGGGAGAGTCTCCATTTATAAGCTATGGGAATGACATTTTGGTAATTATTTCATCTTAATATAAAGAGAGAAATCATTTCATACGTAAATAAGAATCAAAAAATGGAAAATAATGGAGTGGAAATAAGTTTTGGTTGATCCACAAATCAAATAATCTATTATAAATATTTTTTAAACAAGTAATACATTTTATACCTTTATTTAACCCTTTTTACCCTTTTTTGGCTTTTACCTCGGTAACTAGTTTTGTTATAAGAAATTAATTCTTTATGTATAAAAATAAAAAGGTAATTATTATATAATAAGAGCCTTATAATTATAAATTTTAAATAAATTTTATTATATTAACTTTCTAAAAGCGATAAAAATTAATTTTAGAATAATAAATGTATAATGTATTAAAAACAATTTTAGAGAATAGTGAAAATTAAGTTCTAAAATATCAAACATAGGTTTATAAAATAAAATAAATATTCTTAAATTTATAATTTATCATATAAAATTTATATTTTTTCTAGAATTTATCATAATATAAAATTTTAATGATGAATCTAGAAATTATTTCTATTTTTTTAAATTCATGTTCTAAAATTTAGTAATTTTACCTTTAAATAAAATCATAAATTATATTGAAAAATTGTTTTTATAGGAAAATAAAATTTTAAAATATTATTTGTTCTTATTATTAATTTATATAAAACAATAATAAAAATATAATTAATCTATAAATATTATATTTTATTAACATCATCTTTTAAGAGTAATACACTTAGTTTTCTTCAATAAAATACAAAACACATAAAAAGACAACTTTTAATAAAATTTATTTTTGAAGCACAAAATGAACTAAGTAAATTTTTATAAATATATATATATATATATATATATATATATCAAAATTAGGTAACTCATGTTCAAACATGATAATTCAAAGTCTAGGTTTTAATAAGAATATTTAATATTTATATTTTTATCTGAATAAAATATATCACTGTTTTGTTTTAGTTCGTTGTCGTGTGTGGAGCAAGCTATAAAACACAATATTTCTTCTAGGAAAATATATAGTGAAATATATAGATGTTATAGTTTTTTATTTAACACCCTGAAAATTTAGTTTAAAATAATAATATGCTCTATTTCTTTCTTAACATGCAACACCGAGCCTTAAGTGAATTATGATATACTATAAAAATTATAATTTAAATGAAACCGTTATAACCAAGATTTTAAATTGGTGGTATGAATAGAAATAACCATATTATGATAAATATGTATACTTTATTTTATAAAATCCAAATTTATGGACTAATAAATAAGTACCCACTCTTTTAGTAGTAATTTTATGCTTCAAAAAATACGTTTTCTTCAAAAATGATTTTAATTAATTTTTGTGAGAGAATAATATAATTAATTTCAGAAAAATTTAGAATTTTTTTTATAAAAAGGATATAATTTTTTAAATAATCATGTCAATATTATATTATGGTGATTTTTTGGGATGTTTTTGAAAGGATTTATTTTTATGTGAATAGTGAAAAATACTGTTTTTTGTAAAGCTGTCATTTCTTTTCATTAAATAAAGTAATTTAAAATTATAATTATATTTTTAATTTTATATTAAAGTAATATAAGAATAATTTAACAGTATATAACATAATTAAATATATATGAATCAAAATTATACTTTATTTTGGCATTAGTTCATTTTTTGGCTTAAAAATACATTTTTCTAAAAACTATTTCTCTTTGCATTTTTAATTTTTGTCTTAAATTAATTTATACCATTTATAAAGATCTAATATTGAAAAATGAATTCCATTTTTTTAATCAGGAGTTTAAAATTTGGTAAATAGTTCCCTTTTATTTTTTTTCATTATGAATAGTAATCGTAGTAAATATTTGTCACCTTGATAAGGGTAAAATGGGTAAAAGAATATTAAAACTACGAGATAAGGACTTAAAATATCCTTAACACTCATATTTATTTTATTTTATATGTGTGTTTAAACCAAAAGAATCCAATATTTGTAAATGTGTTAATTTATTGCCACTTTCCTTTGATAATGACCTTAATATGATTTTAAGTAAATAATAAAAATAAAATGCCTCTCTCTTTGGTTTAATATCTCAAATATTTTTTCATAGGGATAAAAGAGGTTACTTTTGGTTATAAATGGTTAATTTAATGATTATTGAATTTTTTTATCATATTTATTTTATTTCTTATTTTTTAGCAATGGAATAATTACATTTAGTGCTTACGCAATACTAAAAAACTTATTGTTCAAATAACATAAAATTCAAGTAAATGATTTTTAAAAACATTAAAAATAATGAAATTTGGATTAATTGTTTAATTTTATATGATTTCATAAATAAATATAACATATTATTAATTTTTTAAAGGTTTATATTATAATTCCATTACTATCTTGATGTCATTAAAGTCAAATAATGTGAATAGTCTCAAAAATGTCTTTAATGGTATATTATGTTAAATAATATTTTATTTAATGATTTAAAATTCATAAAAATTTTATATTTTGACAATTAAATGGGATATGATAGGTTTATATCAATTATATTTTCAATTATGGGTCACTTTTACTTTTACAGTAACTTTATTTACTTTTATTGAGTAAAACATTTTGATATCATACTAATAATAAAAAGGGGTTTTAAGGGGTTAAAATTAAGAGATAAGGGTGAAAAAATCACATAAAATTGTAAAAAAAGTATTTTATGAGAGGATTTATACTAATACACATCCTATATTTTAGATACGTCAATTTGGTACCACTTGAACATGATAATTAATTTATATTAATTTAATACTTTATGTAATTCCAAGGGTGTCTAACCCCTTACTTATAAAAGGGATACTTATATCCCCTACCTTACACCCTTTGAGCACTCTAATTAAGTTAATACCTACCCAAAATTCAACCCAAAATCACTTCCCATGAACTTTATTCTTTTTTATCATCAAAGGACCAACCTCTATGTCCTAAGGTGTATGCCAAAGGTGGTTTTCAAAAATTGGTATAACACTTAACATAGTTTCTTTGTTTTTTTTATTCTTATACCTCCTTCAAATATTATTAAAACATGACGATATAATAAAATAATTATCAAGATATACATAAATTTTATTATCTTTATATTAAAACCCTTATCATCTCCTTTTCCATCCTATGGGGAATGAAAACATCGTTCGTAGGTACGTGTGGAATACCACCTCCACGAGGCGATGTGTTTTATTTTCCATCACCACATCTCATGAATGTTTATAATGATGTATTTAATTTATATATATATATATGATATTTATGAAAAAATTATAATTTTTAAAGATAATACATCATCTATTTTATTACCCTTTCATTTTTTAAAAATGGATAACGTTGTTCATTTGTATGTGTGGAATGCCACCTTCATAAAGCGACATAATTAATTTTTCCCATACACATTTCATAGTTGATTCGTAAATAAAATAAAATTTATAAAAAATATAAATATTTTATTATTAATATCATGGATATGATGTAATATTTATGTCTTTCACCTTGGTCAACCCACCAAAGTTTTTTTTTCAATTATGAACTGAACGTTCTCAAAACGTCTGACATAGAATTAAATGATTTAATAACTATATAAGTAATGGTAATAAATGAAATAAAATAGATAATAATAATAAAATACACATGAAAAATGTTATTAATAAATTAAAAAATTAATACAATTTTATTATTTAGGATTTAAAGTACATACGTGGTGAGTTAGACTCAAGTTAAGAAATTTTCCTTAAAAACTATTTTAAATGTTCCTTCTAACTATTTTTCTTACATATCTATATTTTTCTTAAATTATTTTATGGGATATATTATTTAATAATAAATATTTTATAAAATTATTTTTACATTACTTTTAATTTCTTTAAAAAGGGTAAAAAGGGAATAATCTTACCATTTTCTGAATGTGGCACTTTTTACCACATATATGAAAAGAATGTTTTTTAATATATAAAATATTAATAAGTTCTATTTCCATCATGATTTTAATTATTTAATAAGTTTAATCTATAATTTCTCATTTTTATTTTCATATTAGATCTTTTTCTTGATATTTTTAAATTATTTAATAAATATTATCAAAAGAAAATGTTATTTTTATTATTTTATATGAAGACTAAAAATAATTTTTCATATTATTTTAAACCAATATTTTATGAGTTTTTACGATGGATATAAAAGCCTATATGTGATTTATGTATGTTATGGTCCTTTTAAATTATTCATGATGATATAATATCCTGATATATCTCTCTAATGCATTGAGTAATGATTAAGTTCTCCAAGTAATTATGTTGGAATGAATCGAGCAGGTTATTCCTATTAGAATGGTGTAGCCCGATCTGTTTGGATGAATTTGTGATGAATTACAGCAGCATAGATTGTACACCATAATGTAAATATCATGATTATACCACCATGATTAAACTATTAGGGGTTACATGGGTCGTGTTCTCCTGCTTAGGGGTCCGGGGATTGAAAGTCCTGAACCAAATTTTGGGGCACTCCAGTAAATCTGAATAATTGTAGTAGAGCTGACCAATGGCACTGACATGGTACTATAGAAAGTAAAAACTTTCTATAGCAGCATGTGATAGGTAAATATAAAAACCCAAATGTTTCATATCCATTGTAGTAGGTTTTACTAACTATATGGACAAATCACTATAGTTTTTTGGACTTCTAGCCATCAGTCACTATAGTATAGTTGAATTACCGTGCAGTTGGTGGCACTATTACACCACCTTCTTTATGATATTTTTCAAGATAGGTTTTGTGTGTGTGAAACCTTTATTCTCCCAATAATTCTTCTCCCACACATAGTGATATTTCTTTCTCTTCATAGATGTAGGGATCATTTCCTTAACAATGTAAATCTCTACGTCTTATGATATTCTTCTCATTCTTTTCCTTTCCCCTTTTACTCTTATTCTTCGAATCATTGATCGTTTATTGCTCCACGTGTTTCTAGAACAATTTAATTTGTAATATTGATTATAAGAGTTATATTAAGATGATATTCTAAGATACCTACATGTACTTTCAATACATGAAAATTATTTTTCAAGAAAGTATTTTGATTTTATAATTTAAGCTAATGAGATAATGTAGTTTATGCCCCCTTATGGGTGATAATTATTTTTATAGGAAACTTATTTCATGAGTACCCATGTTTTATAGGAAACACTCATGAATATGATTTTTACTTTAAGGATTCTTATGATATGTTTTGAAGATTACTTCATAAGTAAGAAAATGATTTTTAAGATCTAATTTTATTATATAAAAGGGAAATATTTCTTATGGGATTACATGATTTTCAGAATGGAATAATGTGTTTCTTTACGTTTGTATCCATTAATGAGATTTATATGCTCATATCAAGTTTTAAATTTTTTTCGCAGGGCCTAAAGTTGAGTAGGATCTACTGTAGAGTCTAACTTTCTACCATGGTGATTCAACATAAATAAGAAAACATATTTTTGTAATGAAATGAGAGTTTAAATTTAAGCATTCTATTTTTATAGGAAAAATGGATATTAAGTGGAAATTTATACTTTGTACTATAAGGGTTTTATATGTAACCCTAATTATATAAAATTATAAAAATAAAAACCTCAAAATGTATGAATGTTCCACCCATGTTATAAATCATGTAATTTTGGGTTGTTTAAGCTATGAGGTTTTATAGTGTATATAGATCCAAACCATTTCTCATGGATGAGTGTCTTATTTAGGGTTGAGGGTTGTTAAAAATAACTAAATACCAATGTAGAAATGATGTGTGAGTCATTAGATACATCAATTTTCAGAAAACATTAAAAAGATTCTTATAACATGGTATTCCCAATCAAATCAATGAACATTATTTAATCAATCATTCCCCATCATCTTTATCCTTTGACTCATAGGGTTTTATATAGGATCTCCATGATTTGTAGTCATGAATTTTGAGCTACCATGTCACCAGTGAGGTATATGGATTAACCAAGAGTTTTGAACTACCGCAAGCACCGATGTGGTAGATGGAATGACCACATGAAGTTAATGGACCTACTATGAGATGAATCAACTAAATCAGATCAACTATAAGGTATTAACTTTTTTAAATGATGTGAATAGACCATGATCCATCATAGTATATGGACGGAAATTAGAAATTGATCAATTGTAAACACCAGTGTAGTATATGGACCTACCATTTGTTGGTTTGACTATGAATCAGGAGATAAACTATGAAATGTGTGTATTTCAAGTGACCATGAGTATTAGAATCGACCATGATATGGGTGACATGGTAGTTTAGATCGATCTTGATAACTCTAACCAACCACATGAATAAGATACAACCAACAAGGCAACCAATAAGTCTTATATGATCATGATTCTAATATCAAAATTATTTCCTCCAGTGATCATGAAAAAACTACCAACACAACCATAAATAAAGTGAAAAGAATAAGAGAAGTTCGAGAAGAAAAATTCAAGATACATTCATGAAACAGTTATGTATACAACCCTGTATTATTTAATAAGTCCATGACACATTTCCTGAGATAAATCTATGTATCCAAACAAAATAATCTTGGAACATGAATACAATTTCACATGAATTAATGATATCAAGCACTAAATAGAAATACATGATATCTTGAGTTTATACCGAGATTAAGATTCTCCTTGAAAACTATGAGCACATCTATGACCTTGAGATAAATAAGATACATGAAACAGTCATGCATGTATTGATGAACATGATCCACCATAGAGTAATATGTTGCATGGAAACATTTATGAATATGTGGAGGAAGATTTATAGGTGGAGTATCAGTAGAAAAGATGAGCTACTATATATATATATATATATATCTTGGAGTTTTAAATCCAAAAATGAATGAAAATTTGAAAGCAATGGTATTTAATGATGTTTATTGTGGTATATGTTATATCACATAAAAAGAATAAATTCCATTTTTAATGAATTTAAGTGAATATATGATATTTATATATCCAATGGAAACAACCAGAGTCTTTATCTAGAGATTTAAAATAGGATAGATGAGTTTGAATGAGTTTTTAATGGGAAATAAAAATGGAGAAATACCCTACAATTTTAATTGTGAAGATTAAATTCCATTAAAATTCAAGGAACTTCCATATTTAAAATATATAAATTATCATTTGAGAGATATTTCTTTTTAATTTAGAAATATTTTTCAGGTGATGAAGAAAATTTTCAAGACTTGATGTGGGATATAATTGAAAGATACCGTAGACACTAGTGAAACCTGGAAGAATACATAGTCGAATAATAATTTCGAGAGTCCCAAATACTATATAGTGTTGAAGAAAAAGAGAGAGAGTTTGAAATCGAGAACTAAAAAAGGAGAATAATACCATATACCTAAGTATTTAAAGAAATAAGGAGGAACCAGATCACTTAAGATATGTAGTTAGTTTTGAGACCAACCGACTATTCTAATAAGATATTGAATGTCTTAAAGAATTGTACACGAGTGCACCGGTCCTATAAAATCATATGGGAAAATTATTCAGAGTAGTTGGAGATATTTATACTAAAATATAAAATATTGAATAGAATACTAGGTTAGGATTATAACTAGTCAAAATAACACCCTAATATTTTAAAATAACACTTTTTTTGATAGTGTATACAACATGCAACATTGAGCTTAAACAAACCACGACATCTTATTATTTTCATGTGATCATTCTAACATAGTCATTAAATTAGCAGGTATGAATATGAATAACCATATTATGAAATATATATAGAATAAAGGTTTTTAAAATAAAATGAATTATTAACTATACAATTATTATCAACTGGTTAGAAATGAAGATAAAATATTTTTAAGGTAAAAGATATATTTTTCGTAAAATTATTTTTTGGGCACAATGTATTTTAATATCATTAGATTAAATTTATCAACGTTTATAAATTAGAATAATGAAATAAGTAGATTATATATTTAATTTAATTAACTAACATTCTATTTAATTATGGTTATTAGGAAATGAATGAGAATAAGTCTATTTTATGCTTTAAAAATACTTTTCTTTAAAAATCGATTTTCATTGTTTATTGTGCACAGATAATATAATTAATTTTACAAAACATTTTATAAATTTTATCTAATAAAATGATATAATATTTGAGATCACCATATTAAAATTATCTTAAGGAAAATTTTGGGTTTTTATGAAAATATTAATTTTATAGTGAATACTAAAAAATACTATTTTTTGTAAAACTATAATTTATTTTCATTGAAAAGTACCATTTTGTTATGAATTTGATATTAATTTAAAATAATTATACTTTATTTATAAATAATCTAATTAATTATATAGAAAATTTCTTTATAATTTATTTTGGTAAAAGTTCATTTTTGGGCTTAAAAACACATTTTTCTAAAAACTATTACATTTTAGGAATTTATATTAAAATAAATTTGTATAACATATAGTAATTGATTTTTATAAAATAAAATTAATTTTTTTATTTATAAAGACAAATTTATCACAATTTTAATTTTTTATATTTTTCTGAAGAAGTTAAATTTTTATTGAATAGTAAAAAATACAGCTTTTTTGAAATAAGATCTCTTTTGTGATATCACCAAAACATAAATATGATATAAAAATTTATTAAACTTCGGAAAAAAATAATGTATGAAAATATAGTAAAAATATAGTACAAAAATAATTCAAAACATATAAAATAAAATTTATTTCATGATAAATATGAAAATCATTTTTAGTGCCAATGCAGTGCTTGCACAACATTAGAAAAATCAAATTTGGTCTTCTGAATATAATATTTGCAAAGTAAGAACTATTTGACCAAGTTTTTAGATAAATATAAATCATTATTGATGATTATTATAGATGTATATGAATTTTTTATTCATATAACAAGTTACTTATCCAAATTCTTGTGCAATGCTTTCGCAAGGCTTGAAAAGTGAAAATAATATATTAAATACGTTGTCATGAAATAAATATGAGTAAATATACATATTGAATAAATATAAAAATTTACATTAAAATAAATAAATATTTTTATTATTATAAATTATTTTCAATTTTTAGTGATGATATAATTACCTTAAATTCTTACGCAACACCGACATAGTGCTTGTACAAATTGTAGGAAAATCAAGTAAATGATTTCGAAAACTCTAAAAGTAACATTTTTTAATGATTTGTTGTATAAAAAAATTTTATATATAAATAAGACATATTAGGTATGTTTTTAAAGTTTATATTTGAATTAAATTATTATATTGATGACTTTAAATTTAGATAAAATGAATAGTTCCAAAAATGACATTAATTATATTTTATAATAATTAATATTTTATTAAATTATTTAAAATTCATAAAAATATTATATTCAACCAATATAATTATATATGGTTTAATATATATATATATATATATTAATTTATGGGTCAATTTTCCTTTTATAGTAACTTTCTTTACCCCAAAATAGTAAAAAAACTTTGATATTGCGATAATCATCAAAATTGTTAACACGGGTTAAAACAAAGTGATAAGGGTAAAAAATCGCCTAAACATGTTAAAATTTTATTAGATGAGATTATTTAGACTTATAATAATACAATATTATAATTATATCAATTTTTGACACTTTTCCATGAAAATTAATTCATATTAATTTAATACTTTAAGAAATTCCAAAAGTGCCCCTCCCCTCACTTATAAAAGGGAACCTCGTATACTCTATTCCTAGCACCTTTTTTGAAATATATTTCAGAAAATACCTAACCAAATACCTTAAAAAAATCCCTACTCATGTTATATTGGTCTTATTTTTGTAATAATACCAACTTTATAGGGATTGAGGTGTAAAATAAAGTAGTTTGTGTGAAGAAGATGTATAGCTTTTATCCAAATGTTTTACTTTTATTTCTTATTCTACATCCTTAAAAAATATTATCACAATTTTGAGATAATAAAATAAATATATATAATATAATTATATTTTATTCTATTAATTTATTAAATTTAATCCATCTCATCTTCCATCTAATGAGAAATAAAACCATTGTTTGTATGTACAGCGTACTACCGCCTTGCAAACCGGTGTAATTCATTTTCATCAACACCTCTAAAGGTTGGTTATAATGATAGATTTAAGGTGTGTGTGTATATATATATATATTATTAATAAAATAATTATAATTTTATAAATATAAGTTATCATCTATTTTCTTATCTTTACATCCATTGAAAAATGATACTGTTGTTCGTGCGTAGGTATGGATTACCACCTCCACAAAACGATGTGATTCATTTTCCATGACCACATCACATGGATACTATATATATGTGTATTTAAATAAATAATTTGATATTTATGATATAGTAATTAATATGTAAAGGTAAAATGATACATACCTTCTTTATATCACATTCATTAAAAAATGGAAACGTTACTCAAGTGTATGTACGACACGCCATCTCCACGATTGTAACCCAGTTCATGTTTCATACCATCATTCATGGTTGGTTTTAAATGTATAATTAATTTATATTTTTTTAATTATTTTATGATTATTATTATAGATATTATCTAATAATGACCTCTTTAACCATATCAAACCTACTTAAGTCATTTTGAACATATGAGCTGAATATCATCAAAACATTCGATGTATACTTAATTAATGAATAAATAGTATATAACATGGTAATGAATAAAATAAAAGGAATAGTAAAATTGGAAAAGTTTTTTAAGAAATTAAATAATTAACACAATTTTATTATTTATAACAATAATAAACTTACATGATGATTCAAACTCAAGGAAAGATAAAATCTAACTTAAAACCACGTTTTAAAAGTTTTAAATATTTATTTTCTAAATACTTTTCTTCCATATACATATTCTTAAAATTATTTTATGGATGTATTTATATAGATATAAATTAATTTTAAATTAAATTTTATATCTCGTTTTAATTTCTTATAATTTTTTTCTAATGGAATATTTTTACATATTTTATATGGAATATTTTGACTTTCTTTACAAAAGGAAAAATGAATTTTCTATTTTAACATATATAGTGTCAATAAATTTTCATACCCCCTAAACAATTATTTAAATTAAAATATTAATGTTTTCTTAAAATATAATCCCTTATTTCCTTTTTTTTTGAGTATTTTAGTTTTAAAAATATGTTTTTAAAAGGAAAGTGAATTTTGATATATGAAAATGTATTGAATATGGGATCAAAAGAGTTTTTCAAGGGTTTTAAGATGAAAATGTGAATGTTGAAAATATTTTATTTATGATATAGTACTTGATCATTATATATGATTATGAGTGATACTAATATATATTACACTATGGGTGATCCCAATAAAGCTTATACAATGGGTTAACTCGATATAACTTATACGATAGGTGAGCATGATACAAATTATATGATAGGTGAGCTCAATATAGCTCTCCAATGCATTAGGTGATTTTCATTGTCTTAAAAGTCATGAAGGACGGAGTTAAATGAAGAGGATTATCATATAGATTTATTTGGGATCCAATTATTTCTAACATGGGTTATGAATATAATTATGTAAGTTACTTAAAAGGGTTTCTATTTTTTGCAATCAGTTTTAAAGGTTTTATTTTATCAAAAATTATATATTTCATGCGACTATTATTTATTTTATACACTCAAATAATATTGTTATCAAGATAAACATTTTATGGGTTTTCATGTTTTTCACTGTACTAATAGATTTGTTACTTTTTTCCCTTAATTATCTTTTTATAATCATCCCACATTTATAAATGATTTTAATAAGGTTTAAGGATGAGTAAGAACAAATAATAATTTTAATTGGAAACCATGAATACTTTTCATAAAAATAAAATGTGTTTCAATTTAAAAAAAAATATATTATGGGAAAATAGATATTGATTAGAAGTTACCACTTTGTAATAGATGGTTTTTTATTTAAGAGTTATGACCTAATTATCTAAAAATCTAAACCATAAAGATCCTCAAAATGTAAGAAAGTAAATTCTTGACTAAAAACTCAATATTATTTAATGTTTTAAGGCTGGGTACTTATAATTGGTATAAAAGGAATGGTTTAGATAAATTTTGAGACTAGGATATTGATGTGGCTACTTTTTAATACATATTTCCACACCTTTTATCATTTTTAGTATATTTTAAATGTCGAGAAGATTTATTTTAATTAATATTTATCAATTATTGTAAATTTTTTACTTGATCAGTAAAATAATGATTTTTTGTCAATTGTTTATTTATTTGTTTTTTTCATTATTTTTAATAATTTTAAAATTCAATTCATTATTTTTTTTAACTTTCTCATTCTTTAATTTTTAAATTTTCATTCTTTTTGTTCTTTCATTATTTTAATTCTTTTTTTTTCTAAATAAATATTTTATAAATTTAATTTATTCTTTTGTAAATAAATAAGTTTTAACTTTTTCATTTATTATCTAAATAATTAAATTAATTTTAATAATTAAATTCACTTATTTAGTTATTTTAATATTTATTTCTAATTTAATTCTTTCATTTCATTAATTATTTAATTAATTAATTTTTCAATTGACATTTTCAAATCGAATTAATTATTTTTAAAATTAACTATGGACAAAATCTAATCGATAGTTCATTATTTATTAAATATTAATTTTATTTTGAGTTATAATTTTAATTAAATTTGTTAATTTATTTTATTTATTTTATCGTTTAATTAATTATTCAATTTAAATTGTATTTAATTTGTTGATTTTTTTTAATATTGCAAGTACATACCCCCGACCCTCACACCACCAGTCTCATACTGGCAGTACCACTTCTCCCACACACCGCCAACCCTCATGGAAGTGTCCCCCCTTTCACACCATTATTCCATCTCATCTCACACCACTAGCATTCCTAGTAGTGTCTCCCATTTCACACCACTAGCATTTCTGATGGCATCTTCCTTATCACACCACCAAAAGTTGGAGGTGCCTCACCCTTCACCTTTCCCCCGTTCCATCTCCTATCGTACCACCATCCTTCTGCCGGTAGTGCCTCATCCATCCGCCACCACACTTCTTTCACTATTGGACCCCTCTTGTACCCTTCTTGGAGGTGACTTAACATCACTCCACTAGCATCCCCAGCATCTGCTTCACCTCCCATCACACCTTCAACCCTCACTACTGGTAGTGTCTCATTTCTTTCCATTCCCCTCTTCTACCACACCGCCAACCTCACTGTCAGTATATCCTGACACACCGTCGCTTCATCATAATAAAGACTACAAAATCAAACAGAAATGACCACAGACAAAATCATAACCAACATCACAAGAAATTTGAACTTCTAGTCAACAAAATCACAAACCAACATCATAAAAAATATCAACTCGACACCAGTATAGAATACAACAGAGTGTTCTCATATTTGAAAAACAAAAACATTTTTTTGGAACTCATATTTCCAAATTTGTAAAAATGGAAACCCACCCCAAGAACCTATTGGATCTGAATAACACTAGACAAAATCTTCATCAGAGCTTCCATAATTGTACTCCGACCCCTCACCATTGAAGAAATCCCACTTCTCTAAGCCACCTCCATTGGTCGAAAGCGTTGTCAGTCGTCGACCCTATCTTACCACTGTATTAGGTATTAAGTATGTTTATAAATTTTATTTTTATCATGCTCAATGACATGTGAAATTAGATTTTTTCAAGTGAAGTTAAATTAAGTGTTATAGATACTATCATTGGTTTATAAGTTAAAGGTTGATCATAATTACAAAGCCATAGACACTAATTTTGGGGTTTAAAGTGATGAGATTTTAAAGTGATTAAGATTATTTTGAGACATATTTATGGTAATAAAACCCTTGAGTTTATTATTTTTTTAGTGAGAAGGTTATTCTAGGAATAATGATTTTATATTTAATGGAAATAAGTTTAAAGGTATTGATAAACTTTAGGGTTAAGATGATATGTATTATTTTGGTAATTATTTTTAATTGGGATAAAATGGTTAATACAATTTTTGGAACAGATGATTTATCATGTATTTAACAATGGGATTAAAATGTGATTTAGTTACCAAGTGATAAATATTATTTTTGAATAAGTTCACTATTTTGGGAACATTATATGATTAAGTTAAATGGAAATAGTTTTGGATAAAATGGTTTTTTATTTGAGGTATATTGGTTGAATTATATTTTGGAATTGTTTATGATTTTAATAAGTATTTATGGTGATTCAAATTATTTATGGAAATTATTAGAATATTTTAGAGATTATATGATCAAATAATATGAATTTTTGGGTATATGACATTTTTAGTGACTATTGTTATTTAGAGATAAATTTTAAATTGATATCATAAGAATATGTGATCAAGTACTTTTTATTTATGGTCTTTACAAATATTTTGAAGATTTTAAAGGTTATTTACTTATGGAAATATTTATTTTGAACTTTGGGTGCTATTTTTGAGGCTTTATATATGAATGATGTATTTATTCATATGAAGGTTTATTTATTTTGTGTATTATCATATCTCGTGTAAACCATTATTGGTTTTTTTAATGTCCAAATACAGAAGAAATATATTTTTATCCTTTTAAGTAATTATGTGATATATTATAATTTTATTTTAGTGTTTTAGGAATGTAAAATTTATCATGAATACTCATCGTTTAGAGCAACAAATGATATTGTGGTGGAAATTTTTTAAAGGATGAAATTCTAATTTTTAAGTAAGTATATTTTATTATTTTATTATACTATATGGTAAAGTAACTCCTAGAATCTAAGAAAAAGATATTGAAACAAAATTTTTGTTCCTATTAACCTCTTTTATTTTAAATTTATGGTATTTATCACACCTTAATGATTTATTTTTTTTGTGGTTATTGACTTTCTCACGATCATTTACTTTCTTAGGATCAATGTTCTTTATCACTCTATATAATTATTTAAAAATTAATTTTTCCTCCATATCCATATTTTCATTTCCCACTAATTTTCTCATACTTAGAAAACTAGTTATTTGTTATTAAAAATTACCTTCATATTTCAATTTCCCTCTTTTTAAGAGGAAGTTTTATCAACCCTTTTTACGATGTGGGTTTTTAATAAAGATATTTTCAAATTTCAAACCCTTGATTACCAAGATAAAGTTAAAATTAATAGGATTAAATTTATTAAAGGGGGGATGGAGATAATGTAACACCCTGAGATTTTAAAATAACACTATGTTCAATATTGTATACAACATGCAACATCGAGCATAAATGAACCATGATATATTATTATTTAAATGTGACCATTATAACTTAGCCATTAAATTTGAGGGTATGAATACATATTATGAAATATATATAGAATTTAATTCCTTAAATAAAATAAATAATCAATTATGAATTGATTTTAAACCATTTAAAAATTAAGATATAATTCGTTAAAGGTAAAAGATATATTTTTTATAAATCTGTTTTTATGGGTATAATGTATTTCAATATTAACAGGTTATATTAATAACTATTGATAAATAAATATAATTAAATAACTATATTATATATTAAATTTAATTAATTAACATTCATTTAATTATGTTTATTGGGAAAGGAATTAGAATAAGGCCATCTTATGCTTTAAAAATGCATTTTCTTTAAAAATGGCATTTATTACTTTTTATAAGTTGATAATATAATTAATTTTCAAAAAAATTTATAAATTTTGTTTTAGAAAAAGTATATAATTTTTTAAATCATCATTTCAAAATTATCTTAGGAATTGTTTTGGGATTTTTCTAAAAAGATTGATTTTTCTGTGAATAGTAACATTACTGATTTTTATAAAATTGTAATTTATTTTCATTAAAATTCTCATTATGATTTTAAGTTGATATTAAATTTATATAATAATAATTTATTTATAAATAATATAATTAATTACATATGAATCATCTTTATAGTTTATTTAGGTATAAGTTCATTTTTGGGCTTAAAAACACATTTTTCTAAAAACCATTGCATTTTATGTATTTATATTAAATATAATTTATTTCACTTATTGTTATTGAATTTTACGAAATAGAATTAATTTTCAAATCCATTAATTTAAATTTATCATAGGATGAATTTTTTATCTTTTTCTAAAGTTAAAATTTTGGTAAATAGTAAAAAATACAGTTTTTATGAAATATTGTATCTTTTATGATATCTCCAAGACATATATATGATACAAAATATTATTAAACTTATTTAAAGACTCGTGAATGATAATATATTAAAAATATAATATAAAATTAATTCAAAACATATAAATTATAATTTTTTATGATAAATATTAAAATCATCATCAGTGTTGTTTTAGTGCTTGCGTAGCATTGGAAAAGTCAAATTGGGTGTCCTAAATATAATATATGATATGTAAGAAGTATTTTATTGAATTTATTAATACATATAAAGTATTATTTATGATTTTTATTGATATATATTAATTTTTTAGTTATATAAAATTGAATTATCCAAATGCTTGTTCAATGCTTACATGAGGCTTGAAAAGTCAAAATAACATATTAAATTAATTATCACTACATAGATGTGATTACATATATATATATCTAATAAATATAAAATTTTATACTTAACTTAATTAAATATTTTTATTATGTCATTTTTCTAAATTTTTAGTGATGGTATATTTTCCTTAAATGCTTACTCAATGCCAATATAGTGCTTATGAAAATAGTAGAAAAATAAATTAAATGATTTGAAAAACAATAAAAGTAATAATTTTGGGTTATTTATAGTTTCACATAAATTTTATAGATATATATAACATATTAGGGATTTTTTAAAGGTTTATATTATAATTCCATTGTTATATGGATGAATTTTTAGTCAAATTAAATGAATAGTTCCAAAAATGACATTAATGATATTTTATAATACACAATATTTTATTAAATTATTTAAAATTAATAAAAAAAAATATTTTTGACCAATTAAATTAGATATTATTTAAAATATCAACTATAGTCTATTTATTGGTCACTTGTCCTTTTATAGTAACCTTATTGATCCCTAAAGAGTAATTTTTTTTGATATCGTGGTAATCATCAAAATAGTTTATGGGGGTTAAAACAATGTAATAAGGGTGAAAAAATAACCTAAAAATTTCCATATTTTATTGTATGATATTATTTAGACTCATAGTAATCTTATATTTTAAATATATCAATTTAGTGAAACTTTTAAATAAAAATTAATTTATATTAATTTAATACTTTTAAGAAAATTTAAGAGTGAACCTCCCCTAACATATAAAAGGGAACCTCCTCCCCTATCTTCCTCACACATTTTTAGCACTATAGTTTATAAATTATCTCAAAAATATTTTAAGATCCCAAACATTATGGAGGTATGTTCTCATTTAAATTTTTGTGTAAATACCTTAATGCTAGTAAATGAAATGTTTATTTTGTGTATGATGAGGATTGGGTGTATCCTAGGGGTTCGAGACATGAAAGAAAAAGGAAATAGGGCCAGTCTATTCTTGTTTCATGATTGACACATGGTTAGTGGTAAATTTGTGCCAAAATTGTGCTAGCTAGGAGGATGATTGCACAGTTTTTCAAACTGTGCAAAGGAAGAGGATAAACCATGTGACATTGGATAGAGGTATTCCACATAGTTAGCACATGTTTTTTAAAATTGAATGGGCTGCCCAAGTAGCCGCGTGACTTCGACCCCACTTAGATAAAGGAAGATGCACGTTTAGAACCATACACCTCATTAAAAGTGGGTTTTTACCATTCCTCCTTAGGGTTTTTAAGCGTTCTACCCAATTTCTTTCCCAATTTCATCTCTAGTAACCCTAGTGATGAACCAAAATGACCAAGGCTTCCCATGGATCGATATACATAATATCTAGGATGTTTGGAGTGTTGTTGGGTGTCGATCAAAGCTCCGGGAAAGTCTAACACTTATCTTTTCTCTCTTTTCTGGAATAGGGATTGTGGTTTTGTTCTTCGCATTTCGAAGCCCTAAAACCCTCTTTTTTCTAGTGGATTATAGTTTGTGGATTCAAAGGGTGTTTGAATCCAATTCAAAGTTAATGTTTAAGCATGAATTTATCTTTGGAATCTAGGTAGGCGGTATACAAGTTATATCCCATAGTCTTAATATTTATTTGTGTATATGTGGTCATGTTATGGTTTCTATCTTATTGTGAATTTTATGACTTTTTCAAGATTCGGTAAAATTCTTGGATAAATGATCAATTAAACCCCTCATGTTCCCCATGGGATGAATTAAGTTTGATTATACCGGTTTAGGGCCACTCATGGGGTGTTAAAACATTCCCAAACATGGATACTTGTGATGTTAAGAATAGTATTGACTTGAGATGAGCTAGATCCCACGATGAACATGCTGACATGTTAGTTTAAACCATAAAGAGGCACCAATGGTTGTTGTGTGTAATTGTTGGCCTTGGAATAATGTATTGTTTGGAATTATGTGAAAAATGGTTAAATGGATTATTGTGAATGTGTTGATTGGATTATGAATTTGTAATGTAAATGCATAAATAGATTAAGGAATATGAATTGAAGAATGTGTTAAATGGTTTAATGCATGGGAATTTATGAATATGTTAAATGGGATAATGTATGGGAATTATTTATTATGCTAAATGGGTTAAGGTATAAAAAGGAAAATGGGTCAAATGTTCTATTCTAAGTAAATTGTAAATATGTTAATTGGTTAAGGATTGATGATGATTCATATATTGTATGAAATGTGATTCATAAATTCTATGTGTATGGTTTGTGATATAGTATATATGGAAAATGGATAAATAATCATGTACACATGGATTGGTAGTTATGGGGTATTTTAATTGATGTTTTACACCCACATGCTAGGTTAGACTGTGTCTCTAAACCCCACCCCTATAATGCATGGGATAAGGAAGGGGACTGAGGCTCTATACCCCTAACAATTGCATTTGATGAGACTACTTAGACCGAGGATCCAAGGTAAGTGTGATGTATTTGTTTATGAAATGTTTGTACCTAGTGAGATAGGGAACTTGACTTGTTACCTTATGAATGATAATTTACTAGATTAGGCCGTAGTGTAAATAATTTAAATGCCTAACCCATGGGAAAAATGATGAAAATGGATAAAGGGAATATGGTTGACTAATGGTACCCGAGTTTTATTTTATTTTTATCTTTTTATTTATTTAGTTCTTGTGAGAAATATCTATTTTGACTAGATATTTTTTATACACAATTTATGGTGGCCTATTGATTTGTACTCACACCCTGCTCAGGCCACTTTTGGGTACCTGATAAGACTTCATTGTTGTAGGTCTGGATATAGGAAAAGACCCCATATTAGAGGGTTGATTTGGGAATGGGATGTGCATGGATGAGGGATCCAGACTTTGAATTAGAAACCATTTTGGAGATTCTTCTGCTATTCTTTATTTTTGGATTCATTCCATTTTGGAACTGTTTTCATGACATGACATATTTATTATTTAGTTTGGTTTGTACCCTATTTGGGAAACAATTGGTAATGCATGTTCTGGTTTTTTATTTTTTATTTTTTCATTCACTTAATATGATATCTAATGTGCATTGATCTAATAAAGAGGGTATAGTCTCCCCAATGGATCTATTAGACCCTCAATTCTAGTTGGAAACATCTATTGTATAGTGAGGCATGCTTGAGGTTATGTGGTGACTTAGCTCAGGGAACCAGTTATGTGGATCCCGAGTCAGGGACATTACAAAGTGGTGTCAGAGAAGATATTTTCAATGGATTACTATTTTGGAATTGTATACATGATATTAGGATGCATCATACCTTGTCAATGAACCCGTTCATGGGAGTATCTAACCCATGTACATGAAAAAAACCAAGTACCTAGGGTGAGAATTGTTGTTCTTTGTATGTGTTGTTGTAGTTGAATGATATTTCACCATTGGGTGATGCACTTATTGTGTGATGAGACTATTTTGTGATATTTTACTCATGGATAGAATTGTATTGGGTTTTAAATTCATGCATCATTATAGAAACATAGGGATATAGGTGGAATGCATCATTATAGGCACACACAGGATGGGTGTGTGGGACATGAAGGGTAGGATATATTTTACTTTCTTAAAAATTTGAAGAAAATGGTGTCTAATAAATATGATCCAAAAGATTAAATGGAAATAATTTTAAATAATAGTTAAATAATGGTGCTTAATGAATGTTGTTAATGAGTAAAAATATTTTTTACAAGAAGTTGAAAAATGGGAAAGGTTCCTAAAAGAGAAATATTTGTATTAAAAAAATGGAAATGGTTTAAAATGGGGTGTTTGATGAAATACTTGTGACTATGTAAGTTGGTTTCTCCCATGTTTAACATGAACCATGGTAGGGATGGTTGAGGGTAGTGTTCTATGTGTGAAGGTGTGTATGGGGATAGTGTATGTGAAACAAGTCATTTATATCTAGTAGAGAGATTTTTTTTGTGCAACTATGGATGTATTATTTTATGTGTTTTGAGATATGTGTTTGGAATTGTAGAGGATTGCCACCATGAAAATACATACTAGTTGAGAAAAAATAGGATATCACCAATAATTCTCCTCCATAGGTAGGTAAAGAAATCCTAGTGGTTCAAGGTGAGATAGGGGAGGATTAGTTTCATGAGAATTTTTCTCATTTTATTCAGATGATGGAGCATGACCTACGGGAGTTGTCTTGAGTATGTTTGATCTGAAAAGATAGTTTTAGTTGAAGTACCCTCCACTTTTTGTTGGAGAGGGTGGACTTGAGGTAGCAGAGTTTTGGATAGAATCCATCCAGATGATTTTGGATCACTTGGAGAATCCTCCTAAGAAGAGAGTCAAGTTGGCATCTTATATGTTGTGGGGACCAACAAAGCGCTAATGGGATATTTTGGTTCAGACTCAGTAGGTTGATGTAATATTATGGAAACACTACTAGAAATGAAGGTTATACCAATGGTTTTAAACCATTGGTATAGGCTGGAAAACTGTTGGTATATCATATACCAACGGTTTTCCAAACCGTAGGGCAGTAAGCCATTAGGAAATCCCTATACCAACGGTTTGATCTAAACCGTTGGTGTAATCCACTGTATGTATTTATTTACCAACGGTTGTAGGATAATCATTGGTATATGTTTGAATAGATTTTTTACCAACGGTTTCATTCAAGCCGTTGGTATATATTGAAGACTAAACACTATACCAATGGTTTTAAAACTGTTGGGATAGTTTTTAAATTTCTCTCAAAGTATACCAATGGTTTAAAACTGTTGGTATTGTGTATTTCCAGAACTATTTCACAGCAACCCCTCTAGTAGCCCCTCCATTATACACCTACATAAAAAATAGCACAAAAACACATACAAAAAGACTTAAAACAGCATAAAAACACCTGCAATAGCACAAAAAAACACATAAAACCATAAAACTCTTCCAACCATGTCATGTACTACAATTTCGTATTTCAATCATCATATGACAAAAATCTTCCAGTAGAGTTGAATAACTGTTTCAATAACTCAAACATTATTTACACCCATTTTAATCGTCATATGACAACCACTCTTCCAGTAGTAATTCACCTCACCCCTACACAACCCCCCAACCAGCACAACCCCCACCTCCCCATCAAATTCTAATAGGCAGAATAGTCCCAGAAATACTTATTATAGTTGAATAAGAGTTTGAAATTGGATCAAATCCATTTTTTTTCTGATCCTAGATTTGGGTATGTAATGATTTGTGATTCATTTTGCATTGAACTTTTATTTTTTATAATATATGGTGAAAATGTATTTTCTTAGGAGTCTCGTCACTTACGACCCCATGAGTGAAACTACCCAACTCATGAAAAAGAGTTTGCGACTATCGTTGATGAGTGTAAATTTTAGAGACACCACCTCTTTGATTAGAGACATGTTATAAATACAAACTGAATGTCATAGTAATATAATTTATTCTAATGTGAACTAAATCATTTTCAGATGTGTTGGATAAAATACATGTAGATGTTGAAATTTGAAATGGAATATGTTCTTTGTAAAGGAAATGTCGGTTTTGATGCACTAAGAAGGAAGATAAAGAAGGTAGGGGTGTTAATGTTAGATATTTGGTAAATGGTAATAGCTTTGTTGGTAGACTCTATTGTGGTAATAACATAATATAATTGGGTATTGATTTTTATACGCATAGTGATCATGTCCAAATTGGTATAATAAGTGGATGTTAAACATGTGTATGATCCAGAGTGTCTTGTGATGCACATGAGGTTGACAAAAAACATTCCCCTTCCAGGATGGGTTATAGTCATATGTGGTGTACTACTGGTTAATGTAAGGGCGACACTTCTTTATTCCATGATAAAAATAATTGATGAGACCCTCTCATGCTTAATAGTGAGAATAAAAGTGATGATACATAATATCCTCAAAAAAATTGGATCCAACTAAATCATTCCCCAAATACCCTCTTTAACCCAACCATCCTACCATAGGACTTTGACAAGTGGAAGAATATTCCCTCGCTACACTTTCTTGATGTTGTGAAATAAAACCCCTCAATTTTTAAAATTGTTAGATTTTTGAGGATCATAATAAGATATTTTGACAATTAAAGAACACCCAAATATGACCTATCCTCAAACGAAAGGAACATTTATAGAAAATAAAAAATGTCTGAAAATGGATTTTACCTGGGAGTGGTTTTATACTTCCTAAATCTAAAGAGAAAGTTTGATGATTCATGTTATGAAACTAAATTTAAAAATGGGGTATGGAAACTGTCCCATGGTTCCATGGTCGTTATAAAAGGATTAAAGTATGGAACTCTTTACTTGATTTAAAATTCAGGCAGAACTGAAATGATCAGAAGTTCAACTCGTGATGGTCTAGAAGAATGGAACTATAAGTTTATTGACCTTAGTGAGAATACAATTAATGTTCTTAAGGCTATGAACAATAAATGTTACAAGTATGGTGCGATCTATTAATCAGAGTAGGATTCCAACGCATCGTGCATCAGATTGAGGCAGGGTTGACTCGTACATGTAAAAAATGACCAATGTATCGTTGTCCTAAAGTATCAACACAATCCAAATACGTTTGATTAGTTTTTCATATGTTGGTTGTTGTTTTCACTTAAAATGTTGTTCATTTTAAAAAAAGTGAGACACTTAGAGTGATACCAGCCACACCGTTCCTCAGATGAAGGTGGGGTTAAATTTTACACGTAAAAAATGACACATGTATCGTTGTCCTAAATTATTAATACAATCTGAAAGCGTTTGGTCAGTTTTCTGTATGCAAGTTGTTGTTTTCACTTAAAATCCTGTCCATTTCAAAAAAAAAAGACACTTTGAGTGATATCAGCCACACTGTGCCTTGGATTGAGGTGGGGTTGACTCGTACACAACAAATATGACTCATGAATAATTTTTATAAAGTATCAACAGAATCTGAATGTGTTTGGTCAGTTTTCTGTATGCCAGTTGTTGTTTTCACTTAAAATGTTTTCCATTTCAAATAAAGGTGAGACACTTTGAGTGGTTTCATCCATACCGCGCCTTGGATTGAGGCAAGGTTGACTCGTACACGTCACATACAACCCATGGATCGTTGTGCTAAAGTATCAACACAATCCAAATATGTTTGGTCAGTTTTCTATATGCCGGTTGTTTTTACCAAAAATGAAGTCTATTTTAAACAAAAGAGAGACAGTTAGAGTGATACTGGCTACACCGCGCCTCGTATTGAGGTGGATTTGACTCGTACATGTCACATATGACACATGGATCATCCTGGAGTAGGTCCAAATCAGGGAATTACCGCGGTGTGACCGCAACATGTTGGCCCAGTCTAGCGACATCTGTGGGGAAACATCTTCTGGCCAGGAGTGAAGGGAGCGGGAGGAAGAGGGGCAACATTCCGACCGTCGCCTCCCTCCCCATTAACTATGGATGGATAATGTATCTAAAACTCTATCTATGTATCATACATTGAATTCTAATTGCACTGAGAAACGCCACGGGGTGTCGTCCTAGAGCAGGGCCAAATCACGGCATTACCGCGGCGTGACCGCGGCGTGACTGCAGCGTGACTGTGGGATGACCGCAGCGTGACCGTAATATGACAGCGGTGTGACCACGGCATGACAGAAGCATGTTGGACCGGTCTAGAGACATCCATGGGGAAGCATCTTCTGGCCGGGATACCAAATAAATCCTATGTAGTTGTCCTTCACATTATAGAAAATGATCTTATGTTATAAAAAACTGACTCTTGATTCGGGATTGTAGTATGATAAAGATATATATTTTATATTCGTTGTTTTTAAAAGTGGTAATAGGTAGTTGAAACTACTTATTGAGAGTCAAATTATTCAGCTGAATTAATTATCAATGGTATATGAATTTCTTGGAACTCTAATAATAAAACTTCAGTCACCTTGAGAACAATAGAATTTGATTAGGTTTTAACATCTCAAGATGCAACACAAATCTCATGGGAGAATTCATATATGTAAAAAATTAGATGTGCATTGAGGCTAGGCAAACACCCCAAAAAGTGTTAAGATGAAGCTTATAGTGGGGAGCACCATATTCCTAACAGGTGTTAAACAATGACACCATCAGTATTTTTAGATATATAGGCTCAGGTAAACACCATAAGGGGTGGCCAAGAGGCCAGGAAAACACCCGAAATGAGTTTATCCATAAGATAAGGTCACAACAGACATGATAGAACAAGTCAACTATTTAATATGTTATAAAAATGGATCATCAGAATGTTGTAGTGAGCGACACAATGACACAACGTCTAAAGGGAAACGAAAGAATCATACACCCTAAACTATCACTGTGAGTTTTCTCAGACAGCGCACCTCCGTTGGAGGGGTTTTATTATAAAAACATGACTTTATTTATCAAATGAAACAATTATATTAAATAACACTTATTCAAGATATGAAATTCAATATAATTAAGAAGAATTAAGAAAGAAGCTAAATTCAATTTAAAGCATTCTTAAATTAAAGAGGCTATGAGAGGAACTCCACCTCAAGGTGGAACCAAGCTATCCACTTCGTCTCTTGGAGATTTCTAACTAAAAGTTGTTGCTCCTACACTAGGTATATTCACCTTCACACACATGCAAGGACACCTAACCCCTATGCACACACCTGTATAGCCATGATCATGTGCAAGGGGATCCTTGCACATATGCTTATATGCATATATCTATCTCCACTCACCTACATATGCATTTATATAAATATACATGGGAATACCTAGCCCCATACGTGCATAATCACTGCCATGGGTGACTATACACGTAACGGGGGAACCCACATACATATACTTACTTACCTATGCACATGCAGGCAAGTCACCCTTGACTTGGCGACTTGAAACCAAAGAGAAGGGATCAACACACTACACAAAGGATATTAAGAACCTGAAAACACATGAAGGACACTATATAACTAGTGAGAAACCAACCAATGGCATTAAAGCTTTACCTAGATTGGCAGCGGAGAACCAGATCCACCCAAACCAACACGAAATGATCCAACGCCCTACCGAAAACATAATATGGAGTAAAAAACACTAAATCCCCAAATACATGAGGTGCGAGATAAGTAGTAACCATATAATCTTACCTTGGATCAAAGTCGGTGGACTGAATCAATATGAACTCCTTTTGGAACCCTTCACAGAATATAACTACCCTCTTTCCATAGAAAGCAGTCAAAGATCTAAGTGACCAATGCGATAATGAAAATAAAATAAAAACTAAACTAAAACATACCTGTCTCCTATAAATATACTTGTCACCGCCCAACATACAAGTACCACAACGCCCCATGGGTCAAATCATGTTCCTGCAAGAAAAGGGGAAACATATCAATGTTTTAAAATGATACTATCAGATAGTACATTCCTATTAATTAACAATTAATCTTCCTATTAATGGTATATAATCAATTTGGACTTAGTTTCAACTTAGTTTGGTTTTGTTCGATATAAGGGATGAGGTCTTATTATTCTTGTTTTTTATGTTTACACTTGAGATATTTATTTAAAAATGATGCATGTATTTGGCATTATTATTTATGGTTTTAGTTCTTAGCCTGTTGGCATGGGGAATGTCCACATGAATAATTCTTGGAATGTAGGGTTCAGTTGAAATTTATGTGCTTTAATGTGATTGATGTCACTAACGATGAGGATTGGGCCTTGTAGTGATAGGTGTGGCAATTGTACATCTAGCATTTGATGAGGAAATACTTATGAGGATGGATTGGAATCTTGGTAGGTCTTTAGAGTGGGATGGTCCCTCTGAGTATATAAAATGTATTATGAAAGGTTTTACTCCATTTAATGATTCACGAGTTCAACTAAAGAGATGAAGGATGAGATGCTAGTGTGGGTATTGTGTATTGTCGGACAGATTGGAATTATAATGCCAAAAGGTTTGATGTGGTTTAGCTTAGGATGGAACCTGGTTAGTGAGGATGGGTTATAATACATGATTTTGATGAGGTTCTTGACCAGATTATTGAGAATATAATGTAGATGGGTTCAGCATGGTGTGCTTTTGTGACTAGGGCAATCATAAGGTGAATAATCCTTTTTGTCTAGTTGGATGATGAGATGTGCATCGAGGCATGGGATAATCCTCAAGAGATGAGTCTAGACTATGTGACTGAGAGGATAGACTAGGATAGGTTTGATAGGATTGGGTGAGTGGCGAACCCATGCGAGGATGATATGATGTATGAAGACACTTGGAGACACTTAGGGTTATTTATGCTATCTCATGGATACACATAGGGTTATTTCATGACTCCAACATACTCCAGAAATGTTCCCACAAAATGTTTTAGAAAAACAATTCCATATCATGGAAGACCCCAAGGCTCCTCTATCTTCCAAAGTTTCCTCACACTCACACCTCATGGTATTACAGTATACAAGTGATCTACGTCAACTAGTTAGGATAGCATCACTACCCTTCGTCTGTATAAAGAAGTAAAATACCTAAGTGGACAATGCGATAAAGAAAATAAAATAGAAACTAAACAAAAACATACATGTATCCTGTGACTATAAATGTCACCATCCAATATATAAGAACCACACTGCCCCATGGGTCAAATAATGTTCCTACAAGCAAGGGGTAAACAGTTCCATTTAATAATCTCTTCATTTTTCATTATGTTCTTTATATAGCACATTGTTGGAAACACCATACTAGTATACTTAGCCATTTAATATGCACCTATGAAACATTAGTTGAGTCGAATATTGTGTGCATAACCCTCTTATTCTCCATCCTATGTCATGTGAGTAGTCATGCATCTATTATATGGTGATTCCCATTATCTAAACATATTATCATGTAGTTTATCCAGGTACCCAATGGCATCTCAAACAATGTGTGAGATACAATTCATGTAGGTGACCACCGAGAGGTCTATAACTATCCAGTCTATTTATATAACATTTTAATATAATGATATGATAAATTAAAATGACAAATAAAAAATATAAAAGGGTTTTCTATGGTTCTGGAGAAAAAATCCCTTTATCTTTGATGGAGGGTTAAAGATTTAATTAATTAAATAGATTCGAATGAATAAATTCTAGGTTAAATAAAAACAAAAACAAAAACACATACACATCAAAATCAAAACTAAAAACTGAAATATTAGATAAATTTCAATAAAAATAAGTTACCACTTAATAAAATACCTAATTTGGGATGGGTTGGATGGAGATTCAGCATCTTGGATGGGATGGAGGAAGAGAAAGCCGAAGGAGCTCCTATATCACCGAGAGAGAGGGGGAATTTAGGGGAAGTGCTCTGGTTTATGGTAATGTATCGTGAATGGGGGAGAGAAGGGGATACTGTTAATTATGGGGGAACTTTTACCAATGGTTTTTAAAAACAGTTGGTAAAAATTTTCGGGCCACACTTATACCAACGATTCCTTAGAACCAGTGGTAAAAGGTACCCTAATCCATACTTTTACCAACAATTATATTTAAACCATTGTTAAAGGTTTCTTAGGAGGTGATTTACCAATGATTTTAGGAAACCATTGGTAAAACTCTTCTTTACCAATAGTTTTATAAAACCGTTGGTATGGAAGTGTTGGAAAAAACCCACATTCCAGTAGAGAAAAACTTCTAAGGAAAGTTTCAGGATCATTTTTATCTAGATACATTAAGACAAGAGTGATATGTAGAGTTTATAAGGTTGACCATAGGGGAATATTTCAATGATGGATTATGTTGTACTTTTCATTGACCTACAACACTTTTTTCCTACATTGTTAGTGGACGAGGCCACTGTAGAAAGACATTTCTAGGATGGACTTAGACATGATATTAATTCCCAGGTAAACATCTTACATTTAAATAGGTTTATAGAAGTGGTCGATCAGACCCTTATTTCATAGGGTAACTTAAACGAGGCTTCAGTTAGTGGGGTTTTGGTTCCAGTTGGATAGACCATTGGTAAAACTTTTAAGGAAAGGGAGTATAATTTTTGAAATATTCACAAGGGTGGATGTGTGTAGAGTAGTCAGAAAAAAGGATCAACCTCTCAGGGTGGTGAACATGTGTTTTTCTATTATTATGGTAGGTCAGAGCACATGCATGGCTAGTTCCCCTGAAAACCAGTTGAGTGCCTTTCATGTGGTAGAATAGTCCATGTGAAGAGGTTCTATAAGAAACATTGATAGTTGGACATAGAGGGGGGATCGAGGATCATGTCGAGTGTAGGCAGTTGGAGCAGTACTGGTTATACTAGTAGAGGTGGTGGACATGGTACTCTAAGATAAAAGTGTCCATATAAATAAGGAAATGTAGCACCAAGAACTCAGACTGGGGCCTAGGTTAGAGGGGTTGGTCATCTTCATGCAGTTCAGTCTATATGTGGAGGTGGGGAAGCTAGACCATCGACTGTTTGAGGTTCGACCCTTATAGATTCTACGCTTGTTAGTTATTTATTCAATTCAAGCTCCACACATTCTTTTATTTCTATGCAGTTTGTAGTTATGATGGGTCTAGAGGTGGAACAATTGTATGGGTTCACGTCGATTGATACACCATTAGGGTTGTGAGCATAAAATATTATACAATGTAAGGGGTTTTCTCTTGAAGTTGGTGGGTGCTGTTTCCCATGGGATTTTTTTGTTCTTGAGAATTTAGGTTTTCATCTAATTTTGGGTATGGACTAGGTAGTGTTGTACCAAGACCATATTGACTATTACCATAATAAGGTAACATTCATGTATCTTAAGGGAGAAATATATGTCCATCAAGGTGAATGAGATGTCTGGGAAAGTTGTGAAGGTCCAATTTGTCAGTAGTTGAGTAAAATCATAGCCCAAGTGGATTATATCATTCTTTTTGATGGGGGAGTAAAGTAGCTAATCTTTCTACCTGTAGTGGATCAGTTTTAGGATGTGTTTCCTGAAGACTTATCAGGGATTATATCTAATAGGGATGTTGATTTCACAATAGAGTTTCTACAAGGAGAAGAACCAGTTTCCATTCTTCCATATAAAATGGCTCTAACATAGCTCCATGAACTTAAAACTCATTTGAACTAATTTGAGAATAAAGGGTTTATTTATCCAGGTATGCAACTTTTGGATCTCTAGTGTTGTTTACCAAGAAGGCCAATGAATCTGTATGGTTATGTGTCGATTATAAGAAGTTGAATCAGATGACAGTTAAGAAATGACACCCTCTTCCTCGAATATATGATCTCTTTGACCAGCTAAGGGGTGCTTCCATGTTCTATAAGATTGATCTGAGAGAAGGGTATCATCATCTAAGGGTGAGATCTTTTGATATACTGTGGACTACCTTTAGGAGAAGGTATGGGTTATATCAATTTTTTCATGCCATTTGGATTGACCAAAGTGCTGACAGTGTTTATGTACCTAACTAACTGAATATTTCATCCTTACCTAGATTATTTTGTATTAGTCTTTGTCAATGACATCTTGGTTTACTTTGAGACTCATGAAGATCATGTAAAACATATTGACATCATCTTGAGTGCACATATAGATAATAGGATATACACCAAGCTATCTAAGTGTAATTTATGGATTGATAGGGTACATTTCTTGGGTCACATTATCTTAGAGGAAGGCATGTCAGTAGACCTAGAGAAAGTACATCCAGTTGTGTCTTGGGAGTTACACAAGAATGATTCTGATGTTCGATGTTTTCTGGGTTTATATAGCTATTACTTATGGTTCATTAAATATTTTTACCATTTGGAAGCACCACTTTTATAATTGACCAAGAAGGGAATCAAGTTTGAATGGTATAGGTAATGTGAGGATTATTTAAAAAATTTAAAGAAGTGGTTAACAAACCCACTAATTCTGATCTTGCCTAAACTAGGTAAGGGGTATACCTTGTTTTGTGATGTGTATGGTGTCAGGATTGGGGTAGTGTTGTCACAGGATGAATGGGTTGTTGCATATGAGTCACGATAGTTGCGGCCACATGAAATAAATTATGTTATGCATGATCTTGAATCGGAAAAAGTGTTCTTCTCATTGAAGTGTTATAGGAACTACTTGTTTGGAAAGAGGATTACTATGTATACCGATCATAAATGGCTTAAGTACATATTCTATCAGCATGATCTGAACCTTCAGCAGTGAACAAGGGTTGAGTACATGTAGTCCTTTGATTTTGAGCTGTTTTATATGCTAGGAAAGGGAAATAGTGTTACATATGCTTTGAGTCAAAAGACACAAAATTAGGCAGTTTAGGAATCCAGTTATAAGTGGAGGATGATGGATTTTTTTCCTAACATGCATCTAGAGGTGCCAGATAGAAATGGGTATATGAATCTTATATCCTTGGTAGTTGAGTCCACCCTTCTATACTGAATCAAGGAGAGGAAGTGTGATTTTCCATAGTTCTTGGATTTTAATTAAATTCTTAATGGTGAGGAGTCACCTTCTGGTTTGACCATTAGATATGATAGAATCATTTATGTTCATGACCATATTATTATTCCAATGTGTATGTGATAAGAGTTGTTGCGTGAGTTTCATGTATCAAAGTGGGAAGTACATCATAGTTTTACTAAAATGTATCATGATCTTTATAGGATGTATTGGTGGTCAGGGATGAAGAAAGAGTTTCCAGGTTTCATGGTGTGATGCCTTACTTTCTAGCAAGTGAAGGCTGAGCATCAGTGGCTGTGTGGTTTGTTAGAGCAATTTCCCATTATGGAATGGAAATGGGATGATGTGGAGATGGGTTTTGTAGTGGATCTCTTAAGTACACCTCAAAAGAATAATGTGATCTAGGTAGTTGTGGATTATTTGACTAAGGTGGATCATTTCATTCCAATTCAAGATACTTTCACCATGGATTAGTTGGGTGAGTTGTATGTTCGAGAGGTGGTGTAGTTACATGAGGCGAAGTATACTATAGTTTCATATCATGATCCACATTTCACATTTCACTTCTATACGGGATTATAGAGGGATCTTGGTACCTATGTTTTTTTAGTATGTATTTTTACCCATAGACGAATGAGAAATTGGATCATACTATTCAGGTGTTAGAGGACATGTTGAGGGAATGTTTCCTAGACTTTAGTGTATCATGAGAAAAGAATATAGTTCTAGTTGAGTTTGCCTACACCAATAGTTACTAGGCTACAATTTAGATGTAACCGTTTGATGTGCTTTATGGTAGATCATGTCGATCTCTATTATGTTGGATGGAAGTTGGGGAATCAGAGTTGGTGAAACCAAGTCTCATTTAGGAGATTTCAGACCATGTTTAGTTGAATAAAAATGTATGGTAATAGATCAGAGTAGGAAGAAGTCATATACAGATCGATGTTGTAGACCTCTTGAGTTTATGGTGGGTGATTGTGTGTTTCTTTTGGTATCTCCAATTTTGGGTCACCATAATATTTAGAAATAGGGTAAGTTGGCGCCCTATTACGTGGGTTCATTTGAGATTATAAAGAGGATAAGACTTGTGGTGTACCGATTGGATCTTCCACAATGATATAGTGGAATGCACAATTTTTTTCTTGTGAAACAACTTCGATAGTGTCACCATAACCCATCTCATGTGAATTATTTTGAGTATTTTGAGCTTGATATTGATGTGTCCTTTGAGGAGAATCTGGTTTTTATTGTGTATTGCAGTGAGAAAGTCTTATAGGGAAAGACTGTGCCCCTATTTCAAGTGTTTTGACAACATTTTAATGTTCAAGAAGAAACTTAGGAGAGAGAGATTGATGTGAAGGACTAGTGTCCTGATCATTTTTACTTTAGAAACTCATTGATTATTGGGATTGAGGCTCGAGGATGAGCCATTATAAAGTGGGGAGGTTGTAAGATCTTGGACTTCATGGAGGTATATTCTCATTTAAATTTTGGTTTAAATACCTTAATGGTGGTATATGAAATGTCTACTAGGTGAATGAGAAGGATTGGAGGTGTCATGGGGGTTTGGGACATGAAATAAAAAGGAAACCAGGCCATCATATGTTTGTTTCATTGTTGGTTTATGGTTAGGGGTAACCATGTTCCCAAACCATGATAGCCAGGAGGAGGGGTGCACAGTTTAATAAACTGTGTAGGGGGGAGGCCAAACCATGCGACTTTGAACATAGGCATTATGCATGATTGGAACATGGATTGTTAATTAGTGTGGGCTACCCAGGTAACTATGTGACTTGGACCCCTCTTAGATAGAGGAAGAAACACAGTTGGAGCACGGTTTGGAAAACCATGCAGCCAAACGATACACCCCATTAAAAGTGATTTTTTACCATTCCCCCCCTATAGTGTTTAAGTGTTCTGACCTATTTATTCCCCCATTTATTATCCAACAACACTTGTGATGAACCAAAATGAACAAGGCTTCCCAAGTAGTAATCTCCTTCATTTATAGTACATTTGTAGTGTCATTGGGTGAATATCGAATCTCTGAGTGATTCAAACACTTCTCTTTGCTCTCTTTTCTGGACTAGGGATTGTGGTTTTGTACTTCTTCTTTTCAATCTCTAAAACCCTCTTTTATAATGGATTTTAGGTTGGGTGTTCAAAGGGTGTTTGAATCCAAGTAAAAGTCCAATGTTATGTGTGTCTTCATATTCAATATTGAGATAGGTAGTCTACGAGTTATATCCCATAGTTTTAATGTTGGTTTGTGGATATGCGGTCATGTTATGGTTTCTCTATTCTTGTGAATTTTATGACGTTAGAAATACTCAGTAAAATGTTTTGATAAATGATGAATTAAACCTCCCAAGACCCCCTTAGGATGCATTGATTTTGATTAGACTAGTTTAGGGCCATCTATGGGGTGTCCCAACATTCCCGAAAATGTTTAAATGTTAGTTTAAACCATAAGAAGGCCCCAATGGTAGTTGTATCTAGTTATTGGCCATGCCATAAGTTATTGTTTGACATGATGTGAAAAAGGGTTAACTGTATTATTGTGATTGTGTCAAATGTCTTATGAATTTATAATGGAAATGTGTAAATGGATTAAGTCATATGAATTGATGAATGTGTTAAATGGGCTAATTGATGGGAATTGATGAATTTTTTAAATGGGATAATGTATAGGAATTATTGATTATTCTAAATGGGTTAGGGTATAAAAATGGAAATAGGTTAAATGGGCTATTCTAAGTAAATGGTAAATGTGCTAATGGGTTAAAGATTGATGATGATTCATATGTTGTATGAAATGTGAATAGTAAATGTTATGTGTATTTTTTTTCTATAGTTTGTGATATGTTATATGTGGTAAATGGATAAATAATCATGTAAACATGGCTTAGTAGTTATGGGGGGGTATTATACTTGAGGATATATGCCCATGGGTTAGGTTAGACTAGGGCTCTAAAACCCACTCCTACAGTGCATGGGATGGGGAAGGGGACTGAGGATCTATAACCCTAATGGTTTCATTTAATGAGACTACCTAGACTATGGATCCAAGTGAAGTGTGATGTATTTATTTATGAAATTTTTATCCTTAGTGAGATAGAGAACTTTTCTAATTCCCTTATTCATGGCAATTGACCGACTTAGGCCGTAGTGTAAATGATGTAAATGCCTAACCCATGAGGAAAATGATGAAAATGGATAAAGTGAATATTTTTAACTAAAGGTACCAAAGTTTTATTTTTTTTATATTATCATTTACTTAGTTCTTTCAAGATCTATTTTTTATACTGGATATTTTGTTGAAACATTGGTGGTGGCCTACAGAGTTTTACTTACACCCTTCTCATATTGTCATTGGGTACCCAAGAAGACTTCATTATTGTAGGTCTGGATAAGGGGAAAGGCCCTATACTAGAGGGTTGAGTTGGGAATGGTATGTGAAAGGATGAGGGATCCATACTTGGAGTCGAGACCCATTTTTGGATGCTTCTGTTAGTATTTATTTTGGATTTCATTCACTTTTGGCATCATTTGCATGACATGAAGTATTTATTGTTTGGTTGTGGTTTATACCCTATTTGGGAAATGATTGATAATGGATGTTTTTGTTTATTATTAATTTTTTCCTTAATTTCATATGATATATGCTATGTATTACTCTGATAAAGAGAGTATAGTATCCCCACATGAGCTATTATACCCTCACTACTAGCATTCAACCTCTGGCGTACAAAGATGCACACTTGAGGTTATGTGGTGACTTGTATCGGGGCACTGGTTTAGTGCCTCCTAGGCCAGGGAAGTTAAAAATACCATTAAAAAATACCTAACAATATTCTAGAGTCCTTATTTTGGGTATAATATCAATCTTATATGGATTAAGGTTTATGTAAAATGAGGTTTTCTAAAGAAGAGGTATAACTTTTAACTGAATGTTTTAGTTTTATTTCTTATTCTACCACCTTTTAAACTATTATAAACATTATGATATAATAACATTAGTATATAACATATACTGATATGTCATTATTTTAATTTCTTAATCTTAATCCATATAATCTTCTATCAAATAGGAAATTAAACCATTGTTTGTGTGTATGAAGGACTACCCCCTTGCGAACTGATGTAATTCATTTTCCATAAACACCTCTCACAACTAGTTATAATGTTGTATTTAAAAGTATATATATGATATTCATGAAATAATTATCACTCTTTAATTATAAGGTATCATATATTTTATTAATTTTTCATCCATTTAAAAATTATAACGTCATTCGTGTGTATGTGTGGATTACCACCTCCACAAAGTGATGAGATTCATTTTTCATGGCCACATCACATTCTATATATAAGTGTATTTAAATAAATATTATTAAATTTATGATATAATATTAATTATGGAAAAAATAATAATAATGAAATTCATTCCGTCATGTTTTTTGAAAAATAGAAACTTTACTCATGCGTATGTATGACCTAAAATCTTCATGATTGTATCATAATTCATTTTTCATAACTATATTTCATGGATGGTTTAAAAAGTATAATTAATATATAAAAATGATTATTATTTAATGATTATTATTACATATATGATGGAATAATGATCTCTTTGACCATATTGAACCTATTAAAGTCATTTTGTATATATGATGTGAATATCATGAAAATATCCAACATGAACTTAATTGATTAGATAATTATATATAACATGGTAATAAATAAAATAAAATGAATAATAAAATTGATTTTTTTTCTTATAAAAGTAAATAATTAACATAAGTTTATTATTTAGGAAGATAAAGAACATGAATTATGATTTATGCTTGTGGTAAGAGACACTTTAACTTAAAACCTAGTTTTAAATGTTTTAAAGATTTATTTTCTAAATATTTTTATTCCATGTAAATATTATTCAAATTATCATTTGTATGTATTAATATGGAGATAAATTAATTATACAGGATATTTCATGTATCTCTTTAATTTCTTACAAATTCTTTCAAAAGGAATCTTTTTCCATATTTTATACAGTGTCTTGACTTTCTTTACAGAAGGCAAAAGGAATGTTCTATTTTAACATATATGGTTTCAATATATTTTATCACTACCACTAATATTATTTAATGTTTTTATTCCTTTACAAAATTCTATGATTTCTTCAAATAAAAACCCTTGTTTCCTTTGTTTTTTGGTATTTTAGTTTTGAAAATGGGGTTTTAAAAGGAAAGGTTATTTAGATATCCAAAAATGTTTTTCATATGGATTCAAAATATTTTTTAAAGGGTTTTAAGATAAAAGTAATAGCGAACCAGATTTTTCATATATAGATACCATATCCTAGTATATGAATATTAATTACATAACATAAAGATACATTCTAGAATTGTATAGGTCTAATGCCTTTAGAAACACGAGAATATAAAAAATTGGTTCATAAAAGATCTACATCATCTCTAACTAATTTCATCATAACTATCACCCTTATTAGACATATCATACTTCATAACCTTTGGAAAGGAAACATAATGAATTGTGATCTCAAATTCTCAGTAAGGGTTAACAAGGTAGATATCAATGATCACTTGATCATAACTTGAACATAAGTTTATGATAACCTAAGGATAACATTTGAATTTCATACCCTACATATCATAGATCATAATCTCTATTCATGGAATAAATCTTTGCAGTTCATAAGAAATTAATCCTAAATTAATCAAAGAAAATTATCCATGAGAGTATAAAATTGACATAAGATATAAGTTTTCGGTATACACATAAGATTATAAAATATTTTCCTTATTAGTCAAGGATAATTTCCAAGACTATAATCATAGAATGGGTTCACTCCCTAAACCATATTAGTTGTCTAGGTACACTCCCAAGACAGTCATAGTGGAACAAGTCTCTTAATGAACTGGGTTCACTCCATATTATAGTCTTATTTATCTCATGATATATTAATATTTACCAAATTAATTAGGGGGATATATCGATACCACATATCAGATAATGAAAATAAAACATATTTGTGTCAAAAGATTATAAAACATTCCTAATATCAGAATATATGGAAAGAAATAGGTTTCATAAACATTATATCATTTCATAACCCATGGAAAAGATATGATTTTCTTAAACATTTCATCAATTCATCATGGAATAACCCATGTAAAATGAATGGGTTTCATAAATACATTATAATAATTATCATAAACCATCTATAAAAAGTATAGTTATTATATGCTTGGATCATATCCCAAGTAAAACATAATTAAAATTAGGTGTTGTTGTTGTTGACGAATATAAATACTATTAAAAGATCTTTAAAACCTTCTTGAGGAAAGTACCCTTTTAACTTTAAAATTCACTTTTTAAAAATTTAAAAAAATTTACATAAACCATTTTACTTCAAAATAACATTGGAAACTTATAAAGTAATATTTAAAGAATTTATTAGTCATGATGGTGGGAAATTCCATTCATGTTGTATATGTTAAAAAATATACCCCATTCACACTTTTGTAAAAAAATAAAAATTATGTCATTTTAGAAAATGAAAAAAAGATTAATTAGAAACCATTTTTAAAAAATTAAATCATGTGTAAAAATTAATTTAAAAAATCATAGAAGAACACTAAAAACCTTCTTTGAAATATTTTTATAAAACATTGATATGGAAAAAAATATTTTCTAACTGAAGAGAGAAATGGAATTGATTTTCCTTGAAAAAATATTTTTAGTCTCTTAAATGAATAAGATAAGTAAAATGAAAGGAAAAATGTTTTTTAAATAAATAACCAAAAGATACAAAAATTAATAAGTTTTATTTGGTTTTTTATCATAATATTTCATCATCAGAGGCATATTCATAATTAATCCTGACAAACAATGAGATTATGACGTAAAACCCTTACCCAAGTTCACTTTTCATTGAAAGCACTCTAAACTCATGTACAGTAAATTAAAATATGTTATAATTCTATAAAAGAGTCATTATCATAATTATAATATCATATATTATCCTTTTATAATAATTCAATACCCCTTTGTATAAAAAAGTCCTTCAAATCATCATTTTCGGGCATTAACTGTTTCATTTATCTTGAGTATTTCAGTTTATTAGTTCTGATCCTTGTACATTTATCTTGGTTACATAATCTCTATAATATTAATTATGATATAAATATCACATATATTAATTATATATAAATATATATATATATTTAGATTCATACATAAAATCTATAGATAGAAAAATGAATTACACCGTTCATGGAGACGATAGGTCATACGTAAACATGAACCCTGTTTTCATTTTAAAAAATATGGGAAAATAAAGGTAAATATTTATTAACATTTAAAAGTAAATTATTATATTATATATATCATATATATTAATCAAATTCATCCTCATTATCATCCAACTAAAACATAAATGAAAAATGAATTACATAGCTTCGTGGAGGTGGTAATGTATATATACGCATGAGCCGCATTATGGTTTCCCAAAGGATTGGATGGCAAGTAGTTAGATGTGAGATTATAATTATATAAGTATAAATATGTCATAAATATCATATATAATTATTAATCCCATAATATTACTGGTTTTGACACTTTCTATCGGGGCTCGCTCGCTCGTTCACTAGCGGGTGGCATTGTGCCCCGCATTCCTGCTTTCTAAATGTCGGTGGAATTCATCACTTTTTCAGTGATGTATTATCCTTGATATAAATAGGATGATGGTACATTGTTTCCTACTTCCATGGATTCCTCCTTGGAATTCGTTTCCTAGTCTGAGTCTCCCTCATAGATTTGAGCCATAGTTCATGAAAATCATTCCCAGCGCCATTTCTTTGTAGATGCTAGTTAATTAAGTACAATTTGTATGTACATTACAAGGGGTATAGTGAGGGAAAACATTTGGTTAGGAGATTATTCAAATTGATCATCATTTGAACATCTTGGCACTAAAACATTGGAACACCTATATTCTTCCTCAAAAGAGGATTTCCCATGGGCGCAAAACCCAAGGCATCATGTGGCGATCACAAGGAATCTTATGCCAGAGAAATGTCTTCCAAGGGTTTTCATAGGTTACTATGGTTAACAAGAGGTAGGATGTGAGTTTAAAATCTTATAAATATAGGGTTATATCAATCAAAACATCCCATGGATATATATCAGAGTGGTTGACCCCTAGGAAGGAACACCTGGAAGGTTTACCAGATGAATGGATCAGAATTCCCAATGAGAATGCAATCGAGATGATTCATCTCATAAATAGAAGGTGTCACGTCATGAAGGATGATTTTGACACCACTGAGGGTGTATTAGGAAATTTCTCCCCAGATATGGGGATACCAAATTTTACTATTAACTGGGATTTAACCTTTGGGAGACTTCCTACATACCCTGTGTAGAATACAGGGATCAAAACCCACATAGTTCTAAAGGGTTATGAAATTGGGGCTTACACATGTCTAGATGACCTTCACAATAGGATCTCTCTTAGTTGGATGAATGTGGATTGTTGGAGGCTTATGCATGTCTGGCTTCTCGAGTGCTATTGAGAGAATAAATGAGGTGAATCTGGCTTATATATTGAGATGAACCAAATGGATGACTTGATCTCACTGAGATGTGGCAGCTCAAGTAATAATCAGGATGGATATAGATGAAGTGTAAGATATGGAATGGATGGAATTAATGGAGTGTGAGGGGTAATGGGATTGAACCTCAAGGATGATTTCTATGAAACCTGTTTAGAAGATAGGGATCAAAGTCCACGTAGTTTAGATGGGGTGATGGGACACCTAAGAATGTGATTTGTGAGAATGGAGTGCATGGATGGGTACATGAAGGAAGTGGAACCAATAGGATGGGGCATGGTCCTCTTGAGATGTGGAGACTCAAGGTAAATACCAGGATGGGAATGGATGACAGGATTTAATCTCAGGGAGGCTTTCTATATACCTTCTGTAGAAGATAAGTATTTTCACAAACCAGCCTAGTTCGACCCCGAACTGGTCACCCATGCCGGTCTGCATCATGGTCTAAAGGGCATTCCTGATCCCCATGGGCTTGAAACTAGTTTCGAGCTTCAAAATATACTCTATGGAATGATTTAATAACAAAAGAAACCAACCAAGACCAAAATAATAAACAAAACTGAACAAGCCATGAGAACCAACAACTTAATATAGAAAAATAAATAGTTGGTCCAAACACATGATACAACTGAAAAAAAAGAAACAAAGAGGAAAAAACTGAAAACTAAGCCACACTAATATGATCTCCATGTGACCTCCTACTCACCTACAAACAAAAGACCAACCTCGGTCCATCACTAAGGAGCTGAACCAGGAACCTGAAAAAAAAATAGGACCTGCAACTGAAAAGAAAGGATAGGCGTGATCACTAAAATTCTTAGTAGGGATGCCAAAGATAACCACGAAATCCAAGAGTTTCCTTTCCCAAAACTAACCATTAACACAAGTTTGAAACACATTTACAAAATTATGGTTTTCACATTTTAAATAAAACAACATTATTTTCCCATTTCAACATCCAACACACAATACCGATCATTTCCAAAACTAGATGCCATTTTATAACCAAAAACCCAAACCAAATGATACTGGTAACAATTTTCAATGGAACAACTTTAAATGGAAAATAGTTTTCAAGAATGCCACTTTGAAAAAAAACACTTACTTTTGAACTTACTATCCCAACCTACCGTATGCCAACGGGAGGTGCAATGTAGTCATTGAGAACTAGTCATGGGAACACCCCTATGCACTAGCTAGTTACGGGCCCCAGGTATCTCATATCTCGGTGAAAAGTAACCATAACAATATTCGTTCTCGTGTACAAGCCACTAGTAGGGAACATACCCATAACCTAGTGGTACCCAAAATCATCATCATAGTATATTTAGAGTTGTCATAGTCAAACTTGTTGTGTGAAATAGAGGCCAAACCCCATAGGATCACTAGCGTACTAGTACAAGTCCGCCCACCTAGATACCCGGGCTTCCCTTTTTGTTCTTAAACAAGTTCCGCATCACATGATTCCACTTACACAATTCATCAACCAAACAAAGAATCACATTTCATAAGCCACCACTTTCACAACACAAACTCATTCTTGAAAACTTATTCACATCGACACATTTACAAATCACTTATAAAACCTTGAGAAACACCACTTCTCCAAGAATTTTTAAACAAGCCTTTTCACATGTTAGGAAAAACATGCAACTCTAAAACCATGCCAAACATGACTTTATGTTTACAAACCCAAATACATTTACGAAAACATTTTCAAATCATTTTTAAAACCAACTTGAAGGGTGAAATACCAAACATCCCCTCAAGAAAATCATTTTCCAAAACAACACGCTAACACCGCTTCTACATATGAAAAGCCAAATGGGCCTGTATGTTCCAAACACATAAACCAACTCTTCGAAATTTCCAAACAGGTCTTTACCATTCCAAACTCACAAAAAGCATGTTACAAGGCCCAAAAGACCAAAACTTGAGGAACACATTTGAAACCAAGATTTTCCAAAACACTTTAAGAAACACTTTATCAAAAACCCATTTAAAACATTCTTTAGAAGTCTCTTAAGGGAACCAACATTGTTTGAAAACCAAGAGTCATTTGAGAAATCATGATTTTGTTAGAATACCATTTTTAAAGCATCATATTCATTTGAGGGAACATCTATGTGTGATAATAGTACACCCATATATATTCCAACATCCTATGGAACCCCTTTCATCTAAGAACCCATTTGATAACCAAATCTAACCATTAATTATTTAAAAGCACACTACCATCCCATTATTTTCATAAAACCCCTTTCAAAGACCTTTAAATCCACATATAAAGCCACACCATTTCCAAATTACACACAAAAAACCAAGTTCACAACCAAATAAGATCCATCACACAAAATAATAGTTAAGTATTTCATAAAATACTTAATTCCACTTTAAAAGAAAACGACATTTCAAAACAAGCACCATATGTGCCTTAAACCTAAACATTTCACATAAATCTCTTTAGAATACTATTTTTAACATAATAAATCAACAAAAAATACTCATTTATATATATCCAATGGGTATAATAGAGGTTTGAATAACATTTAAGAAGAAAACAAAAACATTCAAGTGCTAAAGGATTATTCAGGAAAGGAAAAGTTGGATTCACCTACCTTAAATCATGTGTGGATGGAGTAAAACATCAAGTAGAGGGAGATCGAAGCCCCAAGATCATTCCACACACCCTAACCATAATAAAATGAACCAAATTAATCCAACCCTAACCCTAGGGTTCATCCAAAAGGTTTCCAAGCCAAGAGAGAGTGAAGAAATGAGAGAGGGGAAAGAGGAGAAGAGAAATGGGGAAGATTTGATGAAAATCCACTAACATTTGGTGATAAATTTTCCAAAAAATCACCCAAATAGATGGATAATGAAGGGGGGGCGCATCTAGTAGATGACCAACTAGTAAGGCTTCATCTTGGAGGTAGAATCACTTAAAACAGAGTTCCACATCAAATGTAATTAAGCCCGCAAGTGGCCGCATGGTTTTTCTGCATGGTTTGTCAAACCGTTCACAAACCGTGCGAGGGCTACTAGAGACTTCTTCAACTTTGAATTGTTAGATTGCACGGTTTTTCCATACCATGCTCAAACCATGTGACCCCAAAAAAGTGCCAAAACCCCCCAAATTACACCCCAAAAACTAGGAAGCACCCACCCAAAGAACCTTGATTGTTTTAAACACAATATGGAGACACCAAGGGCATCAGAAACACCCCAACATGCCACTTTATTCCCACAACATTCACAATAACCTTGATTTGGGTTATAAGAAAAAAATACCACAAAAACAAAAAGAATTTTATTGGAAACCCAACATAAACCTCAACTGAAAGATCCAACATTGAGAAATAAATTAAATAAAGGAGTATCTGAGGACGGGGTGTGACAATTCTCCCCACCACGGACACTTTCTACCCCCAGAAAGACACCCAGCTAAAAGATAACCAAAAATTGAATCCATGCCCAATAAAAACTAAGAGAACATGAATCTTGAGGTGAATATTAACTCCAAAAGTCACACCCAACTGATCAAGAAGAAACCACAAAACATGAATGAGGATGAGGGGAGAACATCATAGGGTTATCCGCACTACAAGAACTCAACTAATATGAACAAAATTTAACCCCCAAAAACACCCTCAATGAAACCATAAATGAGAGATTTCAAAATTTAAAATTTCTGGACATATTGCACAGTTTACCAAACCATGTTACAAACGTGCATGAGCTACTGGAAGAATGGGGGCACCCTAGACAACTAGGTCACACGGTTTTAGAACCATGTGCCAATCGTGCCAACGCCTCTACCTGAAAATGACACCAAGCCGCATAATTATGAGACCTACCACATGGTCGTGCGCTAGTCATGTAGTTGGTTCTATCTTCATGGTTGAGGCCCCAAGGTTTTGACTAACCATGCGGAAACCATGATTTACATGGAAAAATCTCTCGAAAACCCTAGAAACCAAAAAAATTGACTGGGCTCAAAACCGAACATCTATGTAAAATATTGAAACTACCACCACAGAAATAGGGAACCTACCACACAAACCACACCCACAACACATCAATTCTACAAAGCTCAATCACCTCCAAATGAACATTGTTGAAAGTTAAAACGAATACCAACCTACACAAAGGTAATTCACACTCAAAGGAGAATGAAAATTTTCAAAGGCTACATTCAGATAGACTCAAATGCTTGGATCAAAATAGATCGAGCCCAAAAAAACTTTACAACAAAATGATGAACTTATAAGATCAAGAATACAAGAACAAGGAAACCTTAAATTTTTTTATCCCAACGTATAAAGAAAAACTAGGTTGAAGTTTCACACCCCCACACTCCTAACTATGCACGAGATTCACCACAAAGACTGTTGATGGGGCCCTGATGGCTGAAGCATCTCCTGCCTCACAGTCAGGTACATGCATCCTCTGGTTACAACTACTTATTCAAGATACGCTTCCTACATAACTTCTCCAAATGACCCAAATGGATACAGTGATGGCAGGTCTTCAAAGGGATATGATATAATGGCTTAGAATTCCTGAACCCACCAAACCGATGGAATGACCGAAGGTGTCCTGATGAACTATATTCAAGGACCAAAAAAGATAAATTGTTGGGGAAATTTCTTCCAGCATGCACTCCTTTCCAGATAGATAACCTTTACAAAATCAAACCACCACTAGCTACTCTCTGAACTCCAACGACAATAAGACAACCAACCTAAACTGGTCCCAAACTAGACCCTTAAGTAAACATGAGACCAAACAAACTCTAACAACCCTATGAGTTCCCAAAAACTTGAAGGAAAGCTCTGCTTCCATAAAAATACCTCTAGAAGACCCTAACCACCTTGAAGGACACATAAAATCTGAAAAGAACCAAAACCTGGGCATGACTCCTTAGAAACACTAGGGATATTTCTGGGCATCATACATCAAACAATACAAAAACACAAAATCCAAATCCAAATCAAGCCAAAAAAATACCAGAACAATAAAAATCTTTTTTTTTCAAAACCACCATTTTTTAATTTAAAATTCATAACTTCTTCATCCCAAGGAAATAATTCAAATAAAAAAGAAACTTTTCATAAGACAAAATCCACTTCTAAGGGAAAAACTGATTTCTAAAACCTCTATGTTGAAAAAACTAACTCATGGAATCCTATGAGCCATAACATGTGTGCCAATATCTTTCAAACCACACTTTTCATGAACAAATTCCCCAAACACTTTCCATATCTACCCACACACATGTGATCCTCCATAAGGAATACCAAGTTTCACATCCTTTCTTTCCTTATCAAAACCCAAAACATTTTCAATTCCAAAACTCCACTTTACTAGTTTAAAACCATATGAGGGAAAAAAATTCAATTAAAAATCTATTTTCATTTCCAAATCCCATTTTAATTTTCAAGAACAGATTTTCACCAACCAAAAAATCAAAACGAATCACAACTTACCAATGAATACCATAATGAGGAACTAGAAATTATGCTTAACCAAGTGAGATGGTAGTGAGCTATGCCCCAAGAAAGCATCAACGACTAGGTTGAGCTCAACTGTTCACTCAGACTCCACATGGGTCACTACTCCATGAGTGGTCACAACATGACACCGGCCCACCTCCATTGTCATTCCTCAATCCCAAAACAAAATAAAAAGACTCGAAACCTGGACCACCCCGGATAACTTGAGGTTTGGAACGAGAAAGGGTTTATAACTCCCTTTCTGCACCTACCTCTTGAGTCTTGATAGTCCTAATCTTCATCTACCAACACCCCAAATAACAAGGGACTCCTCTAAAACAATTTTTTCACCAACCATCCCAGGTCGACCCTGAACCAGTCACCTAAGCCAGTACATGGCGTGGCCCGAAGGGCGTTCTCGATCCCCACGGAATGGAAACCAGTGTCGGTCATCAAAACATACACTAGAGAATGATTCAATCCCACAAGAAAACAACCAGGACCAAAATAATAAACATAACCGAACAATCCATGATAACCAACAACTTAACATAGATAAATAAATAGTTGGTCTAAATACATGATAAAACTAAACAAACGAAAAAATAGGAACAAACTGAAAACTAAGACACACTACTATGATCTCTATGTGACCTCTTGGTCACCTCAAACCACAAGACCAACCTCACTCCATCACTGGGGAGCTGAACTAGGCACCTGAACAAAAGTTGGACCTACAACTGAAAGGATAGGATAGGCGTGAGCACTGAAATGCTCAGTAGGGATACCAAAAATAACCATTGAATACAAGAGTTTCCTTTCCAAAAACAAACCATTAACACAAGTTTGAAACACAGTTACAAAAGTACAGTTTTAAAATTTTAAACAAAACAACATTATTTTCCCATTTCAAAATCCAACACACAATACTGATCATTTCCAAAACTAGATGCCATTTCATAAGCGAAAACCCCAACCAAATGATACCAGTAACAATTTTCAAGAATTACAGTTTGAAAACAAAACAATTACTTTTGGAATTACCATCCCAACCTATCGTATGCCGATGGGAGGTGTAATATAGTCATTGAGCACTAGTCATGGGAACACCCCTAGGCACTTGCTAGTTATGGGCCCCATGTACCTTATATCTCGGTTAAAAGTAACTATAACAATATATGTTCTCATGCACAAGCCACTAGTAGGGAGCATTCCCATAACCTAGTGGTCCCAAAAATCATCATAATAGTTTAGTTAGGGTTTTCATAGTCAAACATAATACGTGAAACAGGGGAAAACTCCACAGGATCACTAGCATACTAGTACAAGTTTTCCCACCTAGATACTCAGGCTTCACTTTTTGTGCTCAAACAAGTTCTGCATCACATGTTGCCACTTACACAATTCATCAACCAAACCAAGCCTCAAATTTCATAATCCACCACTTTCACATCACAAACTCATTCTTGAAAACTTATGCACATCAACACATTTACAAATCACATATAAAACCATGAGAAACACCACTTCCCCAAGAATTTTCTGAACAATAAGTTTCACATTTTATGAAAACATGCAACTCTAAAACCATTCCAAACGGGCCTTTATGTTTAAAAACTCAAATAAATTTACCAAAACATTTCAAAATCATTTCTAAAACCAACTTGAAGGGTGAAATTTCAAACATCACCTCAAGCCAATCATTTTCGAAAACAACACACCAACACCACTTCTACATATTAAAATACAAATGAGCCCTTTAGTTCCAAACACATACCCAAACTCTTCACAATTTACAAACTGGACTTTACCATTCCAAACTCACACAAAACATGTTCCAATGACCAAAAAACCAAAACTTGAGGAACACATTTGAAACCAAGATTTTCCAAAACACTTTAAGAAACCCTTTATCAAAAACCCATTTAAAACTTTCTTTATAAGTCTCCCAAGGGAACCAACATTGTTTGAAAAACAAGAGTCATTTGAGAAGTCATGATTTTGTAAGAATACCATTTTTCAAGCATCATCTTCATTTGAGGGAACATCCATGTGTGCTCATAGTACACCCATAGATTTTCTAGAATCCGTTGGAACCCCTTTAATTTAATAAACCATTTGAAAACCAAATCCAACCATTCATTATTTAAAAGCACAAAACCATCCCATTATTTCCATAAAACCCCCTTCAAAAAACTTTAAACCCACATATCAAGCCACCCCATTTCAAAATTACACACACAAAACCAAGTTCAAAACCAAATAAGATCCATCACACAACATAAGACTTAATAATTTCATAAAAATACTTAATTCCACTTTAAAAGAACAAGGCATTTCAAAACAAGCACCATATGTGCCTTAAACCTAAACATTTCACACAAATATATTTAGAAAACTATTTTTGACATAAGAAATTAACAAAAAATCCTCATTTATGTCAATCCAATGGGTATAATAGAGGTTCTAATAACATTTAAGAAGCAAATGAAAACATTTAAGTCCAAAAGATTATTCCGGAAAGGAAAAGTTGGATTCACCTACCTCAAATCTTGTGTAGATGGAGTAAAACATCAAGGAGAGGTAGATTGAAGCCCCACAAGCAATAAAAACACACTAACCATAATAAAATGAACCAAATTCATCCAACCCTGACCCTAGGGTTTGGAAAAAAGGGTTCCAAGCCAAGAGAGAGTGAAGAAATGAGAGATGGGAAAGAGGAGAAGAGAAATGAGGAAGATTTGATGAAAATACACTGAACTTTGGTGATAAATAGCCCCCAAAATGACCCAAATAGATGTAGAATAAATGGGGAGGAGCCTCTAGTCTATTCCCAACTAATAGGGCTTCCTCTTGGAGGTAGAATCACTTAAATGGAGCTCCACGTCAAATTTTATTAAGCCCGCAAATGGTTGCACGGTTTTTTACGCGGTTTGTCAAACTGTGCGCAGACCGTGTAGGGGCTACTAAAAACTTCTAAAACATCACATGGTTAGGTTACATAGTTTTGACTGGCCATGCTCAAATCATGTGACCCCAAAAATTGGCCAAAAAACCCCCAAATTACACCCCAAACAATAGGGAAGACCCTCCCAAAGATCCTTGAATGTTTTAAATAAAATATGGAGACACCAAGGGCATCAAAAACTCCCCAAAATTCCACTTTATTCCCACAAAATTCACAATAACCTAGAGTTGGATTAAAATAAAAAAAATACCACAAAAACACAAAGACTTTTATTGGACACCCAACCCAAACCTCAACTGAAGAATCCAACATTGAGAAATAAATAAAATGATGGAGTATTCGAGGTTGGGGTGTGATAGGGATTGAAGTCCACATAGTTCAAAAATGGGGCATGGAACAGGGGATTACACATAGATTAATTAATGGAGACATGCTAGGGAATACACATTTTTAGCAGCCCAAATGGATAGAAAGTGGGTCTAGGTCACCTAAGAAGGTGGCCCAAATGGAAATGGGGAATGTTGTTGAATGTCAAGATCTTGCTGGGTAATGGAGGCCTAGGGTAAAATTAGGGTGGATGGTAGATAAAATGTGCGATGGTGGATGGATTATAACACCCTATAGAGGTGGATCTGGGGGAAGTTTCCTTTAAATGGAAAATGTCACATCATGAGGGTACATACCTAGGAGGGAAAACTTGAGTTTACCAATGGTTGGGCTTGAACCTTGGGAAGGATTATTATGTACCTTGTTTGGATGATAAGGATCAAAATACACATAGTTCAGAGTGATGGAAGGAATGGGTCTTACTATAGGAGGGATTCCCATGATGAGGGTGCCATGGTCACTACTAACCTCTAAGACCACGTGTGTCATGTCCGGTGTGAGAAATAAGAGGACACAATAAACCGTATGATCGCATCACAAAAGATGTGCCAATGAGTGATGGTGTGGGTCTTATTCATGGAATATGCCGAAGGAGAATCTCATTCCATGTGAGGATTGTTTGATTCCATCACTCCCATGGAGATGAGTGGGCATAGATAATTACTGAGGCATGGTACCCCATGTGCATTGCACCGGGTGAGACTACAGTTTAACGTCATGTGATGAAGATGATGGAGCTTGACAGTTTAATGTCCTTCAACCCAGATGGAGAGGAATCTCTTCTCACCCCTTGTACTTAACATAATTGATACCCACTCACACACATGGAAGTTAAGACATCAATAATTCCTAATGGGATTAGTGTGGAGGAGTGTCCAATCTTAGGATCCACCTTAGTGTCCCTTTTCCAAAAATAAAGGGTGATTAGCGTACCTATTCCAAAAAGAAATAAGTAGGGAAATTCAACATGGTTCACCGCATGAGGGAATATAAAATCACTGTATACAATACTAGAGGGCCAAATAGAAGAGGGTCTCACAAAGCTAGGGGCTTCGCTAAGAGGGGCTTCATGAAGCTCTGATGCTTTGTGAATAATCAGGGCTTCATGAATTAATGGGATTTGTGAAGCATGGGGACCCTTCCTTTGCATGGAGTCCTTACTCAATGGAGGAGTTCTTTATGAAGTATTAATGATATAAGAAGCCTCGAGTAATAAAAATGGTCTTCTTCCTTCATGAAAGGTATAGGACTTCATGAAAGGCATACTTTCCATAGGCAAGGGTAAATAGGAATAAGTAAATGGGTGGATCGTGATGCTCAATAACCATGGATGATCCATTTTTTAGGATGGATCATAGTTCTTGACAGATTCGAAAAATGGGAGCTCAAATATTGAAAGGTTGGGGTAACCATGCCTTTGAGGGGGGGGTGAGCTGCATGTTTATGGGAAATAGGGATTATAGTGCTCTAAGGTGAGCCATAAAGAAAAAGGAAGATCATTGAAAGAATGTGGGTCTGTCAGTCTCATAGAGCCATCCATCATCGCCCTCACAATATTCGCGGTGGGTGTTGAACTCGCAGGACTGTCCATCATCTCAGTTGAAGGCATTTTCGGTGGGAATTAGACTCATAGAGTACTCTTTCCACACCTCATGATTCATTATGTTGAGTGGCCTCTACATAAGAACTTTGAGAGATAGACCCTTTGGGTGATTTTTGGGGCTGTTTGAGCATGTATTCCATCTCGACCATTTGTTCCTTCCCAAGTATATCCTAGGAAATGTATTTCAGCAACAAAAAATTCCCCCCTCAGAATGGGAGCCGACAATAAAATAAGGGTTGGATTCTAAGGGTAAGTCACTGAAAAAATGGGCGATTGTGAAGCTGACTCATGATGAATAGCATGTGGGACGCGTTGTCGTGGATCCACCATGATGTTTGGAGGTGTGGAGGCCACTATGAAGTTCAGTCATCCAATGCCTATAAATAGTGAGAGAGGGTCCCATTGTACATACTGGATCTCCATTAACAATTTCCTTGAGCTCTATTAAATTTATCCGCCTCATGAACGTTCCTTTGTGAACTAGGTTTCACGATCCTTTTCTCTATGAATGATTTTCATGAACTAGTCATAACAACTTATTTTGCTTCATGAACTTGGATAAGTAGCTCGAACCTTCACAATTTAGTTCCCCATGAATGATCTTTTTGAGATATCTCTACAAACAGGCTAATGAACTCGAATATGTCCCGGATCATATGTCTTCTCAAGAATATTCTTAGTAGCTCCTTGGATATGTTTCTTGAAGGGAATATATGATGAAAAATATCATAATCGAGGAGTATGTCCAAATCCATTCAGATCATGAATCACCACTAGATATGCTATTAGAAGTGAAAAAGGTATATCCCTTGTATAATAGGTCTCTATCGTGGGACTTCAGTCTGAGGGACAAAGTCTTCATCCTTGAAGAAAGCGAGGATAAACCAACTTACCAGTTCAAAGGCATACGAGGATAATACCAGTGGCACATGGTTGCTGATGGTCACACTTGGAAGGATCATGCATCCATCATAACATACCGTCTCTACAACCATCTCAACAATATTGATGGGAGATCATTGGAGCTACATGTATCCCTATAAAAATACCATAAAATCCTCAAGGTGATGTTAGGAAACCCGAACAAAGGATGGACTAATGATTGGGAACTATTGCAGGGTGAAAACTTCATAGAGGAATGGGCTTGGGCCTACTGGGTATGTGCATCCTATGAAAATTTCAGAGCAGAGATGAGGCAAGTAGGCCTATACCGAGCAACATGGGCCTACCAATTCCACATTTATTAGCCATGGGATATCATGCTCGATTTCTTAGTAGATGTTTAATAGGGACTAACACTTTCCATCTACATAATGGGGAGGTTGGTATTAGCCGTTTAGATATCTATAATATTTATGGAATCCCTATCCAAGGAGCCATGTATGATGAGTTTCTTTTAGTAGAGAATATGTGGGGGGATCAAGAGAAATTTCCATGTCCAGAGAAGGCATTGCCAGATCTAGTTCCAAGAATAGATAAAGATAAACAGATGAATAGGGACATCCACTTCAAACATTAGTTCAGTCGTTTCCTAAAATTTCTTGCAGAGAGGCCTACTGAGGAGGAGGAGAAACCCATGAAACTAACGAAAAGGCCCCATACTTATCCGAGAGGGTCCTAGTGACGTAAAGAAGGGTCTTACTAGATGATTTTGGAGGATATTCAATAGATTATGTGGGGGTATAGAATAAAAAATTCCCAACCAATACACATCTTGGCTGAATTTATTGTTGCACTGACTTATGGGTGGATGTTGCTGGTGAGAGACTCTCATATGGGAGTATGGATGAGTACATTTATCACAACGATGATGCTGACAATAGGGTAGTGAATCAAACTTGAGGTCTTAGTTCTAGAAAATATATATAATGTGCTTTGGCATGTCAGCTAGGGGAATAAAATACTACACATGTGTGGTCCAATCCACTTACTGTATGGCTGAGTGGTAGCACACATGGGAGGATATGAATACCCAAATCCCATCTCCCCTCCTGAGATGGACTTTTGGAGAATAATTCTAAACATCACGGGGAGTTTCCCATTCAATATTAGATTGAAAGTGGTGGTGATCAATATCTATAGGGAATATCAATTAATCTTCCATCCAATTCATTTTATGATGGGAGTGACCACTGATGATAGCATTGGAATCAAAGAGTAACAGTCATATCTCTTGGCCTTTCAAGGTGGAGTACTGGTGGTTTGGTTGGACTAAGATATAATATATGAACCGTATAGCCAGAATCGGTTTGTGAGGAAGTTCATGTGTCTATAAAGGCTGACCCTGAAGTTATACCTGGGGGTAGGTCATGAAAACTACCCATACACGATGAGGTAGCACTGGACCATGTTCACATGGGAAGGCAGGAAGATGCAGAATGATCTGCCACCATCCACTAATGTGCATGGGCTGGTTGAGACATATGAAAAGATCTAGGTGGCTACCTACCCTGGATAAATTCTAAATTAGTAGACCATCCAATCAAACAATGGTGTTTTACCTCCACCTCGAGGACAAATGGTTATGAGAGGATGTCATGGTAGTAGGGGATATGCACATCGTGGTAGAGAAACTGCAGTAGTATAGCCAACAGTTCCAAGGCCCGCACTGGACATAATCAGAAGAAGATCAACAAAACTTGGCCCAATGATCCCAATTGGGTGGACTTGGGAAGAATGGGAACCATCAAGAGTATTTCATAGGATACCTTCCCAAGATATCAGGAAGAATCTGCACTACATTGATATACCTGAGGATGTTATCTACCCTAGGCCTTGGGAATATTTGGAATTTAACAAGTAAATACTCAATCCTCATGAAATGTGGGACTACCTAAACCAGTATGGGAAGGAAATTTCCAGCATTTTTTATGCCAAAGCTGGTTTTCTTATCTTTTAGAAAGAGGGGAAATGATACATGATGGATTTAGAGGATCTAGTGCACTCTTGAGGCACTACACGACCGATGAAGAACTGGGTAAAGGTCCTTCTAGATAGGACCTTTCATCCAAAATTATTAGTGGATGATATGGAAGAATGTTTTAACCTATTCAAATAATCACATGGGTCCTGGGGGAGAAGATGCCAATGAAGGGATCCCTATAGAGGAAGGTGAGGTCACAGTCTCAGAGGAAACTTCCTTGGGAGTATTTTTTGAATCCCTTGAATTATTCTTTAACTCATTCCTCTATGATATTAGCTCCTTCATGCTTATATAGATTCATAGACTAAAATATGATTGTATATGAGGATCTTATACAAGGGACCCCTACTGACGGGGATGAAGGCACATCAGTGGGTGTACAGGACCAATCCCTGGAACCTTCACCCAGGGAAGAATCATATGTAGAGAAAAATAGAATTGATCCGGGTATGCTGACCACCCTGGAATCTCTAGAGCCTTTAGTTATATATGGGGGGCCACATCTCAACATCATAATAGTAAAAAATTAAGAGCATGAGTAGCCATAGCTTGAACTTTGTAAGCTTCCTACCTCATTTATTCATACATATTGTTTATTCGACTATATTGACTAATATGACCCCATCTAAACTATCCTTGGAGTAGTGGGTGATCTGTGAGTGAGAATGGTTGGAGGACCTAGGGATCCTTTATTGATAGGGGTACCGATCAATATAGAGCCAGGTGTTCGAGCTGACCAGGACACAACCACTAGTGAACAAGAAATTGTGGTTGTAAGCAGCGCCACTGGTAGGGTGTTAATTGGGACTAATAGGGATGAAATAATAAATGTGGGGTAAATTGATGAAGATTAACCATATGATATAGAGCTTATCCCATATGATATAATGAAAGAAGAAGATCCTTATGCAAAATTCCTAGACGTATTTCCAAAGTACGAACCCATTAATCTGGAGGATCTAGATGTGTTTTATTTTGATACGGTTGAAGATAGTCGAGCTACCCAACACCAGTCGTGGAAGCTGATCAAGTGCTTCATCAAAAAAACTCTTGAATCACAATGGGTAAGCTAAATGGGATCTCTTAAACAATTTATATGCAATCTATTCATTGGAGAAGATATTGAGTGAGGTCTACACATGATCATTTGGGACTACCTCACTAAGAAAATATGATAAAGTATTCATCAACTAGATGTCACATCGAATTAGGATAAATCTGTTAGTACTGAAAAGCTTCTAGAGGATAGATAGGAGATTCAAAATCTGGAAGAGTAGATGGACTAGCATACCTCCTTTACTACACTCAATCAGAATTGGTATCATGATTGAGGGTCTAGTTAAGGGATTCCCAGGAGCGATTGAGATAGGTATCTCATCAAGTGGATGATCTTCAGGCTAAGTAGGACTGGGTGATGGTTAGGTATAATGGACTCTATCTTAAAGAAAATAAATAATAAAGGGAGATCGACAATGATAGTAGACCTTGGAGGCCACTTGCAAAAGGGCGACATAGCTAAAGCGCTCCATTGAAATGGAGGATCCATAAAGGCTTTGTTTGTTAAATCATGAAAAATACTTATTATTTTTATTTATTTATTTGAACTGTGTGAATGGAAACATTTTTTATTTCTTTAATTATCACACCTTAATAATATCTATGAAATAGTTAATGACTAATCCCTAAGCTCAAGCAGGTCATGCCCATGGTGAGAAACAAGGGATGATCACATAATCATTCAATTTTTATGAGAGTGTTGTATAATTATCAAATACTCAGAGAATACTATTGTTGACTAACCACCTAGAGTTTTTGGGCTAAGAGAGGTTGTGACTAGAGAACAAGGTTATCTAAATAGTCAATTTTCCTCTCCCAGTATTCACTAGTGCACAAACGGAATAATGTCATGGGTGTTGTAATCGATCTGAACAAATGGAAATGAAAATGTTTGAATCACAAAGTATAAAATTTGAAATGAATGGAATATATAATACAGGTACCATATAACTACTAAATGTATTCAATACAAAGTATCTTTACTACTATCCTAAAATGGGGATGAAAAAACAAGTTTTGACCGCTAACCGTATTCAAAACATGAGACCTATCTCAAAATGTCATTTGATTCCTTCCAGAACATTGGTCCAGGACAGTAGGTGAGTAGAAACAACACAACTATACCATTAGGGGGTCCCTTCAAACATTAAAGAGTATGAGGATCCAAATGATAGGCATGCGAAGCATGAGGTGGATTGATGGAATGTTCTAAAGGATTCCAACACTCTTAAAATTACTCCACTATGACATAGAGAAAATTGGTGTAGGAGCATTGGTCTAAACAAAGATCAAAACCATCCTTTAGAAATAAATTATGTGGCATGAGCCTAGAGTTCCTTTTAGTTTCAAATAATACAAACAAGGATGATGAACATGTAGTTTAATCTCATATGGTAAGGATGATCCATAATAAAATTTAGCATCATGTGATATGGACGTGTCTTTCTATTTAGCTTCATGTGACATGGACGTTTCACATAGTTTAAGGTCATACTATTTGGAACTTGGACAATAGTTTAGAGTCTTGTTTCATGGAGTATAGAAACATCTATTCCCAGAATATTTGTGTGGCATAGAGTAAATAAACCTGACGTGAATAAATCAAAGGAGGCTTTCACAACACACAAGTATCAGGGGACATATGGGAAAGAAAGCATATATGAGGATCACAGATTGAGGTCCTAGATTTTGGACAGTAATCGAGGAAATATGACACAGAAAAGGTAATGAACATATGGATGGGCATGAAGAAAAGATTTCTAGGCATCACTATGTATCCAATAAGGATGGTAATCAAGTTGCACGTAGTTCTGAAACACAACATGGTGAAATACCAACACTAGTGGGGGAAACCCTCTCTTTTGAGGGAGTTGAACTATCCCACAATTATCATGGGGCATCCTGAACTTTTCTAGGGTGGGGTTGTTGTTTAATGTCATTCATCGGGGACATGGATTCTTATTTTATGGTTATAGAGTATGGATCCTAGAGTAGCTTCAAATGGGTATATATTGCATGGTTTTCTAATAGACCCAAGGTGAAAGAGTACCAAAGAGTTACACAATACATAACATATCCTAGAAGAATTCTGCATATAGTTTAAAGTCACGATGCTTGGACTTGAGCATCTAGTTTAAGGTCATAGAGCTAAGACCATGGTGACCCAATGTGAAAGAAGGAAAATTCTATAGCTAGCGCCAAAGAAAAAGTGACTAGGAATCACTACATACCCCATAAGGATAGAAATAATTCCACACATAGTTCTTTAAATCCATACAGTTTAAAGTCATGCAGTGAGGAATGTGATGAACTAACATGAAAAGGGGAAGTAATGTTGTGGCAGGACCTAAAAATGATGATTCAGGAAACACTACATATCCCATATCCCATAAGTACAAGAATAAATCCATACATAGTTCTTGATGGGAAAATTCCCTATACAAGTCAGTCCCATACATAGAGAGAGGAGGTATTACATTTTTTTGTTTCTTTTTTGTTCCCTTACTTTTTGATCGACTGGACCAGGATGAAATGTCTGGGTGTTTCTATAGGAGTCAAGCTATATGTTGGTCTTGACTAGTGTCATGGTAGATGACTAGTTCTAAGGGATAATGTCCTATTAGGAAATAACACCACAATGTGGTTCCATTTTTCATTGTGTGGCCATGATGATGATTCCATAGTTTATGGTTGTATGATAGGACTAATCCGTGTATTTTAACATCATGTGGTAAAGATTCCGGTTGAGGGAGAGGTACCAAAGATGTAATGTGTGTGGCATGGAAAAATAAATCGATTTGAATGATGAAAAAGATGCCCACACCATACAACATGTTATTTTAAGAACCATAGAGAGGCGCTTAGTTTTAAGGTTGTATCGTTTTAACCATAAGAGATCTTAGTTTAAGGTGATAGAGTTTAGGCCATAGACTATGAAACTCCTCTATGTGGGTACAAACCTTACCCAAAAATCATAATCCCACATGATCCATTCTCAGTGTAGGATAAAAGGAGTGGGATTAGTCTTTCCCTATCACATGAAGAAGCACACAATAAGGGTGAGAAAATTCTGGGTTGAGAATGTTTTGACAATACCTACATTCCCACTCAATGTGCACAAATTCATGGAGGAAAAACACCAAATGTGTTAGAGTTATACTAGTATAAAGGGAGGTGGGAATAATGTAAATAAAAACTTACAAGGTTCAAATCATGGAAGGAACGAATGATGGGAAAGACCACTATCGACCATATTTGCAACATAGGGTTTACAACATCACCAGTTAGGGTGAGGTGTTCAAATGAAGAATAAAATTTTGAACAAATTATAAACACAAGATCCACTATTTTTTACCCAAATATCTATTAGGGAGTTTTCCCAGGAAGAGAGGTGAGCCAGAGAGGCCTAACTATCACCATTAGGGGGTATGTATGGATGTGAAAGATGGTAGAAATCCGAAATTGTAATGAATCAAATCATAAAGATGGGTTGGGGAAATGTCCACAAGGAACTCAAATATTTATGCCTCATGCTCCAATGCATCAGAGCATATCAGTGGTACAACCCAAATAAACATAGGATAAAAGACTCTGGTATCAAAAATAGTTTAAGGTTTTATTTATTTGACCAAAAGCTTCTAGTTTAAGGTCATAGAGTTTGGATCATAAGTTCCCAATTTAAAGTCATGTTCGTAGGACATATCCATGTAGTTTAATTCCATATAGAAAGGAAGAAGATGTTATATATTTTATTATCCTGAAACAATAATAGATATGTATCTCTTATGTGGGTAACTTTCCTTTTAAGGTTATTCATAAAGTACCATTAATGTTGTGCAGTTTAGCATCGTACAACTAAGATACAGAATGTTACAAAATTTATTATCATGTAACTAAGAAATTGAGGAGAGAGATGTATACCTGATGTGGGGGGGAGTGTGTGGTATGAACAATAACTTTATGTGAATGAGGACTCAAAATATCCACATCTCACCATAAACTCCCAAAGGGAAACTCAGGACAAAGGGAAAAAAGGTTTGTGATCTTATGGTTGGGCCCGAAGTCAAAACGTATGGGAGTCACTTCATATCCCATGAATATGGGAATAAAGCCACACATAGTTTTGGAAAATATAATAGTAAATAACCGATTCTATGGGAGATATCCTCTCAAATGATGATATTGTGGTTGTTACACAGTTTATCATCATGTGACTATGACATTAGAAGTCTCAGTTTAAGGTCATAGAGCTCTAACCATTGGATGAGGATTCTAAGGTGGAAATATGAAGTGAAACTTCATTAAGTAACCTGACATGAAAGAGGTCCAAAGAGGATCACACCACACAACATATTCTCAATAATAACTCACACATAGTTTAATGTCATGTTCTTGGGACGTGAAATGTTATACAGTTTAACGTCATGAAACTAAGACGATGCATCACAGTTTAATGTCATGTTGAAAGGATGATTCCGTGTAGTTTAACATTGTTCAGTAATGATGGTGTTGCATATAATTTAAGTTCATGCTACTTGGACCATGTATTCCTTACATGAAGTACTTCTTGAGAAACTTGGCATTGGTGGAAGGAGTAATTCGCTCACCATCCATGGTGACTAGAGAATATGAACCATTGGGATAAACCTTGTGGATGATGTAAGGTCTTTATTATTTGGGTTCCAACTTTGGTGGAATCCTTCTTAGTATCATTGGTGTCCTTAGATCCAATACCGTTTCACCTTGAAGGAAAGAGAAAATGTGAACTTTCTTATTGAATGCTATGGCTATCTTATTCTGGTGTCACTCTATATTGTGTAAGGCCCGGAGCTTTTTCTCATTGAGTGATTCAATTTCATCTAAAAAGAATTATTCTATCTTTTCTAACATATTTTGATCATATAAATTTGTGCAGAGCATTAGAAACTAAATCTTTATGGGAATGCCTATATCTATTCCATACACCAGGGAATATGGAGTCACCTGGGTGGAACTGCAAGTCATCATCCGATAAGACCAGAGAGAATTGGGGAGATTATCCAACCAAATTTTCTTGTTCTGGACCACCATATTCTAAAAAATATTGGAGATGTTTTTTTTAAATTACTTGATATGTCCATTTTCTTGAGCATGATAGCGAGAAGTGTGGTTGGACCAGATGTTGTAGTTGGCGTATAATTTCTTCAGCTCATACACATATAAGTTGGTGTTGTTATCAATGAGAATAGAGTGAGGTAACTTAAATAGATAGATGATGTTAGAGCTCACAAACTCAAAAATGTAATGGGACTTAACTTCCTTGAGACATGTAAATTCTGCCTATTTAGAAAAGAAATCATTTTCAGTCAGAATGAACCTACACTGGTGAAATATTACCGGTGGATATGGTCCGATGACAATGAGTCCCCAGACCACAAAGGACCGAGAATAATTTTCAGTATGAAATGGATTTAAAATTATATGCATAACGTTGGAATGGATATGACGTGCATGAAACCTCTTGTAGAAATCAATATAGTCATGTACCATGGAAGGATAAAAGTAGGAAAACCTTAAAATTGGGAGGGAGAGCTTCATCCCTACCTGATGATCACCATAGTACCCGACATGAACTTCTTGAATAACTTGGGGAATCTCATACACTTGAGTATAGTGGAGGATAATTATATCAGACCCACATTTTTTGAGAGTCTTCTTAAGGTTAAGGATGCTCTAGAGGGTGAACTGAACTACACGCCGATGGATTCACTCATGTTCGAATATGTCTTATGGGAGAGTTCCATGCCATAGATACTCAACGAAGGGTGTTTTTTATCAGAGGATTCTCAAACTATGGGAGGATCCATAGAAACAGATGTGGAGGAAATGATGGTAAGGTGATTTACATGCTGGGTGTCATCGTCTTCCAAAGTGATGGGGGAAATGACTCTTTGATGCGCCACATGGATGAATAAGTAATGCTAGTCAGGATATATGAGAGATGCGGATAGACTAGGTAGGGAATCATCTCAACCATTCTGTGATTGGGGAATATAATTCACCTTTAGATGATAAGGGAACTAGTCCATCAGATGATAAGCATGCCTAATCAAGGGCACACGCTCTGGTTTCGTGATGAAATAGTCACCTTTTATCTGCTTGATGACTAACTCAAAGTCCCCCTTCACATAAAGGTGGGGAACATAAATCTTGAGAGACAAAATGAGACCAGAGATGAGAGCCTGATACTTTGCCTTATTGTTGGTGAAACCCTTTGATAGTAGGAATGAATAAACAAGAATAGTCTATGTAGTTGTGATGAAAACAATTCCCAGACCTACTCTATTGATCTTGGGATCATTGATACTTATGTCGGTCGGTCTCTAGGAGGCACCATAAAAATTAATTTACCAACACGGAACAACCTAATCCACCGAGAGGGTAGCGTCATTCAAAAAATCAGGATCCATGGACTACTCTGTGGGGTCTGGATGAACAGCTAGAAAGTTTTTCAGTGCCTGACCCTTGACGACCTTCTTACGTAATGAACATGATGTATAAATACTGAAGTATCACTAAAAAATGTGATAAATATCCTATCAATATGGTGGAGTTCAAAATTTACTTTATTGTATCCATTTGGAAATCCAACTATATCCCGTGATGCTGTAGATAATTCCACAACTTCTGCACTATGAAAACCAGTGCGAGGAAACTCTTCTCTATAAGAGAATATCTGGATTCCATGTCAAGGATCATGTGACTGAGATAGTAAAAATTATTCTATGTCTCTTATCTATTCTTCTAGGTGATTAGAGTGCCAAGGTAACATTCCAGAGTGATAACATAAATGACCAATGGCTTCCCATAAATGGGTGGCATCAGAACTGGAGGCTATAGAAAGTACTTCTTAATATCATCAAATGTGGCCTGAAAATATTCACCCCACTGATAAATGAAACATTTATTCATGAACCTATAAAATGGATTACACTTGTTTTACAGACTCATAATGAATCGAAATATGTAGGCTAAGTTTCCTTGAGGTTCTTAAAGCTCCCAAAGTTTACTCGGAGGGGCATCTAACTGATACCCTTGATATTCTCCAGGTCGATCTTGATTCCTTTGTATCTATCAATGAAACCAAAAAAAATCCATAGGTCACTCCGAAATCACATTTCATGGGGTTTATCTTCATCTTTTAGGAGTGAAGGAAGCCAAATAATTTCTCAAGATCTCTAAGATGGTCCTTACATTGGTAGGATTTGAACACCAAATCACCAATGTAGAATTCCACTAGCATAATGATTATTGGTTTGAATATGTGGTGCATGGAAAACTGATAGGTGGATCCTACATTCTTCAGACTGAAGGTAATTACCTAATATAACCTTATGGAACTATGAATTTAGTATATTACTCATCCTCAGGGGCCATCCAGATCTGGTTTTAACTAGAATACCCATCCATGAATGAGAGAGTCTGAAACCCAGCTGTGGAATTGATCAAAAACTCCATCATTAGAAGGGGAAAACCATCATTTGGATAGTAACGGTTGATATCCCTGAAGTTGATATAGAATTTGATCTTTCCATTATTCTTCTTAATGGGAATGATGTTGGCAATTCACTTGGGGTACTAAACTTCCTTTAGGAAGTTGTCTTTTTAGAATCTTGTTAACTTCGTCCTTGACTATGGCACCGTAGTATGGGTGAATATTTATGGGAGGCTGCTTGAACCCATGATGGATCATATTGGGACCAAGATGGTGGATATAGATTTGGGGGTATAGTCCTGGAATTTCATCATTACTCCAAGAAAATACATTGTCATGATACTTTAGGAAATCCACATACTAATATTATTCCTATGTAGGAAAGTCCGCACTAATCAGTATCAGCATCAGATATATATCAATGTCGGGATTCACCTGTACCATCTCATCAATAGTGGTTTAGATTCCCTCTTTGAATGCAGCAGGAGCATCTTCCAAATCCTCCTCATCATCTGAGTATGGGGAATTGATGAGAGGAGACCGTTCACCGGGGCTGACTGAATTTGGGGGAACACTGGTGCCAGCTTCAACAATAGTGAAATCTTTATTAGGAGACTTATGCACTATGGAAACCATGGAGACAAAATCCCTCAAGAAGATTCCATTAGACCTTCAACCAATGGTTCCATTCTTGATGTCAAATCAATGGTGACAGGTTGGTTCATGATGGTTTGACCTAGATCAGAAGAATAAGCAAGTATGATGGGTAGTTGTATCAATGGGGTGAACATCTTGATACTTGATAGGAGTAAGGGGTTTTGTTATGACCTAAGCTTGACCTGTTTAGGAATATGATGTAATCTTATGGAGTTACTTGAACTAGGGGACATGGTTCCCTTCCCTCTTAGAAATAAAAAAGTAATTCCCAAGGTCTAGAGTTGTGGATTCTAACTGGTGAATTGGGAGGACAAATGCATCATCCATGTTTATCCATGGGTCAGTTGTGATGAAAATTTTCTCAACCTCTTTGGTTTGAGAATGATTTTCCTTACTCTTGTAGTAAGTATTATACATATAGAAAGCTTCAAAAGAGGAAAAGGGAGTAGCATCACCTTAGAGAATGACTACCCGACCATTGAGGGAGTATTTTAGGTATTGGTGATTAGAGGAGAGGAATTTTGCATGCAGATGGAGCTAAGGCCTACCCATAAATGTGTTGTAAGAGGTGTCCTATGAGACAAGCATGAACTCAGTGTCTATTATCAGACTACCGAATATGGTATTCAAATGGATGTATCCACACATTCTCTATTCATTCCTATTGTAACATTGAATCTTTAGGTCATAGGGGATCAAATATAATTCAAAGAGTACTAGCCTATGAAATGTCTAGTTTGAGATGATATTGATCCCAAAACCTATGTCAAAGAGATAATGATGAAACTCCACAACATGAATTGGATGGTGATGTACAACGGGTGGATTTCCCCCTACATGAGTGAACTCTCATCTTTCCCAGAGAAGGATATGAAGACCTAGAATTCTGACTGCTTGACATACTATTCATGGAAAGTATTTGCTGTCGCAACCTCTTTTTTGAACTAGAGAGAGATATTAAAGGGCTGATCACATCTATTATGACATACGAAGAGCCTCACATATCACAATTTTGGTATTAATGCTGGAGAGATGCTTTAATACATCAAAATTCCTTGCTAGGTGCACAATTCTTCTTGCATGGGGTTGCTCTGCAGTGGGAAGAACGACGGGCACTATGGGTGGAACCACATGATTATAGCTAGTTTTAGCAACATTTTGATGATCAAACAAGCTTCCAAGAATCACCACTGGGTAATTGATAGCTGATTGAGACCCTAATGAATGCGCGTGATCATGATACAATCGCGAGAGTTCTAGCTGGTTAATGAGCACCACCAACGGTGGAGGTAGATCTGGTGAGGTGGTCTGGAAAGACTATGCCTACTGAGCTTGATGAAAAGCATGTTATCTTGTCTTCGTGGCATGCGTGGCCTATCTTGGAGAACTGAACTGAGCATTCTGGTGTCTTTCCTCTCCTCAGCTTCTTCTCCAATTGTGCCAACCATGGTCATTCATAGGGTTCACCTGATACTCATCACCATCAATAACTGTGTAGGGATCCACTAGTTCGACAATATTCATAGACACACACTCCTGATCATCATTAGAGGAGTCTTCTGGTACAAGGCATACAATGGGTGTGATACCCATTTTCAATGGAATGAAGTTTCCAAGTGTACAAAATGGCTTAGACACTGGCGGGGGACTTTGATTTCCCTTGTGTTGCCAATGCCTACTCTTCTAAGATGTCAAGGGTTGAGAGGAAGATGTAGAAGCAACTACTGGAGAACACGTGGTGAATTTTGGAGGTTCAGGCTGGCCTGGATGGGCATGAATAATTCCATGGGAATGAACAACTACCCTTTGAGCTAGCTGGTAATCATAATTCTAAGCCCTGCGGCTGGAGACTTGCTGACATTCATTGAAACCTTCACTTTCACTATTGGGATTAGAAGTGATATGTGCTAACTATGCCCAGAGTTCACCCAACCGAATCACACTATTTTATATATGGTCTTGGAGACATTCCTTGAACACATAACACAAGTTAATGACATTTCCAAGAAATACGTGCTAAGGGAAGTAGTCAGGACAGCCGATGAGCTTGGCCTCCTGAGGATTTTTTCACTCGAGGAGCTTCAGGACTCCTTGATATAGAGAATTGTAGAAATAACTAAGAACCTTGGCCTCTAGGATGAAATAGGTCTAATTTCTCTTTTATGGAGGGGGAAACATTGGATCTGGATTCTAGTGAAGAGGTGGTGGCAGATGAGGAGATGGAACCGCATTCTCTCATCTAGGTGGTGGTGCTTTCCATGGAGGTTCCTATCAATTAAAAGGGTGATGAGGCAGTGCTTACTAAGTTTTTTGTCCTCGATGGGGAAACACGAGGTGGGGATCTACTAGAAAAAACTCTAGTGCTTTCGGAGTCCCTACATGCACGGTGGTAGTAGTCTCTATCTTAGAGGCTCTACTTATCGGGGAAGGAGGCAGTAAAGGACGTGCCTTCTTGGCTTGCTGCAAGGCTTCCTCTAGGCATTGATCCATGTTAGAAAAAATATTGGAATCCACTATGGAAATTATATGTAATTAAATTAGGGACCAATTCAGTATTTACATTCCCAACACACATTTTCAACAACTTATCTTGAGTTATAGGCATGTCGAGTGAGTGCGTGAGGCATTTCCACCTAGAAATGAAGTATGTGACATGCTCATCTGGCTATTTCTTTCACTTGAAGAGGTCAAAAATACTCGTATTATGGGTGGTAGAGCTGAAATGATTGGGAAACTACCTATGAAGATCATCCCAATCATTTATGGACCTGATGGGTAATTATTTGTACCAGAAAAATGCCGAACCTTCCAACTTCTACACAAAACATCAAAGTTGAGCAACCTCCTACTACTCTAGAGTTCCCAAAATATGACTGCACATTGAGTTGAAGTTATCCAGATGCTAAAATAGGTTTCACATCCTATTGAAGGGGGTATAAGTCTAGATTCCTGAAATATTAGGGGTGCTTGCATCTCATCCACCCACGTCGAATATAGCTTTCCATCAGGTGGTATTTCCACCTATCATGTCTCGAGAGCCTCCAGAAAAGTGGGGAGATCTAATACCACATATTCTAGGGGGTATTTGTGCCTAGATGAGGGTTCCTAACCACCAAGGCATTGATGGGTTCTTCAACATTATAAAGAGGATTGAAAACTTGTGGAACAACCTAGAGAGAGACATGTATAGAGGCTTATGGAATAGCCTACAGAGTAGCCTATGGGGAGTCTTGTGGAACATCCTAACCCAGATCATGGCAAGGAGTATCACACTACTCAGAAGTATCTAGTGATACATATCATTATCGCTTGACATAGACTTCATTTTCTTCTATATTTAGATGCATGGGATTACCGGGATCAAGTGTGGGTAACTAGCCAAAAAGGATATATGGATTCCCCTACTAAGTTGGTGGAGGAGGAGAATAACCCTATCGGGGATCACCGTAATCTGGACATCACTTAACAAAAATTTCATTAATGATCCTATGTTGATCTGTAATTTTTGGTCACAGAACGATGATTATGGTATCATCCTATGACTTTTGTGCGATGTTAGGAAGATCCAAGGGCTTGAGTTCTCTGTTACCCTTGACAAGGTTCTGGATAATGGGAAATGATGTAGAGGGCTCTACCAAGATAAGATTCTACCTATGAAGGTGAGTGATAATACCTGGAGGGTCAATAAGATGTTTCACCACCCCAATAGATTGATCCTAATCATCATTATTTACATCGATCTCCCCATCCTTGGGTAGTGTAACCTTAGTCATATTCATCGTGACAACACCTAGAGTGTCCTCAATGTCGCCAAGTAAATATGGCTGCCACTTCATGGGACTGAATTGGAGAGTAGAGTACTTCCCCAAACATGAACTTGCAAATGTGGGGATGCTTCTTCAATGATTTTTTGGAGCACTGTGAAGCTCTGGATGCATCGAAGTTAAAGGATCCGGTGATGACTGGGTGATGAAGGATGCTATGCCACAAGAAGTGATTCTAACTCTATCATGGGGTATTGCTGGCCGATATCGTCAAATTGTTATTGAATCTTCATGTAGAGCAACCGACTATTATGGAGGTAGAAATGAATCACCCAAATGATCCAGCGAAAGCACAATAAATCTTCCCCAGTGAGGGACATTATAATATCGAAGTTAGGAACTACATTCATCCAAAACATTTCTAACAACTAGTTGTTGATGAGAGTGTCCCACAAGCTTCCCTGATCAAAAGCAGGACCCGACTCTTGGTTACCCCAATTTCTGATTGACACTAGTTGAGAAGCTAGAAATGACATAGATGTGGAATGTTGTGGTGAAGGATTAAATTGTGGATAGACTACTTCATGAACTAATTGATCACTTCACAATGGTTCATCTCTCAGAGGTGGTTCTAACCACATCATCACATCACTATAGGATGAGGTACTGACCATTATCTCATTTAAAAGGGAAGTGATAGTCATATGAATATCCACTAGGTACTCACAATCTATAATATCCCTAAAATATTCTATGTGATCTCATGTTGAGGTAGATAATTAAGCTGATGATGATAGATATATATGCACTACATGACCTTATAAGGGAGCCAAATCATCCACCACATGCACATATTTTCAAAAGAATTTAGGGATATGGTGAATCTTACCTTATAAGATTATGGGCCTCACTTTTCGGGATCCTATCCCAGATTATGATGAAAAAGACTAGGGGTAAGGATCCCCCATTTTGTTTAATTTGGACTAAGAATATGATAAGTGGACTGAATTCACCACAACTTGGTGCTTCTTGGAGTTATTTCTTCAGTGGTAATGGTTTTCCCTTCTTCCCCAGGATAATTCATTAGGGAAGGGAATTTTTTCAGCATGAGGAGGACCTTTGTGATGCTAGTTGATGATACTATGGTGAGGAACTCCACTTTGGTGAGCCGAGGTGAAAGGTGCACCTGGGAATATATTGAATGGGATGTGGGGAGGGCCTCTGTACTGACCGTTGGACTTGGAGAGAGGACCAGTGCTTTTATTTTTTCAGGAAACATGGAGGACGTCCATATTGGTTGTTCTCAGAGTGGGGAGGACCTTCACTCTAGTTGTGTGTGGTGTGAGGAGGACCTTTTCATGGCTAGATATTGATGTGTAAGGGAGTACCTATGTTGTAGTAATTGGATACTTGTGGAGGAACTTCATGTTGATTGTTGGTAGAGCGGGGAGGACCTCCACTTTGGTGGGATGAGGTGTGAGCAAGACCTTCACATAGATTGATATGAACATGGGGAGGACCTCCTTGTTGGCTAGTGATAGAACGAGGAGGGCCTCCATAGTGATCATGGATAGAGTGGGGAGGACCTCCACTTTGGTTGTTGTTGGAGCATGGAGGACCTTTTTTGGAGTCGATGATAACGCGAGGAGGGCCTTCACATTTTTGGTTGGAGAAATGAGGAGGACCATTATATTTAGAACCATAAGAATAGGGAGGACCTCCATATTGAACATCAATTAGGTGGGGATGACCTCTACCTTGTTTAATGCAGGGAACATGGGGAGGACCACCATGCTGGGTGTGAGAGCAGGGAGGATGTAACATCCTGTGTTTTGGATTGGATGAAAAATTCCGTAGGAATTTAAAAAATTTCATTTATTTCATGGGGTGATTTTAAAACCATGTTTTAGAACTAAATTTCATAAATTAGAACACTTGAAAGCGATGAGTTCTTTTTAAATAAATTAAAAATAATTATTTTAAAATTAAAATAAAAGTGAAATGATAAAAATGGAAAATAAAAATAAATAAATGTTTTAATAATAATAATAATAATAATATTTTCAATATTATTTATATTATTAATTTTATGATTATTATTATGATTATTATCATTATTAAGATTATTATTTATTATTATTTTTAATATTATATTTAATTAATTTTTTTAAGAGAAACCCCAAAGGTGTTCTCTTCCTCACCCTCATGCTACCCCCCTGGCCGAGCCCCTTTCGTCCATGATGCCACCTCCTGGATCCCTCTCATGCATCAACTTTTCCACTAGATCTCCTTGCATTTTCTCTCTGAATCTTCAAGGTATGGACTCCATATCTTCTTCCTTATATTTTATTGGCCAATTTTATCCTCCTCGTCACCCTATTCGATTCGGCCGAACCTAGGGTTTGGCTAACCTAGGTTTTTGATTTTTCTCTTTTGATGTTAGGTCTTGGAATGGGTTCCTCGAGTTAGATTCATTATGTTCTAACAACCACTTCCGAAGGAAAGGCGGTTGGGCTCGGTTTTGGTTTTTCAGTTATTGTTGGAGGTATGTTTTATCCACTTCCTTGGGGTTCCCTATTTTATTTGGGTTCGTTGAGTAATTTTATGAGTCCCTGGTAATTAATTTGAGGTGCCTTGGTCCTTGTAGAATTAATTTTGAGTTTCTATTAACGTGTGTTGTGGGTTTTGACTGATTTTGAGGGTGCACATGTGTATACTTAGGTATGAATATATATAATTATATATATATTTTCTATGTACATGTTCCCTCATGGTGTGGGGAACACATGCATTGGATTAAGGGATATATATATATATATGTATATATATATATGTATATATGAAGGTCTATTTGTGAAAGTGTGGAGTAGTTTTGGGTGGTCATCAATAAATATGTCATGTGAAGAGTGTTCAGCTTGGTTTTATTGAGGTAGGGTCCCTCTCCCAGCCTCTTTAATTCATGAATGCTTTAAATTTCATTTAGTTTTCTTCTTAATTATTCTTTTTTATATTGAATTTTATTAATTGAATACACATTTTTAATATAATTGTTTCTTTTGATAAACAAGTCATGGTTTTTTAATAAAACCCATCCAACATAGGTAAGCTATCTGTGAAAACTCATAGTGGTAGTTTATGCTTATTTTTATTACTGGACATTATTGCATTGATGTTTTCCTTATACTTTATGTCATTGTTATTCATAAATGACACATCATAATTGGCCCTTTGGATATCTTTGATGGGAGTTTCATTCTTTTTATTAAAATGGTTGTTTGAACCAAAAAACCATTTGTGTGCCATTATAATTTTAAGATGGAATTTCCCAAGTATGCAAGTGCTGTAATGGAAAAGTCACTGCTAAGTGACCCCTTTTTATCTTATAAATGGTATTTCCATGTTCTAATAAATTTAATGAGTTAAATGTAACCAAACATAGTCAACTTGGCACATGAGAGGTAATGGATCACATAGTGAATTATATAAAGGGTTAAGCATACTTTATAAAGTTTAATTGGATTGAATGAAATAAATATAGTGGCTTATTCATGGTGACTTTGAATCCACATTTTAAACGTCTTAAGGGAAATTGGTAAATTTCCAATTATAACCAAACACCTATTAAGTGTTTGACTGGATTTGTATAAGGGATTACCCAAGTAGGTAATTTCCCTCTTGACTATTTCACATTCTAAGTGATTTTCTTTACACTTTAAATCCAATCATATTATTTTGATAAATTAAATAGCATGATTTTGATGGAATGGTTTTTCATGGATGAAATCCTTTCCTTGAGTGTTTAAATTGATAAGACCTTGTTAGAATAAAATGAATTTCTAGGATTAAATGAATTTAATGTCATGTATTTGATCAAATGGTTTATTCATTAGTAATTGATTGCCTTTTATTAAGTGGTTGAAGCGAAAATAAAATTTGGAGGGTGGAACCGACTTCCCATTTATTTAATTCCTTAGCACAAAAAAGATTATTGGCTTGTTTTATTTGTTTTTGTTGATGACCTATGGTTCGAGGCATGTTGATGCCATGGGATTTTGTTTATATTCCACTACTTATGCAAGTGCATAATTCTTATGTCCTATTTTAGTGGATATATATATATATATATATATATTCTAATCTTGTTAGCTTGAGATATTAAAATGATAATAATGGAATGTAATTGTTACATGATTGATTTTGTGTTAAATTCATTATGTTATTTTGATGGTATGAGATGTTTATTTAGTGGTATGCAATATTATAAATGCATTGAATTTTGATATACTCCTTTATTGATATGAATATTTTGAAATGTGCTGAGAGAAATCATGGGTTCTGTATTAAGGATTCATGGATGGATTCTTGTACTTGGGTGGTTATACGACGATGCACCAGGGAAGCAGTGTTTTAGGATCTCTAGGCAAGGGATCCCCCAAGATTTATATTATACTATTGGGTGGTACCCGTTCCCTAAGGGGAAAATGAGGACAGACCCATTGGAAAGATGGATATGCTAAGAATTGGGTGATACTTAGCCCCTTACGTGTGATACCCGGTACAGACTCGTGTTTACCATACCATGAGTGATACTTAGACTTTTGAAAGGATTACCTTTGATGGTGTTGGTGATAGTAGATATTTTGAATGGATGTACTGTAATGATACCTTAGAGATGGGCTCAGACTCCACTACTGGATTTTATGGATTGATTAAATTGCATTGGTTAATTGCTTATGCTATACTTGTTTATTTTATTTATATTAGATCACACACTTGTGGATTTTCTCTCTTACTTATTAGCATACTTACGTGATGACATGGGAATTAGACCCCAAGCCTAAGCACAAGCTTGGGGGTGTGCTTCTTTGAGTTTCCTTGTTAATTTTGGAACTGGTACACATATTATTCTTGCACATGTACCTTCTTTCTAATTTTCATCTTAGGACAAAGAATGTGGTATTGGACAAGTGTCTATGTAGGTTCCTAGACCAAGTTGATATTATTAATTGTTATCACTCTTCATTTATTTTATATGGAACACTTCTTAATTTATATTACATTATATGGATTGGGAAAGATACAGTGGTTTCCATCCTACATAGATTTATATCTCACACCCTACTCGAGTACCCTTGGTAACTGAGTAGACCATAAATTTGTAGGATCTAGGTTGTTTGATTTATTGCTTGTTCCTAGGATTTAGGAGAAAGGGACTGAGCTTGAGCTCAGGATGCTCCTGGAGATTTCCTTTGGGGATTTTCTATTATTTCTTTATTATTGTACTATATTGAAAATCATGACATATTTCTTAATTATTTCCATTATTTATCATTACCATGTCATGAATTCATCTTTTTTATAAACTGTAATTGGCCACTTTTGTTCAATTATGTCAAATATGTCTTTTGCTGCTTTATCAATTATTTATTACGATTTCTACTATTGTATGTTTTTTTATGTTTATGATATCTATTATATATTGTTAATCACTATGAATACTTTTATATATAATGGAATAGTCTCCCAACATACACAAATTAGGCCCACGATGCTAGTTGGTAGACTCTAGAATTTAGGGAGATGCGATTGAGGTCATGTGGCCCACATGTCCGGCTACGGGTTAGATGGCCATCTGAGATAGGAGGTTAAAAAGTGATATCAAAAGATTTTTCCCTTTGTCTTACTATTTTGGTTTCGTAAACAGGAGACTAGGAATGTGTCAGTGCTTAGTTAATAGCTGTTCTTGGGACTGATCACCACACATATGGGAAATTACCAAGTGCCCAGGGCTGGGAATTTATGTTCATTATTTTTGATATTACAGTTGAGATGATTTCACATTTATTGATTGGTGTAATTTCAAGTTCTTATAGATTTATGGAGATTATGATATTTTACCCATTCTTTATTGAGGCAAGGATGAAGTATTACAGGAATTATAATCGGTACATAGGGATTCTCATGTCATCCATATGCCATGCCATGTAGCTACATTCATAGGCTTCCTAATGATTGATTGAGTGACTTGAATGAAATGCCATGTTATTGTGTTTATTAGAATAACTATTTAGATAACCTTATTAGGTGTTAATATTCCAAAATTTTATTCCTATAACATGTGTTCCCTATGTTAGATGCTTCTTATGATGTGCTAGTTTTTTTGATGTAATTGATTTTATGGAATAAATGGATTGGTTGAAATTAAATGGGATAAAAATTACACTTGTAAAGTGTATGTAATCTTTATGGATTGGTAGTTGGCTGTAAGAACCTATAACTTTTTTTCAGGTATGTTTTCCCTTTTTCTGTAGTTTTTGAGATAAGAGGAATTTTTTGAAATTTTTGAAGTACGCATCGTGTACTTTATAAGTACACACTGTGTACTTCGATGTCGCATGAGGATATGTGTTGGCCATGTCTGGGCCACACACACAGTCGTGTGGGGTGATGTGGAGGCCACTTAAAGCAGAGTATGGAAAAGCCTATTACACGCCGTGTAATCCAAAAGTACAAGCCGTGTAATTTATTTTTTTTCATTAAATGGACCAGGGTCACGTCTAATTGCCAGGACACGCTTTTTCTCTAGATTCTTCAATCGAGAGCATCCCATACGGTCATGAATCTACTCTGAGCCCTTGATCCACTATACGTTCTCTGAATCAGCCGTAGTTGATTGCATTGGAACCGTAGCAGTAAGATCTTCCTTCTTCTAGATCATGGTTTTACAATTCCTCCTCTTTTTCAAGTTATTGTGGGTTGAATGTTTTGTGAGTTTTTTAAGATCTACGATGTTCTAAGGAGATTCAAGCCTCTTGGTTCAAGTATTTTGATCTCATAGCATCAAGGTAGGTGGTTTGTGCCTTTCTGTTCGAAGTCTTTGAGTTTTATGTGAAATTCTCACTAATACCCTTGAACGGGGTATTGCGTGTTTACTATTTTGCCCCTATTTTTTTCCTTCCTTGATTGTATGCTTGTGTAGATTTAATTTGGTTATGTATGAGGATAATTTCTATACCTGGACGTTTTGCCCATGCCTTGTTCAGTTTATGACCTTTAGGTCTTATTCTGCCATTGGCCGTTGTACCTGTTTTCCATGCCTGGTGACCGTAGTATGGAGTATTGTTCCCTAACATGCTTATTATGTTGTAGAATGGTTATCCAAGTAGCTCTATAGGTTTAATTTGGCCTTATAGAATTATTAGTAACTGACTGGCATAGGGCCGTGAGAACCTGGTGCTATAGGCTATAGGGGGATAGATCGAGTGAGCTTCCTCAGAGAGTCTTGGACATTATAGACCACAGGAGGATAGACCGAGTGAGCTTCCTAGACAGTCTTGGATATTATAGACCATAGGTGGATAGACTGAGTGAGCTTCCTCAGAGAGTCTTGAGCTTTATAGACTTTACAGGGGTATACCGTGTGAGCTTCCTCGGAGAGTCTTTGTTTTGTTTGAATTTCCTTAAACCATTCCAGGCTATAGGAGGAATTAACCGAGTGAGCTTCCTCAAAGAGTCTGTGATTGACCAGAGGCTATAAGAGGAATTGACTGAGTGAGCTTCTTCAGTGAGTCTCTAGACCTTGGGGATATAAGGGGAATAGACCACATGATCTTCCTTAGAGAGTCCCTGACTGCCTTCGACTATAAGAGGAATTGACTGAGCGTGCTTCCTCAGGGAGTCTTATAATTTTGTATGATCAAACCAGAGGGGTTAGGCTAAGTGTACTGCCTAGAGGGTTGTTGGTACTTCTTGGATAGGACCAGAGGGGTTCGCTATGAGTACTTCCCAGAGGGATTCTTGTTTTTGGTTAGTTGTTTGCTTCACTGCTGTTTATTGATATGTGGATTGTTTACTATTGTGTATCAATCTGTTTCCTGATTACTATTTACTACTTACTGTACCATTACCTGCCATATGCTCACTAACTGTTAGGTACATATCTTTGGGTGGTTTCTTGCTGGGATTTAGTCTCACACCCTATTTGGGTCATGATTTTGGGCCCAAACAGACTATATTGTTGCAAGTATAGACAAGGGAAAGCACCCTTTGACTTCAGGTACTTGACTTACGGTGAAGCTGGAGAGCATAGGACCAAGATTAGGCTTGTGATGCTGAGGAGCAGTTTATCTTTCTTTTTTACTTGTTTTAGCACTGTTTGTATTTTCAGCATTGTGGCTTGTTTGGTTGTTTTCCTAGACATATGTATCATGCATCATATATACATGTGCTCCTACAGTTTATCATAATTAGTCTTCCAATGTTCACTTATTTGTGTATTGTTTACTATTTCTGTTATTGTTTATTATTTTCTCTTCTACTATGTACTCTGTCAATGAGGGCATAGTTTCCCCACTATCACACCCATGGCCCTCGCTGCTAGTCGGCAGCCTCTAGCATTTGGGGAAATGCGCTTAAGGCCATGTGACCAACCCGGTACAGGGCGCCTCTGGGTGGCTTCCAGAACCGGGACGTTACAAAGTAGTATCAGAGGAATTACTTTCTATTGACTTGATGTTTGGAGCCTATAGCTAGGGATAGGATGGAATTGGTACATGGTAATAAGCTGTGCATAGGAGTAGCTAACCCGTGTACAGGGAAAATCCATACTACCTCGTTTATTACAGTTTTAATGTTTTTCACTTTTACAGTTGATTTGATTTCACCATTCGGTGATTCACATGATTTGAGTTGTTACTGTTGTTGTTATTATGGTTCTATTTCTATCACAACCTCGTGATATGAGGGTATTACATCAAATGCATAATATAGGAACTTGTTAGAAATCACATGCCATTAATTCTTGACATGCCATCTAGGATGCATTAGCAATTTCATGTCGTTGTGATATATGTTGTGTAGATTGTGCATGTTTTTCTGATAGATGCTTTGATATAATATATGCTGTTTGATAAAGAATTTTTTTGTATACTACTTTTCTTAAATGGATGCCAAAATTTGGTTCTTGAGGTGTTATGGGCCCTCATGGACCGGAATTTGGGGGATCATTGCCTGTTTTTCTTGTTATAACTTGTATAAGATTCCAAGATTTGATTCGTGGGGAGTATGGTCCCTCAAGGATCGGGATTGGGCACCATAACTCTTTTTTTCTGTGTTTTCTGGGATTTGGAGCAGTTTATGAGATACTACCCAGAAAAACCTAGAATACACGGCGTGTACTTTATTAATACACATCGTGTAGTTTTTAAACCGTGTCACTGGCTATGTGGGAAGAAACATGGGGTTGTGCAAAATATTTAGGAACACGTCGTATTTTAGTGATCGTGTGTTTACCTGTGTGACTAATGACATGGATGGATGAAACTTTGACTTTACACGTCGTGTCCTGTTATCACACGTTGTGCCTAGTAACCTAAGTACCTGGCTGTGTCGCTAACAACACGGGTTGGGAAAAACCTTCAAGTACACACTGTGTTCTCAGGGAGCATGCCGTGTAGAGTTAAATGTGTATCCGACCATGTAACTAACAACATGGGTCATTGAAACCTTGTCTAATACACATTGTTTCCTTCATGAACACGTCGTGTAGTCTAGGATTAAGAGGAACATGTGGGTTAGCCATGCAAGGAGACTCGGGTAGGGGAATAGAGTTCAAGTACACGCTGTGTGTGGGGATAACACGCCGTGTGTCTAGGGCGTTACATGACTAGTTGTGGTAGAAGTACACGCCCATGTGAATGGATTAAAAGAACACGCCTTTTAGTTTTATACATGTCGTGTAGTCGTGTTTTGTAAAATTGGAATGTTTCCTTCTCCTGTTCTCGTCTTGTACTCTTGTGTTCTCAATCTTTTATAATCCTGATATAAGGAGTTCTTTTGACCTTTCAGAGCTATGCCACCGAGATGTCCTCTGGTTGTATGTCAGCTTCCAGATGGTGATCAGACACCAGATATGGCCGATCAGGGACCTCTTGCAGATCCTTCTATTGTGCTAGTCTTGGCACCAGCAGTTATACCAGTTGCAGGTGCCAATGTGAAGTTTAGGGAAGACTTTCTAAGGATGATGTAGACCTTCTAGGGAGCTCTGCCTCCTGCCCCATCGATGGCAGAGTTGACGCGGTTTTTCCAGAAGCAGAATCCTCCAACGTTTTCAGGGGATGGAGGACCTCAGGCTGCAGGGTCATGGATAGAGGCCACGCTGACAATTTTCGAGCATCTAGAGATACCTCCAGAGAATAGGGTGAATCTCACTACCTATATGCTCTGAGACTCTGACAAGAGGTGTTGGGAGGTGATATCTCAGTCAGGATGTCAGCAAAGTATGACTTGGGATGAGTTTTGGCGTATCTTCTACGATTACTTCTAGTCGGATACTTTGAGGGCCGATCGAGCCCAAGAGTTTATGACTCTGGAGCATGGTACTCTTTCTATTATGGAATACTCGTATCTCTTTACCAAGCAACAGTGTTTCATGCCTATTTCGGGAGTCTATTAGTTTTCCCTTGCGTGGAAGTTCGAGGATGGTCTGAGGCACGACATCCGCTCGCAAGTGAACATCTTCAGGTTGACATCGATATCATCTATCGTCAACCAAGCGCTGATCACATAGCATAATCTGTGGAATTCTAGAGCAGTGAGCCAGGGAAGTTCGACCTCCATAGCTAGTGTTCCTCCTACTGATAGCAGGAAGCGCTGCAGGGAGTCTTCTCGAGGAGATTAGAGTAGGAGAAATGTATCTTCGGGAGCCAGGTAGTATTTTACCAATGCGGGAGGAGTGGGAATACTAGGCCTTAGTGATAGAGATACCTGATGGAGTGTCAATCTTGCGGCAAGATGGGCCATCTTCAGCGTTTTTTTAGATCTTCTCACCTATATTTGGTGGTAGGGGTTCTTCTATGACCCCGCGTTCAAGAGATACATCGCCAGTTTCTCACCAGTTTGGGAACTGAAGTTCTTCCGGCCGTGCAGGCCGAGGTGGAGGTCGCAGACGTGGTGGTCAGTTACCAGGTTACCAGCAACAACAGAGTGGATCAGCTCAGAGTGGTCGTCCAGGGTCATAGGGCCATGGTAGAGGCCATACTTTTGCAGTGGAGCAGACCCATCAGGAGCAGGATCCATGCCCTTCTATAGTTCAAGTTATGATCTTAGTAGCCTCAGTTTTATCTTCATCTCTTTTCTATACTGGTGAAACACATACCTTTATCTATGTTGATGTTTTGGAGAGCCTTGGGCTCTGCATCTTTTCCTCTGCCAATACCTTGACGCTAGACACACCGTTGGAAACTAGAGCAGTTAGTGTACGTTAGTGCAGAGAGTTCCTTCTTGAGGTTGCAGGGTGTCACTTCTTATGTAACCTCTATGTCCTAGAGATGAAGAGTTATGATTTCATTCTCATAATGGAATGGTTAGTTCACTTTCAGATAGTCGTCAATTGTTATTGCCACAGGGTGAGTTTCATATCACCAGAGGGCAGATCGTTTCTTCATAGAGGTGAGTGGGATGTCCAGGTGAGTCGAGCAGGACCCGAGCATCATGAGTTAGGAGGAGTTACAACCTAGATTGCTAGTCTTTATCTGGATGACTAGGGGACTTCAAAGTTATACTTTCCTCTAGTGGTTGATCATTTTAGGGATGTCTTTCTAGAGGACTTTTCAGGTTTTCCTCCAGAGTGTGAGGTAGACTTCTCGATTGAGCTCATTCCAGGAGCGGCACCGGTGTCCATTCCTCATTATAGGATGGATACACCTGAGTTTCAGGAGCTCAAGAAGCAGTTGGAGGAGTTGCAGGAAAAGGGTTTCATCTGACCCAGTACTTCTCCCTAGGGTTCACCTGTCCTGTTTTTGAAGAAGGAATATGGCACCCTCAGGATTTTTGTGGATTATCGGAAGCTAAACCAGTTGATGATCAAGAACTGATATCCCTTGGAGAGGATCGATGATCTCTTTGATCAACTTCAAGGAGCCCAAGTATTCTCGAAGATTGACTTGAGATATAGTTATCATCAGTTGCACGTTAGACCATCTGATATACCTCTTACAGCTTTCCGAAGCAGGTATGGTCTATAGGAGTATATGGTTATGCCGTTCGGTCTCACGAATGCACCTGCAGTTTTCGTTGAACTGATGAACCAAGTGTTCCACCCATACTCAGATTCCTTCATGGTGGTTTTCATGGATGGCATCTTGGTGTACTCTCACACTCAACACGGCCATGCTAACCATCTTGAGATCATTCTGAATACACTAAGAGAGCATTAGTTATATGCTAATCTCTCAAAATTCCACTTTTGGATGGACCAGATTCACTTCTTGGGTCATGTTATCTCAGAGACAGGAGTATGAGTAGACCCAGAGAAAGTGAGAGCAATAGTTTTCTGGGAGCATCCGAAGAACATCTTCGAGGTGTGGAGTTTTCTAGGGCTGGATGGATACTACAGGCATTTCATACAGGACTTTTCACACCTAGCATCACCACTGAGAGGTATGATCAAGAAAGGGGAGAAGTTCTTATGGTTAGATTCTTGTGCGTCATCCTTTTAGGATTTAAAAGGGAGGTTGACGTAAGCACTGATACTAGTCTTTATAGAGCCAGTAAAGATCTATACCATGTATTGTGATGCTTCAGGTATCGGGATGGGAGCTGTGCTTATGCAGGGAGATGGAGTAGTTGCGTACGGGTCTCGGCAGTTGAGGCCACACGAGAGGAATTACCCGACACACGATCTGGAGTTGGTAACTGTTGTTCATTCCTTACGTTGTTAAATAAATTAACTTTTGGGATAGAATTTTGTGGTTTTCACTGACCACAAAAGTCTCAAGTACATCTTCACTCAGCGCGATCTGAATCTGAGACAGCGTAGGTGGGTCGAGTTTCTTTAGTCCTTCGACCTTGATCTTGCCTATATGTCGGAAAAGGGAAATGTAGTGGCTGATGTGTTGAGCAGGAGAACTCAGATACATGCAGTTCAAGAGGCCAGCAGTGAGTGACAGCTTATGGATCTATTCTCTGAGATGAATTTGGAGGTGCATGATAGAAAGGGGCATAATTTTCTATCTTCTGTAGCTGTTACCTCTACACTCCTTGATCGGGTATGGATGAGGTAGCTATCAGACTCAGAAGGCCTAGTCCTGCGGGAGAGTGTGTCAGGAGGGGACCCTCTTCCTATATGGACAGTAGGCAAGGATGAGATCTTTCATTTCTAGGGATGCATATGGGTGCCAGCAGACATACGCGAGGAACTGATGCGAGACTTTCATTCCTCAGTTTGGGTAGTTCATCCTAGCATCACAAAGATGTATCATGATCTACACTGCCAGTATTGGAGGGCAGGTATAAAGAGAGATGTTGATGGTTTTGTCCTGAGGTGTTCCACTTATCAGCAGGTGAAAGTGGAGCATCAGAGACCAGCAGGTCTTTTTCAGCAGTTACCCATTCTGAAGTGGAAGTGGAAAGATGTCACGATGCACTTCGTGACCGGTTTGCTGAGTTCACCTCGAGGGAATGATGTTGTTTGGGTTGTCATAGACAGGTTTACGTAGGTTTCTCACTTCTTGTCGATCAAGGAGAACTTCAGTGTTGATGAGCTGGGACGGTTGTACATCTGAGAGATTATACGTCTACATGGAGTTCCACACTCTATTGTTTTAGACAGGGATGCATGTTTTACTTCTCAGTTCTGGCACGGGATTCAGAAGGCCTTGGGTACACATGTACTTTTGAGTACAACATACCATCCCCAGACATATGGATTGTCTGAGTGTACGATTCAGGTGCTTGAGGATATGCTCTGAGCTTGCATTCTCAACTTTGGAGGTTCTTGGTAGAAGCATATATCTCTTATGGATTTGGCCTACAATAACAGATTTTGGGTGATTATTCAGATGGAACCTTACGAGGATTTGTATGGTAGGCCATGCTGATCACCTTTATGCTGGATGGAGGTAGGAGAGGCAGCTTTGCTGGGACCTCATCTTGTTCAGGAGACCTCAGAGTAGATAGAGTTGATTCGGAAGAGGATGACTATGGCATGGTCTTGATATAAGTCTTATGCTGATCAGTGGAGACGACCTCTAGAGTTCGAGGTCGGGGATTAGGTTTTCCTGCATGTCGCACCGAGGTTGGGACACAAGAGGATTCAGAGACAGGGTAAGCTTTCACCAAGGTACGTCAGGCCGTTTTAGGTGTTGTAGATAGTTGGGTTGGTTGCCTATCAGTTGTAGTTACCTCATAGGTACCAGGCTATGCATGATGTCTTCCAAGTTTCTCAGCTCCGACGTTACTTTTTAGACCCGTCTCATGTCTTTCAACCTGAGGAGGTTGAGCTCGAAGCATATGCATCGTTTGAGGAGCATTTTATCCAGATTTTTGATCACAGTAATAAGGTTCTCCGTGGTTGGTCGGTTCCTCTGGTATGGGTGCTATGGCAGCACGGGCGAGTACATGACGAGACTTGGGAGAGGGAGGCCGATGTATGATCGTAGTGGCTGGAGCTGTTTAGGGTTTCTTCTTCTATCCCCCACTAGGGAAATTCAGGGACAAATTTCTTTAAGGGGGGAAGTTTTTAAAACCTGAAACTTCTTTTCAAGTATGTTTTTCCTTTTTCTGGAGTTTTTTAGAAAAGAGGAGTTTCTAGAAATTTTTGAAGTACACGCCGTGTACTTCGATGCCACACGAGGCCGTGTACTGGCCATGTCCGGGCCACACAGGGTCGTGTGGGGTGATGTGGAGGCTGCTTAAAGCAGAGTACAGAAAAACCTAGTACACGACATGTACTCCAAAAGTACACGTCGTGTACTTTTTTTTATTAAATGGACCAGGGTCGCGTCTAATCGCCAAAACACGCTTCTTCTCTAGATTCTTTGACCGAGAGCATCCCATACAGCCGTGAATATCCTCTAATCCCCCGATCCTCTATCCATTCTCCAAATCGACCACCTTCAAATGCGTTGGAACCGCAGCAACAAGCTCTTCCTTCTTCTAGAGCATCGTTTTCCAATTCCTCCTCTTTTTCAAGTTATCGTGGGTTGAAAGTTTTGTATGTTTTCATAGATCTATGAAGTTATAAAGAGACTAAAGCCTCGTGGTTCAAATATATTGATCTCCTAGCATCAATATATTTGTTTTGTGCCTTTCTGTTCGAAGTATTTGAGTTTTATGTGCAATTCCCACCAATACCCATAAACGTGGTATTGCGTGTTTACCGTTTTCCCCCTGTTTTTTCCCGTATTTCTTGTATGCTTTTGTAGAGGTAATTTGGTTATATATGAGGATAATTTCTATGCTTGAATTTTTTTCCCATGCCTTGTTCTTTTTATGACCTTTTGGTCTTGTTCTACCTTTGGTCGTTGTACCTGTTTTCCATGCCTGGTGACTGTAAGATGGAGTACTGTTCCCTGACATTCTTGTAATGTTGTAGACTGGTTATCCAAGTAGCTCTATAGTTTTACTTTGTCCTTATAGATTTATTATGCATTGACTGACACAGGACCATGAGAACCTGGTGCTATAGACTATAGGGGGATAGACCGAGTGAGCTTCCTCAGAGAGTCTTGAACATTATAGACCATGAGAGGATAGACCGAGTGAGCTTCCCAGGGAGTCTTGGATATTATAAACCACAGAAGGATAGACCGAGTGAGATTCCTTAGAGATTCTTGAGCTTTATAGTCTATACGGGGGTAGACCGAGTGAGCTTCCTCGGAGAGTCGTTGTTTTGTTTGAATTTACTTAAAACATTCCAGGTTATAGGAGGAATTGACCGAGTGAGCTTCCTCAGAGAGTATGTGATCAAACTAAGGCTATAAGAGGAATTGAATGAGTGAGATTACTCAGAGAGTCTCTAGACCTTGGAGATATAAGGGGAATAGACTGCGTGATCTTCCTCAGAGAGTCCCTGACTACCTTAGAATATAAGGGGAATTGACTGAGCGTGCTTCCTCAGAGAGTCTTATAATTTTGTATGACCAAACCAGAGGGGTTAGACTGAGTGTACTGCCCAGAGGGTTGTTGGTACTTCTTGGATAGGACTATAGGGGTTGGCTGTGAGTACTTTCCAGAGGGATTCCTGTTGGTTATCTGTTTTCTTCACTGCTGCTTGTTGATCTGTGGATTGTTTACTATTGTGTATCATCCTGTTTCCCGTTTATTATTTACTGATTATTGTACCATTACCTGCCACATGCTCACTGACTATTATGCACAGATCTTCGGGTGGTTTCCTACTGGTATTTAGTCTCACACCCTATTTGGGTCATGATTTTGGGCCCAAACAGACTATATTGTTGCATTTATAGACAAGGGCAAGTGCCCTTCGACTTTAAGTACTTGACTTGCTATAGAGTTGGAGAGAATGGGAGAAAGATTAGGCTTGTGATGATGAGGAGATGTTTATCTTTCTTTTGTACTTATTTTAGCACTATTTTTATTTCCAAAATTGTGACTTGTTTGGATGGTTTCCAAGACATATGTATCATGCATTATATATACATGTTCTCCTGTTGGTTATCATAATTAGTCTTCCGTTGTTCACTTGTGTGTGGATTGTTTACTGTTTCTATTATTGTTTATTGTTTTCTCTTCCGCTATGTACTCTGCCAATGAGGGAATAGTTTCCCCACTATCACACCCATGTCCTTCGCTACTAGTAGGCAACCTCTGACATTTGGGGAAATGCACCTGAGGCCATGTGACCAACCGGGTACGGGGAGCCTCTAGGTGGCTTCTGGAACTGGGACATTACAATTTCCTCCCATATGACTAGATTGTTGAACATGTGCATGTTGTATTATTAAGTAGTTTTAATTCCAAAGGTCTTGTAAATGGGGCCTGTAGTGGTGTCCTCTATTTAAGAACCTCGTGTAAGGGTAGATAAAGCTTCTTTGAGTTTCCTTGGAATAGAATCACGAACATTTTCCATAGGTTCTCTTTATTTTAGCAATGGCTTAGATGATCCTTTTTTTAGCCTAGTTAATTCTTTTAGCATGACCCAATGTTAGGGTTGACACTTGTTCTTTATAATGGGATAGCCCATGGAAGTTATCACCGTTATAAATTAAAATTCATGCTAATTCCATGAGTTTTTTCCTTTTTTTTGTGTCGTTCTCATTCCTTTTCCCTAGTTGAACCCCCTTGATTAAAATCAAACCCTTGTTTGGATGGGTGGTCATGTTTTTTATTTCCCCTTATATGGGAATGAGCATTGAGTAATGCTCAGTTTCAGTTTGTTAGACATGCCTCAGGCATGGTTAGACGCTTCGTAGGTCATTCGACAATTTCTTCTTCCTAGTGATGGACAAATGGTTATAGTGTCATCCAGGAAAATTGTTTTATGAGGTAATACAACTCTAAAATGAATCAATTTTTCTATTGAGTACAGTATTAGGTAAAATATAAGTAGAGTGACCTAAGCGTTAAAGAATCAAGTTCATCGCAATGATTGGGATTATGTTCTAAAGACTTTTTTGTTTTGATATGCATATCTTTTTTTGTTTCGGTTTCAACTGGGTTTGACCTTCTTTTTACACTTTAATGTTGTGATTTTGTCTTAGAGGAGCGTCACATTCTCATTAGAGGTGTTTTTAGTTTAGCGTGCTTGTGAGCAGCTATTTTTCTTTCCCTTTAATACTAGGAAAATCCTAAGGTAGGGAGAATCACATTAGTTCTAGTTAAAGCGACATTCCAAGTAGAAGTAACACAACTAAGAGTTACCTTTGTAAATGGTCAGTTTGCTTAAAATCCCTTGGGGTTGTTGGGTTTTGTAAATGATGGTGCTTGCTTAGAAGGATGACATCAATGTGGTTGGTTGTGTATGAAACCTTTGTGAAGTACCATTGTTCTTGGATAGAATTTTATGGTTAGTCTTGAATGATCATGTATCTCCTTGGGAGGAAAAATACATTATGATCAGTTATGATAGTGCGTCGACAGGTGAATCCAAGTTTACTCTTTGAATTTGAATAGTTGTGGTTCGACTGATCTTCTTTCCAGTAGTTCGGTATGTTTGAATAGGATCCGTGAAAAAACTCTTATTGCATTTTTCTTAAGTGATAGGCATGTCCCCTACCTTGATGTCATCCTAGATACACTAAGAGAGCATTGGTCTTACACCACACTAAATCTTTAAAGGATTTTTACATCATTGGGTGGATCTCTTTCAGTGTTTTACACTCAATGTGTGGTTTCCTTAAGGTTTTAGTCTGGAACATCATCATAGGTTGGGTATGTACTTTAGTGGATGTGTTCATGTTGAATGTGAGATTCCTTGGGTGGAGGAATCACAGTTTTGCCAGTAAAATTCCAACCGTCTAAGATGAGCATAGGTGAGATGAGTGCGGTATGTATCAGCCTTGACCTTTTATGAAAATCCAGCTCTACCCGTATAAATTAGGTCTATGGGAGATCAACTATTATACCTTTTCAAAACCATGTTAGGAGAATTGTTAAAACACATATAGGCATTCTTGTAAGATAATTATTACTGGGGTTGAACCATGGTTTCGAATTGGACACTTAATATTAAAGGCTAAGGTGGGAAGTATCTTTGGAAAATTTCTCGATGATACGATGATGTGATTATGTATCTAGATAAATGGGATTAGGTGAGTGTTGTCTAGGTGTTTCAACTAGAAAATGAGCATTTCCTTGTGCTTTGAAAACACAAGTGTCATGTGTATAAGAAGTTCTGAAAGGTGTGTTGGGTTTTTTTAAAACACAATGCGACTGTTCGAATGAGACTTCATGACCCCTATAGGTTGGGTGATGTTTTTTTGTTCCTAAATGATTCTCGGGGGAGATAAGTTCTAAGGTGGGGAAGGTTATAACATTCTATGTTTTGGAAATTGAAAAAAAATATAAGGGAATTTAAATTTTTTTGTTTATTTCATGCAACTCCCCTGTCCGAGCCCATTCCACGCACGACACCACCTTCTAAATCCCTCTCGTTCATCAATTTTTCCACCATATATCCTCACATTTTCCCTCCAAATCGTCAAATAGTCTCTTAATATTCTTCCTTACATTTTCTTAGATGATTTTCTCCCCCCCTTTGCCCTATTCAGTTTAGCCGAACCTAGAATTTGGGTAAATTGAGTTTTTTATTTTTCTATTTCGATGTTAGGGAATGAAATGGGTTCCTTAGGTCAGATTAATTATGTTCCGACAACCATTTCCAAAGTCAAGGTAGTTGGACTCAATTTCAGTTTAGAGGTAAGTTTTATCTGATGCCTTGGGTGTCCCTATTTTATTTGGGGTCTTTGAGTAATTTCATAAGTCCCTGGTAATTTATTTGAGGTATGTTGGTACTTTACACATTAATTTTGAGTTCCTATTAATGTGTGTAGTGGGTTTTGACCAATTTTGATGGTGCACATGCGTATACTCAGATATAAATATATATAAATTTATATATCTTCCATGTATGTGTTCCCTCATGGCACATGGAACATGTGAATTTGATTAAGGGATATATATATATGTATGTATGAAGGTATGTTCATGCAAGTGTGGAGAAATTCTGGGTGGTTGTTTATAAATATGTCATGTACTATGTGTTCGATTTGGTTCCTTTGAGGTAGGGTACCTCTATTATCCTCTTTAATTCAATAATTCTTAAATTGAATTTATATGCCTTATTAATTCTTCTTGTTTATATTGAATTGCATTTATTGAATAAGTGGTTAGTTAATATAATTATTTCATTTGATAAACATGTCTTGGTTTTGTAATAAAACCCCACCAATAAAGGTTCTCTATCCATGAAAACTCAAAATGGTAGTTTATACTTATTTATCCTATTGGACATTATTGAATTGATGTTTTCCTTATACTTGATGTCATTGTTAATCGTAAATTACACATCGTACTTGTCCCTTTTGATATCTCTGAAGGGATTTTCCCTCTTTTTATTAAAATGGTTGTTTGAACCAAATCAACCTTCAAGTGTTTTTACACTTTTAAGATGTAATTTCCCAAGTAGGCAATTGTTGTAATGACCAAGTCACCACTAAGTGACCCCTTTTATCTTATAAATGGTACTTCATGTTCTAAAAAATTCAATGAGTTAAATGGAACAGAACATAGTTAACTAGGCACATGAGAAGTAATGCCTCGTGTAGTGAATTATGCAAAGGGTTAAGGCTCCTTTATAAAGTTTAATTGGATGGAATGAAATAAATCGAATGGCCTCTTCATGGTGAATTTAACTCAAAATTTGAAATGTCTTAAATGAAATTAGTAAATGTCTAATTATAACCAAACACATCCTAAGTGTTTGACTTTATTTGTATAATTGATTACCCATGTAGGTAATTTCCCTCTTGACCATTGCACATTTTAAGTGATTTCTTTCCACTTTAAGTCTAATATTTTTGTTTTGATAAATTAAATTGAATGTTTTGGATGGAATGTATTGTCGTAGCAGAAATAATTTCCTTGAGTGTTTAAATTGAGAAGATCTTGTTAGAATAAAATGAGTTTCTTTGATTAGTTCAATTTTATGACATGTCATTGATTAAATGGTTTATTCATTATGAATTTATTACCTTGAATTAAGTGGTTGAAGTGGAAATGAAATTTGGAGGGTGGAATGAGTAACCCATTTTCTTAATACCTTGGAATGGAAAAGCTTGTTATCTTTTTTTATTTATGTTCCTTGATTACCTATGGTTCGAGGCAAGTTGATTCCATGTTCTTTTGTTTATATTCCGATACTTATTCAAATTCATGATTCTTATGCCCTATTTTGGTGGATATATATATATATATATATATATATATATTAATCTTGTTAGATTGAGATATTAAAATTATAATAATGGAATGTAATTATTTCATTCTTTCTTTTGTGATAAATTCCTTATGCTATTTTGATGGAATGAGATGCTTATTTAGTGGTATGCAATATTATAAATGCATTGCCTTATGATATATGCCTTGAATGATATGAATCTTTTGAAATAGTTTGAGATAAATCATGGGTTCTATACTACGGACTCATGGATGGAATCCCGTGCTCGGGTGGTTATACCATGACGTGTCGGGGAAGTGGTGTTTTAGGTTCACTAGGAAAGGGCTCCCCCAGGCTTTCTATTATACTATTTGGTGATACCAGTTCCCTAAGGGGAAACAAAGGAAAACCTATTGGAAAGATGGCTACACCAAGCCTTGGGTGATACTTTGTCCCTTACATGTGATACCCGGAACAAACTCATATTTACCATACCACGAGTGATTCATGGACCTTTGAAAGGATTTCCTTGGATGAGGTCAGTGGCATTAGTTATTTTGAATGGATGTACCATAGAGATACCTCAGGGATGGGCTCAGACTCCAATATTGGATTTGAAGGATTAATTTAATTGCATTTATTTATTACATTGGTTAATTGTTTGTGATATACTTGCTGCTTTTATTTATATTAGAGCATGCACTTTTGAATTTTCTCTCTTTCTTATTATCATACTTACATGATGACATGGGAATTAGACCCCAATCCTAAGCACAATCTTGGGGGTGAACTTCTTTGATCCACCTTGTTACTTTTGGCACTGGTACACATATTATTCTTGAACAAGTACCTCCTTCCTAGTTTTTGGATGAGGACGAAGTAGGTGGTATGGTAAGGGTGTCCATTTAAGAACCTAAACCAAGTTTCTATTATTAATTGTTATCACTCTATATTTATTTTATATGACACACTTATTAATTTGTATTTCATTTTATGGATTGGGCAAGACACCATGGGTTGTTGCCTATAAGGATTTATATCTCACACCCTGCTCAGGTGCCCTTGGTACCCAAGTAGACCTTATATTTGTAGGATCTAGGTTTTTTTGGTATTTATTATACCTGGGAGTTAGGAGCAAAGGACTGAGACAGAGCTTAGGATATTCATGGAGATCACCCATGGGGATTTGATATCTTTTATATATTTTTGTATTATATTGCAAAAAATTCTATATTTTTTACTGATTTCCATCATTTATCATTACCATATCATAAATTCATCTATTGTATAAAGAGGCATTGGCCACTTTTGTTTAGTTATGTCAAATATGTCTTTTTCTGATTTTTCAATTATTTATTACTGTTTATACAGATGTCTATTGTTGTTATGATTCATCTATCTATTATATATTTTTAATTATTGTGAATACTTTGATCTATGAGGTCATAGTATCCCCATGGATAAAACCTAGTCCCTCACTGCTAGTCGGAAGCCTATGACATTCGGGGAGATGCACTTGAGGTTATGTGACCCACTGGTCCAGATACCGGTTCGATGGTCATCTAGGGTAGAACATTACAAAGGACCTCCACTGTGGCTAGAGACTACACGAGGAGGGCCTCCATGCTGAGTCTCATCATCTTGAACTGGTCCATAATAGATTCTTGGGATATCGGTGGTTAATATAGTCAACAAAACTCATGGGATCTAAGGTATGAAACCTAATAGGGTGTTGAGGAGTCCTTACTATACAGTATTAGGGACTTGGAGGAGTACACCTAGGATGGATAGGGCCACTAAATATATTGAATATGATTCCCCCTAATGGGAATCTTCATGTACCTAAGCCAAACATTAACGTCGGGTGAGTCGAATCGTGGCCAGTAGAGTAGGGGAGTGGTTCACCTCTTTCTCGACCCAAATAACTATTTGTTGGTAGTGTTGATGTGGCTTGGTGGGATCCCTCCTTGGTGGATCTGGTGCGGTGGTCATCACTAGGGTGAATTGGGCATCCCCTACTACCTAGGCATAGGGGACCAGGTCAAAGGATCACTCCAGGGATAGACTCCCGAAGTGGTTAGAAGTCAGAGTGGGAAGTAGCGGATCCCTATGCAACCCTTGGGGGTAGTGGTGATGATGAAGAACAAAGGCCTCCAGGTATGGGTGAGACATATCCCTTATTGTAATGACTCCCTCCTACTTGTACTATCATATGAGGGTGTTCATAACCATTTTCTAGATAATATCTGAGAGTGAGACAGGGAATCGACGCTCTTTAGATGATGAAATCATGGAAGTCATGGTGGAGGTGGGGTCACACAAGATTACCACATCGAGATTTCTCCCACCCCTACCTCTATGGGTATTGGTTGAGTGGTATCCTACAGTTTGGTTCCTATAAATCAAGAAGATTCAATAGTCAGTACAAATATAAGGAAATAAATTTCAAATGACCTAGTGCTATACAATATTCCCCGGATAGAGAGAAAGATCTACATTGATAGTGCCGCTAAAGGGAATCTCAACAATAAACTACCCCAACTATTGGTGAGTTCCACACCAGACCTACTTTTTTCTTAATGATTCCTAGTGCCAAATTTGTAAATCTAGTAACAAACCAATCTATTGAACTGATGACTCAAATGCTACAATGTCTCACATTAAGGAGAATATATTCACATCGGGTTCACCATTTTTGTTTCTGATGCTTTTCATTGGGGTCCACATGTTCATTTGCTGGTGGGCGGCATTATTACCTACATACCTGATTTCCAAAGTTGGGTGACATTGATCACTTTTTCGATGATATTTTCTCCTTGATCGAAACTAGATGACGGGATTTATATTACTCCTTCCTTGGATTCCTCCTTGGAATTCATCTCCTAGTCTCGGTCTGCCAAATAGTTTTGTGTCATAGTTCGTGAAAGTAATTTCTGATGCCATCTCTTTGTGGATACCAGTTAATTACATTGCTTATTTCTAGACATTTCAAGGGGTATATTCAATGAAGAAACCTTCAGTTAGAAGAGTATTCACATTGAGAATTAGTAGCATGTCTTAGTGCTACAACATTGGAAAACCTGTATTATTCCTCATAAGATGGATTCTCAAGGGCACAAAATCTGAGGCATCCTATGGAGATACCAATATATCTTATGATAGAGGCATGTATTCTGATGTCTTCTTCATACATCTCATGTTTAACATAGGGTAGGTCGTAAGTTTAACGTCTTGTGGAGACGGGGTGATATCGATCAGAATGTAACATGGAGATAGATTTGAGAGGTTAACCCCTAGAAGGGAAATCATGGAAGTTTTACCAAATTAATGGATCAGAACACCCAATTAAATTGGATCTAGGATGGTGCGTCTCATAAAGAGAATGTGTCACACAATGAAGGCTGATCTGGACACCACTGAGGGCGGTTCGAGAAAGTAAACCCCAAATAGGTGGACACCAAGGTTTACCATTGGCTAGGATTGAACCTCATGGAGGATTAATATGTACTTTGTGTAGAATATAGGGATTAAAAGCCACTTATTTTGAAAGGGTGATGAAATTGGGGATTACACATGGCTAGATTCCCTTCACAAGAGGATATCTCTTAGATGGATCAATGTGGATTTTGTGGATCTTATGCATGGTAATTTACTGAGTGCTTCTAAGAGCAGTGATGAGGTGAATGCGGTTTATGCACTGAGACAACCTAAATGGATGATGTGATCTCACTGAGATGAGGCAGCTTAGGTAATAATTAGGATGTATATGGATTAAGTGTAAGATATGGAATTGATGGAATTGATGTAGTGTGAGGGGTGAGGGTCTTGAACCTCAAGGAGGATTCCTACGTACCTTGTTTAGAAGACAAGTATCAAAGTCCACATAGTTTAGATGGGGTGATGGGACACCTAAAAAGGAGAACTATGAGAATAGAGCGTATGGATGGGGACCTAAAGTAAGTGGAACCTATGGGCTGGTTCATGGTCCTCCTGAGATGTGGAAACTCAAGGTAATGACTAAGATGGTAATGTATGATGGAATTGAACCATAGGGAGGCTTCTTATTTACCCTATGTAGAAGATAGTGATAAAAGTCCATGTAGTTGCAAAATGGGGTATGGAATTGGGACTTACACATGTCTAGCTGTCCAAAGACATGCTGTATCATATGCATGGTTAGTGTCCCAAATAGATAGAAATTGGGGTTGGGTCACCTAAGAAGGTGACCCTAATGGAAATGGATAATGTGGTTGAATGTCAAGATCTTACTGGGATGTAGCAGCCTAGGGTAAAATCAGGCTGGATGGTGGATGAAATGGGTGATGTTGGATGGATCAGAACACCATATACAGTTGGATCTAGGGGGATGTGTCCCATAAAGGGAATATGTCTCATCATGTGGGTAAATACCTAGAAGGGAGAACCTGAGTTTACCATTTTTTGGGATTGAACCTTGGGGAGGATTCCTACCTACCCTATTTAGAACATAGTGATCAAAACTTTTGTATTTTGGAGTGAAGGGGGGAATGGGGATTACTCCAGGAAGAATTCCCATGTGAAGGGTGTCAAAATCACTGTTAACCTCTAAGACCACATGAGTTTTGCTTGGTGTGAGAAACAACAGGAGGTAGTAGAATAGATGGTTTCATCGTGAAAGATGTGTCAGTGAGAGATGGTATAGGGATTATTTATGGATGATTCCCAAGGTAGATCTCATTCCATGTGAGGAGGATACTATTCTATAAATCTCATAGAAAAGAGTGGTCAGAGAGAATTCTCGAGGCATGGAACCCCATGTGCATTGCATGGACTGAGAATATAGTTTAATGTCAAGTGTTGAGGATGATGGAGTTTGTCGGTTTAACATCCTTCAGCCCAGATGGGGAGGACTCACATATCTCCCCTTGGACTTACATAACTACTACCCACCAACACTTGGGAAAGGGAAAGCATAATAAATTTCCGATGAGAGTGGCATGAAGGAGTAGTCGATTTTAGGATCAACCATAGCATCCCTACTCTAGATATCAAGGGTGATTAGAATACCCATGGAAAAAAGAAAGAGGTAGGGAAACACAATAGGGGGCACCACACGAGGGACTAGGAAATCACTACGTACAATATTGGAGGGCCGTAGGGAAGAGGGTATCTTAAAGGTAGGGGCTCCAGGGAGAGGGGATTCATGAAGCTCTAATGCTTCATGAATAACTAGGGCTTCGTGAGTGAATGGGCTTCATGAAGTATGGGTACCCCGCCTTATCATGAAGTCCTTGATCAATGGAAGAGTGATCCATGAAGGATTAATGATTTAGGAAGCCCCAAGTATTCCAAAGGGAATCCTTGCTTTAAAAAAGTTGTAGTTTTTTTCTAAAGGAATACCTATATTAGGTAGGGATAAATAGGAATAAAAAAATGGGTGGATAATGATGCTCAAGTACATTGTATGATCCATATTTTAGGATGGATCATAGTTCTTGAGAGCTTCTTAAAATGGGAGCTTAGAAGTTGAAAGGTTAGAGTAACCGTGACATTGAGGGTAGGTGAGCCATATATTTATAGTCAATGGGGGTCGTGGTGCTCTGAGGCATGCCACAAGAAAAAGGGATATCCACGAAAGAAAGTGGGTCCATTAGGCTTAGGAATCCATCTTCCATAAGCCCTCACGACATTTGCGGTGGGTGTAATACTTGTGGGGTGGTCCATCATCTAGCCTCATGGTATTTTCGGTTGGTGTCAGACACACAGATTTCCCCATCCACACCTCATTATTCACAGTACCTAGAGGCCTATGCATAATAGCTTCTCAAAACATACCCTTTGGATGATTTTTGTGGTTTTTCGAGCTTAGATTCCATCCCGACCATTTGTACCTTCCACAATATATCTTAAGACACTTATTTTGGCCCCAAAAAATACCCATCCATAAAATATGGCGATGAAAAATTAATTGTCTTGCTATGTGTAGATAGTAAGTCATACAAACACATGAGCAATACTTTCATTTCTCACTTGATGGAAAAAGGGTGTATAATGGTGTTTTCATATTCATAATAAAATTTTAATATAATAAGGATAATTAATTTATTATTTTATGTTAGATACAATATATTTGGAAGAGGTAGATAAGAGTAAAAAAATAAAGTGATTGGGTAAGGCGATTACCTATTCTTTGAAACTACGCCTTTAGATCTCCTCTAAAGGGTTCTAAGGTAGGTATTTTGGGAAGAACAGAACCACTAGAATGAGGATAAGTAATTTTATAAGAGAAATTAAAATATTTTGGTTGATATATAAAGATATAAGTGGTTTAAATAAGTGAGGGATGAGATTCCCTTTAATAATTGAAGTGGGGGGCATTTTTGGAATTTCTCAAAAGATTAAATTATAATAAATTCATTCTTAAGAAACATTACCCCAAATGGATAGGGATTCAAAGATATGGTAGGATATAGTTTTAATACCATCAATAAATATAATTTAGACTAGTTTTGGTGTTATTTTAAAAATTATCATTTTGATTAACCCTTAGTTATCCAATTTTAATTTTAACTACAGTAATAACGTCTTCAATATTAAAGGGCTGTAATTTTTTGTTATAAAGTGAAAATTGACCCATAAATGGAAATATTTTAAATTTTTAGACTATATAATATCCAACTTTTCTTATTTCAAAATTTTTATGATTTTTAAATAATTTAATAAAATGTTATTTTGATAAAATATCATTATTTTCAATTTTTACACTATTCATTTAATTTGACATAAAAGACATCAAGAAAAATATTTAATTTGAATATAATATTTTATCACAATTATAATATGTCATATTAACCAATAAAATTCACAGAAAACGATAAATTACACAAATTATATCACTTTTAATATTTTCAAAATTAATTATAATATTTTTCAATTAATTGAATAAACAATGTTTTAGTGTTGTGTAAGTATTTAAGGTAACTATATAATACCTAAAAATTATAAATAAATTTAAATCATGAATAATATTTAATTATGAAAAAAATTACTCTTAATAATTATTTATAACTAGTTTTTATCCCTATTTGGACACATAAAGGATATTTAAAACTCATAGGGTGACATTTTGTAACTTTCTTTAATTTAAATAATATATAAGTTATTTTCCTGGAAAAGTGTTCACTAAAAAACTAAATTTAGAGAATAATATGATAAGAGTAGAATTAAATTTGTCTAATAAGAATTATGATGAAAAATTTATGGTCGTATCACTTAGTTTTAACTTAGATTAATCTGATTTACCCTTTATAGAGGTGATAAATTTTACCATGGTTACTATTCATATTGGTAAAAAATAATGGAGGACTATTTTACCAAATTTGAAAATAATAATTAGAAATATAGAATCTATTTTATTAAATTCAATAATATTATTTTCATAAATTAATTTTAAAATAAGCATGCAAAATGCGACAAAAACTGCTTTTAAAAAAATACAGTTTTAAGAATAAAACTAGATTTATTCTTATTCCATGTATAGTAAAAATATTAGATGAATGTTTAAAACATTTTATTAAATATATAATATATAAATTTCATTAAATCCATTCACCAATAGTTATCAATTTAATTTATTAAAAGAAAAAATTGCATGAATAAAAAAAAATTTCAGGAAAATACCTTTTTACATATAAAATTGAACTTTTTGAACTCCTAAAACAAAAATACAATTTCCATAAAAATCAGAATTTTTCACTATTCACTGGAAAACCAATCTTTGGAGAAAATTATAAAAAAATTGATTCTAATATAATTTTATTGTATTGATTTCAAAAAATATTTTAATTTTAAAAAATAAAATTTCAAAAAGTTTCAAAAATTAATCATAACAGTTTCTCACAAAAATCAATAAAAATATTTTTTTGAAGAAAATGTATTTTTGAAGAATAAAATAAATTTACTAAAAATTTAGTGGTTAATTACTAAGAATTTATCAATACATTTATATTGAGTAGGAAATTTATTTATATTTAATAAAGTAGTTAATCATATTCATACCCACCATTTTAATGGCTATGTTATAACTATCACAAATAATAATATTTTAATAGTATATCACGGTCCATTTAAAAATGTTGTTGTGTATAATGAAGGATATCGAAGAAATTAAATTATTTAAAGATAAATATTTTCTAAAATCTTAAGGTGTAACATTTTCTCCGCCATTAATAAATTTCTTCCTCACAATTTTAACTTGTGTTCTGTAATCAAAGGATTGATATTTAAAAAATCCTTCATTAAAAACCTGCATCATACAAAAGATTAGTAAAGCTTCCTGTTAAAAAGAGGGAAAGTGAAGTATGAAGGTCACAAAAAAAGTAGGTTTCCAAATGGGAGAAATTCTATGGTAAATGAAAATATGGAAATGGAAGAGAAAACTAACACCTAAGGACTAATAGAGGGTGATAAATAACATTGTTAGTAGAAAGTTAACAAACACAAAACCATGAATCAGTGAGGGGGTTAAAATACCATAAATTCATCAAAATCGAAGGTTATAGGATTTTTTTCTTAAGATTATTTTCCTATAGGTGATTCATTCCTTTATCATCTAGAAAAATAACTCAAGAAAATATACTTACTTTTCAAGTATGATTTTATCCTTTAATAAATTTAGACCACAATATAATATGTTTCTCCAAACAATGAGTCTTAAAGATTTTTATTTTATTTTTTTAAGCACTAAAATCAACTTCTAATAGATCAAAAAATTATATCAATATATTCCTATTGTCTTTAAGAATTAAACAAAACTAAAAATTATTGCCACAAGGTAATATAATTTCTAAAATGAAAAAACTATCATATGAATAAATATATCATTAATCTATAAGGACTTAATTACCTCAATAACCTCAAAATTAAATAATGTTTTAATCTCAAAGGCTATATCATGCACTTCACATTATATCTTTAAAAAAATTATTTTCATTCTTCCAAAATAATATTTCATGTTAAATCACTTATTAAAACTAAGGGTTATATATTCTTTAACCTAAAGAAACATTCCCAAAATATTATTAATCGTCATAATAAATTACTATATAATCTTGTAATGTAGTGAACTTAACCAAAATATCATGAATCATATTTAGATACTATCCTTAAAGGCAATACTTAACTTAACCAGAAATATCTATGAAAATATCAATTTTTAAATGAATCACTTTTCAACCATCAAGATTATCTATATCCCACTATCTATTAGTCCATAATTAACTTAACATCAAATCATATACCGAACCCAAGGAGAATTTAAACCTCAATAGAGTATAAAAATATCATCACTTAAAAGATTAAAAAATGGGTGTTGATTCCTTTGAACTTATGTTCATCCTTAAACTTATAAACCCGTGATGGTATCCCTAACATTTAAGTTAACATCACATGAAAATATATATGATTCCAAAAATTAACACAATACTTATTCCCTAAATAAGTCCATAGACTATTGAATATATTACATAAATCTAAATATGTAATAAAATTAATCAAATATAACCTAAATCACTTTGTCATCGAATCACTAACAAATTTTAATTTTACTAATACTATCAATGTCAATCATCTCTGTATCTAAACTAAACATTATTAACTCAACATCAGACACATATTATGGTTTATCTTTTCCCTTAATCACGTGTTATCTAAAAATATCACCTTACAACTAAATAATTTTTCTTTGTTATTAGTACCATTAAAAATATGATTTCTAATCCTTAAATTAAAACTACTACAGAACAATCCTTATATGTTTCATGATTTTCATAACCAGAATACCACTAGTATAACACTTATACAACACAATTCTTGAATCCAAATACCCAAACACTTCAATAATACAACTTAATTATTAAACCATTAAATAGGATTCATAATCTTATTCTCCAATACTTATCTATTATAATAAGAAATATGAATCATGTATTAATATTCATCAACTTCAATTTATTCATTCTTATTACTTTTAACATAAGAAATAGTATTAAAATAGCGCATACATTTCATAATCAATTTTTTGTATATTTATTATTGTTGGTAAAACCATTACTCATAGATCCTTGATGATTCTATTATCAAGACTTCCCCCTAGGAAATTGATTTTCATATTGTCTATACTTTTCACATTTAAAACATTCAACCAATGATGATAACTTAGAGAGATCATTATTCTCATCCATCGTGTTAACCATTTTTTTCATTTTTACTTGAAAATTAATTTCTTTTTGTCCTTTTACACACTAAAAACATCTTCTAATTCCTATGAGAAATCTATTTGAGTTATTTTTACCAAATTATAGTCATGTTGGAAGATGAATATTCTTTCATTCATGGTCTTTGTGAAACTCCATCTTTCTCTTATTAGGTGTATTGGGAAACTCATAAATGTTGAGATTTATAATCATATAATGAGATATATGATTATAAATAATCATAATGTTTTGAATTCTATATCATATTTAAATTGGTTTATTATGAGTATAGTTGTTCCATTGACCATAAAATTCAACATTAACTTGATTACTTTTTGTTCTATCCATAGACTAAAACCAAAAATCATAGTGTGAGAATAAATAATCATATTGGTAAACCACATAAACATTAAAAAACATTTAAATGTTGTATAAATCATGAAACTTTATTTTATGACACCTTATGTTTAGCCAAGTTCATTTAGGATGATTACCAAAACATTAGTATTCTATCCTATACTTAGAATTAACCCTAAGTTTCTCACTAAATTTTTTCTCATCCCAGTTTCCTAGGGTCAATGAAACCTTTCTATAAAACCAAAAATAGAAACCCATAATTTTTATATATAGATATAACATCTTAGTATATGAATATTCATTACAAAATATAATGACCCATTCCAGAGTCATATATGTATAGTTCCTTTGGAAACATGGAAACATAAACAACTGTTTAATAAAAGATCTACATTTTCTCCCACTAAGTTTATCGTGATTAGAAAACATCATATATATGTCATACTTTATAACCCGGGGAAAGGAAACATAATAAAGGGTGAGGTTATATTCTCATTAAGGGTAAATAAGGGAGATATTAATCATCACTTGAGCATAAAATAAACAAAAGGGTATAATAATATGAGAGTAACATTTGAAAATCACACTTTGTATATAATAGATCATAATATTGAGTCATGGCATAAATATTAGCAGTTTATAAGACATGAATCATAAAGGAATCAAATAACATGATCCTTAAGAGTATTATATTGGAATTAGACATAAGTTTGTGGATTGGACATAAGCATATAGAATCATTTTATTAGTAGTCAAGTATCATTTCTAATACAACCATAGTGGATTGAGTTCACTACCCAAACCATCATAGTACACTACGGGAAAAATGGGTATTTGCGACGGGTTATTTGCGACGGGAATAAATCCCGTCGCAAATAGTCCCGTTAAAAACTTATTTACGACGGGGGTATTTACCCGTCGCAAATAATTAGGCTTTTGCGACGGGATTGCTTTCCCCGTCGCAAATAACCGGCGGCGGTAAAAGGTATTTGCGACGGGATTATTTTCCCGTCGCAAAAAGTACGTTATTTGCGACGGGACCCGTCGCAAATAACTATTTACCCGTTGACCGTAATAAATGCGGGCTAAGGTATTTGCGACGGGAAGCCCGTCGCAAATGGACCCGTCGCAAATAATCTAACCTATAAATACCCCCATCCGTTTTTTTCAAATCATTCTCATTCTCTATCTTCTCCTGCTCTCAGACTTTTGTTTCTAAAGTTGAGTTTTTCTTCAGTTTAATTTTTTTCTCCGGAGCTGATATTAAAGTTTTGAAGAACGATCAGAGCAGATCAATTTTCAAGGTATTTATGTTCATTTTAATTTAATATTTATTTTTAATTTTTTATTAGTTTCAATTATTCTTAATTAGTTGTAATTTAATTATGTTTACATTGTTTTCTTACTTAATAAATTTAAATTATTAGTATTGTTCATAGTTAATGGTAATTAGGAATAATTAGTAATAATTTTTAATAATTAAGAATAAATATTAATAATTAGTAATAAATACCAATAATTAGGAATAATAACATCATTAAATTATTAGTATATTTTATTATTAATATTAAAATAATATAATTTTTTATGTATATACAATTCTCTTTTCATCTCTGTGTTTACTGTATTCACATGTATTATTTGTATGTGGAGATAGAAAACGCACAGATGAAAGGAGAATTGTATATAAATCAGAAAATTATATTATTTTAATATTAATAATAAAATATACTAATAATGTTATTATTTGTAATTATTGGTAATTATTTCTAATTATTGGTAATTATTCATTTAATTACTAATAATTAGGAACAATTATCAATAATTATTAATAATTAAGAATAATTAGTAATAATTAGTAATAATTACCAATAATTAGTAATAATTAGTAATAATTAGTAATAATTATCAATAATTAGTAATAATTAGTAATAATTATCAATAAGTAGTAATAATTACCAATAAGTAGTAATAATTACCAATAATTTGGAATAATTACCAATAATTAACAATAATTAGTAATAATTAGTAATAATTACCAATAATTACCAATAATTAGTAATAATTAGTAATAATTACCAATAATTAGTAATAATTACCAATAATTACCAATAATTGCCAATAATTACCAATAATTAGGAATAATTAGGAATAATTAGGAATAATTAGGAATAATTAGGAATAATTATTAATAATTAGGAATAATTAGTAATAATTAGGAATAATTAGTAATAATTAGTAATAATTAGTAATAATTAGTAATAATTAGTAATAATTAGTAATAATTAGTAATAATTAGGAATAATTAGTAATAATTAGGAATAATTTGTAATAATTAGGAATATTTAGGAATAATTAGGAATAATTAGGAATAATTAGTAATAATTACGAAGAATTATGAATAATTAGGAACAAGTAATACTTACCAATAATTTGGAATAATTACCAATAATTAACAATAATTTGTATTAATTTGTAATAATTACCAATAATTACCAATAATTAGTAATAATTAGTAATAATTACCAATAATTACCAATAATTACCAATAATTACCAATAATTACCAATAATTAGGAATAATTAGGAATAATTAGGAATAATTAGGAATAATTAGGAATAATTAGGAATAATTAGGAATAATTAGGAATAATTAGGAATAATTAGTAATAATTAGGAATAATTAGTAATAATTAGTAATAATTAGTAATAATTAGGAATAATTATTTATAATTAGTAATAATTAGTAATAATTAGTAATAATTAGTAATAATTAGGAATAATTAGGAATAATTAGGAATAATTAGGAATAATTAGGAATAATTAGGAATAATTAGGAATAATTAGGAATAATTAGGAATAATTAGGAATAATTAGGAATAATTAGGAATAATTAGGAATAATTAGGAATAATTACCAATAATTACCAATAATTACCAATAATTAGCAATAATTAGAAATAATTAGCAATAATTACCAATAATTAGCAATAATTAGCAATAATTAGCAATAATTAGCAATAATTAGCAATAATTAGTAATAATTTGCAATAATTAGTAATAATTAGTAATAAATACCTAAATTTAGGAAAAATTAGGAAAAATTAGGAAAAATTAACAATAATTAGGAAAAATTATCAATAATTAGTAATAATTACCAATAATTAGTATTAATTACCAATAATTAGTAATAATTACCTATAATTAGTATTAATTACCAATAATTAGTAATAATTAGGAATAATTACAAATAATTAGTAATAATTACCAATAATTAACAATAATTGGTAATAATTACCAATAATTAACAATAATTAGTAATAATTAACAATAATTACCAATATTTAGTAATTATTAACAATACTTACCAATAATTGCCAATAATTACCAATAATTACCAATAATTGCCAATAATTACCAATAATTAGTAATAATTATGAATAATTAGTAATAATTACAAATAATTAGTAATAATTACGAATAATTAGTAATAATTACGAATAATTAGTAATAATTACGAATAATTAGGAATAATTACCAATAATTAGTAATAATTACCAATAATTAGTAATAATTACCAATAATTAGTAATAATTACCAATAATTAGTAATAATTACCAATAATTAGTAATAATTACTAATAATTATCAATAATTACTAATAATTAGCAATAATTAGTATTAATTAGCAATAATTAGTAATAATTAGCAATAATTAGTAATAATTAGCAATAATTAGTAATAATTAGTAATAATTACTAATAATTAGTAATAATTAGGAATAATTAGTAATAATTAGGAATAATTAGTAATAATTACCAATAATTAGTAATAATTAGTAATAATTAGGAATAATTAGTATTAATTAGGAATAATTAGTATTAATTACAAATAATTAGTAATAATTATTATTAATTACCAATAATTATTATTAATTACCAATAATTAGTATTAATTACCAATAATTAGTATTAATTACCAATAATTAGTATTAATTACCAATAATTAGTATTAATTAGCAATAATTAGTAATAATTACCAATAATTACCAATAATTACCAATAATTACCAATAATTACCAATAATTACCAATAATTACCAATAATTACCAATATTTTCCAATAATTTCCAATAATTACCAATAATTACCAATATTTTCCAATAATTACCAATATTTACCAATATTTTCCAATAATTACCAATATTTACCAATAATTATCAATATTTACCAATAATTAGGAATAATTACCAAAAATTATGAATAATTACCAATAATTTGGAATAATTACCAATAATTTGGAATAATTACAAATAATTTGGAATAATTACCAATAATTTGGAATAATTACCAATAATTTGGAAAAATTACCAATAATTAGGAATAATTACCTTATTACATTATTTGTATATTTTATTATTAATATTAAAATAATATAATTTTCTATATTATATATAATTCTCTTTTTTTCTGTGTGTTTTCTGTCTCCACATGTAATATTGGCATTATTTTTCAAAATTATCAACCTACTCACCAATGGAGAGGTGAAAGTGAACGCCAATATTACATGTGGAGACAGAATGTTAAACACACAGATGAAAGGAGAATTGTATATAATATAGAAAATTATATTATTTTAATATTAATAATAAAATATACTAATAATGTAATAATGTTATTATTATATAATTAATATTTATGAAAAAAAATATATTAGTATTATTAAAAAAAATAAAAAATCAATATATTATTAAAATTATCAATATTTGTAACAGGTTTTGCTTTATTCTCAATATATTCAATCCTTGCTTGAGTGTTTTTTCTAACAAATTATTCAAAACCAGTAATGCTTTTATATTTTATAGAAAAATATGGAACAACGAGGTCGTCAACAGTCATTATTAGATGACCGCATATGGATAAATCAACGTAGAAATCCAAATGGTTCTGGTTTAAATCCAGTATATATAGAGGGTGTGGAGATTTTTTTATCATTTGCAGCATCAAATCCAGAATTTGTTTCAGAAGGAAAAATAAAATGCCCTTGTAGAAAATGTGCATTGAGAACGTTTGACACGTTTGACAAAGTGGGGGAACATCTCTTGCGTTTTAGTTTTCAAGCAGATTATGTTTTTTGGTATCAACACGGTGAACGCAGTTCCAGAGTAGGTGATACCAACTTGATTCCGGATCCATCCCAGTTTCAAGATTTAGTACATGATGTTGCAGGTTCATCTGTTCAACATACAGTAACTCCGGCTGATATAGCTTCAAATCCTGAGTTGGGACCGTCTGAATTTTATGAGTTGTTGAAGTCTGCTGAGGATGCATTATATCCTGGCTGCAAGATGAGCAAATTAGAAGCAGTTGCAAAATTTATGGCTATCAAATCAGATAAAGGAATGTCAAACACCTGTTTTGACCAGATATTTTCTTTGCTGAAAACACTGTTACCCGAAGGAAATGTTTTACCTGCAAATTACTATGAAAGTAAGAGGCTGGTTCGAAATTTGGGACTTACTTGTCAGAAGATTTATGCATGTTCAAATGACTGCATTTTATATTCTGGGGAAAATGAGTCGTTGGATAGTTGTCCCACATGTGGGCAACTGAGATATAAAGAAGGACAACACGGGAAGTCTGGTTTGATTCCTGTAAAACAGTTGAGATATTTTCCGCTTACATCCAGACTTCAGCGTTTATTCATGTCTAAGAATACAACGACAATGATGTCATGGCATAAAGAGAATATTTCAACCGATAAAAGCTTGAATCATCCAGCCGATGGTGATTCATGGAAAAATTTTGATAGAGTGCATCCATCCTTTGCTTTAGAAGCTAGAAATGTTCGACTGGGCCTTTCCACTGATGGTTTCTGTCCGTTTGGATCTTATGGTAGTCAATATTCATGTTGGCCTGTTTTTTTAACTCCGTACAATTTACCTCCATGGATGTTGATGAAGGAGCCATATATCTTTTTGACTTTACTAATTCCAGGACATCCGAAGAAAAATATTGATGTTTATTTGAAGCCATTGATTGATGAATTAAATTTATTGCGGAGTATTGGTGTCAGTACATATGATGTTGCAACGAAACCGAATTTCATACTAAGAGCAGCATTGATGTGGACAATAAGTGACTTCCCGGCTTATGGGATGTTATCTGGCTGGAGTACACATGGTCAGAAATCATGTCCTTACTGTATGGGAGAGAACAAAGCATTTATGCTCATTCATGGAAACAAACCTTGTTATTTTGACTGTCATCACAGATTTCTTCCAGCTGATCATCCTTTTCGCAGAAACAGATCTCATTTCAGAAAAGGAACAGTTGAAATGGATGGACCTCCAAAAATGCTATCAGGTTCGGAGTTAAAATCATTTGTATTTTCATTACCTCCCATCACTTTTGGTCCCACAATAAACCAACAGAAAACTTCTGGTTTTGGGAAAGAACACAATTGGATTAAATGTAGCATATTTTGGGATTTGCCATATTGGTCTGATTTGTTGGTCCGCCACATGTTAGATGTCATGCATATTGAGAAGAACTGTTTTGATAATTTGTTTCATACAGTTTTGGATACGCCAGGAAAGAGCAAAGACAATGTAAATGCACGTTTAGATCTTGCCCAAATTTGCAGGCGTCCAGAATTGGAACTATTTGAGAATGTCAGAACAGAAAGGTTACTGAAACCAAAAGCAGCTTATACACTGTCTAAAGAAAACCATTTATTATTTTGTCAGTGGATTGCAGATTTGAGACTTCCAGATGGTTGTGCTTCCAATTTGGGTAGATGTGTAAAGAATGGTCATATTACTGGATTAAAAAGTCATGATTGTCATGTTATAATAGAGAGACTTCTACCCATTAGATTAAGAGGTCTGTTGAATTCTGTGATTTGGGATTCCATAACAGACATGTCTCATTTTTTTCGGGAAATTTGTGCGGCTACGGCAGATTATGTTGCTCTAGGAAAACTTGAAAAGGATGTTGTTGTAATTATATGTAAACTGGAAAAAATATTTCCACCGTCTTTCTTCGACTCAATGGAACATTTGATGTTACATTTGCCATATGAAGCCAAATGTGGAGGTCCGGTACAGTTTCGATGGATGTACCCATTTGAAAGATGCATGCAAAAATTAAAAAGAAAAGTACGTAACAAAGCATCTGTTGAATGATCTATTGTAGAAGCTTATTTGCAAGAGGAAATATCTTTTTTCTGCTCCCATTATTTTGAATCTGAGTATCCTTCAAAACACAACCGAATGGGATGGAACAAGAGGAATATTGATGAAATCGACAATCAATTATCTATTTTCAACCAGTCAGAGCTTGGTTTTGGTGGAGTTTATGAACGCTGGCTTTCAGATGATGAACATCAGAGAGCTCATACGTATGTTCTGCTCAACTGTAAAGAGATAACATCAGTTGTACTGTAAGTGTTTATATCACTTATTCTATCATTTATGTTACAGTAAATAACTTTGGTTTTTATAGGTTGTATGATAATCATATCAAGAAACAAATTCCACAAATTACAGCAGCTGCTCTCGAAGAACGTCGATTGAAAAATTTCTCTCAGTGGTTTCAAAAACTGGTAACATAAATTCTTTATCTTTTAGCAACTCATTCAATGTATAGTTTACTATATTGATAATTATTTCACAAATTTTCAGGTGTCTCGACATGCTGATAAAATTGACAAACGGCTGTGTGTATTGAGTAACCCACCTTCCAAACTTGTTAAAACTTATAATGCATATGTGGTGAATGGATTTCGATTCCACACACATGCATATGGGGAATCGAAAAAAACAATGAACAGTGGAGTTAGCTTGAGAGGATCTCATCATCGAGAAAATGAAGTTGACTTTTATGGCATACTTGATGAAATCATTGAACTCTGTTATCTTGGACAACATTACATAACCATGTTCAAATGTCGGTGGTTGGATACAGAGAGAGGCGTGCGTGTTCATCCGACTCATGGAATCATCGATATTAAATGTAAAAGTGTTCTCACAGTAAATGAACCATTCTTATTGGCTCAACAGGCATATCAAGTTTATTATGCAAAGTACTGTGCAACATCAAGAGACTTGACTGATTGGTGGAGTGTAATAAAAATCAAAATTCGAGACAATCAGTTTAGTCAAAGTGAATGTGCTTTCACTGATGTGTAAAGAATTGAAGTTTTTCAAGAGAGTACTCAAAATCAATCTTTTTTACAAAGAGACATGAGTATCGATGACGACACCCCACATTTAAGAGTCGGCGATGACGATGATGTTAATGATGTCACATATGAATTTGAAACGGTAAGAGATGAAGCAACTATAACTCGAATGGATATCGATGATGTTGAGGAGGAATATGAAGATGACATTGACATATATGAAGATGATGATGAAGATGAACACTGATAGCATTTCATGGTATTTATATACAATCATAATATGTATATATGTATATATAATAGTAATTATCAATTATTTGCTAACATTAACATTTTTTGTTTCAGATGGACGACGCCACATTTCGTGCGTTGGCGGATGCTGACCTGACTTTTGATGCGGATGAGTTGCTGACAGATGACCCTCAACCTGCAGGCGCTCCAGGGAGTACGCGGAGGGGGCGCGGTCTTGCACGATTGATGATTCCTGGCCCCGTCCCCGAGTGACCTCCACGTCTTGGGTTTGATCCACGCACACGGAGGTGTGATAACCTGTGTGATAACCTGTGGATTTGACTAAGATTTCATTAATCTATTCACATAATAAATGTTTATTATTTTTTCAGTTTTCCGCATATAGCAGTCGGACAGGGAAGCGCTATTTTGCGCAACTATTTCTCTCAGCCGTGGACCACATGGGAGCAGATTCCCATTGATGTGCAGCAGGCCATGTTCGGCCATTGGTTGGTACGTACGTAAATAAATAATTTTTATTTTGAAAATTATTTCATTTCTAACTTGATATTTTGATTTATTTGTAGGGTTTATGGTATCCGATCGAGGATACCATGCGTGACGCCATCCACGAGGCATGGGAGGTGGCCATGCGTGATCGCCTTCGTCAGTTTTTGCACAATTTAAGAAAAGCTGCGATGAAGAAAGCAGGAGTGTCAGATTTTGAGGACTCATGTAGAGCACACCGACCAGAGTATATTTCATCCCATGTATGGGATGGATTATGTGCGCACTGGTTGAGTGGTGCCTTTCAGAGGAGATCATCGGTGGGGAGGCAGAATCGGGGGAGACATGAGGTGACTCATCGAGCTGGGAGTCGTTCTTTCAGTACTCATAGACAGCATCTGGTACGTACATTATTTATAAATATTTTATATAACTATCAATATTAACAGTTTATTTTTTATTCTTATAGGCTGTCGAGAACCCCGATATTACGGAGTACGACGTATATCGGAGGATGTATAGTGATCCTGCTACTGGGGAGCTCAGAGGTGATCGTCAGCATCACATCGTGCTCAGTATTATTTGTTTTCAAGTTTAAAAATTAACTGCATATAATATATTCACAATTTTAATTTTAAATTGCAACTATAGGAGTCATATGAGGCCGCAGCGGCACATGCCCGACCTGAGAGTCAGGCCGAGTCATCAGATCAGACCACTGCCCGTCAGTTTGATGAGGCGACATGGATGCAGGCCACCCAGTATGCCTTTGAGAAGGGCCGAGTAGTTGGTATTGGCTCTCGACTGACTCCCGGAGATTATTATGGCAGTGCTGCGATGTCGGCGTCCAGCTCGAGAGGAGCTCGTGCATCTTCTTCTACACAGTATGAGGATCAGTTGCGATCTCAGACTGCATAGATAGAAAGTCTCCGACAGGAGCAGGAGCAGATGCGTCAGCAGCATGAGGAGGAGCGTCGACGCCAGCAGCAGCTGTACGAGGAGCAGGCGAGTCGGTGGCAGCAGCAGCATCAGGAGCAGATGGAGTACATGCGCCGACTCACTCATGCTTTAGGGATGGAGTTTCCTCCACCACCATCTGCAGATCCCCCACCTCCCCCCCCCCCCCTCCTTCAGATTAGAGTTTGTATTTTTGTTATAAAATTTGTGAAATCAAAATATTTTTTTTTCTATTCGTAGTTTCTGTCTCATTATAAAATATTAATAATATTACATTTTTAAATAACAATATTAATATGAATAAAAATATTATTTATATTTTATAATATTAAATTTTATATATATATTAAAATTTTATATATATATAAAAATTATATATATATATATTAAAATTTTATATATATATTAAAATTTTATATATATATTAAAATTATATATATATATTAAAATTTTATATATATATTAAAATTTTATATATATATTAAAATTTTATATATATATTAAAATTTGTTAATATTATAATTTAATTATATTTTTTGTAATACTTGAATTATTTTAATATTTGAATGTAAAATAATTCTATTATTTTTATATTAATTAAAATAACTTATTAATATTTTTTTTATTTATGAATTATAATTGTAATATTATTATATTAATTAAATCATTTATTAATATTCTATTATTTTTTATTTTTGAATTATAATTCTACTATTATTATAGTAATTAAAATAATTTATTATTTTCATTTGTAAATTATAATTCTATTATTATATTAATTAAAATAATTTATTAATAATTTATTTTTTTTATTTTTTTATAGTATTTGCGACGGGATACTATGCCCGTCGCAAATACTAGTATTATTAATAGTTTTTTTTAAATAGTATTTGCGATGGGATACTATTCTCGTCGCAAATACTAGTATTATTAATTTTTTTTTATTTTTTTTTAAAAATAGTTTTTGCGACGGAACCGTCACAAAAAATATTTTAAAAGTTTTTTACAAAAATACAGAATACTATTTGCAACGGGGAGAATGACCGTCGAAAAAAAAGGCTTTAGCGACGGGTCCGTCGCAAATAAGTGTAGTTGCGACGGTGTTTTCAGCAATGGGCTATTTGCGACGGGACCCCGTCGCAAATAGCCCGTCCCAAATACCTATTTTTCTAGTAGTGGTAGTCAAGGTTCACTCCCAAGACTATCATAGTAGACAATTTACTTCACTGAACTGGGTTCACTCCCTATTCCATTCTTTTTTATCTCATAAGATATTAATATTTACCAAATGAATTTGATGGAGATATAGGTCCCACTCATTACATAATGAAAATCATACATATGTGTTCCCCAAGATCATAAAACATTCATTAAATCAGAACCCATGGAAATAAATGGGTTTCAAAAACATTACATTATTTAAAATCCTTGGAAAATAAACATGTTTTATAAACACTTCATCAATTCATCATAGAATAACCCGTGGAAAAGGAATGAGTTTAAAAAATATTATAATAATTATCATAAAACATTAATATAAAGAATAAGGATGGTAAAATAGAATCATACCCCTAGTAAATCATAATTAAAATTAAGGACTATTATCATTGATGAATAAAAATACTATTAAAAGATATTTGAAACCTTCTTGAGTAAAATACCCTTTTAACTTTAAAAATTACTTTTTAAAATCTAAAAAGATTTAAAAAATTTAAAGAAATCATTTTATTTTAAAATAAATGTGGAATATTATAAAATAATATTAAAAAAATTTATCATCCATGATGATGGTAAATTATGTTCATGTCGTATATGTTAAATAAACATTCCATTCACACTTTTGTAAAAAAACAAAAAATTACCTCATTTCAGAAGAGGAAATAAAGATTCATTTTACTTTAAAAAAAAATAAAAATATGTGTAAAAATTAATTTAAAAAATCATAGGATAATAGAAAAAATGTTCTTTAAAACATTTTTATAAAACATGTATATGAAAGAAAAAAAAATTCTGATTAAAAAGAGAAATGAAGTCGATTTTCCTTAAAAACATATTTTCAATCTATTGAATACATAAGATGAGTAAAATGAAATGAAAACATGTAATTTTAAGAAATAACCATAGGATAATAAAATTAATAAGTTTTATTTAGTGGTAGATCATAATATTTTATCATTATAGGCATAGTCATAATTAATCACGATAAACATTTAGATTATGACATAAAACATTTACCTTTAGTTTTATTTTATTTAAAAGCACTATAACCTCATTTATTATAGATTTAAATCTATTATAAATATGTAGAAAATTAATTTTCATACTTATAATATCATATATGATCCTAATATAATATTTTGAAACCCCCTTTTATCAATAATTCCATAAAATTGTCATTTTTTGGTGTTAACTATTTCATTTATCATGAGTATTTCAGTTTAGTAGTTCAAATAATTGTACATATATATTATTTAAATAACCTAAAGAATACTAATTATTATATAATTATAATATATATTCATTATATACATATTTATATTCATCCATAAAAGTTAGAGATAAAACACTAATGTATATTGTTCATGGAGATGGTAGGACATACGTACACATAAACATTGTTTTCATTTTTAAATGGATGAAAAAAGGAAAATTAAATATTAGTTAACCTTTAAAAGGAAATTATTATATCATATATATGATATATATTCATCAAATTCATCTTTATTACCATCCAATTAATATATAAGTGAAAAACAAATCACATCACTTTATGGAGGTGATAGTCCACATGTATGCACAATAGAAAATATAGTTTCTAAAAGGATTGGATGGTAAGTAGGTAGACATGATATTATAATTATAGATATATAATTATGTAATAAATATAATATAGAAACATTAAACCCATTATAATATCCATCCATAAAATATGGTGATGGAAAATTAATTGTATCTCTATGTGAAGACAATAAGTTGTACATACGCACATATGATATGTTAATTTATCATTTTATCTTAAAGAGGGTGTATAATGATGTTTTAATAACAATAATAAAAATTATTAAACTTTATTATACTTAATTTCTTATTTTTTTATACATACCATAAATTTATATGAGGTAAACACTACTGGGAAGTTGGGTTTTCCCAACACTTTTATACCAATGGTTCAACAGAACCGTTGGTATAGGGGTCCTTTACCAACGGTTTATTCAAAACGTTGGAAAAGGTTGAGTAAGTGAAGTATTTCCCAACAGTTGGAAGAAAGTGTTGGGAAATCTACAAATTTTTCTCCCTTTACCAATGGTTTGTACAAATTGTTGGTAAATTCCATGCTTTTCCCAACGGTTTTTAAAAATCGTTGGGAAAAGTACCCCCCAAATATAGCACCCTGGCCCCCGATTACGCAGAAGCCAAAAATTTCCCTCAATTTCTAGAAGACCCACGCAATTGACCCTAAACCCAAGGTCTTCCATCCGATCGGCTGTAACTCCCCCATCCAGGTTAGACTCCTTCAACCTCTTCCCAAATTCTGACACAGAATACCTCATTGAGGTAATTGACATGGTTGGTGTGTGTTCTACCAAACTCTATGACCTAAAATGGTGATTTGAGGTATCTTATCCGTTTCTAGTGTTGTTCATCCCAAATATGAGCAGATATCCTTCTATTCTCAACCTTTATCCATTTATTTCACTATCTAGAAAGATCACATCATTATTCCTTATTACTAGGGATTTTGGAGAATTTTATGATTCACACTATTTGATATTAAATCAATGACTAATACTTGATTGGTAGATGTCTGTGGGTATATAAAATATGGTTTATAAACTATCCCTTAAAAGTATCACTAATTTTTTTTCTTTATGATGTGAAGTATCATTGACATAATTTATTATTAATCTCTAATTTAAAAATGAATGTTTTTTTCTATAATTTATGAAATTAAACCTCTTTACGATCCATGAACAACCTATTAGTATAGAAGCCTAAACTTTATCCACCCATGGGGTGCGCTTGACTTGGGGAACTATTTGGGTAATGAAAGGTATGACCATAGGGGTGCAAAGAATGAGTTATTGAACATGAGTAATGATTTGGGATGCCTATAACATATAATGGGACCTGAGGCATGTGCCTCTTATATGAGACCTATTGAAAATTAATATAAATAAATTTTAATTTAATTTTTGAATACTTGTTCTTTGATTAATGATTTGGAATTAATTGAAGAAACCAACCAAGGATTCATGTTAAAAACATATATTTTAATTCCATTTGGAAACCCCCTTGGATTCATGATGATTTATTTTATAATACCTTGGGTAAATCTACCTTGGATTCATAGTGATTATGATTTAGGAAGCCTTGGGGAAGTCCCCCTTAGATTCTAAACTAGGTCCTCTCTCTTTACATAGGCTGGGAACTCCTTCTTCCTTATAAATCCATCTGAAGTCAATCAATGTTTTAGTTCTACACTCCAAATTTGTAAGGCTTAACTTAGTTTTAATTTTTTTCATCTATTATTATTTGTTTCTATTTTGATTTGACCAAAACCAGGTGGTGACTTGTGTGGAATGGCATACCCAATAAGTGTGGTTTGATTTGTTTTATATTTTCGTTTTACAATTAAAGTGTCATGATTATATGAATCAAATTGATTTGAAGTCTTCATATCCACTACTTTTGTGTAATTAGTTAATATTATTGACTAATGGAGGTGCAGGTGAGACGTATCCCCACTCAAAGATGGTAAATGGTTTCTTTAGTCATATTTTCTTGAGGTGGTTAATGGATATAAGGATGATCCATGTGAAGGGATTGGGGAAGGTTGGGGTAGTGGGGTAGGTGGTTTTCTATTTTTTAGTGGGTTGATATGGTACTTTTTGTGGACTTTAGTTTGGGTGTTATGAAATATACTAACTTTTCATGATATTTCCATTTTTTAGCATCAATAACTTATTCAAGAAAACTCTCTTTACACATTCTGCATATTTAATGAAAATCCTTCACTTTGTATTATCTTGAACAATGTTCTATCAGGTCTAGGTTGTCTTCTTGTATGTGATAAATGAAAAAATTACAAAACACATATCACCTCGATTTTTGGCACACATAACTAAATTATTATATCTTTACATTGTTTTAATAGTTCACTACATCAACTAGAAACTCCTTCCTTTATCGTTTATTTAAATATATTTTCGATTAAACTTAAATCTTATTGAATTGCTTATGACGAAATGAATTATAATAATTCTTTTTACAGAATGGATATAATTTGGATGTATGAAACTGATTGAATCTCAAGTGATTTTCAAAAAAAATTGGAGAGATTTTTAGATTTTTCATTTTACAATGCTTTAGATAGTGGTCGCATACACTATCCATATTCTAATTGTGTTGGTAGACCTTGGTTGAACCGTGAAGAAGTCATATACCACATAAAAAAATATGGTTTTCAAGAAAACTATTATTTGTGGTATCACAATTGGAATAAAATGAAATCTCAAATTGCTGATGATCGAAATTAAAAGGCTGGACTGAAGAATTTGTTAGATGACCGGTTTCTGTTTATTCGTCATCATGAAAAAAAGGATTTCTACTCAAGAAGACTTCTATATGAGGAAAGATGATACATCTAATGAAAATGATGATATTTTTAGGGTTAAAAATTGAATGATGCTTCCATGAGTCCAGTATATAGACAGTACGATAAAATGAATAAGCTGGAATTTTTAATCCAATTGTTTCATGGGAAAACTATGTATGGGATTTCTAATACCGAAATCGATTACATTCTTACCTTCTTAAAATAATTACTTCCATATGATGTATATATTCCCTCAAACCACTATATGGCATGTAAGTTAGTCGAGGAACTTGGATTTTTAAGAAACAAAATTCATGCTTTCCCAAAATATTGCAGTTTATTCTAGGAGGAAACTGCTGAACGAAATGATTGTATAAAATGTGGTGCATCCCGCTGGAAGTCAAAATCTGGTGGAACACCATCCCGTGTGCCACATAAAGTAATGTGACACTTTTCATTGATCCCCAGACTCTATAATCCTTTTATATCTGATGAAATATCAATAAAAATGAGATGGCATGATACTAAGAAAAAGAAGACTAATGATGAGTTGGTTCACCTTGTATATGGATTTTCATGGCAGAGATTTGATGCTCGATACCCTGATTTTGTAGCTGATGTGCATAATGTGAGGATGGGTCTTTCATGCCATGGTTTTAATCTGTTTGGGTAGATTCTTACTTCACACAGCATATGGCCATATTTTATACACATTTATAATCTTCCCCCATGGTTGTGTATAAAAAATCTTTCACTTTAATGAGTATACTCATATCTATACCTTCTGATCCCAACATTGATATTGATGTATACATGCAACCTTTAATAAAAGAGTTGAAACTTCTTTGAGATGTGGGTGTGAGCACATACGATGCATATTTGAAAGACATATTTCAGATGTGTGCTGTGATTATGTGGATGATTAATGATTTTCCAGCTTATGCAATAATGTTTGGATGGAGCACGAAGGGAAAACTATCATGTCCTATTTGTATGAAAAATACATGATCCAGAAGACTGAAACATCACTATAGTTTCAGTTTTATGGGACATCGACGATTCTTGCAAATGGACCATCCATGTTGAAATAATTGTCAAAGATTTGATAATACCATAGAGACTGATGATCCACCTCAGCGTATGTCTGGAACTAATGTGCTTAATGAATTGAAAGATTTCCATTTTTTCATTCGAGAAGGGTCAAATGAAATCTGGAAAGAGAAAGAATGTTTCCACTAAAACATGTTACAATTGGAGGAAGAGGAGTATCTTTTTTTATTTTCCTTATTAGTAAACCAATTTGTTACGTCATTTCTTAGACGTAATGCACATTGAAAAGAATATATGTGAAATTTTACTTTCGATACTTCTAAATGTTAATGGAAAGAAAAAAGATGATTTACGGTCTTGGCGTGACTTGGTGGATTGGGGCATCAGACCAGAATATCATCCTGTGCGTCTCAGTGAAAATATATGGCAAGTTACATGTGCTTCTTATGCGATGACACCTACGGAAAAAAACAATTTTTGGAAGTATTAGAGACTATTAGAGTTTCTGATGGCTATTCAAGAAATATATCTAAACAGGTCAACAGAAAAGAGTTGAATCTAAAATCTTTGAAGACTCATGATTATCACGTTCTTCTACATGAGTTGATTCCAATAGCAATCTATCATCTTTTGTCTAATAATTTTAGGGTGACTGTTATTCATTTGTGCCATTTGTTTATATATCTTTGTGCTAAGAAGTATTCCAAGTCTTTCTTGTAAAAAATGTTGACAGATGCCCCATTAATTTTGTGTGAGTTGGAGAAAATATTTCCTCCATCATTTTTAACATGCATGCTGCATCTAACTATCCATATTCCCAATGAAATACTTCTCAGAGGACCTATTTCTTTTCATTGGATGTATCCAACCAAAAGAAATATGTACACATTAAAGTCTTATGTCTGAAATAGGAATCATATCAAAGGTTCTATCATGAACGGTTTCTTGGCTCAAGAATGTATGGATTTCTGCTCAATGTATTTGTCTGATCTTACTATAAGAATGAATAGACCAATGAAAAATAAAGAAGAAAAGTATGAGAAAATTGAACCTAGTTTTCGATCACTTCCTCAAACAAGAGGAATTCCTTGATTATATACATTAAATACATTAAGCCTTGAAGAGCGGGAGATAGCACATCGCAATGTTTTTTTCAACTGTAATTTTTTCGATGACTACATCAGGTAACTAAATTAAATATATATATATATTACATATATATCTTTTAAACTATTCATATTTTTTATCTACAGGGAATATAAAACAATGATAAATAGAAAGCACCATTATTTATCTTTGAGAAGAAGGGAGACTTTTCATAGAAAAGAGTTTTCTGCTTGGTTAAAATTGAAGGTAAAAATATTATTATTTAAAATAATTAAATCAATATTTAATTAAGTTTAATATTCATTTATATTGCAGGTATTGAGTTTTCCTACTGACTCTGTCTCTGAAGAAATAAGAGCTTTGGTTTTTGGTCCTAACACCACGGTTCGTGACTGTAAATCAATTGTTATCAATGGGTTCAAATTTATTGTCACTGAATGAGAAAATAACATGATAACACAACATGATGGTGTTATGGTTACTATCACAACAAATTTTTATTCCAGTGTATCAGATAGTAGACCATGATTTGAAAATGTGGGTTATTATGGAGTCGTTGAAAAAATAATAATATTTGATTATTACTCTCATGGAAGAGTCACGATAATGAAATTCCATTAGTTTGATTCGATGACGAGACATGAAACATTTATTGATGATTATGTATTTCGAGTAATTAATATGACTCACACTCTTGCTACCGAAGAACCATATGTATTGGAATCAATGGATAAACAAGTTTTTTTATGTCAAAGACTAACTTCAACATAAATTTGGTGTCATAGTTGAAGTAATTACAAGACATATTTTTGATTATGGTGATGATGGAATTGACACCATCCCTACTTCCATTAGAACCAATCCATTTATTTCTTTCAATGACTTCAATAGATCAATTGTTATAGTTGAATGTAAACCTAAAGTTGTGGTGGGAAATATATAAAATCATCCATTCATGTTCTCAATTATTTTGGTTTACCTCGAGTTGGGTTGTTAAGGTTGGTTCTATTCAAATTTATTTAATATTGACTACAAATATGTTGTATTCGACATGAAATTTATGTTAATTTTCAATGTTTATTGGCTGAAATTTTTATTTGAATTTCATTTTCTAATTTGGAATTGAACTATATTTAAACCTACAAAACCAACATTTCTAACTTGGTGAACATTTCAATGCTTCAACTATGATTTGTATAAATTTTTTATGACTCTAAGACCTCTCTTTAACATTTTACCAGGTAATAAACATGATGGTTTGTATTCTTCTGCAAAACATGTATTGAAAACTGCATCATCTACCTGAGCTAAAGAAATTAAATTTTTCCTTAATTTTGACAATTGCTTTCCCACTTATGAATCTGGTAGAATCAATGTTCCATGATTTTAATAGACTGATGGTACTTAATAAATAATAATCCTACTAAAAATTAAATTTCTTTATTATATATTTTATGATTTATTTACTTCATTATATATTTGTTCAATCTCACATAAAACAATGGTTAGTTAAATTATCCACGAATCCCCTATTCCCTAAAATTTATTTTGTTTTTTGGGTTACAGATTAGTTTTCCTTTTCTATTTACTTCCATATTTGTTTTCAAATGAAGAAAATGAAACCAATTGAAGAGAGGTGATGAAAATAGATTATGGACAACAATCGTCACATGACTGAGCTGGGCATTCCACCACTAGTTCCTACACTGAGTATTTTATTACAAATATATTTATTTAAATAATATATAATGTCATGTGATTAATTTTTTTAAACATTTTTTTAGGATACTTATATTCGGAAATAGTTATTTGATGAGCATCCTAGTAGTGGTCCCAGTACTCAGGGTGTTCATACGAGGGGGGGGGGTTACGGAAGCTAGACGATCTGGTCAGCGTACCCGATTAGACCATAGCCCTCCCACTGACATACCATCTATACCCCATACTGATCCCGGTGTGTCGTTAGGGACACACGAGATATTTAGGCCTCCCATGTGTTCAACACCCTTTATATATGACCCTCCTCTCCCATCTGTACTATATCCGATGATGATCCCCACTCCACATCCAACATTTTTCTATCCATCCCTGTCATCTTCTTTTACTTCTACTTCATTCTCTCCTGGATTTTATATTCCATCTTCTTCGACTCCTGCTTCACCAGAGTCTGTCCCTGCGGAGCATACATTTGGACTCACTCCATCTGTACAGGGTTTTCCTTCAGTTTTTATGGATCCAGTGGCGCCTATTGATCAGACTACCGTAGGTATACTTATACAACCCTAACAAATTGTTACACCATTATTTATTTTCATTATAACATGTATTGATAAAATATTTGTTTTTCTTTCATAACAGATAAATCTACTGATAGAAGGTGGGGGTGGGGCTGTACACTCATGCGTGAGGTGTGGAACCACCACACACAGTTGATGGCGGACTACAATGAAGATAGTCAGATGATTGAAAAATTAGGGCAGTAATGTCGGAGTTTTTTGGCGATACTTTCCAAATAATCCGACATCATTCCTGTCAGCCTGGTCTCCTGAAGACCGCTGCCAAATGAAGTCAAGGATAAAGCCTGGGCAGAGATATGGATACAAAAATCTATTGTATTTAATGCAATATATTAATTTTTGTAATTGTATGAATTAATATTTTGGTGTCAGCTACGGTTTAATTTCCCCAATGGTGAGGGTGAACAACCAGCACGTCTAAAGGATTTAGGTGAGCTTTGGAGAGCTTATAAGCATGATTTGTACATTGGTCAGTGTGCTAGAGTGGGCACAGAGTCAAAAGAGGTCCCTATCATGGATGATTTTCCGTTAGAACAGTAATTACAGATGATAACTCATTGGAAGACTAGCTAATTTATGGTATTAATCAAATTAGAGGTATTTAAATGAAAATTTTCATGTTTTTCATTAATACTAATTTTTGAATTTTATTTAGGAAGCATTTGGAATAAATAAAAAAACATTTATTCTAAGAAATATTTCCACACATTAGGATTTACTACGATGACAGATCATGAGAGACAGTAGGTATGAAAGTTTATAATCTTTCTTTATGAATTTCACTTTCTATTACTTACTCTATAATTTATTTGATTTCTAAATTTGTTATATAATTTTAGTTATGAAATTAATGTTTTTTTATCCTATTTTTAATTATTTTTTCATACATTCATTGTCATTGTAGAGGAATAAATTGAATATAGAAGGATGTGTGCCTCGAGAAAAACTGTTTTGCTCAAGTAGAAAGAAGAAAGATGGAAGTGTGGTTAATGAACTGACTTAACAACATATTGTAAGTTTTACTTTGTAGATTTAAAATTTTAATCTTTATTTTGTAACTTAATAATTTATTTATATTTGTAACTGGATACTTTAGAGGCCCTTGATTCCCAAGAACCTGACAATTTTGGGCCAAACGATCACTTACATCAGGTGTTAGGTGATGATCACCCTGGTAGAGTATGTTGCCGAACTGGGAAGAGTATAGTTTTGATGAGGTATTTTCCCTCCTAATGTATGAGTTCTAGTGCCACCAAGTTGCATCAGGTTAAGGCACAGGCAGAACAGGCTGAAAAATGGGCCATAGAGATGGCAGAACAGTCTGTTAGGGAAAACACTGCATTTATGAAACTGATGGAAGTTTTACATCTAACACTTCCACCAAAGGCTAGAACTACTTGTGATGAATATATGTCATCGATGAATTCTATATATGGTGAACTAGGTGGAATTTCTAGTGTTGGTTGAGATGATGGACCCCGAACAACCCCCCAGAAAACCCCCTACCCTCCTCCATGGACCCCAGACAGCCTCTCCACCCTCCTTCCTAAACCCCGGACAACCCCCCAGATAGCCTCCCCCCACCCTCCTCCCTGGACCTCGGAAAGCCCACTAGAAATCATCCCCACCCTTTTTACTGGAACCCAGACAACCCCCCCCCCCCCCCGGACAACCCCCCAGACACCCCCCCCCCCTCACCCTCCTCCCTAGACCCCAGACAGCCCCCCAGACAGCCCCCCGGATACCCCCCCCCCCCACCCTCCTCCCTGGACCGCAGACAACCCTCCAAACAACCCCCCAGACAGCCCCTCCACCCTCCTCCCCAGACAGCCCCCAGACAACCCCCCGGATAGCGCCCCAGACAGCCCCCACCCTCCTCCCTAGACCCCGGACAGCCCCCCCCCCCCCACCCTCCTTCCTGGACCCCAGACAGCCCCCCGGACAGCCCCCACCCTCTTCCCTGGACCTTAGACAGCCCCCCGGACAGCCTCCCCACCCTCCTTCCTGGACCTTGGACAACCCCCCCCCCCCCCACCCTCCTCCCGGGACCCTGGACAGCCCCACAGTCTGACACCCCAACATTGGGTGAGTGGCGATTCGGTATATATAAAACATCATGAAAATTCATGAAAGGAAAAGGACCACCTACCTTGATTCTGGAGACAATCACACTCTTAATTCGAAATATCAGATCCCAATCTAATCTCTCTTCAAGATTCACCCTAAATCCCAACATAAAAGAGGGTTTTAGAGATTCGGAAGAAAATAGGAGAATATTGCAAACCCTAATCGAAAAGAGGAAGCAAAGAGAGCATTAGACTCACCCGGATCTTCAATCCGCACTTGACAACACTCAAAACACCCAATGATCAAAGTAGATCCACCCATAAGAGTCCTTGATAGATTTTTATTGTGTTGATACTTTAGCACAAGGATCCATGGGTCATTTGTGACGTGTACAAGATAACCCCTCCTCAATTCGAGGCACGGTGTGGCCGGTACCACTCAAAGTGTCTCACTTTTATTTGAAATGGACAACATTTTAAGTGAAAACAAAAACTGGAATACATAAAACCATCCAAATGCATTTGGATTCTATTGATACTTTAGGACAACAATCCATGGGTCATTTGTGATGTGTACGAGTCAATTCCACCCTAATCCGAGGCACGGTGTGGCCGATACCACTCAAACGGTCTCACTTCTATTTGAAATGGATATGATTTTAAGTGAAAACAACAAATTTCAAATGGAAAATAGACCAAATTCTCTATGATTTTATTGATACTTCAGGAAAATGATTCATGGGTCATTTGTGACATTTATGAGTCAACCCACCTCAATCTGAGGCACGGTGTGGCCGGTATCACTCAAAGTATCTCTCTTTTGTTTAAAAAGGACATTGTTTTAAGTAAAAACAACAAACATAAAGAAAACTAAACAAACATATTATGATTGTGTTGATAATTTATCACAACTATACATATGTCATTTTTGATGTGTAAGAGTCAACCCCGCCAGAATATGAGGCACGGTGTGGCCGATACCACTCAAAGTGTTTCGCCTTTATTTGAAATGGACAACATTTTAAGTAAAAACAACAACTGGCATATGAAAAACTAACCTAACACATTCGGATTGTGTTGATACTTTAGGAAAACGATCCATGGGTCATATATGACGTGTACAAGTCAACCCCGACTCAATATAAGGCATGGTGAAGCTGGTATCACTCGAAGTGTCTTTCTTTTGTTAAAAATGGACACCCTTTTAAGTAAAAAAACTGACATATGAAAAACTGACCAAACATATTCGGATTGTGTTGATACTTTATCACAATAATCCATGGGTCATTTTTGACATGTAAGAGTCAACCCCGCCTCAATCTGAGGCAGGATGTGGCCGGTACCACTCAAAGTGTCTCACTTTTATTTGAAATGGACAACATTTTAAGTGAAAACAACAACTGGCATACGTAAAATCAAGAAAATGCATTCTAATTGTGTTGATAATTTAGTAAAACAATACATGGGTCATATTTGAAGTGTATGAGTCAAACCCACCTCAATCTGAGTTACGGTGTAGCCAGTATCACTCAAAGTGTCTTTCTTTTGTTTAAAATGGACACCATTTTAAGTAAAAACAGCTAGCATACAGAAAACTGACAAAACGTATTCAGATTGTGTTGATACTTTATCACAAGGATTCATGGGACATTTTTGACTTGTATGAGACTACCCTTCCTCAATCCGAGTCACGGTGTGGCCAGTACCACTCAAGTGTCTCACTTTTATTTGAAATGGACAACATTTTAAGTGAAAACAACAACTGGCATATGGAAAACTTACCAAACACATTCGGATTTTTTTGATACTTTCGGAAAACTATTCATGGGTCATATGTGATGTGTATGAGTCAACCTCTCCTCAATATGATCCAAGTTGTGGCCGGTATTACTCGAAGTGTCTTTATTTTGTTTAAAATGGACAACCTTTTAAGTAAAAACAACTAGATTATGGAAAACCGAACAAACGTATTCAGATTATGTTGATACATTAGATCAAGGATCAATGGGTCATTTTTGATGTGTACGAGTCAAACCCACCTCAATCTGAGGCACGATGTGGCCGGTACCACTAAAAGTGTCTCACTTTTATTTGGAATGAACAACATTTTAAGTGAAAACAACAACTGGCATATGGAAAACCGACCAAATGATTTCTGATTGTATTGATACTTCATGAAAATGATTCATGGTTTATTTTTTATGTGTACGAGTAAAACCGCCTCAATCTGAGAAACTTTGTGGCCGGTATCACTCAAAGTGTCTCTCTTTTGTTTAAAATGGACACTATTTTAAGTAAAAACAATAGACATATGGAAAACCGAACAAACGTATTCTGATTGTGTTGATACTTTAGAAAAATTATCCATGGGTCATTTTTGATGTTTACGAGTCAACCCCACCTCAATATGAGGCACGGTGTGGCCGGTACCACTCAATGTGTCTCACCATTATTTGAAATGGACAACATTTTAAGTAAAAACAACAACTAGAAAACGAAAAACCAACCTAACACATTAGGATTGTGTTTATACATTATGAAAATGATCCATGGGTCATATGTGATATGTATGAGTCAAACCCGCTTCAATCCTAGGCACGGTGTGGCCGTTACCACTCGAAGTGTCTTTCTTTCGTTTAAAATGGACACCCTTTTATGTAAAAACAACTGGCATATGGAAAAATGACCAAACATATTCAAATTGTTTTAATACTTTAGAACAAGGAACCATGGTTAATTTTTGATGTGTACGAGCCAACCCCACCTCAATCCGAGGAATGGTGTGGCCGATACCACTCAAAGTTTCTCAATTTTATTTGAAATGGACAACATTTTAAGTGAAAACAAAAACTGGCATACGGAAAACCAACCAAACGCATTCAGATTCTATTGATACTTTAGGAAAATAATACATGGGACATATGTGATGTGTAAAAGTCAACCTCGTCTCAATCCAAGGCACAGTGTGACCAGTATCACTATAAGTGTCTTTCTTTTGTTTGAAATGGACAACGTTTTAAGTAAAAACAACAACTGGCATAAGAAAAAACTAACATAGCGCATTCAGATTGTGTTGATACGTCATAAAAATTATCCATGGGTCATATGTGATGTGTAAAAGTCAACACTACCATAATATGAGGCACGGTGTGGCTGGTATCACTTGAAGTGTCTTTCTTTTGTTTAAAATGGACACCCTTTTAAGTAAAAACATCAACTAGCATACAGAAAACCGACCAAATGTATTAGGATTGTGTTGATAATTTATAAAAAAGATCCATGGTTCATTCTTGATGTGTATGAGTCAAACCCACCTCAATCCGAGGCACGGTGTGGCCGGTACCACTCAAAGTGTCTCACTTTTATTTGAAATGGACAACATTTTAAGTGAAATCAAAAACTGGCATACGAAAAACCGACAAAATGCATTAGGATTCTATTTTTACTTTAGGAAAACGATCCATGGTTCATATGTAACATATAAGAGTAAACCCTTCCCTAATCTAAGGCATGATGTTTCCGGTATCATTCATAGTGTCTTTCTTTTGTTTAAAATGGACACCCTTTCAAGTAAAAAAACTGACATACGAAAAACTGACCAAATGTATTCAGATTGTGTTGATAATTTAGAACAATGATACATGGGTCATTTTTTACTTGAATGAGTCAAAACCACCTCAATACAAGGCATGGTGTGTCCGGTACCACTCAAAGTGTCTCACTTTTATTTGAAATGGACAATATTTTAAGTGAAAACAACAACTGGCATACAGAAAACTGACCAAACACATTCAGATTATATTGATACTTTAGGACAACGATCCATGGGTAATTTTTAATGTGTATGAGTCAACCCCACCTCAATACGTGGCACGGTGTGGCCAGTATCACTTGATTTGTCTTTCTTTGGTTTAAAATGAACATTCTTTTGAGTAAAAACAACTGGCATATAAAAAACTGACCAAATGTATTCGGATTGTGTTGATACTTTATCACAATGATCCATGGGTCATTTGTGATGTGTAAGAGTAAAACTTTCCTCAATCTGAATCATGGTGTGGCTGGTACCACTCAAAGTGTCTCACTTTTATTTGAAAAGGACAACATTTTAAGTTAAAACAACAACTGGCATACAGAAAACTTACCAAACACATTCAGATTATCTTGATACTTTAGGAAAACGATCTATGTGTCATATGTGACATGTATGAGTCAACCCCACATCAATATAAGGCACAGTGTGGCCAGTATCACTCGAAGTGTCTTTCTTTTGTTTAAAATGGACACCTTTTTAAGAAAAAACAATTGGCATATAGAAAACCGACCAAACTTATTCAGATTGTGTTGATACTTTAGCACAAGGATCCATGGTCTAGCCTCACACAATCCACTTCTCATGTGAGGAACTCCTATCCCTATTCTAAAACACATGACATTTAATACACCAAGGACAACTAAATTCCCTAACTCAGACAAGATCATTGATACACACCCATTATCATCATCACTAAGTTCAAAGACACCCACCCCAAATCATGGGACATTATATTTGTGTTTGGTTGAAGTCAATTATCCATTTCCTTATTTTGGGGTTATTAGCTTCTAATTTATGAATTTAATCATGTATGTGTTATAAAAAATGAAATTTTGTATGTATTCTTAATTATTTATAACAAATATAATTACATATTCAGTTTTTTATGTATTGTATTCATAATTGATAATTAAATTATTTATTTATTCAATTCAGTATTCATTTATGAATTGAATTTTGGATTGCACATGTATTTGTCATCTCAATTCAGAATTGAATTCTAAATTAATTATGTATGTCTATAATTACATAATCAACTATGTTTTAATTCTGTATGTGTATATTTTCAGGGTGCATTATGTGTTAAATCTATATGAATTAATTGTGTATATGTATGTGTTATAGTGGTCATTGCAGGTAATTGGAGTTGGGAAGCTGGAAATGCAGAAAGGGCATCCTGCAGTAGGCTGCTGCTTGAATTGCATAGAAAATCCTATGCCAATGGTTGTAAATCATTAGCATAGGGCTATGAATGTGTTTTATACCAACAGTTCTAAGATAATTGTTGGTAAAAACACTTTCCCAACGGTTTACAAACCATTGAGATATAGTGAAATGTCTAGCCTTTACCAACGGTTTACACAAACCATTGGTAAGAAACTATACAAAACTATATTCCAACAATTTGAAACCATTGGAATAGTATGTTTACCAATGGTTTCAAACCGTTGGTAAAAAGTTATACCAATGGTTTGACATAACAGTTGGTATAATTTAGATTTCCTAACATATACCAATGGTTTTCCAGAAACTATTGGCATATGTGTTTCCCTGTGGCTTACTTCCCTACGGTTTGGATGACCATTGGTATATATTATACCAACTGTTATATAGACTTTATCAATGGTTTTGAATCATTGATAAAGGGTTCATTTCCAATTGTGAAATAAGAGTAGAATAGAAAGTGATCGAGTAAGGTGATTGCCTCTTCTTTGAAATAAATCTTTTAGATCTCCATTAAAGGGCTCTAGGGTTTGTCTTTTGGAAGAAAAAACCTATATAATGTTTATATGGAAATTTTTAAGGTAAATTTAAAGATTTTGGTTGAGTTGGAAGGATAAAATTAGAGTAAATAGGTGAGTGAGGAGGTTCCCTTTTATAATTGAGGTGAAGGGCATTTTTGGAATTTCTCAAAAGATTAAATTTTAATAAATTTATTTGTAAGAAAAATGTCTCAAAATGGATAGTTATTAGAATATTAGGTTGGTTAGGGTTTTAATACCATAAAAAATATAATTTAGATAATTTTTTGTTTTATTTTAAACCTTATCATTTTAATTAACCCTTTGTTAACCAATTTAAATTTAAACTATGACAACAAATTTTTCAATATTAAAGGGTAGTAATTTTTAGTTATAAGATAATAATTGGCCCATAAATTAAAATTTTATAATAATTTTTACCATATCATATGAACCTTATCTTATTTAAATATTTTTATTATTTTTAAATAATTTAATATAATATTATTTTCATAAAATATCATTATTGTCAATTTTGACACTATTCTTTTAATTTGAATTAAAAGAAAAATTTAGAATTTGAATATAATATTTTGAAACAATAATAAAATTTTATATCCACCTATAAAATTCCTGGAATGCTATAAATTACTCAAATTACATAACTTTTAATATTTTCAAAATCATTTATTTTATCTTCCATTAATTGAGTTAATATTGTTTTAGCATAGTCTAAGAATTTAAGGTAATTATATAATACCTAACAATTATAAATAAATTATCCTAAAGAATATAATTCCATTATAAAAAAAATTAATATTAATATTATGTCATAACTATTTTCCCCTATGAAAACACATAAAATACATTTAAAACTAAGAGAGTAAAATTTGGTAACTTTTTTGATTTAAATAATATATAATCCATTTTCACGGAAAAATACCCATTAAATTGCTCAATTTAAATAATAATTTGATAAGGGACAAATTAATTTCATACAATAAGAATTAGGATTATTTTTTTGGCCTTATCATTTAGATTTAACCTATATTAACCCGATTTACCCTTTACTGAGGTGATAAATTTTACCATAGTTACGATTCATATTGGTAAAAAATAAAAAGGCCTATTTATAAAATTTGAACCTACTAATTAAAAATATGGAATCCATTTTATTAAATTTAATACAAATTATTAGAATAATTTAAACTTAAAATAATTACACAAAATGTGATGAAAACCTATTTTAAAAAAAATATTGTTTTTAATCATAAAAATAGATTTATTCTTATCCCATACATAGTAAAAATATTAGATAAATGTTTGAGACATTTTAATGAATATATAATATATAAATTTAATTAAAATAATTCACCAATATTGATCAATTTAATTTATTAGGTTCAAAAACATTGCACGTATAAAAATAATTTTTCTAGAAAATGCCTTTTTATATATAAAAAATGTTTTTATCCTAAATAAAAACATAATATTTATTCCAATTAACTTAGTTGAATTATTTAAAATCTAATATAATATATTTTATTTTTAAAACATTTTAAAATAAATCTTTTTTACATTCTTGAAACAAAAATACATTTTTCAATAAAAATCAGTATTTTTACTATTCACTGGAAAGTTGATCATTTTAGAAAATTCTCAAAAATTCCTCATAAGATAATTTTAATATGTTTATTTTAAAAATTATTTTCATTTTAAAAAATATAATTTCTAGAAATTTCTAGAAATTTATCATAATATTTTCTAAAAAAAATCAACAAAAAACTTTTTTTTAAGAAAACATATTTTTGAAGAATAAAACAAATTTTATAAAAGTTGAGTGGTTAATTACTAAGAATTTTTAAACACATATATATTTTTAAATTTATTTATATTTCATAAATTAGTTAATTCTATTTATATCCACCAATTTATCAATTAGGTTATAACTTTCATAGATAATAATATTTTAATAGTACATCACAGTTTTTTAAACATGGTGTTGTATGTAACACAGGCTTTTAAAGAAATTAAATTATATAAAGAGAAATATTTTATAAAATATCAAGGTGTTATAAAAAGGTGAAAGATTAAAATATTTTATTTATGAGATAGTATTTGATAATTATAGGTGATGACAAGTTAGCCTGACAGAGATTATATGTTTTGTGAGACTGATACAACTTATATGATAGATTAACCTGTTATAGCTTGTATGATATGTGATCTTGATATAGCTTATACAACAGGTGATCCCCATACAACTTATATGATGAGTAATCCCAATATACCTCTCTAATGCATTGGGTAATGTTCCTTTTTTTAAATGGTAATAAGGAGGGAGTTAAATGGGGAGGTTTCTCTTATGGATTTAACTAGTCTCTTATTTTTCATGACATGGGTTATGAATATAATTCTACAAGTTTCTTAAAAGGTATTTTATTTGATTTCTATATATTTTAATGGTTTTCTTTGAGAAATTTTTTTTTCATGTGGTTATTATTTATTTCATACAATCAAAGAATATTGGGATAAAGGTAAATATTTTATGGGTTTTCATGTTTTTCACTATACTAACAGATTTCTTACTTTTATATACTTTATTGAGATTTTTGTGATCATCCCACATTTTTTATTTTTTTTATAGTGTTTTAGGATGAGTAATAGAAAATAATAATTTATTTTAAAGTCATGAATAATTTTAAAAAAAGGAAAAAATGTTTCATTTTAAAAGTTTTATATTGTGGGAAAAAGGGATATTGTGTAGATGTTTCCACTTTTTAATATATGTGTTTGTTATGTTAAAGTTATGACCTAATTATCTTAAAATATAAACTCTATATATTAAAAAAGTGTATTAAAGTGAATTAATGAGTAAAAAATCAAAATTAGGTAATGTTTTAAGGTTGGGTCCTTATATTCAAGGAAGAAAGGTGGTTGGGGTGTATAAACAATCATCGAAGAAGTGTTTGTGGATGGGGTATAGAACTAGATACGACTGGAAGATTGACTACTAAGGAGTATAACTGGTTTCTTCCAAAGATAAGTGATTGGAGGGTAAAACCAATTACACTTCTATGGTCTCAAAATACCACTATAATTGATAACAAGATTATAGTGTGAAATCCATGTTGGGGTGTCTAACCAACATGTAAAGGAGTATACCTTTCAGCCAAACCATGTAATACTATATGCTGGTCTATCTTATTTTATTACTGAATATGAGTCATGGTGGTGAGTCACTATTTATTATATCAAGAAATTTAATAGGTTCAAGATGTTTAATTATAAAGGAAATTAATTCCTAAAATTAGTGAACCACTGATTCACCCCCTCTCACTGGTACCTAATCAGTCCTTAGGCTTTAAAAGTGATATTAGAGTGAGGTTAACTCTAAATATTCAACATTTTCCTTGAATAATTTTAATATAATTAATGCAGTAAAAATTTATAAAATTGTTTGAGATTCCTTAGATAGATAAAAAGTGATATGTTCATGATGATAATAATATGAATATTTATACAAAAACCAAGATAAAAAGGAAGAAAGGAGAGTCAAGGAATCTAAATAATAATCTCAAAGTAAAGGTAGATACTCTACTAACTGAAGTTAATTAGAGCGGTTTAATTTTTAGTAATTATATTAATTATGATTCTTCTAATGAAGTTTATTTAATTGTGATGATTATGTATCACTTAGTAATCCTCATTCCAAGATTAAATATTATCCAAAGAAGTTTCCAAGATAAGTGATAAATTGTATTGTTAGTTCCATAAAATCACTTATTCTAAATAAAGCATAAATATAAGAATAAAGTCAAGAATTAAAGAATGCACTAATTAAGAAGTTTTGAAAGTGAATTTATCTTAGACCTAGTGGAATAAAGAGAACAATCATTTCTACTTTGGAATAAAATAAATCTCCTTGTTGAAGAAGAACTATAAAGGCTTGTTTTTGAGAAAGAGGTGTCAGAAACAATATTTTTTGAAGATTTCAATGCAATTAAAATATGGTATAAAATATCTATGGGTGTAAAAGATTCTAATTTAAAGGTTAAGGAAAAAATAATAAAAGAACATCACAATCCTTTACAAGAATTAACAAAATTACATGAAGTACAAATAAAGAAGATAAAATATGATTAGTAATATATCCTAGAATTGGTTGGGGAAGAGAATAACTCCATCAACATGAATTTTCTTAAGCTTGAAGTAAAACTAATATGTCTGGAATTCATACAATATGGAACTTCCCAGGTTATTGAGAATAAATATGCTTCCACACAGATATAAATTGAGATATGCGGCTCTAGGAGGTGTCAAATCAATAGAAACAAGAGAATGATATATTATTATAATTAATTTTAAACATTATATAAAAAGAAGGTATCATATAAACCACAATCTATCTTATTTACTAATGTTGTCTCACCGAATCTCAAAGGTCAAAAACCAAATTTTGGTAAAATATGGATGGTGAAATTTACTAAAAACTCCACCACATAATAAAGGGTGGATGTAAGAATATTTATTAAGAAATTCTACCTAAATTCCCAAAAGGGTGATGATTCCACTCAAAACCATCAAGGCACACAACATTTAAAATGTGGAAAAATTTCACTATAAAAAAAGAGTAGGATGATAGTCTATTTTTTGTGTTTCTGAAAGTTTGGGAAAAGGAATTTTAATATTGGAATAACATTTTAATTTATAAAATTCATAGAAGGACACAAGCAAGTGGGAGAAAAGATAAAGAAAGAATAAAAGTCATTGAGTATAAGTTGAAAGAAAAAAAATATTAGTATTACTTGATGAGAAAACATAAAACAATTGATAATCCAAATGATCCCAAGAAGTCAAAGAAATTAGGAAATATACCAATCAATGGAAATGAAAGTGGTTACAAACATGTTTTAGTGGTTTTTCACAAATAAAAAAATGTATATTAATTATGAGTTTAATATTAAGGATACCATTAAAAAACCCAAAATAAAAACATTATTTAATTATTTATATCATATATCATAATTAATTAAGTTCTAATAGTCATCCATGATATTATTTTATAGCATCGTTCAAGTGGGTGGTCAGATCGACCCAAACATGAATATACCATAATTAATGGATGAGTATGGAAATAAAAGTGGTTTTTTTGGACTCATATCATTATTAAAGAAGAATAATGATATTATTTATGTATTTTTAAAAAAAATTAATCATATTTTAATATATTTTAATAAATAATAAATAAACTAGATAAAAAATGAGGCATGTTACTTCATTGAAATGGTAGTCCGCACAACCCATAGTTAAACATTTCATTTCTCAAATAATTAGAGGGAAAGTGAGTGGATTATAATTTTTATATTAAGAATAATAATTATATTATATATTAAAACTTTTTAATTTTGTTCCATCATTATAAATAGAAAATATATGTGATGTTGAAAAATGGAATACATCGCTTCATGGAGGCGGTAGTCTGCATAAACACACGATCAACATTCTTTTGTTTTTATTAGTTAATGGGAAGGAATAAATAGTGATTGTAAAATTAATATAATAATAATTAATTACAATAAATATAATTATTTCATTATAATACTATATATAGAGAATGTTTTTTAGAGAAATATTAAGATGAAAATGGTTAGGATTAAGTAATACTCACTTTAGAACCTTGAACTTTCTATTGAATGTATCCTTTGAAATAAAGGGATTAGGCTAACTAATCGAGAAAATATGATTATTAAATTTATATAGGTTTATATAGGGATAAAAATGGTAGATTTTAAGGATTAGAGTTTGAGTAATAATGGTGTAATGAAGGGGTATAATTGTTCCCCTTTTTATAAGTCAAGAAAAGAGAACTTTTTTGAATGTCAAAAAGTTTTCAATAATGGAATGAAACTATTAAATGGTTAATGGATCTAAAATCGTTAAATAATAGAGTTTGGGGTTATATAAGGTTGATAAATCCTCTAAAAATAATTTTAAAACATTGTTTTAGACATTTTTGAGGCCTTTTACTACTTTTTTTTTATATTTTACCATTTTTGTTTTTACCTTAGTAACATGTTTTTTTCCTTGTAGTTTATATTTTTCTAAAATTATAAGGTAACCATTATAAATAAACTCTTATATTATAATACTAAATTTAGGATCCATATAGTTAAATTAGATTTCTAAATAAGATAAAATTAAATTTTAAATTAAAAAATTTAATATATGAAAAAACCTTTTTTAGAAAAAAATGTAGTTTTTACCATTAAGTGTTCTTAATATCATTTAGTATTGATTAAAAATTTAATGCGTGATAATAAATTTTTATACATGTTTATAAATTATATTAAATACTTTTTTTGGATGATATTAATTTACTTAATTAAATAAAAATTACACAATATTAATAAATCAATTCTTTGAAAATTATAGTTACCATTATCATTCATTTACTTTAATCTTAGTAATCTTAATTTTATTCATAAAAATGAAATTAAAATTATTTTATATTATGAAAATGTTGACCTAAAATTCTAAATCCATTTTTTTAGATTTAATTTCTATAAGTGATGAAAACTAATTTTTAATATAAGCGAAAGAAACTATTTTTAGAGTAAAATATAACTCAAGTTTCCAAAATGTTAAACCTAAGTTTTATAAATTCAACATATTATTTTTATATGATTTATTTTTATTTATAAATATATATTTTTATATAAAAATGTTTCAAAAACTTTTAATTCATTATTGAATCATTAAGATGCCATAAAAGTGACACTATTATAAAAATTAGTGTTTTCACTATTCACCTAAAAATCAATTATTTTAGAAAAAGTATAAAAAAATTTACTTTAGGAAAATTTTGATATGTGGAATTAAAAATTAAATTAAATTTTATAAAATTAAAATTCTAAAATTTATTTTTTAAAATTTTAAATAAAAATTTAAATAATTTAATGAAAAAAATACTTTTATTAAAAAATCATTTTTTAAACTTTTAAGTGTACTTAATCATATTTTGTATTAATTTTCTAATTGATTAAATTATTTTTTATTTACTAGAGGTTTTGTTGTTCTTAAATTTTATGAATAATAAATATGCCATTTCTCATCATAATTCAGTGTTGTGTGTGGATCATGCTATCAAATATAGAAATAATTTAGATACAATTACACACACACACAAATATATTTTTGAATATTGGAGAATTACATTCCCCCCCTACAAAACTTACATCCTTACTTTTTTAATTATCATGCATCAAAGGAAGAAGCTAAGATATTCATAATAAAATCATGATATATCTTGTACTGGGATATAAACCTTACTATCCTTGGTAATAATAGAAAAATATTGATCTCAATTATGATTCTTTAGGAGTTCTTAGGGAGAAACCTTTTAAAACATCATTTTCATAATCCTATTTTCAACCAAATATTATAACAAAAAAGGTTATGATTATTTATAATAAAATCAGAGTAAATGATTATATGAATATGAAAACTAAATCATAATATGTCTTCCCCATTAACACCTTCATTTCAACCTATGATAATTTCAGTTGAACTCTCATATAATTAGACTAACCCATTACTCCTTCAATTTGACCAATGTTATCCATCGTCATTTTTTTATTAGGTTCACTAACCTAACTCATCATCTAATTCCAATATATTTAAATCCTTTATATTGGTTTATAAATAAATTGAAATGAACTGAGATTTTAATATATGTTTTCCTCTAGTTAATTAAAACATGTTCGATATATTTATTCAAATGAAATACCGAACTAAAAAATTGTGATATGTTTAGACCATTTGAAACTATCCATTGAATTCGTTGGTATCAATAAAAGTAACTAAATTATGAAATATTTTAATTTATATATTTATATATAATGGTTATGTTATAAAAATTCACACACATACAAATATATTATTTTTTTATTAAAGAAGAGAAGGAAAATCCATAGGTAAAAAATAAAGCATCATGTAAAAATGGATCCCAAGGGTGTCCCCAATAATAATTCCAACACCACTTTTGTGAAGGGAACCGATGTTAAAGAAATCCATGAGAGGATAATCCTAAGAGCCTTAGAGTCTTGGAAATCCACCACAAAATTACCTGTATTCCATGTATAGAGGAGATCAATGCCATTAGTAAGGAGGGGATTGAAAGATCGAATCAAGTATATAATCTAGAAAGGGGTGGGGGAGGGGACCTTAAGGGAGTTATATATAATATTTGATTCTATTTCCATAGATGACAAGGGTATGTGCTTTGAGTGACATAGCTCAAGGCCCTAGATCATGGCCTTTCCTTTCACCCTAAGGGAGCTGTTAGGCCTAAAGAATACATTGAAAGAGAACACAATAGAACATGTAGAATCACGTATGATGTATCACCCCTACATTAAACCCTATTTAAAAGATACATCAATGTTAAATTTGATACCTCGGAGATAGGGAGACCGATAGACCTAATGGTCTATCCTAAGAGGTCTGAACAACATGGGGGTTGATAGCTGGCTATAAAGCTTCTGATGGAGGGTGCCTCATCTTAATAATCCATGACCTATACTAGATCCAAGACATGAAATCTATCTCTCTCCACAACCACATAACTAGAAGGGTATAGTACACTGTGATGAGTTTGGTTCCTTGCCTCTCACATACACCAACAACCAATAACTAGGAGAAGCACATGTTCCCATACCACTTGCATGTTATTAATGAAACCGCTAAACCATTATTGAAATAAATTTTCAATGGAATTTCACACCACTGGTTGATCATTGAAAACCCCCAGTTCTCCCCAAGATGTATCCTCCCACCCACTTTAATAAAATAAATGCATGACAGTTTCTCCTTGTGCACTAAGAAACAAGGGCATCTGGAAGTAAGCCAAAAACCCTTTCCCTTAATAGCCATATCTATAGGAAGCAAGTGGCTATAGATTCTACATAATAGAAATTTATATTTATAAGGAATATCATTGTTCCAGAGGAGGCTACCCCACTAGTCTCTCCCTTGAGTCGAGTGCATTTCCTCTCTGTAGGATTTCATAGAGAAATTATCCACTATAGATCCCGTAAAATTGCATACATTGGGAGAATCCTTCATCCTAATCTCATTGAAAATGTTTTTATGGGTGGGATCTAGATTTCACTAATAAGGTATGGAAAAATAATGGCCTATTTGAAGGTCATATTTAGAGTGGCATAGCAAGGATGGGCCAACAACTGACCCGCCTAGTTTCAATTCCAAAATTTGATGTCCCCATATCCAAGAATCCACTTGGAGTGTTGTTGGAGAGCTGGGATGTGGCACTAGAGAGATTTATAGAGAGGTAAGGGGTGTCCATTGTTGTTTCTAAAATCCTTTCCATAATTACTATAGATGAATCTACTCCAGAGGGACATAACCTCAATCACCACCCACACCAATTTTCCATAGGGATAGTACATGACCTCCACCATGTTCCTCATGCTAATTCCCCCACTATCCATCAATATTTATAGCCTATTCCAGGAGGCTCAGTTACATCTTCCCCCTTGGGAATACCAAATAAAAGAACACAAAACATTCTCAATTTCTTGGAAAATTTTCTTAGGGACTTTAAGCATAGAAAGGATGTGAATGGGAATGGAGGAAAAAACATATTTGATAAGAGTGATTCTACCTCCAAATCAGAGGAATCAGATTTTCCAATTGATGACTCGATTGGTGATCCTAGAAACCATCCCATCAAAATGTATGATATGTACCCTATTTGAGGCCAAAGGATATCCCAATAAATCCATGGGGAAGTGATGCCTTTTCATACGTAGAATTTATTAAATATTATGAATTCATATATTTAAACATGAGGAAGATAAATACCCACTAATTGTATCCTGGTTAATGACTTTCCCACTCCATTTAGAGTAAACCTCCATAACAATGTTAAATCTTCTAACAGAATCATTGTGACTATTAATAAATAATACCATGTTGTAAGTAAATAAAATATGGAACACCCCACTGGAATGAGCTCTACTATAGTAAGGTTTGGTCAATCTAAGATGTATGTGTATAGTAACATATATACTAAGATCATCCTTGACCATGATGAAGATACTAGTGGAATGGGATTGCCTTGTATTAACCCCATGATAGGTTTAATAAAACCACAATGCCTTCCCATAAAAAGGATATTGAATTATGTTGAGCTGTAACATCTAAAAAAATCTACCACCCATTATGTGAATCCCATGAACCTCATGAAACATAGAATAAAATTCCACTTGATCCAATTATATGACTTATTCATATCCACTTTGATAATAATATTACATCCAACAACCTTCTTATTAATCTCCCCCACCATATCTTTCACTATACCAATCACTCCTTGAATAAATCTATCATTGATGAATGCATGATTCACCTCCATGGCCCATTTGGGGATGAACCAGGATAATATTTTTTTATAATGGCGGCTAATATCTTGTATGAAAAATTACACGATCTTATTGGTCGGAATCATTTGATAGAGGAGGGATTTTTACTTTGGTAAGCAGAACCATTGTCGTGGCACATGAAACCAGAGGAAGAGGACCACCACTAAAGATGTTTTTAATGGATTCAACCATGTCTTTTTTGATGATTGACTAGGAGATAATATAACAGACCCTGGGAATCAATCTTTTCTTGGTGAGATCTCCTGTTTAAGGCCGTAGATAGACTCCCATATCTTTTTTTCATTGGGAAACTTCTCTAAAAATAGTTTTTATGGGGGAAAACAACCTATGGGATGAAACTAAAGAAATATTTCTAGATTCTAGGGTATTATTCCTATATTTTCAGGTTATAATTATATAAAAAAGAGTTAATGTGAGATAATACCATAACCCCAATAATATCCAGGTCACTTAAGAAGAATCCACCCTCCATCATAAAATTCAGAACACCCCTACTTTGCTTTTGTTTTAGGAATGCATAAAATAATTCAGTATTTTCATCACATTCCTTGATCTAGGTGTCTTTAGAACATTCAAGAAGGATCCTCTCATTATTTAAAAATATCTCATTAAGATGTATTTTCTTGGATACAAGGGTGTAAAATTTATCCTAATCCCATGACTCCTCCAATTTTTCTTCAGCACATTTGATATTTTATTTAATAGTGTTCAAGGTGTGGAGGTACAAGAGGAGGGAGCTAGAACAAGACACTAAATCTTTTATCATCAACCATTGATTTTTTTAAAACCTATCCATAATTTTTCTTGGGATGGATACTTCTATTAATCCTACACCACTGAGAGGTAATCTTGATGTTCCAACCACCATTTGAAGAAGAAGAATCACACTTTGACAATTTTTCTCACCTTTAGGTTAATTAGAAGAGGAAAGTGGTATGAAAATTCTCGGACTAGTTGGGTGAGATCTACACTTGGAATGGAGGATAAGTCGTAAAATTTTGATAAAAAGTGTTCTAGAATGAATCATGTTCTCTGGATACCCCATTGGTTATTACACCATGTGTACTTGTAAATTAAGAAACCTAAATCTAGGTGACCCTCCTGAGTAGTGAAGGATGAGAAGATAATCCTGCCCTAATGAGGAATGGAGCATACAACTTTCTTTTCTGAGTTATCCATTTTTGTTTTGAAGTTTCCTCTCACCATCCAAGATGATTCGTTTAGATTGAAGGATCATAGGTCACTCCAGATTTGGTCTCTAGGTCTCTCATCACACTTTACATAAACAAAGGAGAAAAATAAGGTCACATTATTAGAACCAATAAAAAGATAGATATGCTATTCAGATGATTCTAATATCACCACTGAGATTAAGGGTTTCTAGAAGATCCAAATGTGATGATTTATAAGGTCCCCATGCATGAAATTACACATTCCTATTCTTTTATAATATCTTCCAATCTTAGAGGAGTGTTACTTTGGTCATAAAACAAAAAACAGTGATAATTTATATCCAGATGCCTTATTAGAGAGGTATTTCATCTTCACCTGAGCTCCCAAACCATGAGGATTCCAAATAATTATAGAGATCATTAGAGAAGGGGGTACTCAAAACAAGATCTTGATGTCGAAAGCCTCTTGGAGGTAGATTTAGAGATGGAAAAACATTCTTGGACTGAGACTTGGTGAAAAATCTAGAATAAGGGGTTATTCTGATGAGTGGAGTCTGGGGGTCTTCTATCATGGGAGAATGACAATACTGAGAGGATCCTTGGATTGAAGAAGGGAGGGGTTTTCTATCCTTCGCGTGTGTTAATACATTGTACCTGTTGGACATATAAAACATGAAGGTTGAAGATAAACTAGCACCCTATCAATTAGGGGAGCTTGGTGGAGACACTGAGTGGATTATCAAGCTCCCTTTCAATTACAAACTGGCATGCTAAGAAAAAAAACAATGGTGCAGAAGCAAGTAGAGGAGGAGTAGGTGGATGAAGATGATGAGAGACATGTATGGAAAAACCACGAAGACATACCCCTCTTGGGCCATTAATAGATATATTAGGGGCGTGTGTTGAATAATATGAGGATAGAAATGTAGTATCATTAGTCAATGAGGATAAACCATCATATGGGTGAGAACGTTCCTTTTTTGTGTATGGAGATCCACCTATGACCAATGGATTCAACTGACATGGTGGTAGGAAATGTTATGTCTACTTTATATAGTTTGAAATAATGAAATCATGGAGGTGAAAAGAAGAGTAGAATCAAGGAAATGAGGGATAAACCATCGACTACCTCCACTCCTCCATACTCTCAACACGGAGGAACAACTATGTTGGAGGAGTATATCTCAGGTCCTGGGAAACATAGATGCGAGGAGACAAGTAATATTGGATCCTAAGAGTTTGATAATCCGCACACAGGTTATCTCCAAGTAAATATATAATTATTTCTAGGAAATAATGGTTCTAAAAAGGTAGGGGATGGCTGGGAAGCATTAGAAAAACCACCAAAAGGTGGAATCTCGACCATAATGGACCTCCATCAACCAGTGGGAGAGGTGAAATGGCCACTGGTTTCATGATATAGGACTCCTTTCCCAGGATTTGAAAAAATATTTTTTGTGAATCTAGAACGATGTAGGATTATTTTATGTTGATCACATATACTCATTTGGGTGATCAAAACCCCATAAAAGAATAATGTTTTGAACTATTAAGATTTAGTGGATGTCCCAGGTATTCTGGAGAACACTAGAGGAAGGTCGGAGGGCTTGGTCTATTTAAAACAGCTCTTTCTAGAAATACACACCATGTAACATTTATGCAATTTTTAAGTCATTTACATGATGTGTAGAATGGAATGAAGGATTGGGAGGGTCTACCCATGGAATTCATGACATTTAACTAGGTTACACGTCATGAACCTAATGTATGATGTGTAATTTTTATGCACTATATAAGTTGTTGGAAATGATTTTTTAAAGATAAAAGGGGATAGGTTATTTTCCCTCACAGAGGAATATGAAACCTTCTCGACACACCCCTCCTACCCTCTCCTAGGTTTTGGTCATTCCTCACCATATGAGCTCCGATTAGTTCTCTTTCTATCTCATTGTAAGCATAAAAACAATTCATCCAGTTCTATTTCTTCTCTTCTTTTATTATCTATCCATATGGCATGATAAAACCATGAAATATATTTTTAACTATATTAATTTTCATTGTATAAAACTTTATTTTATTCCAATTCATCTCAAGTTAGTGGTTGATATCAGAATAGCGAGTGCCTACTAGCCTAAGGTAGGGGCACCTAGATTTCTTCTTGATTTTATGAGTGTTTTAGGGGTTTCTTCATATATGCTATCTGGGTTGTCAAAGTAATACCCTAATTGACTAAATTCATTCATTTAAATTGTTAAATAGATCATATGCGATGCCTATGGGCCTGATCTAGCTCCTCTACAAATGGTTAAGTGGGGTAAAGTTCTTGGACCAACCTGAGAAATTTGGGTCATGCATATAATTTAAATTAATTAAATTGTTATATTGATTTCTTGAGTTCCATGAGAACATGATAGTATGAGACTGATGATTGAGGTGATATAGGTCACCTAGATTGAGGAAACATGGTTAGTCATGTTGGGCATGGCCCAAGATACATGGGGTGATGATTATCACCAGGTTGAGGTGACATGGTCATTGGATTGAAGAAAAAAGGTCTTCATAAATGGGGAATGACCCATTTGATTTGAGATAGTGTTTTCATTCTAGATTTAACCACATGTTTGCATGGGAATGAGGTCATAGATGAATTGGATTAGGTTTTTTAGTGTTTACTGCTCACCGTTGTTGGCTGACTCACTGTTGGAGTCTTATGAACATAGATATGACTCAGATGTGGTGGTTTTGAACACTCATTGTGGGTGGAGTTCCCTGTAGACTTTATGGGTTAGGTGATGGTGTTCACCATCAGCCATATTTTGGGGTGATCATCATATAAAGACACATGAGTGATGATGGACCATCAGTTGATGGTGATGAGACCATCATTTGGTGGGTAAGTATTTTAGAGATACTTGAGGCCATTGTGCTAGGATTTTGGGAGGACATATATTTCCCTACCTCTGGATGTCATCTATTGAGCCAATAGTGATTATATATATAGGAGGATAGATATTTTAATGCCTCGAGACATCAAGTTTCTAGTAGATGATAATTTTCTATGATGAGGTTTGAGGGACCATGTATTTGTTTGGGTGTGGCATTTGGACATTGGGTTTCATGATTTAGGGCATGAGTTGATGGTTCTATATTTTAAGTGTAACCGGAGGGTTCACCTAGGTGCCCATTTGTTAGGGGATTACTTGGGTTATAAGTCATGGATCCTCACTAATGCAATTATATATATATACATGGGTTTTATGCTATATATATATATAATTGGGGTCGTGTATTCATAGATTAACAATGATATCTGAAGTATGTGATCTCTTCCTTGTGGATGTTGAGCATAAGGGAAGAGGGTTATTGATAACATGTGTATGATTTACAGTTTTTTTCACCTGCTTGATTATGGATGTAATACAAACACACATTAGTGTTTTCCTATTGAAATTTATCATCACACCCTATATGGGCTCCTCGAGACGTGTGTAGACTTTATGTCTCTGAGATCAATTAAGGGACCGAGATCGGGAGCTGAACCTTAGTGATCAGTTTGTGCTACTTAGCTTGGGATTTATGGAAAGGGACGATGGGGGTTCTGAAATCAGTTGGTGTTTTATTTTTGTCTAGCATGCTTATTATATGTATGTACTGATATGGTCAACCATGGGAGGACCTACTTTTCTATTGTTTGTATGACCTTCTATGGTATGTGTTTTCTACAAATGGTATGTTTTTTCTTATTACACTCCTATTAATTATTCTTCCGTTGAGTTTCATGTGTTTTTTATTTTTATTTTATAATGTTTCTTCTACTAATTTACGGTATCTTCCACTGTTATATTTGAATGGACCATTATAATTATCACCACCAAAGGGTATAATCTCTCTAATATCACCTCTTAGAACCTCATTTCTAGTAAAAATCATTTATCATATAGGGATGTGTCCCTAAGGTCCAGTTTTCAATCGTAAGTTACATTTGGGTTGAGTTACTACAAGTGGTTTCAGAGGATTTTTTTCTCTGGGATTCAGTACCAACATTAGTATGGATAAAATTGGTATTAAAGACAATTTTCTTTATTTAATTGGTCTTAATATTTGGGTTATGGTATAATTAAGTATAAGATATAGTATGAACTAGGTACAAATCTTTGTTTGGGTTCCTGTATCCCCATGCATCAGGAATAGACCAAGCTTCCAGTGGTGGAAAATTTATGTTCTGCTTTTCTATTTTCTAGTTAATTTTATTTCAACCTCGAGTGGAACACTTGGGTGTGATGGTTATCTATTATATGGTTTTGAACCTTTTTCTAAAATGTAAAGGGAGGTTTGATTATAAATAATGATATAAACTTAAGCTCATATGATGTATGTTTACTTTCGATTATAACCAGAAACATGGAATGCACTAAGAGGGTTGGTTTATTTAAAATGTCAATAAAGAATCTAAACAAAATTTTCCTACTTAGCCTATTTTGGTAGAATTCTACTTAGCCAGCCCAGACATGTGGTTCCAATGAGATATTTATGGGATTATATTCATATGTGATATGTGGGAATAAACCTGATATAGGTATTCAGGTATGACAAGAGGGGTTGATTTTTTTAAAGTGTTGACAAAGAATCTAAAAGATGTTTTCCTGTATAGCCTCTTTGGTGACATTATACTCAGCTACCTCAAACTATACGTAATGATTGACTCTAAATTAGGTAGTAAGGGGGCCATGAGGATAGATGATACTTGATACTTGACTCTCATATGGGTAGGTAATGGGCCATGATGTTGTATGTCATGATATAGGGTGCAGTAGGGAAGTTTGAGGGCGGTGAGATGCGCTGCCTGTTACAGATTTCTTTATCTCCTATATATGTACACATATACTATTATTGATGTATTTATATCATGATTGGTATTCAGTGAGATGAAAACTGGATGGATTTTAGTGGAGCGTTAGGAGTGCACTGATATGGTTCTATATGAGAGTGCATAGGATGAGTCCTCTGAGGGTTGGGATGAGGCCTTGGAGGTTTGTGATGATCATGAGTTACAGTTATAGGCTTCAATATAGGCAAGAATACCTTAGATAGAAGAATTTGGGCTATGTATTAATGAGTAGATAAGATTGAGCTTGGTTTGATTTATATATATCGTATTGACATGGGATGTCAGGGAGTTGAGACATCTATGGAATACCTGACTCGTGATTTGTAGTCACAACAAACACTACCTTTTTAGAGAGATGGTGGACTACAGGTGTGATAAAACTGGATCAAGTTAGTTTAGACTATCTTGGACTAACTCGAGACACCCCTAGGTCGAAGGGTGAATTTGAGGATGTACATTCTTAGAGAACTGACAAAGTGCTGGTGGGATATATAGGTACAAGCTAGTAGACATGAGGGACTGTATTATAAGGACTTAGAGGCTAGGTTCTTTGAGAACTTATTTTTAGAGATTCTAAGGGTAGACATATCCCATGAGTTCATGAATCTCTATTAGGGTGATAATTCATTCATGGAATATGAAACCAATTTCAAAAAAAATCATGATTTTCACTTTCTAAGGTGGGTGAAAAAATTTCCTAGGTGTGATGATTTGAGGATGGATTGTAACATGCTATAAAGGTGAAGGTCAATATCTTCTGGATAACATATTTTTTTAGAGGCAGTCGACTAGGAGCTGATAGTTGAGGGTAAATTGTAGGACTGATCTTATTCGAGATGGGTGATGATGCCTAGTGATTTTAGTGACAATGCTTTAGGTAGTAGGAAGCAGGGCTGTGATGAATCTCTATAGGGTAGTTAGACCAGACATTTTGGAAGATGACCAAGGAGTGGGTCTTTAACATTGTGATTTTAGTGTGGTCATCTAGGACACATTCATATCTAGTTTGATCGGAATCTAAAGGAGTATTTGGAATGTAGCTAGATGGTCCATTTAGAGAGGTTCTAAAGGAATAATTCTAAAATAGCTAGGAGATATTGATTGGAGAAGACTCAGAGATATAAGGTCAGATCAGGAGTAGTACTAGGAGCTGTTAGTCAGGATTCATCTACATGAAGAAGTCATGATAGTGATAGTGGGACCCAATAATGGGGTTAGTGGTCATTATCGGGTGCAACTTCATAGGGAGGACAAGCCTCGAGCAGTTGGTCTTTAGACCAAGTGCACGTAGTTGAGATTCTGAGTGCAGAGAAGGTCGAGGAGATTATGATAGTTATAGGTATTTCATGGGTGTGTCCAGGTTTATTTAGTTTTGGAATTGGAGAGTTTGGGGTACAAAAGGTTTATATGTATTGGTTTGTGGACTAACCAGGTGTTGATTAGTTGGTTGGAATAAGTAATGGTGTGTGATATATATATACATCAGGTGAATAGGCATATGGTAATTGATGTGATGTGAGTTCTATATTGGGTGTGTAGGAATCATAATTTTGATGGAAATACATATTTTTATATGATGTAGGATTATTTTTAGAATCTGTTGAGGTGAAGGATTTATGGGCATCTGATGAGATGCGAGTTTTGAAGAGTGTCATGTATAGAATAGATACTTATGAGCATCAGATGAGATACATGACTTGATGGGTTTCAAATATGACATGGGAATATTTGATAACCAGATGAAGTGTAGGAATGATGATTCATCATAGAAGGAATTTTGAGTATAGGGATGGTCGGTGGAACCATCAGAATTGTTTTATTTTGGGTTGGTAAGCGATCGAGTAAGTAACTCCTAAGGTAGAGAGCACCTTGAGGGGAGTTCAATTGTGATGTTAACCAGGGTAGACTGGGTTGATTTAGATTATATGGTTATGTTTGATACTATCTCTAGGTAAATTTGATAGTTCAAGGGAGATTGTAACATCATGGGTTTTTGAGCGGGTCATTTTTTTAGGTAATTTTGAACTATTAAGTTTTAGTGGAACTCCTGGGTGTCCAGGCCAACACAAGTGGAAGGTCAAAGGGTTTTTGATGTTGAAGAAAACTACTAATATAAATACACTTCATGTAACATTTACATGATGTGTAATTTGTTTACATGATGTGAATCATGGCATGATGGCTTGAGGGGTATACCCAAGGGATTCATGATGTGTAAATGGGTTACACATTCTAAACCTAATACATGATGTGTACTTTTTACATTTCATGTATGTTGCGGGAAGTGTTTTATTAAATATATTAGGGGTTTAGTTATTTTCATGAATAGTGGAAGATGGTATGTTCTTGGTTCTCCCCTCTTCTAGGTTTTGGTCATTCATCTCCATCCGAGCACCGATCTGAGCTCCATCTATCTCATTGGAAGTGTAGTGGTAATTACTTCACTCATATTTCTTATATTTTTATGTTATCTCTGTATATGGTGTGTTAAATACATGTGATCTATTTTCCCTTATTTTCAAGGTATTATTTTGAAAAGTTGTTTTCTTCTATTTTGGCATGAGTTAGAGGCCGATACCAGAGGAGAGAGAACCTACTATCCTAAGGTAGGTGGTTCCTAGCTTTCTCCTTTATTTTGTGAGTGTTTCAAGGTACATTCATTTATTCCATGTGGGTTTTCTAAGTGAGACCATAATTGATTAAATTATTAGTTTTAAATTGTCAAAGGGATTATATGAGATGCCTATGGGCATGCTCTGGCTCCTCTATAAATGGTTAACAAGGGTAAGGGGCTTGGAACAACCATGGTATTTTAGGTAAGGGATATAATTTAAATTAATTATGTTGTCATATTGATTACTAGAGTGACCTGGAAATATGATGATCTTGGACCAGTGATTGAGGTGATGTTAATCATTTGGATTAAGGTGATATGGTTCATTAGGTTGGGAATGACCCGAGATATGTGGGGTGATGATGATCACCAATTTGAATCGAAATGACCATCATATTGAGATGATGAAGTCGTGAGGATTGGGGTATGGCCCATATGATTTGAGATAGTGTTGACCATTGGGATTTAACAATATATTCATAGGGGTATGAGGTGTTGGATGATGTAGCTTATGTTTTTTTATGATTTCCACTCAATGTTGATGGAAAACACATTGTTGGAGTCATTTTCACACAGATATGTCTCAGAAGAGGTGGTGTTAACCACTCTTTATGGGTGGAGTCCCCCATAGACTATGCATCTTAGGTGATTATGTCGACCATCTGACATGTTTGAGGGTACTCACCATAAAAATCCACATGGATGGTGATGGACCATCGATTGAAGGCAATGCGACTATCAATTGGGGGTTGAGGCTCGCCAATATAGTTCAGGCCATTGGGATAGGATTTTGGGAGGATGGATATCATCATGCCTTGGGATATCATGTGTTAAGACGATGGTGATTATGTATATCAGAGGAAAATATTGTAGTTACTTGTGATTTTAGGATTCTTGTCATTAGGGATTTTATGATATTGGGTCTGATGGACCAAGTATTTTTTTGGGCATAATCTTTGGATATCAGGTTTCATGATTGAGGGAATGAGGTTCCAGTGCAATATTTTATGTGGAACCTGAGGTTTCACCTAGGTGGATATTCATAATGGGATTCATTGGGTGCTAATACGTTGATCCTCTCCACTGCAATTATATATTTGTAGACATATGTTTTATTCCATATATATATAATTTTCACGAACCGGCTCGAGTCGACCCTGAACCGGTCACAAGGACCAGCCCGTGACAAGTCCCAATAGGTGTTCTTGATCCACCCTAGATGGCGACAAGCACCAAGGGAATCAATAAAATACCCAAGGGAATGATTTCGCCCATATATAAACAATCAAACAAATAGTGAAAAAAATGGACAGCCCAAAATACATTTATATAAAAACTGAACTGAACATTATTTGTAAAAGAAACTGAAAGTACAAATAAACCAACAACTCAACTGACCAAAACCAATAACCAACTAACTCCTTATGACCCTTCTGATCACTCTCCAACATAATGACCACATGTTTCCCAAGGCAATCAAACTCAAGCTGAAACCTGCACATGGGCTAAAAACAAAAGTAGACTATAGTCGTGAGTATTAAAACTCAGTAGGTTAGACCGATATTCTATTCCCAATGCACATCCTTTAAAATAAACGAAAGATAAATTTTAAGTTTTAAATACAAATATAAAGGTATTTTTTCCAAATGAGGTCCCATACTAAAATAAAATTTCTAGACAAAAACTTTCTTGTTTTATAAAAAGAATGCTAGTAACAATTTTCAAATAGGTGAAACTTCAAAATGAAAATAGTTTTCAAGAGATCTTCCTTAAATAATTTACACTATTAAATAAATCGCACACACTGATTAATTAATCAACCAAACACACTTAATGCAAATGATGATTATAAAATAGCCAATGAGAACAACTCATGGGAACACCCCTAGGCACTAATTAGTTGAGAGCCCCAGGTACCTCATATCTCAGTGAAAGTAACCACAATAAATATCTGTTTTCATGCACATGAGCCACTATTAGAGAGAATAACCATAACCTAGTGGTACCCCAACATCATCATCATCATAGTTTATTTAGTGTTTTTATCATCAAACTTTCTATGTGAAATAGGGGCCAAACCCTATGGGATCACTAGCATACTAGTACACATCTACCCACCTCGATACCCAGGATACCCTTTAGTGCTCAATCAAGTAACAAATATTATCAAATATACTTTTCACATAAAAATTACATTACCAACCCATAAACACACAAACATCACACAAACATGATTCACATTTCTTTCATGAATCATTAAACCACTAAAAATTTTCGTAAAACAGTTTCAAGGAGTATAACGAGGTCTTGCACATAAAATCTATTCAAAAATGATATTTTAAGGCCATAAACCCATCAATAACATAAAAAACCAGAATTTTCATCCCCAAAACCAATTAATAAATCACTTTCATGGCCCATAAAATGTCCCCAAAAGAAAGAACATGAAATACATATGGAATCCATTTTTACAAAAAAATGACAAACGGGCCTTTATGTATTTCTCAAAACTAACATTTGACCAACGTATGCATTTAAATTTTATTAAGTAGGTGTATACACACCATTTAAAGTACAAAAACACATTCATAAATCTCTTAAAACACTACGATTACATATTCAAAACACAACCATTTTCATAAGGATATGAAACGGGCCATTTTCCAATAATGTGGGAAGAAGCACCAAGGTGATTTACTCAATGGGATTGGAATATTCTTTACTAGTGGTAAATGAGGGTATTGAGTAATAAGATTTCAATGAAAAAAATAAGTATATAAGGAATAAAGATAATGTTATTCCTAAAGATCAACTAATTATTCAATGTTTTAATTTCGAGGAATTCGGTCAGTATGCAACCCAATGCACCAATCTAAGGGTAGAGTGAAAAAAAACACCAACCACCTACTAGATAATAGGAACATGGAAAATCCTATAAAATGACATAATATTAAGGTCGGTAGTGATTTTTCACCCTAGATTTATAAATACTTTATATAATGTAAGATTTTACCTATTAGGTATTGAGCTATAAAAAAAAGTTTGGTGGAATAATTATTATATCCATGGTATATGGAAATTATTCAAGGTTTGAGGAAAGTTACTACTTATAGATTTATCTCTTCATTATTTATTAGGATTCTATTAGGAATGGACTATCAGATTTTTCAAAGGGATCATATCAAATAACTTATATGTAAATCTCACTTTATATCCTAAATAAACCCATGATCAACTACCAATGTATAATTAATTAGTAGATCTCTATGGAAATTACTTTCATCATATGAGTTTTAAAATTTTGAGTATGCAATTTATTTAAGGGGGAAGAATGTAATAACCCAATATTTTAATATATGTTTTTCTCTAATTAATTCAAATATGTTCGATATCTTTCTCTACACACAACACTGAACTAAAATGAAACTATGATATTTTTAGACCTTTAAATCCTATTAGTTGTATTAGTAGGTATGAATAAGATTAACTAAATTATAAAGATATTAATTTATATATTTATATAAAAAGGTTATTTTTTTCAAATTACTTAATTCATTATTATATTTAAGAATCTATCTTTTTATACACTGTACTTTTTATTAAAGAAATTTCGGCGAATTATTGTTAAATTTTTATTTTTATAAAATATAATTTTGATTAACAAATTATATATTTATTATAATTTTATAGGAATTAATAATAACAGCAACCGGTATTTAAAAAAACTATTTTCCTAAAAAACCAATTTCTCATTGCATTTTAAGATATTATTTAAAAGTTAAAATTGAAAATTATGGAAATTTAATTTTAAAAAGTAAAATTCTTTTTTAGATTTAGAGTTTCAATATCACTTTAAGATGAAATGTTTTATTTTTTTCTTAAGCATTGAATGTTTAGGTGAATAATGAAAAATACCATTTTTATAAATGACATGAATTTTATGAAATTATTAGTTTATAAGTATGGATTATAAATAAATGAATAATTTTTATAATTCCAAGTATGTATTTTATAAGTGACAATATAATTTTAAAAATGATGGTTTTAATTTACAAACCCATATTTGACATTTTAGAACTTAAGTTATATTTAAAAAAAATTAATACATTATACATTTAATATTTTGAAACTAATTTTTATCACTTATATAAGTTTAATATAATAAAATTAATTATATTTTTGGATTAAAAAATTGAAAATGATATTTGGATTAATTATTTTTTATTTTTTTAAGAAAATTAATTTTATATGAATAGAGAAAAATATTGTTTTTCCAACAAAAAAGTGTCTTTTATTTTTTAATTAGTATATAATCAAGGATTATAATTTTATAAAACTTTTTAATTGATTTGAGGAATAATTTTATTCATTTTAAATATATATTTTTTTAAATTTATAAACATTATTTTGGAAAAATATGGTTTCAGATTGATTTTAAAGTCACATAAGAAATTATTTTTTTTTATAATAAAAAAATTATTTATTTGAAATAAAAAAAATTAATGATCTTATCCCATACTTAAATTTTAAATTTTAAATATACTTTTTAAAGAAACAGTTTTTACACATTATGTGTGATAACACTAAAATTAATTTATCTAAATCTTATAAATTTTATTTTATAATGTGATTTACATATTTGAAATCAAAATTTTCAAATTATTAAATAACTTTAATTTTAATTTTTCTCATTAAAATTAGTTTCCAATGGTGATAGCAGACTTACTACGGTATGGGTAAATTAGGGTAAAAGTGGTTTAAAATAGTACAAAAGGTTAAAAATGTGATAATCATGTTTTATATTGGATGGTAGAGGGAGGATCGACCATATATATTTCTCTATAAAGTTTAAGTATATTTTTTTATCGTTTTTCCTTGAATAATGGAGTGATATTATTGAAAAATAATGAGTTTTTATAGAATTTTCGTTTTCTTCTCATATAATAAGAGAGAACCTTCTCCCCATTTATCCACCCATTAAAAAGATTTGGATAAAAAAATATGAACTAGACTATCCTACATACCCTCAACATGCCTTTGAATCCTTGGTCCCACTAAATGATCATGCTGAGTAGCCTTAAGGAGTTACCTAAGGAAGAGCTTCAAAGGAAGAGGTAATACTCTTAACCCAACCTTTCTTGTTATTTTCTTCTTGTACACCCATAAAGTCTCATATATACATGAATTTATGATAAAAATATAAAATTTATTTTTATTAAGTGTTTTTATACTAATATAATATCCATTTTATACCTTCATCCAAAATCACTGAGAAAAAGGAAAACGTTGTCATGTGTTTGTACGGGCTATCACCTATATGAATGACATGTTGAATTTTCCATCAGCACATTAATTGGAAGGTTAAAGAGGGATATTTAATTAAAAAATATGATATTTTTTCAATATTAATAATCTTTAATAATAATATTTTTCATTCTATACATGTGATTAAAAAGAAATGGGCATAGTAACTTTAACCGGCTTAAATTGACTCATCAAGGTACTTTTCTTAATTTGGGCCTACTTTTTGGATAACCTTCAAAACTTTATAAGTATTGTTATAATAGAACAATAAAGGAAATGAAATTACACTATTATAGATATCATAAATTTATTTTACAACACCTTTCACCATGGTTAACAAATAAAAAATGAAATGAAGAAATTAACCAAAAAAACCATGAGTAACTAACATAAGAGGGAACTATACTAAAAATTAATAATAGAAGATAATAAATGGAACTTATAAAATTAAATATATATGAATAATGTTTTTGTTTATATATTTAATGAAATTAATTTAATTATTTAGGAAGTTACGGTCAAGTTCAAAGCACATTCATACACAAGGTAAGAGATCTTTCATACCACCTTTGTTACTAGTTGGTTACACATTCTCTTTTTTTCTCCATTTTGTGAAATATTATTCCCATAGAATTGGTATATTTTTTATATATATTTTTTAAATATATAAAAAATTAAATATCCTTTTAATTTATGGGGTTATACACGTTTTTAGTTCCCTGTGAAATTCCCACTTTTATGTAAACCTGATTTGAGGGAACTTTCCTATTTATTTTCTCTTGTCAAGAATCACACTATAAAATTTTTTATAACCTGAATTGATTCTAAAAAACCTAAATATTTTATAAATAACCCTATTGGTTCTTTATTTTTGTTTTATAAGAAACATTAATTCATTTCCTTCTTTAAAAATTCCTTTACTTACAAAGCTTCACCCAAGTGGCACGTCTTTCTTCTTTATTCTCTAAGATCCTTCTCAATAATTCTATATATTGGAACACATTGTTAAATAAATATGTTTATTTTTAAAATATGAGTATTTCAAATGGTTTAATACCTTTTTCTATTGGTAATCCTAAGGATTTATATTTTAGTTATGCCCTGAACCAGAATTATGAAACCCACTTTCTTCTTATGGTTTGATCATGCTTATGATTTATATATGATTTATTTTTCCTTATATGTCATACATATATATGATTTTAATTTATGCGATGGGTGGGACTATAATTACATAGTATTTGAATGTATTGGGTAAACATTTATATCTCATGATATTTTATGTATGGTATTAGAGAGTGAACCTAATACACTATGGGAATTTGTACACCATGTATGGTGTCAAAGTGGTTATACTAAGCATACTATGTCATGTGATGGGTGGGCATAAAATTATATAGATATCCAATGAATTTGGTAAATATTTATATCTCCTAATATGATATGTGATATATTAGGGAGTGATCTTAATCCACCACATGACTTTCTCTACTATGTTTATGGGAATCTAGAGTAAACCCAATCCATCACGGGACTTTGTCCACTTTATGATGATGGTATTGGGAGTGACCCTTGACTTATGTTTATGATGTCATGTTTTATATTTTTTACACATATATATATGATTCCATGATCTTATGATTTTATTTCCTAATACCATTTTTCCATATTTATCTCACACTCTTATGTCATGGTACATAATTTTTTTTGAGATTACATATACTTCCTTCATGATTTATGGACAACTCTTATTTTTCCATGTTATTTTAATATGAAATTTATCCATTACCTTGTCTTATCATATACTTATGATTTTACCCTTGATGACATGTTGATAAATTTTCACTTACTGGCCATTTTAGATCACCCCTTTCTTATGTTTCCCTTCCCCATGTTATGAAGATAAGTATAACTCATGAGAAGTATATAAGGGTTTTTAGAAGAGTTTGATTATGGATAAATGTTCACAAGTTTTTTAAAATAAGTTTCCTATGTAATTGGTCCTCAAAGACACTAAAGAAAAAATTTCATTGAGTGATGATAGATTATTATTAGATGCAATGTTTAAATTATGGAAATGATGTAAAATAAAGATATGTTTATCTCAGGTTATCTTGGATAATATGATTAACCAAAGAATATCCCTCTAGAGTGTCTATCCATGTGTGTATTCTTATACCCACTCTTTTTTTATTGGATTCAAGATTATGTTGATACTCAATGATCCTTTTTCAGAGTTATTACCCCTAGGTGCATATGTTCTACAATCACATCCAATTTCTAGTATCCAGACACAAATTTAATTAGAAGGAAAACCAAATACTCAAAACTTTATCAAAATTATAATATTTTATCCTACATTTGATCTTATCCTTGAGACTTATCCCTTAGTATTTTCACTAAAGTTATATTATCCTAATCCCAAAGATAACTACACTAATACTAAAAAATAACTAAACCCTACTCTAATACCAAATATTGTGACTCATAAAAAACATATATTTATTTTATATCATTTCTTTAAGTTAAAATTTATATCTCAAAAATGAAAACACATTCCCAAGAATCTAAGGATTATTGTCTTTGAGGATCGTCTGCATAAAAAAACTTATTTTAAGATACTTGTGAACATTTCTCCATAATTGAATAACATTATACCCCCCCCCCCCATTTTATATAAATGATAATTTATAATTATTTTATTAACCTAGGTTATTAAAATATAATAAAGGGATGATATTAGACTCTTAGTATGGGAAAATCACTAAGAAACATTTCATCAAGGGTTAAATTTTAAGAATGTGAGAAAACATGAGCAGGGGAAATATATTATTAAAAAACATGGACCAATAAGAGTTCTCCATTTGTGATGATAAAAGTACATGTAATCTCAAATGAACAAACATTTACCATGGAGTAAGAGTATTAGATAATAAACATAAATCATGGAGAATAATTATATGCATATAACATAGAAATGTGGAATAAGTATAGTAAACCATGACATCATGAACAAATCAAAATGTGATCTTGTCCACACATAATATTGTTAAAAAAGTTATACACAACCATTTCCATGAACCATAATGTGAGAAAATACATATGATATCATGTCCCTGGAAAATCATGTGAAAAAATACATATGTGATGTTTTCCACACACAATCATGCGAACAAAGCCACATGAGATCATTTCCTTGCACAATAATGTGAGAAAATCCATATACAATCTTGTACACATAGAATCATGTGAAAAAATCTATACCCAATAATTTATACACACAAAATTCTTATCTCATGAGATATAAAAACATTAATAATGCATTTGAGGGTGCTATAGGACCCTACCCATGAACTTTCTATAAATATTAATGCCACTTGAAAACAATCATTCATCACATCATAAAGAACCGATAGAAAGAAATGTGGGTTTTGTAACATTTCTAGATGGTATCACTAAAATTGACCTCAATCATATAAATGACTGATACCCATAATTTAATCACCCAAAAATAGTATTTTTTTACAATATATTTGTGATGACCTAGACCCTCGTGGTCCATCCCTTTTCCAAATTCCAGATCCTAGGGGTGACGTCTCGGTGGTAGGACATCATTTCAGCGTGCGACTGATCGGGGTGACCGATCGGCGTGACCGATCGGCGCGACCGATCAGCACGCCCGATCGGTATCACCCAGCCTTATTGGGTTTCTCTTTTACAGTTTTTCCCATAACGCCTCTTTTGGGCTTTTCAGCTTTTTTCAAGTGGTTCAAAGCCATTTAAAATCCCATAATTAATACCCAATAAATCCCGAGGGACCTCCTCAATGGAGAATTAAATAAAAATTAATTCTGTCGTGTGTAACCACCCATCCATGTAGGGAACCGTGATCCGAATTTCAATCCATTCAAATCCCCATATCCCATAACGGGATATTATCTATATATTGCATGGGAATTTCTTCTTCCTTCTTCTTCCTCTTGGTTGGCTTCCTTTATTCTTAGTATGTTTGTAGTTCCCGATGTCCCTCCCGGGCGAGTCGTTCTTTTCTCTGATTCTTGGCACGTGGAGAAGAACTTCGATCTCTGATCAATCAAGTAGGGTTTTCCTTCACCTCTCCTTTCTGTGTATCATGCAGGGTGGGTATGCTTTTGTATCTATGGGAATTGATGAAACCAAACTTAATGAAGATAATGAATGGACTTTTAAATAATGAAGGTGGTGTGATCGATTTTTATGTTGTACTACTTTTATGTTGTATGTGTTGTGAATTGTGCGGGCCTATGCTCACTAAAAATCATGGTCGTTGGTGGTCTTTCCTTGCACACTAATGAACCTTTGTCTTCTATGATGATTAAATGACTTAACCTAGAAATATTTTAATCACGTAAACTCATTTGGTTTAAATGGATGTTCAGTAAAACAAGAAACTCGGTTTGACCACCCCGGTTAACAAACAGAAAGAAGAACCTAATGAATGTTGTGCTTGAACCTGGAAGTTTTCCACTCTATTTGGTGGTGGGTGTGTTGTTCTGCCTGGTGCTTATGGGAAGATGTGAACGGGGATGGGATCCTTTGTTGTGGCACGGTTGTTGGTTGTGAATTTGAAGCTGTGTGGTTGCTCTGTTGTGACACGAACTCGGGTGGAATCCTCTATCGTTGAGAAATGGTGGGTTTTTGGTTTTGGGGACATGGGGATATGTCTTGGGGTTTTCTTTGTCTCCAGTACTTCGAGGGATCTCACTTATCCCATTTTTGATGTTTTCCTTGGTTCCAGTACTTTGAGGGATCTCACTTATCCCTTTGTCGTTGTGACCTTACAAGAGAATCTGGTGTAAATGCTTAAATTGTCCTTTGACTGTTTCTTTTTTTCCTGGCTTGTGTTTATGCCTGTTAGTTGCCTGGTGGTGCATAATTCACCCTAATAGGATCACTTGAACATGAAAACAAGAATAGTTGAGTGGGGAATTAGTTTGGTAATGAGTTGTGACTTGGTCGTGAGTGTCGTGGCTTATTTTGTGAATGAATAGTAACAAGGGTGTTTGTGCTTAGGTTTTGGAATCCCTAGGTTGGGATGAGTGTTTGTTACCTATAAATATATCTTTAGTTTTTATGTTTCTCATTTGCGCCCCACCCAAGTTGAGCACTTAGTGCCGAACACCCCATTTCATGGGGAGGGTGTTTTTTCCAACACTCCTATGAGTGGCTGGTTATTAGCTCCTTTTCTGCTCCCTTTCCCGAATAGCCCAAGACTCTTCGGTTAGGTTGTGATGGGATGAGTTCCATTATTAGGCCAAGAATATTTTGGTAGGGTAGTTGAGATAGTTGTCCCAGGTGTCTGCGGGCAGGTTGTTCCCAAGTGTCTTCAGGATGAGGCCTAGGTGTCTTCGGGCATGGAAGTAGTTGTTCTGGCCCAGGTGTCTTCGAGTATGGTGGTAGTTGTTCTAGCCCAGGTGTGTGCGGGCAGGGTTTAGTAGTGGGACTACGGTGATGTTGTGGCCCAGGTGTGTGTGGGCGGGGTTTGGCAGTGGGACTGCGGTGAGAATGGAGGGATTGGTTCAATGCGTAGGATGTCTTCAATAACCAGTGGGAAAGTGGTGTGGGGTACCCAAATATCGATGTGCTATTACTATATTTTACTTGCCTTACGTTATGTGGGGAGTGTGCCTTAGTGATACTTGGGTGGATAGTTTTTCCTTTCTAGGTGCTTTGGTTTTTCTTTTCTCACAGGGCATTAGAATGCCTCTCCACTTGTGCATGAGAGTCTTTGGTTTTCCTTACTGAGTGTACTTGTATGCTCACCCTATATATATAAAACTGGTTTCAGGTTTCCAAGAGGACTTTAGGGATCGTGCAGGACCATACTAGCTCGGACCTTAGGGCAGTTTCTGTTTTCGTTTTCCTTTTTCTTGGTATATTACCTTTGGAGTTTGTGTGTCTTCTATCTTTTACTTTTGAACATGCATATGGGAATGGTTTACTTTTGGTTTTACCTTTAATTCCAGCTTCGGTATTGTTGGGGTTGCTATATTATCTCTTGATCCTATAAAAGGGTAATGCCTTCCATTTTGTGTGAGATTATATACCCTTGGTGCTGGTCGCCACTTCGGGACCTATTGAAGGCGGGTTTCGGGGGTCATTATCTCTCCTTCAACTTAAAGAAGGAAGGGCCTAGCAATCTAATGACCCTTCCCTCCTTTTAGTGAAGGTTGGTCGTGACAGAATGGTATCAGAGGGTGGTTGAGGGATAGGATGGAGTCTGGAGTTAGGCACATTGAGGATTGCATGGCGTGGTAGGGAAACAATGTTGGGAGATCTTGGTGCGTGAAATAGGCCAGGGAAGTCCGGCTAGGGCATGAGATTTTTGGGCCCCCCATGATCCGACGCAAGGACTCTGGACCTACCGAATGACCAAGTGAGGTTACACTGATTGCAGGGTAGAGACCCTAATAAAGTTACATGCATCATAACGACTTGTGTTCTCGTGTTTCTGGGGTGTTTTGGCGATTTGAAATGAATCAGAAGTCTAAGAAAAATTTAAGAGCCATATTCTGCACTACTCGGGCTTAGGCATTCCTTGTTTACATTGCAGCTATGGCACCTGGGATATGGCCACAATTTTTGTGGTCGATCGAGGCCTAGGAGGTTGACTTGCCTGATCGGAAGAGGACCGATCAAGAGGAGGAGGATGATCAGTGGCAGAAGACGCTTCGTGCCTTTCAGCGACAAACCCTCGTGAAGTACGTGGGAAGAACCTCAGATATGGAGATGGAAAGCTGGCTCAAGGAACTAGTGATTGCTTTCGGCCTAATTTGGGCTCCGACTGAGTACTGGGTTTTTTTTTCCATCATCCTGATGCATGGATAAGCGCATCAGTGGTGGACGCTTTATCTTGGAGAGAAGAGGGAAGTTGAGGTTGCATGGGCTGACTTCGAGAAGGAGTTCCGAGCGGAATTCCTCTCTTCCACGATGATGGCCGATAAGAGGCAGGATCTACTCTCCCTCCAGTAGGGGAGTATGTCAGTGAGAGATTTGGGGATCAAGTTCAAGGATCTCCTTCACTTTTCTCTGGACCTCTTTCCGGATGAGGATTCTCGAGAGAGACGTTTAGAGGAGGCACTATGACCTTCTCTTCAGTACGATGTTACCCCCTTCACCCTACTGACATACATAGAGGTGCAGAAGAAGGTTGAAGTGGTGGAGATGATGCACACGCTTGGAGGTGTGTCACGATAGGGGATCCAGTTAGGTTCGTCAAAGGGAAAGGCTGTCAGTAGTAGGCCTCCAGCATCAGGGCCCTCTAGGTTCCGACCAGTAGGGAGCAGGCCGTAGCAGTTCCAGTTCTGGTATCCTGGTCCTCGCCCTTTCCCTTCAGGCCTAGGACCAAGGTGCTTCGTCTGTGTCAGCCATGGGAACCTTCAAAACTAGTGCCCAGACAGAGTACAATACGGTGGGGGTGGGTAGGTCCATCACCCACCTCAGCAGCAGCAATTCCCGGCTAGGCCCCTTCAGTAGCAGTAGCAGGGGCAGCGGGCTCCCGGTCCGCCGAGGGCCGACGTTGTAGGAGGAGGCCAACCTCAGGGCGCTCCTCAGGGACCTCGACCCGGGCGTGGTCGGGGAGGTGGCCGACAGCCGAGAGGTAGAGGAGTTGGGCGTGGGCAGTTGCACGTCGCGAAGGCAGCAGTTCCAGCAAGGCCAGAGGTCTTTTGAGGTACGATCAGCTTGTTTAGTACCTTTGCATATGCCTTGTTCGATACAGGAGCTTCACACTCCTTTTTTACACCCAGTCTGGCCCATGCTCTAGGTTTAGAAACTGAGAGACTTCCAGTTCCCCTGGTGCTGAGCACACCAGTCGGAGGACAGACCGACTTGTTGTATTTTTGTTGAGGATATAGACTGATTATAGGGCCACATTAGTTAGTCATGGATCTTCTACTGTTCCAGATACAACCATACGATGTCATCCTAGGCATTGACTGGTTGTTCTCTGTATGTCCCGTCATTGACAGCTTCCGAGGAAGGGTTTTGTTTTTAGACTTGGGTGTTCGACGGGTGAATTTCATCGGCGAGCAGAGTTTCCAGGGAAGAAGCAAGTGAGGGGAACCCCTCCTCTCCTTTCTGGCAGAGCTATCAGTGGATTCGGTGGATGCAGAAATGGTGGAAGTCCCTGGAATCGTCAGTGAATTTATGGATGTCTTACCTGAAGAGGTGGAAACTCTGCCCCCTCAGCGTGATGTTGAGTTCTGGATAGACTTGCAACCTGGTGCTCATCCGATTTTGATGGCCCCCTGTCATATGGAACCTTCGGAGTTGTGGGAGTTGCGGATCCAGATTGACGATTTGATGAAGAAGGGTTTTTTTCGGCCAAGTGCGTCATCATGGGGTGCTCCTGTTTTGTTTGTGAAGAAGGCGGATGGTGGTCTAAGGTTTTGCATAGACTACAGGAGGATGAATCAGGTGACGGTCAAGAATTTCTACCCTCTCTCGAGGATAGATGATATCTTTGACTAGTTGAGGGGAGTAGGTTGGTTCTCGAAGATTGATCTATGGTCTGGATATCACCAAGTGAGGTTGAAGGAGGGCGACATCTCAAAGACTGCCTTCAGGTGCAGATATGGACACTTTGAGTTTGTAGGCATGTCGTTCGGTGTTACGAACACACCAGCTGTGTCTATGGGGCTCATGAACTCCATTTTCTGAGAATTTCTGGACCGGTTCGTAGTCATGTTTATTGAAGAAATCTTGATCTACTCAAGTTCGTAGGAGGATCACTCTGAGTACTTGAGAACGGTTTTAGAGGTCCTCCGACAGCACCGGCTCTATGGAAAGTTGTCCAAGTGAAAGTTCTGGACGCGAGAAGTGCATTTCCTTGGGCACGTGGTGTCCAAGCAGGGGATAGCAGTGGACCCATTGAAGGTTGAGTCGGTTGTTTCTTGGGCAGCACCCAAGAACGTGGTGGAGGTTCGTAGTTTCCTAGGGCTGGCAGGTTACTACAGGAGGTTCGTGTCCAACTTCTCCCGAGTTGCGGCACCCTTGACATCCTTGACCAAGAAGGACCAGGCTTTCATATGGGATGAGCAGTGCGAGGCAGCCTTCAACTATATGAAGGAGAAGTTGGTTAGTGTCCCAGTGATGAGGTTTCCAGAAGAAGGGGTAGCATATGAGGTGTTCTGTGATGCTTCAGGGAAAGGCCTCGGATGTGTGTTGATGCAGCAACAAGGGGTGATCTCCTATGGGTCTAGGAAGTTACGCCCTTATGAGCGTAATTATTCCACACACAATATAGAGCTTGTGGCGGTCGTCTTCGCGATAAAGTTGTGGAGGTATTACCTCATTGGGGAGTGCTTTGTGGTCTTCACAGATCACAAGAGCTTGAAGTATGTCTTCTCTCAGCGGGACCTGAACTTACGACAGTGAAGGTGGATGGAGTTATTTCTGGACTACGACTTCGATATTTCCTACACCTCAGGAAAGGGTAATGTAGTGGCTGATGCCTTGAGCAGGAAGTCATAGAGGGGTGCAGTTTGAGAGTCGGCAGATGCTTGGAAGGTGATGGAGGAGTTGGTTGCCCTGCACCTGGACGCGAGGATGGATAGTGGTAGAGTTTTCTTGTATCAAATGACTGTGAAATCCTCTCTTCTACGGAATGTGGAGGAGTCCCAGTGGGGGGACTCAGAAAGCAAAGTCATGTGTGACCGAGTTGACCAGGGCAATGATCTGGAAGGGTGGATGGAGGATGGTCAGAACCGGATGCTTTTCCAAGGAAAGTTGTTTGTTCCAGAGGTAATATGCGGAAAATTTCTTAGTGAGTTCCACAAATCACCCCTAGTGGTTCACCAAGGAGTTTCCAAGATGTACCAGGGCCTGAGGAGATAGTTTTGGTGGCCTGGGATGAAACGGGCAATAGTAGAGTTCGTACCAAAGTGCCTCATGTGTTAGAAGGTGAAAGCCGAACACTGTGTTCTAGTCGGTCTGCTGTAGTCTCTAGATGTCCCTGAGTGGAAGTGGGAGGAAATCTCAATGGATTTCGTCATAGGACTACCCAAGGTTTGAGGGGGCTGCGATGCTATCTAGGTAGTGGTGGACCGGTTAACGAAATCAGCTCACTTTCTGGCAATCAAGGAGTCGTGTGTAGTGGATGCTTTAGCACGAAGGTACGTAGATGAGGTGATGCGGTTGCATGGAGTTCCGAGATCCATAGTTTCGGATACGGATGCACGGTTTACCTCATGAATTTGGAGAGGGTTGCAGCATGATTTTGGCACCCAGCTATGTCTTAGCACTGCTTTCTATCCCCAGACAGATGGACAGATAGAGCACACCATCCAGACCTTGGAGGATATGCTGAGGGCATGTATTCTGGACTCAGGAGGATCATAGGTGCGACACTTGACTCTGGTATAGTTTGCCTACAATAATAGCTATCACTCTACCATTGGCATGTCTTCATTCGAAGATTTTTATGGGAGGCCATGTCGCTCACCCGTGTGTTGGACTGAGGTTGGGGAAGCGAGTGTTCTTGGCCCAGAAGAAGTACAGAGCATGACAGAGAAGGTTCAACTTATACGGGAAAGGATGAAGGTGTCATAGGACCGACATAAGTCATATGCCGATAATAGGAGGAGACCCTTGGATTTCAGGGTCGGGGACCACGTGTTCTTGAAGGTCTCTCCTTGGCGTGGACAATGGAGGTTTGGTAGGGGGATCAAGATCTCTCCAAAATTCATCAAACCCATCAAAGTGTTGTGGCAGGTTGGAGAAGTGGCTTATCAGCTAGCGTTACCACCGCCACTACTGAAAATACACGATGCATTCCATGTGTCCCAGCTCCGTCGGTATCTGCATGACAATTCACACATCCTTGACTGGGGAGAGCTAGATATCGAAGACAATGCAACGTTCGTGGAGTGACCAGTGATGATTGAGGATCGTGAGGAGAAGGTTCTTCACGGATGAACCATTCCTTTGGTTCGTGTGTTGTGGAGGCATGGTGGGCTTGAGGAAAGTACCTGGGAACAGGAAGCACAGATGCATGCCCAGTACCCAGAGTTGTTTTGAGTTTTGTGTTGTTCTATTTTGTACTTGTTGTGATGGAATGATTTACCTTATTAGCTATGGAATGTGTGTTTTTCCTTTTTCTATGGATGTGTGTGAAGTATCATGAGATTTGGGGAGGGGAGGACCTAATCCCTAGTTAAGACGCATTATAGTGGATGCGCCTAAACCCGTGCGGGCGAGCTAGAGCCACCCAAAGCGGATAATATCTTAACATGGAGGAAGGGAAAACCCTCACCACCTGAACATATGGTTTAATCCTTTGTTTTATAGTGATTTTAATTTTTCTATTTCATTCTTTAGAGGTATCTTCTGGGGCAGTTGTCCGGACCCCCCCCCCTCCTTTCTTCAGGTCCGATTTTAAATTCTCGAGGGCGAGAATGCTTTGAGATGTATCTGATGTGATGACTCGGGCCCTCACAGTCCATCCCTTTTCCAAATTTTGGATCCTAGGGGTGACTTCTCAGTGGTAGGATGTCATTTCGGCATGTGACCGATCGGCGCGACCGATCGGCGCGACCAATCAGTGCGACCGATCGGTGTCACCAAGGCTTGTCGGGTTTCTCTTCTACAGTTTTTCCCGTCACACCTCTTTTGGGATTTTTAACTTTTTTTTCAAGTGGTTCAAAGACATTTAAAATCCCATAATTAATACCCAATAAATCTTGAGTGACCTCCTCAATGGAGAATTAAATAAAAATTAATTACATCTTGTGTAACCACCCAATCGTGTGGGGAACCACGATCCGAATTTTAAGCTGTTTAAATCCCCATATCCTATAACAACAGGATCTTATCTCTATATCACAGGGAAATTTCTTCTTCTTTCTTCTTCCTCTTGGCTGTATTCCTTTATTCTTAGTATGTTTGGAGTTCCTGACATCCCTCTCCTGTGATTTTCACTTTTCATTGATTCTTGGTGCATCGAGAAGAACTTCGATCTTTGATCAATCAAGTAGGGTTTTCCTTCGGATCTCCTTTATGTGTATCATGCGGGGTGGGTACACTTTTATCTCTGTGAGAATTGATGAAACCAAACTTAATGAAGATAATTAACGTACTTTTAAAGAATGAAGGGGGGTGTGATCGATGTTTCTGTTGTACTACTTTTATGTTGTATGTGTTGTGAATTGTGTTGGCCTATGCTCACTGAAAATCATGGTCGTTGGTGGTATTTCCTTACACACTAATGAACCTTTGTCTTATATTATGATTAAATGACTTAACCTGGAAATTGGTTAATCATGTAAACTCAGTTGGTTTAAATGGATGTTCAGAAAAACAAGAAACTTTGTGTGACCACCCCGGTTAACAAACAGAAAGAAGAACCTAATCAATGTTGTGCTTGAACCTGGATGTTTTCCACTCTTTTTGGTGGTGGATGTGTTTTTATGCCCAGTGCTTATGGGAAGATGTGAATGGGGATGGGATCCTCTGTTGTGGCACGGTTGTTGGTTGTGAATTTGAAGTTGTGTGGTTTCTCTATTGTGACACGAACTCTGGTGGAATCCTCTATCGTTGAGAAATGGTGGGTTCCTGGTTTTGGGGACATGGGGTTGTGTATCGGGGCTTTCTTTGTCTCCATTACTTCGAGGGATCTCACTTATCTATTTTTTGAGGTTTTCTTTGGTTCGAGTACTTTGAGGGATCTCACTTATCTCTTTGTCGCTGTGACCTTACAAGAGAATTGGATGTGAATGTTTAAATTGTCTTTGGGTTGTTCCTTTTTTTCCTGGCTTGTGTTTATGTCTGTTAGTTGCCCAGTAGTGTATAATTCACCATAATGGGATCACTTGAACATGAAAATAAGAATGGTTGAGTGGGGAATTAGTTTGGGAATGAGTTGTGACTTGGCCGTGAGTGACGTGTCTTCTTTTGTGAATGAATAGTAACAAGGGTGTTTGTGCTTAGGTTTTGGAACCCCTAGGTTGGGATGAGGGTTTATTACCTATACATATATTTGTAGTTTTTATGTTTCTTATTCTTTCCCCACCCAAGTTGAGCACTTAGTGTCGAACATCCCATTTCATGGGGAGGGTGTTTTTTCCAACACTCCTATGAGTGGCTGGTTATTATCTCCTTTTCTTCTCCCATTCCCGAAAAGCCCAAGACTCTTCGGGCAGGATGTGATGGCCTGAGGTCCATTATTAGACCAAGAATCTTTGGGTAGGGTAGTTGTGGTGGTTGGACCAGGTGTTTGTGGGTAGGTTGTTCCCAAGTGTCTTCGGGATGAGGCCCAGGTGTCTTTGGGCATGGCAGTAGTTGTTCTTGCCCATGTGTCTTCGGGCATGGCAGTAGTTGTTCTGGCCCAGGTGTGTGCGGGTGGGGTTTCGCAGTGGGAATGCGGTGAGGTTGTGGCCCATGTGTGTGCAGGCGGGGTTTGGCAGTGGGACTGCGGTGAGGTTGTGGCCTAGGTGTGTGCGGGTGGGGTTTGGCAGTGGGACTGCGGTGAGAATGGCGGGATTGGTTCGATGCATAGGATGTCTTCAATAACCAGTGGAAAAGTGACACGGGGTACCCAAATATCAATGTGATATTACTATACTTTACTTGCCTCACTTTATTTGGGGAGTGTGCCTTGGTGAGACTTGCGTGGATAGTTTTTTCTTGCTAGGTGCTTTGGTTTTTCTTTTCTCACATGGCATTAGAATGCCTCTCCACTTGTGCACGAGAGTCTTTGGTTTTCCTTGCTGAATATACTTGTATGTTCACCCTACGTATATAAAACTGTTTTTAGGTTTCCATGAGGACTTCAGGGATCGTGCAGGACCCTACAAGCTTGGACCTTGGGGCAGTTTCTGTTGTCGTTTTCCTTTTTCTTGGTACATTACCTTTAGAGTTTTCGTGGCTTGTATCTTTTACTGTTGAACATACATATGGGAATGGTTTACTTTTGTCTATACCTTTACTTTAAGCTTCGATGTTTTTGGGGTTTCTATCTTATCTCTCGATCCTATAAAAAGGGTAATGCCTTCCATTTTGTGTGAGATTCTATACCCTTGGTTTTGGTCGCCACTCCGAGACCTATTGAAGGCAGGTTTCGGGGGTCATTATCTCTCCTTGAACTTAAAGAAAGAAGGGCCTCGCAATCTGCTGAACCTTCCCTCCGTTTGGTGAAAGCGGGTCGTGAAAATATTGAGAAAAAATCATGAGGAATAATTTCTAAGGAAATAAAAGTTATAGAGATAAAGAGAAAAATAGAATCAAAATAGTAAGAGTTTTTTAAAAATACTTTTATCTTTGGAATAAAAGATGAAGTTAACCTCACTTTAAAAAGTAATTTTCATAAATTTCACTTTTGAGAAGTTGAAAAAAATTATTTTTAAAATAAATATTTAGAAATAAATATCAATAATTAATCCCTGAAAATATATAATTGTTTCAAAAGTTGATGTGAAAACATTTTGAAAAATCTTTTTTAAAAGGAATCATCAATAAAAGAACCCTAAAAAATAAATAATGATTTCAAAAAGGTGAATTAAAAACTTTGGAAAAAAATTTATTTTAAAAATAATATTTAAAAATCGATATTTGAAATTACATAATAGTTAAGGAAGGAAATGTAGAGTGGAGGATAAAACATTTAATTTTCAAAGGATGAAAAAACTTTTTGATATTTTGAAATACCTTTATTGAAAACCCAAATCGTGAAAAGAGTTAATAAAACTACCCTATGAAAAATGGTAATTTAAAATAGAAAGTTCACATGAGGAAGCCATAATTTTAATTCAAAATAACAAAAGAAATAATTTTTTGGAAATAATGAACATTTAAATAGAGGAAAAACCATATTTAAAGGAGTTGTAATATTTTTTCATAAAATCATTACACCTTTATGTAATGGCCTATAACGGTCCGGTCCATTACTTTATGAAAATATAGTGTTTTTGGTGTTTTGTGAGGTCACAGTGACTCATTTCATGAGTTTTCTAGTTTCCAGTTTTTCCAAACAGTAGGTTGCGTCGGTGACTCATTGTCAGTAAGTTGCATCAGTGAGTCACGGTCGATAGATCACGTCAGTGTCTCGCTGTTAGTAGGCCACGTCAGTGACTCAGTATAAGTAGGTCATGTCAATGAATTAATCTCGGTAGGTCACGTCATTGAATTGATGTCAGTATGTCACAACAGTGACTCGCTGTCGGTAGGTCGCGTTAGTGAGTTTCTATCGGTAGGTCATGTTGGTGACTCGCTGTCAGTAGGTCATGTCAGTGAGTCACGTTGGTGGATCACTGTTGTAAAGTGACATCGATAGGTGGTATCAGTGAGTGGCTTCAGTAGGTGGTGTCGGTGAGTCGCATTGATGACTCGCGTCAGTGACTAACCCAATGAGATGTCTTTACATCTTTTCCCAGTTTTCCCAATTTCACCCTCTTATGTCTTATTTGACATAAATCAAGTTTAGAACCTTTTTTGGACATTTATAACGTAGTTTCAAAGGATATTAATTATATATTTAATATTCTAACATCCCTGAGACTTTGAAATAGACAAGCCACACTATCTTATCCACAACTTAACTTTTAAGTACTTTGAAATCGTTTCCATTCCATCGATATAGAATATGACCTTTTCTAAAGCTAAGATAATCTCTTCCTTGAACCATTATATTTTCTATTGGTACGCTTAGAGCCTTTATTCCCCGTGGAGTTGTGTTTTGTGTTGTGGACTTCGGATCCCATTTTTCTTTGGAGTCTTTCATGTTTCTTGTGAACCCCCTATTTTAGTGAAAGGTGGTGTTTTTGATCGACTATTGTTCCAAGTAGGGATTCCTTGATCTCTCTTTTAATTTCATATCATACAGGATGGGTATACTTATGTCTTCCTATGAATACAGTTGGACCCTTTTAAAACAAAGTAATAAATGATGGGTGGAAGATGACAATAAAAAAGATAATTAGGCCTGTTACTTTAGTAATAAATGAGCGGTTGGTAATATGATGATAATGATGTTTGTTTTGTTTTATTTGTTATCTTTGATCCATTCTATGAATTTTTTTGGTTGTATGCCTTGTGAAAATCATGTTCGTTGGTGGTCTCTATTTGCACACTTGGCTTATTAATACTTGTTAATCTTTTTTTAATGACTATGAACATGAAAACTTGATTAATCATGAATATAAAATTAAATAAATGGATTCCCTAGGATCAAACTTGTTTTGTGATAAAACCTAAATTATTGAAGTTTAATTAAATAATGAGTATGTTAAATATGAATACACCATGCCTTTTTTGGTGTGGTTGTGTGCTATGTGTAGATATCTTCTGTATTGTTCTTTTTATGAGTTGTGTGGTGCTACTGTTGAGAGGATGGTGGTGTGTGTGGATATTTTAAGGGTGAAATGGAATATCAAGATGAGATATTGTTTGATTGTGGGATGGTTGAGCAGTGTTGTGCAGTGGGACTATAACCAGGTTATGTTTTGTTTGTTTTGTTGGGCATGGTGTGGATATGCAGTAGGGCTACCGAATATGGTTGTAATGTGATATGTTAGATGGTGATATTGTGAGTTGGGGTTTTTTCCTTGGGTTGGGTGTCATTACTAGGATAATAATTGAAGTGGTTGGTTTGGGTGCTATGTGGGGAGTAAGTGTGTAGTGGGGTGTTTTATCATTGTTTTCTTCCTATGTTTTGCTTGGTTGTGGGGCTGGTTTTTTACTATGGTTGTTAGTTTCTCATGTAGGGATGGAATAACTGGTAAATGATTAATAATGTCAAAATTATTGGGTGTTAAGAAGATTTCTTTTATCAACTTAAGAAGTGACCATCGTTCATCTTGATATGTGCATTTAGAGGTAGCAACAAAAGTGGAAGTGGTATGGGGTAGTTGTTTGATTGAGAACACATAGGTTGGGTTGAGTGTTTGATACCTATATAAACATTCATGTACTTTTTTGTGATTCTATACACACGCCACCCTAGTTGAGTACTACGTGTTGAACACCCCCATTATCATGGGGGAGGGTGTCTTTCCCAAACATCCTTATAGAAGGATGAATAACTGGCCACCCGTTCTTCCTTGATCCCTCTTCCAGGCAGTGATATCCCATGAATCTTCGAGCAGGTTGTGGTTTATGAGGCCCAGGTTTGTGTGGGAGAGTTGTGCTTTCTATGTGTCTTTGGGATGATATGTGCGGTGCTTCCTAGGTGTCTTTGGGATGAGATGTGTAGTGGTTCCTAGGTGTCTTTGGTATGTGGTTTAGTTTTTATCCCATGTGTATGTAGGTGGGATGAGATGTGTTTTTAAGGAACAGGCGTCTACAGGTGGGGTAAGATATAGTTGTGAGGCCTAGGTTTCTACAAGTTGAATGTGGTTTGGTATGTTTAGAAGAGGTGGGAGCACAAGGACGTCTGGTGTTAGGGTGTGAGAGTTTCTAATTAGTGGGAAAATGGTTTGGGGTACCCTATCTTCAATGTGATTACAATATTACTTTACTTTAATTGAGTTATTTGGTGATAATTACTTAAGTGAGTTTGGGGTGGCTATTATACCTTTTTAGGTTCTTTTGGTTTCTTCTATTTCTCATGGGGTCATTATTATGATTCTTCACTTGTTCATGAGAAACTTTGGTTTTCCCTATTTAGTATACTTTTATGCTCACCCTACGTATATAAAATACTTTTTAGGTTTCTAGGAGGATTATAGAGACCGTTCTAGGGATTACTAGCTCAGAAGTTGGGATAGTTTTTGTGTCACTACTTAGCTTTGTTCTTTTGGTATTTACTTTGGAGTTTTTCATTTTATTTATAGCAGTTTTTCTTTAAACATGAATGTGGGATGGATTTTTAATTCTTATATATATATATATATGTGTGTGTGTGTGTGTGTGTGTGTATTAGGGTTGTTTTGAGGTTGATACATCTTATATTTTGATCTTGGTTACTATAAAAGGGTAATGCCTCTCATTTTTGTGGGATTTGTATACCCTTGGTTCTGGTCTCCACCCTGGGGCCTACTGGAGGTGGGACTCAGGGGTCATTATATATGTTCTTTCATTTCTATCTTAGGAGGGGAATCTTTGGAAGGATGGGGTCATGACATAGTGGTATCACAGGTGATGGTTTTGAGATAGTATGGAGTTTGGAGTTAGGAACAGTGAGGATTGCATGGGTTTGTAGGGTAACAGTGTTATGTGATCTTGGTGCATGACATATGCCAAGGAATACTGGACATGACATGGGATTTTAGGACCCCCATGATCTGATTCATGGACTTTGATCCTACTAAATGACCAAGTGAGGCTACACCGTTTTTAATACAGAGAACCTAGGAAATGTACATGCATCATAATGGGTTGTGTTATTATTTTAATTTGTGTCTTGGGGAAATTTAGAAAGGATGAAAGTAAAATGAGTTAAGAAGAATTTTAAACCAAATACCATACTACTCGATCTTTGGAGTTCCTTGTTTACTTTTTTGTTATGGAACCTGGTCATTGTCCACGAGTGGCTTTGGCAGTGGAGGATCAACAAGATGATCTAGATGATCGAAAAAGGGGGGGTTCATAGGAGGAGGACAACCAGTGGTAGAGAAAATTACATTCTTTCGAGGGGCAGACCTTGGGAAAGTATGAGGGTAGTGTCTCAGACATGAATACAGAGAGATGGCTTGTGGTACTTGATATTACCTTCAGCCTAATACGGGCTCTGAAAGAGTACTGGGTTCTATTGGTGTTTAGTTAGATGAAGTTGTTTGTGCGTTAGTGGTGGATGTTTCACCTGGGGGAGAGAAATGAGGCTGATGTTTGGTGGGGTGATTTTGAGGGGGAGTTACGGGCATAATTCCTTTCTTTGACCATGAAGGATGAGAGGCGATAAGATATACGCTCCCTCCAACATGGGTATATGTTGGTAGGGAGTTGGGGATCATGTTCAAGGATCTCTTTCTCTTCTCTTCATATCTTTCTGGATGAGGAGTCCTGGGTGAGATTCTTAGATGAGACACTTTTTTCTTCTCTCCAGTGTGCAATTACTCCCTTCACCTTACCAACATTCATAGAGGACTTGATGAAGGTGGAGGTAGTTGAGAGAATTCACTTGTGAAGAGGTATACTATGAGAGGGGAACCATTAGGGTTCTTCAAAGGGAAAGGGTACTAGTGGAAGGTCTTAGGTTCCAGGGCATTTGAGGTTTCAGCTGCCAGGGAGTGGACCTCAGCATTTTCTATTTCAACGTTCTCATCCTCATGCCTATCCTGTAGGCCTGGGACTAGATTTTTTTTATCTATAGAGTTCGTGGTCACCTTCAAATTCAGTGCCTGATGGACCTTCAATCTTAGTATAGTGGAGGTGGGAAGGTTCAGTGCCCACCTCAACAATAGTTTCCAGCCTGTCCATTTCAGTAGTAGAGACAATAGGATCCTGCTTCACCAAGGGGAGATAGAGAAGGTGGAGGCCGACCTCAGGGTGTTCCTTAGAACCCTCAACCTAGGCGTGGTCAAGGAGGTGGTCATTAGTAGAGGGGAATGGTAGCTAGTCATGGTCATTTACATGCCATAGAGGCAGAAATTTCAGTATGGCTAGAGATCGTTTAAGGTACAATTAGTATTTTAGTACTCTTGTTTGTGATTTGTTTGATTCTGTAGCTTCACACTTCTTCAAGGAACCTACTCTAGCCCATGCTCTGGGACTAGATGTAGAGTGGATTCCCATACCCCTAATGTTGAGTATTCCATTTGGAGGTCAAACTAACTTGTTTGATGTGTACTAGGGATATAGATTGATGATGGGGTTGCATCAGTCCCATGAGGATCTTTTCCTATTACAGATGCAACCATACGATGTCATCCTTGGAATTGAATGGTTGTAATCTGTGCACAATGTTATCAACTGCTTCTAGAAGAGAGTTGTGTTTTCAAACATGGATAGACAACGTGTGGATTTCATTGGTAATTGGAGTTGTCAGATGAGAAGTCAGCATGTGGGGTCCCTTTTTTCTTGTTGGAAGAGATGTCAGTGGAATTAATGGATATAAAGATAGAGGAGGTTCCTAGTGTTGTTGGGTAATTATTGAATTTTTACCTTGAGGATGTTGTGATTATACCCCCTCGACATGACATTGAGTTCGGGATAGACTTACAACCCGATGCTAGTCCAATTTAGATGGATCCCTATCAGATGACCCCTTTAGAGTTTTGGGAGTTATGGATTTAGATTCATGAATTAATGAAGAAGGGATTTATCTGGACCAGTGTGTCATCATGGGGTGCTCCAGTCTTTTTTGCAAGGAAGGCAGATTATTGTCTAAAGCTATGTATAGAATACTATAGGTTGAATTAGGTTATGGTCAATAATCATTACCCTCTCCTAAGGATATACGGTCTTTTCAACCAATTGAGGGGTGAAAGTTTGTTTTATAAGATTGATCTGTGGTCTAGGTGCCACCAGTTGAGGGTGAAGGAGAGTGACATCCTGAAGACTACTTTCAAGTGTATGTATGGGCACTTCAAGTTCATAGTTATGTCTTTTGGTGTTATGAATACACCAGCCATGTTCATGGGACTCATGAACTTTGTATTTCATGAGTTCTTGGAGTAGTTCATCATCATATTAATCAATGATATCCTAATATACTCAAAATCAGAGGGAGAGCATACCAAGAATCATTGGATAGTCATGGAGGTCCTTCGATGCCACCATCTCTATATAAAGGTATCCAAGTGTATGTTCTGGATGTGAGAGGTGCATTTCCCTAGACATGTGGTGTTGCGGTAGGGTGTATTAGTGGACCTGTCGAAGGTAGAAGAAGTTGTTTATTGGGAATCACCCAATAGTGTGGCATAGTTTCATAGTTTTCTTGGTATAGTTGGATATTACAAGAGATTTGTACCTGATTTCTCTCGATTTGCAACTCCATTGATGGCTTAGACCAAAAAGGACCTATACTTTGTGTGGAGTGAACATTTTCAAGTAGATTTCATCTACATAAAGGGGAAGTTGGTCGGTGCTCCAGTGCTCCAGTTTCTAGAGAAGAGGGTGATGTTCAAAGTATTTTTTTTGATGCTTCCTGTCTGGGCTTAGGATGCGTACTGATGCAAAAGAGGAGACTGATCTCTTATGGGTCTAGGAAGTTACATCCCCAAAAATTTAACTATGGATCCCATGATTTGGATCTAAAACCATCATGTTTACACTAAGGTTGTGGTGGAATTACCTCATTGGGGAATTCTTTGTGGTATTCATGGATCACAAGATCTTGAGGTATATCTTTTCTTAGCGAGATCTGAACTTACGACAGCATAGGTGGATGTAGTTTTTCAAGACTACGATTTCAATATATATTAAACCTTTGGAAAGAGGAATGTTTTTGCTGATTATTTGAGCAGGAAGTCACAGAAAGAGGTTTTTTGGGAATCTACAGATTCTTGGAAGGTAATAGAGGAGTTGGAATCCTTGCACTTAGATGTAGGAATGGATGAAAGTAGAGACTGTCTATTTCAGATTACAATTCTATATACTCTGATGTAGTAGGTGGAGGAGTCTCAGTGGGGATACTCATAGGTAGATCTGATGCAAGATCGCATTGACCAGGGTGATGCTCGGAAGGGATAGTAAGAGGATGGTCAGAATCAGATGATATTCCAAGGGAGACTATTTGTTCTAATGGCGATGCATGATGGAGTTATCCTTGAGTTTCATAGCTCACCTTTAGTGGTACACCTAGGAATTTATAAGATGTATCACAGTTTGAGAGAATAGTTTTGGCGGGTCGAGATGAATCAGGAAGTGGTAGAGTTTTTGGTGAAGTACTTAGTGTGCTAGTAGGTGAAGCATGATCACTGTGTTCCCAGTGGTTTGTTCCATCCCTTAGATGTACCTGAGTGTAAGTGGGATGACATCTCGATGCATTTCATCATAGGGTTACCTAAGGCTTAGGGAGGTTGTGATTCTATCTTGTAAGTGATGGATCCATTGATTAAATCAACCCACTTCTTAGAGATTAAGGAGTCAGGTGCAATGGATTCCTTGTCGATGAGGTTTATGGATGAGGTAGTGTGGTTGAATGGAGTTCCAAGATCCATATCCTCATATTGAGATCCATTTTTTACCTTAAGAGTCTGGATAGAATTGTAGCATGATTTTGGCACACAGTTACGCCTCAAAATTGCCTTCCACCTCAGATAGATGAGAATATAGAGCAGACCATCCAAACATTGGAGGACACACTATGAGCATACATCTTGGAATTTTTTGGATCTTGGGTGTGACACTTGAACTTGGATGAGTTTTCTTACAATAACAGTTATCACTCTTCCATTGGAATGGATCCCTTTGAATCTTTATAAGGAAGACTATGTTATTTTCATTTATGCTGAATAGAGGTTGGGGAGACAGCTGTTCTAGTTCCTGATGTGGTGCAGACCACGACATAGAAAGTTCAACTTATCTACGAGAGAATGAAGGCAGAACAAGACCAACAAAATTTGTATGCTGATCGTAGGAGGAATCCCTTATAATTCGAGGTTGGGGACCATGTATTCTTGAAGGTTTCCCCTCGATGTGGGAATCATAGGTTTTTTAGAGGGAGAAAGCTTTCTCCTAGGATCATAGAACCCTTCGAGGTGTTGGGGTGAGTTGGAAAATTGGCATACCATTTGGTGTTTCCACCACATTTGGATAGGATCCATGATGTCTTTCATGTCTCATAGATTCGTTGGTATCTTCACAATGACTCACATGTCATTTACTGGGGAGAGTTGGATATCGGGGATAAAATAACATTCCTAGACCAGTCACTAGAGATCCAGGATCATCAAAAGAAGGTGATTCATGGACAAACCATTACTTTGGTTTGTGTGTTGTGGAGGCCTAGTGGCCTTGAGGAGAGTACTTAAAAGAAAGAAGTGTATATGCATGCCCAGTACCCAGAGTTGATTTGATTTTTTCTTGTGTGTTTTTCTTTGTGATGTAATGCTTGAACCTTGTTTTCTATAATATGAGTTATTTATTTGTTCTATGATGTGTGATAATGTCCTGATCATGATCAAAGGAGGACCCAATTCTTGATCAAGTCACATTAATTGAGATGTAATTAAACCCATGTGGGCGAGTCAGTGTCACCCAGAGCAGACAATATCTCGAAATGGAGGAAGTAATTTCTTGATTCATGTGTCTGGATAGTGTGGTTTTGGTGCTCATGTGGCGTGTATTATGGTCGACTAGGTGTAGTAGATGTTAGAGGAGTTTTTCTAGGATATAGAGGTTTAACTTTAGCTTTGGAACCAATAGGGTTGTTTATCATTGAAATTTAGTATGCTTAGTCGGTAGCGATGTTTCAAGCATAGCAGGAACCTTGAGTGGTATCTTACAGGGTTGTTGTTCAGACCCCTATTTCATCTGGTTTTGGTTTTAAATTCTTAAGGTAGAGAATAGTTTGAGAGGTATCTGATGTAATGGATAGGACCCCTCCAGGCAATTTATTTGTGAAAATCCTCTATTTGAGGTGTTCTGTGAGGTCATGGTGACTCATTTCAAGAGTTTTCCAATTTTCCAGTTTTTCCCAATGGTAGGTCACGTTGGTGACTAGCTGTCAGTAGGTCATGTTGGTGACTCATTTTCAGTAGGTCGCCTCGGTGAATAGTTTTCAATAAGCCATGTTCGTGAATCATTGTTGGAAGGTCGATTCAGTGACTCGCTATTGGTAGGTCGCGTCAGTGACTTGATGTTGGTGGGTCATGTCGATGACTCACTGTCGATAGGTCATGTCGGTGGCTCACATCATTAACTTGATATCAGTGAGTGGTGTCAGCGAGTGGTTCCAGTTGGTGGAGTTGATGAGTGGTGTCTGTAGGTGTAATCAATGAGTGGCATCTATGAGAGATATCGGTGACTCGCGTCGGTGACTCGTGTTGGTGACACACCCAATGGTGAGTCATTTTCAGATTTTCACAGTTTTTTCCATTTTTACTCCTCTTACATTTTTTTTGACATAAATAGAGTTTAGAACCTTTTTTGACCGTTTATTAAGGAGGTTCAAAGGATATTAATTATATATTTAATATCATAACTCCCTCGAGACATTGAAATGGCCAAGACACATGGCCTTGGATACGAACCTACTTTTAAGTACGTTGAAATCATCTCCCTTACATTGATATAGGATCTAGTATTTTCTAAATTCAAGATCTTTTATTCCTTGAACCCTTAAATTTTCTGCTGGTATGCCCATAGCCTTTCTTCCCTGTGGAGTCATGTGTTGTGTTGTGGCCTTTGGATCCAGTTTTTCCTTAGAGTCTTTCTTGATTCTGATGCACCCCCTTTTTTAGCACAAGGTGGAGTTATTGATCAGCTATTGTTCCAAGTAGGGATTCTTTCATCTCTATTTTAATTGTGTATCATGCGGGGTGGGTATACTGATGTCTGGCTATGAATACAGTTGGATCCTTTTTAAAAAAAGTAATAAATTTAGGTTGGAAGATGATGATAACAAAGATAATTGGACCTGTTAATTTAGTAAAAAATGAGTGTCAAGGAATATAATGATGATGTTTGTTTTGTTTTATCTATTATCTTTGATCCATGCTGTGAATTGTGTTTTTTGTATGCCTTATGAAAATCATGTCCATTGGTGCTCTCTTTTTGTGCACCTGGCTCATGAATACTTGTTGATAATCTTCTGTTGAATGACTGTGAACATAAAAACTTTATTAATCAAGAATATCTAGTTAAATAAATAGATTCCCCATGATCAAATTTATTCTATGATAACCCCTGAATTATCAAAGTGGAATTAAAGAACAGGTGTGTTAAATATGAATAAACCTTGACTTATTTGGTGTACCTGTGTGATGTGTGTGTATATTTTATTTCGTTTTCTTTTTATGGGTTGTGTAGTGATACTATTGAGAGAATGGTGGCGTGTGTGGATGGTTTAAGGGTGTAATGGGATCTTAGGTTGAGAGATTTTTTGATTATGGAATGGGTGAGCCGTGTTTTGCAGTGGGACTACAATCAGGTTATGTTTTTTTGTTTTGATGGGCATGGTGTGGATATAATGCAGGTGAGAGGATGGGTTTGAGATATACCTAACACTGAGAGGGGATATGAATCCAAGTTGGGTAATTTTTAAACCAATTTTAAATTTTTATACCTATACCTCTTGACCTATTATGATCTTGATTCTCTTATTCTTTTTTCCCTATCACATGCAATAATAGAAAGCAATAAAAAAATGCACACAATACTTTTATAGGGTTCACTACTCAATAAGAGGAGATACATCCTTTCCAAGTATGGTGATGAACAACACATGGATTCTCCATTATAATGTAGTAGCTATTAAAGTGGTTTGACTAGGAAAACAATCCTCTAGTCAGTGTGAGTCCCTATACTTTGGATGGGGGTGGGAAATAATCAACTTCTCTAAACTAGTGATAACCTAGTCCAACTTGTAGCTCCTTGCTGGTTCTTTATACTACCTCTGAAGAAAGTATTCTCCCTTCTTGGATAAGGTAGGTTCTTCTCTTGATCTTCTTCAGTGCACTCTACTTGGTTACTTGGAAATAGTAGGCAAGAAACTCTCTTCTTATTCTCTTTTCTTCTTTAGTGAAAAACCAAATTCACACTTCTTCTTCTCGTCTATAATCACAAACACCAATTTGATTATTCAGGTAATGAGGATAATCTTACTGGGCATTATCATAATCAACTTCTTCTCCTTTATTATTTTCATATATTCATGGGATCATGTAGGTAGAATTTATATGAACTCCTCCTTTTCTTTCACTTCTTCTTATTCTTCACACACATGAACCCACTTCTTCACTTATCTTTTTATGAAGATGAATCATAAATAAATACCCACCCGAATGGGTGTAGGCCTTTGGAAAAGTTCTTCCTCCTTCTTTACATGTGAGCACATAATTCCTTGGGATTCTTCAAATCATGCATATGAATCCATGAATGTACATACTTCACTTATTCATGATATCTACTTCTTCACAAAACCCCTTGCATATAGTATAGATATATCGTGAAAATAGTAGTGTGTTTTCAACTTTTCTTCATGAAACTAAAGGGTCATGGGTCTTCCTCTTCGTGTAGGTAGTGCACGGGTCTTCTATGCATAGTACATATGGTCTTTATTCATAGAAACAAGGATATTCATGGTTCTATCTTTTCAAGGCACAAAAAGGGTGAACATGCACCGATTGTGTACCTACGAGATCACCACCACGAAACACAATGAGGGTTTTGAGGAAACCTATCACGTGCTCAGGGTTCCTTCTTCATACAGAGGTGCGGTTATTATTCCGGAGATGATTCAAGAGTGATTAACACTTGTTGAAGGCTAGAAGGATCCTATCTTCACAGAGCCAGAAGGCTCAAAGATATTTTCTTACTCTTTTTGAAATAGTGGCATGAATAGATGCTCTGTTTTTGAAAACATGAGCTCTCGAGAACAAGGGAGAAACAACTTCTTCTCAACTCGGTGATTCTATTTTTCTAGGCAAGGAATACTCTATTTAATCCTTAAAATATTCATGTGATATTCATAAGATCATGGATTTTAAAGCCCAAGATCTGTGGTTCTTTAAAATATTCAAAACAAAGATGAGATATGTAGAGAATCTCGGTGTGTTTCCTTTTCGAGCATGTAGATTTCTCTTCTTCCATGCATTCAATCACGTTTTCATGAATTAATAATGGTGCACAACTTGTTTTATAGATCTCTCTATCTCCATGATGTTTCCTCGCAACTTTTCTTTCTTCGCCCATGTTCAAACTTCATTATATCATTGCATGCATACCAATTCAATTTATTGCATGATTTCGTGACTCTCATGCAGCCAAAATATAGTGGAGTGGATCATCATGGTGGCCAAAAGATTAATGGAGGTTCATTATTCATCTCCAGTGAGTAGTAGTGGAATCTTCAGGGATTAGAGGAAGAATATGACGGTGCAGAGGCATCAGAAATACCTGGTTCAAACATGTGCAACACGGATGAGATGTATGGCATGGATTATATTGTAGAGTGCAGATGAGATGGATAAATTAGATTACTTCAACATTTTTAAAAGTATCCACTTTGATTTTCCCACATCGAAACCAAAATGTGGGTGGAGTGTGGTATATCAATCAAGTCACTCCATTGATGGCCCAAATTACTCCTCCCTCCATGGTAACACCCCATACTGTGTTCTCTGTGGGCTCGCTTTTCACTGAATCTATGCATGGGAATCCGCCCAACTATACATGATATTTTCATTGTGCACTTCTAGGGGCCTACACATGGCCTTCATGCCACCTACAGGTTAACATGATGGCTTCCCTTGGGCACAGTTGACATTGTGTTCTGCATGTTCTTAGGGTAGAGGCTGTTGGGTTAGATAGTGGGATGGCCCTAATTTTTTTAAGTAAGGCCACAAAAAATGTGTTAACATAAATGTTAACATGAAATGAAATGCATGGACACCTTTTAATTTTAGACCCATGCATGGTCACCTCTCTTCAAATTCCATTCCCATGCACACTTCCTTCTCTTCTTCTCTTCTAACTTTTATTTTTGGAGCGTGAATACCAAAGCACATTAATCATCCTTAAAAGGATGCTACTTCAATTTTGTAAACAATGTATCAATTTTTGATACATATTGTTTGAATTTAGAATCAGTACATAAATCATCTGATTTAAACAACATGGAGAATTTCCCAAGAATGAAATACTATTCTATGAATCCATAACAACTCTCTAGAAATCATCACTTAAACCATCCTCTACTAACTTTGAAGATCCACCTTTATTTTGACCAGTATTGAAAACTGTTGACAATAAAAACAACTTCATACACAAAGTGGTCCCAAAAATCCCCCCATTTTTATTTATTGTAAATAATTTAAAGTTATCTTAAAGGAATGTGTCAATATCAAAATGTAAATCTTCTCTCTCCTTCAATTTCTTTCTCTTCCCATTTTTCTATTAAAACTTTTATTCTACTTTCTATCCACCTTATTTAAAAGAAATACAAAGTTCATGGGGAAAGGGTATCAACCCATACTTAAGAAATGGGCCATCCATCATTTCAATATAAGTCTACTTGAGCTTTGCTGGGTGTAGAGAACAAGAGGATTTTATTTAGTCAACAAAGATGTCCATTATCAACTGATCATGATACCTCATGAGATGATAACTAATATACTTTTCTTTAAGGGTTTTCCACTTTCATTCCAGGCTGTGAGATGAATATTTCTAGGAATAATCAACTTGAAACACCTGCAATCACATCAAAAAATGGATCAAAAACATTCAATCACAATAGGCAGGACAAGTGAACTTGGGGAACTTCAATTATTATCATGTCACTGATTGATTCAGTTACCCCCTATAAAATGATCTTTTTTTGAGTAACCAAGGATGAGATATTGAGAAAGTACATACCATTTCCAATGAAATGTTCTTCAATAAATTTCTAGAGTAATTGAATTTGATACCAATTCAAGTTGATACTAATTGAAATAACAACTCTAGAAACTTATTCATTTGTATCATCCTTAGGGGAAAATATCCTCATCACTAATCCTTAGGTTCTCCCCTAAGAACTTTCTTCACCTTCAATTCCCTATATTATAAGAAAAAATAGAATACACACTGATTTAAGTGAATAAGGTGAATTCTTCATGCCTCATCAATGTGAATAACAAGGTTAGATGGTTTTCTCAACCAAGATTCTTCATTTTCTCTACTCTTCACACTTTCACATTTGATCTTCGATTTTGATTGTGGTTGTGTGGATATTATCACTTATTCCATTTCTTTGTGTGTGAGCCTTCTTTCTTCAAGAGTTTTCAAATCACTGGAATCTCCTGGTTCAACTTTCATCTTCTTAATAAATTATTCTTGAGTTGGAATAAATGAAATTCAATTTATAACAATATGACTAGCCTTGTTTAACCTCTCACACATAACCTTTTTAACTTCATGTGAAATATTTGCTTTGCATTTTTCACTATCCTTGACTTTTGGATCTTCAATTATCCTCATTCATTCCAAATATTCTTACTAGATAACCAATATGTCATTAAGATATGAGGCATAATGTTTGGATCTTCCATATGGCTTATTTTGAGTGACATCCTTTTTAGAAGTTCTTTTAGATGCACCACCCTTCACCTTCTTGGATTTAGAATCCAAGGTATTCTCACTTTTCCTTCTTTAAATCTTCTTGGGAGAATTTTTTTTACAACATTCTTCTAATTTCTTCCCAGGTTAGCTTCTTCATTCTTAGATATATTTTGTGATCTCCATTTATTATCATCTTTGGATACATGTTGAGATGAGTATGTACCAACCTTGTGACCACTTCCATTGCATACATTACATAGGTTATCAAGCATTCCAAATCTATTTGTATTATACATATGCTTTTGGATATGTGGATGCTGCTTCTTCCTCTCTGGATTGATCCCCCTTGAAAGGGGCTTCCTCTGTGTTTTTTTTTCATTTTGGGGATTGTACCAACAATTTAATGCACAATGCATGAACCTGTTTCAACACCAACATTGACCCACAAATCATGAATTTTTTATATATTCTTTATAAGTTTGTTGAGACCTTTTCTTTATGTGTTTTTCTTTCTATGGGGAACCATCTTATAACTTCTTATTCCTATCCACCCTATACATGGTGGTAGGTTTCTCATCACCTTTCATCATCCATACTTATTTAGAATTTTTCTTTCAACTTGCACTTCTTGGGGAAACATATTTAGAAGCATGATTACAAGATGGTTTGGATGATACGTTAACTTTCTTATCTACTTGTGATCGATCATTGAATTAAGTCATGATCTTTTTATCACGTGTTAGAGGTATTTTGACATAGAATCCTCCAATGAACATTGAGTACTAGAAGCTACTATTTCCTTCTTTTGTAAAGTATCAATATGTGTCTTCTCAAGATTGGTCAAATTAGATTCAAATTATAGACATTTCATATTAAAGATGAATTTCTGGTCTTCAATCATAGTTATATTCTCTTCACAAGTCTTTTTCAATAATTCAACTTCCTCTTCATGCATCATAACATTTTTTATAACAAAGATTCAGGTTCTTTGATCTTCTTGGATATTTCTTCCAAATGAAAACCCTTAACATAAATGATCTTATTCAGATCATATTCAAGTGAATGAATCTTCTCTTCCCAAGTCTTATGGATTCCCTATTTTTTTTCAACTTCTTTTATACATTTTGAGGAACTATTTTTAAATTCCCTCTTTGTTGTATCAAAGGATCCAATCTATATTGAGAGATTTAGACATTCAAATTTTTTTTCTTACAACCCGTTCTCCAAAACATCATTTTATTCTTCCAGTTGGGTGATATCTTCCTACATACATTGATATATTTCATAAAAGGGAGACAATTTCTTCTGGAATACTATATATAATCATTCTTAATCTATCAACTGATAACTCTTCAGAATTTATAGATTGATCATCACCACTTGTGCTAGCATTTTCATCATGAGAATAATTTTCAAATGCACTAACACATACCTCTTGATCATTTGAGGTAGTAAGGTTGTCCATATTCTTGGTGGAAACTTGATCCACCTTCTCTCTAATTTCCAAGATAGATGTGTCTTCATTTTCAGAAAGGTATGGAGAATTATATACTTCTTATTATTTAGATAAGAGGGACTTATTCTTCAGTTTTTTCTTTTATTTCTTTTTCCTATTCACCATGGTCTTGGTAGATATATCCTCTTACTCAAAGATAACTGAATTTTCACTAAAAATGCACTTCATTAATAAATCGAGAAAGAAACTCAACTCTTTAAAATATAATAACATCACTGTAGATAATCCAACAAAGGCATTCATGCCTCTGATACCAATTGAGAGGAACAATTTGGGATATACCTAAAAATGAGAGGAGGGTTGGGGTGAATCATTATTAGGGGTTTTTTAACTAATTCAAACTTTTTATCCCTATACCTATTAACCTATTAGGATCTTCATTCTCTAATTATTTTTTCCCTATCGCACACAATAATATAAAGTAGTAAAAATATGCACATGATATTTTTACAAGGATTACTACACAATAATAGTAGTTGCATCATTTCTATGTATGGTGTTGACAAATACATGGATTATCCACTATAATTTAGTAACTATTACAATGGTTTTACTAGGAAAATAATTCTATAGTCAGTGTGAGTGCGTACACTTTGGAGGGGGTGGGAAACAATCCACTTCCCTGAACTTGTGATATCCTAGTCCAACTTATAACTCCTTGTTGGTTCTTATACTACCTCTAAAGACAATATTATCCCTTCTTGAATAAGTTATGTTCTTCTCTTGATCTTGTTCAGTGAACTCCACTTGGTTACTTGAAAATCAGTAGGAAATCAACTCTCTTCTTCTTCTTCTCTCTTCTTATTTAGTGAGAAACCACATGCACACATCTTATTATTTCTTCTTATTTAGTGAAACAACTGAATGCACTAATACTTCTTCTTCTTCTTGGATAGAATCACGAATACCAATGTGATTAATCAAGAAATGAGTATCTTCTTACTGAGCATCATTAGAATCAACTTATTCTCCTTTATTATTTTTATATATGCCCAAGACCATGAATTTAGAATTTAGATGAACAAATATTTTTATTTTCCTTCTTCTTCTTCTTCAAACACATGAACCCACTTCTTATCTTATCTTTGTATGCACATGAATCATACATAAATACCAACTAGAATGGGTGTAGGCCTTTGGAAAAGTTATTCATCTTTATTTATATGTACACACACAATGCCTTGTGATTCATCAAATCATTCATACAAATGCATGAAATCGTGTACTTACCTCCTCCATGAAATCTCCTTCTTCACCAAAAACGAACCCTTACAAAAGACATAGATATATCATGAGAATAAAAGGGTTTTCTCACCATTAATTTGTAAAACTAAAGGGTCATGGGTATTCCTCTTTATGTAGGCAGTGCATGGGTATTATATGCACAATATGTGTGATTCAACTTCACAGAACATGGGATATTCTTTTTTCTATCTTATCAAGGCACAACAAGGGTGAAAATGCACTGATTGTGTACACACGAGATCACCTCCATGAAACACAGTGAGGGTTTTGAGGAAACCTATCGCATGCTCGAGGTTACTTCTTTGTATAGAGGTGCGATTCGTCTTTGCGAGATGCTTCAAGAGTGATTAACACTTGTTGAAGGCTCAATGGATACTCTCTTCGCAGATCCATAAGGCTTACAAATCTTTTCTTACTCTTTTTGAAATGGTGGCACAAATAGATGCTCTATTTTTTAAAACACAAGATTTCAGGAACGTGGGGGCAGTAACTTCTTCTCATCTAGGTGCTTCTGTTTTTATAGAATAGGAATACTTCCTTTACTCATTCAAATATCTATGAGATATTCCATTAGATCGGGGATTTGAAAGCCCTAGATCTTCAGTTCTTTTAAATCTTCAAACCAAAGATGAGATACACTGAGATTATCAGTGTGTTTCCTTTTTGAGCACTTGACTTTCTCTTCTTCAATGCATTCTAGAATTCATGCATGCATTAATAATGGCATGCAACAAGTTTTCTCAATTTCTCGAGCTCCATGATGTGGCCTCGCAACTTCATTTTATTTAGCCATGTTATAACTTCATTATCTCATTGCATGAATTATTTCATGACTCTCATGAGGCAAAAATATAGCTGAGTGGATCATTATGGTGGCTATAATCTTGATGGAGGTTCGGTCTTCATCTCTGTTGAGTAGCAACAGTGATGTCGGGTGCTAGAGAAATAAGAAGACAACACGAGGGCATTGAACATCCTGGGTTCAAATTCGCATGGTGCAAATGAGATGAATGGTGGTGATTAGATCATGGAGTGTGGATGAGATGGACAGTTGGGATTACTTCCACATTTTTAAACTGTGAATAATATCCTCTTTGCTTGTCCCACATCAAAACTAAAATGTGGGTGGAGAGCAGTATATCAATCAAGAAACTGAACCAATGGACTAAATTACCACTTCTCCCTCTATAGTACCACCCCATATCGTGTTCTCTATGAGAATGCTCTACACTTACTCTATGAAAAGGATTAATCCCAACTATTAATGAGATTTTTCCCATGTGCTCTTGTGGGCCTACACACATCCTACATGCCACCTACGAGCTAACCTGGTAGATTACCTTGGGCACAGTTGACCCCATATCTAGAATGTTCTTAGGGTAGACGCTGTTGGGTTGGATAGTGGTATGGCCCCAATTTTTTTTAAGTAAGGAAAAAAAATGTTAACATAAATGTTAACATGAGATGAAATGCATGTCCACCTTTTATGTTTAGACCCATGCATGGAAACCTCTCTTCAAATTCCAATCCTATGCACACTTCCTTCTCTTCTTATCTTCTTCGTTTTATTTTTGAAACATGAATCCCAAAGCACTTCAATCATATTTAAAAGGATTTTACTTTAATGTTGTAAAAAATTTATCACTTTTTGATATAGGTTCTTTGAATTTAGGATTAGTACATAGATCGTCTAATTTAAACAACATAGAGAATTTTCAAAGCATGGAATCTAATGCTATGAATCCATAACAATAATCTAGGAATTATCACTACAACCATCCTCCATCAACTTTGGAGCTCCTTCTTCATTTTTACTAGTATTAACAACTGTTGAAAACAAATACAACTTCAGACACAAAATGATCCCAACAACAGGGATACCGAATATAGTTGTAATGTGATATGTTGGAGGATAATACTATGAGTTGGGGGGGTTTCCCTATGTTGGGAGGCATTAATTTTAATTATTATAATGGTATTCGTTGGTTTGGTGTTAAGTGAGAGGTAGTGTGAATTGGGGTGCTTTATCATAGTTTTCTTCCTCTGTTTGGCATGGTTGTGAGGCTGGTTGTGTGCTCTAGTTGTTAGTTTCCTGGGTGGAGATGGAATAACTAGTAAATTCTTAATAACATAAAAATTATTGAGAGTTAAGTGTCTTTATTTTATAAACTTCGGAAGTGATCGACAATCTTTCTGATACGTGTGTTTAGATGTAGCAACAAAGGAGGCAGTTTTATGGGGTGGTTGTTTGATTGAGAACCCATCGGTTGGCCTGAGTGGTTCGTATATATATATATATATATATATATATACTTGTACTTTCTTGTGATTCTATGTGCACCCCACCCTAGTTAAGAACTACATGCCAAACACCCCCATTTTTAGGGTGGAGGGTGTCTTTCCCAAACATCCTGGTGGAAGGATGGATGGTTGGCCACCCGATCTTCCCTAATCCCTCTTCTAGGTGGTGATAGCCCAAGAATTTTCAGACAGGTTGTGGTTTGTGAGGCCCAGGTGTGTGTGGGTGATTTTTTCTTCTCAGGTGTATTTTGGGTGATATGTTTTGTGCTTCCCAAGTTTCTTTAGGATGATATGTGTTGTGGTTTCTAAGTGTCTTTGGAATGTGGTGTGGTTTCTGACCCATGTGTCTGTTGGTGGGATGATATGTGGTTATGAGGCCGAGGTGTCTATGGGATGGGTAAGATATAGTTTTAAGGCCCAGGTATCTATGGGAGAGATTTGTTTTGGTATGTTCAGAAGAGGTGGGAGTGCCTGTACATCTACTATTAGGGTGTGAGAGAATATAATCAGTGGGAAAGTGGTGTGGGGTACCCTATCATCGAGGTGCTTACTATATTACATTACTCGACTTTTGTTATTTAGTTAGTGTGCCTTTAGTGAGGTTGGGATGGATAGTATACCTTATTAGGTGCTTTTGGTTTAACCTATTTCTCACGGGGTCATTAGTATGCTTCTCCACTTGTGCATGAGAGTCTTTGGTTTTCTCTACTCAGTATACTTGTATGTTCACCCTACGTATATAAAACTATTTTTAGGTTTCCAGGAGGATTATAGGGACCATGCTAGGAATTACTTTCTTAGAAATTGGTATAGTTTCTGTATCACTACTTAGGTTTGTTCTTTTGGTACTTTGGATATTTTAATTGTATTTCTAGAATTTTTACTTTAAACATGCATGTGGGATGGATTTTGGCTGTATATATATATATTTGTGTGTGTGTCTTAGAGTTTTTTTGATGTTGATACATCTTATCTCCTAATCTTGGTTACTATAAAAAGGGTAATTCCTTCCATTTTTGTGATATTTGTATATGCTTGGTGCTATTCACCACCCCGGGGCCTACTAGAGGTAGGACTCGAGGGTCATTATATATCTTCTTTTATTACCAACTCTGGAGGGGCTTCTTTGGAAGGAGGGTCTTGTGACACTTTATGAGAAATAAATTCATCAATAAAGAATATTTGAGTTAAAAATATCATTTTAATATATATATATATATATAAAAAGGGAAATATCTTATGAAATATGATATATAATAATTTATCATACTTATAAGAATGATTCTCGAGGAATAATATTTTTACTCAATGAAAGTAAATTTGAGTTAACCAAATCCCTTAAGGATGTTATAATTCAGGAATCAAAAAACATTAATAAAGGGGCTTATATAGTTCAAATGTTGTTCTTCATTGTTATAAAAAATTTAATCATTAATAGATCATAAAAGTAACTATTATTTATGTTTTAGGATAGTTTATAAATTTATAATTTCATTCTATGATAGTTTTAGTTATAGTTATGGAAGAAAAAATTGGTGACAAGCATATTTGAGTGATTTTTTAACAAACGAATGGTTGTATCTTGATTAATGAATTTAATATTAAAGTTACAATTAAAAAACCAAAATAAAACAATTATTTACTTATTTATATAATATATCATTAGTTATTTTGTTCTCATAGTGATCCATGATGTTATTTTATAGCACTGACCAAGTAGGTGGTTAGACCGACCCAAAAATGAACATATCATATTTAATGGATAAGTATGGTTATGAAAGTGGTTTATTTTGGAATAAAATCATTATTATAGAATAATTGTTTTATAATTTAAATATTATTAAGGTTTTTAATATTATTTTAATATATTTTAATATATAATAATGAAACTATTTTAAAAATGATATATGTTACTCCATGAAGGCAGTAGTCTGCACAATGTACTGTTAACGGTTTCATTTCTCAACAAATGATAGGGAAAATAGGTGGATTGTAATTTTTACCTTCATGATCATAATTAAATTATATATATAATTTTTATTCTTTAATTACATCCTTATAACTATCAAATATAGGAAATGGGGAAAAATGGGAGACACCGCTTTGTTGAGGCGGTAGTCCGTACAAACTCACAGTCAACATTCTTTTGTTTTTCTAAGTGGATGGGGAGAAATAAATAATTGTTGTTACATTAAAACAATAAAACATAATTATAATAATTATAATTATTTAATTATATTAATATGTATATGTTATCTTTTTAAGAGAAATATTGGGAAGAAAAGCGTAAGGGTTAAGTAATACTCATTTTGAGACCTTGAACTTTCTCTTGAAATTATACTTGGAAATGAAGGGCTTAGGATAAATAATTGAGGAAAAATGATTTTGAAATTGAGATAATTTTATGACTAGAAAAATTTAATAGTTCCAAGATGAAAATTAAATGAATAATAGTGGCATGAATATGTGGAACTATTCCCCTTTTATAAGTGAATCAAATTTCCCTTTTGTGAGTGCCCGTTATTTTTGAATAATGGTATGACCCTATTCATTGTTCAATGGATCCAAAAACTTGAAATAATGAAATTTAGGGTAATATAAAGTCTATAAATCATCCAAAACTCATTTTTATACATGTTTTAAACATGTTTTAATCCTTTTACTACTTTATTTTTTCATTATACCATTTTTATTTTTTACCTTGGTAACTTATTTTTACCCTAGTAGTTTATATTTTATTGAAAATATATGGTAACCCTTATAACAAGACTTTTGAGTTATGATCTGAAATTTTATACCAATATATTCCAATTAAAATTTTAAATTAATACATTTAATATATATAAAAACAATTTTGTAGAAAAAAATGTTGTTTTCACCATTAAGTGTTCTAAATCTCATTTAGTATTGATTACCAATTTATGAGTGATAATATATTTATATATAGGTTTATAATTTATATTAAATTAATTTTTAATGAGATATTAATTTACATTATTAGATAAAAATTACACAATATTAATAAAAAATTCTTTAAAAATAACAATTTTACCATTATCATGGTCATTAACTTTAATCTTATTAGTCATAATTTTATACCTAAAAATGAAATTTAACTCATTAAATATTACAAAAATAATGATATAAACTATTAAAACCATTTTTTTAGATTTAATTTCTATAATTGAAGAAAACTAATTTTCAATATAAGCGAATAAAAACAGTTTTTAGAGTAAAATATTACATACATTTCGAAAATGTTAAATAAAGGTCTTATAAATTCATTATAGTATTTTTAAATTATTTTTTTACTTTATAAATATATATTTTTATATAAAAAGTTTTAAAATACTTTTAATTAATTATTTTATTATGATAATTTCATATAAGTGATGATATGAACAATATTAGTATTTTTTCACTATTCACTAAAAATCAATTATTTTAGAAAAAATTAAAAAAACTAACCTTAGGTAAATTTTGATATGTGGAATTAAAAATTCATGTTCATTTTTTAAAATTAAAATTTACAAATTCATAAATTTATATTTGAAAGAAAAATTAAATATTTATATATATATATATAAATAAAAACTGATTATATTGAAAAATTCCTTTTTAAAACAACAAGTGTTCTTGGTGATATTTTGTGTTCATTTTCTAATTGATTAAAATATTTTTTATTTTCTATAGGTTTTATTATTTTTAAATTTTCTCAGTAAAAAATATGTCACAACACGTTTTAGTTTTGGTGTCACGTGTGGAGAAAGCTATCAAACATAATATTAATTTAGAGAAATATGTATATGTATTAAAAAATACTGGGGAATTACATTGAGTCCAAAAATCCTCCCACACTACTAAAAAATAGGCCATTAACAGTGCTGAAAATGGCTATTAATAGCGCTAGAAAAGCGATGACTACTAGAGTGAGATTAAAATCCCTAGTCTTTTATCAACACTAAAAAAGTGTTGATAAAGCGGTATACATCAGTATGATAGAAAAACACACTGTAAAACCTGTGCAATGTGCTTTAACAGCACACCAAAGAACCAAAAACACCACAAAATAAGAAAAATAAAGTATGAATACATAATTTAAATGAAATAAAATTTACAACACAAATACCAGGAAAAACACTATATTAGAGATATTTCATACATTGGTTTATATAATTATATAAGTACAAATTATTACGTACATTCAAAAACAACAGTCATCCTTTGTCTTTTGATCCTCACCGCTACTCGAGTAAAAAATGCACCTATATAATAAAACAATTATTTTGTTAGTAATAATTTAGATAAATAAATTAACAAAAAGAGTTAATTTTAATTTAATTTTGGTTCATACCAAGAACATTATGTATCATATTGATTTGTGATTGATTCTTGCATGTCACACCATTTCTTGTTCATCTTCAAGCATTATCTATGTAAAAATTAATTAAATAATTATGAGATAAAAATGATAAGTAAATTAAATAAGTAATAGAGGATAGAATGCTAAGAACAATCTTGGTTTGTTTGCTTGATTTTGGCAGTGTGATGCACGTCTTATACTAAAATGAAGCTTATATTTTAAAAAGATGCACTTGGAGTCATACTGGTTACACAGTGCATTTTATTGAGGTGTTATTGATTCCTAGACATCTCAAATGACTTATGTATTATTTTTCTAAAGTATCAAAACAATATGAAAGTTTTTCCTTGAGTAGATCACTTTTTTATTTACTAAAATGTCATTTTAAAATGAAAACACACACTTTGAATAATACCAATCGTGTCACAGATAGGTTTGACATGAGATTGATTCCTACTCATCCCAAATCACTTATGAATCGACGTTCTAAAGTTTCAAGAAAATCCAAGCACGATTGCTCTATTTTTAGTGAGTGACACTTTTTGAACTAAAATGTCTATTTTAAATTGATAATAGAAACATTGAGTCATACTAGGAACATCATGTATCATATTGAGGTGCGGATGATTCCTACACATAAAAAATGACTTATAGATAATTTATCTAAAATATCAAAATAATAAGAATTTGTTTTCCTGGTTTTGAGTAGTTCATTTTCTATTTTCACAAAAATTGCTGTCAATTTTAAATAAAAATATACACTTGGAGTTATATTGGTCACACCGTGTGTTAGATTGAGGTGAGGATAATTATTACACATATAAAATGGCTTATGGATCATTTACCTAAAATATCAAAACAATCTGAAAGTTTTTTCTTGGTTTTGAGTAGGTAAGTTGTTATTTTTACAAAAAATGGTGTCAATTTTTAAAAAAACGATGCAGTTTGAGTCATACCAGTCAAACCATAAGTTAGATTGAGATAAGTATTATTCCTACACATCAAAAATTACTCATGGATAATTTATCTAAAATATAAAAACAATATGAATGTGTTTTCTCAGTTGTGAGTAGGTTAATTTTTCTTTTTAATAAAATTGATGTCAATTTTAAATAAAAAGATGCACTTTGAGTCATACCAGTCACATAATGCATCATATTGAGGTGAGTATGATTCTTACACATCAAAAATGATTTATGGATAATTTATATAAAATATAAAAACAATATGAATGTGTTTTCTTAGTTTTGAGTAGGCCAGTTATCCTTTTTAATAACATTGATGTCAATTTTAAATAAAAAGATGCACTCGGAGTCATACCATGCATCAAATTGAGATGCATATGATTCCCACACATTAAAAAATGGATTATGGATTGTTTTCATAAAGTATCAAAATAATCCTAATGTCTTTTCTCGGTTTTGAGTATGACACTTTTCTTTTTTACTAAAATGTCATTTTAAACTGAAAACACACACTTTGACTCATAAAAATAACATTATTTATCAGTTTGACATGAGACCAAATAATACACATAAAAAACTAATTATGAATCAATTTCTAAATTATCAAGAAAATCTGCATTTGTTTTCTCAGTTTTCAGTGAGTGACATTTTTTGAACTAAATTATCAATTTTACACTGATAAGAGATACATTGAGTCATACCAATAACATCATGTATCAAATTGAGGTGTGGTTGATTCCTTCATGTCACAAATTACTTATGGATTATTTCCCTAATTTATGAAAACAATCCATTTTTTTACTTTGTTTTGATTAGTTCAATTGTCCTTTTTACTAAAATTGATGTTAATTTTAATTAAAAAGACACACTTGGAGTCATACCGGTCACATCGTGCATTTGATTGAGGTGTGTCTAATTCTTACACATATCAAATAAATTATCGATAATTTTCATAAAGTATAAAAACAATCTTAATGTGTTTCCTCATTTTTGAGTACTTCACTTGTTTTTTTACTAAAATGTCATTTTAAATTCGAAACACACACTTTGACTCTTACCAATCACATCGTGTATCAGTTTGATATGATATTGATTCCTATATGTCTAAAATTAATTATGATTCAATTTACTAAATTATCACGAAAATCCATTCATCGTTTCTTTGTTTTTAGTGAGTGACATTTTTTAAACTAAACTTTTGAATTTAAACTGATAACAGAAAAATTGAGTCATAGAGGTCACACCATGTGTCAAATTGAGGTTTGTATGATTAAAACACATCCTAAATGACATGTGGATCATTTACCTAAAGTGTCAAAATAGTCATAATTTGTTTTCCTAGTTTTGAGTATGTCAGTCATCTTTTTTACTAAAATTGATTTGAATTTTAAATAAAAAGAAACACTTGGAGTCATACATGTCACACCATGTGTCAGATTGGGGTATAAATGATTTATACACATCCCAAAGTCTCAAAAAAATCCTAACAGCTAATGTTACAATATTTTTATTATCTTATCATGTCAAACTTCCAATATTGCATATATATTAAATCAATGTTATTATCCAAAATAACATTCTAATTGTTGAAATCTATAAGAGCAGAGGGAGAACATATTCCTATTATATCATGAGAAGTCACCATAGCGGGCACATGAGTTTCTAATACTCTTCTGTATTTCAACAATGAAAAAGGTTTTTCAGCTAACAACATTGAATCAATATGCAGCATTGGCAGTTCAACAAATAAAGGCAATGAAAATTGAAAACGTAGTAACATTGGTAGAAACAAAAATTTTACATATTTTTTGTATTATTTATGATTTTTGAAATAAAAATATGATTCCCAAAATATCCATGAAAAAATAAATAAGTATTATATAAAAATGATGAGGAAATTAACTTACAAATTGTAGATAAAATGATGACAAGATTAATTAAATAAGTAGTATGAATTCACCTTTTCCTAATGGTTGTATTCATTCTTGATGAATTTCCTTATTTTCATTATCTTAGTTGTAGGCTCGAAGTCCAATCCCTCACAAGTATGAGAATCCTTGAACAAACAACCCTAACTTGAATAAAAGAATCCACCTGTATAAGAAAAAAAATTATTATATGAGTAATAATAAAAAGAAAAAATTAAATATGAATGGGAAATAATAAATTAATTCTATAGATAATGATTTTACATTAAAAACATTGTTGACCATAGGGATATGAAAATGTTAAACAAATAATTATGATAAAAAAAGAACATAGATCTCGCCAAAAAACCAATCAATGAGTGAGAAGGATGAGAAGAAAATATCATATCTTAGATTAAAAATTTGAATCATCTGATAGAAAGTGGAGATATCTTATTGGGTTCATAAAATATTCATTTTGTATAATAAATAAAAAAATACAAATAAGATATTAATTATCAAAGTTAAAAGTTGTAGATAATTATAATAAGGAAAACTCAACAATTGAATGTTTCAAAGAATTGTAGTATGATTTAAAGAAAATGGGTAATTGAATTTAATAAAATAATTACTCCACTATAGTATGTGTTATCCTTTGAATTCATCATAAGGTGAAAGTTATAAATAGTTTTCATCCTTATAAGCTCATCTTATGAACATTTATCAATGCATTTTATTGTTGGAACTCATCCTCCATGTCTTGTGGACATGCACCTATATTTCTTTAAATAATAAAAGAATTAGTCATCCATATAATGACTAATTCATTGAGTAGTATAGGAAATATAAAATAAATCAGGGATGAGTCACAAAAAAAATTGGAATAATAACCATTCAAGAGATGAAACTGATGAGGATGATAGTTGTACTCCATTGTGTTCTCTAAAATGGGTAATGCCTCCCATTTGTCAGAATTAAAAGGATGGTAATCCAATATTCCTAAGGGTGGAACCAAAAAGAAATGTTAAATAATGATTTTTTTTAGATGGATTATATTTAATCTTACATAGTGTTTATTAGATATGTGATGAAATAAATGAAGTGATTTTTAATAATTATTAATGTGTGGGTTATCATTTCAAAGATGGCTATATTTTTAAAATGGTATAAAAAACTATCAAAACCATTTTTTGATTTGGGGTCAGTAAAAATATATAGTAATTGTGTTTGAAATGGAAAATTTATTTGTGGTAGTAAAAAATTGATCATATTAGATAATGAGACAATTAAATACTGAATTAAAAATGGTGGGTTGAGATGTTTTTATGATGATAAGATAAAATTGATAGATATTTTTTACTAATTAGAATGGGGATATTTTTAATAATTAAAATAATGATAAAACATTAGAGGAAATTAATGTTGAATTGATTAGAATTGGGAGATCACATTGTTCTGAGGTAGACTCAAAATAATACATTTATGGTGAGGAAAATGAAGAGGGGTTATCAACTACAAGAAATACAAGAAAGTTTGAAATCAATGAATTAAATGTCATTGGAGATTAGACAGTTTTGATGAAAACTCAAATGAGTAACACATAATATTTAAGGATTAGAAAAGGCACAATGCATTTTTTTTGTGGATCATATATGGTATGATATCGAGATGTCTATGATTGGTGAAAAATTTTCTTTGGTTTAGAGACAAATCATGGAAATCACAACACATTAATTTCTCAGTCAAAATTTGGAAAAGATGTTCCCAAGTGATTTACAATGGAATATTCCAAACCGATGACAAAACCGACTGCTATATGGATGAATTTTTCAAAATTTGTTGATTTCAAAGAGGTAGATTTCATATAATAAAGGTATTGGGAGCTTATTATACTTCACAACAACATGAACCAACATTGGGTTCGATATATTTGAAGTTTTACAGTACCAATGTTTTCCCAAGTAGATTCACATGCTATCAGGGATGAAAATACTTTAATATATCTAAAACAAATGAGTTTTCGGTTGTTTTGTTATAGGGTAGTGCAACTAGAGTTGTTGGGATACACAGATGCATGATGAGTGGATAACCTAGGGAAACTAGAGATATTGAAAAATTGGGATTTTGTTTTAACTTTGGTTTCGTTCAACCCTTGAATTGTTAGTGCCTTAGATTCAAGCCTTGGAATAATTTGATCCTTGATTATAGCCAAGATTCAAGCTTGGATTCGACAACAAGAAGCACCGATAACAGGAGTCTTTCACGAAGAGCTTCAGATATCATGATATGGTATACAATGGTTAGGGTTCTTAAAATACATTGAGAGTCTTTTTATCAGTGCTTCTAAAAAATAACTGATAAAGATACCTTTTATCAATGCTAATTTAGTAAGGGCTGATAAAATGAATATTTATTAGTGATATTTTTAGCATGAATAAAGATAGAGATTTATCACCACTAAAAAAGAACTGATAAATACTTATAATCCTTTTTTTAAAAAAATCACACTTTTTTTAAAAGTATAATTATTATATATAATTATAATACTTATAATAATAATTTTTCTAAAATAATAATTTTATAATTATTTGAATATATAATTATTTATTTATAATTATATAAATAATTTTTAGAAAATAATATTTATATCATTATATATTTATATATATATATATATATTTAATAAATATATATATAAATATAAATATAGTAAATATATTAATTATTTAGATAAATAAATTTAATTATTTATTTATAATTATATAAATATTTAAAAAAAATATTATTTATTTATTTATTTATAGTTATAAATGTATAAAAATAGTAAATATATATTTATAAATATATTAATTTATAAATATTTTTTAAAAAATATTTTTTTACAAATATTTTTCTAAAATTATTAATGAATATTAAATCTTAATTGCATACATGTTAAAAATGATTAAAATTGAATAATTAAAAATGAGTACACTTTAATTAACAATATTGAAAAATTGTATAAGTCTGATTAATTAAATATAAATCATTAAAAAATGTATATATATTGAAATAAAGATGAGTACATATTGAAAATATTAAAACATAGTAAATAAATATATATAAAATAAATAATAGAAACTTATTAAATTCATAGAAAAATATTTGTGTGTGTGCATTATATATAAAAATTCATTATAATTATATATATTCAATATAACACATGTGTGTATTATATAAATCTTATTTATATACATTCATACATATATATCTATATATTTAATATATATTATTTATTAACAATATCAATAATTGTTTAATATTTTTCTCAATTTACTTATTTTTTATTTTTATTTTTATAATTTTAATTTTAATTTTACATATATATATATATATAATACACTATTTATTAGTATTTATAATTTATATATAGTATAATCAATTTATTCATTATTATCAACAATTATTTAATTAATAAATTTTTTAATATTTTTTTAATAAAATCATTTTATTTTTTATTTATTTCATTTTATTCTGACTTTTATCGGTGCTACAAAAGCAATCATAAAGTCCAACATTGTTAAATGCATTTTTTTAGTAGTGCCACTTGAAGATGAATCTCATGCTCACACCAAAGTCCCATTGGTCCGATTTAGTTCACCTTCCTTCTATAAAATCCACGTGGTTCTCCATACCGTGCTTCCTTCTGATCATTCAGGATACCACAGAAAGAACATTCTCCTTTGACCTTCAAAACCACAATCAAACATTACATTGACCCCATGAAAATCATTTGAATGCTTCCATAGAAATCCAATGAAAACATTCAATAATCTATCATCCTCCAAATATATTGAAACTCTATCCACTAGATGCATCATTCACATAGACCATTTCTTCACTATATTAAATTTCCTACATTACCAAAGGTTTTTATATTGAGATTATATTACTTGTGAGATCTTGATGGTATATTGAACTATAACATCATCATCATAACTAACCTTCCTCATTAGATATGAACTTTGGGATCTTCTGAGGTCATCAGAATGATGAACTCCCAATGAAATTAATTTAGTGAAACCAAGGCATATGTTGTCATTTTCTCCCACTTCTTCTTCTTGGCCATGGACACTTTCAAGGATCTCACCTATACCCCAATGGTAATTCTGTTGCTCTGATGATTCTTCTAAATATCATTTCCATAGAGTTGGAAAAACAACAATGGAATGTGCACTAGGAATTAAAGTTATCATTTCTTCGTCTTCAACACAAACCAGGTCCACATATTCTGTATAATTTTAAATTATAGAAAAATTCATCCAAATTATAGACTTATGAAGTGTCCTCCAAAATTTCACCCTGTTAAAATCCATCCTTTTTTTACACTCTCATCTTCCAAACCTATAATTCTGACCTACTTCATTATGGTTCTTCTTGATTGGTTAATTATGGTATATTAAATTATATAGTATTCCATAATAGAATCCACTAGAACATGAACAATAGTTGCAACTACCTATGATTTCAACCTCCACCACTGAGTTCCATAAATATTTCAATTGACTTATAAATTCTCATCCTTTCTCTTATCACACTTTTATACACTCATGACATCCATGCCTCAAATTAATTCTTCTCATCATATGATCCTTGAAATTCCACTCACCTTATAGAGCTTCGAAATTTTTTCACATGATCTATGACCGTGAATCCCCTAAGCATGAACATACCAATCCAATCCAGAATTTCTACTACTTCCATACAACCATAGAGACAAAGTCAATATTTAACTTTTGGTCCATTATCTAGATAGAAGAATCACGTTCGAGTGATTATACAGATTTTGTCACCTACTCTCACTCAATGTATATTGATTGATGAAACCCATAGAGAAAAATTATTAACTCACCACTTGGGATTATAAAACACTTGGAAACAAATTTAGTCACCCCTTTCCAGTAATAAGTTTTTGTAACCCTTTTATGTTGAACTTCCAGGAACAAAACTTCTAGTCACTAGTTGAAACCTCCTCGACTTGGGATGATACCTCCATTTGAGAGCCCGAGTCATCTAAAATAACTTTAACATATAGATCAATCTTTGTTATTGCTTTCATTTCCTTATAGTTCTCTTCACTACTTATGATTAACATCTCCATCCAAAGAGATTTAAAAACCCAACAAGAGTATCCACACTTTCATCTCCTCCACCATTGGGCTTTAAAACTATTCACAACCTATCCATTTATTTCTGAAAAAAGAGCTCTCATTGAATCTAGAAAATTTATGTGATCATCATCTTTCTTAAAAATTTATGATAGTATTCTACAATGCTCCATAATTACACCCAGTGAATAGAACATTCCATATGAATCTTATGGCCATTTGAACATTTTATACCCAGCAACATCAGTGCTGCCACTACCATCTTCCTCTGACACTCTTCCAGTAACATGATAGACAACCAAATTATGAGAAAAATTTTAGCCTTCTATGAAATATCATTTTGATTCCTTAACAAACCTATCCTTAAGATACTTTCAACTACACTCTACCACCAAGCACTAAAATTAATATTTGATACCACTTTTTGGTTCCAGACATTATAATGAGAACCCAATCTAATATCACTTGTCAATATCAGACACTAGAATGAGAACCCATTATAATACCACTAATTATTTTCCAAAATTAGAATGAGAACCTATGCTGATACCATTTTTGTATCAAACACCAGAAAAAGAACCCACAATGATACCACTTGTTAAGGATGAAGCCACTTTTGTTATCATCACAATTTTCCCCTTCTTGTAACCTTATTCAATGAAAATTCAAACAGTGGAAGCTCACATGCTCATGATTCTCCATCACCCATGAACTTGAAGACTATAATTGGGAATACCAAGAACCCCAACCACCATATTGATTCATCATTCACCTTTTGGTTTATGTGACTACATGATTTTCATTTTAGTGAGCATACAAGAAAACAAGAACCTTACACACACACACATGCATGTAAAAAACATAAAAAAATGTTCATATAGTGATTATGTGATTTAGATGATGGGTCCTAAATGTATGGGAAAAAAGAAGACATCAAATTTCATTCCATCAGAAATAGATTACATGAGTTACAAGGGATATAAAATTCTGATAAACCTACACACTTTTCCAAAATATGTCCCACCAATGAAATCTTTAGGTCATTGCATATTCCATATGATCTTTCTAGTGAATTGAGCACAACTTCCAACATTTTAGTCTTTTGGTATCTAGATGTTCCTAGGTTAACTCCTCCTATCAGAGCCACCTCCTTCTACCCCTTATGTCCATCATATTGAATCACATTAAATTTTATCTTCTTATATTTCTTAGTATCTTGTAGAAGTGGTATAAAACACTCTTTATAGTGTTCCTCTTCTGATCATCCAATCAAACTTTTTTCCTTAAATTTATAAGCATCCTTATTTTGGCATAATCAACTACTGATATCTAGCTTCATCTTCACTCTAACTACAAACTCACGATGAACTATTTATGTCACATCTATTTCAATATAATTACTTTGATGAATCTACCTATCTTATTTTATAGGAAATAATTTTATGAAACATCATTTGAGTTCATGTATTTCCTGAACTTATTCACTTCCTTCACTACCTTAGGACTTCCATTCAAATACCAAAAGATTCCATTTCCATTTAAATCATTTAATCCTTTGAAATGATACCTACTTGTTAAAGTACATGCATCAGAATATCCTCCTTAGTTTTCCCATACTTTGAATAAACTATGATATATCTATTGGACTTCTTTAACCCAAATTCTAATAATTCTCCTGGTGAAAAAAAAATCCCACTAAACCTCCAACAAATTCACCAACCAATTGCCTTCATATGGTGCCATGAAATTCTAAGGCTCTATTCAAACTTCCATTTAACTCACAATTCTAAATTTTTTCAACTAACCTATTTGCCTACTAAAATTCATGTTGAACTGGCTTTATCTACCTAAACTTCGAAGTCTATAGTGCTGGCGTGGTTGTCTCCATTTAAGCCCTCCCAAGTGTAACTTCCATTGAATGAACTTTTAAATAACCCAAAACTTAACCCAAAAAATATTTATCACGCTAAAATTTAAGATAAATTTCCATACTTATCAATAAAATAATGGAGTATTCTAAAAAAACATAAAGAATATGTATAAGAAAGAGGTAAAGAAGTTGAGAAAATATTAAAAGGAGAAAGAGTGTATGCCACTAATTTAATGTAATCAAAGTGGTTTTTCACTTAAAAAATCTATTGGGAAGCATACTAATGATGAATAAAATCCATTTTATAAGGAGTATGTGAATACTTAATCACTTGATTACTTTTACTCTGAAATAAAGGGTAATTTAAAAAATTCTCCTATTAAAGTTGTAACATAAATACTTTGAATTTATCAAGGGTGTACAAGAAGTAAATTAAAAACCATAATTGAAAGCTAATAATATAGATAAATAATTTTATAAATAATTTCAAAAGTAGAAAACTATCACCCAATTTCTTAAAGCCAAAGAACAACTATATTTCCTTATGAGAAAAATTATTCCTTAGATAAATAATAATTTCAATAAAAATTTATTGAGAAAGAAAAGTTAAATGAGGTATATGAATAAGAGTTAAAATCATTGAAATAAATAAAAAACCCTCTATGAATTTCAAAGATGTTTATTTACAAATCATGGAAAAATGGGTAAAAAACCTTGAATATCCATTATTGGATAAGATTAAGTTATATAAGGAATAAATTAATAAGTTAAAAAGTAGTAGTAAAGATGTTTTAAATCTATTTAGGATGTGAAAAATATCATCAGTAAGAAGTATATTGAGATTGAAGTAAAACTAATAAACATGGAGGCAACACATGCTAAATCTTCCCAAGATTTTGAGAAAATAAGTGATACTTAGAATTCTTATGATAAGTGTCTTATTTTAAAAAGGACTAACATTAGTGGTAAAATATATTAAGATAATATAATTATCTATTAATGGTAATATCATGGAAAACCGTAACCCTTTTCCTTGAAATTTTTTATATAATAATGTTGATTTATCTACTAATATGAGTTATGAATCAAATTCTTGATATATATGGGTTAATGTGAGAAAGTGTATGAGAATTTCCTCCCAAAGTAATCTCAAAATAATATCTTTTTAATTTAAAAATAAAAAAGGGTTCAAGGTGGATAGATTATAATAAAAATGACAAGATTTAGGTGTATTCTCCACTATTGGTGTTGTGGAAGATTTGGGTACAATTCAACTGAATATTTTTATAATTTTTCAATTTTTGAAGGATGTAGAAGGCCTAAATTAAGGGGGGAGTAGATATGAAGTGAAGATAAGTCCTACTATGAAGAATAAATGTTCACAGAAGAATATAAATTTTTTTATGAAGAGTGGATTTGTATTTTTATAGAATTTTTGTGAAAATTTCAATAGAAGTCGTCATTGTGATTATGAGTGTGAGTATAAATTTACCAAGCATGATTTACAAGATTAAAATGTAATAATTCCACAAAATCTAATAGAGAAGAAAAAAATAAAGGATTTTATTCTTAGAGTGTAAAAAATGGATCATGTTGAGAAAACTACATTTAAGAATAATGTTATGAAATATGCTGCACTAAAAAGGAATATTTGATTATACTAATGATGAAATATTTATATCATGGACCATTGAAATTTTTTATGAAAAATAAAGTTAAATGAATATTGTTTTAGTAAAAAAAAGAATTAATTCAATAAATGAATGATAGATTGGTTTGGTGAAAGATATATATGAAGAGAAACTATGTGGATAGTGAAAATAGATTGAACACACACCAGTAAAGTATGTGAAATGGAAATATGTATAGAATAAGATAATTAAATCTAAAAAAATCAACATTTATTCCATATTCCAAGAATCATGCTATGAAAAATAAAATTTTACTTAAGAATAAAGTTTTTCATGACCCTAAGAAATTTATGATTATATATATAATTGTTGGAAGAGGATAAGAAAATGAAACAAGAAAAAATAATGAATGTACCCTGCTAAATGATTTAAAAATACTCTTCCACATAAGAATATTTTTAAAGGTTAAAATAAGACCATGTTACCTAAAAATCGAAAGCCTAGAAAATAAAAGGTTGTTTAATCATGAAAGGTTCTCAAAAAACTAATGTCAAGAGGAAAATAGTTTTTGGGTTGTGGATAAAATCTAAGCCTTGTTTCTCTCATTAAAGAGCTATAAAGATCCACATTATTTCCATATTTGTTTTTTTCAAATATTCATAGGGAAATAAAGGTGATTTATATAGGGATAGAATTAGATTATGGATGTAATTACTATACAACATGAAGAAACATCCATCTTATAGTTATCTATAAAGAACAAGATGTTTCTTCATGTAACATTTCAAGTATTATTAAATGGATATACTTGGAATTCATTATTAAAGAATACGATACATGGGAAAGACTTTTTGTTTTTACCTATTAAGGGGGAGTTGAATATATATGTTTCCAAAATATAATTATTTTTTTTGTATCAATAATTTTTTTAAAGTGATGGAATTTTTCATTAATGAGGCATGTTCAACACATTATTCTGTCCTATTATTAAAATATTGAATTAATTTATCAAGGGTATAGATTGATTATTTAATGATAAGAGAAAATATGGATTGAAGGATGATAAGTAAATATTCACTTAAATATTTTTGATGTGTTTTTTAAGTTGATTAAAGGTTATAAAATCATTGAGAAATTACTTTAATAACACCTAATAATAGAAATTTTATTTTTTGTCACATGTTAAATAATTTTACAAAAAGATTTTTTTTAGAATAATCACTCTTATTTTCTACATTAATCTTTATCAAGTCGACTTAGATTGATAAATTTATGGCTTATTTCAAAGTGAAATGTTATTCCACCCTTTTATCAAGTAAATCTAGTCGTAATATTCAATTAATGGAAGAATAAAGGGATAAGATGCTATTTAAAATCATGGTTGAAGAATGAGATGATCAGTAATTTTCCTCACCCTTTCACATTTTCATTTATTAAAAATAAAGGGGATAATAAAAGAGATAATAAGAAGATATTGACATAGTGGTATTTAGTGGAAATGATAAAAAATAGAAAGTGGTAGATTGAAGTTTCTAATGTACTATGATGATTATATTTTTTGTTAATGAGTAAAATGGTTATCAATATATGTTGGGTGATGGAGGAGGAGCCTAATTATTAAATATATTGAATAGTTAGACACAACATAGAGTTCTAATAGACTATATGAATTATTGTGTTTTAGTGAGTATAGTAGATCCATTTATATGTCATCAAGGAAGTTAAAAACTGTGATAGTACCATTAATAATGGGTGATGCATCTAATATTTGGAGTTCGTAGAAAATTGATTAAAGGAAGCAACACCTAAATATTTAAGTATTATTGATATAATATTTTAATGAATAAATGATAAGTGGTATTAGATTAAGAGATCAACATCCTCTATATGTTTATTGATGAGGTCGAGAGATAAATACGTTGGAGAAGAATCAAGCTATATGAGAATTGAACTTGATGAGAAGCTGATGAGGATATAGTTGTGATTAAAATAAATTAATCTATATGAAGTATTCTAAATGAATAAAATTAACATATGGAAGATGTTACATTGATTTATCAATAATCAAATCACTATTAATGAAGCATTGGATAAGTCTTAAAGATAGATGAGTTTAAGGTAGTGAGTATATATTATATAACTTAAAAGAGTTATTATATTATTAAAAGTACTTTGAGAATTGTGTTAAATATATTTTTGAATGATTGATAAATTCAAAAATCCATTTATAGTGTTTTTAGATGAGATAGATTGGATGTAGAAGCCCTGGGAAGATTTAAAGAAGTTATGAAATTTTTTGAAGCAGTTATAAAAATTATGGAAGTTAATTTTTTTTAGAGAAATTAGTAAGGGAAAAAATCTTACCTCGATACATAAGTGTTTCGCTTCCTGATATGTGATGATCATCAAAGGAAATATGTAAGGGTACTCATATTAATTGGAAATGTACTCTTGAATCAACACTATGATATATAAGGTTTTATATACAAGATATATAAAGGTCAATACACAATGTTTGATATAAAAAATGTAAAATTCAATACATAAGGGTTGATATGTAAGGGTTTCTTATTGAAAATTTGATGAAGTCCTAGATCCTCACTGTGATATGTAAGGTTTAACATGAGGATATATAAGGATTATTAGTTAGTAAAGTGTGATATTTTTGGTGATTTAAACATAAAATTTTTGAATCTATTATTTAATTAATTAAAAATAAAAATTATTCAAATGGATATTGTGATTCAAGTTGAGTGTTGAGAAGATGATATTTTCATTGTTGAGAAGAAGATTATGTCACAAAGAAATCTATAGATGAACAACAAGATAAAGGTGGTTATGTGAATTTTATGAATGTCACATTTCATGAACTATGCGACATCATAGAGAGGTATGGAATGAGAATCATATATTGAAGTTAAACTGTAATATGATAAGTCATTTTAAAACCATTCCAATCAAGAGAAAAGTGAGAATTCACTCATGTTTTGAGGTAAAATGTTACACTAATATTACTTGTGTTTATTCTTGAATATGTGGAAAATATCCATGCATTTTTTGGAAGGCTTGAAAAATAAAAAACCTGATATTGTTGTAATATTAAATGAAGATATATTTGATTTAGACTGAATGAAAATTAAAGATCAAGAATTATGGATAATACCACATTACTGAGATTAAAGTATGTTTCTATATTCAAAATATGGAAATAATATTCATTTTATTCTATGAATATAAGATATGTTAAGAAGAAAGAATATGTTTTGAGAAGATAATGATACTAAAATATCCCTAGATATTTATATGTATCAAAGATATGAATAATATGGTCAAAAAATTTCTATTTATGAATACTCCATTATTTTTTAAGGAAGAAGAAGATAAGATTGATGAAGGCTAACACTGATACTTCTTGTTAATGATATATGTGTCAATGAACTTAGAGAATTATAAAAATATTGAGATTGAGTTGAGATTCATAGTCTGACATGCATGTGAATATAAAAAATTATCCTTTGGATATAAAATACTCTTATTTAAGAAGAAGATCATATTATTGTGATGTAGTGACATATTGAAATATATTAAAGACCAAGTTCAAGAGTTTATAAAGAATAATTTTTATAGATTTTTCAGAGATAGTACAAAGAACGCAATTGGGATATTGTTCAAGATTTTTGAGATATAGACTACTTGTATTAACTTGAGTAATGTAGTAGATATCTATGTCCTGAACTCAACCCACACAAAACAATGAGTAGATTCTCAAATTGGGGTTGAACCTTGTAATAATACCTTATACTAATTCTATTTATTTATTTACTATTTTTTATATGGTAATTGTGTGATGGGAATTCATAATTAGATTAATATATCTTAACTAATACAAAATTTCAAATAAAAAATGGGGAAAAAGTTTAAATTATAAATAATTTAGTAAAATATTTCTACATAGATTCACCCATCCTCTCAGTGTGACTGTATGATCCTACTAGGTCACCATAGTTTTTCTTATGCAACCTAAGTTATCGAGTACTACATACCAATACTCACCCTTCCCACATTATAACACATCCAAATACCATATAGAATGAATTATAATATACCTTATATCACTTTTCATCACTAAAAAAATGAGAATAAGTGTCATTACTAACCACTTATTAAATTATTGAAATGAATCTTCACATTTAATATCCCACTGAAACTTCATCCCCTTTCTAGTCAGTTAAATCATTGACACATCTTGGTGAGGCAGGTCATGAATAAAGCTATTAGAATATCTTACAAGACCCAAGAAACTATAAATATAAAATAAATTCTTAGTAATATCCTAATACATAATAAAAATAACCTTATTAAGATCCAACAATATTCCTAATTTAGAAAATTAATTCCCAAAACTCCCACCCTATTGGATCTTGAAATGAAACTTTAACATATTTACATACAAGTGTCTAACTCTCAATATATCCTATACTACAACTAAAATCTCCCCATGATCCTCATAATATTATAGATATATTAACATATCATTGATAAATTCAATCAATAAGGAATCCAAATAAGGATGAAAAACATATTCATTAAATCCATGAACATTGATGGAGCATCCATCAACCTAATTGACATCACTAAAAATTCATAGTGACTATATTGTGTTCGAAAGGCTATCTTAGGGATATCCTCAACTCACACTCTCAACTGATGATAGCCCGATCGATGATCAATCGTTGAAAACCACTGATATATTCTCTAATAATAGAAGAAATTATTGTTATAATGAATATTATATCAATTGTTAATGGTAACCTGGTTCAACCTATGGTAATAAAAAAATAACTACAAACTTTATACACTCTCTTAGAAAAAAGAACTAGAGGAACCCACAAAGACACACTCTTTGAAATGAATTCTTTAGATTCAAGGTTTTTCAAATTATTATTTAAATATTTGATATCACTAGGGTATATGTGATAAGAAGGTATAAATATAGGTTTGGTACTATATACCAATTCAATCATAAAATACAACTCCCTGTCTAGAAGAAACATTGAAAAATATTTAGTAAACACATACAAATACTGATCAAACATTAGAGGGAAAAAATTATAACAACGACCTTAGATAACCTAAGAAATAACCCTTCAATATTAGGTGAAATACACATTATCTTTACCAAATTATAGTTGACTCTATTGGAAAAATATTTCCCCTAGAAAAAATTTATGATTCATTAAGAGATTAAAAAAACATCACACATATCTGGTAATAATCAATATGTTCCAAAAAATGAAACAACAATTCTATCTATATATTCATATCAGGGTATTTCATATTCAAGAGAAATTAATTCCATAGATTCTAATAACCATAAATATCAATGAAATAATATAGAAACCTCTTAATAGGTTTTTACCTTCTTCCCAATGGGGTATTCATAGACAAAAACCCAGGAAAAAATTCAATCACTAAACCTAGTTAAAAGAATATAATAATGAGAAATAATAGAATCATACAAAACATTAACTAGGGTATATGTAACCAACATTATACCTCTCACTATGGAAGAACTCTCACCGAGATCCACCATTTCATACTCAATATCAAACAACCGACTAGACCATTCTCTTTAACCCTACCCCTGGGGTTCCTAAACACCCATCAATATATATACTCATTGAACCTATCCTTGAGAACCAAATGTACCTCTATAAATGGATCTACCATATGACTTTTTCTTTACTATAGTGTATTATCCCATGCATGTGATTCCTATGTTGAAGTTTAATCACAACCTCCACTCTTATGGTTTACCTTCTAGAAAAATGTAAAAATATGTCCCATATTTCAAAAAGAGTGACACTAATGAGGATCACTAGGAAAATATGATAAGTTATATTCACTTTTACAACACTGAAAAAATAATAATGGAACATTTCCTCTAAAAGAGGGAGGGAAAAAGTCTTCCCATGACCACTCGATCACTCTCAATCCCTGTGATGATCATATACCTTCCTATTATTTTCACCACTAGAACCACTATCTATTAATAAAACCCTATTCTATTCATCAATATATTTATCATCTATGATATCCCTATTCACAACTTCGATAAAATTCAAAAAAAAAAAAAGAGATGCACCTTTGATCAGATTTATGACTACATCCCATACTCATGCACATGAGCCTTAGATTCTTCATCACCGCCCAAGGTTGGGGAAACAATAAAGTCTATAAAATTATTAAAATAATCAAGAATGGTTGTACACACCTACTTAAACACCATGATATGTAACATTCCATGTTTTTAAAAGGAAACACTATGTATGATACCGTACATGATACACCACATCGAGTTTAAACGAACAACTAAATATTATTATTTAAATGTTACCATTAAACTAGATGTTAGAATTTAAGGAATGAAAAATATTAACTAAATTATGAAATTATGTTTTAAACATGTATATTTAATTCTTTTACCAAATAATTATAAATTAATGTAAACCCCTTTTTAAAATAAAAGGAAATCTTTTTCTAAAAAACTATTTAAATGTGTAAAAATGTGTTTTATACCAATAAGTTAATAAATCAAACTTTTTGAATCATATTAATTAAATATATTTATAATATATTTAATATAATTTTTAAAATTATTCTTATTATTTTTCTTGGCATAATATAAGAAAAATGCAATTTTTTGCATAAAAAAGTATTTTTCAAAAAAGGCAGTTTTGTCGACTTCCGATGACACACTTGTTGTAAATATAGTTTTTTAAACTTTTATAAATTATATTTAATAAAATGAACTTATTATTTAAAAGATTATTATTAAAATTTACTTTGGTTTATTTTTTTTATTTTTATGATAAGTTTCATTTTTTGATGAATAATGAAAAAATACTACATTTTAATTAAAAAATGTTTTTTCATTTAATATATTTATAGTGTAAAATTATATATTTTAATATTTTTAAATTATAATTAGATCAATTATTTATCATTTAATCCAATTTAAGTCATTTGAATCAATTTCACATTGAAATTTAATAAAAAAATTGTGAACTTTTGAACGTTTTTACTTTAAAAACTCGTTTTGTCATTCTATTAATGAGATTAATTTGTAATTAAATTATGTCAATTATATGTAATTAATTTAATAAAATTGATGAAATATTTAGAATAATTTGGTTTAAATTATGTAAATATGCCCCATTTAGTTTCAGACAATATGAATAGTAACTTATGTAATTTTTTTATTAACACAGTTAAAGGTAAAACTGGTAATTAAAAGTAAAAAAAATATTATAAATATTTTAAAATTACCCTAACACTTGTCTTAATTTAATTAGATGAGTTTATTTCTACTAAAATATTCTTTTGGACAATTTTATGTCTACTTGACGTGTCTTGGGGGACTTTAACCCTTTTATAATATTATATTCAAAAGAAAAGTCAATTTTGTCACACTTGTTTTTAAAACTTAAATATTTTTTATGGGGTTATAAAGAGGATATATTTGACTATAAATATTATTTTGAAATATAAAATGTTTATATTTATCATGATAATTTATTTTTAATTTTTAGAGAATAAATAATTTAATTTAAAGCTTTCACAATAATGATGTAGTAATTGTTTAAGTAAAGGAAATATCAAATAAATGATATTAAAAATACTAAAATAAATATAATCTGAAATGATTAGTGTCATCCATGAATTTTTTTTATGTATATTACATGTTAGTGATGTTTTATAAGTATTTATTCTAATTAATATTTCTTTTATGATTTTTTTAAAAAGTGAAGTAATGAATAATGTCAAAATTGACATTATTGATATTTTGAAATAAATAATATTTTACTAAATGATATAAAATTTATAAATATATCAATCATGTCCACATGATTTTTATAAGTCATAAAATTTCATAAAAGACTCATTTAGTGGTCTTTTGTCATTTTATAGTAATTATATTAACCTAAAAGTGTAAATTACATTATATCATGGTAAGAGTTAAAAATAAGGGTTAAAACGAAAGATAAGGATTAAAAAATAATAAAAAATTATATAATTTCAATTTGATGAAGGTATTTAGACAATAAATAGTCATATATTTTAAATAAATCACTTTTTACCCATTTTTAATAGAAAATTAATTTATATTAATTTAATATTTTTAAGAATTCCAAAAGTGTTCCACCCCTCTCTTATAAAAGGGAACCCATTAATATCTTTCATTCACACATAAAAACATATTTGGTTTGGCCAAGATCTTCCCAAATTCCTTCCTAGAATCCCTACCCAAATTCTAGAGGGATAATTTTATCCAAAACACCCTCTTTAGAGGTGTTAAGGTGTTAATCAAAGGAGATCATAGGAAGAAGAGGTATCATTTTTAGTTAAGTGTTTCCATTTTATTTCTCCTTTCTATTACTTAAAATATTATTCCACTCTGTTGGAATAATAAATCAAATATCCTCAATTTACTGGTATTTTATTTTGTTAATATCATCATCTAAATACATCTCTACTTCTATCAAATGGGAATAGAATTAATCGTTCGTGTGTTTGTGTGAACTATCCCCTCCACAAACCGATATAATTCATTTTTCATCACCATCTTTCAATACTGGATATAATGATTGAATTAATGATTATATATTATATTCATGAAATATTTATCATTATAAAAATATAATATATCATTTAAGTTCTTACCTTTTATGTACAGACAAATTATGATGTTGTTCATGTGTATGTGTGAACTATCACCTCCATGAAGTGATACAATTAATTTTTCATCACCACACACATGAATGATATATATAAAAATATATAAATTATTAATATGATATTATTATCATTTTATAAATTTAAAATAATAATTACCCTCTTTCCATAATTATTATTATAAAATGTAAACATTACTCATGCATACATACGACTTATCGTCTCCATAATTATAATGTTGTTAATTTTTAATAACCATGATTAATGGTTTAATTTAAAAGTATAATTGATGTATCAAGATGATAAAAATATAAATAATATTATTCTGTATATTATGGAATAATTAAAATTTGACTGTATATATTATATCAAAGTCATTTCGGACTCAAGTATCAAATATCGTCAAAACATACGACATGAACATAAACAATAAATAATTGTTATATCATGTTAATAAGTGATATAAAAGGAATAATAAACCTGAAAAGGTTATAAATAAAGTAAATATTTAAGCTAAGTTTATTTTATAGGGAGATAATGTAACACCCCGACCCCAGAAGCCCAGAGCCGGTGCATTATTTTAATACATTGGAATGATTACAAGGAATCAAGTCTGAAAGGACTGATTAGTTTAGTAGTATTAGAAAATAAATTATATACATGAACTTTTCATTAAAATATCTAACATAAAATAAATCACATATAATAATTTGATAATTCCATTATTCCCCTAGTTTAATCCTTCATATCAATCATAATACACTTCTTGGAATCCTGGGAAAATAAAACAGAAAAAGGTGTGAGCTCAGATGCTTATTAAGGGTAAATAATTCAGAAGAATCTATAAACATTTAAGGAAAAATGTATAATAAAAACACCATCCTTTTAAAAATAATCTTGAACATAATATGGACAAAATAATTCAAACATTTCCATATAAACATGAACATGGATATTCTACTATTCGAATAATCACATGTAATAACTAATTTCATAATGGGACAATGCATAATTCCAAACATCATAACCACTACATCAAGGCCTTGTTCCAAGACCATTCAAAAATATTTTGTCAAAGAATTATAAAAAGACAGTAGTTTTTCTCATGAGACCAACCAATGCATCGAGGGTATATAGAAGGACATGCCCATCACTTACTAAGTCCAATGTATTCCTCATATGAAATGGGTGAAACATAACATAAACATTCATATTAAAACTAGCATATGAAATGTTAATACTTTAACCATAAACCATAAATGGTATAAAATTAGAACATCCACAGTCAAACATATCATAACCCATTCAATACAATATGGAAGATTTCTTTACAATAAATCATCCTTAATCAAGAATAATATCTAATAAAGGATGTTGAATTAGATGAAAATATTCAGTAAAGCTCTTTGAGAGAAGTATCCTTTTTTTAAATCATTTAACAATTGAACAATTTATAAAGGAATTAATTTAAAATAGATTTTTGAATCAAAGTGTCCCATACCACTTTGAAATTTTTTAAAGTAATTAACATTTTAAAACAATGGTTTCTATATAAATAAATCCTTAAAATCATTTTGAAAACATGGACATTAATTAAAAAGATCTAGAAAAATAAATCATTAAAACATTTAAAATGATGATCTAGTTAAAGGGTAACTTCCTTAAAAACATAGAATATTCCTTTTTAGAACAATTTTAGGAAAACATTCTTTGAAACATGGACATGGATGATAAATATGTCCCGGTGTATACTTACACATCAACAACTTTGAATAATAATGAGATTGTGAAATTAACCCTTACCTTAGGTATGATACTCTCAGTACGTGTGCGAAACTATTATATAATGTTTTTAAACATATTATTAAATTATATTAGAATCATAATAATATTTATGATATCATATATGATTCTTTTATGACTTTATATTACCCGTTTATTAATAATTACATGTTAATGCAACGTTTTGGGTAATAATCGCTTTGTTTATCGTATGTGTTTTGACTTGTTATTAATGATCATATTACTTAGATCATAATTTAATTACTTACAAAATTTAAAACTTGATTTATATATCATATATATGCATTATATAAATATATATATTAGATAGATATATAAAATGAAATACACTATTCATGAAGACTGTAGGGCGTATATACACATGAATGATGTTTTTGTTTTCTTATCGTATTGAATGAAAGTAAGTGAATGACATATATGTACACACACACACACACACACACATATATATATAATTAATTAATGTAGACTTATTATGTCATATATTTCATAATTATGAATATTATATATTTTTTTATAATCATTCTTGGATGGTTAAAGTGGATAATGAATCTCATCGCGTCGTAGAGACAGTAGGCCATACATACGCACGAGAGACGATATCATACCTTTAATGGTTAAATTATATGGAATTGGATGTTATATTAATTATAAATAATCATAATCATGTCATATTAATTTTTTATGGATATTATACTCATCATTATACCCATCCAAATAAAGTAATGTGGAATAAAAAAATTGCACCACGATGTGGAGATGGTAAGCCGTACGTACACATGCATGGTGATATTATTATTCTTAGGATGGATAAAATGATGAATAAATTTATCTCATTATTATATTAACATCTAATTATATGTATGATACTGGATTTATTAATTTTTTATGGAAAAAATATAGAAATAATAAGTAGAAGAAGAAAATAACTTTGAAAGAAGGGATAAAATGTTTACCTCTTCTTCGGGTGTTTCTTTTTTATTTGAACCATAGGGATCCTTAGGATGGATATATTTCCAAATTTAGGCCTTTAGGATGAAGTGAGTGAGTTTGGTAGGATAAATGGGTAGGTTTTGGTCAAACCAAAAGCCTATAGAGGTGTGAGGTAAAGAGAAAGGGAGGTGCCCTTTTATAAGAGAGGTGAGGGGAACTTTAGAAAAAAACTAGAAATAATGATTTATTATGAAAACAATTTGGTTTCTAATAGATAAAAATTGATTTATTTCGAGTATAATATGATTATGGGTCAAAATACTCTCAACTAATAGGTTTTATACATGTTTATGTCATAAAATAAACCTATCTTATAGATTTAACCCTTTGTAAAATAAGTTAACTCTTACCATGTCCTCTTGTATTTTTATACTAAATGGTTAATATATTTACCATAAAATTCCAAGAGAACCTAAAGTGTATAATTTATGAAATTTTTATCTCTATACAAGTTATTTGTCTAAACTTTAGACTTTTATGATTTTTATATCATTTAATAAAATAGTATTTATTTTAAAATCTCATTTATGTCAATTTTGACACTATCTTGTAATTTATTTTTTGTTAAAGTCATAAAAACTTTATTACAAATAAAAAAAGGCATTAAATCATCCCTAATATTTCAATTTCAAACATAAAATTCGTGGATGATATCAAAATTTTCAAATTACATTTATTTTTATATTTATAAATTTATTTATTTGAATCTTTCATTAATGATGTAATCACTCCATCATAATTGTGTCATAAATAAATATATTTATCTAATTTATAAAAATTATAAATAAAATACCATCATTTAACAGATATTTTTATATTTATAATTACTATTTTTAGACATAGATATTAGTTATATAACCCTATATTAAAATTGATTTAGTAAAAGATACTTGTTTATGCTATATTTACTTCTTTTTAAATTAAATATTCTAAAATGTCATTTTCACAACCAAGTAGCCCAAAATGAAAAAAATTTGGCCTAATGATGCTAATTATATAATATACCTCATCCAATAGGATTAATACAAGTGTTAGGGTAGTTTTATATTATTATAATATTATTTTTTTACCCTTATTTAACTGATTTTCCCTTTAACCATGGAAAATAAAAATAATTACTGAAGTTACTATTCATAATGTCAAAAATTAAAGGTAACTATATAAAATATTTGTACCTTATGATTCCAAATATGGAATATATTTTTACAAATTCAAAACAAAAAATTGGCAGAAATTAATTTATAATTAATTCCCATTGTCAAAACCAGAAAGTGGGGTTTTAAGAAGTAGAAACTATCAAAAGATTGACATATGTTTATATTCAATTTAAATGTGAAATTACTTCCAGAGACCTAAATTATATAAAAATATAATCTAATTATACTTTAAAACCACTCAAATTTATAATTTAACACTATAAATTATTTATATTAAAAAATTTGTTTTCAATAAAAATTTAGTATTTTTCATTATTCATCAAAATATGAAAGTTATCAGAAAAGTGCAAAAAATTCATACAAACTATATTTTTTATGTCCCAATTATAAATAAGAATTTTATTTCATCAAATTTAGTATATAAAAGTGTCAAATATTGGATTTAAAAAGGGTTCTCCATTAAAAGGTAGAAAAACTGCTTTTTTTTGAAAAATTCCTCTTTTATCTAAAAACTTGAATTTGTCCTTATATTATTTCTAATAAACACATAATATGAATTTTAAATTTATATGGTATATATAAAATTAAAAATATGTTCAATAATATTCATAACCCCTTTTTAAAAGACTATTTTGATAGGTCATGGTGCATTTGAACTCGATGTTGCATGCAGCGCAATCTATTGAATTTTTAAGAAGAAATGTATCGTGGAAGCTTGGGGTGTTATAGATAAATAGAATGCATGATTAATCAGACTCAATATTAGGGACTCTTTAACTAAAACATCATTTTAAATTTTCTAAGGATTTATTCTTATAAATATTTTTCATTAATGTAAATGGGTTCAAAATGGTTTTAATGGATTTATTATAAGGAGATGAATGTTTTAAAATGTTAAATTTATAATATATCTCAATTGTTTCAAAGTGGTATGGGAAATTTTGATTCAAAAAACTCTTTTTAAATGTTTTAAATGGGTTTTAAAAATGGATTAATTATTTAAATAACTTGGAATGATTTTTAACTTATATGGCATGAGTGGTTTCACCCACTTTCATGATACTTTATTACTTTAATGTTTTCTTTATAAATTTTTATAGTTATTTTCAAAGAAAAATATTTAATTATTATGTGCACAGTTTTTATATTTTAAAATTATTTTTTACAATAAAATAGTATTTTTATATTTGAAAGTGTCTTGATCATGGGTTTAAAAGAGTGTTTAATGGTTTAATTCATGATTTAGTATTTTGAAATTAAATACAAAGGGTTGAGACCCATTATATATCACGATTAAGCCCAATATATATTATAATAAGATTTTACCCCCAATATAGGTCATGAAAATGGGTGATCTCGATACAGCTTATATGAAGGGTGAGCCCCATTATAGCTTTTCAATGGATTGGGTACTCTAGAGATGGAAGTCGACTGTATGGTTATTCCATTTTTAATTTTGTATGTAAGAGTGGTATATTAATGATTTCCCAAGGTACCTATACAATTTCTCTATACCTGCTAATGACTTTTTAAGAAAAATTTTTTAATGGGTTTTTATTTTTTCACTCGACTAATGATTTTTTTTACCTATGTCACTTACTGAGTTGTTTTTCTCATACCAAGTTTTAACATGTGTTTCATTGGGTATAAGGATGGGTAATAGAAATAATTAAGTCATGTTTGAAGATTTTTCATGAATAAAGAAATCATGTTTTATTTTATAAGTGTTATATTTGGAATAAATGGATACTATTTTAGTAGTATCCACTTTGTATAAATGTGTGATGTTATGTATGAATGATGACCTAATTCTCTAAAACTGTAAACTAAAAAGATCATATAATATTAATTATAGTTCAAAAATAAAAGAATAATTTATTTTTAAGGCTGGGTCATTATATGAAATCTTTCCATCTATCCATCCTCAATGTATTATGCTAGAATTTCTCAAAAAAGAGAACCTATAAAACTTCCCATGACAATCACTTGGTACTATTTGGATAGAATAGGATATCCCACTAATGATGAGATGGTCCCTAAACAAAAGAAATTATAAGATTCAACTTCCTCGCCTATGGAGCATAAATCATTTCAAATATTTTATTTATCACCCTCACACACACCCCAAAACCATGAGTCAAAATATCTCCTCTAAATATAAGAGGATGTTTTTCATTAAAATCTTGAATCACATCAGACACCACCACCAATTCCCATTTTAGTCTTACCTAAAAACTATAGATCACTTTCAATAAACTCACGGTGATCTTTTTCTTTACTAGATTTTCTATCTCACCAACCAAGAAAACATGATCAACTTCCCATTTAATGCATGCATCATCAAAATGCTCTTGATTAACCTCTTTTTCCTAAGGCTCATTAAATTACTTCTTAGGTTTCATGACTCCAAAAAAATCAACATACTAGTTAACAACCCATTTTTTAAACAACCAACCCAATATACATCATTTCCTATAAATAAACACAAATAAATTAGTGAAAAAACTTTACACATTAAGTCTCTAAATAATCACAATCACACACACACACACACATATTTCATGTTTGTATATGAAAAAAAATTTCATCAATACACTACCACTAATTCTTAATCAAGTAATAATGATTCCCCAAAATCTCATTTATTTACTTCAAAAATAAAATCCCATATTCCCTAAGTAATTTAGATTTATAATATGGTTATTTTATCCAAAAACACACACACAAAAAGTTTGTAACAAGTCTTGACTCCTAACCTCTAACCTAATAGACCCAAAAATATCAACACCTCAAAGAATAATCTACTTTGATATATTTTTATAATGTCTCACCAGAACATGATCATGCTACTGAGGTAAAATTACACATGGAATGAATTGTTATCCCTATTCATTGGAGGTTGGAAACTAACATTGAGGGTTTAAGGGTATCACTTTTGAAGTGATTTACCCTTTAATGGTTTATCATCTCAATAACCCCAAAATAGACATATCATTATCAGTAAGAATAGAAAATAAAAAAAACATAAACTCAAATTAAAGCATAACACCATATCATATATTACACCATATGTTCTACATTATTAATGACTCATATTTGAGACCCAATTACCAAATTAAATACAAAAAAAATGAAAATAAAAGTAAAACCAAGTTTGGATAATCCCTTTCACATGATCTAAAGGAAAACAATTGAACTCCTAAGAACGTGGAATGTATTTTTTTAAAAATATGTGTTGAATGGATTCATTGATGGTGAAGTGGTGTGTAACATCTTAGATATTCCCATATATTATTTTTATAAATTATATGGAATGATTCAAAGATAAGATGTTGAGAAGGCGTGTGATTCTGTGGCCCGATTTTCCCAGAACAATTGTTTGAAAAATATTAAACTTTTAATAGCACGCGTGTGCAGTGTTCTTGAAAAACTGGAATAACTCTTAAATTGGTGCTCGGATTATAAATATGAGGGAACTATTGACCTCAGAGTAGTGGATTTTTCCTAGATATGATGTAGCTTTTATCAGTGTGCGTCGTCTATAGAAAAAGTCACGGAGGGCGAAACTGTAAATAAAATATTTTTTTATAAAAATATATTTTGATGCAGTGACATTTATTTTTATTAATAATTATTCTGAAATTTAGGATTATCACTATAACCCTAGAATATCTTTAAGATGTGGGGAAGGACCCTCTCGATAAATGGTGATGGATCGTGGATCGATGATCGATGCACAACCGATTTGAAGGAATATCGTCGACGACACAATGATCCCTCATCAGCGACTAATCCAAATCTTGGTAGTGTGGTTGTTTATATTTTATATTTTCCCCATTCTTGATTTTATATGATGAATTTGAATCAATCAATGATCAGATTTAATCACAATTCGATAGTCTTGTGGGATGGTACTATTTTTTCCGATTAAAGGGATTTATCTAACCCAAATTTCCATGCTTGATAATTGGACAAGAACTCTTGTCCAATGATGATGAAACTTTGTTCCTGGGAATTTCCGCTCTCATTTATTTGTTTTCTTCACTATCATACCCCTTTCTTGTGGAACGACTTTCCAGGAGGCTCCGAACATGATCAGACCCCCGTATTGGAGGCAAATTGACAGCAGAGGCCAGATCAGTGTAGATTAGGAACCGAGGAACCCAGATCTATGAATGTTTCAATATTTTTGAATTAGAGTAAGGATAAAAAAATTTGAAAGTGAGGTCAGTGGAGACCGAAACCACAAGCAGTAGGACCATGGGACGCGGTGAGGCTACGGGACGTGGTGGGGAAACCGCATGACACGGCAAGGCGGCCACATGGAGTAGTGGCGATCGACTAGGGTGATTGAATGAATAGGGGGATGTATCCAGGTGGTCCATGTGTTATGGTCCAGGGGATATGGTCTGGGCCCAGGTGGAGCATGTCGGGCATAGGCAGAGTGGGTCGGGTCGGCCCAGTGGGCCGGGTCGGCCCAGTGGACCGAGTCGAATTCAGGTTGGACCCGGTCGAACCTTAGGTTGACCCGAGGTGATCGCACAATCAACCATGGTTTAGTGGCATGGATATAATGCAACATGACCAAAAAAAATTGGCCATGGTGGTCAACCACCATGATTAGTAGACCGACCGAGCAGTCGGCCCATGACCCAGTGACCCCCCTTATTCGAAACTTCAAACTATGATAACTTTAAAATGGTGAATTCATTTGATGAGATGTCTATGATGTTGGGACCCTAACATTGAGAAGGTCCTTTTAAGATATTGTTCTAAGTATTTATCTTAGACCAGTATAGTATGATATTGTTAGCTTGTTCTTTTTCTCAAGGGTTTATCAGCAATTCAAGGTGGGGAGCTAAGGAGATCAATGATTCAAGACGCTGGGGAGGGGAAGTTCTAGTTGGTTGGGACTACGGGTCATGTAATGGGCATGGTATGCCTCTAGGCCTTCAGGTCATGTATTGCGGGTCATTTCGGGCCTTGTTCCTTGGGCCTACGGGTCATGTACGGGTTCCCCTTCAACCCTTAAAAGGGGGGTTATCTATAATAAAATAAAAAAAGAAGTCCTTCGGGCCATTCGGTCAATCCCCTCTAGAGGCTGAGTCCCAGATAGATTCAGGCATCCCTCTTTGGGACTAGAGTGCGATACTATATCAACCCAAGTAAAGTATATGGAATCATGTAACCTCTATGAGTAGGGAATTGATCCTCCACCTAACAGGCCACATCGGTAGGGTCTATGGTATCTCCCAATGTGACTGGGTGTGATCCTTCTACATTGAGAATTGATCCAGATCTGGTTACTAGTATTCCCCAGTGGTTGGGAAGTATCCTCTATATATGGTATCATTACCTTAATTGACTCATATTTTATCATTTGGGAGGGTCATAAATCATATATACCTCTTCTTAAACGTCTTTGATGTTATCATGGATTGAGGAGTGAGGTCTCCCTGAATGATCATGCTTTGAGAAGAATACTATGGCTAGAAATTGGTTAAGACCACCCATTTGTGTGGTGTTTCTCATGAGTATATCAAGATGTTATTTTTATATGTTATGTAGACATATAACTGTGTGGAGAAAACTATACTTTCTTTCATGGTATTTTCTTTGTGGTTTTTCATTTGAGATTTTGGGGTGTCCTATTGGGTATTATTTTACTCACCCCTGCACGAGATTTTCCCGCACATGTTGTGTATTGTGAAGATGATTGAACCTTTGATGGAGTCCTAGGTGGACTCAGGCTAGGCAGTGCTTAGCGAGGCTATCCATAAGAGGTGTTCCTATGGTCAAAAAATAGTACTCATACCTCTTTCCTTACATGTTGAACCTATGGTTATAGACTCTTTTGGTGGGATTGTTTTAGTCCTGTATAATTTCCAGTACTTTCACTATTATACTCTATTTTGTGTGATATAATGGTTTTCATTCATTGTTTACTTAGTGTTTTACATTTTAGAATTTGTGTCTTGAAGATTTTTTCATGTGTACAAGTACTTTAGTCTAATGCCTCCCATTTGTAGGATATGCCTACTCAGTGATAGTCACCAGCCCTTGGCCTATTGGAGGCAAGCTTGGGGTATTCATGGAATGAGCCCCACTGTGATTGTTCATTAACGAGTGGTATCAAAGAGAGTTCAGTTCTAATTTCGGACTGGGATTATTTGAGGTTGGTTTGGGAAAACAATGTTAAGTGTTTCGAGTTCATATTTCAGGATAGGGACACTCGTGTTGGTTCATTGGCTGACATATCCATACACTAGGACTATGATTTCATGTTTTTTGACTCGGTACATAAAAAAAATGCTTGTAGGAAAAAATGATACATACATTGTATAGTAATTGTTGTGTTTTCCAGGTCTTTATTGATTCATCTCTCCAAATATACTCTATTGACCATGGTACATCTTGTTTTATTTTAGGATGCCTTTACATAGATAGTCGACCAAGATTCCACAGCGTGATCATGAGGATGCTCCTCCTAGTGATGAGGCATCAGTACAAGGACTTGTATTAGAGATGGAACCTTTTGTTGGTTTAGCAGCTATACTACCACCTGTCGAGTAGCAGTTACTACCAGCACTACCAGCTAAGGATGCACGCAGGCCGAGTATGTTTCATAAGTTCTAGAGGTTGTGACCTACTAGGTTTTTGGGTAATATAGAACCTCAGTTGTCTGAGGATTGGATATAGGTAGTCACCCATGTTTTCCACCTTGTGAGGTCGCCTTCTGACCAAATGGTAGTCCTCACTACGAGCCTTTTTTAGAGCTCTATAGGGTGATGGTGGGGCTTGGTGACACATTCTCACAAGGAGACAGATCTCTCATCAATAGACTTTGAGCTTCTCTTAAGAGAGGAGTTCTATCTGGCCTTATTACGAATAGTTTTCATACATGATCTTGTGTATTTATAGAAGGCTAGAATGACTATGGTAGAGTATTCATTGAGGTTTAATGATATTTCATTCTACTCTATAGATATGGTTTGTGGCCAGTTCTTGAGGGCTCGGACCTTCAAATAGGAATTATGCCTGGATATCAGGGCATCAGTGGTATCCATTAGCATTCATACTTATACTGGGGTTAATTGAGCAGGCCTTTCTAGTGGAGAGTTTTCTAATAGGGAAGACACTTGTAGAGGGAAATAATAGAGGGTACTAGGTAGTTGAGACCTTGTAAGTAGGTTTTTGTTAGCAGGAGTAGGGATCCAAGTGGATCAGATGCTTCATGGGACAATACTAGGACTCGGGGTTAGCGGTGCAAGGCTCTCAAGGTAGCTTAAGTCATCCCAAGGATAGATATTGTTTCACAAGTAGTGGTCAGGGACATCTGGCATGAGATTGATTGAACCATCATATAGTTGACCATGGGATGGTCATGGGACTTCCAATGCAGAGACAAATACAATTGTAGGGTGGTCTGTAGGGAGGTGTATGTGGCAGAGGAGTAGGCAGGGAAGCAAGAGGTGGTCAGAGGTTTGACTTATTACCACCACCACCCCTGGTGGTCCACTCTAGGCTAAGGGAGTTGGTGGATAGGGAATAGTCCATCTATAAGCAATGGAGGCTTATAACCTGGACACTCCATGGTTTATTCAAGGTATGATATATGTATTTTCCATCTTAGCTACAATTTTGATAGACACAGGTGCTAGTAATTCCTTTATTATCATGGACCTTGTTTAGGACTTATAGATTCCAGTTGAACTGTTGAATTGACCCTTACACTTAAAGACTCCTACGAGAGGAGATTTTATGATCACACACTGGTGATGAAAATGTGACCTGACTCTTAAATGTGAGAGTTTCAGTTGGGATATCTTATTAGTGATGTCGAGGAATTACAACTTCATTCTTGTTATGGAATTTTTATCCACAGTTCATGCTCATATTAAATGTTTTAGGCATAGAGTGTGGTGTTATTGTAGTTATGGAACCAAGTTTTCCTTTGTTGGTAAAAATTAAACACATGAAGAATAGGATGGACTCACACATCGGAGGGTGTATTCAATTACACATCAGTTGTCTAGCCTCACCTTTGGTGCATTGGATGAGACGAGCCCTCAGTTTCCTATAGTGGTGGTAGAGTATGAGAATGTATTTATTAAATATGTTCTCAGTTTACCTCCCCACATAGAGATGGACTTATGCATTGATATATAACCCTGGACGACACTGATATCTACACCTGCATATTGGATGGCTCCCGAAGATATTTTCAAGATAAGGGTACAGTTTGAGGACTTGCAAAAAAAGGGATTCATTATACCCAGTGTTTCACCCTGGGCAACCCTAGTTTTTTTCAAGAAGGAAGATAGAATCATGAGGTTATGTGTGGATTACTGGCGTTTGAACCATGTGACCATGAAGAACAATTATCCACTACCAAGTATTGAAGGTCTCTTTGATCAGTTTAAAGGGGTGTGATGGTTCTTGAAGATTGACCTCAGACCAAGAAATCGCCAGTTGCATGTATGAGATGAGGATATACTAAATACGAACTTTAGGTGTCATTATGGTCGCTAAGAGTACTTGGGGATTCTATTTGGCATAAAAAATTCACTGGTAGTGTTACTGGGAATCATGAACTAGATCTTTTATACTTACTTGGGCCAGTTCATGGTGGTATTTATCCATGAAATCCTAGTTTACTCGACTTCTGAGGAGGAGCATGCGATACACTTACGGATGGTTCTGGACACACTCATTTAGAAGGTTGGAGTTATAGTGGATCTAGAAAAGTTTGAGGTTTTTCTTGTTTGGGATCGACCCAAGAGTGTTACTGAGGTACAAATTTCCTTGGATTGGTAGGGTACTATCAGAGGGTTTTTCCTGAATTCTCCAGAGTAGTATCACTATTGATAGCTTTGATATGAAAGGGGAATCCTTTTGTGTGGAAAGATAAATGATAAAAGTGCTTTCAAGAGATGGGGTAGAGGTTAATGATAACTCCCATCCTAAAGTTATCAGAGGAATTCATCAAGTACATAATGCTATAAAATGCATTATGGACCGATCTTGGTTGTGTCCTGATTCAAGGGATTTCAGTGATTGCCTATGGTTTGCACCAAATGAGACTGCATGAGTAGAACTATGAAACCAATGATCATGAGATAGAAGCGGTAGTCTTCACATTGAATATGTGGGGACACTACCTGATGTGTGAGCAGTTTATCATCTACTCTAATCATAGGAGTCTCAAGTATATCTTCTCTTAGAAGGATCTAAACTTGAGACATAGGTGATAGCTAGAGTTCCCCTAGGAATATGAATTTAAGATTTTCTATACTCCTAGAAAGGGGAATGTAGTGGAATATTCTCTCAGTAATAGATCTATCTTTTAGTTGCTAAATGAGGTGTTAGAGGATTTGGCCTCATTGCAGATATCCTTTATGGATGGATATGGCTCAGTTTACCTCTAGTTGATGGTTCTCACCCCACCACTCTTGCAATGAGTTAGGGAGGCACAACTTGGTGATACCCACTAAGAGACCCTATATGATCATATTTCCATAGGATATGATCTTGGTGGATATTAAAAAGGTGGGGACCACATCGTTCTTTTCATAGGGCACATAGTTGTACCACTGGCATTACAGGAGGAGTTTTTGAGGGAGTTTCGTACATCCACTTTAGCGGTGCATCTAGGTGTGGTGAAGATGTATCAGGACATCTGACATCCATTTTGGTGTCTAGGGATGAAAAAGGGAGTTGCAAAGTTTGTATCTCAATACCTCACTTGTTAGTAAGTGAAGGATGATCATCAGGTTCCAGCAGGTTTAGCTCAACCCCTTGAGGTCATAGAATGGAAGTGAGATGAGATATTTATAGACTTCATGATGGGTTTACCACATATGTCTAGGGTACATGATACCATATGGGTGATTTTTGACTAAATCACCAAGTCGGCTCACTTCCTAGCTATCCGAGAGTAGAGTTCAGTTGAGAGCTTGGGATGCCTCTATGTGTAGGAGATAATTCAACTCCATGGAATTCCATCGATGATAGTTTTATATCATGATTCTCTATTTACATCCCAGATTTGGAAAGGATTACAAGAGGTGTTTTGGACTTAGTTATGCTTGAGAACAGTGTTCCACCCACAGATGTATGTCCAGAATAAGCGGACTAGTCGGGTTTTGTAGGACATGCTTTGAGTTTTCAGGTTGAATTTTGGACATATTTGGGAGGATCACCTACCCCTGGTGGAGTTCACATACAACAACATCTATCACTCCACCATTGGTATGGAACCATTGGAGGCCTTGTACTAGAAACCCTAAAGGCCACCACTTTGATAGAATAACCTAGGAGATTCATCGCTCATGGGCCTAGAGTTGGTACAAGCTACCACAGAGAAGTTTCAGATCATGTAAGAGTGGATGAAGAATTCACATAGCTGACATAAGCATTATACTGAGAGGCGGTGGAGGAATTTAGAGTTCTAGGAAGGAGACCATGTGTTCCTTTAGGTCTCACATCGATGTACATTACAGATATTTGTTCAGGTCAGCAAGCTATCTTTGAGTTTCAACAACCCTTTCTAGATTTTGTATAGAGTTAGTGAGGTGACATACCGCTTGGATCTACCATCGCAGTTATATCGGGTACACGATGTCTTCCATGTGTCGTAGTTGAGGAGGTATGTGCATGACCCATCACACGTCATCGACTAGGGAAAACTTGACATCATGGATGGGGTGAATTTTTCTATGTACCAGGTAGAGATTCATGATCTACTGGAGAGGATCCTTCATGGGTGGTCGATTTATTTAGTGTGTTTCCAATGGGAGAACAATAATCTACAAAAGGGCACATGAGAGTGGGAGGCTTAGATTCATGCTCAGTGCCCTCATTTGTTTGAGCAGCCTTTATTTTTTCTTTTAGGGATGTAAAGCCCAAAGGTGGGGAGAATGTAACATCTCGGATTTTTTCATGTATTATTTTTAGAAATTATATGGAATGATTCCAATTCTAGGCTCTGAGACAATGTGTAATTATGAGGCTTGGTTTTCTTGGAACAATTGTTCGAAAAATGTTAGAATTTTAATAGCACACATGCGTAGTTATCCTAAACAAGTGGAATAACTCTTAAAATGGTTCTTGGATCAGAAATATGATGGAACCATTGAGCTAAGAGTATTGTCTTTACCCTAGGTGTGACATAACTTTAGTCGTCCTAGTTCGTCTGGAGAAAAAGTCACGGAGGGAGAAATTGTAAATAAAATATTTTTTTTATAAAATAATATTTTGACACAATGAAATTTATTTTTATTAATACACTATTAAAAATTCATGATTATGAACATATATAATTACTTTGAGATGTGGAGAAGGATCCTCTTGAAAAATGGTAACGGATCCTGGATCAATGATCAACACACAACTGATTCGAAGGAATCTCGCCACCGCCGTCGTTGACGCAACGATCCTTCATCAACAACTGATCTAAATTGAGGAATGATATTTGTTTCTTTGTTATCTTGTCACCATTATTGATCTTCTATGATGAACATGAATCAAGAAATGAACATATTGATCTGCAGTTCTATTGTCTTGCGAGATGGGACTATTTTTGCGGGTTAAAGGGATTTATCTAATCCAAATTCCCCACTCTTGATAGTTGTAAAAGAAGGATTTTGAAACAATAATGAACCTTGTTTCTTATTCATTTCTTCCCTCCATTATTATCTTTCTTCAATGTCAGACCCCCGTGGTCATGGATAGACCTTCCGGGAGGCTTCGAATGCGATCAGACCCCAGATTAGAGGCAAACTGACAGCAGAGGCCGGATTAGTGTAGATCAGGACCCAATGAACCCATATAAATGATCATTTCAAGATATAGGCATCAAAGGAAGAACGATTTCTCATGTAATTAGAGGCAACAGAGATTGGTGTCGATATCAGTGGAAGCTGCATGCGGTGGAACCACGATGGTGGCACCGCGTGGGACGCGGTGGGCGGACCGCGTGACACGATGGGGTGGTCGCATGGAGAAATAGTGGTCACCATAGGAAACTGTGTGGAGTATAATATTTAGCTAGGGGGCCACATGAAATGGCCTCAGAGGCACGCACACGAGCAGTCCATTTCAAGCAAGATGGACCAAGTCGGCCCTCTGAACCGGGCCAGAACCGGGTCGGACCCGATCAGACCTCGAGTCAACACAGGGCGATCGCATGGTCGATCATGGTAGTCAAATTCCATGAAAAATCGGTTTTTTGTGGCATGGTCATCCATGGTGTGGCTATCCTTGAAGAAGACCTACCGAGTGGTCGGTCCACAGCCCTATAACCCCCCTTCTTCGAAACTTAAAACTATGATAACTTTCAAATGGTGCATCCATTTTATGAGACGTCTGTGTTGTTGGGACCCTAATGTTGAGATAGAACTTTTGATATATTGTGGTGAGTATTTATCTTGGACCAGTATAGGGTCAGAGTTTTCCCTTGGTCTTTTATTTGAGGGTTCATTACGATTTTATATGCATATCACTATATTGTAATCCCCTCTAGAGGGTGAGTCCTAGATAGAGTTAGGAATCCCTCCTCGGGACTAGAGTGTGATCATATATTACCTCTATTGTAGTATTTGGAATCATGTAACCTTCATGAGAAGGGCACTGATCCTCCACTTATCGAGCCACATCGGTAGGGTCTGTGGTATTCCCTAATGTGACTGAGCGTGATCCCTTATGTTGTGAATTGATCAAGATTGGGTTGGTGGTATCCCCTAGAATTTGGTTAGGATCCCATATATATGGTATCATGATCTTCCATGACTGATAAATTCTCATTTGGGTTGGTCCCAAATGAGCTAGACCTCTTCGTGAGCATTTCAGATGTTATCATAGATTGAAGAGTGATATCTCTTGAAATGAGCATGCTTCGAGTAGAATCATATAGCTGACAGTTGGTTAAGACCACTTGATGGTGTGGTGTTTCTCATGAGTATATATGGATGTCCTTGTTATATATATTATAGACATGTAACTATGTAGAGATGACTTTACTTTACTTCATGGTATTTCCTTCGTGGGTTTTCCTTTGAGGTTTTGGGGTGTCCTGCTGAGTATTATTTTACTCACCCCTATACGATCTTTTACTACACGTGTACTGTCTGGTAAAAATGACTAACCATTTGGAGTCCTAGGTGGACCAGGACTAAGAATTTCTTAGTAGGGCCAGATAGACAAGGTGTTCTTGTGGTCCAAACAACAGTCCCAATACATATTTCCTTATTGGATGGACTTGTGGTTACAGACTCTTTTGGTGGGATTTTTTTTTCATTGTATACTTTCTATTATTTTTACTATTGTACTCTGTTTTGTAGGATATAGTTTTTTTCATGCATTTTTTACTTAGTGTTTTATATTTCAGCATTTTTGTCTTAGAGAAGTGTGTGTGCATACATGTACTTTAGGATAATGCCTCCCATTTTTGGGATATGCCTACTTGGTTCAAGTCACCAACCCCTAGTCTATTGGAGGAGGGTTTGGGGTAGTCACGACATGGAGACCACTAGGATGGGTCATGACATAGAAATTTTTGGAAAATTATTATGGATTAACTTGATTTCATTGGATGTCATGATTGAGTATTTATTTAAAGTATTATTCATTGATAAACATGCAATATGGAGCAAAAATAATTATTTTCATGAAGATTATATTTTTTATGTCATGCTTGAGAAGTTATTTGGAGTGATCTTCATTGAAAAAGGCATGTTCCATGGAGAGAAAATAGTTATTTTCATCAAGATTAAATTTGATAAAGACCATGAAAATTGAAATTAATTTCTTGAAGAATAATTTTTATGTCCACAAAAAATATTCATATATTATGCATGCGGATTTATTTATGGAGACTTTGATTTGGAATGGAATATTACACTTAGTTATAAATCTATGTGTTTGAAAATAATGTGGCCAGCCATGGCCACCTAAGGAGGCTAAATCAACCCCATATTAGAGAAAGTATCAACCACATGGAAGATATCCCACACATGGACATCCATGGATGCATATATAGAAGAGTGCCAACATTTATAACAAGTACCATGGTGGGTTGTATTGGTCCCACATGGACACACACAAGTGAGTGTGTTAAAGGTGGGCTGGTAGACTAGCATGGGGAGGTGCAGATCATGAGGTGAGTGTGTGAGGTATTGTGGGTGCTGATTCCTTTTACCAGTCAAGTGGATAAGGGAACATGAAATTATAAATGGAATCACTCAATTGAGTGAAATTTCAATGTGGGATAGAGGTGCACATATAATTGTTCATTAGTATTTAAAAGATACAAATTAAAGGCTGGACATTTGATCTCTTCACTCTGATCCATTTGATCAAAGCTGACATCATATTATTTATACTGTATTTGAGGGTAATTTTGTACATGGTAATATCCCCAATTTTTGAGCTATTGTAATCTTTCCAATCCATGAGACTTGATCATGAAGCTGACCATGATCGGGCTATTATCCCTTGATGAAACACTTTTCTCAAGGATGTCTCTACGAATGAGATTCATGTACCGAAGCATGTCTGGGTTTTATGCACACATACTAGCAAGAATATTTATAGAGGCTGGAATTAATGAGTTCTCTGATGACATAACAAGGTTATATATTTATTCTGAAAGAAAAATACACAAGATGTGACCAATATCAAGGCTATAAAAGCAAGGGCCTATGGAGGCCTAAAGTAGTACAGCCATAGATGATCCCCTCTTATCAATTTAACACCCTTTGTACCCAGTTGAATAACATTTGAAATGAAAAAGATGTTGCAACCCTGGTCCACCACCATTATGGAGGCCAAATGGTCTGTTACCTTATTACCCTAACACCACATGTGAAGAACCTATACATTTTTGTTGTTTAGTATAGATTTTCATCTTATGATAATATAAGAAATAAACCCTGGAGAGGAGGTCGTACCAAGAAAGGAATCATGAATGATCTTGGAGTCAGTTTCCACTTGAAGAAGTGAGAACCCCTTTTTCCAGCATAGAACCAGTCCCATGAACAGGACCTTGGCCTCTGTCTGGATGGAGCTCTCCACCCCATAGTATGCCAAAAAAGAGGTTAACATGCTACCCCTATGATCTCGGACCACCCCTCTCCCATGCTTGGTACCCGATACACATGACCCATCGCAATTTAACTTTAGACCCATGGCAAGCAGCTTCCATGATACCCAGTGGCCCCTTGGCCTAGTGAAGATATGATGAAATGAGGAAACAGACCCCTGAAGAGCCCTCAGAGAAGAAGCATTGCACCAGTTCTTAAAACCACAGACCAAATGAATGAGTAGGGAACGTGAGTGAGTGATCAAGGATCTGCCAGAGGAAGCGATGCCATAAAATATGTCTTTATTGTGGTCCTTCCATAAACACCAACATCCAGCACTTAATATCATTGATCTCGCCCTAAATTATGGGCCTGGACCAGTCACTCCATGATACCATCTGTCCCAAAATGAAGACCCAGAAGAATCATAGGAGAGAAGACCGATGAAACCACAAAAAAACCTCCATAAATCCATAGCCCATTCTCCTTCAAAAAAAGAGGAGATCAGAGGACTCCTCCCTATGCACCTTGTAGCAAGACACCTAGAGGTCATGCTGACTCCCATTATCCTCACATTTTCATTAATAGGAACTACATGATTTATAATCCTCCATGTAATAAATTTTCACTTAGTTGGGATCTTCTCACACTAGACCACACTATTCTAATTGTCATGTTTCTTGTGGGGGTGTGAAATCCATCCGAAATTTCTCGAGGAAAAGGTCTGTGTAGTAGATGCAGTGAACACGCAAATATCAGGCTCAGAGGTTAGTGATATAAGATCAAGCACCCCTTGATGCTCCACATTCAGAACTATATTGGTAAAATTGGGGTACAAGAAGGCCTCCTGAAAAGAGATCATTGGAGCAGGACATCCTAGAAATCATATGATATCACCCGCCCAGTTGTGGTACCAGAAAGAGAGTTCTACCCTCCCCACAATCCACTGGGAATGTTGATGAATAGTTGGGATAATACAATGAATCGTATCCTATAAAGGAAATTCCTAAACACCATCCCACTCAAACCCTCTACTCTGAGAGAACATAATTTTTCCCAAAAGTGTGCACTCATCCACAACCTCCTAAGAAATATTTTCCTGAAAACAATGGACGGAATCAACCAAACTCCAAACGTTGATCCCGCCTTCATGAATTGGTCTTTACAGCCTCCTCCATGATGCCCAATGGTGCTTACCCTCATCCTGAGCATTCCAAATAAAATTAGACAAAATCTTATCAATGGAAGAGATAACTCCCTTGGAAACTTTGGTTGCTGAAAGAACATGTAAAGGAATTGTTGAAAGAACACTGTTGACCAGAGTTATCCACCCTATGAAAGAGAGGTAGCGGTTCTCCTATTTAAGCACACAATTAGTGATCTTATTCACAATCCCATCATAGTGACAAATCCGGATCCGGCTTAGATAAATAGGAGAACCAAGGTAGGAAAAAGGAAACGAACCCATCTAAATACCCAAATTACTGCACAGGGACTTGACCTGGTGATGGTTGCATCTGGATGAGAGGTATAGATATCTATTGGATTTTTTAATGATCTATCCACTCTAGTGAAAATATTCATCCATAATTTTGGATAGCCTACCCACCAATATTCTATTGGCATTCATAAATATGAGAGATTCATCTGCAAACATAAGGTGGGAAACATAGGGCCGACTCTTTCACCTGTGAAATAGATGAAGGTACCCCAAGGAAATATTTTCTTTGATAAACCAACTAAGAGTGTCTTGAAACATAATAAAAATCGTCAGATAAATAGGGTCTCCTTGCCTGAGACCCCATGACTTCTTGAAAAAACCATGGGTCTTGACCAGGAAGGACACGACCATCCAAGAAGAGATGAAGCATCTGAAAATGATATCCACCGCCCATGGAGAGAGGCCCATAACTGGAAACACCCTGTTGATAAATCCCCATTCAATCCTATCATAGGCCTTATTCATATCCAGCTTAAGGGACATATTAGATCCATGGGTTTTGATGTTGATATCCCAAATCATTTCTTGAGCCAAAGCCACTGCCCCTGAATCGACGGGTCCTTGACAAAACCATGTTGCTCAAACGATATCCACCGAGGGATAAGAATGGATATCCTAGAATTAAAAATGCTTGAAAAAATCTTGTAGGATAATTTACACATACTAACTGGCATGTAGTCATGGATGGATGACATGTCTTTCATATTGGGTAGGAGAACCAGGGTAGTGGCTCCAAACACCCGAGAAATAGATACACCACGAAAGAAGTCTTGGATAGAAAATATGATATCATCTTTGATCACATACCAAGACCCCCTATAGAAAGATCCTGAGAAACCATCAGGACCTAGAGAACTCTCCAGGTTGAGGCTCATTACTATTGAAAAAATCTCCTTCTCTTCAGGGATTGATTCCAATGCCACATTTTCTTGACCAGACATCTGGTTAGGGATCCCTTACAGAATCTTTGAATTCCCACTTGGGTGCCCATACAATAGAGATTGATTGGGTCCTGCAAGAAGGTTATTAATAAAGGAAAATTCCATATCCCCAACCACATATCTGTCACCTGAAAATGAGCCATCATCAAGTATAATATTGGGATTCACTAGCCTTATTCTCTCCTTGATACAGGTGTAAAAGTAATCTGAGTTTTTTTACCATTATTGAAGCCACTTCACCCTCGCACACACCTAGGCCATGTGTTTCTACCTCAACATCATCTCCTCCAGTACATACTTCTTGTTCAAGAGCTCCTCAAAGACTGTGTCATCCCATGCATCCTCAAGGGTCTAGTCCAGGTACTAAACCTCCTTCTCAAGGTTTTCAAGATCTTGTTCAGAAGGGGGAATGTCCTTCACCCAAGATTTTATGATTTTTTTGAGTCATCTCAATTTTTTTTCAAGGCCACCCAGAAGAAGCCGAGAGATAGAGCCCTCTAAACCTCACTAACCAGATTGTGATCACTAGGAGATCCAATCCAATGGGCCCGAAAGAGAAAGAGCTCACATCTATATTGATTGTGAGAGAGAGAGAGATCAATAGGGGTGAGTGATCCGAGATACCCTGAGTGATATGGGCCACCTTAGAATTAAGAAATATGGAGATGAAATTTATGTTATCCATACACCTATCTAGCCGACTCCAACATCTTAAGCTCCCTTTCTGGTTATTACACCATATGAATCTGTATCCTGAATACCCCAAGTCCAGAAGACCCTTTCCCGTCATAAATTGCACAAATATTGAGCTAGTCACACGAGGAAAGGAACCTCTACCTTTCTTCTCTTCTTGATCCGTTTTAATATTGAAATCACCACCCAAAAACTAGGGAAAATCCCCCTTGGTCAAAGCTAGAGAAATCCTACCACAACAACTCTCTCCATTGTGCATCACAGCTCCCATAAACCAAGGATAAGAAAACATATTCCATACCCATGGACACTTTTACAGGGATAAACTGATCACTATCTTGGATAAGATCAACTATCACCTCTTCATTCCAAAAAAATCATATATGATGATTGGTTGGATCCGCATGTAGTCCTGCCTTCATCCCAAATTTTTGAGTGAACTCACCTACCTTTGCAGGGTGTTGTTTGTGCTCCAAAACAGTGACACTAAAATGGATATACTTTACAATGAGGAATGATTTTTAGTTAATAATGAGACTATATAAAGAAACAATTTAGCTCAAGTGTTCATGAATTTAAATGATGAGATGGTTCATGACAAGTTTTTTCTGTATGATGAGATGAATACAACTTAAGTTTTATCCCCTCACCACAGAAGATCCATGATAATGTGATAGCCACACCATAGGGTGTTTCAACTCACCATAATCTCTATGTCCAAATGATATGGATATTCCATAACATTTTCTTACGTTGTGGAAGGTTGAAAATTGAAAGTGGAAAGGGATTTTATATACAAGGAGCTAAAAAATAATGCATGAGGTTACACTGCAAGAAAAAAAAGTTGAGTTTTTTGGTTCCTGAAAATAATTGGGTGCTACACCATGGAAGAAGCACTACACCATAAGTATTTTCATGATACACCATAGAAGATGTGTCTATATCATAGTATCCATGAAAAAAAATGTGGAAAAATAATACCCATAATATTTGTGTGTATAAAAGAGTGGTAGAAAAAATACCTAAAAACCAGCAGGTATTGACATTTAAATGATGTATATTAAATGTGTTATTTATAAAATATTTAAACCATGGAATTGAATGATTTATTATTACATGCATAATTATTTTTCTATTGTGAATAAATTCTTCATGGAGGTGATAAAGATTCTTGGAAAGAGATATTGTAAGATCATTTTGAGATCTAGATACATATTGTATCAAAGAAAAAAGGTGTTTTCTAGTAAGGGGATGGAATCTTGAATATTTATAAATCCTTGAAGATCTTTTTTGGTAGTGTATTTGATTGCTACATGAAAAAATAGAATAATCATTCTAGAATGGTTCTAGAATGAATATTTTTTAACACCCTTAAATTTTAAAAGAATAACATTATGTTTAGTAGTGTATATGACACGAAACACAGAGGTTATAACATAATGTAACACCTTGATACTTTATGATATATTTATTGTTAATAAAATCAATTTCTATGATAACTTGTGTAACACACAACACCATATTTTAACAAACCGTGATATACTGTTAATATTATTATTTAAACAAGACTGTTATAAACTAGTCTTAAGATAGTAGTTAGGAATAGGAAAAACTAAAGTATTTAAATTATATGGTTTAAACTTGAATAAAATAAATTCAAGGATTATATATTGATTATAAATAAAACAAAAACCATTTGAAAGAAAAATAAATGTTTTTTAAAAAATTTTATTTTTTTATAAGGTGGTTTAATCGTGCTTAATGAATGTTTTTTTTCACTTTTAGAAGTTTTATTTGGAAAAAAACCTTAATTTTTGAAATTTACATGTAAAAATTAATTTTGGGTTAATTTTTGAGAATTTTTTGAAAAGAATACTTTTTTGATGAACAATAAAAATACAAATTTTTATTGAAAAGTGAATTTTGTTTATATTATTTGATAAGTTAAATTATATTTTAAATTATTTTTAAATTAAAATTATTAAAATAATATTAAAATTTAACTAATTTAGTTCATTGGAATAAAATTTATATTGAATTATGATATAAAAACTCTTTAAACTTTTGAAAGTTCTTCTTGGAAAACCCATTTTTTCGACACATCTGTAAGTTTAATTTTAAATTTAATTATACCATTTATGTGAATTTAATTTGTAAAAATAGATTAAATATTTAGAATAATAATAATTTATATTATATATTAATTTCATCTTAATTTTTGGTCATAATGAAAACGAAAAATAACAAAAATTATTTTCCGCAGTTAAGGTAAAAATTGGTTTACTGGGGGTTAAACTAAGTAGATAAGGGTTAAAAATGAAAGAAAATTGTCTAATTCCTTTTTTATGGTCATATTTAGACCTTATAACATATAAGTTTCAATAATTAATCACTTTATAGGCTTTTTTTATGATAAAAATGTGGGATCGGTTTTTCTTTTCAAAAATTCCAAGTGTGTCATGTCCCCCGCTTATAAAATTCCACCCATATACTCCCCTATTCACACTTCCAAAACCATTTTTTTGCCAATAACTATCCAAATATATTAAATAATTCCCTAAAAATATCCTAGAGTCCTTATGTTTTTGTTATTAAACCCTCATAATATGGATTTAGTTATAAACCTAAAGAGAATCTCTGAAGAAGAGGTAACATTCTTAAACTTGGGTTTTTGTTTTATTTATTCTTCAACCTTATAAAAATATTCTAAAAATATGATATATATATATATAATACTTATATGTTATTATTTTAATGGAATAAACTATATCAATCTTGACTTCCATCAAATGGAAAATGAAACCGCTGATTATGTGTACAACGAACTACCACCTCAAAAACCGATGTAATTTATTTTCCATATCCACATTTAAAATATAGATATAACGATGGATTTAACATAATTATATAATATTTATGAAATTATTATACTTATTTAATTATTATATCACATAAAACTTCTTAATTTCTATTCTGTGGTGGGATATAATAACGTCGCTCGAGTGTATGGTGGAGTACCGCCTCGCGAAGCGATGTGAATTATTTTTCAATTACACATTACATAGAAGATAATAAGGATACATTTAAGGAATATATGTGATATTTATGACCTAAACATACTTATAGTATTATAATATCAAATTTAACTTCTTACTTTCAATCTTTTGGAAAATAATAACGTCGTTTGTGCGTACATGTGGACTACTACCTCCATGCAGTGACATGAAATATTTTTCATTTTATATTTATAGGGATATTAATATGAATTTATTTGATTAATATAAATTATATATATATAATAATAATAATTTTTAAAGTTTAATTGGTATTTATTTTTCTTTCTTCAGGAATAAGGAAACAACATTCATGTGTACGTACGACCTATCATCTCTATAAACGGTAAAACACATTTTATATCTTTAAATTTTATAGATTAATATAAATAAATATATAATTAATATATATGATATTTATATCATGTTTTACATTTTTTATATGATTTAACATTGATAAAAGAAAAAGGGATCAAAATTATCGAACCAAAACATACATGAAAAACACATAAATTATCACCCCAAATAGTAATTTTAACAAAGATTTTTTAATAAACGAGTCATAAAATTTTATAAGTAAATATTATATGGTATGAAATATATGATTATTTTTTTTAATATATTAATAATAAATCTATATTTATTATATAGGATGTATGAACACGTTTGATGGAAATCAGATCTGAGGTATGGGTTTTCTCGTCTCACTTTTACTTCTGTGAGACATATGTCATATTCACCACTTATTTATTTTGTGTGGTGTATATACCACCCATTTTATATTTTATATCATTCATATATTTATCTTCATGAAATTTTAATTTTAATTTTAATTTATTTATTTCATGGGGTTTATGATTCAAAAGTTACCAAAGTGGTAAGGGTTTATTTCACAATCTCATCATTATTTGAGATTGTTTATGTTTAAGACCCCCTCAAGGGTATTACATGGTATGTCTATATTAAAACCAATATATATTATTCTAATATAGTTATTTATGAAATTTTCAAGTATTATTACTAATTTTCAAATCTTTAGTACTTAAAATGATTGATATTTTTTTTAATAAAATTCTTAAAATTACTGAGAAAATGTTTTTATGAAAAGATGACTTCGTTTTCCTCTTCGATCAAAAATCATTTTTATTAAAAAACCATGTTTTTTAATTTTTTTAATTTTTTTTTAAGATTATCTAAAATGATTTATTTAATAAATTTTTACCCTTTTTTACTTTTTACAAAATGGTTTGAAAGTAATCTTCTTATAGTTTTCTGAACAAGGTAATATTTACCCTTTTTTACAATAATGTGAAAGGAATGATTTTTAACTTATATGTAACATATAGAATTTAAAACTCTCATGACCATACAATGTTTTAAATTTATTTTATAAATTTTCAAGGTTATTTTTAAAGAAAACTATTTTCAAAACATTTTGTGAACTTTTAGTTTTGAAATGTGTTTTTCAATGTAAAAATGTTATATTCCTCCAAAAATTATTAATGGACTTTTTATGGTATTTCGATTCATAAATGAAAAAACCTCATTTTACTTTTTATCCATTGGTAATATGTTATAATGATAAAATCGTAATTATTTCTATGGATGGTTTGTGATCAGTTTGACTGAGGACGTACTATTTTGATACCAATCTACATATTAATCTGAATGTTTTATGATTATGTTTATTGATTAGATAAAGTAATAACATTTTTATGTTATATTTTCAATATGAATGTTTAAGTTTATCATGTTTATACCATTTCATATTAAAAATTTATTTGATTTATTATGTGATGGGTGAGTCCTGCTATAGCACCTCGATGCATCGATAGGTCTTATGAGACAAACTAGCTTGGGTTTTTAGTCGAGGCCTTACCCATTTATGTAAGATGTTTTGTAAAAAGACCTTAAAAGTTTGTTGATGATATTAAACATTATGAATTTCATCATTTTTATATTGGTTATTGATTTCTATGTGATTATTGGATTAGTTAGAATATCCATGGATACCTGTCAATTTCATGTTATTATTTATTTGGATTTATTTGATCCTTATTTATTCCTACCATATTATTCTTCATTTTCATATTATTGATTAGATGAAATTTGTTTTAGTTATTTAACTTTAAAAACTAATTATGTATTATGTATTCATGATTTCTTCTACTATACAGATACCCTTACTAAGAATTTGATCTCACCCATTTATTATATTTCTTTCCCCAAGATTCCAAGATTTGTATTATGATTAATATGCAGAGTTATGGTAGAGGTAATAATGATGAATTTTATGAGAATAATATGTTGTATTTTATGTTTTCAATTTTAATGTGAGATTAATGTATGTATCTATTTTACCAAGACTACTAAACTATTTGGTCATTTAGGATATGATTTCTTGTATCTAGAGCCCATGTAATAATGTAACCACCAGATTTTGGAAACTAGAGTCAGGGTCTTTATAATTGGAATCATAAAAAGATTAGTAAAAACATTGGGAAATGGATTTATGAAAATATAGAGTAGGAAATATAAACCTATGATAAAATTCAAGGATAAGTATAGAAGAATATCATTAATGTTTTGGTAAGGTAGAGATTATATGGTTTTTTTATCATATATCCCTATCTAGATACAACTAATAGATTTAGTTCTAGGATATATGTACCTAGGGGAAATAACTTGAAATAAATAACATCATCCATGAATTGAGTGTTACCTGTTATACAAAAAGGATCATTACTGTGCGCCTAGTTTGACACTCCTAAAGGATATGCTTTAGATAATTCACATATTATTTAAAAACCATTATGAAGGATTTCAATTGATGATGAAAATGAATGACTTAGGTTAAAACTAAGGTGTATTATACTGAAAATAAGGTGTCATGATTTAGATATCCTATAAATGATTTTATGGGTTTCCCACTATGATTATTGTTTCTCAGACTATGATTATTGGTTTTAGTCAATAAATGAACCTGAATTAATCATGTTAACATTGAATATTAAGGAAAATGTAGTGAATGAGAAATAGAATGGGATGAGGAATTGAGTTAAGGATATCATGATTATTCATAATCACTTTTCGTGAAATATTATTAATAACCTATACCTTAACTAACTCTTGAAATCGCTAAAGAAGAGAAGGATGTATTTCACTATGAGATAATGTGGTGGAAAACATGGAGGAAAGAAGGCTTAATTTACTTAATGTCATTAATGTGGAAAGATACACCCATAAAAGTGTCTCAAAGTAATATGAAAAAATTTTATCATAAGTAGAAAATTGGGCTATTTACACAGACCTATAGTTATGGTTTTGAAACAATTGCTATGAGGAATTTTTCCATGGGCTATATCTGTGGTTCTCAAAACCACAGCTATAGCCTACACCTATAACCATGGTTATGTTTCCTATAGCCATGGTTTTGAAAACAATGGCTATAGGCCATTATTTCCAAGGGATATAGCCACAGATTTTAAAACTGTGGCTATAGGTCTCTCTCCCTTGCATGGGAGAAAATTTTTCCCATAGAAAATAGAGCGGGAAGCCCTATTTCCACTATTTTTACTCTAACGCCATGATTTTTAATAATATATGTAATATATTAGATATATATATATATATATATATATATATATCCGAAGCACAATGTGGTGTAGTGGTTATGTGGTTGAATACTATGGTTGAGGTGTATAGATCGAATTCGGCTGGTGAAAAATTATTTTTGGGCTATTAGCATGGTTTTTAAGGGCTATAGCCATAATTTTAATGGTGGAAATAGGTGGGCTATTTCCATAGTTCAAACTGTGTCCATAGGTCAAATTCCATAGTTGTAAATGACGAGACCTATTGCTAAAGTTTTCAAAACTATGGAAATATCCCACCTACTTCCATGGTTATAACCTTGGAAATAAGTCTGACCCTACTGCCATGGCGATAGCACACACGGTTGGGAAAAACTGTGGTCATAGCCTACGACCATGGTTTTGGTCCATATTGCCACAATTTTCAACCATGGAAATAGGAAAAAAATTTAACTATGTATGTGTGGAAAATAAGGTCCTATATCATTGACTGCAAAGGAAAAATGAAAAGTATGATAAAAGGAAATAAATTTCAACATAGGGATCCTTTTATAGTTCACTGTCTAAAATGTGGGGAACCTGGGAATTATCAGAGTCAATTCCCTATTCTAAAGGTTAAACTTTATATTAAATAAGACATATATTGAAAAGTGTTAAAGTATTTATGTATTGGGATTCAAGAAGTAAATTATAGGATAATTTTTATCAATGGTATTTTGGTTATAAGAATCATGAAACATCTAAGCATTTTGTTGAATTTTGGAAGCATATATGTCTTTAGTAACATAATAGTTATGGATAGCATCATGGGGTTATGAGTTTAAGGTTTATCATAAGTTAAAAGTTTTAAAAAATCCCTTTTAGGTTTTATGTGATTGTAGATTACCAATATTAAGGATATTTTGGTAGAAAGTTATAAAAATACAACCCATTGGTTCAGTTTATATTTTAGTGAAATAGTTATTTAAGGAAGAATGCCTTTACATTTTGTTAGCATAAGTTTAAAAGTATGGGTAACCTTTGGTGTTCATCTTATATTTGATGTTAAGGTAATTATTGGTTATCACACTTTTGGGAATTTTATAGGAAATATATTAATATAGTTTTAAAAAATAGATAACCCTCATGCTAGGTGACAACCTATAGCATCCGATGAGGCCATAGGGCTTGAACCAATAACTAAAGGGAGATAAGGGTCCAATTACTACTAATAGACCAAGTGATGTCCCGGTTAATATGATTTTTTTCCCTCAAATGGTTTTATGGATAAATATTAAGTTGTTAAAATATTTTTGAAATTATTAATGATATTTTGGGAAATTGTTTTATTAGGTTGAACTATATATAACCTATAGGTTTAACTTAAAGGATTATTTGGGAAGAATGTTACTATGTTTTTAGACAATTAAGATAATGGGTTTTAAAGATAGACACTTATAGAATGGATTAAGTTGAACTTTTTGAGTTACTATTGAGAAATTAGAGATTAATGTATTATGTTGGAAAACTTGGTCTAACCATTTTTTATAGTAAATATAGAAGGAATAGCTTGTTATTATTTTGGGGATTATGTGATCCATTAGAAGTTAATTTCAGTTATTTAGGCATGAAAATTTTATATTTAATACTCATAATTTAGAGGAAAAATTAGATTGAGGTGGAAATTGATAAAAGGATGAAATTATAATTTCCATGTAATTATATTTCCTTATGTTTTCACTCTAGATGGTAAAATAATTTCTCAACTCTAGGAAAAGGATCTGGAAAAAAATGTTACCCCAGTACCTTTATTTATGATGAATTAATGGTCTTTTTCACAACTTATCAGTTTATGGTTTTGTGGTCCTTAAATATTTATTAATCATTCACTTCATTGTGACTAACAAAGACTACCACTCTACATAATTATTTATTATTTTCATCCATGTCTATATCTGCACTTGCCACCAATGTTCTTCTATTTGGAAACCTTGTATGTGATATTCAAAATGACCTTCATACTTATATTTATATATTATTAATATGATGTTTTATTAACCATTATTACCTATGTGTTTTAAATAATGGTATTTTCATATGTCAGACCCTTGATTACCAAGATCAATATTAAATTTTGTGAACACAATTTATTTAAGGGGTTATAATGTAACCCCCAAAGATTTTAAAAGAAGAAAATTATGTTTTATAGAGTATATGACATAAAATAACAATATTAGAATATAATTTAACACCCTAATAATTTATGATATTTTTATTTTTCAAAATTCAATTTCTTCTATAGATTGAGTGACACTCAACATCTGGTTTTAATAAACTGTGATATACTATTAATATAATTATTTAAACAAGAACTTTATAACATAGCCATTAAGTTGATGGGTATAAATAAGAATAATTAAATTATGAAAATTATATGGGTTAAACACGTATAAAAAATATTCAATGGTTATATGTTGATTACAAACAAAATAATAATCATTTGAAAGAAAAGAAATGTTTTATGAAAAACTCTATTTTTCTAAATGGCAGTTTAGTCACGTTTAGCGCAAATATTTTAAAATTAATTTCTAAAAATTTTAGAAAATTTATTTTAAAAAATAAATTTTATTTTTTAAATCAAAATGTAAAAATTTAATTTCGGTGATTTTTTATGATTTTCAAAAAAGATTATTTTTTAATGAATAGTGAAAATACAATTTTTTTATTGAAAACTTCCTTTTTGATTAAATTATTTACAAAGTTAAATTATATTTTAAATTGGTTTTAAAGTAAAATTAGTTAAATTATATTAAAATTTAACTAATTAATTTCATTAGAATTAATTTCATATTTAATTATGATATAAAAACTTTTTAAACTTATTCAAGTTGTTCTTTGGAAAAACAATTTTTTACGCGCATATGAGTTTAATTTTAAATTTAATTATGAAAATTTTGTGAATTAAATTTGAAAAATGGATTCCATTTTTTTAATAAGAATAATTTTTATTTTATAATAAGTTAAAGTTAATTTTTTCATAATTAATAGTAAAAACAATAAAAATTAATTACTACAGTTAAGGTAAAAATGGATTTATCAGGGGTAAAAATGTGAAACTAAGGGTTAAAAATGACCCAAAAATTTAATAATTCCTATTTTATGGTAATATTTTGGTCTTATAAAATTTAATTTTTATAATTACCCATTTTTGAGTCTTTTGGCATGATAAAAACATGGGTATCACTTTTTTCTTTTCAAAAATTCCAAATGTGTGCTCTCCCCACTTATAAAAAGACACCCCCTCTCCTCAAATATTCACACTTAAAAAAACATATGGTTTAGAAAATACCTTCCCAAATATCTTAGTTACTTATATAACTAGATAATATAGGCCATTTTTACTAGTAAACTCTCATAAGAAGGATTTGTGTATAAACCTAAAGAGGCTCTCTAAAGAAGAGGTAACATTTTTAAACTTGCATATTTATTTTATTTCTTCTAACACCTCCCTGAAATATTCTAAAAATATGATAAAATAATATAAAAATTATATAATATATACTAAGATATTATTTTTTTAATATAATAACATATATCCATCTCTACTTCCATCAAATGGAAAACAAAATCATCTATCGTGTGTACGGTGGACTACCGCCTCGCGAACTGATGTAATTCATTTTCCATATCCACCTTTAAAAGATGGATATAATGATGGATTAAAAATATTTATATGATATTTATTTTATTATTATACTTCTATAATTATCATATCACATATACCGTCTTCCTTTCTATTCTGCGGGGGTATATGATAACATTGCTCGTGTGTACGATGAACCACCACCTCCTGAAGCAATGTAACTCATTTTTTATTACACTTTTCATGGAAGTTATTATAGATTATGTTAATTAAAATATTTTATATTTTTTAACTAAAAAAACTTTTTTAACTATAATATCATATATAACTTCTCACCTTCCAAACATTTGTAAAACAATAATGTCCCTTGTGCATATGTGTAGACTACTGCCTCCACGTAGTGATGTGAAATGTTTTTTCATTTCATTTTTACATGGATTTTAATAAGGATTTATTTGATTAATATAAATTCTATATATATCATAATAATTTTGTTTTAAATATTAATTATTATTTATTTTCCTTTCATTGAGAAAATGCAAATAACGTTTATGCATACGTACGACCAACCATCTCCATTAATGGTGTAATGCATTTTCTATCTTTACCTTTTGTGAATTAATATAAATACACATATAATGAATATATATGATATCTAAATATTTTTTATATTATAGATAAGGTGTTACCATTATTAAAGTAACAATTACTGAAATTACTTAACCAAAACATACATGAAAAACAAAACAATTATCACACACAATAGTGATTTTAAAAAATAATTGTTAACAAATACTTCATAAAAGACTATAATTAAATCATATATAGTATGAAATATTTGGGAATTGTTATATAATAGATTTTTAATAAATATATATTTATTATATATGAGTAAAAGACATGTATGGAGGAAATCACATCTAAGGTAAGGGTTTTCTCATCTCACTTTTACTTCCATAAGACATATTACATATTCACTAATTATTTATCTTGTGTGGTGAATATACATCCCTTTTGATTTTTTATATCATGAATAAATTTATCTTAATTAAAATTAAAGTTTTATTTTATGTTATTTATTTCATGGGTTTTATGATTCTAAAGTTACCAAAGAGGTAAGATTTTATTTCACAATCTCATTATTATTCGAGATTATTTATGTTTAAGACTCCCTTGGAGGAATTAAATGGTATTTGTATCTTAAAATAAATATATGTTCTTATCCTCTTGTTATTAATTATCATTTTAAGTAATAGTAACATTTTACCTCCCATTGGTACTTAAAATTATTCATATTTTTTTAGGAAAATTCTCAGAATGATTGTGAAAATGTTTTTAAGAAAAGATGATTTTATTTATATCTTTAGTCAAAAATACTTTTTCTTATAAAAACATGATTTATAAAAAAAATTTCATTTCTTTAAGATTATCCAAATGATTTATTAATTATTTTTTACAAATTTTTTACTTTTTTAAAAATGGTTTGGAAGGAATCTTCTTATTGTTTTATGAATGTGTTACTTTTTACGCTTTTTATGATAGTGTGAAAGGAATGGTTTTTTACTTATAAAGCATGTACAGAATTTCCCGCAGTCATGAACGCTCAATGTTTTAAAGATTATTTATTAGTTTAAAAGGTTTTTTTCAAAGGTTTTTTTTAATTTTTTTAACTTCTATTTTTAAAATGTTTTTTTTTTGAAGTGAAAAGAATAATTTTCTCAAAAAAAATTAATTGAATTTTTATGTTATTTTTATTAACTAATGAAAAAACCCTTATTTAACTTATGTTCCTTTGGGAATATGTTGTAATGATGTTATAATTATTATTTCATTATATGGTATATGATTATTTTTACTGGGTATGTACTATTTTTATACCATTCTCCATATTACTCTGAATGGTTTATAAGTATGTTTATTGATTGGGGGAAAGTAATGACATTTTATAAGATAGTTTTTCAATATTAATATTTATATTAATTATGTTTCTCCAATTTAATATGCGGAATTAATTAGACTTAGTAAGTGATGTGCGGGTCCCACTATAGCCCATCAGTACTTTGGTAGGTCTCATGATATTAACTATCTTGGGTTTTTGGACAAGGGCTTACCCATTTATATAATATGTCTTGGAATGAGGCCTTGAAAATTTGGTTATAATGTACAAAATTATAAATTCCATAACTATGATATTATTTATTGATGTCAGTGAGATTATTTGATTAGTTAGGATATACATGGATAAGTTTCAAGATCATGTGATTATATATGGATTTATTTGATCCTCATTTATTCCTACCATATTATTATTCATGTTCAATTTATTAATTAAATTGTATGTGTTTTAGTTATTTACCTTTTCATACTGATTATTTATTATTTATTCATGATAGATTACACTGTACACATACCCATACTGAGAATTTAAGCTCACCCCATTCTTATTTTTCTTTCTCCTAGATTCCATGATGTGTATTATTATTGATATGCAAGTTTATTCTAGAGGAAATAAGGATGCACTCAAAGAAAATAATATATTGTATTTTAGGCTTTCAATTGTAATATGAGTTTCAAGTATGTATATATTCTTCTAAATCACTAAACTATTTGGTCCTTTGGGATGTGATTGCTTTTATCTAGTACCAATTTAATAAAATAACCACCATCTCTAGGCTACTATGGTCAGGGTATTTACAGAGGTGTTGTATTAAGGTGTTTTTATAGAAGTGCAGTAGTATCCTATAAAGGAATTAAACATACCATCTACTTCATTTTATGATGAATTCAGTGTTTTTGATGAAGGTACTTTGATGTACATATACTATGTTTGGATCCTTTCTAGAATAGTGAGAAAAGGAAGAGAAAGAAGGTGATTCTTTTGACTAGTAATGATCCAAAGAAGGAAGGTTCAAGCATGTGACCCTTGGGAAGTAGTGAACTATCCCTAAACCTATAAGGTAGTGATATTGGGCATAGGAGTTTCCTATATGAAACCAAAAAATAGAGAGCTTAGCATGTTTAGTTCACCAACATAATGTTGGTCTCATTTTACTTGAACTATCCCTTTGTGGTGAATGAAGTAAATACTCATTTCCCTATTTAATTTATGTGTAATGTCCCATAAATTATGTATAATTGTTTTTAATTATATGGAATTATTTCAAGGCTGTGAAATCTGATGGCGCGTGATTCAAATGCCTAGAGTGCTTGGAATGATTCGTCGAAGTTTTGTTAAGCTTTAATTAGTGCGCGTAAGTAGTTTTCCTAAAAAAGTGGAATAACTCTTAAATGGTTACTCTGGTCAGAAATCTGAGGGCACCGTTACACTCAGGATGGTGGGTTTACCCTAGGTGTGACTTACTTTTAGTCGGTGTGGGCTTCCTATGAGAAAACCAGAAAATGGAATAATGGTAAATAAAATAATTAAATAAAGTGATTTTATTTTTTTCAAAAGCTTATAACTCACAAACAATAACTCGGATTAAAAATCTGATACCACCGCTAAACTTGTGAGGGTAATCTATCTTTAGGAAGATACTAACATTGGCCGGCATGGGCCACCAGTAAATGTTAGTTTTTGGCTGTAAATAAAATAATTAAGTGACAATTATTTTATTATAAAATCCATAACTTTTAAAAGGTAACTCAGATTGGAGATCTGAGAGTATCATTGGGTTCGTTGGGGCATGTTTCACTTAGGAAGAGCCTAACCCTGATCGGCATGGGTCGTGGGTGACTGTTAATAATTTTCCAAACATTTTTTCAGGTAAGTTCAGTAAATGCGCGAGTGTCATTTTGTAACTTTTGAACTGGTGATTGGAATTAAAATCTGAGGTCACCGTTGAACTCCCGGGACTGGTATTCACATAAGGAGACACTCACCTTGACTGTAGTAGGTCGATGGTGGAAGTTAGTTTTCTGAATTTTTGTGGGAGAGTTAAAAGAATAAAAAAAATAAGACAACAACATTTTATTTTTCTTTGTGAAACCTCCTTTTTGAATTTATTGGTGGGGACCACCCGAGCATTAAACCTACTATTTGAATTTAGTGGTTGGGACCACCCGACCCTTAAAATCTCTCTTTAATGTGAGTTAACCCTTGAAATTCCCCCAATTAAATGTGCCAACATTAATTGGTTTAATTAACTTAACTTAATTAATATTGGATCCTCATTTCATGATGGTGGAATCATTGGCAATGGGAGAACCTGGGGAGAGCTTTGAAGAAACATTCTCCAACAAAGGAGATCCTCCAAATGAATAACCTCTTCAATGAAGAAAACTCTCCAGATCAAGAACGATGATGATGCACAAGCTCAGATCGGGAGCGTGGTGTGGGAGCAACGAACATCGACGTCTTCTTCATCCCCTTCCTAGCGCTATCTTCAACGAGCAAACAAGGTAGGGTTATTAATTTGAAGTATGATTAAATATATTTTTTGATTATTCATACTCTTGATTTACAATGACGATAGACAAACAAACATGGTAATCATTCTGCACTTATACCTTGACCCCTTTTTCTTTTGTTCTTCGTGCATTCTTCATGCGTTCTTCGACGCCAAATAATTAATGATGCTGAAAACACAAAGTTTTGTTGAGCGTGACAAATGGATGTCGATCCCTCAACTCGAGGATCATGAATATGCGAATGACATAATTTTTGGGCTTGGAATGAAGACGCAATGGCTCGCGATAGAAGGTGGTGGCTGACACCCGTTCGACCGCGAGGAAGGTAGGGCATCACATGTCTGCGCTGCCGGATGAGCAGGAGGTCATGACCCGTCGGTCACAACGGAGTAGGTTCAAGCCCAGCATGCTGGCTGGATACATGGTGCAGTAGCGGTGCACGTCTGTGCCGCCAGTGGAGTAGGAGACCGCAGCCTCTTGGTCGCGGCGGAGGACGAAGGGCGGCCGACACCCGGTCGGCCATAGAGGACAGTGGCATTGTCATGCCGCTGGGAGGAGGAGGACTGGCCGGCGAACCAGCCAACCGTGGAACACTAAGTAGGACCTGCTTCAGCGGGTCCCGCTACCAAAAATCGAAAGGACCTTTAGCTGTTCAGATGACCTGGGAGTTGCATCCCTCCCGGGCGTTAGCTAGGGAAGACCCGCCATGGCGTTCCACCCGACCGTAGGTCACGCCGTCGGGCCGCGCCCAGCGGGCCGTGTCGGACCATGGCTCAGCGGGTCGGGCCCTCCACGTCCCAGGCCAACCGGGCCGGAACCAGAATGAGTTGGGTCGACCCAAATTGGGTCGGGTCATCCTAGGTCGGACTGACTGGGTCGGACCGGATCTGGGCCCATCTAGACCCAGATACGCCTTTGTTGCCATATCTTGAGAACCGGGTATCCATTTGAAGAACCATATACAGCAATAGAATCCTTGAATCGAGAAGGTCCTTTTTGTATACTCCGCTTGGGTTTTGGATAAAGTTGGAGTATGGCTGGGTTGGATCAAACCCTGAATCCAACCGGGCCCTTGGAGCAGAAATGCTAATAACTTACAGACCGGATGTCCGATTGACACGCCATCTGTAGTTTTGGGTCCCTTATGACATGACGGACCTTTGGGATACTTCTCCGTGGGACATAGTGGTGGTAGGGGTATGACCAATATCTCTAGGGATAGATTCTATGAAACTCGAGCACACCGAGTGTGAGGAATCCAGTGGCTGGCAGTGAGGTAGAGGTTAGAGACGGATACTACGGAGGTTAGTTGCCTATCGACTCTGGGCGGGTCGGATCATGTGTGGGTCATTGTGGGAGTTAGTATCTATCGATCCTGTGTGGTTCAGCGCTCAGCGATCCTGTCTGGGTCAGTGCATACCGATCCTGTGTAGGTCAAATCCTGTGTGGGTCAGTGCTCAGCTATCCTGTGTGGGTCAGTGCATACCAATTCTATGTGGATCAGATCCTGTGTGGGTCAACGCTCAGAGATCCTATGTGGGTCAGTGCATACTGATCCTGTGTGGGTCAGATCTTGTGTGGGTCATTTCGGGGGTTAGTACTTATCGATCTTATGTGGGTCAGACTCTGTATAATCAGCAGCAATGCCTCTTGTCAAAATTAGATGATCTAGCTTCAGGTCTAATCATCTATACTTTTATACTTCACTGAAATCCTAGTTTCATATAAGACTCTGTTTGAACTAATACTTTTACCTTCGTGATACTATCTTCTTGGTGATACCTGTGTGTTACTTTTACCTTCGTGGTACTATATTCGTGGTGACACATGTGTGGTACTTTTACCTCCATGGTACTATCTTCATGGTGATACATGTGTGGTACTTTTACCTTCGTGGTACTATCTTTGTGGTGATACCTCTGTGGTACTTTTTATCATACTATCTTCATGGTGATACCTGTGTGGTACTTTTTTCTTCGTGGTACTATCTTCGTGGTGATACTTGTGTGGTACTTTTACCTTCATGGTGTAATATTTGTGGTGTTACCTGTGTGGTACTTTCACCTTCATGGTGTTACCTTCATGGTGTTACCTTTGTGGTATTCTTCCCTCATGTATGAGATGTGTATATCTTGATAACTTAGGTGTATGTATGGGAATATACCTAAGTATATTTGATGTCTTGCTTCGTGGGTTTCCTTTGTGGAACTTTAGGAGACCTACAGGGTCTCGATGTCCCTACTGAGTATCTTTATACTCAACCCTGCATGGGCTTCGCCCACACCTTGTTGTGTCTTGTGCAGACGATGTACAACATTGATTGAGGCTGAGGGAGACAGGACTGGACGGTACTCAGAGTTGGACCATTTGGTGTGACGTGATGTGGGGACTACTGACCGTGAGTTGTACCTACCCTTCAGGTAGGATCTGTGGTGGATGATCCAGGAGCTACTTTTCACTTTTTAGATGTATTTTTACTTTTGATTTTATTCTTACTTTCAGTTGGGATTGTATTCCAACCCCTTTACTTTTAGAACTCTTTTTACAACAGCAGTTTACTTAGTGGTTGATTCTTGTTGCATTCTACTTTGTGTGTATGTATAAGTTTAAAGGCAATGTATTCCCATTTTAGGGATACGACTTTCCAGTGCTAGTCGCCAGCCCCTGGCCTATGGAAGGCAGACTTAGGGTAGTAACGACACGGGCCCTAGGGGACGGGTCGTGACATTATGCATTAACACCAAAAGAGATTAAGAAATATAAATAATATCTACTTAAAGAACATAAAAAGTGACCATCAAAGTTGATAGGTCAATATTCTTAAGGGATTGTGATACATTTTATAAAGTAAGATTTTTTATTGTCACATGCACTGTATAAACAGATTCACCCATTATTATTGTAATATCACTCTACATACCTTATATAAGTCTAGAAAACATGAACTGAACTCTGAGGTGTCTCCTAACATCATCACCCTAATATAAAGGCATCTTTCTTTCACTTGAAAAATCATTCAAATGATCTATTTTCACACAAGGTGTATATATATGGGTGGGGGGGAATAACCTAATCCTAAATAGAAACCATCATAACCCAAGACATACAACTGAGTTAATTATGATAATATAAAATAGTGTAAAGCTTTAAATGATTAAAAAACATCATTCCCAGCAAGAAAATAAGTAAATATTTTCAAAGAAAGTTTCTTGAACAACTCATATGTGTTTTTTGAAATGATGGTAACTATATAATAAGGTAAAAAACACATGTATAATCATTATCTCATACACAAAACTCATGGAATAACACAATTATTTATTCCAAACTCATGGAATCTTATAATGTTTTAATCCCAAATCAAGTTCAATCAAAACACATGGAACTCACATTGATATCCCTTGTCTTAGTCTAACCCAAGGCTCATTCAAGTGAGAAAATTCATGGATCTTTTCATAATATTGACAAGTTAGAGAAAAATATCTCACAAATATATTTATTTCAAGTTTATCTTATCAATTTCATCCCTAAGTTATTCCACCTAAATAACTGGAAAACAATGCATAACCACATGAAAAAAAACAATAATCACAAAAACTTTCTATATAAAACACCTTAATTTCAAAAATAAATTTACACATAAAAATACCCATTTTAATGCATTTAACCAATTAATTAATCAAAAAATATTAGGTAATCATCTCCCCATTTTCCTCACACTTTACATTATGTTAAAGGTAATTTATATCGTGAATTTACCCCATTAAATCACCCATTTTTCATATAAACATTAACTAAAACATACAAAAAATTAATATAATTCATTTAGTGTGTTTATCCCATATAAATAGTGTATTTTCATTCATTTAAACCTTGTTTATAGTGAAAATACCCTTGCTAAAAAAAATCATCATATAAAAAATTTAAAACAACCCATTAAAATTCATATAAGTTCTATATTTATTAAAGTAGTAGATTACCACACCAAAAACATTAATAAACCTCAATTTTCATCAATTCCTCATTTTAATTATCCCTTATCTTCAATAATTAACCACTTTAATAAATTGATTGAAAGACCAAAGGATATTTTTTTATATTAATTTTTGGATAATCTCATTTTTAATTGGGTTGAGAGGTAACCTTACATGGCCCATAGGCACTAGCACTAGTACAAGTTCATTGAAGACCCAAAGACCAGACACCCAACAAAAACTTGTCCCTAGTAATTGCTTTAAAGTTTCTATTAAGAACCTGACTTGCAAGGATGATCAGCAAGAAATTCCAAATCAAGATTGCAAGGTGCTTGGTACCGATGGTTAAACCATACCCTCTCATTCTGCCATTCTGATATACTTTTCTGGTGGCTTTTTCCTACTTTGAACCACTTTGGGACTATAATCGGGACTCTTTCCCCATGTTTTTTTCCTTCTTCTATTGAAGTTGTCTCTACTTTCTGCCACCATTTGAACATTCCTGATGACCAAAGATCTTTCTCTAGTGGAATCATCACTTCAGTATAATTTCTTACCAATTTCATCTGAGATAGTCCACCACTAACACCTCATTGATAATGGTTATCCTTCATCTGTTTTTGTCTCCAACCGAGCTCACTACCGTCAGCTTCTCCTTCTTTATATGAATTCCCTCCACCATCAATCAAGTATAACAACCCTTCCTTTTATTACACACTTAAAACTGATTTATTAAATAAAATTCACTTGATACAACATAGAATATCGATATTTTTAGTGTCTGTGGTGCTTAGGAACATTACATAACAATATAGAACATAAAACACACAACATCTTTATCAAAAAATTCCTTTGCATGACCACTACATTCCCTCGTACCTAGCATTTCATACGATAACCTAAGGACATGAATAAGAAAAGGGTGAGTTATAAAGCTCGGTAAGGGAGTAAACAAGAAGTAACATGAATAATACAATACATGTTAGGAAATAGGAGTATCAATGGAGCATAAAATAACATGAACATAAAGGCATTATATAGCATGATTATCATAACATGGAAATGTGGCAACAACACTTAACATGGAATTAGCATGATCCAAGGCATATTTCACACGGAGTATGAGTAAACCCTCATTGCACTTGAATTAGAATGAGTAAATATGCATTGAACTTGAATTAGCATGAGTAAATCTTCATTTGACTTGATGTATTATGATACTAATCTTTACCCAATTCATTGGAGCGCTATTAGGGCGCACCCTTCTTAAACATTTCATTGCATGCATAAGTGTGCCACATGAATCATAAAATATGGATTCATCATCATTTATTCCATGATAAAGGAATTTGGAATTCATGCATGAAACTATATAATCAATAAGTAAATGTTTATAAAGGTGAATGCCCTTTATAGGGAAATGGACATGGTATTCACTACACAACGACTTTGGGTTGGAAAAACGCAGTGCAATTTCGGTAGCATAACAGTGTGACATATGAATTCATAAAAATGGTTGATGAGGGAGAAATGGGTGTCTCATCATATGTACATTAAATGTACAGTGAGGGGGTCAAATAGATAAATTTCCCAATATAAGTAATGGAATTTGGATTCATAGTACAAAAGAATTGTTTGAATGAAAATGAGGAGAGAGAAATTCCTTACGGGAATTTAGGCATGGTAATAGGTGTACATGGGAGGAACTAATGGAAGAGAAAAGGGTTATATCATCATTTAAACATAAAGAGGTCAGTATTGGGGAGGTGCTAAATCATACCCCAACATTTATAATTGAAAATAAATGGTATTATAATATAATGAAACTTGAATAAAAATAAGAAAGGTGGGAATTCCTTACTTGAAAGTATGATCCCAAAGGCTTTGGAGAGGCTTGAGAGAGGCTTATTGGGAGATTGGGTGCCTTGGGAGGATTATAGAGATTTGAGGTCAGCGGTTGGACAAACTCAAAAGGCTTTGAGTGAAGAGTAAGTGGGAGCTTGGGTAGGTTTATATAGGAAAGGAGAGGGAATTCTTTATTATTTAGTTTTGGGTCACCACACATTAAACTAATCAAAAACACAAACTAGACCATGGTTTTTTCCAAAGGGGAGTTGAAAACAATATTTTATAAGGCCAATGACCGAAATTTTTAATATAATAGGGTTTCTTATGTGGAGATGAGTCACACTCTCAAGGAAAACAATTTAAAAAGCTAAACAATTTTATAAGTCTTGAAGGGTCCACTAAGGCTTTGTAAAATAAATCAAACAAACCTAAAATAACATTATTTTAATGTTAAAACATATATTGGCCGAAAATAATGTTTATAGTATTTTATTACATCACTATTGTGTCATTATGATGTCATAAAACACATTAAATATTTAAATGGTTTTTAATTTTTACCCAAAAATTCGACTGTCTCAGAAAATTATGAAAAATTAACCATTGGATAATTTCAATATCCTGATTCCAAAAATAATATTAATTTTATCCAAATAATTTTCTAAATATGTGAATTTTTACTTTTAAAATAAAAAACTGACATTTATCAAAAATTCATGGGTTTTGACAAAAACAACTTTCAAACCTTAATAAAAATTACAATTGTTTTCATAAAAATTATATGGTAATTTATACTTAATAAAAATTAATTTAATAATAATAATATTTTATTAAAATATTATTTAATTCAAAAATCCATTAATTTATCAAAATATATTTTTTAGTTGATTATTAACTAAAAATACTATTTGTGATTTAAAAAATATTTACAAAGTAACAATAATAAAATGAAGGTATATTCTTTATTATATACAAAAATAATTAACATAATCATAGTGCTAAGGTATTATTATATAACCCCTTATAACACCCACATAATACCGAAGGTTAAGGTGTGCGATGGTGACAAACTCTTGGGGTGGCTCGGATAACATCGCTCAGGTTGTAATCTCTATCAACTTCCACATCTCCCATAGACTGTTTTGTTTGAGCTTAACATGTTAAAGCTCGATTTTGTCTTGTTCAATATCAAATCCCAATGAAGCCACCTCCTTTCTAAGTTCCAAAAAATGGGCTTCGTACGGAGCAAGTCTACTAAATGAGGTCATCGCTTCCTTTGTTTAAGTAAATTGGATTTCTTAAAGCCTTATATTTATACTAATCATGAGATCATTATTCAACAGCTATATTAGAAATAGTAACAATTCTTAATAGTATTTTGAAATAAAAAAACATAAAACCAAGGAAGTTCATATTTTATATAACCATTTTTCATAATTAGATCAAGAGGAATTTTCATTGATAAAAGTTTGGGCTGTTACAATATTCCCCTCTTAAGAAATTTCACCCTTGAAATTTCTTTTTCCCACAATAAGACATATATGGGTAACTCTACTTCATCACTTAATCTTGTTCCCACATCGCTTCTTCAAACTTTTGGTTTCACCACAACACTTTGACAAGGGGCATTGTCTTATTTCGTAGAACTTTTTCGCTAGGATCTAAGATCTTGACTGGTTTCTCCTCATAAGAAAGATCATCCTCTAACTGTACTACCTCTGAAGAGAGTACATGTGAAGGGTTTGGTATGTACTTCCATAATATGGATACATGAAAGACATCATGTACTTTGTCCATGGTGGGTGGAAGTGCTAGTTGATAGGCTACAACCCCAAAACGGTCAAGAATCTCAAAGGGTCTGATGTACCTATGACTTAACTTCCCTTTTTTTCATACCTCCTGACCTTATTCCATGGAGATATGCGTAGAAATACCATGTCTCCAAATTTTAACTCAAGGTATCATCGACGGTTATCTGCATAACTCTTCGGTCGACTTTGGGCTGCCTTGATATGTTTCTGAATGGTTTTCACCTTTTCCTCCATTTCTTTGACCATTTCAGGTCCTAGTAGGTTACGCTCACTGACTTCATCCCAACATGCTGGTGTTCTGCACCTTTTCCCATAAAGGGATTCATATGTTACCATTCGGATGCTCGAGTGGAAACTGTTATTGTAGGATAATTAAACTAGTGGATGATATTGGTCCCATCCTCCTTTAAAGTCCATAGAACGTGATCTTAACATATCTTCTAGTGTTTGAATAGTTCGCTCAGATTGGCCATCAGTTTGAGGATGATAGGCCGTACTGAAGTTCAGTTCAGTGCTTAGATCATATTGGAGACTTTTCCAGAACTTTGAGATGAATCTAGGATCACGATCGGTTACAATAGATAGTGGTACTCCATGAAGCCTTACCACTTCTTTGATGTAAATCTATGTAAGTTGATCCAATGACAATTCCTCTCGAATCACAAGAAAGTGAGATGTATTCATAAGATGATCCAAAATGAACCATATAACATTGTTTCCTCTGGATATCCATGGAAGTCCAGTGACAAAGTCCATCGTAATGTTGTCCCACTTCCATGTTGGTATGGGTAGTGGTTTCATCATCCCCTTAGACTTTTGCCTCCCAGCCTTCACTTGCGGATATACCAGGAACTTTGATGTATATTCAGCAATATCCCTTTTCATATTGACCCACCAAAAGTATTTTGGAGATCTTGATACATATTTGTTCTCCTAGGGTGAATAGAGAAGGTTGAGCTATGTGCATCATTCAGAAGATCCTTCTTTATCTATGGATCGGATGGTAGACATAATCATGTCCCAAATATCACAATTCCATCCTCGTCAACCATGAACTCAGAGGATTTCCCATTTCTTATAGCTTCCACCATTTTCAGAATTTCTACATCATTTATTTGAGCATCCTTTATTTTCTATGTGAGGTACGGTTGAGAAATCATTTGAGAAAGGATTTATGTTGTTCCCCCCTTAATGATTCCCATTTCTATTCTATGAAAATCTAAAATGATTGGATCCTTTTTAATTCTCATCATTGATAAAGATGCAGGATCCTTTCTACTTAGAGCAACCACCACTATATTTGCCTTACTGGGATGGTAGTGGATTGAACAGTCATAATACTTAATGAGTTATATCCATATTTGTTAGCACATATTAAGATCTTTTTGTGTGAATATATATTTGAGGCTCTTGTGATCAGTATATATCTCACACTTCTCCCCAAAGAGATAATGCCGCCAGATTTTCAACGTAAAGATCATAGCTGCCAACTCCAGATCATGCATGGGATATTTTTTATCATGGATTTTCAACTGCCTTGAGGCTTAGGCTATCACTTTATCATTCTAAGTCAACACACAACCCATTCCTTTCTTTGAATCATCACTAAATACCAAAAAAAAAACTTCACTCGTGGGTAATGTAAGTATGGGCACATTGATAAGCCTCTTTTTTAACTCCTTGAAGATCTTCTCGCATTTATCACTCCAAGAAAACTTTACTCCCTTCTGAGTTATCTTGGTAAGAGGGTTAGACAATCATGAGAAATTTCTAACAAATCAGTGATAATATCCAGCTAACCCCAAGAAGCTACAAATATCCATTACTGATGTTGGCCTCAGCCATCCCTCAATTGCAGTTGTCTTGGATGGATCCACAGATATCCTATTTCTTGTGATGATTTGACCCAATAATGAGACCTCCTTTAACCAGAACTCACACTTGTTGTACTTTGCAAAGAGATTCTCCTTCCGCAAGGTCTCTAGTACAGTTCTTAGATGCTCCTCGTGATCCTCCTTGGTTTTGGAGTATATTAGAATATCATCTATAAAGACCACCATAAATTTTTTGAGGTAATCTCAAAATATTCTATTCAACAAGTCCATGAAGATTTTTGAAGCATTAGTGAGTCGGAAAGACATTACTATGAATTCATAGTCACTACCACAAAACTGGGTTTCCATAACGTCTCCCTTTAACAGTGCTAAAAAATGCTGATAAAGGGGGTGGGGGATTTATCAGTGCCTAAAAAATGCTGATAAAGGGAAATTTTAACAGTACTAAAAAAAGGCATTATTAAAAGTGACTTTTTATCAGCACTTTTTTAGCACTAATAAAGGCCTCCCTTTATTAGTGTTTTTTAGCATTGTTAAAGGGGACCCCTTTATCAGTGATTTTTTTAGTAGCACTGATAAAGGGGGGGATTTATAATCTCTTTTTTATAGGGATGATAAATTTCATATATATATAAATATATATATATATATCATTAAATAAAGAAAAAACAAAATATCTTAGTGGTAAAGGTGCAGATGCGCAAGGGGGGAGGTCGCAGGATCAAGCTCGGGTGGAAGTAAGGAGGGTCATGCGGGCATGTGGGGGATTCATGGGCAAGGGAAGCGCACGGGAGAGTGGGAGGGGGTCCCTCCAAGTGCTAATAAAGGGGGGGTCAAGCACTGTTAAAAGCTTCCCTCTGCATTATATATTCATTTTAACTTTTTTTATTTTTTTGACTTTTATCAACGCTTAAAAAAATCACTGATAAAAGGTTTCTTTTATCAGTGCTAAAAAAAGAACTGATAAACAACATTTTTATCGTCGCTTTTTTTTAGCGCTGATAAAAGACCCTTTTTATCAGTGATTTTTTAGCACTGGTAAAAGGGGCCTTTATCAGTAATTTTCTAAGCAATGATAAAAGGGACCCTTTTTTATCTACACCTTGATTAACAATGATTTTTTAGTACTGTTAATATCCTTTTCTAGCACTGATAAAGGCCATATTTGTATTAGTGAGTGCCTGTATCTTGTAGGAAAATCAGTCTTGGGTATATCTTAATTCTTCACCCTTACTTGATAATATCCCAACCACAAATCCACATTGTATAAGTATTGTGCTTCATATAGCTGATCGAACAAGTCATCAATTCGAGGCATAGGATACTTGTTCTATATCATGATCTTGTTGAGTTCACGATAATCAATGCAAAGGTGTATTGATCCATCCTTATTCTTGATTAAGAGGACCGATGCACCCCATGGTGAAGCACTTGGGCATATAAACCCTTTATCTAGATTCTCCTATAGTTATTTATTTAGCTCCTGAAGCTCCACAACAACTATTCTATACGGAGTCTTGGATATTGGAAACACCCTAGGTATAAGGTCGATTGAGAATTTAACATCTCTTCTAGGAGGAAGACCAAACAATTCATCGGGGAACACTTCAGTGAATTCCCTCACAATAGGCATGTCATCAACATTGGTTTCCTCCTTGGACTCAATCATCTGAGCCAGGTACGTATGCTCACAGGGAAGTAATATCTACGATTGAGATGATGGTACTAAAGAAGATTCATCTTCTTCCTTGCACTTATATAGAATTGTGGGTCAATTCTTCATATGGATAGTGATTTCCCTCTCACAACAATTTATGTTGGATTTATATAAGGAAAGTCAATCCATGCCGAGAATTGCATAAAATTCCACCAGAGGGAGTATGACAAGGTTCATTGAGAATTTCAATCCACCGATTATGATAGGGGAGGAGTTATATTCATGGGATTCAATGATTTCCCCATTCTATGTACTCACCGACATCTTTACTTCCATGATTTTTGGTGGTTTTGGGATTGTTTTATGAAACTTTTGCGATACAAAAGAATGCGTAGAACCAGAATCAAAAAGTACATTCACTTTTCTTGAATGAATTACTAGCGTACTTGTCACCACTTCATTTTTAGGGTTCACTTCGGTGGTAGTGATGGAAAAATATCACCCTTGTTGCCTTAGAGGTTGTTGGTTGCCTTTGAAAACCCTTGGATTAGGGCACTGATTTGCAAGGTTCCCTGGTTCTTTGCAGTTGAAGCAATGAACAACACGTTGGGGGTTGAATGGAGCATTCCTATCCTCTTCCATAACCATAGGTTTTTTTTGTCGGTAGTTAACAGCTAGGTTCCCTTCTCTTCCACACCAAAATCATTTCCTCATCCCCTTCAAGAAATTTCTAGGGTGCTTTTTTCCACACCTTTAAAAAGTTGGGTACTAGGTTTTCTTAACACTTTTGTATTTATCCATCAGACTGCTAGAATTGAAGTTCACCTTATGCTTCTTATCCCCATAATACCCCTGATATTCGTTGATCTCCATTCCAACCTTGAGGGAACATCAGACAATCTCCTCATAATTTTCAAATTCACGGATCACCAGGGCTTTCTGCAGGCTAGGTTTCAGCCCACCAAAGAAGTAGTCAACCTTGTATTCAAGGGAAATGACAAAGCCGAAAGCATATCGTTCAATCCTTGTGAATTTTTTCTCGTACTCTCTGATGGATTATTATTATTTTTTCTTGAGGTCAAGGAAGTCCCTTTCCATCTTAAGTCGGAGGGTGTGAGGAAAATATTTATCAAAAAAAAATTCTGGAAATCCTTTCATTCTAATGCCTCGATCTCCTCCTCAGGCTTCGTATTTTTGATCAATGTCGACCATTGATCGGATTCACCCTTCATATGTTAAGCATATAGAAGAACCTTTTCTTGTTTAGAACATTTAAGGATGGAGAATATCTTTTCAATGGAGTTGATCTATTATTTGGCGATTGAGGGATCAGATGACCCATTAAAGGTAGGAGGCTTTTGTCTCATGAAGCTCTTGATTACAACTTGTTCTTTCTTAGGGGGTTTGAACATTCCTCTTGACCCATGTTTCTATTCAAATCTTGAGTTAACTGAGAGAGTATCATGACAAAATTCGCAATTCCTACTTCCATCAGATTGGCTATCTAATTAGAATAGTCATCACATTGATCTTCGCATCGGTTGTTAGCCTGAGTTCTCCTATTACCAGCCATTGGATGGAATAAAAGGAAAGTTAGGGATAATACATAAATTATAATCCAAGGAAAAAAATGGATGGCTTATAAATAAAATTTATTTCCTTAACTTATGAATCTATAGGATTCAATATATGTTATTCATGATCTACTTTCTAACATATATTCTTAGGGGCATTTTTTAAATCCCTTAATAATGGTTCATAATAAGCTTGTACATTTACCAAATCATATCCCCCGAGAGCATCGTAACCAAGAGTGCAGCAAGGCCTATTGTCATGTACCAGGATACATCGGGTCAAGCACGATACTCCTTATCGGAGTTTTCACTCCTTGGTACATCTGTGCCAGAGCTGCCTCCACCTGCTCGTATCTAGATAGGGATGTATTTGCTTGATAAACCTCTTACTCAATACTCACCAAAATTTAGGGATATTTTTATTATAATTTTTTTTATACCTAAGGATTTCACTAGGGTTTTCTAATCCTAATACCAAAAATAACTAAACCTATCCTCTGATACCAACTATAACAACCCTGCTTTTTATTACACATTTAAACCTGATTTATTACATAAACTTAACTTGATACAACATATAATATTGAGACATATAGTGTATTTGGGACTTAGAAACATTACATAACAACTTATAAAATAAAACACACAACACATTTATTGAAAATTGCCTTTACATGACCACTACATTCCCTCGTACTTAACATTACATGGGATAACTTGAGGACATGCATAAGAAAAGGGTGAGCTATAAAACCCAGTAAGGCAGTAAACAAGGAATAAAATGAAGAATAAAATACATTTTATAAAATAGGAATATCAATGGAGCATAAAATAACATGAACATAAAGGCATGATATAACATGATTATCATAACATGGAAATGTGGCAACAACACTTAACATGGAATTAGCATGAGCCAAGGCTCATTGCACATGGAGCATGAGTAAACCCAAATTGCACTTTAATTAGCATGAGTAAATCCTCATTGCACTTGAATTATCATGATTAAATCCACATTGTGATTGATGTATCATGATACTAATCTTTACCCAATGCATTGGAGTGCTATTAGGGCCTACCATTATTAAACATTTCATTTCATGCATAAGTGTGCCACATGGATCAAAAAACATGGATTCATCATCATTTATTCCACAATAAATGAATTTTGAATTAATACATGAAAATATATAATCAATAAGTAAATGTTCATAAAGTTTAATACCCTTGATAGAGAAATGTTCATGGTATTCACTACACAATGACTTTGTCTTGGAAAAACGCGGTGCAATTTCGGCAGCATAACGACATGACATAAGAATTCATAAAAATAGTTGATGAGAGAGAAAAACGTGTCTCATAATATGTACATGAAATTAAGTAAGGGTGTCATATAGATACATGTACCAACATAAGTAATTTAATTTAGATTCATAGTACAAAATAATTGCTTGAATGTAAATGAGGAGAGAGAAATTCCTTATGGAATTTCAGCATGGTAACGGGTGTACATGGAAGGCATTAATGAGAGAGAAAAGGGGTCTATAATAATTCAAAAATAAATAGGGAAGTATGGGGGAGGTGTTAAATCATACCCAAACATTTATAATTGAAAATAAAAGGGTATTACAACATAATGAAACTTGAATAAAAATAAGAAAGGTAGGAATGCCTTACTTGGAAATGTGATCCCAAAGGCTTTTTAGGGGATTGAGAGAGGATTCTTGGGATATTGGGGCACCTTGTGAGGATTAAAGAGATATGAGGTTCATGGTTTGAAAAAATACAAAGGATTTGAGTGAATAATAAGTGGGAGATTGGGTGGGTTTATATAGGAAAGGAGAGAGAATTCTTTTTTATTTAGGTTTGGGTCACCACACATTAAACTAATCCAAACCACAAACAAGACCATGGTTTTTGCCCATTTTTTTACCAAATTGGAGTGTAAAACAATTTTTCATAAGTCCAATGGCCTAAAGTCTTAAAATAATAGGGTTTCCTATGTGGAGGTGAGCCACACTCTCTAGAAAAACAATTTAAAATGCTAAAAATGTTTTATAAGTCTTGAAGGGTCCACTAAGGCTTTGTAAAATAAATAAAACAAACCTAAAATCACATTATTTTAATTTTAAAATATATATTTTTCAAAAATAATGTTTATATTATTTTATTACATCACTATTGGGTCATTAGGATGTTATAAAACACATTATATATTTAAACAGTATTTAATTTTTACCCAAAAATTCGACTGTCTGAGAAAATTATGAAAAATTCACCATTGGATGATTTTGACGTCTTGATTCCAAAAATAATATTAATTTTATCCAAATAATTTTCTAAATATGTGAATTTTCACTTTTAAAATAAAAACTGATATTTATCAAAAATTCATGGGTTTTAACAAAAACAGCTTCCAAACATTAATAAAAATTACAATTGTATTCATAAAAATTATTCAATAATTTATACTTAATAAAAAGTAATTTAATAATAATAATATTTTTTAAAATATTATTTAATTCAAAAATCCTTTAATTTATTCATATATATTTCTGAGTTGAATATTAACTAAAAATACTATTTTTTCTTTAAAAACTATTTACAAAGTAACAATAATAAAATGAAGGTATATTCTTTATTGTATAAACAAATAATGAACATAATCATAGTTCTTAGGTATTGTTACATAACACCTTATAACACCCACATAAGACCGAAGGGTAAGGTGTGCGATGGTGACAGACTCTTGGGGTGGCTCAGATAACATCGCTCGGGTGGTAATCTCTATCAACTTACAATTCTCCCATAGGAAGTTTCATTCGATCTTAACATGTTGAAGCTTGTCTTGGGATTAGTCAGGATAAAAACTCAATGACACCACCTCCTTTCCAAGCTCTGACAAATGGACTTCATACATGGCAAGTATACTGGATGAGGCTATCACTTCCTTTATCTGAGTACATTGGATTTGTTAAAGCCCTATATTTATACTAATCATACGATCACTATTCAACAACTATATTAGAAATAATAACAATTATTAATGTTATTTTGAAATACAAAAACATAAAACCAAGGAAGTGCATATTTTATATAACCATTTTTCATAATTAGATCAAGATGAATATTTATTGATAAAAGTTTGGGTCGTTACATCAAGACCCACCATAGTCGAGCTGACATTCATCGCCGCATTCAATCCCACTTCCACACACCTGATTCCATCCCGATACACCACCTACCTCACTGTTAAAAGAGCCAACACGACTCCCCTTAGTGACTAAAAATAAAACTACCACAGTTATTTGTGATTTTACAAGATTTTATCCTAGCCTTTGATTCAGGATCATGAGGTGTCTTCCCACTAGGCTAGACCCCAACTGCCAATTTAATAAATTATTCCCTTAATTATAACATTTAAACACATCTTTTAAACTTAACCATCAATTTACAAATTATGGTAATTATTCTTCTATTTTAGAAATAATTTTTTAAGATAAAAAAATTCTATGAAATAATAAGATCATAAATCATTGAAAAAATAATATATAAGTCACAATTTAAACACTCAATAAAATAAATAAGTCACCTACCTCACAATTATAGCACAAACCTCACTAGGAATGATTCCCTAAATCCTTCAATAACAAAAAAAATCATAGAAAACATTGAACTAAAAAAATAGAATATGTTAAATTATTTAAGTGAAAAAACCTTACTTAATTCTCATTAAATGATAGGAGTATCAAATCACTCATTAGAATAGTTCTAACACTACTAACATATTGAAAATCTGAGTTTAAATGAGAGAGAAATCTCTCCTAGAATATAGTAGATTAAGAAGATAGATTAGGGCCTTTAAAGTCCATAAAAATCATTCGAATGACCCTAGGAAAGGATAATTCCCATGATAACACCTTAAATCCAATATAACACAATGATAAATTTTCCTTTCCTTAAAAAACATTATAAGTACAATAAGTACCTATTAAAACACCACTAGGTACCTAAAAGTAGACTAGGTTTCACATCACTATTTTTACCCTCATTGTGTACTTGGTACCCCACATCCGGTACTTAATGGCCTCGTTTGGGATGTTCTAGTAGATCCCACCTTCATCCCTTACTTACTTTTCCCCCTTCACCCCAATATCCCAAAATAAAGTATAAAAAAGACCCAAAATTATACAAAAGTCATTGAAATCAAATCAATGAAATACCCCAATTTTCATTTTCATTACATGGTTCTTTATAGGGTATAGTGTACCCTCAATCGATATGAATTGCCTTATAAAGTAAAAATTTTATATAACGGTTTATGGAGTCGACATAAAAGATATGAGGTTTTGGGTATTTAAAACATCATTAGCCCTATGATACTCATAGGTTCCATGTAGAATGATATATTTATGTATATGACTATGTTGATTTATAAAACTTATTATAACCTTGATTTATATCGAGTTATGACTTAAAATTGAGTAGTTTATTCCAATATTTTTTATTGCATATGTTATTTTGAGCCTCTTTGGGTTCATATAAGGGAAAACCTTTAATGGGGTAGAGTTGTGAATTTTGGAGCTGAGCTACAATGATAAGGAATTTACCTATACCCATTGGTTACATTTATAGTAAGAATATATATGGTTTCCCTTTTTTCTCACTTATTATAGAGTTCTGAGTTGATTTATTATTATGTATTTTTTTTTGCTTTCAAGATTTCCTAATGGGTTTTTTATACTCATCCTGACATGTTACCCATGCATACTCATGTTTTTTCTAAGAAGATGATGCATAGTTGATTATAATCTTATTGTACATGGATATGGTGAATCTTTTTTAATGTTTGTTCTTGGTGAAACTTAGTGGTGCCACTTGATGACCATTTCTATTAGAAATATCTTCTTAGGAGTTCATACAGTGAGGAGATATTTTTCCCTTATCAAGTATCTAAAATAATTAGCAGTGTTCCCTTTTATATATGGTATTTTTTATGAAAAGTTTTATGACATTGTTCTGGATAGTCATTTTCTCATTCATATATTCTATTATATAGTTCATTTATTTGTATATATTTCTAGCTGTTGATGTTAGTGTTAAGTTTTATGGACATTAATATTTTTAGTGAGTGTGTATATTATTAGTATTGTTATTTGTTTATTTGATTTGAATAGAAAAAAATACCTCATATTAAAAATACCTCACATTTTCTTCACTTTGTTTACAAACATCTCACAGCCTGAATGGCCTGAAGTCCTTCATTTTTATTGATTTTTGATAAGCCCCCTTTCAAGGGACGAGGGGGAACCCTTACAAGGCCTGTAGGCTCAGAGATTACATGTCCCGTAGTCTTAGTAGATTACATGACCCGAAGGTCTTAGGGAATTCAACCAGACTATCTACAAAGAACTGCCCCTCCCCAGCATCTGCATCTTGAAGTAGCTATCCACCTTTGCATCACTGTCTGGCTAGGCTTCCCGTGCAAGCACAGGCTGGTACCGATGGCATAGCCATACCCTCTCATTCTGACATTCCATTTAGCTCTGCTCTGGTGAGTTCACCTGCTCTGAATCCTTATCTGGGGCTGTTCCTTTTTTGTAGTGTGTCTGGGGCCTGCATTATTCATGTGGCCCAAAGGCCTTGGGGTGGCTCGAAGGCCTTAAATTGTCCTGAAGGCCTTGAGAATCAACTGGCCCGAAGGCCTTGGGTGTCCCTAAAGCCTTGCAGGACCCGAGGACCAAACCGGTGGCCCGAAGGCCCAGATGGATGAATAGTTCTGGTTGCTACAGTACTGAACAGTGCCTGCACAGTTCTTGCTACAGTGCTTGCTACAGTACTACTACAGTATCTGCTATAGTACCCGGAAATATGCCTCCACCCGGATTTGATCTCGGGTCTCTTGGATGCACCTAGTGAGTCCTCACCAACTAGGCTGAGGCTCTTGTGCATTTACAAAAATCTCACAAGTTTTAATATATAATTTTAATTTCTTAAATCTCTATTAAATAATTTTTTTATTTTGTAAGTGTTTAGTGATTATAATGTTTTAAAAAGGATTCTACAGTCACCCTATTTTAGTTTTGGATTTTGGTTTTTTATGAAATTTAAAAAATTCATACATTATATATATAAATTTTGTCTAAAAAAACATGTTTCATGCTTATACAGAAATATTTCATGGTTGTGAAGACAGGTTTCATGCCTATGTAGAACTAGATTCATGGTTACACAAACATAGATAGTGTTTACAAAGGACTAGATTCATACTTGCATTGGTGCAGTTCATGGTTATATAGAACTTAAAATTATGGTTATAAAAAACATAAAATAATGGTTACATAGAACTTAAAATTATGGTTGTACAAAATCTAAAATTATGGCTACACAAAACATAAAATTATGGTTACAAAAAGCATAAAATTATGGTCACACAAAACTCACTTTGTCGTTTTAAGTGAATTTTGATACTCTATTTTCAATTTTTTATAGTTTTATTTAATATAAGTTTTTATAATTAATTTTATTAATTTTATAAAATTGTAAAATATATATACATATTAATGATACTATGCAAAGTGGAATTGAAATATTTGAATGAAAGAAGAACATGGGATATTTATATATTGGTCAATAATATTTTATTATTAATATTATTTTATAACCATGGATATCTATGATTGGATCTTAATAAACAACCACATGAAGAATATATTATTGTTAGCAACAAGGAAGTATTCATTAGATTGTGATCATGGGAATCTGATTAAAAATATCAACATAGATCATTCTAGAGAGAATACATGGGTCACACGAACTGAATAATAAATTTCTAAGATCATCATAATGTGACTTACATTATCACAAAAGTTATGAGATAACTTTAAAATTTTATTCTCCAATAATGAAATGATCTAATATATATTGACCTGTATTATCGTCAAATATTTTTTCTTCATTTTTATTTTAGTTTTCATCATTGTATATTTCTATTTTATTTATGTATTGTAAATCAATTGTTTATGCCTTTCCCATTGTAATATCATTTCTATTTTATTGGTTATATCTCCTAAAAATTGTAGGACATTTTGAGATGTGAATGTAATAAAAATTTAGGTTCTTTGTTGTGTCTTTGTCCATAGAAAAGGATGTGTTTTATAAGTTGTAATTATAGATGATAAAAAGTAGGATTTATAAAAGATTGTCATTACTTTCAAAAGTGTGGTGTTATTAATAGTGAGTACCATTCCTATCACTAATTTAGAGGTCAGTGAAGAGTAAATATAAAATATTTCTAATCTGAACTACTTTGAGAGTCCTATGTTCATATCCTTATATTTCAATTGCATTTTTTTAACAATGAACTACAATATTCTTTCTCTGTATGCTTATTATGTTGCACATGAATGAAACAATTAACTTTGGTTTTATAATAAATTTAAATTTTAAAAGGTCTATTCACTCCCTATAGACCATATTTTCATCCACACTAGGCCAATAATTGGTATCAAAGTTTATCATTTTGTATATAGGTTTTCTATCTTATATTTTTAATGTGATAACTTTTATATCCAAGACCTAATAGTATAAGGAAATTTTTATTTAGAATATGGAATAAATGAATGAAAATGATGGTAGGATACCATAGAATCCACCATATTTTGATGTAAACGACTAAGGTTATTATAAGGCTCAAATAGAGGCATACCTGAAGTATTTGAGTATTGATCATTGGAAAATAACTATGAAATTGTATAAGTTACTAGATACTGATCCATAAAACTTGATGGTAATTATGTAATAAAGTATGTTTTGAATTATAAAGTAGTAAATTTATTGTACTGTGATATTAGTCATAATGTTTTTTGGAAATTTATCATCTTATTAGACAACTCAATATTTATGGATAATACTTCAAGTAACCGATTATGGTACAAAAAATATTAAACATAAAAAACTAGGAATGATATGTGTGGAGTACCAGGACTTTAGAATGGGAGAATACAAATCCATGAATCATATGGTCCACATATTCAAAACTATCATCAATGCGATGGGTACACATGGATCGCCACAGGATTATATGGTTTTTCTTGAAAATGTTTTATGGCCACTACTTAGAAAGTGTCTTTAAAGAAAGTATAGATCAACAACATAAAAATTCTGAAGAACCTCTATCATGTTAATTAAAGAAATAGGTACACATCATGACTAAATATCCAAAATTAACATTGTATGAGTGTAGGAAATAGGTACACATCAAGCCTAAATATCCAAAAACTGATGTAAGAATGGAAATGAAAAAAAAATACAAGAAAAAAGATAATAGATCATTTTCAAACGGATGGAGTGTAACTAAGGAGTCATACTCAAGTAGTGATGATTCTGAGAGTGAGAGAGAATTGGCCAACCTTTGTTTAATAGAAAAAATTGTGAATGAGGTTTATATTGATTTTGATTTTATTTTAGGTTATGAATCTAATTGTGAAACTGATGTTAAATAATTAACTATACAAAATTAAAAAAAAATTAGTGGGATATTTTAAAAATGGATAAACTATATAGAGAGTTATAAAAGTAAAATAATAAAAGTTTAACCAAAATAATCGGTTTACAAATGAAAATAAAAATATTAAAACGCTGCCATCTATTGAAAAAGTTTATTTTGATTTATAAAATCAAAATTTAAAAATAGAAATGGTAAAATGTAAATATGAGATTGAAAAAATTAAATATTTTATTTATTAGAATAATTAAAGTTAATAAATTAAATTTAATAAATTATTGGATGATAAAACTAAAATTGACAAATAATTTATAAATATCCTATAAGAAAATAATAAACTATGAAATAAAACTTCATGTTCAAATATGGAAGTTTGTGTTGACTTGGAAGCTACTCCAAAAGTAAATAATAATCTTAAGAATGAAATTATTATTATAAAAGATTACTTATTTACTTTTGTTCAAGGTAAATAAAAATTTGATAAACTTATGGCTATGAATAAACCTAATAAAGATCATATTTTTTGTTACAATAATCAAATACATAATATGTACAAAAAATAATTTTTTAAAAGAACAAATGGAAATGTTTCTAGTGTTATATGATTTAGATTTAATTTGAAAGTCCACCATGAAAATGAACGTTCACTAATATTTACTCAATCATTTGGAAACACTAAGAATTTTATTTCCAAGAATACATCTTCTAGTATAGCCTAAAATAATTTTCTTAAATATGTTTGGATTCCTAATAATTTTATCATTAATCTAGTTGGACCCAAGATAACCTGGGTACATAAAAATTTTTCTACTTAATCTATTTTTTAAGAAATATACCTTTAGATTCTTAAATACACATGATACATTGATAGAGTTTTCTCCAAAAACAAAAAAGATGGTCTTTTCAATTTTTTATACATTACTTGATATGATATAGGCTCTATCACCTTTGATGATTACTCGAAATACAAGGTCAATGGATTAGGGGAAGTATTAATATTTAAATCTGTTATAAGAAGTAATGTATGTAGAATGATTAAAACATAACATAATTAATATCTCATATATTTTTTATAATTTAATGACTATTAATTTTTAATATAATAAATTTTTTGTTTTTAAATAAAATTATGTTCTATTTTATGAAAATAGAAAATAAAATATTTTCTCTATTGTTTTTTCTAAATTAAATTAGAAGAATGTAAAGAGTTTAAATTCCATTGAAATAAATAATTTTATTTTTCAAAGATGGTTGGGACGTTTTCATTTTTGGAAACTATTCAAATTTCCAAACATGGATAGGTTCTTAAACTTCCTGAGATCAACGTATGTAAGTGCTTTATTTGTGATTCTTGTTTAAAAGGTAAGCATCATAAAGAAACATTTATATTTTATAATAATGTTAATAAAATTATTGTTTAGATATATTAAATATTTCTTTATTTGGACCTATGAAAACTTATAGTATAAAATTTAATAAGTATGTGTTTATAATTATAGTTTATTTCATTATATTCACTTAGACTTATTCTGTAACTCATAAAACTGAAACTTTAAGTAAGTTTATTAGCTTCAGTAAAATGGTTTAAAATCAAAAATATCATTTAATACTTTCTATTAAATGTGATATTGGAGGGGAATTCTTTCATATAGAATTTGAAATATTTTGTGAACATGATGAATACATTCATAATTTTTCTACCCCAAGATCATCATAACAAAATGATTTTATAGAAAGAAAAAAATAGAACTACTGAAAAAAATAAAATAACCATGATTATTGAATTTAAAATACCAAAATATATTTGGGATGAATCTAGTAATAATTATTGATATATTTTAATAAGAGTTTTTATTATCACTTTTTTAAAGAAAACTCCTTATGAATTTATTAACGAAAAAACCCCAAATTGTTATTTTAGAGTGTTTACGTATAAGGGTTTTATTTTATATTATATGGATAAATTAGTCATGTTTGATGATAAAATTAGTGAAGGTGTTTTTATAAGATATTTTTACAATAGTAAATTTTATAGAGTATACAATAAGAGAACCATGATAATTGAAGAATATGTTCATGTAAAATTTAATTAATTTATGTCAAATAGAATTGAGATTTAGATAATATTGAAAAGAATTTAAATATTTTAACATTGATGAAAATGAACCTAAAAATGATAATGTATTAGTTGAGGGGGTTCATATCACTTCTCAATTTGACCCAAAAAAATGGAAAAAATTTTAAATACTATCCTCTTGAAAAATTAATTAGAAATGATAAATATATAATTCAAACTAGAAAATTAGTTTTAATTTTTTTTTCTAATTTAGATTTTATAGATTATTTTTTGCCTAATAATGTGGATGAATCTTTAAATGATGCTAATCAAACTATTTTTTATACATGATAAAATTTACCAATCTAAAAGAAATAATGTTTAGAATCTGGTTGAACTTCCAACTAATAAGAATGCTATTGTAACTAAGTGAATATTTCAGAATAAAATAGATGAATATGAAAATATAATCTAGAAAAAATATAGAACAGTTTTTAAGGCTATTATCAGAAATAAATAATTGGTTTTTAAGATTTATTTTCCCTTATTTCAATAATATAAGTAATTAGAATTTTATTGGCCCATTCTTATTTTCAAAATTTTAATGTTTTTATAGTGGATGTGAACAGTGTATTTTTTAAATGTCTTAATTTATAAAGTGGTTTATGTTAATAAAACACTTATATTTGAAAATGAAAAACTTCTAAATCATGTTTTTCAACTATAAAAATATTTATATTGTCTAGAGTAAGCTCCAAAATCTTGGTATGATAGAATTACTATATTTTTAATGAAAATGATTTTAATAAAGGATAAGTTGATCCAATTTGTTTATAAAAAATGTTTCTAATTATTTTTTATTTATAAAAATTTATGTTTATGATTTTGTGTTTGGTTCTTGAAGTAAATTTATATGTGATGAATTTTCTAAGATACTGACCTCTAAATTTTATATAAGCTTAATGGATGAATTATTATTTTTATTTATCATTAAATTTTCCAAAAAAGTGATGGTATATTTTTAGACGAATCAAATTATGATAGATGGTTAGTTAAATGGTTTAATACTAATTTCAATAAAAGTATGTGAACGCACATTAGTAATAATTCTAAATTAGATTTATATGAATCCAAAAAATCATTACTTAATAAACTATTAAGGGGAATGATACGAATCATAATTTATTTTAAAATATCGAGAGTTGATATTTTTTTCTTCATTTTTTATGTGTGAAAGTTTTAAATATAATCATTAGGAAAATAATTTAAAGGCTATTAACATAATTATTATCTATGCTAAAGGAAGTGTAACTAGGGTTTATTTTACTTTAATTAAAACTCTTTTGATTTCATATCTTACTCTAATCCTTATTTTGGAGGTTATAGGCTTGATAAATAGATAATAATAGGTATGTTCCTTTTACATAATAAAAGATTAATTTTATGGATTTATAAAAATTAATTATTAGTTTCATTATCCAAAACCAAGGATAACTACATTACAAATTCTAATTATTGTGCTCAATGTTTATGGATAAAATAAATATTAACTAATTTCAATTTATATTTTGATAGACCACCTATTTACTTTGATAAAATTTATACAATTTTAATATCAAAGAATTATTTAAATCATTCTATAAAAAAATACATTGATGTTAGATTTCATTTTCTAAGAGTTCATATTAATAAAGGGTATATTATTCTGTAATTTGTTTCAATATAAAATCAACTTCTAACATATTCACTAAACCTATTAATTCAATGAAGTTAGAGAAAATAAAATTATAAATTGGTATGATGGAGATATAGTATGAATTGTATAGATTTTAAATGATTATTTCTATTTTAATGTAAAAATAGATATATTGTAGAAATTTTCATAAATATATTTTTTCAAGGAAAAATTTTATGTATTAGAGATTAATGCTTGAAGGTGAGAGTACACAACACTGCTTAAAATGTGAATATTCTATTTTAGGTTGACACTTCCCAACTACATACTTTATGGATCCTTTCTATGTTACTTGTCTGCTTTTTTGTGTTTGTGGAATTTTCTATCATAGATTGGGGATGATTACTTAAAGTCTTCTTAATTGATTTATATTGAAGATTTTATTTTCTAGGAGATGAATTGAAGTTTTAGAGTTGATAAAACTTAATAGAATTATGTTTGATCACAAGATTTAGGTGTTCATTTTTCATTATATTCTACATGTGGGCATTAAAGTGTGTTTTTTATTTTACTTCATTATTCTACTGGTGTAAGCTCATTAAATATCTTATGTTAACTATACCTTTATATTTATTTAATAATGGGGGTATGGACTGGGTGACCAACCCATATCTCATTCTGTAGAAAAAAAATTATTATGTATATTATTAGTTTAAAACATACTAAGTTTATTAATTATCACTATTTTGTATGCATCGTAAGTAATCACTATTCATAGAATTTAGGTTTGGATATATTTGGTACTTTACTGAATTTTCAAAAAAATCATAAATTTAAGAGAATATTTATTTTTTTTATGATTAAAATAGTTTGAACATTAATTTTTTTATTTTTATAAAATGTTTTAGAATTAAAACTATTTATTAATTTCATCATTCTAAGAATTTAAAAAAGGGAGTGTTTTTTTAATTAATTTTATATTTTTTTACTTTTTGATAAATTTTAAAAAAAGGGAGACTTTTTTTAATTTTTATAAAATATTGTTTGGGGTTTTAAGGTTTTGTAATTTACAAAAGGGAGATATTGTTAGTGTTAAGTTTGATTGACATGAAGGATGATAAGGACTGGGGAGATTATTAGGTTTGAGTTTGTTTGTTTGTTTTGAATATTATAAATAACTCATATTAAAAGGACATCACATTTTCATCACTTTGTTTACAAATACATCACATGTTCAATAGATAATTATAATTTCTCACAACACTGTTAAGTCAAATTGTGTTTATTATTTTGGTGTTAAGTGATTATAATGATTTAAAGAGGACTTTATAGTTACTGTTTTTTAGTTTTAGATTTTATTTTTTCCATAAATTTAGTAATGCCATACATTGTCTGTGTAAATTATTTATTCCCATATATATTTTATCTTTACACAGAAATGTTTCATGGTTATGAATACATGTTTCATGCCTCCACATAACTAGATTCATGGTTGTGCAGACATGGATGATGTTTACCTAGGACTAAATTCATGCATACACATAAATTTAAATAATGGTCTTATAAAACATAAAATGATGTTTATGCATTACTTAAAATGGAAGTTACATAGAACTTTAAATGATGATTACACTAAACTTACTTTTTCATTTTAAAATAATTTGAATGCTCTGCTTTTCTATTGTTTTTGATATTTTGAATTACTATAATTTCTTCTGACTCATTTTATTAAAATGTAATATATATATATATATATAATAATGATTCTATGAAAAGTGGATTCTAATTATTTTAATAAAGTGTAATCATTATTATATATATAATAATGATTTTACTTTTGCCGCTTTGGAGGTGGCATAGTGGTGCGAGGTTGAGGGCCATAAGAAACGGTGTTCGGTGAGGTCTGGGGTTCGATTCCTAGGAGCCCACTCTTGGGGGAATTTCCGCCTCCCATATACCACTCGTCTTGTTGGGTCACCTGGTGTCTCACCGGGTGGGAAGAATGGGCGCGCTTCACCTGGATGACGGATTGTTGTGTCGAACCATCGCTGATTGAGGCGTTACCCCATGGGACGCAATGTCATCTCGGCTGACAATGGCTCCTCTCCGGTTTGGGCTTCTCCAGAAAATATCTTCGTGGAGAGGGGGGTTCTCGAGTGTGGAGGGTTTGAAAATGCCACTCTCGGGGATTCCCTTTAATAAAACATAAAGGATCAACACTAGATATTCTATGAAAATTTTATTTTAATCATTTTAATGATAAAACAACACATGATATTTCCAAACAACTAAATGGTATTTTCTTACTTATATTAGTCTCTAACCATATCTATTTATGATCATTTATCAAGAAACAACCACGTATAGAATATTTTTGTGTTAATGATAAGGAAGTAGTCATTAGAATGTGATTGTGGGAACCTAACTAAAAAACTTATCTCTAATCATTCCAGAAAAAATAAAAGAGTTAAAAGAACTAAATTACAATGTTATAATATTATTCTATTGTGACTTCCATTCTCACTATGATCATGAGAGAGATTCAATGTTTTATCTTACATAGTTGAAGTGATCGAATCTTTATATATTTGTATCATCCTTAGAGTTTTCTTAATTTTTATTTCAATTTACACCATTGTCTATTTCTATTTTATAAATATTTTGTAAATCATATAGTTTTTTCTTTTCCCATTCCAAAATTACATCTATAGTATTGAATATACCTCATAAAAATGGTTGGTTCTTTTGATTTATGAATCTCATAAAAAATCACCTTCTTGTTTGTTCCATGTTCTATATAAAATTAGGTGTTTTTGGGTTGTAACTCTATGTGAGAAATTTGTAGTAATTTTACAAGTTTTCACTAATTTCCAAAGTGACGCTTTATTATTAGTGATCACTATTCCAATTACTAAGTTATAGGGGATTAAAGAGTAAATATAGTATCAATGTGATCTGAACTACTATAAAAATCATGTGTTTATATATTTTTATTTTCAGTATTTTTTTTTTTTGAACACTGAACTATAATGTTCTTGTTATGAATTCTTATTATGTTGAACATGCATGAAACAATTGAATCTGATTTAATAGTATGTTTTAAATTTTAAATGTTATTTTCCCCTTTATATACCATATTATCGTAGGATAAAATTTAATGCCTATATTATGTATTTTATTTTTAATATGTTATAGGTTGTTATTGAAAAAAGCCTTTGTTGTATGTATTCCTTAATGGTGAAAGTTTTTAGAACCTGGCTTATTGGAGGTGTGATTAGGGTGCTACACATACATTACTACTGACCTCGGTAGGTTTCTGATGGGTTGGGTTGTGTAGGAATAGTATTTGAGCAGTTTGAGTCCTAGGGATATAGTTTATGTTTTGTAGCCACATGAGGTTTTGTTTGAGAAATATTGGGTAATGATGTTAAGGGGTTCTTGAGTTTTGTTATCAAAATAGAGGTCTAATTGTAAGTGCAACGACTGATGTATATTTCCTCAAAGTCATTGATAACCTATTAGTCAACCCATAACTCTAATGAATCATTTATAGGGTATTAGTGAGTTAGTACAAGAATCATATAGTGTCCAATCATAATATTTCAAATCTAACCTATGTCATATCACATAGATATACTTTAATAATTATGGGTCCATCTTACCTAATAGAGGATTCACCTACAAAATTCTAGCCTAGATTCTGAGGTAGGGTTATATGAATCCCATTCAAGTTCTCAGTCCTCATTTCATTAATTAGTTGTGTAATGAGGCATTGATTAAGATATTTTTTGAGTGATATATTCACCCTGTGTATAGAGGTAAAACCACTTCCTTTTATTCCTTGAGCATACCTTCATATAGAGTAGATGGTAGTCCCCTCTAGTTAAGATGGTACTATTAATAGGATGAATGTGTAGTATGAATTCCAATGACCTAGGAATTATAATTTTAATGTTGAGATTGATCCTCAAACATTGTAGGATTAGTTGTAGTGGTACAAATTTCCGTCTGGCTCAGACATTTTCTGAACAAATGGTGATTTAGGAATCATAGTCCCTAAATGGTGTAATGAGATTTTGGTGGATGTTTCTTTCTCAAACTCATGATTGGATTACTATATAATGGTTGGGTTTTTAATTTTTTTTTGGTGTATTTTTATTAGGTGATGTTAAGTATGATTCAATTTCATGAGATTTTGGGTCTTTTATTATCACGACCCGTCCTCGGGGCCCGTACCGTGACTACCCCAAGCCCGCCTTCCATAGGCCAGGGGCTGGCGACTAGCACCAAAGGCGTAAAATCCCGATAACTGGGAAGGCATTGCCTTTATAAAAGAAAACAAGCACCACAGAGTACAAGCGGAAGAAGTAAACACTAAGTAAAAACTGAGTACAACAGTAAGTGCGGAAAGTAAAAAGGGGCCGGAAATACAAGCCCAACTGTAAAGTACAACTCGAAAGGGAAAACAACAACTAAAAAGTAAAGCTGCTACGCCGAGCTGTCCACTGGAAATCCCACCTGAAGGGTGGGTACAGATAGCTCCTCTGCTCCTCAGGTCCCACCGTCCGCTCCGAGTATGTCTCGCCCAGTGGTCCACCTCCGGGTACCGCCTCGTAGTCACGTCCACCTCTGGGTACCGCCTCGTCATGAGGTCCTCCTCCGGGTACCATCTCTTCTTATAGTCCACCTCCAGGTACTGTCCAGTCCTCGAACACTCAGCTTCTGTCAGCACTGCCCGTTGTCTGCAACCAACACAACGAGGTGCGGGCATAGCCCGTGCAGGGGTGAGTATAACGATACTCAGTAGGGACCTCGAGACCCTCAAGGTCTCACTAAACCAACAAGGATAACCACAAAGAATATCTCAACAGATAACCTCTACTTAGATATATGCCCATACATATACCTAAGTTATCAAGTAACCCATCTCAATCATGAGGAAACACAAGGATTGTGAAATCAACGGATAACCACTACCCGGGTATATGCCCATACATATACCTAAGTTAGAAAGTGACCCATCTCAATCATGAGGTAAACAAAAGGTCAAAAGTCTCAGCTCAAACCAGGATTTTCATTATCGAAACCGTAACTGCTGAAGAGCTCCGTCTCTGGAGTGTACAGTGGTCCTGTCACGACTCCGAGGTACTGCTCACTAACCTAAGACTGCTGAAGAACTCTACCCATCGAGTACTGCGGGCCAGCTGCTACAACCAAGCTCTCCCATGTGCCGCTACAACCAAGCGCACCTCTGTCGTGGGTCTGCCGCTACAACCAAGCGCTCCCATGTGCCACTACAACCAAGCGCACCTCTGTCGTGGGTATGCAGCTACAACCAAGCGCTCTCATGTGCCGCTACAACCAAGCGCAACTCTGTCGTGGGTCTGCCGCTACAACCAAGCGCTCCCATGTGCCGCTACAACCAAGCGCACCTCTATCGTGGGTATGCCGCTACAACCAAGCGCTCCCATGTGCCGCTACAACCAAGCGCACCTCTGTCGTGGGTATGCCGCTACAACCAAGCGCTCCCATGTGCCGCTACAACCAAGCGCAACTCTGTCGTGAGTCTGCTGCTACAACCAAGCGCTCCCATGAAGTAGTATCTCAAAGGACCACCACGTCATAGGGGTCTCAACGCAACAGACGGCGCGTCAATCGGACGCCCGGTCTGTGAGTTATCAGCCTTTTCGTCCCAGGGGCCCGGTTGGTTTCGTGAGCAAACCAAACCCGGCCGTATCTCAAATGTACCCTGAACTCTCATAGGGTAAACTCATAGGGACCGTTTCTCAACGCGATCACCAACTCCGCTGATGGTTCGTCAAACGGACGTTCTGTCAGAAAGATATCAGCTTTTCCGTTCCAGGGGCCGGTTGGATTTTGGTGCGATCCAACCCGGCCACTATCCATCTGCATCCAAAACTCGGGCAGAGGATGCCAAAAGTTCCGTATCGTCAACAGGAACTCAACGCAACAGACGGCGCGTCAATCGGACGCCCGGTCTGAGAGTTATTGTCTTTTTCGTCTCACACTCACCTTGGGAAACTTCCCAGGAGGTCACACATCCTGATCACTACTCTAGGCCAAGCACGCTTAACTACGGAGTTTTAACCACGTAGGCTCCCGAAAAGGAAGGTGCACCTTGAGTATAGTATACCGAAACGACCGTCTCGATCCAAGGATCGTGTTGCCGCTAACGACGAGTCGTTTGGAGTCCCGTAGCCCAAGATACGGGCATTTGACCAAACCGCTCGATAACGGGGGTTTCGGGCCCGGGCCGTCCCGGCCCGAGACCCCCCGGATGGCCCGAACCAGGTCGACCCGCCCCAGACGGGGTCGACCCGGCCCGGCATAGCCTGGCCCGGCCCGGCGCGGCGCGGCGCGGCGCGGCCCGGCTCGGCGCGGCGAACCGGCCAGGCGCGCCGGTTCGGCGCAAGGCAGCGTGCTGGGCGCGCTGCCAGCTTGGCCGAAGGCCGAGCTTGCTCGAAACGGGGGGTCGCCTGCCCCCCCCCCCCTTTGTGAAACCGGCCCCCCTCATAATGGCGGGCCAAAAAACTGCCCGGGGGAATTAAATTCCCCCGGTTTCCACCAACCCGGCCGGCCCGACCTGGCCGGCCGGCTTCTTGTCAACAGGACCGGCAAGGGCCGGTCCTCTTCCGTCTTCCGGCACCGGCGGCCCAGCTGGCCGCCGGTCATCACGATCCGCCGCGGCCCGGAACCGTCCGCGGCCTTCGTCATCCGGCGCAGTGCGACGGCACCGCGCCCCTCCGCCGCGGCCCCGCTCCAGCCGCGGCGTCTTCGGTTTCCTTCGACGCGGCGCGACGGCGTCGCGTTCATGATAATTCTTTCCACGGCGCGGCGCAACGGCGCCGCGCAATAATTTCCGTGTGATTTTCGCGTGGTGCGACGGCACCACGCTATCTCGTTTCATCCGCAAGAAACATTCAAGAACAAAGGAGGGGGGTTCGGCCGTGTTTGTGCGGTATGGTCCCCCTCTCGTTAGACGATAACACTTAAACGTTCATCCTCAAGTTTGTCATGCTAGAACCAAGAACGAAAAATAATTAAATAAAGCAACAACAAACCCCTACCTCGCTTTTCGTTATGTGTTGACGAAGTCGCGGAAAGGCGGCATCGATTCGTCGACATCGGAAAAGAGAAGCCGTTGACGATGTCGGCGTTCTTCGTGAAAGGCGTTCACTTCTTTATTTCGGAAGGAGTGGGAAGGAGGCATCCAAGAAGGGATCGACGTTGGAAACATCACGTTCTTCTTTGGAAAAGGCATTCTTCGTCGAGAAGACGTTGTTCCATGTTTGGAGATGTCCTTCGTGTTCGTCGTTGAGGGTGGAATTCTCTTCAATCCTTCCATGACTCTATCACAAAGATTTAGCCAACCACAAACAATAAAACAACACACCTTATTATAGTGTTAGCTTAATGAATTCAAAATAATTCAAATTCATTAAGTTACATCCTTCATTAATGGGTGGAGAGGCTCCAAAATTAATGAAGGTGGAAGTGAAGAGTCACATTTAATTGGGGGGGTTCAAGGGAGTTAAGGAGTTTAAGGAGTTAGGAATTTGAGGGGTTTTGGCACATTAAGAGAAAGGGAGTTTAAGGGGGTAGAAGAGAGTTAAGGGGAAGGTGAAGGGTTGGGGCTCGTGTGGGCCCCACCTCACCTTAATCCTCACTTGGTTAGTTAGGAACTTGTGATTCCACCCCAACTTCCACACTTAGGATATAACCACATAAGAAGATAAATAAAATTTGTAACACAAATTTTATTTTTCTTTACACTTAAACCAAAACCTTATTAAACAACTGCTCCCAAGAAAACGCAACTCCAGGAAAGGCATTCCTAAGAAAAAACCGGCGCTACGGTTCCATCGGTGCCCTCGGAATTTGATTCCGGGCACCGGTTCAAAAGTTAGAAATTCCCGCTCGTTCGTTCACTGAACATGCCCGAGCCAAACTTCGGAAATTAATTCCGGGCACATCGGGCCTCGGAATCAGGCGCCATCAGAAACTACGTTCTTGTAAAATTCCAAAGAAAATTAACAAAAAAAATTTCCTTGAAATTTCTAGATCTTTACATTTATCATGACCATGTATGAGTATGTTATGATACTTTATAAGGTAATACTTAAATGTGATTCATATTGGATTTATTAAATCTTGGAATTTTGAGTGCGGCCTATGGATTGATTAGGTTGGTAAGGTATTATATACATCCCCACCAATACTAAATTTTAGAGAGATTTGGTGATAAAGGGTCTTGATCAGCTAGTTCCACACATGGTCCAAGGTATGATATGTTTTTTTACAACATTGGAACATGTTCATGTTAGCATTTCATTGAGTCTTTCCTTTTTTACTATATCTTTAGATCAAGAGTTTGAATTTTTGGTGGATACATTATCTTGACTTTTTTGGGATAGAAAATCATATTGGTAGTTATCATCTAGTCACTCACAATTTCACATGGTGTGAGATTATCCTCATTTAAGATAGAGGTATTCAATAATATTTCATCATATCAACATGGGTCCCTATGAAATTATCCTTGGTGTGGATCAGTTAGTCTTAGTCCAAGATTGGGTGAATTTATAACTTTCCATGGTGTTATAATGATGAGAGTATGGGTTGAGATTCACCTCCAATGGTGAGTGGGACCATAAAGAAAACTGAGTAAGGATGAAATTTTATGGATAATAGATGATTTCTCACTAGTTTCCGAGGTTAGATATATGTGATATGAATGTTATGAAGGTGAAGTTTCTAGATGTGGTGTATGTATGCATATATGATTCTAGAAGATGTTCTAGGTTTCCTTTGAAGATAAATTTATTTTTAAGTCAAATCACCTTTCAGGAGAAAATTTATATCTTTGATAGGTTATCATGTGGCCCAATTGAGCTCTAGAAGATGATAGTGAAATTCAAAGGTCTTTTGGAGAAAGATTTATTAGACCCAGTGTGACCCACCATTGATCATTAGAAAGGAGTAGGGTGATTCTTAAATGATGATCATAGGTTTAGGTATAATTATCTTTATGTTTATAAAGAGAAATATTCTGTGTTTTCACATCACTATAGAAAATTTCTATTCTTGGATGTGTTTCTGGGAGGGAATAATGTACATTCCATGTTCATGGGACCTATTAGACAATTATAATGTTCCTTATCAATGAAACACTCATGTATACTTGGACATTGGATGAGTGTTCATATTGTTTGATATTTTTTATAGGATTACTTTGAGAGAACCAACTTTATGGTGAACTCTCGAAGTTAGAGACCTAAATTTAGAATATTCATCCTTCTAAGACATTTTATCTTGGGTGTTAGAATAATTATTAGATTATATAGAGTTAAGTCTATGATGGTTTATGAAATCAGATAGTTTCAACAGAATAACATGAGATAATAACCTTATTTAATGATTTTTTTTCTCGAACAATGGTGATATGTATGAACACATAACCCCATTTCAATTGTTTTTTGATGGTAGAGGGAGAAATTTATTTTCTTTTATAGATTTTATGTCCCCCTAAACTTCTGATTGGGTGATGTAAGTTTAGATTAGAAATTATAATTCTGGGGTCTTGGAGGTCATTCTAGTAGATAATGAGTTCTTTGTGGTGTAGGACTAATCCCGCATTATATCATCTGCATCATGTGGAAACTCTAGCTAAATAATGGACGATGTTTCTCCATAAGTTGTTGTTCTAGTATCTTGAGACTTTGAAGGTGTTGTCCTAGGGTATAGAGCTAATAAATTAGGGTCATATGAATAGGTTTAAACCATTTTCTTTGGATTGTGGTAGAATAGGTCATGAATGAGCTAAAGGTAAATTTTCTAATGGATTGATGATTTTTGTAAAACAATTCGATGTGATCACCAACAAATTTCATGAATAGAGAGAAAAACCCCAACTAGGTCATCTATTATAGTGGATTTTATCTTTTTAGAGTGAGAGGCGTGGATGTTTTATTTATTATAATCAAATAAGAGTAATCAAAAGGTTATGTATTGTTATTTTACTTGTGTTAGCATCATTGGCACATATTTTTCATTGGGAAATACTAGGGATTAAAAATAAACCTCAAGGAGTATGATATCTTAAGGTTATTCTATGGATAGTTTATAATTTTTAATGTTGTGTATTGTAGAATATTTTATCAAATATACATTATATTTATGTAACAGTCATATGGTTCAGTCTTTAAAAGGTGGGGAGATTAACTTTCCCATGAAGGGATCCCTTGTTAAAGAACCATTTTAGAGTAGGTGATTATGGTTCATAATTTGACTTTGTTTTCTAAAGATGAGTTCCTATATATGAGAAAGGTATTTTGTGGGAAATCTTGGAATTATTCAGGTTATACAAGTTTATGCTCTCATTGAGGTGTGTTTCAAAGTCGATATTGAAATGGCCCTGACTATAACAGAAGTCCAAGAATGAAAGTGAGGAAAATGATGTTTTTTATTGTATATTTTATATTCTGGGTACACATAGAATATAAAAATATAGAGGTGGATGGATTGTGTGAAAGGATAGATTATCCTTTCACATGATTTTGTCTTGTGATCTTTTTATCTTAGTAGCTCTGGTTATTTTCCTTTCTGGGGATGAAAATGTTTAAATGTGGGGTAGATGTAATGAATCATGTTCTACCTTGTATAGGTCTTATCTCATTATTGAGTTTGTGTGATCTAAACCTTATGAATATTAAAATGGTAAATTCACTACAAAAAACAATTTTAAATTAATTTATAAAAGTTTCACTAGTATTGGTACATAGTGTCTACCCCTAGATTTAATTTTGGTAAATATACAAGATAATTGAATTCTATGGGCTAATTAGTATTTATTTATCCAATAAATATTTATCCTTTACATGTGAGTAGAAATATATCCATGTTGGATCCCTAAAGATAAATCATAACACCAATATTATGTTTAAAATGGGGTATTTTACTAGGATAGGTATAAATTATTATTTCAAGTTTCTACCAACATTTCCTTATGGGTTATGTTTTTAAATAACAAAAAAATGATGATCATGAGATTGTTTGGAGGTTATTATTTAATCAAAATAAAGAGATTAAATTTTAGAAAATATTATTTAAGTTCTTGAAGATACAAAAAAAAGAATACAATACACACACCTTTGGTCTAACAAGGATAAGTCACACCCCTACATGGGTTGACCCACTCCATAACTAGCCCATTACATTGAGTGGACTGGATTCCTAGTTTAACAAAGGAAATTTGTTGGTGTTTCCACCCCTGACCATTCCATGGTCTGTATCCTGCACCATAACATCAACAACACCATCATCTATGTGTTGTTACCTCTTATCTGCGCTATATTTCACGGGTTGCCAACACTTATGCATTGTGGCCCTTAGAATTATGCCATAGTGGTTCCCAAAATTCACCTAAAGTTTTGAGTATTTGGTATTTGATCCTTGGTTGATGCATTATAAAAGGGTTTCCTTTACCAATAGTTCAGGACCCCAACTACTACATTTTAGAAAATATTATAAATTTTTTCATGCTTATTACTGTAATTAAAGAATTTATTAATATTATAATTTTTTTAAAATGATCTTGGAAATATTTAATATTATTTTCAAGGTTCTCATGGGTATTTAATAAAGTTGACCATAATTTAAAGATGAGAATGAAGAGGCACATGAAGAAAACTCAAACTAGAGTAATATATTTCAGACTATTGTAGTTTCATTGAATCAACAACATAATGATTTTGAGATCTCAAGTGATTAAGAAGGATGGAATGAAATACAATTAGGTGTTAAAATCATAAAAAAATAGATTGAGATATAAAAAATCTTTCAAAATGATAATTAATGCATAAAAAATAATTAAATATTTTTTGAATCAAATTATAAATGATAAATAGAAAGGTGTGCGGTAAGTGGTCAAGGATGGGGGTATGGTACACTAGGGGAGTTAAAAATGATATAAAATGGTAGTGAACTTGGGAAGAGAGTATTAAAAGCAGTTGTGTTGGAACTAATGTTTTCATTGATTCAATTTGTTGGATTGAAAAAATAATTTTGGATCTAAGGTTTTTGAGTTGGTTTTTGAGTAGTGTTTTTTTCATTGGAAGTGAGATTTATTGAAGATTCCATATGGCCAATACAGTAATTTAGAAGTTTCAAAGTGAATGGAAGTGATCTAGAGTGGTCTCAATCAAAATATATATAATCACTCCATAAGTACATTGGTCATGTCATAAAGGAGGGATAAAAAAGAATAAAAATTTGAAGAAGGTTTGTAAGGTTCTACAAAAAATACATCACTATAGTACAATTTTGGTTATCACATCATGGACGAAGATGTGTAGGAATTAGTAAGTGAAGATGGTGATAATACACACCCTAATACTATTAATCATACTTCAGACCCCTAATACACTAGAATAAAAGGCTAGGCTATGAGATAATTCATAGCTAAACACCCAACCATGAAAAACTTGTTCTATTATATTTTTAAAATTTTGATTGAAAAAATATGTGAGTGATAGACCACACTACAAGTTCACAAATTCTGTAGATTCTTGCACTAAAATATGTTCAACCACACCATGAGACGTTAATTTTTTTATAGAAATCCATAGAACTAAGTTTTTTTTAGAATAAAGACATTGTACTATAAGGTTGGAAATCATACTACAATAGTTTTGTGACTTAATAATAGTGATTTGAGATAATCATATCGTGAATATCAACGAAATTTTAAATGAGATCTTATCTTGATTTTTTCAATATAATATTGATATGTAGTTCACTCCACGACATAATAGTTCATGGTGAAATATGAAATTTTTGAAGTATAACACACCTCCATTAGAGAAATCATGATTTAATGTGATGTTTTCTTATCTATTTACAAAATTTGAATATCAATCAGATTTTATGGGATTATATTTGACTTTATTAGTTTTAATTGGTTCTTTATGTGAAATTTAGCAGCCCAATTGATAGTTAATAATTGAAATTTTGATGGGCGTGAATTTGGTATATTGAATTTAAAATTAAAGAAGAATTGAATGGTTAGATTAGATATACAATGATGATAAAGAATATTAAAAAATATAGAAGAAATGAGATGGAATGTTGTGGAAGGATCTCATTGTAGATCTGGGTTTGGAAAATAAGATGTATGAAAAATGAAAAAAACCATGTTGCCTTACTGTTAATATTTGGAAAATATTCTGGTAATCGACTATTGATTCATGTATCTATTTGTTTCTATCCATTGATGTAACGAGAAAATAAATAGAAAGAGGGAGTAACCCTATTATTGACATCATTCCCTTATTTATCTTTTAATTAATATATATTGCGTAGTGAAATCCCATGATATGTTGATACACTATCATTGTATGCTCCTTAAAGCATCCCTTAGCCAGGAGGTGATTTAAAATTTTCACATCATTGGATTTATCTTTTGTATTTGGTTGTTTTGGTTGTTTTGATAACCATGATAGAATTTTGTCATTTTTACAATGTAATAACAAGATCCATTTGGATTTCAAGGATGATAAGAAGTTACATCGTAATTTACCCCTATTAGGGTGTGTCAAGACACTATGGTTACAACAAGAGGTATCAAAGCCACAAGGTTCAAGTTTGGTGAATATTTCATTATTTGATTATCAACATGGAGAATAATTCCAAAAAAATGGAATGAGTTTATTTAATGGGTGTAATTGTCAAATTTTGGAAGAATCAATTGAGATAACATCTATTCCCTCTCAGAATTTATGTCTACTATGTCACTCTCATGTCACTAGGGTGTTTAATATTACACAATTTTGTGTTATTTTTAATTATTTGTGAGTTTTTTAGATTTATAGTGTTTTTTGAGGTTTTTAAAATTTTATTATTCTGGAGTATAGTAGGGCATGCCATGACTGAGGTGGGTCACACCACTGTAGGTGTTTTTGGGTGTTCTGTAGTTCTGTATGTAGTGGGTCATTCTACAATGGTTGTTTGAGTGTTTATGATTATTGAGTAAGGTAAGGTCATGTGGAGAATAAAGAAGTTGTAACACCCCAAGATTTTCTAAAAATAAATTTAAATGAATGAAACATTGTTTAAAGTAGATATTTATAACTAACCTTTAAACATAATTTTTCCATATCTATGTTTTGAATTTCAAAAAAATGGTCATCTAAAATTTTGTTCAGTAAGTTATTTGGAGTCTAATGGAACCAACTTGTTGTTTTGGTGAATAATAACATACCCTAATGAATAGTAATATGAATACTAATATAAACCTAATGAATAGTAAATTGTGTTATTATTTTATTTTTTTGAGGTTTTAAGATAATGACATCTTGATTAATTTTTCAATGTGATATAAAAGCAGTTATAGTTTTTAAATTATTAATTTTTCAATTAAGTATGATTTTATTTGAAAATTAAATCAATCATTATTATAAAATTATTTTTTAAAAATGGAATTCATTTTTGAATTCTACACATCAAAAAATGGTAAGGGTGAATTTTTGTGATTTTTCTGAAATTATTAATTTTTTTATGAATAATGAAATATAGTAAAATACCGTATATTAAAATTATCAGTTAAATACATTATTCATGGCATCATAAGTGATATAAGACCACTTGGTTAGAACTTACATGCCATTATTACTATTTGGGGTCACATTAATTAAGATTAATTATAGTCTTGAGCAAAAATATTATAATAATGAATAAAATAATGAAAAATACCCCATCTCCTCCATTATAAATTCCACACTCATTCCCCTCTTCCTCCCACACCTCTCAAGCCTTGAGCCTTACCTAAGTTCTTCCCAACACTCCTCCAAAGTCTCTTCCCTACATTCTAGAGTTTCTGGTCTCACGAAAAGGCCAAAACCAAAGGCCTTAAGAAGGATCTCAAGGAGAAGAGATCAAAGGTAAACATCCTCTTTTATTTTCTTTCTTTGATTTCATTTTATGTTATTATTTTTCATTACCTTTGGATTATGTTGGGATATTCCATTAAATATTTCCCTTAATTCCCATATTATGTAATAATGATGATGTAAAGACCCATAAATTTCAAGAATTTTTTTTTCTTAAATTATTTGGAATTTTACGAGTACACAGTTTCTAACGGTACCTGATTCCGAGACCTGGTGTGCCCGAAATAATTTTCTGATGGTTTGTTAAGCTTAAATTAACGCGTGTAAGCTGTTTTCCTGAAAAAGTGGAATAACTCTTAAACGGTTACTTGGATCAGAAATATGAGGGCACCGTTGTGCTCAGGATGGTGGGTTTACCCTAGGAATGACTTAAGTTTAGTCGGCGCATGCCTCCTGTAAGAAAACCCAAAAATGGCATAACCGTAAATAAAATAATTAAATAAAGTTATTTTATTTTTCAAATGATTATAACTCACAAACGGTAACTCCGATTAAAAATTTGAGACCACCGCTAAACTCGTGAGGGTATTCTTTCTTTAAGCAGATACTAACTTTGGCCGGCGCAAGCCTCCTGAGAAAGTTAGTTTTTTGCCGTAAATAAAATAATTAAGTGATAATTATTTTATTGTAAAATTCATAACTTCTAAACGATAACTCTAATTGAAAATCCGAGAGTACCGTTGAGTTCGTTGGGGCGTTTTTCTCCTAGGAAAAGCCTAACCTTGACCGCAGTGGGTCGAGGGTGACTGATAATAATTTTCCGAACTTTTTTTCGGGTACGTTCAGTAAACGTATGACTGGTTTTTCTATCTTTTGAATCGGTGCTCGGAATTGAAATCTGAGGGCATCGTTGAACTCGCAGTGCGGGTTTTCACTTAAGAATACTTTTACCTCGACGGTGGATAATCGGGTATGAAAGTTAGTTTTTTGGGCTTTACGTGGGTTAATAAAATAAAATAAGTGAATAATTTATTTTATTTTGTTAAACACATGTCGTGTGGATAAAGTGGTTAGAAGCTTCACTTGGGAGTTGGTGGAGGAACCGTCACACCCTAACCTCCCATTTAATGGGGAGGGAGAGGAAACCTCTCAACCCCCCCCCCCCCCCCCATCAATTAATTTTATGTGTCGACATAAAATTAATTGCACTCAATTAATTTTATGGGTCGACGTAAAATTAATTGTTATCAGTTAATTTTATGTGCCCACGTAAAATTAATTGCTGTCAGTTAATTTTATGTGTCGATGTGGAATTAATTTTTGTCACTTAATTTTATGTGTCAACGTAAAATTAATTCGTGTCATATGTTTTGATGCAGGCTATGTGGGGGAAACTTGTTGGCATCCTCCCCTCTTAATTTGTGTCAATGCACCTCTTAAATTGCACCAACGCAATTTAATTCGCCCGACCCCCTTTTTAAATTAAGTAACTGCATCATTGGAATTTAGGAAGGTTCCAAATAAATGAACCGTCATAAATTCCACGATGGTTACATACCTCTCCCCATATTTTATATATAGGGAGGTTGAGAGAAGGTTTTGGGACGGCTTCACCAAGTGACGAAGTGCTGGTAAAGTATCGCGGTGCCCAACACTTGGGGAAATCTTATCCTCTCCAATGAAGAACGCGAAAAACGCAATCGACGATCTTCCATACGATTCTTCTTCGACCTTCCTTCCCCAGAAACCTATCCTCCGCAACATCGTCAATGAACCGACGCAGCTCGGAATTGGGGACGTGTGGCAGATGCGTCGAATGACGGTCTTCATTGTCTTCCTTCCGCGACTCCGCCAACGAGCGATGAGCAATAGGTAGGGGTTTTATTTTTATTTAAAGTATGAACCTTTACCATGTTCTTCCTTTCTCTCAAAATGAAGAACGGTGGTTGTTGTGCTTCATACTTGCGAGAACCTATTACTACCACCCTAAACGTGGAGGGTCTGGGCCAAACCAACATGGCCCGACCCCTTCGTTGTTCTTTTTGTAATGACTCCACGATGACATGGCAATGAGGCGACGATAATGATGACGGCGAACAAAGCCCGCGCTAACCGCGACCTCCGTGAACTACGCCGCCCCGTGGCCCCCTAGCGCGCACCCGGCGCCCTGCGCCCCTACCGGCGCGCTGCCGGCGCCCTGCCGGCGCGCCCGCGACGCTCTTCCGGCGCGCCCGCGGCGCCCTGCCGGTGCACCCCCGACACCCAGCCGGTGCACCCGGTGCCCTGCCGGCGTAGCCCGGCGTGCTGCACTGCCAGCCCGGCGCCCTGCACCCTTGCGGGCGTCCTGCCCGGCGCCCATGCCGGCGGCCTGCCCGGCGCACCCAGTCGCCCCCGCGGCGCCCTGTCGAGCTACCAAGCGCGCCTCCCCGCGCTGCCCGGTGTTCGGCACCCTGCCTGGCGCACCCGTGCCCTGCCCGGTGCACCCGCGGCCAGCCTGGAGCCCAGCCGGCCCGCCTGCGCCCCGCATGGTCTGCCCGCTGGCCTCCTAGTCATCGGCCTATTGAACCGGCCCGCGATGCCCCCATAGTGTCGCGGGTCGAACCGGCCCGGTCTCCCAGGCCGAGTTACCGAGCCGCCTACGTGGCGACTATCGGGTCGAACCGCCCTCGCGGTCCGCTGGGCCGGGCCCAGGGGACCGGGTCAAAACTTAGCAGGCTGACTCACCCAATGGGCTGGGTCAGACCCAGCGAGTCTGACCGGGTCGACACAGACCAGGTCGGCCCAGTTTGGTTTTGGCCGAGTTGGTCTGACCGAGTCGGACCGGACCCGGGCTCATTACTAGCCCATTAACTTCTTGGGACATATCTTTGGCATCAGACGTCCGTTTGATGAACCGTCAGTGGCGCTGGTACTCTTGGAGAATAGTCTTCCCTTTGAGTATACCCCAAGGGAGTTCGGGGTACAGTTGGGATACTGCCGGGTTGGTTCGTATACGAAACTAACTGGGCCCCTGAAATAAAGAGGCTAATAACTCACAGACTGGGCGTCCGATTGACGCGCCGTCTGTTGTGTTAAGACCCCTATGACGAGGCGGTCCTTTGTGATACTTCTTCATGGGACCTTGTGATACTTGGAGTATCGACCAATGGCTTATGGAGTGGATCCTCCCAGAGGCGAGCATACGGAGTACGGTGACCTTGTAGCTCGCTGAGACCTGATGAATGCTTGTCCGAATTGATTCGGAGTGACTTGTATAGCCTAGTGGGGAGCACTACTTTGTGAGGTGGCAGACCCATTGCGGAGGATCACTACTTTGTGAGGTGGAAGACCCATGGTACTCGATAGGAGGAGTACCTCTGTAGGCTATGAGGGGGAGCACTACCGTGTGAGGTGGCAGACCCATGGCGGAGGAGCAGTACTTTGTGAGGTGGCAGACCCGCGGTACTTGACAGGAGGAGTACCTCAGAAGTCTAAGGTTAGTTAGTAGCACCTCGGAGTCGTGACAGGACTACTACGCTCGATAGAGGAGGAGTTCTCCAATAGCCGTGTTTTCGTCATCGTGGATAAAAATCCTGGTTTGAGCTGAGTCAATGACCTTTGTGTTTTCATCATGATTGATATGGGTTACATGATGACTTAGGTATGTGTATGGGCATATATCTAAGTAAAGTTTATCTATTGAGATCTTCCTTTGTGGTTTATCCTTTTTGGATTTAGTGAGACCTTGAGGGTCTCGGGGTCCCTACTGAGTATCATTATACTCACCCCTGCACGGGCTATGCCCGCACCTTGTTGTGTTGGATGTAGACGATGGATAGCACTGATCGTGGTTGAGGCTTGTAGAGCTGGACGGTACCCGGAGGTGGACTTCATGACGAGACGGTACCCGGAGGTGGACTTCACGACGAGATAGTACCCGGAGGTGACAGACGGACGTGGAGAGCTGAGGTGGCCATCTGTACCTACCCTTCAGGTAGGAACTCCGGAGGATGATCCAGGAGCAGCTTGACACCTTCCAGCTATTTTGTATTTTTCCTTGTACTTTACAGATGGGCTTGTATTTCCGGCCCCATTTACTTTCAGCACTACTTTTGTATTCAGTTTTACCTAGTGTTTTGCTTCCACTTGTGCTCTGGTTGTTGTTTTTTTGTTTGTGTTTCATAAAGGCAATGCCTTCCCTTTTTATCTAGATTTACATCTTGGTTCTAGTCGCCAGCCCCTGGCCTAGGGAAGGCGGGCTTGGGGTAGTCACAGCACGGGCCCCGAGGATGGGTCGTGACAAATTGGTATTACAACACATCGGTTCTACCACAAAACTTATGACTCTGATATGTTCTTTTTGTGAAGTAATAGTGTTAAGCATACCGAGTGTGGTTTTCAGTTCAGGGAGTCCAGTGTTGGTGGGGCGGCTGACGTATTCATACACCAGGACCCTTACTTCTGAATTCCAACTCGGTGCATGAAAACACTGATTACGTGTGTTTTTTCAAAAAAAAATCTTTAAATCAGCTCAAATCAGGTCAACTCACCAGGTATAGTCTTTTGACCGTGTTGCATCTGTTTCTTTCAGGATGCCTCCCTGAGGACGACCAATTGGATCCCTGAGAGTTGTACGTACTGACAGCCCGCCGAGCAATGAGGCCTCAGTACAAGTTCCTCTTCCAGTTGAGGCACCAGCGGTACTACCACCCATTGGGCCATCGATGCCACCAGCCCTAGTAGCAGGCGATGCACGCCGCTTGAGCGCGCTGCACGAGTTCCAGCACCAGAGGCCACCTAGGTTCCGGGGAGAGACGGACCCACAGGTGGCTGAGGATTGGCTGTAGGTTGTGGTGAGAGTCTTCAGACTAGTAGGGACGCCAGTAGACTTTATGGTGATCCTTTCTACCAGCCTCCTTTAGGTAGATGCTCCAGATGCATGACGAGGCGACACTTCTGTGGGAAGACTTCGAGAGCTTGTTCCGTGCAGAGTTTGTACCAGCCACCCTTTGAGCGGTGCTTATACAGGAGCTACTACATCTTCAGCAGGGTAGCATGACAGTGGAATAGTATTCATAGAGGTTCACCTACCTCTCGCGCTACTCCACAAATATGGTACGGGACCCGTTCTTCAGGGCCCAGACCTTCGAGCAGGGGCTCAGGCGAGAGATTAGAGCTTCAGTTGTTTCTCACAGAATCCCGACGTAGACGGGGGTGTTGGAGTGAGCCCTCTTAGTGGATAGTTTCCTAGCTGGGCAGTCTCTGGCAGTAGGATCCACTACTAGCCGGCATGCAATGGAGTCTTCTGTAGCTGGTAGTAGACAGATGATGCAGAGGTCCAAGAGGGCCAGACCTACAGGTGGTCAACCGCACGACTCAGGGTCGGTAGTGCGAGGCACTAAGGGGAGTGACAGAGCCAGACCTGCCATGATTTGTTACACATGCGGTGGATAGGGTCACAAGGCTCGTGACTATCCGACCCATCGCTTGGATGATCAGCAGATAGATGAAGGACCTCCCAGGTAGAGTCAGAGGTTCGATCGAGGCGGACCGCAAGGAGCTGGAGACCGAGGTAGGGGAGCTGGTCATGCAGTTAGAGGTGGATGACGCTTCGAGGTGTTGCCACCACCACCACCATGAGGTCCACCCTGACCGCAGGTAACAGGTGGACATGGAAGATCACAACTTCAGGCAGCTGAAGCATACGACTATGGAGCCCCGGAAGCAGGTGGATAGGAGCGGGACTAGTTCAAGGAATGGAGAGCTTTGTTCATGGTGCTTCTAGTTTCCATGATATAGTTGTTTGTGGTTGTTGTGTGTATTTGTACTTGAGCTGCAGTAAGAAAAGACACTTATCCTTGTGACGATTGTTTTCCTTTCCTTTTGTGTGGTTGATACTGAGAGGTTCCGGTTAAAACTGCTGACTTGACCCTCACTTTCGAGATTCTTACTAGAGGAGACCCAGTGACCACACACTGATGCCGACATTGTGACTCAACCCTTGGAGGCGAGAGTGAAGGTTGGATCTCTAGGTAGTAGCGTCGAGGCCTTACGACGTCATCCAAGACATGAAATGTACCGTTCATGTCAGGATTGACTGTATTAGGCAAAGAATGTGGTTCATCCAAAGGATGAGACAAGATTTATCTTTTTCAGCAAAGGGGAAATCTAAGCAGCTCTTGTAAGACCAGAGATAGTGCAGGCTACGATGGAGAAGGTGCAGATCATCCATGAGCGAATGAAGACTGCACAGAGCAGACAGAAGTCCTATGCTGATAGGAGACGGAGACCACTGGAGTTCGAGGATGGCGACCACGTTTTCTTACGGGTCTCGCCTCAACGTGGACTACATAGATTTTTCTAGGGCGGCAAGTCATCTATGTGCTTCATCTGGCCCTTCCACATCAGTTTCACTGGGTGCATGACGTCTTCCACGTATCTCATCTTAGGAGGTACGTGCACGACCCGACCCACATCATCGATCACGGGGAGCTGGACATCGACGACAGGGCGACCTTCATGGAGGTTCCGATGGAGATCGAGGATTGACAGGAGCGGGTCCTTCATGGACGGTCGATTACTCTAGTGCACATTCGTTGGCGGCACGGGAACCTCTAGGAGAGCACTTGGGAGCGGGAGGATCAGATGCGTGCTCGGTACCTCCTTTAGTTTCCCTAGTTTGTGTTGTAGCTTTACGGGGACGTAAAACCCTAAGGTGGGAGTAATGTAAAGACCCGTAAATTTCAAGGATTTTTTTTCTTAAATACTTTGGAATTTTATGAGTACGCAGTTTCTGACGGCACCTAATTCCGAGGCCCGGTGTGCCCGGAATAATTTTCTGAAGTTTTGTTAAGCTTAAATTAACATGTGTAAACAGTTTTCCTGAAAAAGTGGAATAAATCTTAAATGGTTACTTGGATTAGAAATCCGAGGGCACCATAGTGCTCAGGATGGCGGGTTTACCCTAGCGTGACTTAATTTTAGTCAGTGCATGCCTCCTGTGAGAAAACTCAAAAATGGCATAACTGTAAATAAAATAATTAAATAAAGTTATTTTATTTTTCAAATGCTTATAACTCACAAATGGTAACTCGGATTAAAAATCTAATACCACCGCTGAACTCGTGATGGTATGCTTTCTTTAAGAAGATACTAACTTTGGCTGGCACGGGCCACCTGAGAAAGTTAGTTTTTGGTCGTAAATAAAATAATTAAGTGATAATTATTTTATTGTAAAATTCATAACTTCTAAATGGTAACTCGAATTGAAAATCCGAGAGTACCATTGAGTTCGTTGGGGTGTGTTTCTCCTAGGCAAAGCCTAACCTTGACTGTAGTGGGTCGAGGTGACTGATAATAATTTTCCGAACTTTTTTTCGGGTACGTTCAGTAAACATACGAGTGGGTTTTTCTATCTTTTGAACCGGTGCTCGGAATTGAAATCCAAGGGCACCGTTGAACTCGCAGTGTGGGTTTTCTCTTAAGAATACTTTCACCTAGACGGTAGATGATCGGGTATGAAAGTTAGTTTTTTGGGTTTTACGTGGGTTAATAAAATAAAATAAGTGAATAATTTATTTTATTTTGTTAAACAGATGTCGTGTGGATAAAGTGGTTAGAAGCTCCACTTGGGAGTTGGTGGTGGAACCGCCACACCCTAACCTCCCATTTAATGGGGAGGGAGAGGAAACCTCTCAAACCCCCATCAATTAATTTTATGTGTCGATATAAAATTAATTGCACTCAATTAATTTTATGGGTCGACGTAAAATTAATTGTTGTCAGTTAATTTTATGTGTCGATGTAAAATTAATTGCTGTCAGTTAATTTTATGTGTCGACGTGGAATTAATTGTTGTCACTTAATTTTATGTTTCAACATCAAATTAATTCGTGTCATATGTTTTGACGCAGGCTATGTGGGGGAAACTTGTTGGAATCCTCCCATCTTAAGTTGTGCAAACGCACATCTTAAATTGCGCCAACGCAATTTAATTCGCCCAACCCCCTTTTTAAATTAAGTAACTGCATCATTGGAATTTAGGAAGGTTCCAAATAAATGAACCGTCATAAATTCCACGATGGTTACATACCTCTCCCCATCTCTTATATATAGGGAGCTTGGGAGAAGGTTTTGGGACGGCTTCACCAAGCGACGAAGCGCCGGTAAAGTATCGTGACGCCCAACACTTGGGGAGATCCTATCATCTCCAATGAAGAATACGAAGAACGCCAACGATGATCTTCCATGAGATTCTTCTTCGACCTTCCTTCCCCAGAAACCTATCCTCCGTAACATCGTCTATGAACCGACGCAGCTCGGAATTGGGGACGTGTGGCGAACGCGACGAACGATGGTCTTCATCGTCTTCCTTCCGCGACTCCGCCAACGAGCGATGAGCAAGAGGTAGGGGTTTTATTTTTATTTAAAGTATGAACCTTTCCCATGTTCTTCCTTTCTCTCAAAACGAAGAATGGTGGTTGTTGTGCTTCATACTTGCGAGAACCTATTGTTACCACCCAAAACGCGGAGGGTCCGGGCCAAACTAACATGGCCCGACCCCTTCGTTGTTCTTTTTGTAATGACTCCACGACGGCATGGCAATGAGGCGACGATGAAGAAGGAGGCGAAAAAAGGTCGTGCTAACCACGACCTCTGTGAACTACGCCCCCCCGCGGCCCCCTGGCGCGCACCCGGCGCCCCGCACCCCTACCGGCGCACCCGCGGCGCCCTGCCGACGCACCTGCGGCGCCCTGCCGACGCACCCCCGACGCCCTGCCGGCGCACCCCCAGCGCCCAGTCGGCGCACCCGGTGCCCTGTCGGCGCAGCCCGACGCCCCCCGACGTTCTGCACTGCCAGCCCGACGCCCCGCGCCCTTGTCAGCATCCTGCCCGGCGCCCCTGCTGGCGGCCTGCCCAACGCACCCCGGTGCCCCCGTGGTGCCCTGCCGCATTACCTGGCGCGCCTCCGCGCACTACCCAGCGTTCGGCACCCTGCCTGGTGCACCCGCGCCCTTTCCGGTGCACCAGCGGCCAACCTGGAGCCCAACCGGCCCACCCGCGCCCTGCGTGGTCTGCCCGCTGGCCTCCTGGTCACCGGCCTACTGAACCGGCCCGCGATGCCACCACGGTGTCGCTGGTCGAACCGGCCCGGTCTCCCGGGCTGAGTTATCGAGCTGCCTACGTGGCGACTATCGGGTCGAACCGCCCTCGCGGTCCGCTGGGCCGGGCCCAGGGGACCGGGTCAAAACTTAGGGGGCTGACTCGGCCACTGGGCCGGGTCGGACCCAGTGAGTCTGACCGGGTCGACCCAGACCAGGTCAGCCCAGTTTGGGTTTGGCCGAGTTTGTCTGACCGGGTCGGACCGGACCCGGGCTCATTACTGGCCCATTACCCTCTTCGGCCATATCTTTGGCACCGGACGTCCGTTTGACGAACCGTCAGCGGCGCCGGTACTCTTGGATAATATCTGTCCCTTTGAGTATACCCCATGGGAGTTCGGGGTACAGTTGAGATACAACCAGGTTGGTTCGTACACGAAACCAATCGGGCCCCCAGAACAAAGAGGCTAATAACTCACGGACTGGGCGTCCGATTGACGCGTCGTCTGTTTGCATTAAAACCCCCGTGACGAGATGGTACTTTGTGATACTTCATCATGGGACCTTGTGATACTTGGAGTATCGACCAATGGCTCGTGGAGCGGATCCTCCCGGAGGCGAGCATACGGAGTACGGTGACCTTGTAGCTGGCTGAGACCTGATGACTGCTTGTCTGATTTGATTCGGAGTGACTTGTATAGCCCAGTGAGGAGCACTACTTTGTGAGGTGGCAGACCCATGGTGGAGGAGCACTACTTTGTGAGGTGGCAGACCCACGATACTCGACAGGAGGAGTACCTCTGTAGGCTATGAGGGGGAGCACTACTGTGTGAGGTGGCAGAACCATGGTGGATAAGCACTACTTTGTGAGATGGAAGACCCGCGGTACTCGATAGGAGGAGTACCTCAACAGTCTAAGGTTAGTGAGTATCACCTTGGAGTCATGACAGGACTACTGCGCTTGACAGAGGAGGAGTTCTCTAGCAGTCGTATTTTCGTCATCGTGGATAAAAATCCTGGTTTGACCTGAGTCAATAACCTTTGTGTTTTCCTCATGATTGAGATGGGTTACATGATGACTTAGGTATATGTATGGGTATATATCTAAGTAAAGGTTATATGTTGATATCTTCCTTTGTGGTTTATCCTTGTTGGATTTAGTGAGACCTTGAGGGTTTCGAGGTCCCTACTAAGTATCGTTATACTCACCCCTGCACGGGCTATGCCCGCACCTTGTTGTGTTGGATGCAGACGACAGACAACACTGATTATGGTTGAGGCTTGTAGAGATGGATGGTACCCGGAGGTGGACTTCACGACGAGACGGTACCCGGAGGTGACAGACGGACGTGGATAGCTGAGGTGGCCATCTGTTCCTACATTTCAGGTAGGAACTCCGGAGGACGATCCAGGAGCAGCTCGACACCTTCCAGCTATTTTGTCTTTTTCCTTATACTTTACAGATGGTATTGTATTTCTGTCCCCATTTACTTTCAGCACTACTTTTGTATTTAGTTTTACCTAGTGTTTTACTTTCGCTTGTACTCTGGTTGTTTTTTTTTGTTTGCGTTTCATAAAGGCAATGCCTTCCCTTTTATCAGGATTTATGCCATGGTGCTAGTCATCATCCCCTGGCCTATGGAAGGCGGGCTTGGGGTAGTCACAACACGGGCCCCGAGGATGGGTCATGACAGATGAGATACCCTTTTTCTCTCATCAAAATACTTTATGAAATTTTAAGCGGTGTCATTAGGCTGCTGAAATTTCATAAGCGACTTCTCAACTCTTCTTTTATTTTGAGTTCCTTTATTTTCTTCTTCTTTCCTCACCTCCTATTATCCAAGAGGCATTAAAGAACCAAAATATTGTATATTATGAATGTTCTCATTTTCATGTAAAATTCAACATCAATCTTCTTCTCCTTCCCCACTTATTCAAGGAATTAAAAACATTGTCTGTGATGTGTCGAATTACCGACATCGTGGACGATGTGATTTAAATTTTCTTTAATTCCTTCAAGGATGGACATGAAACCATTTTTATGGTTGAATAAGGTTATAATATATATTATATGTCTCATCCATGGTTCTAGAATTCTTTTTTACACATGGTTTTAATTTATAAAACTAAATGAGGTCATTGTTATCAAAGAACCACTAAAATGATCTAAATGAACATCATTAATGTTTTAACTTATGAATCATATTCATTTCAGAATTCAAATTGATAAATGGTATAATTTATGGATTCTAGAAATATTTTAATTCCACTCCATTCCAATTATATAGTTTCACTTCCAATTGAAAAGAACAACCATTATGAACCAATCATCGAAGTCATGTAAAAAACTCACCAAAAAACAGTGCAAGGACCAAAATACTTACAATTAAAGGGTGAAATGATGTAATAAAATGATCATATAAGGTATTATAAAGATGGATATGTTTTTTTAAGATATTAATAACACTATTTTAACCAGTATACAGGAGGTTTAAACAAGTTTTAAGTTAGACAAGCCTAAGGTAAGGTGATTCTTAACCCGATTTCCATTCTTTGGGATAACTTTATACATCGTTATTTGTGTTGTGTTAAAAATGTTTCTATGATTAATTATGTTTATATTAAGTTGATTTATATTTATTTACACTTTATATACATATTCCATCAACTCATTTCATTCTCACTTGAATTATATGATATATAAGGGGATTTTCTTTTAAAAAACCTCTTAAAATTCTGTTTTACGAAATTTCAAAGGCAATGTTTTTATGTAATTATTCATGTTTTATGATTGTGTTTCAGTTATTGGAAATTTTTTATGATGAAGGGTGTGAAATATATTTCCATCTAATGCATAGGGTATGTGTAAGTTGGAGGTTGGTCGTATGATTACTCCAAGTGTAACTGCAATGGTTACACAAATTGTAAGGTAGACGTGAGGGTTACAAATTATAAGGTAGCCAAGAGGGTTACAAGATTATATGTGTAATGCCCCAAGATACCTTTATAGTTCCATTTATGTTCTTATGTTTTGTGGGGATTTTTTGTAAATCTCATGTTATATAAAGTATGTATATATGGGTGAAAAGTTTTCCTTTTGGAAATGTTTTCATATGTTACAAGTATTCATGGACTTTCCATCTTTTTATATCCATTACTAAGATTTGTGTTCTCATCCCAAGTTTTAAATTATTTTCACAGGTTATAAGGGTGAGTAATACAAAGAAGTAATCCAACTTAAATGTTTGAATAATTGTCAAAGAAATCATGTTTCATTTGAAAAGTTTTATATTTTAGAAGAAATGAATATTGTTTGTATAGTATATACTCTATAATAAAGTGTAATGTTATAAATGTTTTATGTCTCAAATATCTAAAGTTGTAAACTTGAAATGATCCTCAATGTGAAAGGAAGTTATTTCTTTACTAAATGAAATATTATGTAATGTAATAAGGTCGGTTCCTTATAGTTGGTATCATATGATGGTTTAGATAACTTCAGGGGTTAGGATGATGTTAAAATAATACCATAAATGATTTTTACTCTATGATTAATTTTAAATGTTATAGCATTTAAAGATTACCATGTTGCTTCGACTAAGATATATTTGTTCATAATGCTTTTCTGTAGAAGGAACAGGGAAACTGAAGAGGAGAGACACTGACAAAATGACATCCTTCCAAATCTGTAGCCCAGCAGAATGGTAGGTATTGGAACCAAGAAGTTTGTTACAGTAATGGCTCAGAAAATGTAATAAATAAATGGTGGTGGCATCCATGCAAGAGAAAAACTAGAGGCACCACAATGGAACATGAAAATATTGGAACATTTTATGAACAACACCCTCCTATATTCAATGGATCTTCTGACCCAGTAGTGGTTGAAAGATGGATTAAATCCCTTGAAAATATATTCAATGTTATGGGATGTTCAAATAATCAAAAGGTAATTCTTTCCATTTATCATTTTGAAGGTGAAGCTAATCATTGGTGGTCAATAGTAAGGAATATTAGAGATAGATAAGATTTTTATGCCTTAGAGTGGGATGAATTTAAAAGTCTTTTCCTTGAAAAATATTTTCCTAATGCGGTGTGACTTAGGATGGGGAAGAAATTACTTGAATTAAATCATAAGGAGGAGGATTCAGTGGTTGTGTATGAAGAAACATTCACCCAACTAGCGAGGTATTCTCAAAATCTTATTCTGGATCTTGATAGAAAAATCAACTACTTTTACTCAAGACTGAAGCCAAGATATCGAAGGGCGTTGGAATCCCGTGAATTGAAAAGTTATGAGAAACTTGTCCAAAGTGTTGAGAGGGTAGAGATGGAGTTTGCTGACGATCACATGCATTTTGGAAACAAGGAGAAATAGAGGCCTAGATGGTAAGCGATGGGTAAGAATCAACAAAAGAAATATGATGGAAAGACACTAGTAGAATACTAACCTATACCAACGGTTTGGAACCGTTGGTATAGGCCTCTAAACCGTTGGTATAGCCTATACCAACGGTTTGGAGAACCGTTGTGAAGTAAGCCGTTGGGATAGGTCTATACCAACGGTTTTCCCAAAACCGTTGGTATAGAGCTATCCCAACGGTTTTCAAAACCGTTGGTATAAGTAATATGAAAATCTATTCCAATGGTTATAAAACCGTTGGTATATGTATTTCAAAAAAAACATGTGGTGGGATTTGATCCCACAACCCCCCATTTATAATTAAACGCCTTAACCACTAACCTAACATAACTTTTATAAACATAACTTCATAAATATATATATGTATTATCATAATTATTTAAAATTTATATTTATATAATGTTCTCGGGTAGTAGACCTGGAAGAAATCAAAGAATCTATCCCAACGGTTCTCAAAACCATTGGGATGGACCTATCCCAACGGTTCTCAAAACTGTTGGGATATTTTTGGCTGAGTTTTCCCAACGGTTCTCCCAAACCGTTGGGAAAGGGGGGGTCTTTCCCAATGGTTCTCCCAAACCATTGGGAAAGGGGTGTTTTGAGGCCCCTTTCCCAACGATTCTCCCAAACCGTTGGGAAAGGGGGGGTCTTTCCCAACGGTTCTCCCAAACCGTTGGGAAAGGGGTGTTTTGAGGCCCCTTTCCCAACGGTTCTCCCAAACCGTTGGGAAAGGGGAAAGGGGGGGTCTTTCCCAACGGTTCTCCCAAACCGTTGGGAAAGGGGTGTTTTGAGGCCCCTTTCCCAATGGTTCTCCAAAACCGTTGGGAAAGGGGGGGTCTTTCCCAACGGTTCTCCCAAACCGTTGGGAAAGGGGTGTTTTGAGGCCCCTTTCCCAACGGTTCTCCCAAACCGTTGGGAAAGGGGGGGTCTTTCCCAACTGTTCTCCCAAACCGTTGGGAAAGGGGTGTTTTGAGGCCCCTTTCCCAATGGTTCTCCCAAACCATTGGGAAAGGGGGGTCTTTCCCAACGGTTTGGGAGAACCGTTGGGAAAGGGTGTATATAAGTGTTGGGAAAGATCTGATTTCCAGTAGTGAGAAAATCTAGTTTCCAGTTTGTGAAAAGTGTGGCAAGAAGCACCCTAGGGAATGTCTTACCAAAACTAGGAAATATTTTAAATGTGGTAAGTTTGAACATATGTCCTGAGATTGTAATGAAAATGATCCTAAGACTAATCATGATAAGAAAATTGTAAAGTGTTTTAAATGTGGTGAGATGGATCACTATGCAAATGTTTTCCCAATGAGAGATCCAAGTGATGCAAAGAAGACAAACTATAACCAGAAAGGTGTAGTGAGATCTTTTGTGACTACGTCAGTAGATGAAAATCCATCCAATGAAGTTGTATCAGTTACGTTATTTTTTTACTTATATTTTGCTAAAGTTTTTCTTAATACGGGGCTACAAATTCCTTCATCTTTGAGAAATTTTCTAGTAAATTGGAAGTATCACCTCAACAAATGAGACTGGAACTTGTTGTTAAAACACTAGAGGGAAATATTATAGAAAAGAGTAATTATAAGAATCTTTCTATTTTGGTCTATAGTTATAATTTACCTGAAAACCTTTTTTTTTACCCTTAGTCAAGTTTGATGTTATTCTGGGAATGGATTGAATTTCTTTTTATCATGAAAAGATTGACTATAGAGCTAAAGAAGTTTTTTTTTCAGAAAGAGTTTCAGTTCGTATATAAGAATGAACCCATACAATTGGTGACATATTGGGAATCTGAGAAACTGTTGAAAGATGGAAATGAATGTTATCTTGCTCATATTGTTGAAAACAAGAGAACTATTCAGATTGATGATGTGCCTGTGGTAAATGAATACCTTGATTTTTTTCCTAATGAGTTACCTGGTGTCATACTTGATTGAGAAGTCGAATTCACAATTGACTTAGTTCTTGATGCTAAGGAAATTTCAAAACCCCCATATCGTATGTCTTAAATAGAACTTCTTTAATTGAAAAATCAGTTGTAGGATCTTCTTGATAAAGGCTTCATTCATCCTAGAACTTCACCATGGGGTGATCCTATTTTGTTTGTTAAAAATAAACATGGTTCCATAAGACTTTTCATTGATTATAGATCTTTGAATAACATCACTATTAAAAAAAGTATCATTTTCCTCATATCGATGACTTGTTTGATTAGCTCTAGGGAGCTCAGTACTTTTTCAAGATTGACTTGATATTCGGATACCATCAGCTGAAGATAAAGGAGGATGACATCCCAAAAACATCCTTTCGTACTAGATATGGGCATTATGAATTTGTTGTTATGTCGTTTTGATTAACTAATTCACCTATTGTATTCACGAATCTTATGAATAGAGTATTTTCTGAGTTCTTGGATAAGTTTGTATTTGTATTTATTGATGAAATTATGGTATTTTCTAAAAATAAATAGGAGCATGAAAAAAATCTAAGGGTTGTTTTAAAAAACTTAAAAGAAATGAAACTGTATGGAGAATTCAACAAGTGTGATTTTTGGTTGCAACAAATATATTTTCTTGGGCACATTGTAAATAAGAATGAAATAACACTTTATCCTACCAAAACAAGAGTGGTTGATGAATGGTCAAGACCCACAAATGTTACAGAAATTCATAGTTTTTTTGGATTAGCAGGTTATTACTGATGGTTTGTTAAGAACATTGCACATTTATCTAGCCTGATAACTAAGTTAACATGAAAAGGGGTTAAATTTTTTTAGATAGAGAAATGTGATAATTGTTTTCAGGAACTGAAGAAGATATTGGTGAATGCTCTAGTTTTGGCCTTGCCTTCTATAAATGGTGATTTTTTCATCTACAGTGATGATTCTTTGAAGGGACTTGGTTGTGTTTTGATGTAGAATGATCAGTTAATTGCTTACGCTTCAAGAAAACTTAAACCTCATGAGTTAAATTATCCCACACATGATTTGGAATTGGCAGTTGTGGTTTTTGCTTTGAAAATTTGGAGGCATCATTTATATGGAGCCTAATGTTAAATATATACTGGCCAAAAAAGTCTGAAGTATATATTCACTCAGAAGGAATTAAACATGAGGAAGAGAATATGGCATGAACTGATAAAGGATTTTGATTGCATGATCAATTACCATACCAGAAAAGCAAACAAAGTGGTGGATTCCTTGAGTCAAAAACATCATGCATCATTAACAATGTTACGTTTGGAACATGATACCTTGATTAACGATTTGATGAATTTTGTCTTAGAAGTTGTTAGTGCAGGAAATACCTCAGTTTTGTCTCAGGTTTCAGTGTAGTCATCATTATCAGACAGAATTAAGAAGGCATAGAACAAAGACTATAAGCTACAGAAAAAGGTAGAATTGGTTAAAATAGATAAGTTTCCAGAATTTAACCTTGATAAATATTGTGTTTTAAGATTTGGTTAAAGGTTGTGTGTGCCTTGTGATTCCCAGTTGAAGAAAGAATTGTTGTGTGAAGCTTATAGTTCACCATTTTTAGTTCATCGTGGCAGTACTAAGATGCACAGAGACCTTTGGGAGTATTATTGGTGGGATGGAATGAAAAGATATATTACTGATTTTACCATGAAATTTTTGACATGTCAACAGGTTAAAGCAGAGCAGTAGTTACTGAAGGGGATGCTTCAGCCTTTTCCAGTGCCAGAATGGAAATGGGAGAATGTATCCATAGAATACATGGTGGGACTACCAAAGACTTCTTGAGGTAACAATGCAATTTGGGTTATTGTTGTTCGGATGACAAAATATGAACATTTTATTTATATTCGAGATACAATGTATTTGGATCGTCTTTCTCGATTGTACCACAAAGAGATTTTCAGGATACATGGAGTTCATCTTTCCATTGTATCTGACCGGGATCCCAGGTTCACTTATAACTTTTGGAAGGGACTTCAGAAGTCATTGGGCACAGAGTTAAATTTCAGTATATCTTTTCATCCTCAATCAGATGGGCAGTCAGAACGAACGATTTAGAATTTAGAGGATATGCTTTGAGTTTGTTCAATGGACTATCAGGGAAGTTGGTATCATCATCTTTCTTTAGTTGAGTTTTCTTATAATAATAGTTTTCATTCCAGTATACATATGGAACCTTTTGAGGCATTGTATGGAAAGTGGTATCCAACTCCAGCGTTTTGGGATGAAGTCAGTGAAAGAAAGTTTATGGGGCCAGAATTAATAGAGGAAGTGGCTGATAAAGTGAATATGATCCAGCAGCACATGAGGAAAGCTCAAAGAAGACCAAAAAGTTATGCAGATAACAGAAGAAAAAACTTCTCTTTCAAGGTAGGTGACCATGTTTTCCTAAAAATATCTCCTTGGAAAAATGTGATGCATTTCGGTAAGAAAGGAAAGCTAAGTCCAAGGTTCATCGGTCCTTTTTAAATCCTAGAGAAAGTTTGAACAGTTTCACACTGATTAGCTTTTCCTCCGAGTTTGTATCAGGTACACAATGTTTTTCATGGTTCGATGTTGAGGAAGTATGTGCTAGATTCATCACATGTATTGATCCTAGAAGCAGTTCAGCTAGAAGAGAACCTTTCTTATGAAGAGAAACTATTTCATATTATTGATCGAAGGGAACAAGTATTTCGGAATACGGTAATCCACCAGGTAAATTTTTTTTGGAGAAACCACATGGTAGAAGAAGCAACATGGGAGTCTGAAAATTCTATGAGGGAAAGGTTTCCTCACTTGTTTAATTAGTGAATAAAATTGTGAGGATTCAATTTTCAAAAGGTGGGGATAATGTAACACCCTAAGATTTTCAAAAAATAAATTGAAATGCATGAAAATTTGTTTTAAGTAGATATTTATAACTAGCTTTTAAACATAATTTTTCCTCATCTATGTTTTGAATTTCAAAAAATATTCATCAACAATTCTGTTCAGTAAGTTATTTGGAGTCTAAGGGAACCAAATTGTTTTTTTAGTGAATAGTAACATACCCTTATGAATAGTAATATGACCCTAATGAATAGTAAATCGTGTTATTATTTTATTTTCTAAAGACTTTAAGATAATGACATCTTGATTAATTTTTCAATGTGATATAAAAGCAGTTATAATATTTAAATTATTAATTTTTGAATTAAGTATGATTTTATTTAAAAATTAAATTAATGATATTTAGAAAATTATTTTCAAAAAATGGACTTAATTTTTCAATTCTACACCTCGAAAAATTGTAAGGGTGAATTTTTTGGATTTTTCTGAAATTCTTGAATTTTCGATGAATAGTGAAATACAGTAAAATACTGTATATTCAAATTATCTGTTAAATACACTTTTTATGACATCATAAGTGATGTAATACCACTTGGTTAGAACTCAAATTCCATTATTACTATTTGAGGTCACATGAATTAAGATTATTTATAGTCTTGAGCAAAAATATTATAATAATGATTAAAATAATGAAAAATACTCCTCTCCTCCACTATAAATACCATACTCATTCCCCTCTTCCTCCCCTGCCTCTCAAGACCTGATCCTTACCTAATTTTTTCCCAACACTCCTCCTAAGTCTCTTCCCCACGTCCTAGAGATTCTCGTCTCATCAAAAATCCAAAACCAAATGCCTTAAGAAGGATCTCAAGGAGAAGAGATCAAGAGGTAAACATCCTTTTTTATTTTCTTTATTTTCTTTTATTTTATGTTATTATTTTTCATTACCTTTGGCTTAAGTTGGAATATTTCATTCCATATTTTCGTTCATACCATATTATGTAGGAATGATGAGATACCTCTTTTCTGTCATCAAAATACTTTATGAAATTTTAAGTGATGTCGTTAGGTTGCTGAAATTTCATAAGGGACTTCTCAACTCTTTTTATTTTGAGTTCCTTTATTTTTTTCTTCTTTCATCACCTCCTCTTATCCAAGAGGTATGAAAGCACCAGAATCTTGTATATTCTGAATGTTCTGGTTTTCAAGGAAATTTTATCATCAATCTTCTTCTCCTTCCCCACTTATTCAAGGAATTAAAAACATTTTCCATGATGTGTCGAATTACCGACATCATGGATGATGTGATTTAAATTTTCTTTAATTCATTCAAGGCTGGTCAAGAAACCATTTTTATGGTTGAACCAGGTTATAATATATGAATTATGTATCATACATGGTTCTGGAATTATTTTTTACATATGGTTTTAATTTATAAAACTAAATGAGGTCATTGTTATCAAAGAACCACTAAAATGATCTAAACGAACATCATTAATGTTTTAACTTATCCATCATATTCATTTCAGAATTAAAATTGATAAATGGTATAATTTATGGATTTTAGAAATATTTAAATACCAATCCATTCCAATTCTCTAGTTTCACTTCGAATTGACAAGAACTACCATCATGAACCAATCATGGAAATCATGTAAAGAACTCACCCAAAAATAGTGCAAGGAACAAAATACTAATAATTAAAGGGTAAAATGATGTTATGAAATGATCATATAAGGTATTATAAATATGTATGTATTTATTTAAGATATTAATAAAACTCTTTTAACCATTATACAAGAGGTTTAAACAAGTTTAAAGTAATACAGGCCTGAGATAAGGTAATTCTTAACCCGATTTCCATTCTTTGGGTTAACTTTCTATATCGTTATTTGTATTGCATTAAAAATGTTTTTGTGATGAATTATATTTATATTAAGTTGATTTATATTTATTTATAGTGTATATACATATTCCATCCACTCATTTCATTCTCACTTGAATTATATGATATATATAAGGGGCTTTTCTTTTAAAAATCCTTTTTTAAAATTCTGTTTTAAAAAATTTCAAAGGCAATGTTCTTATGCAATTATTCATGTTTTATGATTGTGTTATGGTTCTTGGGAATTTATTATGATTAAGGTTGGGAACTATATTTCCCTCTAATGCATTGGGTATGTATAAGTTGGAGGTTGGTCGTATGATTACTCCAAGTGTAACTGCAATGGTTAAAAAAATTGTAAAGTAGCCATGAGTGTTACAAATTATAAGGTAGTTGAGAGGGTTACAAGATTATGTATGCAATTTCCCAAGATACCATTATGGTTCCATTTATTTTCTTATGTTTTGTGGGGATTTTGTGGAAATATCATGTTACACAAAGTAAGTATATATGGGTGACAAGTTTTCATTTTGAAAATGTTTTCATATGTTACAAGTATTCATGGACTTTCCTTCTTTTTATATCCCTTACTGAGATTTTTGTGCTCCTCCAAAGTTTTAAATGATTTTCACAGGTTATAAGGATGATTAAGGAAAAGAAGGAATCCAAGTTAAATGTTTGAATAATTTTCAAAGAAATCATGTTTCATTTGTGAAGTTTTATATTTTGGAAGAAATGAATAATGTTTTTATGGTATCCACTATGTAATAATGTGTAATGTTATAAATTTTTTATCTCCCAAATCTCTAAATATATAAACTTAAAAATATCCTCAAGTGATTTCATTACTAAATGCAATGTTATGTAATGTAATAAGTCTGAGTCCTTATAAAATTTACACCAAAACTTGGCCTAAGAAGTGATCTGATGACCTAATATATATTTGGAGGAGGCATTTCATTCCATGATAGGGGAGGGCACACTATGACATGCATATAACTACTTTTAGTTTTAGGATTTTCTTCTTCTTCCCTCATCAATTTTAAAACTCCTTTGGATAAAGTTTCCACTACACTCATGAATCTCCTCTAGAGAAAAAAACTATGCATTTTCCCTTAGATTCCTTTGTATTATTGAGTGTATACTCCTCTGATTTCATAATATTTTCAAGGTAATCCCCCCTTTATTATTGTTCTTATATCATCCCCTATTCCTTTACCATTGGTTTTACTTTCTTCTACAAACCTTAATACTCATGGGGTTTGAATTTAATGTTTTGGATTGGTTTTAAATTTGGTATTAGGTTGTCTATGAATTATAGAGGTTTTTCCCTTGTATGGTTTGGTATTAGTTTTAATTCGAGGATTTGGTTGTCTACGTGCCTCCACCAAGTTCAAATTTTTAGCCTATTGATGGAAGTTCCAACATGATGAACCCTAGAGTGGTCTCAATCCTAAAATTGGATCCTTTTTCCATAGGTCACTACATCTCCATTCTAAGAAGGGGGATTTATTCTTGTTTCAGTACCGCTATATTCCTTGGAATCAAAACTATAGAATCAGGTGTACGCTAGCAGTGGAGAACTGTGTCCGATGGATCAACCCCATGGTGGCTCATCGATTCCATCTATTAAGGTTCCAAATCTATCTTTTAATGAGTTATTTATAGGATAATTCCCCACTATACCCTTCAAGATCTGCTACCCCCACCCATCTTACCCCCTTGGAGATGAAGTTTCATGAAATGGTAGAAGGCTACCTGGTCGTATCACTTTCCAAGAGTAAACTCAAAGAAGATTCTCAGTATAACAGATGGTCACTGATCACCAATTTTTAGGTGAACCATCCTCCTATAGTGACCTTTAATCACTTAATAAGATCCTAGAACCTTTACAACCATGTTACAATTTCCATCCATAACCAAAAATCCTTACACATTCATCTCTTCTTAGATATTGACTTCATCAGATCCTAGGAAAGAGAGGGTTTCCCCTGTGAATTCAAGAAATTATTTTTCCTTTGATGGTACTTCAATATTCACAAGTGCAAGGACTCACCACTAGTAGTGATTTGCCTTCATCTTCTTGGGTTCTCCTACCCTTTCAAAACCTATCTATTATAAAAATCATTGGTGATTCTTTCATGCATTTTCTCTATACTAAAAAATATTCCCTTTGAATGGAATATACCATGGTCGCTCACATTTGTGTTGAATTAGACCTGGCCTCCCCATTCTTTTAAAAATAATAATTAATATAGTGAATGAAATATCCTTATAGGAAATGATCTTATACTCATGGACTCTAAGATTATTGTCTTTCTCCAACCAACAAGGTCAATTAGACTCATTGTGCAGAGGACAAGGTGCCTCCCTAGCTCCCATAAATGTTGACCCAACTAATTCCTTGAAGACCCACATGAGGAATCCCCATCTTGATCCCACATTATGGGTGACTCTACATGGCCCAATAGAGTTACTCAATTATGTTCCTAAGGGGATTGATTTCAAAGATGGGTGGTCTTATCCAGATTTCATCACAGCTCCAGACTCATTGGGTTTGTACTTATTCCCCAATATGGAGATGGTTACCAGTGCGGAATCCCTAAAACTGATCTTTTCTAGCAATATAGAGTTGGTTTCCACTGTGGGGAAAGTGGAAGCCTCTCTCAAAGAAATCCCTCCTAAAACTCCTCATTCTATTTTGGTAGGTGTGCTTCGATCTCTCACCAAAAACCCAATGAATCTACATCCCCATTTCCTACTGCTTCTCACCCAATCTCTCTTGATATAATTAATAATTCTATCATATTGAATATAGTGAAAATATCTATTTATTTTTATCCTCATCCTCTCATCATAGTGCATTATTCCTAGTTAATATCCCTAGATAATATGTATTTTATTCATACTCTAGAGTAATATCCTTCATCTCAAAACTCCTTTGGGATTCATAGTGATTTAGAAGAAGATATGATCCTTTCTCCTTAATATAAAAGAGTTCGAAATAAGATAAAATTCTCACCTATACCAAGTAGTTTTGTGAATCATTCAATGTACCAGAATAAGTCTGACTCATCATAATTAAATTTTATGGATATCATAGGTCTTCTGACCTCCTCCACCTATTCTCTACGATCTCTTCCATTATTTGGAATACCAGGGGAATGTGATCCTTGAAAAAGAGTTATTGCCTCCTTAAAGTTCTTAATAGTAGTTATAATTCCATTTTAACAATATTAGAACCAAAACTCAAGGTGACAACCTTCAAAAATATTTCCATTAATATGTATATTTTTAATTATATGCATGGTATCATGATCAACACTCATATTCAGATATTTGTTTTTCAAAAAAATATAAAAAAGTGGATTGAATTGATGATTCCTCTATAAACATCACTCTTGAGGTAAGAAAATAAAAATAACATACTTATTTATAACTATTGTCTATGCTAAATGTGAGCTTAGTCAAAGAATTAAACTTTGGGAATCTCTCCCTTTCTTCAATACTGGATCCAAATCTTGGTTTATTAGAGGTAACTTCAACACCATTATTGAGAATCACAAGAACAAGGGAGGTGTCCTCTACCCAAATAGTTATATACAATAATTTTTATCTTTTATAACCTAAATAAACCTTACGGATTGGGGTACTCATGGGAAACATTGACCTAGTGCAATAACAAATGTGGCACAATAGAATTTTGATCATATTGGAAAAATGTTTGGGGAACTTCCATGCCATATCCAATTTACCAAACTCAAATGTCAAACACTTGCAATTATCCATGTCTATTCATTACTTTTTTCTTCTCTAGATACTGGGTTTGAGTGACTTGAATATATGGTTTCATTATTCTAATCGGTGGATGAATCTAGATGGTTTCAAAGACATGGTTTTCACATCCTGGTTGTCTCATACCCATAGAAATTCTTGGGTGGTGATACTGAGAAATATCCTAGGTTTTAAAGGAAATATTATCTCTTGTATTATTAGAAAACCAAGCCATAAATTATTCTTAAATGAACTTTAGGATAAAATCAGGTAGTTAGATAACAGTTTACAAGATCAATGGAATGATTAGACCTTCATTCTCATGTGTCTCAAGCACTGACAACTGGAGGTTGAATTTCTTGTAATTGAAATGGATGAAAGTGAGAAATAAAAAATAAAATGGTTAATGTAAGAAGAACACAACATGACTTAATTTAATTCCTTCGTTAGGGAAATGAAATTTAATGGGAAACTCAACATGCATCTTAAAGATGGATTACACACCAGTGATGTTGATCTTACTAGTACTCTTGTAGTAACCTATAAATCTGATTTATATTCAAGCATTCACCATTCATTAAGTGGGTTAAATTATGGTTTCTTTAAGGTTGGTAATATTTTTAGTAGTACATAATTTAAAATTAATGACCATATCAATGATATTTTCAAAGCTATTCTAAATGAAGATGAAATCAGGGAAACTATTAGGAGCCTTAATCCAAACAGTGCTTCGAGCCCCAATGGGTTCCCAGGGTCTTTCTACATGGATGATTAGGAAATAATTTAGAGTAAGTTTATTATATCTATCCACGATCATTTATCTAGAGGTAATCTTCCTAGAGTCATCACTACCACCATTCTTTTCCTCATTCCCAATGTGATTAAACCAAATAGATTTGGAAAATTTCATCTAATAAGAATGTGTTATTTCTTGTAAAAAATTATTACCTATTTTTTAAGAAAAAAAATTCCCCTTTACTTTTATTCTCTAATATCCATCTAGAATCATAGATTTCAAAAATTTAAGAACATTTGGGGGATATTAGCTCGAATCAAGAGATGATATTTGACATTAATATAAGAGTGGTTGGATCCAACATCATGATCAAAGTTGATATTGAAAAGGAATATGATAGAATGGAATGGGGATTAATTATAAAATTTCTAAGGAAGTGTGTATTCTTCAAGTGGATTTGTGAACTCTTCTTATGTTACTTATCTTCATCATAGTTCACCATCTCTATCAAGGGTAGGAAGTTTGGTTTCTTCAAGTTAGCTAAGTGCCTTTTTTAATGGGTCCCTCTTTATCTGAGCCTTTTTATTATTTCATCGGATTTACTTAGAATAATTATTAATAAGGGAATGGATAAGGTTTTAGTTTTTATAGCACCATGCATGTTAGCCACTGGGGGTGAATCAATGGTTCTATTTTATTAATTGTTTCCTTTTTGAACTCAGCCTATTAAAACTGTTAAAGTTCTAAATCCACTCAATATAATCTTTGAATCACACCTCATATGAAGTAATAATAAGAGAGAGAGAGAGAGAAATTATATTTACAAGGTTTGATACTAAGACATTCTCTTTTTCATATTGTCTAGACACCATAACATAGATTATCTACTATAATCTTATTCAGAGGTACAATGGATTATACAACAATTGGTTATAAACCCCAGTACTTGATCCTCTAGTTGACCCTAGTTTTACACCCCAACCAAAAATTCTTATTCATTAGTTGGTTATACACCCCATCCATGCCCATATTATTCCTTTTCCTCTCCTAGTTATACATCACAGACCTTGATCCTCCTCAATAAATCATTAGACACCCTATTCACAAGCTCCCATTCTTCTTAGCATTGACCTAGAAATAGAAATTACTCCTTCAAAGTGATATTAATCTACATGATTGTAGGACTAGGCTTGATATTGTACAACTCAAGATATTCAATAGCATCCAGAATAGATATTATGGTCAAAAAACACCTACACACTAGATCTAGAATGATCAGGTTATTCGTAGTCTTCAAATACTTTGGTGTGTCTCCTTCAGGGACTCTGGGATTCAACTCACCTTCCTAATATTTATATATTCACAACAATAATTTTATAAATAATGTTATTCATATTTTCAATATTAATTCTCCTCAAATATTGGCTGATAAGTGAATTTCATATTCAATTTTAGAGAATATTTCTCTAGTTTTAATTATCATTAAAACCTCAATAAAATATGATTTGTTATCCCTATTTAAATTTCTTAGAGACTCATTCTTCAAGTCTTCATATTTAAAACTGATATTAATATTCAGTTTTAAATAACTCATTTAAATTCCCAAAATATTTGGGTCATATTTTTTCTTCTCATAGTTAATTAATTGACCCCTTCATTATTTTCACTGACCGTATTTTTTGCATCCATTTAAATGAATGCATATGAAACTGTATACATGTATTGATATCTAAAAATATAACATTACTATGATGCATATCCCATTATGATCGATTTTTTTTCAAATGTTAATTGTATTAAAATGGAATTTTTAAGATTTATAAAACCTTTAAGTGAAATGTCACCTCATATGTTCATGTACAACATGAATTCATGTAGAAAGTTATTCTTAGGTTGATATACCATTCATTCACTCACATAATTCAATCTTGAAAGCATAGAAATATTTGGGGTATGAAATTCATGTGCTGAAAACCAGTGGCATCTAGATCATAACTCGGTATGTCAATATACTGTGAAAGCTTGAGGTCGATTGTCCTTTTATCATGTGGATGACCCATCAACCATGTGAAAACTTGTGACAACTTTGTGCTCTTCATGTGGTATCTTACCACTTATGGTTGATTATCCTAATTCTTATGGTAGGTGCACATATTATGATGAGACTCTTGTTGTCGATGCACACTATACGTATGGTATATCCAAGAATACAATTTATTATAATGTCATCATGTGGTTGATGCAAAAACCACACTTGTTCTTATGAAATATCAAGACATATGGTTGATCCCTATGATCCCATGTTTGATCCAATGTTAGGGTTATCCAGGGAAGAAGAAAATGAAAAATATGATCAAACTAACCATATTGATTAGATCATATGTTGGGAGATAAATGTTTATGTTTTTAACATGGTAATAATACTCGTGTGCTAAGTGATATCATATTGGTCCTTCTCTCAACATTCCTATGAATAATAAAAAAATACCATATTTTCATATGGATAGAAAAAGATTGAGGGTACTAGATTTATCCTTACAGCCTCCCATGAAACCTCACCCCTGAGAGGCTAATTCCCTTCACCCATGAGTTCACCTACTGACCCACACATATTCAATACATGCGCACCCCTTCTTTCAACTGAATATATGCTTTTCATCCACTATGAAACTACCTAAGGTATTATTCATGAAACTAACTTTTGAGTTAAAAACTACCTATTTGAGATGGCTATATGGCTTGGTTTTAGCCTTACCTTGTCCAATTTTTTTGATTAACTCAAATATATACTTAGTAAAATAATAAGTGTAATTCCATAAAATCTCCTCAATAGACAACCTCCTAAAAATTATTTCTTCCCTTTTTATTAAGTTTAATTATTCAACACAATTCTCATAAAATATTTTTCATGAAAAATATATTATTTTTTCATGGACTTCACATTTCATTTCACCTTTGTAATCTATATGACCTTTGCTAACTCTTCATCCAAACACTTCATAAGATTCTTCTTCATTCTGTGAACATATTTTCATAACCAAATAAAATTAGCACTTATCATTAGAAATAAATTTCAAATTTCATTAGAATTTAAGAATAGTACTAAAATCATAAGATATTAATTACCATTTTGTCTTGAAATTATCCAAATAAATTCTTTAGGCTAGCATCCACGAAAACCATTTCCATTCATTATGGAAGATCCTTAATAAAATTTTCATCTTACATCAATAATTTATCAATACTTACATCCAATTAGTTTTCACTATCAACTTACTTAAACACATGTTTAAATACAATGAAAAAAAATTGCAATTATTTCATGGGGACTTCAACCTCCCCTTTGAATTTTTTGGAAATACAATAAATCATCTATACCAATATGTGTTCTCAAATGGATTCATTCTTCTCTCCCTTATTAACAACTAAATAAAAGGTCAATGTAAGGGGTTCTCATCTATTATTCTACCTATCAAGGTACTAACATTCACTTCCCCCGTTTTTATACCTAATAGATGGATGATACAACATGAATCTCTTAGAAAAGATACTTTAGTTTGTGTAGTCCAATTCTACATGGACTAGATCAGTGTAGAAAATAGGAGAGATAAAAAAAAGTTCACTATATCTCTTATTCACTACCATTCATGTGACACCATGCTACAAAAATTATAATTTCTCAAATATGGGTAGAATAAAATAATTTTATCAAGAAATATGTTTTATCCTTCACACACATCAATAGTCACATTAAAAAGTTCAAGTGAAGAGCATGTGTCTCCCCATTTGACTTATTTTTTCATCAATAAACAACCCCTTAAAAATTATGTTGAATATAATCATAATAAAAGACTATACGTGTGATTGAAAAAAATTATTATTTATAATTTATAGGGTTTTTTAGAATTTTTAAATTCTCAAAATTCATACAATTTTCAATTTTTGATATCTTCATATCATGTATGTGCCCCCTCATGGGATGCTTCATCTTCCTCTCATCATGGTAGATTTCCAATATTATAATTCCATGAAAAAATAATCGTCTTAGCTATATAGAGGTTAATACCTAAAATTTACCTATTTTTTATAGTTTCTACAATAGTCATTCAACTTCTTCAATTACCTTCATGTTAGTTCAAAATAAACAAGAATAGAGAATAAAAAGGGACCACTTTTGTTTCCTTAAAATAAACCTTCAAGGTGAGAGTTTTACCTTATCCATGCTTTCTTCTTCTTAAAAAGCTTAACATGAGATATGATCTCCTCCTTATTGATAGAATTTATATATTGTGAACATATTTTCTTCCCATTAATTTTCACCTCCTTTGAGTTGTTTTCTCCATCTCAGTTTTCAGGGAACCTCTCATTTTTTAGTTTTCTTAGCACTAACTTGTGAATCCTAAATTTTTTAAGTTTTGGAAAATTGGTCAACCAAATTCATCACTATTTCTTTAGTTTCCTAGATTATTTTTGCTCTCACATTCATTTTTGAACTCTTAAGTATTGCATGATAGATCCTTTTTAGTTTTCTTAATATTATATATTTCAACAACATAATAAGTCTCTCTTGGAGGGCTAGTCTTTCACTTTTCAACTTTGTGACCTTACATTCCACATCATAAAAAGAGATTTAAAAAACATAATTTTTCAAATAAGATAATGGAAATATGAAGGTAACATGAGTCAATACATAATTATTTTACAAATATTAAGGATTTCATTGGTGGGAAGGAAAATATGGAGAAGGAAGAAAAATAATTATTAAATTGAATGAGAATTATTATTAACTATAATATAATTTTTAAGGGGAATAAATTCATTAAGGAGGAAGATTTGAATAAAAATTGAAATTATACCCATATAGGAAAATAATTTACCATGAAATAAAATCTTAGGTTGTAATAAACCAATACAAGAAGAAATAAGTTCAGGAAGAAGAATGATAAATCAATGAATTAAGTTGAGTTAACAAAAACCCTTCAAAATTTGGTATCTTTGGAATCGAAAGAAATTTAAATAAAGGACACTATATAGATCTTCAAACCACATGAATTACATGAATATGGTAAATACATACATTAGGTAGTATTCACACTATATTAAATAAATGACGGTGCACGATATCAAATATGTCTCGTAGAGTTGAAAATGGGGAAAATAAACTCATACCTTGTATTACTGCTTACTCAAACATGCAAAAACATCCTATGTAATAAACATTAATATCTTAATAATATATTTAAGAACCTTATTTATATATATATAAACCTTTATAAACATAATTTATAATTATCCTCTACATTTTTATTAGTTATTTATTTTCTATTTTCAATATCCAGTGTGAGTAATCTTGATCATTTTAAACTAATTTCATAATAATGGTGTTATTATTCATTATTCTCCCAAATTTCATCATTAATAGATTATTAAAGATAGAATAATCACTATTTTTCAATGATTCATTAAGTTTCATTTCATTAGGTTATATATATGGATATAGTTTGTAAAACAGTAAATTATGATGAACTAGTTCTGGCGTGTTTAACGATAAAATGGTGATATACTAATAAATATAATAAATATTAATTAAAACATTAAAAAAATTAAAAAATATAAAAAAAATATTACTAAAAAATATTACAATTATATAATATTCCTTAATCATTCATGGTTTAAACAGTATAACATCATTTGTGTTGGTATTGAAAACAGATCCAAATGAGAGCATGTTATAATAATTTTATGAGAAAGGGTATGTTTTTATATAGTGTTAATATAAATGTTATAGATACTTAAAAAGTTCATAAATATCATATATCTTCATGAAATTCATTCTTAGAACCATCCATGAAGGGTGGGGATGATAAGGGAAATTCACCATTCGTGTAGGCGGTAGTCCACTGTATGCACGATTAATGATTCCATTTATCAATGAATGGGATAAAATGAATTTATATGATAAATTATCATTTTAGAATTATAATTTTCAAATATTAATCATATTAATCCATCAAATCCTTCCTTATTACCAACCATTAAAGAATGTTATGGAAAATGAACCACTTCGTTTCATGGTGGTGGTAGTCTGCACACACACAAGATCTATGTTGTTTTGTTTTTATTAGTAGATAAAAATTATTGAATAATAGTAAATCTATTAATATAATAAATTTAAATTATATTAATAACACTAGTTTCATTATATAAGGATGTTTAGAATATATAACAACTCGAACCTGCACTTCCATATTCACCACTAAAACATGATGTGTATTTTTTTATAAAAGATTACAGAAAAATACATAGAGAATTATACATCTGAAGAAAAAATTTCCATCCTAGGTTTTGTAGAATTAGAAAAAATTATACAATTTATAATTTTTTTACAAAATAATAAAATAAAATAATTAATTTTCTTCGCCTGTGGTAACTCTTTAAACAAAGCCTTCTATCAAAGAAAGTATAAGATACCTGTGAAAATATTTTTAAAACATGGGATGAACATAAATTTTCCTATTAAGGGGTTTTAAAACAAGTGAAAAATAATTTTATAAAATAATTATTTAAAAACTATTTTAAACATTTTATATCAAATATATATATTTGATATATAAAATAATTTTCGAAAATATTTCAAAAGTGAATACCATTTTAAAAAACCATTTCAGAAATATTCATTAAAAAACAATTGCATTTCTCCTTAAAAAGTCATTTGAAAATAATAATAATTTTGTGGATTAAATTATACTTGACAGATCCTTTAAAACCATTGTGTCCACTTAGTATAATCACTGGTGGGACAAAGTCCCATTGAGGCCATGAGTTCATTTCCTATTCCTTATTGATATACAAGCACCAAATTTAATTTTAAGAATTTTTTTTTCTAAATATACATCTTTCTAATAAAGAACCCATTGAAAACCTTTCTAGACTATAGTTAAATTATTTTAAAATCATAATTTTTTTAAAAAAAATGTCTAATATTTGATATATCTCTTTTTAGAAAATCCATGGGAGAAATCCATTTTTCAAAAATAATTTCTTACATTTAAAAGAAATAAATATAAACATGTTATAATTAAAAAAATTGATTGTATTAAAATGAAATAAATGTTATGAAACATTGATAGAATATGGACTTATCTACTTGAATGACATTCATTAGTAGAAAGAATCATTTTCCCCATAAATGATATCTTTTATCATTAAAATATATATTTAAAACACATATAAAATAATAAAAAAAAAATTTAGAAAGCACTTTAAAAATTTAATAAAATCAAATACCCACTAAATTTAAAGTTAAAAAATAATAAAATAAGGGTTTTTATTATTTTACATCAAAAATCATAATAGAATTTTTTTGATAAATTTTGAAATTATAATTGTTCACATAAATGTCCCTTCACATAAAATCATAGAAGAATTTATTTATTTAAAAAGGTTTTCTAAATAAGTATAATTTAATAAAAGAAAAAAAACTTTACACAGAGCATCATATATTTTTGAAATAAAAAATAAATATTTGAAAATAAAATATTTATAAAATTGCAAAATAATCCCTTTACATGTTTCCTTATTTTTTTTATTGGTATATATTATGAATCTCTCTCTCTAGTTCTCTGTCTATCAGAACTGGATCTTCATAATGATATTCATGAAGGAAACCCCTATATTTATAATATCTCAACCTCATTGTATACAACGATATATATATATATATATATATATACACATACAAATATATATAATCACATATAGCCGAAGGAAGAATTGAGAGAAACTTGGGTTTCTTAAGATATGTGGTCTCATCTTAAGGATTGTTAGGCAAGCATATATATACATATATATATATATATATTATAGTCACCACTATTTACATTTAAACACACTAACACACAGACACATATATATTATAATATGTTTTAACCAACACAGCGAACAGATCTTCAAGAAGCTTCAGATTATTTTATTACTTATTTTAAGTCAGTTTGAAGAACACAATATACACCAGAAATCATTAAGACTAATTTGGACGAATTACCTTGGAAAGCACATCAGATGAAGATGAAAACGGCATTGAGGGTTTTACCTGGTTTTCTTGAGGAAGAAGAGGATGGTGAAATGAGATGGAAAATTTAGATTAAATCAATTTCACAACCACGGTTATGTCTGATGTTTTAAAGGTCAGATGAACAGTGACATTTACTCCACATCCCACATTGAAACTAATTGAGTTCTGGAGACACTAAATATGATTAACGGTGGGAGCTCCTCTCCAAATTCAAATCACACACCACACATGGGTTGAGGCCCAACGGGCGTTATGCCCAACCTCTTTGAGTTTTGTTGGCCTTACACATGGTCCCACCCATGCTCTGTGGGAGCTATGCTAAAACATGGTTGGATCCATCTCCAAGCATGGGCATAGCCAAGTTCACTGGTCCAACCTAAGCAGTGGTTGAATAGTAACTTGGATGCCTTGATTGGGTGAATGTTTTTATTAAAACAAAATAAAATTAATAAAATTCATTATATATTTTTTGATTATTAATTGGATATATTGGTTTATTTAAAGGTATTCACATTTTTATAACTATAAATAAATATATTTCAATATAAACACATTTAAGTCTTCAAAAACAATGTTTAAGACATTTAATGTTAATATTTTGGAAAGAACAAATTAAATATTTACTTAAAAATATAATAGTTAATATTTCTTTTTAAGAATCATTGTAATTAATCCATTAACAAATATAAATTCAAAAATAGATTCTGTAAACATTGTAAAAATATACTTACATAAAATTTATGTAAAACAATTGTTTTCTTGAAAATTTATTATATATTGAAAACATTAAATATTAAAAAAAATACTTTTAAGTAAAGAATATATTTTAAATTCTTTTAAGAAAAACACATTTATTTAAATAAAATACCATTTCTTAAAAAATAAAGTGATATTTAATAATTTGAATCAAAACTTAGTTTGATTATATAGAATATATTCATTTCATAAATTTTTTTATTTAAAACCTTTCTTAGTTATTTTTGAATTACAAACAGACTATTAAATAATTAATTAATTAAAATTAAATTACTATTTTAATTCTTGGGATGTTATATTCTCCCCCCCCCCCCCTTATATGAATTTCTCCCTCATAATTTGTTCATCATATTTAAGAAAATATTGAATTTCCATGTTCAGAATTAAGGAAAACAAGAAGGGTTGGACTTGTATATTTTTAAGGGAACCTAATTACCTAGATGTTCAAAAGAAAAATTTATCTCTTAGATTTGTTCAAAAATGAAAATGTCTGCTATCAAAAGTTTTCCAAACCATTCATTTGATTCCATAAGTAACAACTCAAACCAGAACTTCAAGATCAGTACTAAAACATGCTATGGCTTTTTAATAAAAAACAACTGAAAAATACACTGTGCATCATACATTTGAGGACCTTTTTTCAGTCTAAGTTCAGGATAATTTGACATAACTATACAATTTATTAGAGTTTTACAAAATTATAAAATAAAATAAATGATTTTATTCACATGTGCTAAGTCCTTAAACAAACACTACTGTAAAATGGGGCTATCCCCGCACAACTATACCCACATTTTAGAGAAATCGTGTGTATAGAGATTCTACCCAAAGCTATACCCACAGTTTAAAAAAAAAGTTGTTATAGGTTTCACAATACCAATGGTTTTTCAAAAACTGTGGGTATAGCTACTTAAAAAAGTAGGCTTCCCCTCAAGATCCCCATACCCTCCCCATTAGAAGACCTAATCTCCCCTCCCCTCATACAAGCCTCAGTCTCTCCCCTCCCATCCTCAGGTGTTATTCCTCTATTTATTTCATTTTTGTTACGATCTTGGGGAGGTAGTTTTTTCTTCCTTCCCCTTATTTATTATCCCCCCACCCAAGCGATGAACAGTTTTCTTCTCCAGCATTCTTGTAAAGCCCCGACCCCAGTTGCTTGGAGCTGGTGCTAAAATACTATGTGTGATTTTTTTTATAAAAAAAAATTGAAAATTACACCACACATTACATATACAAGGTCAAGGTTTTAGAGAATTAGATAAAACTGTTACATTTCTTCAAAATTGAACAAAAGTGAACTTTAAAGAGATGCCTTCACAAAGTAAAGAACGTCACTGATAAATCTACTCAACCTCTAAAAATAAATTAAAAAAATAGGGTGAGAATTTAAAATTCCCAGTAAGGGGTTTTAAAACAAGACCATTAGAAAAACAGTTTCCTTTAAAAACATTTCTTTAAAATACATGCTTTAAATCATGAAATTAACATTTCTCATAACATGTCATCATTATTTTCTTTAGAGATTCTAAAACATATTTTAGGATAAACTCATGCTCAAATTTACTAAACTTATTTAGCAATTTTAAATAGAATGCATTATAAAATTATGTAGGCACTTGAATATGAATGTATGAAATGTCACTTATAAGTTAAATAATGACCATAATTATGTATGTCATGCCAGGTGTGCAGATACAGTTTTTGCACATGAAATGTTACTTATTTGGATTTTCACAGAAAACGACATCAAAACACTTGTATGCAAACCGGGAAATAATAGTTAAGTTCTTAACCTTTGTTTATGGATTGGAAATGAACAATTAAACCTTCTTAATAAATGATATACATAAGTATAAAAAACTATTCCATGTGCACTTGATAATGTATTACTGATTAACACATGTTCATAAGAGAATGATTCTTAACCATGGTTATTCTACTATTCGAATAATCACATAGACTTTCACTTACTAGGTTCATAAGGAGGGGATGAATAATGTAGAACATCATAAACATTCGATTAAAGCCTCGTTCCAAGACCATACATAACTATTTTGTCTAAGTCTTTATGCTAAGACCTAGTTTGTTTTATTAGACCTACTGATACATTGAGAGGCTATAACGAGCATCACCCGTCACATAATAAGTCCAATGCATGTGTGAATTCATAATGTCATACAACATAATCATTCTGTCAAGGCCTCGTGTCAAGACACTAGTTTTTCTCATTAGACCCACTGATGCACTGAGAGGTTAGAGTGGGCCTCACGCATCACATAAAATGTCCAATGCATTCCTCATATGTCTAGTAAAAATATTCCTTTAAATCAAAGTGTCACATACCACTTTGATTTATTTAAATCTTAATCATAGATGAAAATAAATTCGTTGAAAAATTATTGAGGTACATATTCTTTAAACAATCCAAAGTGTCTCATACCACTTTGAAAAGTTTAAATCTCAATCCATATAATATCATAAAGAGATTAATCCCATACTTGAAATATTTGTCTTTAATTGTAAGCCATCAATGAAATAAATGCAGATTTAATCAAAAATGTATATATAGTTTTGTTTTCTCAAAATAATCTTTTACAATAAATAAATATGTTTCACACATAAATTATAAATAAAACATTTCAATTCTTGAAGAAATCCATGTGCTTGATAATCTCAGAAAAAATTATTTGAAACCATGAGTTTATTATGAGCGAAAGATGTATCGATGTTACTCTTGATGCATGACCATGACTGTATGTAGATGCGGCATCATTATGTTTAAAATGACACGACGGTATGTTATGCACATTTTTTAAAATATGATGTTAATTATTATAACATGTCAATAAACATTATATCCTTTGTATATATATATAGAGACACACACACATACATACCGTGAGTTTAATTTTAAAAATAAAAGAACTTAATGTTTCCTATATATATATATATACATTTATATGACACGATATTTTATAATGCTCCAATTCACGGGATAAATTCACATTTAATGAAAATTTTTATAAAAATATCCATATTTAACAAGAGTTAGAGCATAGCTTGATACCCTTAAAAATAACAATTTTCATAATAACATAAATGAATTTTGAGTATATATATATATATAAACAAACATTAATCGCCCACATAGTTATGTTTATTTATAAATGTGTAAGTATAAACTTCCATAGAAAGTTACTTATTATACTTGCACGACCAAATCTCTTATACTTGACTTCACATATTCATATGGTAAGTTCCTTAGCATACATGCACTTATATATTTCATTCATCAGCTCATGTATTACATTTTAAAATGTTTTAACTTTTATAAAAAAAACAGTCAAATATTAAATTCACATTTTCTTAATTGATTCTAAGAATACATTAATGACATGACAATATAAAAACTTCACATAGCATTAGTAAATTTACATTCGCATAATTCTTAAGCAATAACTAATTATGCATCACACATAAATCTATAAAAGTAACCATTAAAATAAAACACTTTCAATGAAATCGGTGTAATTATTAGTTTCGAAAATAAACCTTTAAAATTTCCATTAAAACATGAACTTATTAAAGACGAAATGGGTGTTGATGTAATGCATACATGCATGGACATGTTTATATGAAATTGTGACGTCTGTAATTTTAATATACAATGATAAAATGATATGCACATTTTTTTGAATCATGGAGATAACAATAACCATTTCATCCCTACACACACATATATATATAGTTATGAGATGGAATTTATTATACTCCTATGGAATAAACTCATGTTTAATAAAAACTTCAATAAATGAGATGGAATTTATTATACTCCTAATCGCGGAATAAACTCATGTTTAATAAAAACTTCAATAAATGAAAATACCACTTGACAAAATTAATATGAGTACCCAAAAATAGTAATCCTTGAAAATAATTAGAGTTTTTTATGAAACATCCCATTATTCCAAAATAAGTTAAATAGATATTCACCTTGTATAATTATACATAGTTGGTTATGTATACATATATATATATATATATGTATATGTACATATATATGTATATGTCTTAAAAAACATAGATTGATAAAATAATAACTTATCAATATTAAAAAAAATTAAAACTCATACTAAGGGATTTCTTAAGATAGAATAACATAATAAAATAGGAAAACAATAATATTTAAACATGACTTAAAATATATTTTATTATTCATACTGAAAAATCTAGATTTGAACACAATATCACCCTTGCATAATTGTAAATCAAGTTCACACTAAATAAATTAAATTGTTATAAAATGAATTCGAAAATAAAAATCAAAATATTAAAATTTGAAAATATTTAATCTCCCTTATGATGGAATAAGATCATTTTGAAACAAAACATGTATATACAACCCATAAAAAATTCAGTAGAGTAAAGAACCAATAAATAGAGAAAAAATTTAACGGAACCCTTGCTATAAAATTTGAAAAGAAAATAAATCCCCTACAAAAAATTCTGAAAAACTTTACAGTAAATGAGAAAACTATATTCGTCAATAAAACATTTTTGATGGAAAAAATCAAACAAATTAATAGAGAAATCTAATTTCCCTTACCAAAAAACATGTGCAGATTACACCAAAGATGGTGAAATGCTCGAGCAGAGTATGCAAGATCCCCGATAGTGTTGGGCACCAGCCTGGTTGGCGCACCGGGTAACGCCTCCTCAAATGGTGCCCACGCGGTTTCTTCTTTTAATGTGGTGTTTTTAATGCGGGCTAAGACCGCGTGAATTAATTCATGCGGTGACACTTTTTTGACGCGACAACATTTTTTGACGCTGATTCTTTTCCTATATAAGGAGGCAGAGGCAAGGCATTTCAACATCACCGATAGCAACAACAACGAGAGCAAATCACATTGGGTGATCGTCTTTCATCAGCGATCATCTTTACTGCTCTCCGCCTTTTGATCCACACTTTTATTCTTGAGTATTACTTTTGAGATCCCTTCCATTTTGGGGAGTCTCTACCTGTACCTCTTGATTTTAGTGGATCTCTCTTTCTAGACTAGGTCCCGTGGTTTTTCCCTTTCGGGTTTTCCACATAAAAATTTCTGATGTCAACTTTTTTCTGCACATTTAATTTTGTCGTTGCGCATCCACTTCTATTTGGGGGGGAAAGAATTTATTTCCGATGTGCGTTTGCTTTTCAATTGTTTGGCGTTCGTCGTCTTTCCCGTCTTTCCCAACATCTGGTATCAGAGGGTTTGGTTCTTTTTTCATATTTATTATGGATGTCAATTACAGTCGGATGATTTTGTTGAATGGTACCAACTACCATATGTGGCGACTTAAAATGAAGGATCTTCTTTTTGTCAAGCGAATGTATCTTCCAGTGTTTAGTACCCAGAAGCCAGAGAGGATGTCAAACGAAGAATGGGCGTTCGAGCATGAGATGGTTTGCGGCTTCATTCGCCAATGGGTTGAAGACAACGTGATGAACCACATTGTCAACATCTCTCACGCCAAAACTTTGTGGGAGAAGCTTGAGACGACCTACGCTTCGAAGACGAGAAACAATAAACTGTTTCTTCTCAAGCAAATGATGAACTTGAGGTACAGAAAATGTACGTCTATTTCTGATTATTTAAGTGAATATCAAGGATGTTTTGATCAGTTGTCTCGCATGGGTATCAATTTTGAATATGAGGTTTTAGCTTTTTGTTGCTTAACACTTTACCTGATTCATGGGAAAATTTACGTGTTACTCTAACCGGTTCTGCTCCTAATGGTGCTGTGAAATTTAGTTTTGTCAAGTCTGCTATTTTAAATGAAGAGGTCAGGAGACGCACTCAGGAGAAATCTTCTTCCGAGCTTTTGGTCACAGAGAACAGGGGGAGAAGCCAGGACCGGGGGCAGAGCAGTCGAGATAAGAGTAGAGGCAGAAGCAAATCCAGACCGAAGCAGAGAGATTTTGAATGTCATCATTGTGGTAAGAAGGGGCATGTTAAGAAGTTTTGTCATCAACTGAAAAGAGAGAACAGATTGAAGGAAAATCAACATAAGAAAAATGGCGATGAAGATGATCATGTCGCTGCTGCTACAAGGGGTGATCTTGTTATTGTTTATGATTCCATTAACATTGCTTCTGATTATTCTTGTTGGGTTGTTGACAGTGGTGCCTGTTTTCACATGACATCAAAGGAGGTCTTAAATCTTACAGCCTAGGTAATTTTGGAATTTTGAAGATGGACAATGATGGTCATGCTGACGTTGTAGGCATCGGGACGGTTTTTTAAAGACCAGTACAGGAAGTAAGCTGATTTTGAAGAATGTCCGACATGCACCCGAGGTTCGTTTGAATCTTATCTCTACCAGCGTTCTTGATGATGAAGGGTTTATCAGCACTTTTGGTGATTGTCAATGGAAGCACTCCAAGGGCTCTTTGATTGTGGCTCGAGGGAAGAAGCAATCAGGTTTGTACTGAACTAGAGCTTCTATTTCTTGTGATACTGCTTGCGTTGTTGAGTGCAGTATTTCGTCCAAGTTGTGGCATAAGAGGCTCAGTCACATCAGCGAGAAAGGGCTTGGTTGTTTGGCCAAGAGAAATCTTCTTCCAGATTTGAAGAGTGTCAAATTGGACACATGTGATCATTGCATGGCTGGAAAACAGAGCAGAGTGAGTTTCAGCAGTCATCCTCCACACAGGAAGTCGCAAGTACTTGAATTGGTACATTCTGACGTTTGTGGTCCTTTGAAATTGAAGACCTTTAGTGGCGGTCTTTATTTTGTTACGTTTATTGATGACTACTCACGAAATCTCTGAGTTTATGTTTTGAAAGCCAAAAGTCAGGCGCTCGGTGTTTTTAAGCAATTTCATGTTTCTGCTGAGAGGGAATCAGGCAAGAAATTGAAATGTATTCGCACTGACAATGGAGGAGAGTATTGTGGTCCTTTTGATCAGTATTGCAGGCAGAAAGGTATTCGGCATCAGAAGACGCCGCCCAAGACACCTCAGCTGAATGGTGTAGCTGAGAGGATGAACAGGACTTTGCTGGAAAGAATTCATTGTTTGCTTTCAGAAGCAAAGTTGCATGGACATTTTTGGGGTGATGCTTTACTTACTGCAGCTTATATTATCAATTTATCATATGCGGTTGCTTTGCAGACAGACACTCCCGACAAATTTTGGTATGACAAAGAGATCAGGTACGATCACTTGCGTGTTTTTGGTTACAAGGCTTTTGTTCATGTGCCTAGAGATGAGAGATCCAAACTGGATGGTAAGACACGCCAGTATATTTTTATTGGCTATGGACACGATGAGTTTGGGTACAGGTTTTATGATCCTGTTTTGAAGAATTTTGTCAGAAGCCGCGATGCAGTGTTTAAGGAGGATCAGACTATTGCAGACATTGATAAGGGAGAAAAGGATGCTTCTCCAACTTCTGATGGTTTTGTCAGTCTTGAGTCAGGTTCTGATTCACATTTACCTCATATTGTTGATTCTGATGATCATGTTGTTGTACAAAATGATGCTTAAGGTGAACAGGTTGGAGTTGAAGTTTCTGATGCACATTTTGTTTCTGATGATCCGGTTCCAGGGGTTATTAAGGAACCCGCAGTTCCACTCCGGAGGTCATCTCGGCATCACACCGCTTCTACTCGATATTCACCAGATGAGTATGTGCTCCTTACTGAAGGGGGGGAACCAGAATCGTTTGATAAGGCAATGGAGAGTGAACAGAAGGACAAATGGGTTGCGGCAATGGATGACGAGATAACATCATTGCACGATAACCACACTTTTGAGCTGGTGAAGTTACCGACAGGGAAGAGATCTTTGTAAAATCGGTGGATTTATCGGATTAAGAATGAAGAATCCAATTTTGTTTCACGATAAAAGGCAAGGTTAGTTGTCAAAGGCTTCCATCAGAAGAAATGTATTGATTTTGATGAGATTTTCTCACCTGTTATCAAAATGTCTTCCATTCGGGTTGTTCTTGGTTTGGCTGCTAGTTTGGATCTGCAAATTGAGCAGATGGATGTGAAGACAGCTTTCCTCCATGGAGATTTAGAGGAGAAGATTTATATGGAGCAACCGAAGGGTTTTGTTGAAACAGGTAAAGAAAATCATGTATGCAGGTTAAAAAAGAGTTTGTACGGTTTGAAGCAAGCTCCGAGGCAGTGGTATAAGAAGTTTGAATCTGTCATTTCTCATCAGGGTTTCAGGAAGACATCTTCTGATCATTGTGTTTTTGTTCAGAGATTTACTAATGATGTTTTTATTATACTGTTGCTTTATGTTGATGATATGCTCATTGTTGGCCATGATACTTCTAGAATTGACAGATTGAAGAAGGATCTTTGTCAGTCTTTTGCGATGAAAGACTTGGGGCCAGCACGACAGATTCTTGGCATGACGATCTCCCGTGACAGGAAGGCCAAGAAATTGTGGTTATCTCAGGAGAGATACATTGAGAAGGTTCTTCAGAGATTTTCTATGAATAAAGCGAAAGTGGTTAGTACTCCTCTTGCTTTACATTTTAAGCTCAGTACCAGTCAGTCACCTTCTACTAATGAAGAGAGAGAGGAGATGCAGCACATACCTTATTCATCTGTCGTTGGTTGTTTGATGTATGCAATGGTATGTACTAGACCTGATATAACTCATGCAGTTGGTGTGGTCAGTCGTTTTCTATCAAATCCAGGTATAGAGCATTGGAGAGCAATGAAGTACATTTTTCATTATCTTCATGGTACTTCTGATCTGAGATTGTGTTTAGGCAAAGGGGAACCTATGCTTTGTGGCTTTACAGATTCAGATATGGCAGGAGATATCGATTCGAGGAAGTCTACTTCAGGCTATTTGATCACTTTTGCAGGGGGGGTTGTATCTTGGCAGTCTAGATTGCAGAGATGTGTTGTTTTATCTACCACAGAGTCAGAGTTTATTGCAGTTACTGAGGCGTGCAAAAAATTGTTGTGGATGAAAACTTTTATTCGAGGGCTCAGTTTAAATCAGGAGATGTATGTTTTATTTTGTGATAGTCAGGGTGCTATTTGTTTGGGAAAGAATTCCACTTTTCATGGCAGGTCAAAGCATATCGATGTTCGGTATCATTGGATTCGCAACGTCCTTGATTCGAGACAGTTAGAGCTTGAGAAGATCCACACTGATGACAACGGGTCAGACATGTTGACCAAGAGTTTACCTAGAGGAAAATTCGAGACATGCCGACAGATTGTAGGGTTGGCGGTGATCCCCACTTGAGTCGGAGGGGGAGTTTGTTGGGCGCCTTCCTGGTTGGCGCACCGGGTAACGCCTCCTCAAATGGTACCCACGCGGTTTCTTCTTTTAATGTGGTGTTTTTAATGCGGGCTAAGACCGCGTGAATTAATTCATGCGGTGACACTCTTTTGACTCGACAACATTTTTTGACGCTGATTCTTTTCCTATATAAGGAGGCAGAGACAAGACATTTCAACATCACCGGCAGCAACAACAACGAGAGCAAATCTCATTTGGTGATTGCTTTTATTCAACGATCATCTTTACTGCTCTCCACCTTTTGATCCACACTTTTATGCTTGAGTATTACTTTTGAGATCCCTTCCATTTTTGGGAGTTTCTACCGTGTACCTCTTGATTTTAGTGGATCTCTCTTTCTGTACTAGGTCCTGTGGTTTTTCCCTTTCGGGTTTTCCACGTAAAAATTTCTGGTGTCAACTTTTTTCTACACATTTAATTTTGTCGCTGCGCATCCACTTCTATTTGGGGAGGAAAGAATTTATTTCCGCTGCGCGTTCGATTTTCAATTGTTTGCGCGTTCGTTGTCTTTCCTGTCTTTCCCAATAGTGTGTGCAACTTCAACCAGGTGAAGAACGGAGAGACAGTGTGCTTAAATGGGCAAGAAGAACCATTGTAGGGTGTGCAGCATCTTAAAAAAATAAACCGCCAAGAGTGCAGAGCCAAACCCTTTATTTAAAGACTTAACTTCAGTACATAGATATAATATTATAAGCAGTGATCGATATCCAGCTGTAGTGTTCTGTTAATTTTGAAAAGCAGCAGTTGAATAAATTGACACCATTGTCAATTTGACTAGAAGTCAAATGAATTTTATATGATTGAGACTATAAGAAAAGAAAATTAAGCTTCATCATAAAGCTTCAGATCATAAGAGCATCACAGCTCAACAAATCAAACAGTCTATTTATATTTCAAAAGTAGAACAAAAGTCGACAATTGGGAAAAAAATACAAAACAGAGGAAAAATGACAACGATCGATGTAGACATTGGGAATGAAATGACAACATCAGAGTTTTAATAGATAGAAAATCATAATCCTGTAAAACAAAACCTACCTCTCATAGGTATTAAATTAATCTATAGGTGAAGAAGAACGGACCGTATGAACTAGGGTTGAACCCTAACCGCGCTCCATATCTGACGACGACGAAGCTCGAATCTCCACGCACGACCTTCCTCCCTTCACGACGATGGATTTAGACCCTACTTCTGAAGTCGACTTCGCTGGTGACCGATCTCCATGGTCTCACTCAGACGACATCCTCACAGCGGCACGGTGACTCTCAATGCTAACCATGGCGTGACTTCCACATACCCCTTGCTCGACTAGACTTCGGCCATGACTCCATCTCCCAAAACGAGCAGCGAACCCTACTGCACCTCCCCTTCTCTAGACCTACCCGAAACAGCCGTCACACCCCTCTTATACCCAATTCTTCTTTGTTTTTTTATTACCATTATTATATCAGTATTATTATATATATTCAATTTCATTATTAATTTTTATTCACCTAAACATTATATGTATATTATTTTAAGTTTAAATTTAACATTAAAAAGTTATAATTTCATATTTACAAAATAATTTTTAAAATAGTAATGCCTTTATAAAAACAATCTATAATTTTTAATTAAAATATAATAATTATAATTTCATACTCATATGTGTGTATATGTATATGTCGTTTTGAAAACCAAAATTTATAAAACCGGATTACTTATATTCATATATTATAATTTACCATTATTTATGATAAAAATAATTATTATCATAGTTAGCATATACTATAATATGAATATTTATATTAAAGTAATATTTAAACAAAATAATGCTATAAAACAATGTTTTTTTTAATTTGACAACTATAATTAATAGGAATAGTTAATTATACGTATTAGTTTTATACTGTATTCATAATTTTATATAATTCAAAACTACTATACATATATATAGCATCTTTTGAAAATCAAAAACAAATTAACTATATTTATATATTAAAAAATTCTATTCAATAAAATTACTTATTTTAAAATATTCTTTAAACAAGGTAAAATAATATTTTCTTTCAGAATAATTTTGAAAATTATACTTTTCATTATATAAAACAATTAATTTCAATTATTATTTTAACGAAAATCATTTTAAAAATGTTTAAATTATAAATAAATCCATCTAATAAATTTTTTTCATAATAAAACTATGTTTAGATTTTCTGGGTTGTTACATTTCTCCCCTAATTCAATGATTTTTTTAATCTTGATCTTCTTCTACATCAGATTAGCGAGTTCCAAATCCTTCTCTTATACTGACTATTATTTTCTTTTTTATCTATGCATGTGATTCTACTAGAGCATTTGGGAATTACTTCTATCAGTGTGTTTTTTAATTTATAGTCTAATAGACATCAAATATAGTCTATTAAATTCCTAAAAGTACTGTTTTAATTATTATTTCTTTATTTTGAAAACTATCATAGGTATTCTTATGAATGTAACTTAAATATGAGATTCTTTTGGTAGAGTATTTTAGGGATTTATATATTTTTAGTGTCGGGAATCAGGTTTAAGTTAAATATAAAGGTTAATGTTGGGTTTCATTATCCTTCAGTTATGCGATTTAGTTATTGAAATTTAATTTGTTATATCATGAAACATAACTAACTATTTATTGAATCATTTTAACCCAAAAAGAAATAATTACATGATGATGTACATGATTATACTATTATAAGTAAATCTCTAATATTACTTTATCTATGAAGGTTGGTTCTTCATAAATTCGCTATTTTTTTATAGTACTTGTCAAAAAAATTCCTTCGAATTTTTTTTATTATTTAGACATGAATGAATGATAAAATATTCTTCCAAATAATTAAATATTTAGATTTCAAATATTTAAGAATTTTAAAATCTTTATTACGTGCAAATACTTATATAATCCTTTGGTAAATGTCGTGAAATAATTATATAAGTTAGAATGAAAATATTGTTGGGTCTTATTCATTTTATGAAACATGGTTTTCATTGGTAAACATTTACATAAGAATTTAGTTCTTTAAGAAAAATTTAATGGTATGAACGTTAGTTTCACCAATTTTGACTAACTATTGTGTATAACTTAGTTATTTGTTAAAAAATGATTCATTTGTTTATTTTTCATTAATTGAGTAGTTAGCCATTTATTTCCACCACATGTGAAATGAATTAAAAACCATCTGACCACACTTTACTTCATTAAGAGGTTTCATCAATAGTGAAGTAATGGATGGGTTTCATAAAGTGAGATAGAATGGATTAATTATTTATTCTTGATGGATATTGCCCAAATTAAATGTTTTTTAAATTGAAATATAACATCATGTAAAATCTATTTTCCTTGTGTTTGAGTAACATAAGTAATGTTAACATTAAATAAAATCCTTTCATGAATAAATGTTATCCTAAATTAAGTTTTCAAATGAGAAGACCTCTATGGATTAAAAATACACATTCTCCTGATAACAATCCTTAGTTGTTATTTATTCCAATACATGCACCATGTTTGAATTTCTATGAGTGTGGATTTTTTTTTGTTATGATATGCCTTGTCCTTTATTTGGATAGAGAGTTATATTCTATGATGGTGACTTACATCATGCACTGTATTCAATTTGATTTCCTATTAGTTTTATTTAATTTACTCTAACTATAATTTTAATTTTTCATTGAATTTGGATATCATTGTAATTATGGTTTACAATTTCCATGTTATAATCATATTCAAAGACCACGGTTAAGCTAGGAATAATTTAGCTACTATATAAGAAAATATTGATTTTAAACAAACTATTTTGTTTGGTATCACAATAAAGAGACTAGACAATATTAAAATTTTCATGAACGGAAAGAAAGAAGTGGTGTGGAGAATTTTATATTTGATCAGTTTTCATTTGTGTGTCATCATGAGAGAGATAATATACGAGTGAAAGAAGGAAATGATATCAGTACACATGAGGAAAATACTGAAAAAGAAGATGTTGAGAGAGTGGAAAAAATAATAGATGATTATAGAACTCTTTTATATTAGGAATTCACTAAAATTTCAAAGGTGGAATTTTTAATGAATTTGTATCATGAAAAAAACATGTATGGAATTTATAATACCTCAATTTATTATATTCGTACCTTTTTGAAGGACTTTTTACTAATGGTGTAGATTTATCTCAAATAATTACAGGGCATGGAATTTAATTAAGAATATCATATTTTATAATAATAAAATTCATGCTTATCTGAGAGATTGTAGTTTATTTTTAGAGGAAAGATTACACCTTAATAACTGTAAAGAATGTGGTACATCTCTATGGAAGGAAGATACATAGGGAACACCATCTCGTGTTCCATAGAAAGTCATGTGGTTCTTTTTATTGAATCCATGGATTCAAAATTTATTCATGTGTGTAGAATTCAAACCAATATGAGATGGCATGTTGACGAGAGAGTTAATGGTAATGATGTGTTAGTTAATCCTATAGATGAATTATCATAGTAGGAATTTGATGCATAACATCCTGATTTTGTAGTTGAGGTTCATAATGTCTTGTTGGGTCTATCATGTGATGATTTTAATCCATTTGGTCAGATTCTTACTTCCTATAACACATGACCAATTTTTCTTCATGTTTATAATCTTTCTATATGGATGTGTATGAAACAAACTTCAACTTTTTTGAGTATACTAATATTTGTAATATTTGATCCTAACAATGATATTGATTTCTACTTGCAACCTGAAGTAAGAGAGTTGAAGAAACTTTGGGATATGAGCCTCCACACATTCAATGATTCTTTAAAAAATAGATTTCAGATTCATTCTACCCTTATATAGACTATAAATGATTTCCCGTCTTATGAAATGATTTCTAGATTGATCATGATGGGAAAACTATCATGACAAATTTTTATGAAGAATACATGATTTAGAAGGCTTAAATATCATCGTAGTTTTAGTTTCATGGGGAATCGACAATTCTTTCCAATTGATTGTCAATACATGAAGAATTATTGGAGTTTTCATAATAATATTGACATTGAATGACCACCTAAATATATTTGAGGTAATGATGTGCTTAATGAATTTAAATATTTCACCTTTTCATTAGGGAATGGTTAGATGAAATCTAAAATGAGGAAGACTTTTGACACCGAATCTAGTTACAATTTAAAAAGAAAAGTATATTTTATGTGTTTTCATATTGGTCTACCAATTCGTTATGTCATTATTTAGACACAATTCACATGAAAAAAATATTTTTGAAAACTGTTTATGCTTAAAATAGTTTGAACATTAATTTTTTTTCATTTTTATAAAATGTTTGGGCATGAAAACTATTTATTAATTTCATCATGCTAATAGTTTAAAAAGAGAGAGAGTTTTTTAATTAATTTTATATTTTTTTTACTTTTTGATTAATTTTAAAAAGGGGATATTTTTTGTAATTTCTATAAAATATTGTTTGGGGTTTTACAATTTTGTAATTTACAAAAGGGGGAGATTGTTAGTGTTAAGTTTGATTGACATGGATAATGATAACGAATGGGGAGATTATTAGGTTTGAGTATTTTTTTTGTTTTGAATATTATAAATACCTCATATTAAAATGAATTCACATTATCCTCACTTTGTTTAAAAATAAATCACATGTTCAATGGATAATAATAATTTCTCACAACACTGTTAAATCTCATTGTGTTCATTCTTTAGGCTTTTAGTGATTATAATGATTTAAAGAGGATTTTATAGTCACTGTTTTTTAGTTTTGGATTTTATTTCTTTTCTTAAATTTAGTAATGTCATATATTTCCTATATAAATTATTTCTTCCTAGATATTTTTCATCTTTACACAAAAATGTTTCATGTTTATGCAGATATGTTTCATGCCTCCACAGAACAAGATTCATGGTTGTACAAACATGGATGATACTTATATAGGAAAAATTCATGCTTACACATAACTTAAAAATATGGTTATCCAAAACTTAAATAGATGGTTATGCATTACTTAAAATTATGGTTATATAGAACTTTAAATTACGATTACACTAAACTTACTTTTTCATTTTAAGAGGATTTGAATGCTCTGTTTTCTATTGTTTTTGATATTTTGAATTTCTATAAGTTTTTTCTGATTAATTTTATTAATTTGTAAAATATATATAAATACTAATGATACTATTAAAATTGAATTAAAATTATTTTAATTAAGTAACAACACACGATATTCTATGAAAATTTGATTGGAATTATTTGAATGATAAAACAACACATGATATTTCGAAACAGTAAAATGATATTTTCTTATTAAAATTAGTTTCTAACCACATATATCTATGATCGTATCTCAAGAAAAAACCATGTGAATAATATTTTGGTGTTAATTACAAGGAAGTAGTCATTGGAATGTGATTGTGGAAACCTGACTAAAAAACTCACCACAAATCATTCCAGATAGAATACAAGACTTAAAATAACTAAATTAAAATGTGCTATGATTATTCTATTGCGACTTCCATTCTCATTATGATCATTATAGAGCATCAATGTTTTATCTTAAATTGTTAAATTGATCAAATTTATATATATTTGTACCATCCTTGGACTTTTTTTCATTTGTATTTTCGTTTTCACCATTTCATATTTCTATTTTCTACATATTTTGTAAATCATCTATTTTTTTTCCTATTAAAAAATAACATCTGTGTTGTTAATTATACATCCTAAAAATGGAAGGTTCTTTTTAGTTTTTAATCTCATAACAAGTCATCTTCTTGTTTGGTCCATGGTCCATATAAAGGTAGGATTTTTCAAGGTTGTACTTCTAAGTGAGAAATGTCTAGGAATTTTACAAGTTGTTCACTAATTTCAAAAGAAACGTTTTACTCTTAATAATCACTATTCCACTCAGTGAGTTAGAGGAGAGTAAAGAGTATATATAGTATCAATTTTATCTTAATTACTATAAAAATATTCACTTTATATATTTATATTTTCAGTATATTTTATTTTTTGAACACTGCACTATAATGTTCTTATTATGTATGCTTATTGTGTTTCAAATGCATGAAACAACTGACTCTGATTTAATAGTAAGTTTTAAATCTTAAAAGTTATATTCACCTTGCTAGACCATATTTTCATCTATACTAGGATAAAAGTTAATGTCTATATTATGTATTGTATTTTTAAATATGTTATAGGTTGTTATAGGATAAGGCCCCTTATGTATTTATTTTTTCTTGGTGAATGTTTTTATCCCCTGGCGTATTGGAGGTGGGGTTAGGGTGATACCCATACATTACTACCGACCTAAGTAGGTTTCTGATGGGCTGGGTTGTGTAGGAATGGTATTTGAGAAGTTTGAGTCCTAGGGATATAGTTTAATGTTAGTATCCACATGAGGCTTTTTTTGAGAAATATTATGTAATGATGTTTAGGGGTTCTTGAGTTCTATTCTCATACTAGAGGTCCCAGTGTAAGTGCAACGACTGAAATATATTTTCTCCAAGACTTTTATAACCTGTTTGTCAACCCATAACTCTAATAAATCATTTGTAGGGTACTAGAGAGTTAGTACAATAATCTTATAGTATACAATAAAAATATTTCAAATCTATCATATGTTATATCACTTAGATATAATTTAATAATTATGGGTCCATCTTACCTAATGGAGGATTCACCTACAAAATTCTATATTAGATTTCGAGGTTGGTTCATTCCAATCCCATTAAAGTTCTCCAGCCTCACTTCATTGATTATTTGTGTAACAAGGAGTTTATTATGGGATTTGATTAAGGGATATGTTCACCCCATTTATAGAGAGAAATCCCCTTCCATTTATTCCTTGAGCATACCTTCATATAGAGTAGATGGTAGTCCCCTCTTGGTTATATGAGACTACTCACAGGATGAGTGCGTAGTATGAATTACAATTACCTAGGCCTTATAATTTTATAGGTGATATTGATCCTTGGTAATTATAGGATTAGTTTCAATGATCCAAATTTCCATCTGGCTCAAAAGTCTACTGACCAAATGGTTATTTATGCATTATAGTTCCTACATGGAGTAATGAGATTTTGGTGGATGTTTTCTAAAACTCATGAAGGGATTAATATACTATGGTTGGGGTTTGAATTTTTTAGAGAGAATTTTTATTAGGTGATGCAAAGTATGATTCAATTTCATGAGATTCTAGGCCTTCTATAAGATAGTAAGACCATGTTTAAGTATGCTATGATACCTTATAAGGTAATCCATAGATGTGATTCATGTTGGATTTCTTCAATCTTGGAATTTTGAGTGAGGTCTATGGAGTGAGTGTGTTGGTGATGTATTCCTATGAACCCCCCCCCATACTAAATTTTAGAGATATTTGGTGATAAATGGTCTTAATTAGCTTGTTCCACACATGGTCCAAGGTATAATATTTTTTTTACAACATTGGCACATGTACTTGTTAGCATTTTCACGAGTCTTTCCTTTCTTACTAAATATTTAGATCTAGAGTTTGAATTTTTTGTGGGGCCATTAGCTTGAATTTTTTGTCCAGAAAATAATATTGGTGGTGATAATCTGATCGTTCACAATTTTATATGGCGAGGGATTATCCTCCGTGGATATAGAGGTTTTAAATGAGATTTAATCATATCAACATGGGCCCCTATGAAATTATCCTTGGTGTGGATCAGTTAGTCACAATCCATGATTGGGTGAATTGATAAATTTGCATGGTGTTATGATGATTAGAGGATGGGTTGAGATTCACCTTCAATGGTGAGTGGGACACTAAAGTAGACTAAATCAGGATAACCTATTATGGATAATGGATGATTTCCCACTAGTTGGTGATGTTAGATATATGTGATATGAATATTAAGAAGAAGAAGTTTCTAGAAGTGGTGTAAGTATGTGTAAATGATTATGGAATATGTTTTAGGTTTCTTATTTTGATAAATCTATTTTTAAATAAAATCACATTTCAGATGAAAACCGATATTTTTGATAGATTATTAAGTGCCCCAATAGAGCCCTGAAAGATGATTGTGAAATTGGAAGGTCTTTTAGAAAAAGATTTATTTGACCCAATGTGATCCTCCATTGATTATTATAAAGAGTTGGCTGATTCCTAAATAATGATAATAGTTTTTTTATAATTATCTTTAGGTTTATAAAGAGAAATATTCAATGTTTAGGCATCACTATAGAAGATTTCTATTCATCATTGTGTTGCTGGGAGTGTGTAATTTACCTTCTAGGTTCATGGGACCTATGAACCAATTATAATGGTCCTTATCGATGACATACTCATGTATACTTGGCTAGTGGGTGAGCATACAAATTGTTTGAGATTTTTTCTAAGCTTACTTTGAGAGCACCAAATTTATGGTGAACTCTCGAAGTTAGAGACCTAGATTCAGAATATTTATCCTTATGTGACATTTTATCATGGGGAGTGGAATAATTATTAGACTTTATAGAGTTGAGGCTATGATGGATTATGAAATCATAGAGTCAAAATAGAAGCACATGAGCTAATAACCTTATTTAATGATTTTGTGTTCGGCCAATGGTGATATGTCTGAATAAATAACCTCATCTTGATTGTTCTTTGATGGGAGAGGGAGATATTTCTTATCTTTTATCAATTCTATGAACCTATATACTCCTAATTGGGTGAGGTGAGTTTATTTAGGAAATTATAATTGTAGGGTCTTGGAGGTCATTCCAGTAGAGTATGAGTTCTTGGTGGCATAGGACTAATCCTTTATTATATCATCTTCATCATGTGGAAACTCTAGCTAAATAGTGGAGGATGTTTATCCATAAGTTGTGGTTATAGTCTCTTGAGAATTATAAGGTTCTATTGTATGGTATAGAGCTAATAAATTAGGGTTGTATGAATAGGTTCAGACCATCTTCTTTGGATTGAGGTAGACTGGGTCACGAATGAGCTAAAGGTCAATTTTCTATCAAATTGAGGATTTTGGTAAATTTTTTGATGTGATCATCAACAACTTTCATAAATAGAGAGAAAAACCCAACTATGTCATTTATGATAGTGGAAGTTATCTTTTTATAGTCATAGGTGTGGATGTTTTATTTATGATAATAAAATAAGATTAATCAAAAGGTTATGTGTTGTTCTTATACTTGTGTTAGCATCATTGGCACATATTTTTTATTATGAAATACCATGGATTAAAAGAAAACCTCAAGAAGTATGATATCTTAATACTATTCAAGAGATAGTGTAGATTTTTTGATGTTGTGTATTGTATAGTATTTTATAATATATATATTATCTTTATGTAATAGTCATATAGTTCAGTCTTTAAAAGGTGGGGAGCTTAACTCTCCCATAAAGGGCTCCCTTATTAGGGAACCATTTTAGAGTAGGTGATTATGGTTCATAGTTTCAATTTGTGTCATAAATATGAATTCCTATGGATGAGAAAGGTACTTAGTGAGAAATATTGGTAGGATTTAGGTTATACATGTTTATGCCCTCATTGAGGTGTGTTTCAAAATTGATCTTGAACTGACCCTGCCTATAATAGATGTCCTGGAATGAAAGTGGAAAAAATGATGTTTTTATTGTATAGTTTGTATTATGGGTACTTATAGAATATAATCCTCTAAAGGTGGATGGAGTGTGTGAAGGGGTATACTATCCTTTCACATGAGGCTGTCTTATGATATTTTTAGCTTAGTATCTCTGGTTATTTTCCTTTCCATGGATGAAAAGTTTTAAAGGTGGGGAGGATGTAATGAATTGTGTTTTACCTTTCACAGGACTTAGCTCATTATTGAGTTTTTTTGTTCTGAACCTTACGAATATTAAAATGGTAAATTCACTATAGAAAACAATTTTATATTAATTTTATGAGAGTTTCATTGGTCTCAGTACATAGTTTACACCCCTAGATTTAATTTTGGTAAATAAAAAAGCTAATTGAATTTTATAGGATACTTAGTAGTTATTTATCAAATAAATATTTATCCTTTATATGTGAGGGAAAATATATCCAATATATATCCCTAAAGATAAATTATAACACCACTATTATGTTAAAAATGGGGCATTTTACTAGGATACGTATAACTTATGAGTTTGGGAATGAACTAAAAATTTCTTATGGGTAATGTTTTTAAATAATAAAAAACTTGATGAACATGAGATTATTTGGATGTTATTATTTAATCAAAATAAAAGGATTAAATTTTGGAAAATATTATTTAAGGTCCTAGAGATGCCATAAAAGGAAACAATACAAACATATTTGGTCTAACAAGGATAGGCCACACCCCATAAAAGGGTTGACCCACTCCATAACTAGCCCATTACATTGAGTGGCCTGGATGCCTAGTTGACCAAAGGAAATTTGTTTGTGTTTACACCCTCGGCCATGCCATGGTCTGTATCATGCACTATAACATCTAAAACACCATCATCATTGTGTTATTACCTCCTGTATGTGTCATAGTACCTAGGCCGGCAACACTTTTGTATCATGACCATTAGAATTACACAATAGTGGGGCCAAAAATTCACCTGAATTTTTGTGTAGTTGGGGTTTGATCCTAGTTGATGTAGTATAAAAGGGTTCTATTTACTAATAGGTTAGGACCCCAACTATGACGTTTTGGAAAATATGATGAAAATTTTCATGCTTATAAATGTAATTAAGGAATTTATTAATATTATAAAAATATTTCAAAACTGATCTTGGACATATTTAATTTTACTTTCAAGGTGTTTATAGGTATTTAATAAATTTTACCATAATTTGACGATGATAATGAAGAGTCACATGAAGAAAACTCAAACCAAATTAATATATTTGCAGACTATTATAGTTTTCTTGAATCCCCAACATAATGATTATGAGATCTCAATTGATTAATAAGGATGGAATCAAATACAATTAGGTGTTAAAATCATAAAAAGTAGGTTGATCAATAAAAAATCATTGGAAATGATAATTAATGCATAAAAACTAATTAAATATTTGGGGAATCAAATAATAAATGATAAATAGCCAAGTGTGAGGTAGGTAGTTGAGGATGTGGGTATGGTATACTATGTGAGTTTAACATGATAGACAAGGGTAGTGAACTTGGGAAGAGAGTAGTAGAATAATATGTGTTGAAAATAATGTTTTCATTGATTTAATTTTTTTTATTGATGAAATAATTTTGCAACTAAGGTTTTTGAGTTGGTTTTTGAGTATTCTTGTTTTCATTGGAAATGAGATTTATTGAGGATTTAATATGGCCAATATAGTAATTTAAAAGTTTCAAATTGAATGGAAGCGATCTAGAGTTGTCTCTGTCAAAATAGATATAATAATGGTGTAAGAACATTGGTCATGTCATAAAGGAAGGATACATAAGAATAAAAATCTAAAGGTTTGTAAGGTTCTACCAAAAAATAAATCACTATAGTAAAATTATGGTTATAACATCATGGAGTAATATTGGTTGCACCCAAATTTACTCAAGTTGTATGGTGTAAGCGGTCATTGTAGTATGACTTGGGTTATCGATCCTTAGAGAACTAAGAAGAAACCTAAGAAACCTACATTCTAAGAAGGTGATTTTATGGTGTTGATTTGGATATGAAGTTTCCAACTTGGGTTTTAATTTATTGAATTATTTGATATTTTAATGACTTAAGTGAATTCAATTTAAAAGAATGAGTTGATCCTTGGTTATCACATGGGGAGGATTAGATGCATTTTTTTTTAAATTATTTCAATGTCTTAAATTCGAGCATTTCCGTTAACGAAATAAAAACATCCCAAATCACTCACCGATTTTGAGTTTTTAGTATTTTATTCTAATCACCTATACAGTTAGAGGATCATATTGATGAGCAATTCCAGGTAGAGGATCATTTTAGCACTCGGGATGTGTATCCATAAAATTGGTGAATTTAAAGGAGAACATACATCATTGAATGAAAATATCAAAAATATAATTGATTAGGAATTATGAAATTAATAAATAACATCAAATTAATCCCCTTGCTATGCCCTTGTATCAACCCATTAGAGGTTTATCCCTCCATTTACGCTATTCTATCAATGAAAGCGAGTAGTAGACTTGTGATGGTAGAATTGGAGAAAAAAAATAACAATCACTCCACCGTTGTGTGAAGAGTTTCACAAACTATTATGTGAATAACCTCACTCCCTAAGGAAATTGTATTAACATGATATAGAAAATTAAATAATAAATGAAGAATAATAAGATGATCTTTTATTAATTAAATGAAGGTGAACGAAAAAAATACATGGGAGAAATTGACAATGCAATTACAAAATGAAAGAAATAAAAACTTTGATCCCCATTCACATCACCATCTACTCATTATATAGGAATATTCAGATACTTAGATACAACCCCAATAATAAATTCCACACCCATTAATTGGGAGAGTCAATAGAGTGTGAGAAAATCAAGGGAATTTTGATGTTTCAAAGTTGACCAGAAAATTCATCCAGATTCATCCTCTATTTTTACGTGTAAAATTTTAACTGACTATGGCCGAATCTAGAGGATTCGTATAAGCGAAATATTATTTTCCATCCGTCCTCTATTATTTGTAAAAATTTCTGGTCATTTGGTGTAGCCGTTTGGAATTTATGCTTGAAATGGTGAGATGAATTTATGGGAATTCAGATCGGGCCCACCATTTAAATGTCAACTTCAGATCCATTTATCTCCATGAAAAAATCAGAATTAGATCTGGAAATAGATTAATGAAATTATCCCCATATTTTTCTACTTCTACAGTTATAATTTAAGCTTCATTGGACTTGGATTGTGGGCCCCATTTTGTTTTATGTACCTTAGGCCCATTATGATTTGTCCTGAAAATGTCTTCATTTATGCTGAAAAATCTCCATATTATCTTGGGATTTATCCAACCATCCTAAAAGATAAAATGTTACAAAAAAGTGATAAATCATATCCCAAAATATCAAATTCAAAAAAATGAATATAATATTCTCCACAAATAGATGATTTATTGGGCCCATATTTTTATTTTAAATATGAATTGCATTTAAGATGATAAATGAAGTTCAATATCTATAATTCACTAAAAATGATGTTTGTGTACTTTGGAACAAATGAATATTAAGATATTAAAAATTAATGTTAGCCACTTTCAGTGGCTAATCACACCCCTCAACTTGATTTTTCCTAGTCCCGAGAAAAAATTATCTCAAAAATATAAAATTTAATTCAAATTTTCAAAAACATTTTAAAAAATATTTCTCATAAAAACATCATTCCAAACAATTATGAAACATTTCTAAATTATTTCACACAAGATAGGTCCATAAGAATATCCCAAGCCCAAGCCCATTCATTTGTTAAAATTCATCGTCACATTTTATCCTAGTTCAATTTAAGCATGATGATGTATTGTTCATCACAAAAGACATGGGGTCCATTTTCTTATTCAAGGGGGAAAATGGAAGTGATAGGTGGGAATCACATTAAACTTTAAGATGCGTGTCTATTTTATTTTTATTTTTTTGTTTTTAACCAAAATAGATATGAAAAGACTAACTCTGGGCAAGAAAACTACAGAGTCACAATCCCCAAGTGCCGGATTCAAAACATATTGTCAATTCTATATTCTAAAATAGAGATATAAAGCCTAAATCTGGGCAAAAAAACTATGGAGTCACAATCCCCAAGTGCTGGATGCCACACATTTTGACAAAACATTGCTCTATGTGGTCATTTTATTTTGATTTTTTTGATACTCCAATTAAAATAAAAGTGGCCCTTAACCCTATTCTATGATGAAAGGGACCCAAGAACTCAAATTTACACCCAAGATCCAATATTTGTGCATTGTGGCATTTTTATTAAGAGGATGAAAATGTAAACTTTGAAAAAACACATCAGACAACCACACTTTCCAAAAACTATGCTCATGGACATAAACATGCATTCAAATCATAATCAAGGAATTTAAAATCATTTGAAAATAATTTTTCATGTTTCACAATATACATTAATGCATTCAAGGATAATGAATTGAGTTTTTTTTTTAAATTGAAATTTTTTATCATAAAAGCCCGATTTTTTTTAAATACTAGATTTTCACTCCCCCCAAATTAGAATGACATTTCCCTTAGTTTTAAGTGATAATAGAAGAGAGAGTTCAGAATTTGGAAGAAAGAAGGGAATAATTTGATTTGAAATAAATTCACGGAACAAAATCAATTGGTATAAATTTTATGACCATAAAAGGTAGTTGATCACATTTTCTTTATATCACAAGTGGAATCCTCGGGGATGGATGATGGTAGGTTTGAATTCTGGATGACATGTGTTTCATTTGAAAATAAAAAAATGCTTCAGTTGCCAAATCTCTCACACAAGAAACATTAGATCACATTGGAAATCCCAAAGGGGTTCCTTAAACACAAAAAAAAAGAAAAAAGAAAAAAAATGTACCTGTTTATTTTGAAATTCCAAACTCTGAGTCAATGGACAGGTAAAATCTGGGTCACCTCCCAGAAAAAACTTTGTTTAATGTCATTATCTTGACATGGAAACTAAATCTAAATTTTTTTATATAGTTTATAGGTTGGCTCAGTTAGATCCTCCTTTGTTTCTTGTTTATTGAATGTTTAAATAAATGGTTTTAACCTATGACCATTGACTTTTAAGATCTGACTAATGGTGGTGTCCTAAATCTCTACTACTCCATGGGGTTATATATGATGCACTGTGTAAGGACATGACCATATCAACCTTAACTTCCCTGGGTGTAAATGAAGTTTGGAACTATATAATATAAAATATTTTCCTGGTTCAAAATTTTTGACTTTGAGATTACTAGATTGGTAGGTTTGAACTCTATCTTTATTGATCCTTGAATTTTCATAAGCCTCCATCCTAAGTTACTCATGTTCATTAATGTCTAATTTTATCTTTGTTTCGGCCAAGGAAATGTCACATGTCATTTTTTTGACTGCCCAAAAGGGCTTATGTTCAATTTAAACAGGTAAATGAAAAGCCTTTTCATATACCAACCTATACAATGACATTCCTAGGATGGTTTTGAACATAGTAAGATATGACCAAAGGGAACCCAAGAGTTTCTCAGACTAATCTTTTCTTGAGGGATTGACTATTTTTTCCATAATTTTATTAATTTCCATATTTTTAAACTCATCTTGACCATTGGATTGAGGATGGTAGGCAGTGGAAATTTTTTTAGAAATACCATACTTAGACATGAGTGATGAAAAGGGATGGTTGCAGAAATGGGTTCCACAGTCACTAATGATAGCCCTTGGAACTCCAAATCTAGAAAAGATGTGTTCTTTTAGGAATCAAATCACAACTTGATGGTCATTTGAATTTATGTGAATGAACTAAACTCATTTAGATACATAATCAACCACTAAGAGGATGTAGAGATATCCCCTAGTTATTGGGAAGGGTCCCATGAAATCAATTCCCCAATAGTCAAAGATTTCAACAACCAGAATGGGTGTAAGGGGAATTTGATTTATTTTGGTTATGGATCCTAATTTCTAACATCGAAGACAACATTTGAAAAATTTGTATGAATTATTAGTTATGTTAGGCCAAAATAATCCACTCTAGAGGACATTTTTAGTTGTTTTCTTTGTGGAAATGTGGCCACCACATGCCTCTTCATGACAAAATTTAAGAATGGACTCTTGCTCAGACTTGGAAACACATCTCTTAATGACTTGATCAGGAAAAAACATGAATAGTTATGGATCATAAAACACATAGTGTTTGACATCAAAGAGTAATTTACTCTTATCTCGGGTCCCAAGGAATTTTGGAATGTTACCCATAACCAAATGGTTTTCCATGTTAGCATACCACGGGAAATCACTCATGGAATATAGGTGCTCATCGGGAAATGAACTTGACATAGAAAGGTGGTGTGAGGTGTCATTGAATTCTATCCTAGAGATATGATCAAATATAAAATTTCAACACATTTGTATCCTTAATGGTTATATCGAACTCTTGAAGAAGAAGGACCCACCTAATTAATCTAGCCTTGACATCTTGTTTTTGGAAAATGTATTTTAGAGCTGAATGATCAGTGAAGATAATGATGGAGGATCCTAAGATATAGGACCTAAATCTAAGGCATAGACAAAAGCAAGTAACTCTTTATCAGTGGTGGTGTAGTTTATTTGTGCATCATTTAATGATTTACTTGCATCAACAATGACACATGTAGTTTTATCACAATGTTTTCCTAATACAGCTCTGACAACAAAGTCACTCGCATCACACATGAATTTGAATGGAAGATTCCAATTGGGATATTTCATGATAGGTGGATAGATAAGAGATGAATTAAGTGTTGAGAATTACTACTCACAAATTTTGTTCATATAAATAGAGCATCTTTCACCAACAGAGCACAAAGTGGTCGAGAATTTGAGTTGAAATTCCTAGTGAACCTTCAATAGAAACCAACATGTCCTAAGAAGGACCTCACTTCCTTGATAGTTTTTGGAGAGTGAAGGTGAATAATGATGTAAACATTATCTTTATAAACTTCAATACCTCTACTAGAGACCAAATATCCTATAACAAGTCCTTCATTTACCATGAAATGTAATTTTTCTCACTTTAAGATGAGATTATTATCCTCACATCTAGACATAACCCTTTAAAAATTTATTATGAATCCCTAAAAAGTATCCTTGAATATGGATAATTCATCCATAAATACCTCTAAACAATCCCCCAATATTTCCAAGAAGATTCCCATCATACACCTCTGGAAGGTACCAGGGGCATTACATAACCCAAAGGGCATGCGTTTAAAGGAAAAGGTGCCGAATGGAAAGGTGGAAGTTATTTTTCCTTGATATTTTAAAGAGAATTCAATTTGATTATACCTTGAGAATCCATCTAGAAATTATTAGAACAGATGACTTGCCACTCTCTCAAGGACTTGATCAATGAAGGGAAAGAGGAAATGGTATTTCTTAGGGCATGATTTCAGCTTCCTATAATCAATGCATACTCTCCACCCACTACTAACCCTTGTGGGTAGAATATCACCATACTCATTGGTAATCACTGTGATTCCATCTTTCTTTGTAACAACTTGAATTGGGCTTACCCACTCACTCTCATTAATGGGATATATGATAATATCTTTCAATAACTTAAGAATTTATTTCTTTACAACATCCATAAGATTGGTATTGAGTCTCTGTTGAGGTTGAAAACATGGATTGGATTTTTATTATAGAATAATCCTATGAGTTCCAATGAGAGGTATTATCCCATAAATATTAGAAAGGTTCCCTATAATTACTTTCTTAGGTTTTATTAGGATATCTAGAAGCATCTTCTCTTGATTGGCTTCAAGCGAGGAAGAAATGACAATAAGAAATGTTTGATTATCCCCAAAGAATGAATACTTGAGTGACGAATGTAGGACCTTAAATTTGATTTCATATTGGTTAAAACATTAAAAAGAAGGATTGGACTTTATATCAAACATAATGTTTATCCAGATTTCTTGACAGAATGGGTTCCCTTTGAACTGAATTTCTAGCTTCCACATTAGCTAGATCAATGTCAGAAATGGGTATGGACTCGATGTTGTTCATTTCAGAAATGTTTTCACTCATTGTTGATCCTAAAAAATCATCAAAGGAGTCATCTAAAAGAGATTCAAGCCAAGGAGTAAAATTTCCCTCATATGAACAAAATAAATCAATCTCATCTTGACTTATACATCCTTCAATGATTTCTTGATGTTCCTCTAGTTCATAATAAACACTACCTATCCAATTAACATCATGTATCTTTTCATCATCCCCAATTTGAGAGTTTGAATTGTATATGTTTAGATCAAGGCTCATGTTTCCAAAGGTCATTGTCATGTTCGTATTCCTAACTCGGATTTCTGAATTGATTGTTGGTAAGAATTATCGACCAAGGATGGTGGGGATTTTCTCTCTAGGAACTAATCTTGGGTGATTTTATAAGACAATGAAGTCATCATGGTCAATGAAATTTTCAACTGTCACTAAAAAGTATTTTAAAATCCCCTTAGGAACTCGAACACTATGATCTGCAAGTTGAAGTGTGATAGATGTTGGTTGGAGATCTTCGAGCCCTAATTAACAATACATGGAATATGGTATGAGGTTCACACTAGATCCTATATCACAAAGGGATTTGGCAACTTTGTTCTCTCTTAACTCAACATTGATATATGGACATCCTGGATCTTTCAACTTTGGAGGTATGGTCCCTTGAATGGTGGTACTCACATTAGTAGCCAAAAGGAATTTGTTTTGATGTGAAAATTTCCTTTTAAAAATTCACAAGTCTTTAAGGTACTTTAAGTAGGAAATAATGGTTTAGATTGCACCAAGAAGTGGAATGATCATCTTAACTTTAGAGAATATTTCCCTTAATGTCTCAGTCAGTTCAGGTTTAGTTTTCCTCTCATACGTTGGGGGAAAGGTGTATATTGTTTGATTGTTTGGTGAAGTTGTGGTTCTTCCACATTCGTATTTGATTTTTCATAATATGAGGTTTGTTATTCAACAATTTCATGTGATTTTGAAGCTTTTAAGGGTTCTATAATGGTTGGTTCTGGTTTTTCAATTGATCTCCCACTTCTTAAGACAATCACAACTTTTAGTTGTTCATGAAAGGTTTGTGTGTAACTTGATTCTCCACTTATAGTTGGGGATGGAACAGCCTGAGTAGGCATGGTTTCCTTTCCAGTTTTGATTGTTTGTAATTTTTATTTAAGTAATGAGACTTTTGAGTTCATTTTCTCCATTTTTTTACACAACTGTTCAAGGATTGGGATAGATTGGGTAGTGGCTTGTGCTTGTTGGTTTATCCCATGAGGATACTTTGGTTATTGGATTGGTTGTTGAAAGGGTTATTGGATAGGTTTTTGATATTGTACATGAGGATGTTGGAATTGGACTGGCTGTGGTTGGAACTGATTATGGGTTTGAAATTTTTGTTGAGGGTATGGGTTGATACATTGTTGTTGTGTTGGTTGTTGATTTTCCTTCCAACGGAAGCATGGATAGTCATTATACCTTGGATTTAAGGTGTTTTAGAATTGTGGATTTTTAAAGATCATTGAATTAACTTCTTCTAGTGGTCCTCCTAAAAGAACATCCTTTATAGAAGGAATGGTTGGGAAATTATCAGTCTTGTGGTCATGTTTTTCCCAAATTGTACAAACAAGATCAATGGTTTGGGTTTTGTGGACCTTCCTAAGATCAATATCCTCAACCTTCATAGTGAGTGCAACAAGTTTTTCTCTAAGGTTTTCTTCTTATCTAAGATTGTGCATTCCACCAGATTTGGGTGGCTTCACATATTATGGTGATTTTTCCCATGTTTGGTTTTGTTCAGCATGATTTTCTAGATACTCATATGGACCATTTGGGGCTTTGTTTTTGAAGGTTCCATTAAACATCATATTAAGGAATTGTTTGTTTCTGGGACCTAACCCTTCATAGATAATTATCACTTGTTCTAGGATTAAGAAACCATGGTGTGGTACAATGTTTAAAGTATCCTTGAACCTTTCCCATGTTTCATAGAATTTTCTCCCTCTCTTTTAAAAAGGTTTTGGATGATCTTTTTAAGTGCAATTTTTTTTTTGTGATGGGGAAGTACTTTTTATAGAATTCTCATTATAGTTGGTCCCAAGAGTGAATGGATGCGGGTCTCAAAATTTTTAACCAATTATTTGATCGGCCCTTCAGATAAAAAGAAAAAAGTATCATTTTAGCATATTCAATTTTATTTGGAGGGCACATGGTTTCAACAATGTCATTGAATTATTTAACATGATGGTAAGGAATCTCATACTCTATCCCATGAAAGGTTGGAAAGTGGTTCAAGACATGGGGTTTGAATAAATATTGGGCATATCCTATGTTTTCATGCCTAATGCATGAGGGTGTATTGTTCTAGGCAGCTATGAGGTAGTCATTCATGGTCAGGTCTGTAACAATTCCCAAGTTAGGGTCTTTCTCATTATTTTGGTTCCCTCCCTAGTTTATGATTTAGTTTTGTGGAAGATTATACATTGTATTGAACTAAATGTTTGAATATGGGGTATTAGGAAGATTTTGATCTAATGGAAAGAGACCCTTATGGGTGCTTGATTCCCCATCCCCAGGACTATCCACCCTAACTAGATGATTTGAATGGTTACAGGTGTAGGTATACATGCACCAATAAAAGAGAAAAATTAAGAAATGGGAAAAGATAAGAGAAATGAGATGAGAAAAGAGAAATGGGGGAGAATATAAAGATGTTCTAAGGTGACTTACTTTGTCCCTGGATACATCGCCAAAATTTGGTTGTGCCCAAATTTACCTAAGTTGTATGGTGTAATCGGTCATTGTAGTACGTCTTAGGTTATTGATCCTCAAATACCTAAGAAGAAACCAAAGAAACATACATTCTAAGAAGGTTATTTGATGATGTTTATTTGTCTATGAAGTGGAAAACTTGGGTTTGAATTGATTGGATTATTTTATATTTTAAAGACTTAATTGAATTAAATTTAAAATCATGATTTTATCATTGGTTATCACATGGGGTGGATAGGATGAATTTATTTTTAAATTATTTCAATGTCTTAAATTCGATAATTTTCTTTAACGAAATAAAAAAATCCCAAATCATGCACTGATTTTGAGTTTTAACTATTGGAATCACCTGTTTTAATAATCACAAATCATGTTTAAATACTGATCATAATATATTAAGTCAATATTTAATCCTTTTAATCTACATATACAATTATCTTATTCTCAAAAATTTATATTCTCAAGACTCACGACTTTACTACATCAACTTATAGTCCATATCTATCTAAATATAAGCTCACTATTAAAGGCTACTGGTAAGAGCCTTCTGTTCAAAGTCACCGTTATAGATTGCTATCACCTTAAGTCACTGATGCTAGAAGATCACTGTTGAAGATTTACAGTCACTATTGGAAGCTACCGGTACAAGGTTACTATCACAAGTCTACCGATGATCTGCTTATCAAAGCTCACAAACAAAGAGTTACTGTCATAAGGTCACTACTGTAACAAGGTTTTTGCTATAAGTCCACTGTTAGACTCTTTCTAAAGTATTCTGTTGAGAACTTCACTATTCAAGCCTGCAGTTGGAAAGGTTACAGTTGAAGTAGTCTGATGTTATAGAACTACCAATTAGAATCTTACTGTTAAAGGTTTACTATTGAGCCTACCGATGGAGTTCACTGATGAGGATCCACTGTTACAAAGAATAAACAGCTACCATTAAAAGACTACAGTTGAAGTCTACAGATGGAAAGACTACAGTTGAAGTCTACAGATGGAAAGACTACATTTCACAGTTGAAAAGACCACAGTTGAAGTCTACCGTGTGACATTCTTCTGCTACTAGTCTAATGATATTCCACTCTTTTCTTTTCCTATTTTATTAATACTATTATAATGGTCATGTCTGGAAAAATTAATGCACCTGACATTATTTAATGATATTTGTAGGGATATCAGGAAACAGTACGATGTACGAGGAAGACCACACATGGTTGAAACATTTCTCTTGTCGGCCCCTACTAGACAACAAAACACAAAAACAAGAGACTATATAAAAGACATAGAAGAGAGACACAAATAAGAACCCAAATATACTGGAAAGAAGAAGGGAACTCTCAAGCACTAATCCAAAAGGAAAAAGAGATTCACGAAGATCTATTGAAAAGAACCTTCTACAATCTATAGTAGTGTACTGCAAAGAGCTTAACATCCAAGAAGATGATCATCTCTATATATGGAAGCCATAACCTGGAAGTTGTGACACTCTGTTTTGGAGACAACTTGAAGAGAAGGACCAAAACTTCACTTCATTCATTCCAACGAGTCCAGAGTTGATCTGTCAACACAATAGAGCATTCTAAACTCATCCCTACTATCTTTATCTATATTGTGTTTAAATACTTAACATTTTTAAGTAGTGTGTATGTGATACACACACTGACTCTTGTGCTTGAACTGAGGGATACTGAAAATCCCTATACCAAACTATCTTTACATTTGTTTCCCATGTATAACTGTGGAAGAATCCTGGTGTGTCTTGGTAGTTTATTTGTTTACCCACGTAGAATTGTGGTAGAGGTTGAAAAACATGGACAGTTTGTGAAAGCTGTTGTAAAGCCCGATACAGGCTGTGTATCACTTTTAATATAATTTCTTGGTGCCAGATGGTCACAAAGTGGAGAGGACTAGGTCTTGACTTAAGACTGAACCTCTTGTTTAAATTTGTTGTGTTCATTTTTTCTTTACTCTGTTTAACATCTATCCACTGTGCTTATATTTTCAAAGACAAAAATCTGTTTTTACATTTACTCTGATAGTTAGTTCTGGTTAGTGTGTATATCTGAGTTTTTTAGTAAATTTGTTTCAAAAGTCGAATTAGTTCTCATACTGATTCAACTGAGGAGTAATCATCCTTTGAGAAACCTGTTGAACAATAACTCACTTATATCTCTACTGCCTTAATTGACTAGGCTGTTCTAATTTGGGGGATTTTAATCCTAAATGTTTTTAACAGAATTTTTAATTGGATCTCAATTAACCCCCCCTCTTGAGTATGCACTCTAACCAACATTTGGTATCATAGGATTATTCTTAGTTATAAAAGGTTTTCAAACCCTCTATTTTCAAACTGTGATTTTAGTTTTACTTAAAGATCTTAAATTTCTGTTAGTTCTAAATTTTCACTCTTTAATATTTTCTAAAATCTAGTTATGGACAATAGACTAGAAGGTGATGCTACTAACAGACCACCTTTCTTTAATGGTGTGAATTATGATCAATGGAAGATTAAAATGAAAATTCATTTGGAAAGTATTGGTTTTGATATTTGGTCTATTATAGAATCAGAATATGAAATTCCCAAAACTGCTAGATCTACCTGGGATGATGCTACAAAGTCTGACTATAATAATAACTGTAAATATATGAATGCTCTTTACTTCTCTTTAGGAAATGAAGAATTTAACCTAATTTCTGCATGTAAAACAGCTCATGAAATCTGGGACACTTTGGCTATTTCTCATGAAGGAACAACCAATGTGAAGGAAATGAGATTAAATACTTATACTATTAAATATGATAATTTTAAGATGAGACCTGATGAACCAATTTCTGATATGTATCTTAGGTTCAATGAGATTTTCAAAACCATGAGTTCACTGGGAAAAGATGTTCTAGAAAAGGATCAGATCATGAGAATATTGAGATGTTTTCCTGATAGATGGAGAGGCACTTTTGTGTCTATTCGAGAGTCATGTGACATCAGCAAGCTACCGGTTAAGGAATTGATTGGTAAACTAATGATGTATGAAGAGGAATTAAAGGTGAACAAAGAAGAAGATTATGAACCCAAAATAAAATCTGTAGCATTCAATTTTACTGCTTTAAAGAGCAAAGACAAGGAGAAAATACATGTACCTACTGTAAGTTCAACTAGTGAAGATTCAGATTCAAACAGTGAAGAAGAAATGGCTCAAATATCTAGGATATTTAAGAAGTTATATAGGAAGAAGAAGTATTTCAAAAAACCAAACTACAAGGGTAAGTATGATCAACAAGGTAAGTGGAAGAAGGATTGGAAGAAATCTGACAAGGAAGATGATATAGTCTGCTATGAATGCAAGAGGAAAGGACACATCAAGGCTGACTGTCCGAAGTTAAAATTCAAAAAGAAATATGACTATAAGGACAAAAAGTACAAGAAAGCCATGAAAGCAACCTGGAGTTCTTCAGAAGACATCACAAGTGAATCAGAAGCTACTGACTCTAAAAAGAAGCATGCCAACATGTGCTTCATGACTAACATATCCAAGGTACCTATTTCCCCTATTCTAAATGATTATTATTCTGAAAATAACAGCGACTCAGTTAATGATGCAAATATGTCTAAGGATGAACTGTTTGAATATTTCAATGTACTGGAAGATACCTTCAATGAACTAAAAGATAATAAATCTTTGAAGAAACAGCATGCCTTAACTAGTAACATTAAAACAGATCTAAGTGTAGAAAAAGAAAAGAATGTTCAATTGTTGAAAGAGAATACCCAGCTCAAATTATCTAATGAACAATTAAGAAAGGATATTGAGAAGTTCACTACTGGTAGAGATGCCTTGACACAGTTTCTAGGAAAACATATTGCTCCAAAATATACAACTAGTCTAGGATATCATCCTGGACAGAGACACATTAGCAAAAACAAATTTGTTCCAAAATCTGGAAAATTCACTGCTAATTCTGGACAATCTTTTGAGAAACAATTTTCTAAAGGACCGAACAAAGTATTTATGTCTCAAAATATGTTTGTTGATTTCAGAAATTCTATAAAGCAAATATGGGTTCCCAAAGTTTTATTGGCTAACCTTTCTAGACCCAAGAAGATCTGGGTACCAAAATTATCCCATGTTTAATCTGTTTTGCAGGGAAGTTTTTTAAAGAGTTCCTGTAACACTCCATGGTATTTTGATAGTGGATGTTCAAGACATATGATAGGAGACTATTCATTTTTTAAGAGTCTAATTAAAGTTGATGGTGGGCATGTCACCTTTGGTGACAATGCAAGAGGAAAAATCATCGGCTTAGGCCATATTGGTAACCCTGATACAATATTAATTTCTAAAGTACTTTTTGTTGATGGATTAAAATATAATTTACTTAGTATATCTCAGTTATGTGATTATGGACTTAATGTTAAATTTGAAAATGATTCATGCAATGTTTTTAATTCAAAAAATGATTTAGTTTTCACCGCATATAGAAATGAGAATGTGTATGCTGTTGATTTACACTCCTTAGCCAAACAAGATGTTTCTTGTTTAAATGCTTTTTATAAATAATCTTTATTGTGGCATAGAAGATTAGGACACTGTAATGTGCACTCACTTAGGAAGCTATCTAAGAAATTTTTAGTTAGAGACTTACCTAAATTGGAATTTCCAAATGATAAAGTGTGTAATCCTTGTCAAAAGGGAAAACAACACAAAGTTTCTTTCAAACCAAAGAAAGAAGTTTCAACTTCTCAACCACTTGAGTTGGTTCACATGGATTTGTTTGTACCATTAATAGTTTTAGGTTTAAATGGGAAGCACTATGTTTATGTTCTTGTAGATGTCTTTTCTAGGTATACTTGGGTATACTTTCTAGCTCACAAAAGTGAAGCTTGTTCCTACTTTGTCAAATATTCTATGTCTGTAGAAAACCTTAGTGGACTTAAGCTTAAAACCCTAAGAAGTGATCATGGCCGTGAGTTTGAGAATCATGAGTTTGAATCCTACTGCTCGCATAATGGCTATAGTCACAACTTTTCTGCCCCTAGGACACCCCAAAAAAATGGAGTTGTAGAAAGAAGAAATAGGACCCTTCAAGAAATTGCAAGGACTATGCTTAATGTGTATGACTTACCTATTTATTTTTGGGCCAAAGCCACAAATACAACTTGTTAAATTATTAATAGAGTCTTAATTAGACCTATTTTAAAAAGGACCCCTTATGAATTTTGGAATAATAGGAAGAATAAGGTTAATTACTTTAGAGTTTTTGGTTGCAAAGTCTTTATTCTTAATACTAAAGATAATCTTGAAAAATTTTCTCCCAAAAGTGATGAAGGAATTTTCCTGGGTTATTCTATTTTAAGTAAAGACTATAGAGTGTTCAATAAGAAAACCAAATGTGTGGAAGAATCAGTTCATATAAAATTCGATGAGACTGATCCACATGAGCCTAAAGCTTCTCTTGAAAATCTTGAGGAAGATTTATCAAATTTGAACCTTAATGATAAAAATAATGAATCCCCTGTAAAAGTATCTAGTTCTGGAAATTTTCCAGAATCTGCACCTGCTGATTTTGAACCAATAGACAACTATGAAGAATCTAGTTCAACCCTTCCTAGAGGTATTATGACTCTCAAGAATCATCATCTAGATGCTGTTGTAGGCGATTTAAATAGAGGAACACAAACTAGAGCTTATCTAAGAAACCAGGTTGAACATCAATCTTTTCTTTCACAGCTTGAACCCAAAAATATTAATGTTGCAATCAATGATGAATTTTGGGTAATGGCTATGCAAGAAGAACTAAATCAGTTCGAAAGAAACAAAGTTTTGGAATTAGTTGACAGACCTAAGGACACTTTAACAATAGGCACAAAATGTGTTTTTAGAAACAAAGTAGATGAGTCTAGGAATATAGTTAGAAATAAAGCTAGGCTCGTTGCACAAGGATATAGTAAAGAAGAAGGAATAGACTATGAGGAGACCTTTTCACCTGTAGATAGACTAGAAGCCATTAGGATACTACTTGCATATGAAGCTCATGTGAATTTCAAACTTTACCAAATGGATGTTAAAAGTGATTTTCTAAATGGATATATAGTTGAGGATGTGTTTGTTGAACAACATCTTGGTTTTACAAATCCCCATTTTTCCAATCATGTTTTCAAACTGTCTAAAGATTTTTATGGCTTAAAAAAAGCTCCAAGAGCATGGTATGATAGGCTCAGCTCTTTTCTTTTTTCAAAAGGTTTTACCAAAGGTATAGCTGATCCTACTCTTTTCATTAAATGTATTTCTAAAGATGTTTTGATAGTACAAATTTATGTGGATGATATTATTTTTGGATCTTCTAAAAGTTCATTATGTGTTGATTTTTTAAAAATGATGCAAAATGAGTTTGAAATGAGTTTAATGGGAGAACTCAAATTTTTCCTTGGATTTCAGATCTTTCAAAATAAAAATGGCATTGTTTTGAATCAAAGAAAATATATTAAGGATCTTTTAAAACGTTTTTCTTTGGATGGTAGTAAAGGTAGTGACAAACCTATGAGTACCACCTGTAAGTTGGATACAGATGAAGCTGGAGAACTAGTGGATTAAACCAACTACAGAGGTATGATAGGGAGTCTACTCTATCTTACAGCCAGTAGACCTGACATCATGTTTAGTGTATGCATGTGTGCTCGCTTTCAATCCAATCCAAAAGAGTCTCATTTAACTGTTGTGAAAATAATTTTTAAATATCTCAAACATACTCCAAACTTAGGATTATTCTATCCAAAAGGACAATCATTTGATTTGTTGAGTTATTCTGATGCTGATTTTTTTGGTTGCAAGTTAGATAGAAAAAGCACCTCTGGGACATGTCACTTTTTAGGCAAGTCACTAGTATCTTGGTGTAGTAAGAAGCAGAATTCTGTTGCATTATCTATTGCCGAAGCTGAGTACATAGCTGCTGGTAGTTGTTGTGCTCAAATTCTGTGGATGAAACATACTTTACTAGACTATGGATATCAATTCAAACATGTCTCTATAAAGTGTGACAATACAAGTGCTATTAAAATTTCCAAAAATCCAGTATCTCATGCTAGGACAAAGCATATTGATGTGAGACATCACTTTTTGAGGGATCATTATAAAAAGGGTGATATCACTCTTGAATTCATTGGCACTGAACAACAATTGGCTGATATATTCACAAAGCCTTTGAATTCTGAGAGGTTAAATTACATCAAACATGAGTTAGGTGTGATTAATTTCAGCACAGTCGGACCTCACAGTTAGACCTCACAATCGAACCTCACAGTTAGACCTCACAGTCGAACCTCACAGTTAGATCTCACAGTTGAACCTCACTGTTATACCTCACTGATGCATCTCACTGTTGGATACCTCGCTGTTTGTTTTTATTTTTGCGGGAATTCGAACCATTTTATTTCTTTTTATTATTTCTATTTTATTTTTTTAATCCCTAAATGATAAAATCAAAGGAAACAAACACATTTCAATCCACCTTCCTCTCCCAATCTTGAACCTTGCTCTCAAAATTCCTAAACCCTAACCCTTCACCTGAGCCCTCGAACCTTTCTCAATATCTATGGCCAGAACCAAGCGAACTACGACTCTCAATGAGGATGTGCCAAGGCCTAAGAGAACTCAAGCCGAATCTAGTGGCACCAGTGAAACCCCGTCGGGACGTGTAAACCCACATCTGACCAAGAGACAAATCTTTGCTGAGAAGGAGTTAAGTGAAGAATGGATGCTGTCGAGAAAGTCATTAATACTAAAAGTACTAGATGCCCAAGGATGGACCGAATGATTTTCCAACAATAATGGACCTTACTACCTGAAGCTTGTGAAAGAATTCTATGAATATCTGACGTTCGAAGAGGAAGTGGATGTACATAAGCTAATGTCCAGAGTCAATGGCAACGAAGTTAGTTTCACATCTGCTGAGTGGGATGCCTGCCTGAGAGTTCCTCATGAAGGAATTTATGACTACTACTCTAGAGTGGATCCTCCAGACAGTGATTTTTTTGAGTATAAAAAATCTCTGGAAGAACTGAGAGGAGATGGAAAATCAAGAAGGATCATTGCAGCTGAGATGAATTGAGAGGACATGCTCTTATTCAAATTCATTCAACATATACTTAGTCCGAGGAGAGGGGACTTTGCAGTAATAAAGTACCAGGACATATTCCTGATGTACTTACTAAATCATGGAAAGAAGATTAACCTATGTAGGTTACTGATGGCACAATTGGAGGATATGACCAAGGAAAGCTCAAAGTCCAATGCCTTATTTCATGCCAAGCTCATTTCAGTTATGTTAAAGGTAAAAGGTGTGGCTGGAAATCAAGAAGAGATGATAGTGGACAAGAATATTGTCTGTATCTCCAAGGTAATTTGCAAGTTCATGAAAATAAGCTAGAATCCCTGGAAGAATGAGTGGGTGAATGATGAAGGAAAGTTGTATGAAAAGTATGACCCTAATACTCATCCAACTAGGCCAAGAGACAAAAGAGATCCAGGCCTGAAGCCTGATGAGCCAGAACTAGTTTATTCTGATGAGGAGGAGGCTGATAGAGCTGTGGACCCTCAAAGAGAGAACACCCCCATTGATGATGGGAGTGATCCCGATTTACCTCAAAGTCCTATAAGGACAATAGCTTTTGGAGCAGCTAGCCCTCCAAAAGAACTACCAAGGATAGATACTATTATAAAGGACAGTGATACTGAGTCCACTGATGAAGAAGAAGAAGAAGCATATCAGCATGTTGTCAAGGACACCTCTGAGGAGGATGAGGTAACCGAGTCAGATCATTTTGCTCATGAAGAAAAGGATACTGTTGCTGAAGCAGATGATGAGGAAAATGAAGAATAAGAGCTCAGTTTGAGCCCTCTGATTGATAATACAAACGATATAGTGCCTGATCAGGAAGTAGGAGTGTCATATTCTACCATTGATGAGAGATTCATAGATGACTCAAAAAAGGATAGGACTAACCCTAATGTTGAACTATCAGAGCAAATGGTTTTTGCATCTACTAAAGTTACAGAGGAGGTTGTGGAGTTACCTCGAGCAGAATAGTTAGAGGAGATTCCTCAGGAGAATGCTCTAAGTGAGGGGGAGCATCTTGGTTCAGTTTCTGTGCTGTATGACATCAAAGGTTGGTCATCAGATCCAGGATATATGGTACTTGGACTCAATTATGTAGATTCTAATGAGGAACACCAGCCTCAAAGGGAGTCTGTTATCCTACTTGCTGTGGCTGAAAATTTGGAAACTAAGGAGGACCTTGAGTCTTTAAAGGATGAAATGAAAGAAGCACTAAGAGAATCAGTGGCAGATTTGAAGAAAAGCCTGGTTGAAGAGATGAGGAGTGTGGAGAAGTCCCTGGAGCTATCTCTAGGATGTTCTATGTCTAGTCTAGTGAAGGAAATGATGGATGAAGTTAAAGTATTCCATACTCAAATTGAGAGTTGGAAAGGAGCTTTGGTTTCTCTAAGACAATCGATTGCTTCATTGACTACCATGAACAGTTCTCAAACCCAAGTGAATGCTGATATTAGATATATCAAATAATTAGTCAAGCAGTTTGTGGAAGTATTTGAGGCTTTTAAGACATCAGTCAAAGAACATTTGAATAGTCAAGATGAACTTGTTCAGAAGGTGGTTAGTAATTTGACACAGTCTTTCAAAGAGACAGTAGCTTTCTCGGTCAAACCCCTTCCCTCATCCAGCTCCACTGTGAACATTGACCAGATCAGAACTGTGATCCAGAAAGAGTTTGATAAGGCCGGTACTGGTGGCACCTCTAATACTCAGATACTTGATACCACTAGGGAAGTCATCAGTTTTGTTTGTGATCACCTAAGGGAAGCTACTGCTGCTTAAGAGGCCATTAAGAATAAGGTGGATGCCTACTTTGAGAAGGTCTATACCAAGAATCAAATGACCAACCACTTCAAGATCTTGATAGAGAATATGAAGTTGCCTCCAGTTACTCAGGAATTCAGGGAGAAGGTCAGCAAGCTGAGAGAATTGACCCCAGCTTTGGATAAGTTTTTGGAGAATAAAGATGATTTTTTATCTTCTATGGAAAGAGGAGGAAGCATTATTATGGATTTTAGAAACCTTCTTCTACCCTTTCTCCATGTGGACTGCACCCCTGTCATCATCCCTTCTGCCTTACCTGCTTCTCAACCCAGTGGTTCTTCCACCATGTCTCCTGCTGAAGCTATCAGAAGTCTCACTCCACTGACACCTCAACGCGCTACCCACTACAGACCCACAGGAGATTCTATTGCTGCCGCTCCAGTCATTCCTGCAGCTATTCCTAAACCTGCTGATCCACCAGCTTCTTCTCCATCTTCTTCTTCCAAAGGGAAATATCCCTTACCTACAGATGCTGTGGATTGAGTTTGTTTATGTCTTTTGATAGGGACTTTGTATTCTTTTTGGTCATGTAATGTACTGTGTTATTAATATAAGCCTTCTCAATTTTTCTCTCATTTGTTTTTCTTTTTGCTAATAATAGAGGGGGAGAAATACTATGCTAATTAAGAAAATAATATGAAAATACTGTGCTTATTAGTCTCTGATACTTGAAAAATTTTAATATATACTGACATAATTTGTGATTATCAAAAAGGGGAAGATTGTTGGACTCACCTATTTTAATAATCACAAATCATGTTTAAATACTGATCATAATATATTAAGTCAATCTTTAATCCTTTTAATCTACATATACAATTATCTTATTCTCAACAATGTATATTCTTAAGACTCATGACTTTACTGCATCAACTTACAGTCCATATCTATCTAAATATAAGCTCACTGTTAAAGGCTACTGGTAAGAGCCTTCTATTCAAATTCACCGTTATAGCTTGCTATCAACTTAAGTCACTGATGCTAGAAGATCACTGTTGAATATTTACAGTCACTATTGGAAGGTACCGATACAAGGTTACTGTCACAAGTCTACCGATGATCTACTTATCAAAGCTCACAGACAAAGATTTACTGTCATAAGGTCACTACTGTAACAAGGTTTCTGCTAGAAGTCTACTGTCAGACTCTTTATCAAGTATTCTGTTGAGAACATCACTGTTCAAGCCTGTAGTTGGAAAGGTTACAGTTGGAGTAGTCAGATGTTACAGAACTACCAATTAGAATCTTACTGTTAAAGGTTTACTATTGAGCCAACCGATGGAGTTCACTAATGAGGATCCACTGTTACAAAGAATAAACAGCTACCATTAAAAGACTGCAGTTTAAGTCTACAGATGGAAAGACTACAGTTGAAGTCTATAGATGGAAAGACTATAGTTCACAGTTGAGAAGACCATAGTTGAAGTCTACCGTGTGACATGCTTCTACTACCAGTCTAATGACGTTCCACTCTTTTCTTTACCGATTTTATTAATACTATTATAACGGTCATGTATGGAAAAATTAATGCACCTGACATTATTTAATGATATTTTCAGGGATATTAAGAAACAATACGATGTACGAGGAAGACCACACATGTTTGAAACATTTCTCTTGTCGTCCCCTACTGGACAACAAAACACAAAAACAAGAGACTATATAAAAGACACAGAAGAGAGACACAAATAAGAACCCGAATATACTAGAAAGAAGAAGGGAACTCTCAAGCAGTAATCCAAAAGGAATAAGATCTTCATGAAGATCTATTGAAAAGAACCTTCTATAATCTGTAGTAGTGTACTGCAAAGATCTTAACATCCAAGAAGCCGATCATCTCTACATCTGGAAGTCATAACCTGGAAGTTTCAACACTTTGTTTTGGAGAAAACTTCCATAAAAGGACCAAAACTTCACTTCATTCATTCCAACGAGTCTAGAGATAATATGACAACACAATAGAGCATTCTAAACTCACCCCTACTATCTTTAGCTATACCGTGTTTAAATACTTAACATTTGTGAGCAGTGTGTATGTGATACGCACACTGACTCTTGTGGTTGAAATGAGGGATACTGAAAATCCCTATACCAAACTATCTTTACATTTGTTTCCCACATATAATTGTGGAAGAATCCGGGTGTGGCTTGGTAGTTTATTTGTTTACCCACGTAGAACTGTGGTAGAGGTTGAAAAACCTGGAATGTTTGTGAAAGCTATTGTAAAGCTCGATACAGGCTGTGTATCACTTTTAATATAATTGCTTGGTAGCAGGTGATCACCAAGTGGAGAGGAATAGGTCTTGACTTAAGACTGAACCTCTTGTTTAAATTTTTGTGTTCATTTTTTCTTTACTCTGTTTAACATCTATCTGCTGTGCTTATATTTTCAAAGACAGAAATTTGTTTTTACATTCACTTTGATATTTAGTTCTGGTTAGTTTGTATATCTGAGTTATTTAGTAAACTTGTTTCAAAAATCGAATTAGTTCTCATACTGATTCAATTGAGGAGTAATAAACCTTTGAGAAACCTGTTGAACAATAACTCACTTATATCTCTACTTCCTTAATTGATGGGCTGTTCTAATTTGGGGGATTTTAATCCTAAAAGTTTTTAACAGAAATTTTAATTGGAACTCAATTCACCCCCCCTCCTGAGTATCCACTCTGAACAATATTAACTATCCTAAGGTTAATCACCTATACAATTTGAGGATCATATTGATGAGCACTCCAAGGTAAATGATCATTTTAGCACTCGGGATGTGTATCCTTAAAATTAGTGAGTTTAAAGGATAACATATATCATTGAATGAAAATATCAAAAATAGAATTGATTAGGAATTATTAAATTAAGAAATAACATCCAATTTATCCCCTTTCTACTCCCTTATATCAACCCATTAGAGGTTTTTACCTTCATTGATTATAATCTATCAATGAAATCAGATAGTATACTTATGATGGTAGAATTGGAGAAGAAGAAAAAATAAATAACAATAACTCCACTGTTGTGTGAAGAGTTTCACAAAAGATTATGTGGATAACCTCACTCCTTAAGGCAATAGTATCAACATGATATGGAAAATGAAATAATAAATGAAGAAAAATAATATGATATTTTATTAATTAAATGAAGGTGAACAAAAAACATACCTGGGAGAAATTGGCAATGCGATTACAAAATGAAAGCATGTCAATACAAATGAACAAAATAAAAACTTTGATCCCCATTACCTTCACCACTAGATGTTTATATAGGCATATTCAAGGCCTTAGATACACCTCCAACAATAAATTCCATCCACATTAATTGGGAGATTCAATAGAGTGTGATAAAATCAAGGGAATTTTGACGTTTCAAAAGTAGATCAAAAAATTCATCCAGATTCATCCTCCATTTTGACGTATGAATTTTTAACTAACTATTGATGAATATAGATGGGTTTTAGAAAATAACTATGATCTTACATCTGTCCTATATTATTTGTAAAAATTTCAGGTCATTTGGTGTATTCATTGGGATGTTATGCTCGAAATGGTGGGATGACATTATGGGCATTCAGATCGGGCCCACCTTTTAAATGTCAACTTTGGATCTCTTTATCTCCATGAAAAATTCAGAATTAGCTCTGGACACAGTTGAATGGAATTATCCCCATATTTCGCTATTTCTACAGTTAAATTTTCAGCTTCATTAGACTTGTATTGCGGGCCCCACTTTTGTTAGATGGGCCTTAGGCCCATTATGCTTTGTCCAAAAAATTTCTTAATTCATGCGGAAAAATATCCATCTTATATTGGAATTATTCCATCAATTCTAAAAGATAAAATGTTTCAAACAAAGTGGTAAATCATTTCCCAAAATATAAAATTAAAAAAATGAATATAATGTTCTCCACAAATAGATGATTAATTGGGTTGAGATTTTCATTTTAAACATGAATTTCACTTAAGATGATAAATGAAGTTCAATTTCTATAATTCACTAAAAATAATGTTTTTGGAATTTGGAATACATGAATATTAAGATATTAACAATGAATATTAGCCACTTTTAGCATCCAATCAAAGATGTGTAGGAATTAGTAAGTAAAGATGGTGGTAAGACACACCCTAGTACTATTAATCATACTTTTGGCCCCTACTATACAAAAATAAAAGGCTAGGCTATGAGATAATTCATAGTTAAACACAAAACCATGAAAAACTTGTTCTATTATATTTTTTAAATATTGATTGAAAAAATATGTGAGTGATAAAACATGGTACAAGTTCACAGAGTCTATAGATTCTCACTCTACAATATGTACAACCACACCCTAAGAAGTTATTTTTTATAGAAATCCATAGAACCAAGTTTTCTTAGAATAAAGGCACTGTACTATATGGTTTGAAATCATACTACAAAAAGTTTGTGACTTATAGTTATTTAAGATAATAATATCATGATTATCAAGGGAATTTTAAATGAGATCTTATCTAGATTTTTGGGATATTATATTGACATTTAGTTCACCCCACAACATAACAGTTCATGCTGAAAGATGAAATTTTTTAAGTATAACTCACCTCTATTAGATAAATCAATATTTAATGTGATGTTTTTGTCTATTTACAAATTTCAAATATCACTCAAAATTTTTTCGATTAGATTTTACTTTGTTAGATATAATTGGAGATTTATAAGAAATATTGAGGCCTAATAAATAGGTGATAATTGGAACATTTATGGGTATGAAAATGTTATATTCAATTGAAAATTAAATAATAAATGAATGGTTAGAAAGGATATACAATGTTGATAATGAATATTGCAAAATCTAGAAGAACTGAGATAGGATTTAGTGGAAGGAACTCATTATAGACCTAGCTGTGAAAAATAAGATGGAAGAAAAATGAAAACAACTGTGTTGGATTACAGTTAATCTTTAGAAAATATTCTTGTTATCGACTATTGAGTCATGTATCTCTTTGTTTCTATCGTTGGAAGTAAAAATTTGATAAAGAGAAAGAGGTATTAACCCTATGATTAATCATGTTTCCTTATTTATATTTTAATTCATATATAATTTGTAGTGAAATACCTTGATATATTGATGCACTATCAGTGCATGATCCTTATAGTATCCCTTAGCCATGAGACAATTTAAGTTATTCACACAACTTGGATTTATCTTTTTTATTAGTATGTTTTGGTTTTTTGGATAATCATGATAGGTTAGTATCATTTTATAAAATGTAATAACAAGATCCATTTAGGGTTCAAGTATGATAAAAAGTTGCACCATAATTTACCCCTATTAGGGTCGGTTAAGACACTATGGTTGCAACAAGAGGTATCAAAACCACAAGGTTTGAGTTTGGTGAATATTCCAATATTTTATTATCATGATGAAGAATAATTCCACAAAAAATGGTTTGAATTTATTTAATGGGTGTAATTGTAAAATTTTAAAAGAATCAAATGAGATAACATCTAGGCTCTTTGAGAATTTATGTCTACTATGTCACTATCAGGTCACCAAGGTATTTAATATTATATAATTTTGTGTTATTTTGAATTATTTTGGAGTTTTTTAGATTTAGAGTATTTTTTGGTGTTTTTAAAATTTTATAGTTTTGGGGTATAGTTGGTCATTCCATGATTGAGGTGGTTCACACCACTATAGGTGTTTTTGTGTATTCTATAGTTTTTTCTGTAGTGGTTCATGATACAATGGGTGTTTGAGTGTTTGTGATTATTGAGTAAGGTATGTTCATGTGGTGACTAGATAATTTACACCATGACTTGTCCTAAGAAGTGACCCCTTGGCCCAATATGTGTTTGGATGAGGCATTTCATTCCATGATAGGGGAGGTCACACTATGACATGCGTATAACCATTTTTAGTATTAGGAATTTTTTCTTCTACCTTCATCAATTTTAAAACTCTTTTGGATTCATTTTCCACTATACTCATGAATAACCTCCAGAGGAAAAAACCTATTCATTTTACCTTGGATTCAATTGGATTATTGAGTGACTACTTCTCTAATTTCATATGATTTTTCGAGGTTATCCCCCCTTTATTATTTTACTTTAATCATTCTCTCTTCCTTTACCATTGATTTTAATTTCTTCCTAAAACCCTAATACACATTGGGGACGAATTTAGGGGTTTTTATTGGTTTTAAATTGAGTATTAGGTTGTCTTTGGATTATAGAGGTTGTTCCCTTATTATTTTAAGATTAATTTAATTTGGGGATTTGGTAGTCTACGTGCCTCCAACTAGTTTAAATTTTTATCCTATTAATTGCAGTTCTAACATGCTGAACCCTAGGGTGGTATCAATCCTAAAATTGTCTCCCTTTTTTCCATAGGTCACTACCTCTCCATTCGAATAAGGGGACATTATTTATGTATCAATACCACTCCATTCTATGGAATAATAACTATATAATTAGTTGTACGCTAGTAGTGGAAAACTGTGTCTAATGAATCAACCCCATGGGGGCTCATCGATTCCATCTATAAAGGTTTTGTTTCTATCTTCAATGATGTATTTATAGGATACTTTCACATTCTCTTCTTTGAGATCTGACACCCCCACCCCTCTGATCCCCTTAGAGACAAAGGTTCAAAAAATGGTAGAGGGATACCCGACCATCTCACTTTCCAATGGTGAACTCAAAGTAGCTTATCTGTGAAATTGTTGGTCACTACTCACCATGTTTTGGGTGAACCATCATTCTATAGTGACCTTTAATCACTTAATTAGATCCTAGAACATTTATAACCCTGTTGCAATTTCCATCCATAATAAAAAATCCTTATAAATTCATCTCTTTTTAGAGATCGACTTCATCAGGTCCAAGGAAAGAGAGGGGTTCCACTGTGAATTCAAGAAATTCATTCTCCTTTGATGGTACTTCGATATTCAATGGGGGTAAGGACTCGCAACTAGCATTGATTTGTCTTCATCTTCTTGGGATCTCTTTAACATTTCAAAATCCAACGATTCTAAAAATCATTAGGGATGCTTTCATTCATTTTATATATATTGAAAAATATACCCTTGGAATGGAATATACCATGGTATCTCACATTTGTGTTGTATTAGACATGGAATCCCAATTATTCAAAAAATAATCATTCATGTAGGGAATGACATATCCTTACAGTAAAGGATCTTATAATTATAACCTCTAAGCTTCTTTTCTTTCTTCGAACAACAAGGTCAATCAGAATCATTGTGTAGAAGAAAAGGTGTTTCCCTACCTCCCATAAATATCAATCCAACTACTTCCTTAAGGACCCACATTAGAAATCCCCATCTTGAACCTACTTTATAGGTGACCCTACATGGACTAATTGAGCTACTCAATTGTGTTCCTGAGGGGATCAATTTTAAGTAGGGGATATCTTATCAAGATTCCATCTCATCTCTAGACTCCTTGGGTTTGTACTTAGCCCCCAATATAGAGATGGTTCTCATTTTGGACTCCCTAAAACTAATCTTGTCGAGCAATTTGTTGTTGGTATCTATTATGGGGGAAGTGTAATCCCCACTCAAATAAATCCCTCAAAAAGCTTCTCATTATATTTTGGTAGGTGTGGTTGGATCTCACGCTACAAACCCAATGAATCTATACCTCCCTTACCTACTGCTTCCCAACAAATATCTCTTGATGTAAGTAATCCTTCTATCATAGTGAATACAGGGAAACTCTCTATTGATTTCCATCCCCATCCTCCCATCATAGTGCAATATTCCAATTTAATCTTCCCAGATAAGTTGTATCCTATTCCTAATCTAGAGAAATATCCTTCATCTCAAAACTCCATTGGGATTCGTTATGATTTAGAAGAAGATATGACCTTTTATCATTAATATCAAAGAATACCAAATAAGATAAAAAATTTCACCTCCACCGAGTAGTGTTGAGACTCATTCAATGTACAAGAATAAGTCTGACTCATCAGACTTAACTTTTCTAGATATCATATTCCTCAAGACATCTTATACCAATTATCCATGATCTCTTTAATGATTTGGAACGCCAGGGGCATGAGATCCTTGAAAAAGAGTTATTACCCTTTTAAAGTTCTTAATATTAGTTATACTTCCATGTTAACAATATTTTAACCAAAACTCAATGCAACATTTCTCAAAGATATTGTTAGTAATCTATATATTTCCAATTACATGCATGGTAGCATGATCAACACTCACATTCAATTTTTTTTCAAAAAATAAAATACAAGTGGATTACATCGATGATTCCCCTAAACACATCTCTCTTTTGGTTAGAAAATAAAAAACACTATTATTTATAAATATTTTCTATGATAAATGTGAGGTTAGTCAAAGAAGGGAACTTTGGGATTCTCTCTCTTCCTTCAATACTAGCTCCAAATCTTGGTTTATTAGAGGTAAATTCAACACCATTATTTAGCATTATAGGAATAAGGTAAGTGGTCCCTACCAAAATTTTTATATATAATATTTTTGATCTTTTATAGAATAAATAAACTTTATGCATTTAGGGTACTCATGGGAAACATTGACATAGGGCAATAAAAAAATGTGGCATAGTAAAATATTGAGCATATTGGACATATGTATGGGGAAATCCCATGCCATATCTAATTTCCCAAACTCAAATGTTAAACACTTGTAATGATATCTGTCTAATCATTAAATTTTTCTTCTCTAGATACTAGGTTTGAGTGACTTGAATATATGGTTTTACTATTCCAATCAATGGATGAATCCGGATGGTTTCAAAGACATAGTTTTTACATCCTGGTTGTCTCCTACCCACGGAAATTCCTAGGTGGTGCTATAGAGAAATAGAATATGTTTTAAAGGTAATATTATCTCTTGTATTAGTAGACAACCAATCCATAAATTCTTATTAAATAAACTTTAGGATAAAATAAGGTAGTTAGATAACAGTTTACAAGATAAATAGAATGATTAGACCTTTATTCTCATGTATTTGAAGCACTAAAAACTGGAGGATGAATTTCTTGTAATTGAAAGCGATGAAAGTGATAAATCCAAAATCAAATGGTTAAGGGAAGTATAAAACAACATGAATTAATTTAATTACTTCATTAGGGAAAATAAATATATTGGAAAACTCAACATGCATCTTGAAGATGGATTACACATCAGTGATGTTGATCTTACAGGTCCTCTTGTGGTAACCTAGAATTTTGATTTATAGTAAAGAATTCACCATTAATTAAGTGAAAAAATGTATGGTTTTGTGATGGTTGTTAATATTTTTAGTATTATCTTTTTTAAAATTAATGACCATCTCAATGATATTTTCAAAGATATTCTAAATGAAGTTGAAATTAGGGAAATTACTAGGAGCCTTAATCTGAACAGTGCTTCGAGCCCCGATGGGTTCTTAGTGTCTTTATACATTGATTATTAGGACATCATTCAAATTAAGGTTATTATATCTATCCATGATCATTTTTCTAGAGGCAATATTTCTAGATTCATCACTAGTACCATTATTTTCTTCATTCCTAAGGCGAATCAACCAAATGGATTTGGAAAATTTCATCTATGAAGAATGTGTAATTTACCATATAAAGTTATTACCTCTATTTTGAGGAAAAGAATTACCCTTCACATTTCTAGTCTAATATCCATCAGGAATCATGTATTTCACAAAGTCAAGAACATCTAGGGGATATTAGCCTATATTAAGAGATGATATTTGACATTAATATAAGAGTGGTTGGTTCTAACATCCTAATCAAAATTGATATATAAAAGGAATATGATAGAATGGAATGGGGATTCATTCTCAAATTTCTAAGGAAATGTGGATTCTTCAAGTGGATTTGTGAACTCTTCTTATGTTACTTCTCTTCATCTTAGTTCACCATCACTATAATGGGTAGGATGTTTGGTTTCATTGAGTCAGTTAGGAGCCTTTGTTAATGGTAATCTATTTATCTAAGATTTTTTATAAATTATTTAAATTTCCTTATAAGAAATATTGATAAGGTAATGGATAAGGTTTTAGTTTTTAGAGACCTATGTAGGTTATCCATTGTGGGGGGGGGGGGGGGGTGAATTAGTGGTTCTATTTTACGAATTATTTCCTTTTTGAACTCAACCTATTAAACATGTTAATGTTATAGATCCACTAAATATAATATTTTAATCACACCTCATATGAAGTAATAATAAGAGAGAACACAAAACATTATATTTTTAAAGTTTGGTACTAAGACATACTCATTTCCATATTTTCTAGATACCATTACATAGATAATCTACTATAATATTATTTAAAGGTACAATAGATTATACAGTAACTACTTATAAAACCCAATACTCTATCCTCTAGTTTACTCTAGTTTTACACTCCAACCATAAATTCTTATTCATTACACAAGTAGAAATTTTGGCTATAGCCAAGGTCCGAAACTGTGGCTATAGGGGTCAAAACCGTGGTTATAGGCTATAGCCATGGTTTTGGCTGTCCGTGGCACATATTGGCATGGATATATAAAAAAATATAGCCACGATTTTAAAAGGGTATTACCATAGTTGTCACCGTGGCAATATACCATATAGCCATGGTTTTGGAAACCATGGAAATAGCTCACACAGTTGTACACCGTGGCTCTAAGGATATAGCCATGGTGGAAAACTATGGCTATATCCCATGTAAATTGTGGATATAAATTTAATATAAATATCTACCTACTAGATTTTGTAATACCCCTAAATTCCATGTTTAAAAAAAATTAAACGGGATTATTTTGAGACCATTCACTAAGACGATGCATAATTCTGTGCCCTAGAGTGGCTGGAACGTATTTTTGAACATTTTTTGAGGTTCATTAAATAATCGTGTGAGTGGGTTTTTATAAATTTTAAACCATTGACAAGATAAAAAATTTGAGGGAACCATTGAACTCAAAGTGTTGGGATTCTCCTAGAAAGGGCGTAACATTGGTTGATGCGGGCCAATAGTGGAATTTAGTTTTTGGCCATAAATAAAATAATAAACAATTATTTTATTTTAAAATCCTTATAACACCTAAACGGTAACCTGGATTGGAAATACGAGAGCACAGTTGAGCTCGTGAGGGTGTGTTTCCTTTAGGTGGAGCTTCAACCAGTGCAGGTCAAGGGTGAAAGATAATTTTTGGGTTTTTTAAGCGAATTAAAATGGAACGCGTGCGTAGTTTTCAGAACTTCTAAACGGGTGCCCGGATTGAAAATCCAATGGAACTATTGCATATATAATGAAGAATTTACCTAATAATGGACCTAACCATGAACAATGTGGGTCGAGGGAAAAAGATAATTTCTATCCATTTGAAGAAAAATAAAATAAATATAAAAATTTTATTTTATTCAAAAATTGTTTCTCTACAACGCAACAATAAGCCGGATGTTACATTTCATAAATGAAACAACATAATGACTCTTTAACTTAAGAATAACAAAAAATATGTTTCATAAATGGAAAAAATAATGAAGCGATGACTAATTATAATAGAAATTCTACAACACATTTATCTTTTAATGAGATGACATGGTTGGAGGAACATATTTAGATATGTAATGCTTCTGATGAATGACAAGTGAATTATCCCCAATGAAGAACACCAGAAAATCAAAAAAGAATTGAAGACACCTTGGAGAATGTATTCAAAATAGATTAATGAAGAATGCCAAGGACTTTGAACATATCATGGATCCCCACAGATGGATTACCATCAGCGAAAATCCTTCCCTCTGATCAAAACTTCTCCAGGTAGGGGTTACTTTTGAGTTGATTTCCCCATTATTCATTGTAAAACAATAAACGCAGATCAACCCATGAACATGTTGTTACAAGGGTCTCTTGTTCTTGAGGGAGGGTGTTTTATATCAGGGATTACATCAGGTTTATTAGCTTGTGTATAGAACCTTAATTTAGCCTTTCCCATAATTCAAAACCTCTAATGCAGATGGTGTGGGAGAACAAAAACAGGGAACAGGCCTCTCCACCATGGTCATTCTTGTGTGTTCTTCATGACTAAACCCTAGATTTTACATAAAGGTGGAACTGATGCCATAACAGGAAAGACGATGCCCTAAGGAGGCCGGAGGCACATATAGTTTGAGGAATGGACCACCAGAGCGGACTCGGTGGTCTGTGGAAGGCACTTCCGTCACCGAGAACCGACATTAGTGGCCTATAGTGGCCGGCACAGGTAGGTGGTGGCACACCACTATGGCACACCAAGGCAAAGACCATGGTCAGATCGGGCCACAGTGGTGCACCAGAGGGCGGGTAGCTGGCGGAGGCACAAGCAGCCTGTGTCGTGCGGGCCACGGCGCATGAGCACACGGTCCAGTGGGGGATCACATGTGGGAGGAAGGGAGACCGACTTATCCAGCCACGACACACCACAAACTGGATGCACTCATGGAATCCCGATTGGAGGAGACCATCTCGCTGTGTGAGCTAGAATAGGGGTGCGAACTGGGCCACTAGGTGGCCCAGGCTAGAATAATCTAGCCTGCTTTTGGGGGCCAGGCCAGCCGAATAAAACCAAGCCGCTGGGTGGCCCAGGCTGGGATGAAACTGGCCTGGATGTTGTGGGATGAGCCGAACTGAACTTGTTTGATGGGTGACCCAACGAGATGGACCAAAGGCTGAACTAGGCCCAATACAACAAGGCCCAATGGGCCTGGACCCGTGGCCAGGATGGACCAAGACAGCCTAGAACTGAACCAGGTTGGGTTGGGTCTCTTGAACTAGGCTGGGATATGCGGGACCCTTGGGCTGGGTTAGTCATATCAGTTTGATGAGGTCATACTGGGCCCAAACACAATCGACCTCTATTTACTAAATCAACAATATCTTATAGACCGAGTGTCTGATTGGTGAGCCATTCATAGAGTTCAAACCCTCACGAACAGGAAGTTATTTTGGAATGATATAAGGATACTTTCATGGATGTTAGAATATTATGAATGGATTGATAAGTGGATTATCCTGGACAAAAGTGCACTATGTTTAGGAATTCTATGGTTGGCTGAGACCTGAAGACTTCTGATAAGCATCCCTATGTGGAACAACTATGATGGTCTATGTGGGAAGTGGATCTTTGTGACCCAGCATGCCCACAGTGGGGAGAAGATCTATGTGACCCATTAGACCCATGGTACTCATTGGGGATGAGTACCTAAGAATGATTTCCTTAATAGGAAGCGGCTCTGTGTGACCCAGTAGACCCATGGTGGGGAGCGACTCTGTGTGACCTAGAAGACCCACAATACTCATTAGGGATGAGCACCTCAGCAATCCAAGGTGTTTAGTGTACGACTGATAGATTTTTTTTACATACTTTATATTATACCTTCGTGAGCTGACAGTACCTTGTGCATATCTTCTTTTGTGGTCTTTCCCTCATGTTTTGAGATTTTTAATGAGTATTTTTTTACTCACCCCAGCACGAGCTTCACCCACATTTGTTATGTCTAGTGCAGATGATTAGTGCCTCGATAGAGACCTCGGTGTCCTGGGACCAGGCGATTCCTAGTGTGATACGACAGACATGACATACTTCCACAAATTCCGATGACCACTCCTTGCCTACCCTTAAAGTGGGGTCTTCTATAGACATCTTATAGAGATCTTTTGTAATTTACTATTTTCAGTTTTTCTTTTGTTGGGTTTGTATTTTGGCCCATTGACATACATCTTATACATTTACTCAGTGGTTTTTAGTGGCATGCATGTTTTCCTTTCCAACTATTTGGGACTTGGTTGTGTGTGTGCATGCATACAGGTACTCAGAAAAATGCCTACTAATAATGGGATAATTATTTCAGTGCTAGTTGCTAGCCTCTGGCCTTTGAGAGGCGGGCTTAGGGTGGTCACGACACGGTCCCCAGGGGATGGGTTGTGAAAACGTGGTATCAGAGATGGTCTGTTCTACCTAAAAGACTAGGAGTATAATATTTTGTTTTAGGGAAATAATGCTAAGTGTTTTGAGTTAGGATTTTAGGATAGGGACACTGGTGTTGGTGCAGTGGCTGACGTATCCATACACCAGGACTCTGGACACCTACTTTCCGACTCAGTACATGGAAACACTAGTTGCGGTAAATAAAGGGTACAAGCATCATGTAGGATTTTGAGATTTTTTTCTTCTTGTCCTTCTTGAGTCAGCTCACCAGATATAATCTATTGACCGTGGTACATCTTGATCTATTTAAGGTTGCCTCCATGCAGCCAGCCATCCAGGATTCTAATACGTGACCATGAGGAAAACCCGCCTAGCAATGAGGTGTCGGTTCTAGGACTAGCACTAGATATGGCCCCAATGAGTGGTGTACCAGTGTTTCCACCACCTATTGATCAACTGCTACTACCGGTTATTTTGATATAGTATTCACGTAGGCTCAACACCTTTCATGAGTTCTAGAGGTAGATACCTCCTAGGTTTAGTGGTGAGACTGACCCCCAGGTGTTCGAGTATTGGATTGAGGTGGTGACACAATTCTTACTTCTTGTGAGGATGCCTCTCGACCAGATGTCGATATTATCTATGAGCCTTCTTCAAGGATCATCATGGAGATGGTGGAGCATTATGATTCAGTCACATGAAGAGGAAACCCTCACTTGGACAGACTCTAAGTGCCTCTTCTGGGAGGATTTCTTCATGGAAATGTTGCACTCTGTTCACATACAAGAGCTACTGCACTGACATAAGGGTATCATGACAATAACAACGTACTCATCAAGATTCATCGAGATCTCTCGCTAATATACAAACATGGTATGAGATACATTATTTAGGGCTTGATCCTTTGATCAGGGACTGCACTAGGAGATCAGGGCATCCATGGTGTCCATCTGTATCCCTACCTAGGTTGGGGTGCTGGTGTGAGCCCTACTTATAGATAGCTTCTTGGCAGAGTGGGAACCGAGAGATGGAGCCACAATTAGACACCAGGTTATAGAGTCTTCAGTGGTGGGAAACAGGAAGAAGACACAAGGACCCAAGAGGGTAAATCCATTAATAGGATAACCCCATGACTCATGGTCAGTATTGTGGGGCTCCCAAAGCAGAGGGAGTCTCCAGGGGGAATACTATTCTTCTCATGCATCAAGAAGGGATACATTGCTCGTGATTTATCGACTCGGCATGAAAATAATCAATAGACGGTAAAGGGACTGCCGAGGCAGAGGAAGAGGTTTGATCGAGGAGGCACGTAGGGTGGAATATGTGGTAGATGTGCAGGCCGAGTATAAGGAAGTGGGCAAAGGTTTGAGGTGCTACCACCACCACCAGGTGGTCCACCATGACCTTAGTGTGCTGATGGATAGGGGTGGGGAAAGATTTAGTCAATGAAAGCCTACAACCATGCCTCTCCAGAGGTGATTAGAGGTATGATCTATGTATTCACCACATTAGCTGTAGTTCTTATAGACATAGGTTCCAGTAATTCTTTCCTTTCCATGGACCTCGTTTGAGGCTCATAGATTCTAGTGGAAACGTTGGCTTGATCCTTACTATTAGATACTCCTACGTGAAGGGATTCAATGATTAAACACCGGTGCCGACAGTGTGCGATTACTTTTGGAGGTGAGATAATCATTTGGGATCTCCTAGTAGCGGTATTGAGGCCTTAATATGTCATCTTGGGTATGGACTGGATATCCACTGTACATGCTCATATTGACTAATTTAGGCATAGAGTATAGTGCGTCCATGAGGATGAGACTAGGTTTTCCTTCACTAGTGAGAAGGGATCTCTTACAGCATAGGAAGGACTTTCTCGGAGGAGGGTGCAGTCTATTAGTCTCCAATTGGCTAGCCTCACCCTCAGTGCGGTGGACGAGGGAAGTCCTCACTTTCCTATAGTGGTGGACGAGTATAAAGATGTCTTTCCTGAGGATATTCAGTGAATAACTCATCACAGGGTGGTAGACTTATTCACAAATATATACCCCAAAATGACACAAAAATCCACACCAACATTTCAGATTTCTCTCACAGATCTTCGTGAATTGAGAGTACAACTAGAGGACTTGTAGAGGAAGGGCTTCATGAGACCCAGTGTTTCACTTTGGACAACCCCAGTTTTGTTTTTGAAGAAGGTAGACAGGATTTTGAGGTTGTGTGTGGACTTTCGACACATGAACCCGGTGACCGTGAACAACATGTATCCACTAACAAGGATTGATGACCTCTTTGATCAACTGAATGGAGAGAGATGGTTATCAAAGATAGACCTTTGGTCTGGCTATCACCAACTTCATGTGCAGGATGAAGATGTACCAAAGAAATGCTTCAAATGATGGTAAGGAAACTATGCGTTCTTAGTGATTCCTTTCAGTGTGACCAATTCCCTAGCATTGATCATAGGACTCATAAACAATATCTTCTAGCCTTACCACAATAATTTTGTGGAGGTCTTTATTGATGACATCTTGGTGTACTCAGCAACCGAGGAGGAGCACGCTACACATCTGTGGATAGTCCTGGATACCTTCCAAGAGCACCAGCTTTATGATAAACTCTCAAAGTGTGGGTTTTGGATATGGGAGGTCCACTTTTTAGGACATGTAATATTGGATGCTAAATTTGCAGTGGATCTAGAAAATATAGTTGCAGTGCTTTCTTGGGAGCCACCCAGGAGCGTGACTGAGGTGCAGAGTTTCTTGGGATTGGATGGATACTACCGAAGGTTTGTGCCTGACCTTTCCAGGGTATTTTCACCTTTATCATCCTTGACATAGAAGCAAAAACCCTTAGTGTAGATGAATAAGTTCCATTAGAGTTTCCAAGATATGAGGTGAAGACAGACGAGTGCCTCCATATTGTAACTACCGGAGGAGGGTGTTGGGTATATAGTTTTCTACGACACATTTGGGATCGGACTGAGTCGTGTCATGATGCAGGAGCAATCAGTGATCGCCTATGGTTTGTGGAAGTGGATGCAGCATTAGCAGAACTATGAAACCCATAACCTAGAGCTAGAAGTAGTGGTCTTTGCTTTGAATATTTAGTGGAACTACTTTATGGTTTAATGGTTTATAGTCTACTCCGACCACAAATGTCTAAGGTATATCTTTCCCTAGAAGGAACTGAACTTGAGGTAGTAGAAATGGCTAGATTTCCTCTAGGACTATGAATTTGAAATAGTATATACTCCTAGTAAGGGGAACGTGGTGGAAGACACGCTCAGTTGGAGGTCCTATTTGCAGTTTCTGAGTGATGTGATAGAGCATCTAGCCATTATGCAGATACCCTTAGTGGATGATGATGGAGCAGATTTCCTTTAGTCGATGATTTTCACTCCCCTATCGTACAGTGAGTTAGGGAGGCACACTTTGTGGATGTTTACTATGAGGCCTGATGTTCTCAGTTATCCTCAGGATAAGCCCCTGATGGATTTTCAATAGGAGGGGATCACATAATACTTTTCAGAGGATGAACAGTAGTTCTAGTGGCATTGCGAGATGAGATTTTGAGGGGTTACATACCCCCCCTTTGGGGGTAAATATAATAGTGGAAAAGATTTATGAGGACCTCCAACATCAGTACTAGTGTTTAGGGATGATGAAAGAGGTGGTAGAGTTTGTTTCACAGTGCCTCACTTTCTATCAAGTAAAGGCTGAGCATTAGGTTCTAGTGGGATTGGCCTAACCACTTGAGGTACCAGAGTGAAAGTGGGATGGTATCTTGATGGAATTAATGATGAGATTACCAAACAAATCTAGGGGATAAGATACTATTTGGGTGATCATTGACCAACTCACCAAGTCGGCTCACTTCCTATCTATCCGGGATTAGGGATCAGTAGAGCAATTGGGATGCCTCTATGTCCAGGAGATAGTGTGACTTCATGGGGTTCCTTTGACAGTTGTCTCATACCATGATGCTCGCTTTACATCCTAGATGTGGAAGGGATTATAGGAGGCATTTAGACATCTACTATGCTTGAGCATGGATTTCCATCCCCAGACTGATGGTCAGATGAAGAGGACTATACAGACCTGTGAGGACATGCATCATGCTTACGTCCTTTATTTTGGTCACAGTTGGTAGGACCACCTTCCTCTGGTGGAGTTTTTGTAGAACAAAAATTATCAATCCACCATTGGCATGTCACTATTTGAGTCACTTTATAGGTGCCCTTGTAGATCACCTCTACGCTAGACAGAACAAAGGGAGTCATCACTCATGGGTCCAGATTTGGTACGGGCCACCATTGAGAAGGTGCAGCTCATCCTAAAGCGGATGAGGACTGCACAAAGTAGGAATAAATCTTATGTTGACAGGATATGGAGGCCCTTGGAGTTTGAGGAGAAATACTATATGTTCCTTTAGGTCTCACCTCGATGGAGATTGTAGATATTTGGAAAGGGTGACAAGTTATCTCTGAGGTTCATTGACCATTTCCAAATTCTGAGCAGATTTGGAGAGGCGTCATACCACCTAGCTCTTCCCCCATAGACACACTATGTGCACGATGTATTCCATGTGGCATAGCTGAGGAGGTACGTGGATGATCCATAACATGTCATAAAATAGGGAGAGTTAGATATTGTCAATAGGGATACATTTGTGGAGTTCCTGGTGGAGATAGAGGATCGACAGGAGCGGGTCCTTCATGGGTGTTTGATTCCTCTGGTGCGCATTCTTTGGAAGCACTGGAATCTACAGGAGAGAACACAGGAGTGGGAGGCACAAATTCATTCTCATTACCCCTTCCTATTTGATTAGCCCTTTTTTGTCTTTCGAGGTGGTAAATCCCTAAAAGGGGAGGAGTAATGTAATACCCCATAATTTCATGATTTTTTTAAAAAAAATTAAATGAGATTATTTTGAGATGAGACTCCGAGAAGGAACATAATTCTAAGTCCCGGAGTGGCCAGGACATATTTTCAAACTTTTTTTGAGGTTCATTAGATAATCATGTGAGTGGGGTTTTCTAACTTTCAAATTGGTTCACAGATCAAAAATCTGAGGAGACCATTGAACTCATATTGTCAAGATTATCTTAGAAAGGGATAAATGTTGGTTGATACGGACCAACAATGGAAGTTATTTTTTGGTCATAAATAAAATAATTAAGTAACAATTATTTAATTTTCAAATCCTTATAACTCATAAATGATAAATTAGATTGAAAATCTGAGAGTACTGTTGATCTTAAGAGGAAATTTTTTCTTTAGGCGGAGTTTAACCTCGAATGGCGTGGGTCAAGGGTGAAAGATAGTTTTTGGTTTTTTTATGTGAATTAAAATGGCGCGCGTGTGCGGTATTGGAAACTTTTAAACGGGTGCCCAAATTGAAAATATGAGGGCACAGTTATGTTCAGAAAGGTGAATTTACCTATGATAAGACCTAACCTTGACTTGAACTGGTCTATATAATATGTTAATTTTTTGTTATTTTAAGAAAAAAAAAATAAACTTAAAAAGTTTATTTTATGTAAAACTTGTTTCCCTACAAAGAAACGACAAGCTGGCCATTTCATTTCATAAATGAAATAGCATTATCAATCTTTAACTGAAGCGTAACAAAAATATTGTTTCATAAATGAAACAGTGTAACGATGCGATGGATAATTGTAAAGAAACACTGTGACATGTTTTTCTTTTAATGAGATGAAAGGGTTGGAGGAACAGATTTAGATCTATAATTATTCTAATGAACGACGAAAGAATTCTCTCCAATGAAGAATACTGAAAAATCTGAAAAGTAGCGATGCCACCTTGGATAATGGATTCGGGACTGATGAACGGAAAACGCCAATAACTTCGAACAGATCATGAGTCCCCGTATACGGATCGCCATCAGTGATGAGCCTTCCCTTTGATCAACATTTTTCTAGGTAGGGGTTAATTTTGAGTTGATTTCCCCGTTCTTCTTTCTAGAAAAACAAACGCATATCAACCCACAAATAGGTTGATCCGTGGGTCACTTTTTCTTACGGGAGGGTGTTTTATCTTGGGGATTGCATCAAGTTTATTTATTTTTTGATAAAAACTTAATTTCACCCTATCCATGTTTTAAAACTTTTAATACGGAGGGTGCGGTCTGACACGAAAAAGGCCTAATCCCCTAAATCATGGGCATTCTTGAGTGTTCTTCATGAACAAACCCCTAATTTAATGGAAAGGCAACCTTGATGCTGTAGTAGGAAAGACAACAACTCAAGGGGGCTGGATGTGTAGGCGGTTTGAGGAACAGACCACCGGAACGAACCTGAAAGTCCGTGGCAGAGGCCATAGGCGTGTGGTAGTGCACCACGATAGGGTGATGAGGTGAAGGAAACATTTGGTTCGGACTATATTGGTGCAACAGGGGCCACTGACAGTGGGCCTGTAGCTGGATAAGGTGGATGTGTCCACCAAGATGCATCAATGGAGTGGCCCATGTCGTATGGGCCGTAGTGAGCAGGCACGCGGTCTAGCGGGGACCGCATGTAGGAGGAAGGGTGAATGACTTAGATGGCTGTGGAATGCCACAAACTAGATTCCCTCCTAGAGTATGGGCTAGAGGATATTGGACCATTGTGTGGGACAAATTGGGGGGCACGAACCTGGATGCTAGGTGGTCGGGGCTAGAACAATCCTTTCTGCATTTATGGACCGGGACAACGAAATAAAACCGGGCTGCTGGGTGGCCCAGGTGACCGCATTGTCGGGACACGTCAAATTGATAGTGATTTAAATAAGATTTTTTAGTCTAAGTCAGACCCTAGGTCATCTCTCAAGGATATTTGGTGGTTTTATACTGTGAATTTTTAATAAGAAGAACAAAAGATGGGGTGGTTTGAAAAAAGTTTTAAGAAAATGACTTGATTTAAAGAGTTTAATAATTGATAATGAGATCAATTCAAGTTCACTATACATTTTGGATAGTTCATTGTGATGAAAATTTCACATGGTTTTGTTTAATTCTTTGTTTGATGGTTGTCAGGATCTTGATTCCCCTCTTACCTCTAAAAAATTGCACAAAGTACCAACCCTTGACACAACAATTGTGTTGTCAAGGTTTGGACTTCAAGAACATATTAATGGATACCAAATCATACTAATATCTTTTTTATGTGTGATAGAAAGAGGATCCTTGTGTTTCCCAATCATAACAACCCAAGTTTCCCACTTGAAATTTCAACCCAATCGGTGTTGAAATGAAAATCGGTTCACTCAATTAAACCCAAGAAATGAATTCAGAGGAGAAACATGTTTAGATAAAACATAAGTGAAATAATCCACACAAAAATTATACAAAACCAGTAGAGTATCACGTACTGTAACTCCATCCCAAGTATGTGTAACTCCCTCTAAATGATCGTCCACCGTTTAGCTCGCCATTGAGAGGAAGAGAAGGCTCAGGTGGAATTTATTCTTAATTGTTGACCCCCCCATGATGACAGGAGCCTCCAAAACTTCTTGAGTGAGGAGGAATCCTTTGGGTCTCCAAAATCCCAGATATTTTCATCCTGATCTAACTTACACATGGGAATCCCAAGGTGCCATTTTATAGGAAAATGAGAAGGTGGTTTTGAGCACACAGATTTATTAAAACCACTTGTCACATGGTTTTTCACCTCCAGAAAGCCTTATCTCACTTTGGGGAAAATAAAAAAGTTGTATCCACATCTCTTGTAAGTCTCCACTAATTTTTTGACACAATTCGGACAACTAGATCCTGAGATATGGACAGATCACAGCACACCACTTTTGACTTCATGCAGATTCGGTGTGCTGGACAAATTAGATCGATTGGGCCTCCATATGGCCGAATAAGTCTTGTGTTCCTTCTGATGAAATGTTTCCAAATTAATTTTTGACCCACCCACAAAATTTCAGCACATTTAGATTCACTTCTTAGGATAAGTGTGTGGATTAGTCCACTAGTGTGCATGGATATTGTGCAGTTTGGCCCATTTTTCTTAAACATCATCATGGGTCCTCCAAATCACCTACACCTACAATGGAATCATCAAAACAAGTAAAATTTCTATTTTTAACAGTGATAAAAAAACATAAATGATTTAAAAATGTAATTAAATTTGTTATTATTTTTATAATTTTCAGTATGAAACAAGTTTAGCACAATGGTGTAAGGGTGAAAATGAAACAGTGAATCATGGTGCGATCACCAGGTTGGGAAGAAATCGACCCCCCTATTGTGGGCTAGGCTGAATGGAATAGGTTTTCTGGATGACCTGGTGGGATAGACCCATGGCCTAACCAGGCCAGGTCCAGCAAGGCCCAATGGTCCTGACCCAGATGCAAACTGGGTCGGGTCAGGTCGGTCGAACTAGGTCGGGTCATGCGAGACCCCCGAGCTAGGTTGGTCAGGTCAGTCTGACCAGGTATGACCGGGCCCAGACACAATCGAAACTTTTTTACTAAAAAACCAATATATTTTAGATTGTTCATTCAATTGACAAGCTGTTCATGACGTTGGAACCCTCGTGACGAGGCAATTATTTTGGAATGCTCTAAGGATACTTTCATGGAAGTTGTAATATGAATAATGGATTGAGGAGTGTATTATCCTAGAATCAAGCGCACTACATGAAGGAATACTGCGGTTTGATGAGACCCAAAGGATACTAATAATTATCCCTGTGTTGACCAGCTATGATGGCCTAAGTGGGAAACTACTTTGTGTGACTTGACAGACCCACGGTAGGGAGTGACTCTGTGTGACCTAGCAGACCAACGATACTCATCAGGGATGAGTACCTTAGCATGATTTCCTTAGTGGGAATCAGATTTGTGTGACCTTGTAGGGTCACAATGGAGAGAAACTCTGTGTGACCCAGCAGACCCACAATACTCATCAGGGATGAGCACTTCAGTAGTCCAATGTGTTCAGTGTAGGAGTGACAACTTTGCTTTACCTACATTAGATTATACCTGCATGAGATAATAGTACATTATGGTAGGTGTACATACTATGATGAGACTCTTGTTGTAGATGCACACTATACATATGGTATATCTAAGAATTCAATTTATTATAATTTCATCATGCAGTTGATGAAACAACCACACTTGTTCTAGTGAAATATCTAGACATATAGTTGATCCTTATGATTACATGCTCAATCCAGTGTTAGGGTTATACTAGGAATATAAAAATGAAAAATATGATCAAACTAACCATATTGATCCGATCATATGGTGGGAGATTAATTTTTATTCAAATAAATTCTTCAGGCTAGAATCCACGCAAACCATCTCCATTCATCATGGAAGATCCTTGATCAACTTGTCATATTACATCGATAATTTATAAAGACTTGAATCCAATGATTTTTCACTATCAAATTACTTAAAAACATATTTAAATAAAATAAACACAAATGAAATTATTTCATGGGAACTTCAACCCCCCCTTTGAATTTTTTGGAAATACCATAAATCATCATTACCAATATGTGTGCTCAAATGGATTATTTCTTCTTCCCATTATTGAAAACTAAATAAAAGGTCAATGTAAGGGGTCCTCATCTCATATTATACCTATCAATGTACTAACAATCAATTCCCCTATTTTTATACCTAACAGATGGATGATACCACATGGACCTCTTAGAAAATATACTTTAGTTAGTCTAGTTTAATTCTACACGTAACAGATCGGTGTAGAAAATAAGAGAGATAAAAAAAGTTCACTATATATCTTATTCACTATCATTCATCTGACACAATGCAAAAAAAAAAATTACAATTTCTCAAATATGGGTAGAATAAAATAATTTTATCAAGAAATTTGTTTTATACTTCAAACATATCAACAATCACATTAAAAAGTTCAAGTGAAGAGAATGTGTCTCCCCATTTGTCATATCGTTTCATGAATAAACACCCCCTTCCAAATTATATTGAATATAATCATAATAAAGGACAATATGTTTGATTGAAAAAAAATATTATTTAGAATTTATAGGGTTTTTTAGAATTTAATGATTCTCAAAACTCATATAGTTTTTCATTTTTGACATCTCCATCTCATGTATGCACCCCCTCATGGGATGCTTCATCTTCCTCTCATCATGGTAGATTTCAAACAATAGAATTCAAAGAAAAAATAATCTTTTTATCTATATAGAGGCTAATACCTTAGATTTTTCCATTTTTATATGTTTTCTAAAACACTCATTAAACTTATTCAATTCCCTTCACGTTAGTTCAAAATAAACAACAATAGAGAATAAAAAAGGACCACTTTTGTTTCCTTAAAAGAAACACTCAGGGTTAGAGTTCCCCCTTATCCATGCTTTATTCTTCTTCAAAAGTTCAACCTGGGATTTGGTCTCTTCCTTATTGATAGAATATATATATAGTGGACATATTTTCCTTCCATTAATTTTCCCCTCCTATGGAGTTGTTTTCTCCATATCAGTTTTTAGGGAACCTCCTATGGGTGAAATTTTGGCCACATTTTCCCCTTGTTTCTTATCACTAACTTTAGATCATCAGTTTTTTAGTCTTTTCCAATTGTTCAACCAAATTCATCACTATTTCTTTAGTTTCCCATCTTCTTTGGGATATCACATTCATTTTTATCTCTTATGTATTTCATGATTGATCCTTTTTAGTTTTTTAAATACTATTTATTTTGACAACATAAAAAGTATTTCTTCGATGACTAGTCCTTCACTTTTCAACTTTGTGACCTTACAGTATACATCATAAAAAGAGATTAAAAAAATAATTTTGAAAATAAGTTAATGAAAATATGTAGGTCAGATGAGTTAATACATAATTTTTTATAAATATTAAGGATTTCATTGGTGGGAAGGAAAATATGGATAATGGAGAAAAATCATTATTAAATAGAATGATAATTATTATTAACTATGATATAATTTTTATAGGGAAGAAATTCATTGAGGAGGAATGTTTGAAAAAGAAGTGTAATTATAACCATATAGGAAAATATTTACCATGGAATAAAATATTAGGTCTTAAGAAACCAATACTTGAAGAAATAAGTTCCAGAAGAAGAATTATAAATCCACAAAGGGAGTTGAGTTAACAAAAACCCTTCAAAATTTGGTAGCTTTTGAATCAAAATAAATTTAAATAAAGAAAATGATATGAATATTAAAACCACATAAATTAAATGAATATGTTAAATACATCCATTATGTAGTAGTTACACTATATAAAATAAATGATGGTGCACAATATCAAACATGTCTTATAGAGTTGAAAATAAGGAAAAGAAACACATACCTTGTATTACCGCTTACTCGAACATGCACAAACATCTTATGTAATAAACATTACAATATTAAAAATATATTTAAGAACCTTATTCATATATATAAACTTTTCTAAACATAATTTATAATTATTCTCTATATTTTTATTGGTTAGTTATTTTCAATATTCAGTATCGGGTGTGAGTAATCTTGATCATTTTGAACCAATTTCATAATAATGGTGTTATTATTCATTATTATAAAAATTTTAGTCATTAATAGATTATTAAATATAGAATAATCACTATTTTTCAATGATTTATTAAGTCTCCTTTCATTAGGTAAAAAACATGGATATAGTTTGTGAAAAAGGAAATTGTGATGAACTAGTTCTGGCGTGTTTAATGATCAAATAGTGATATATTAATAAATATATAAAATATTAATTAAACATTTAAAAAATAATTAAAAAATAATTAAAAAACAATTAAAAAAAACTTATTAATTTATATTACAATTATATAATATTTCTTAATCATTAATGGTTTAAACCGTATAAAATCGTTCATGTGGGTAGTAAAAACTGACCCAAATGAGAGCATGTTATAATGATTTTATGAGAAAGATATGTTTTTATATAATGTTAATATAAATGTTATAAATGATTAAAAATTTAATAAATATCACATATCTTCATGAAATTAATTCTTAGAACCATCCATAAAGGGTGGTGATGATAAGGGAAATTCACCATTCATGTAGGCGGTAGTCCACTATATGCACGATTAATGATTCCATTTCTCAATGAATGGGATAAATGAAGTTATATGATAAATTATCATTTCATAATTATAATTTTAAAATATTCAGTATATTCATCCATAAAATCCATCCTTGTGACCAACCATTAATAAGTTTATGGAAAATGAACTACAACGTTTCATGGTGGCGGTAGTCTGCACACAACCACAATATATATTGTTTTGTTTTTATTAGTAGATAAAAATTATTGAATAATGGTATCTAATTTTTTATAATAAATTTATATTATATTAATAATAATAGTTTATTTATATAATTGTGTTTAAAATGTGTAACAACTTGAACCCGCACTTCTGAATTCACCACTAAAACATGTCTTGTAAATTTTTTATAAAAGATAACTGAAAAATACATAGTGAATCATACATCCGAGGAAATTTTTCTAGTCTAGGTTCTATAGAATTATAAAAAAATTATATAATTTATAAAATTTGTACAAAATAATAAAAATAAAATAATTAATTATCTTTGTGGGTGATAAATCTTTAAATGAATCCTTCTATCATAGAACTTCTAAGATACCTGTGAAAATATTTTTAAAACATGGGATAAACATAAATTTTCCTAGTAAGGGGTTTTAAAACAAGTGAAAAGTAATTTTATAAAATAATTATTTAAAAACAGTTTTAAACATTTTATATCAAATATATATTTATATATATTTTATATATATAATAATTGTCAAAAATATTTCAAAAATAATTATCATTTTAAAAAACCATTTCAGAATTATTTGTTAAAAATCAATTGGATTTATACTTAAAAATTAATTTGAAAATAATAATACTTTTTTATATTAAATTATACTTGAAAGATCCTTTAAAACCCTTGTGGCCATTTAATAGTATCACTTATGGGACAACATCTTGTTGAGGTCATGAGTTCACTTCATATTCCTCATTGACATGCAAGCACCGCACATAAACCTCGACCTGGTTGGTGAGGACTCTTTAAAAGCATCTAAGAGACCCGGGATGAAATCCAGGAAGAGGCATATTTTCGGGGTACTGCAGTAGTACTGTAGTGGGACTGTGGAAGCTACTGTTTGGAACTGTAGCAACCAGAACTATTCCCCCGTTTGGGCCTTCAGGCCACCGATTTGGTCCGCGAGTCCTTTAAGGACTTTGGGACACCCATTCCTTTAGGTCAGCAAGGCCTTCAGGCCACCTCAAGGCCTTTGGGACACCTTAAGTGAAGATACAAACCAGAAAACCTACAAGGAAAAATCTCTATAAGGAGGATGAGCAAGGAGCTTTTACCACATCAGAAGCTAAACAGATTGCAAGAATGAGAGGGTATGACACCTGCCATCAGGACAAGCCTATGCATGCATGGGAAAGCCTAGCTGAACATCCATGTGAAGGTGGAGAGCTGATTTCACGATGAAGATGCTGGGGAGGAGTAGTTCCAAGTAGTTAGTCTGGGTTGTATGTAATGTTTGAATCCTATGAGCAATGAATTCCTCTAAGGCATATGATCCATGTAATACTTATGCCTACGGGCCTTGTAAGGGTTCCACCTCACCCCTTGAATGGTGGATTATAAAAAATCAATAAAAAATGAAGGCCTTCGGGCCATTGGAGGTTGACATGAAAGCACCAAATTTAATTTTAACATATTTGTTTCTAAATATGATTTTTTCTAATAAATAACACATTAAAATCCTTTCCAAACTATACTTGAATAATTTTAAAATCATAAAATAATTTTAAAAAATCCTCCAATATTTGATATATCTTTTTTTAGAAAATATATGGGAGAAATCCATTTTTCAAAAATAATTTACTAAATTAAAAAATAAATAAATATAAAAACATTATAATTAATAAATTTATTATATTAAAATGCAACAAAATGTCATGAAACATTGATAGAATATGGAATTTTCTACTTGAATGACATTTATTAGTAGACAGAATCATTTTTCACAAAAATGTTAACTTTTATCATTAAAATATATACTTTAAATCACACATAAAATAATAAAATTTATTTTTAGAAGGAATTTAGAAAATTAAATAAAATCAAATAACCATTAAATTTAATGTTAAAAAATAACAAAATAAGGTTTTTTATTTTTTTACATCCTAGAGCATAATAGGAGTTTTTTGAAAAATTCTGAAATTATAATTGTTCACATGAACATCACTTTACATAAAATCATAGAAGAATTTATTTATTTAAAAAAGGTTTTCTAAATAAGAATAATTTCATAAAAAAAACTTTACACAGAGGATCATAAAATTTTGAAATAAAAAATAAATTTTTGAAAATAAAATATTTATAACATTGAAAAACAACCCCCTTAACTGTTTCTTTCTTCTTTCTATTGGTATATCTTATGAATCTCTCTCTCTCACTCTATAATTCTCTATCTATCCGAACTGGGTCTTCATAATGGTATTCATGAATGAATCCCCTATATATATATAATTTCTCAAATCTACTATATATAATGATATATATATATATTCACATATAGGTGATGGAAGAGTCGAGAGAAACCTGGGTTTCTCTAGACATGTGGTCTCATCTTAAGGATTGTTAGGAAAGAATATATATATATATATATATATATATATATTATATTCATCACTGTTTACAATTAAACACACACACACACAGAGACACATAGACACACACACACATTATAATCTGTTTTGACCAATACGGTGAACACATCTTCAAGAAGCTTCAAATTATTTTATTACTTATTTTATTTGAAGAACACAACATACACCAGAAATAATTGACACTTATTTGGCCAAATTATCTTGGAAAGCACATTGGATGAAGATGAAAATGGCATTAAGGGTTTTACAGAGTTTGTTTGAGGAAGAAGATTATGGTGAAATGATATGGACAATTTAGATTAAATCAATCCAAAAACCATGGTTATGTTCAATGTTTTAAATTTCACATGAATAGTGACATTTACCCCACAACCTACATCAAAACTAATTGAGTTCTAGAGAAACATAATATGATAATCAATGAGAGATCCTCTCTAGATTGAAATGACACTCCACACATGGGTTGAGGTCCAGTGGGCGCTATACCCATCCTCTCCACATTTTTTAGGAGCTATGCTCAAACAAGTTTAGATCCATCTCCCACCATGGTCTTGGCCGAGTGCACTGGTCCCACCTAAGAAGTGGTTTAGCAAGAAATTGTATGACTTGATTATGTTCACTTTTTTATTAAAACAAAACAAAGTGAATAAAATTCATATATATTTATGGATTATTAATTGAATATAATTATTTATTTAAAGGTATTAAAATTTTGATAAATATGAATAAATATATTTAAATATAAACACATATATGTTTAAAAAAATAATGTTTAAGATATTTAATGTTAATATTTTGGAAAGAAAAAATTAAATATTTACTTAAAAATATAATAGTAAATATTTCTTTTTTAAAATCCTTATAATTAATCCTTTAAAAAATATAAATTCGAAAATAGATTTTATAAATATTTTAAGAATATACTTACATAGAATTTATATAAAAAAATTATTTTCTTGAAAAATTATAATATATTCAAAATAGTCAATATTAAAACATACTTTTAAATAAAGAATACATTTTAACTTCTTTTAATAAAAATACATTTATTTGTAAAAAATACTATTTCTTAAAAAATAAAGTGATACTTGATAATTTTAATCAACAATTATTTTGATTATATAGAATATATTCATTTCATAAATGTTTTTTATTTGAAACCTTTATTAGTTAGTTTTAAAATATAAAAAAACTATTAAATAAATAAATAATTAAAATAAAATTACTATTTGAATTTCATGGGATGTTATATTCTCCCCCCCTTATAGGAATTGTGCCCTCATGATACATTCATAATATTTAAGAAAATCTTGAATTTACATCTTCAGAATTAAGGAAAACTAGAAGGGCTGGACTTGTATATTTTTAATGGAACTTAATTACTATATGTTCAAAATAAAATTTTATCTCTTATATTTTTTTTGCAAATGACAATGCCCAATATCAAAATTTTTTTAGACCATTAATTTCATTCCAAAAGTAAAAACTCGAACCTGAACATTAAGATTCAAAACTAAAACATATTGTGTATTTTTTTATAGAAGATAACTATAAAATATATAGCGAATTATACATTTGAGGACCTTTTTTCAGTCTAGGTTTTGGATAATTTGACAAAACATTACAATTTATTAGAGTTTAAAAAAATAATAAAATAAAATAAATGATTTTTTTCATGTGTTCTAACTTCTTTAAAAATACTATTGTAAAATGGGTTTATCCCCACACATCAATACCCATAGTTTAGAGAACTCACGTGTATAGTGATTCTACCCAAAGCTATACCCATATTTAAAAGAACTATTGTTATAGGTTGAACAATACCAATAGTTTTTCAAAAACCATGGGTATATGTACTTAAAAAATTAGTTTTCCCCTTAGGATCCCCATACCTTCCTCATTTGAAGCCCCAATCTCCCCTCCCTTTGTACAAGCCTCAGCCTTCCCCCTCTCATCCTTAGGTGATGCTGCCCCTATCGGCCAGACATTATTCATCTATGTATTGCATTTTTTTTTGTGATCTTTGGGAGATAAGTTTTTCTTCCCTCCTATTATTTATTATCCCCACATCTGAGTGATGACCAATTTTCTTTTCTAGCATTCTCCCCTAATTCAAAGATTTTTTTATTATGATATTTTTCTACATCAGATTAGTGAGTTCTAAATCCTTCTTCTCTTATACTGGCTATTATTTTCATTTTTATCTATGCATGCTATTCTAGTAGAGCATGTTGAAATCACTTCTATTAGTGTGTTTTTAAATTTATAGTCTAATATAGGTCAAATATAGTTCATTAAATTTCTAAAAGTGATATTTTAATTATAATTTATATATTTTGAAAACTATCCTAAGTATTATTATGAATGTAACTTAAATTTGAGATTATTTTGGTAGAATATTTTGTGGATTTAGATATTTTTAGGGTTGGGAATCATATTTAAGTTAACTACAAGGGTTAAGGTTGGGTTTTATTATCCTTAAGTTATGATGTTTAGTTATTTAAATTTAATTTTTTATATCATGAACCATGGATAAACTATTTATTGGATCATATTAACCTAAAAGGAAATAATTTCCTGATGATGTGCATGATTATACTGTTATAAGTAAATCTAGAATATTAATTTATCTATGAAGGTTGGTTCTTAATAAATTCATTATTTTATTTATAATTACTTGTCAAAAATGTTTCTTAGAATTCATTATTATGATCTATACGTGAATAAATGATAAAATATTCTTTCAAATAAATAAATATTTATATTTCCAATATTTAACAATTTTAAAACCTTTATTATGTAAAAATATTTATAGAATAATTTAGAAAATTTCATGATATAATTATATAATTTAGAATGAAAATATTGTTGGATCCTATTAATTGTATAAAATATAGTTTTTATTGATAATTTTTTACATAAGAATTTAATTATTTAAGAAAACTTTAATGGTATGAACCACAGTTTCACCTATTTTGATTAATTGTTGTGTATTACTTAGTTATTTGTTAAAAATTATTCCATAGTTTATTTATCATGAATTGGGTCGTTATCTATTTATTTCCAACACATGTGAAATAAATTAAAAACCATCTAACCACACTTTACCTCATTAAGAGGTTTCATCAGTGGTGTAGTAATTGGTGGGTTTGATAAAGTGGGATGAAAGGAATTAATTATTTGTTATTTATGGATCTTCCCCATATTAATTTCTTTCTAAAGTGAAATAAAACATCATATAAAATATGTTTTCCTTGTGTTTTAATAATATAAGTAATGTTAACCTTAAATAAAATCCATTTATGACAAAATGTTATCCTAAATTAAGTATTCAAATGAGAAGACCTCTATGGATAAGAAATTCACATTTTTCTGATAGTATACCTTAGTTGTTATTTATTCCAATACATGAACCTTATTAGTATTTATATGGGCGTGGCTTTTTTTTCTTATGATATGTCTTGTACTTTGTTTTGATTGATCATAGTATTCTATGATGGTAACTTTTATCATGCATTGTATTCAATTTGGTTTCCTATTAGATTTTTTTATTTCCTACACATAATAATTTTTAATTTTTCTTTGAATTTGGATATCATTGTAATTATGGTTTACAATGTCCATTTTATAATTGTGTTGGAATACCATGGTTAAGCTAGGAAGAAGTTAGCTACTATATAAAAAAAATAGATTTCAAAGAAACTATTTTTTTGGTATCATAATGGAGAGATGAGACAATATTATACTATTCATGAATGAAAAAAAAGAATTCATACGATGAATTTGATATTTGATTAGTTTCCTTTGGTGAATCATCACGATAGAGATAGTCTTCCAGTATAAGAAGAAAATGATATCAATACACATGAGGAAAATACTGAAGAATATGATGTTAAGAGAGTGAACAAAATAATGGATGACGAGAGAACTATTAAATATACAAAATGTACTAGAAGACAAACTTTTAATTTTTAATGCTATTATATCATAGAAAAACCATGTATGGAATAAATAATACTAAAATTTATTATATTATTACCTTTTTCAAGTACTTTATTGGTGCAAATTTTATATCAGATCATTATAGGGTATGGAATTTAATTAAGAATCTTATATTTTCTACTAATAAAATTCATGCTTATCTAAGAGGTTATAGTTTATTTTTGGATAAAATATTAGACCTTAATTTTAATGACCCGAAATTTTGAATAAATCTTATTTCCTAATTTTGTGTGTTATTTTATTTTTATACTCAACAAAACTATTTCATTTGATAACATGAGTATAATTAAAATGATACTGTTAGGTTTCGACTGTTATATGACCGTTGGTCAATATGACCGTTGGAAACTAAATGTTGCAATTATTGTCTCTAAATACAAGTGATCTTGGTTAATTAATATAGAAAGAAGATTCGATGGACTCATCCAGTAGTCTCGGGCCAATCGAAGCCCATCTAACAGAACTTGGGAAGGAGGTAGCACCACTGGGCTTTTCTTTGGCCAAACCCAAGCCGAACTTCATCGTGTAAAGCTAGAACAGAATCGCCTTTGTGATAAGTTCAAAATGATAGAAATTAATACTCGTGCAATGTGGGCCAAGCCACCCTCAGATTCTCTCACCTTATCACACCTTATGCATAGGTCCTATGATGAAGTTATAAGGGGCTATGTAAGGAGACCGTAGCTGTTTTGTGTGATCCTTTGAGATAAATAAAATTGTGATTTCTTCTTATGGCGAAGTTTGTGAAATTTCAAATGTCTAGATAATTTTAGGATGTATATTATTGATGAATTTTGGAAAAAGGATATTTTAAAATATTTATTTAAACCTTAAATAATTAATGATATGTAAAGATTTTTAAAAAATGGTCTTCTACAAATGTGTTCAGTATGAAATTTAGAGTCTAACAAGATCAAGTTAATTTTTGGTGAATAGTAATTTATGAATAGTGATTTTATGATTAGGATTAGTAATGTGACCAAATGGATTAGTAATCTCACTTAAAGAAAGTATTAATATAATATAGGCACCTTGATTAAGTAATGTGATTCAATAAAATAGGCAAACAACCGTTTCAGAAATTATTAGTCAAGTATTAGTTCTTTCGGGTGAATAGTGTTTTTTAATTAAAAATTAAATTAAAAATATTTAGAAAGTTATTTTTATAAAATGGAAATTATTTTTGAATTCAGAACATTGATATTATGTTAAGGTAATTTTTGGGGATTTCTCTGAAAAAAATGAATTTTCGGTGAATAGTGTTTTTATTTAAAAATTAAATTAAAAATATTTAGAAAATTATTTTTATAAAATGGAGTTTATATTTGAATTCAGATCATTGATATTTTTTTAAAGTAAATTTTTGGGAGCTTTCTGAAAAAGTTGAATTTTCAGTGAATAGTAAAAATACAGTTTTAGGGTTTCGGTATGTTTAATGACATCATAACTGCATCATGATGATGTCATGAGATATTTTAAGATATCGTATACTTGTGAATATTAATATAAGGTATGAGATGTCCCAAGTGTCCAAAACCAAGGGGAAATACCACTTGTTTTTCGAATACCACCAATGAGGGGTCCCTTGACCATTAATGCCTTGTCCCCTCACTTTCCCTACAAATACAAAGCCATTATCTCATCCTTTCTATTCAAAAATCCTCCTCAACTAAGTTATGGTCTCTTTACCTCCCAAGGAGTCCTCCCAAGGTGACCTCATGCCTCCCAAGGTCCCAAACATCAAGATTTCAAAGTTACTCTTCAAGGTAAGGGATACTACCTCTCTCTTTCTTTCCAAGTACTCTCTTTTATGTCATTTCTTTTATTCTCCATGTCCTTAAGTTGGAGGATGTTCTTTTATATTCATCATAATATCCTTTTCATTTTCATATAATGAGATACCCCCTTTTTCTCTCATCAATTCATTTTAAGAATGTTTAAGTGGCGCCGTTAGGCTGCCGAATTTTTAAGGGATTCTTTCACCCTTCTCATTTTCAATGTTCTATTTTATGTCAAATATTTCAAGTTCCCTTTTCCCATGTTGGGGTATGATATATATATTCATCACACTTTACTTTTATTTTCACATGATTAGAGTCCCTATTTAATCTCATCAATTCATTTTTTTGATGTTTTAAGTGATGCCGTTAGGCTGCTGAATTTTCATAAGAGAAATCTTATTTTTGTCTTCCTTCCATGTTTTTCATTTCATATGGTATGTATTTCAAATTTCATTACCATGTTCTTATATCCTTTATATTCTGTCTCTATATTGTTTTATGGATCATTTATGAGTGGGTGACCCATGTCCCCTTTCTTTTCAATATTTTCTAAAACCCTATAACATAGCCGTTATGTTGCAGAATTTTTGTCTCAAAATGTCTCTCTCTCTTTTTCTCAAATTCTTTTATTTTATTAAGTGAATACTCAAAGATCTTTCTTCTATATGGGTATTCACATATATATCAAAATTTTTTATTTCAATTCTGGGACTTACATACATGAAACCCTCTTTCCTTTTTCCGTGGGTTTAAAGTGACATAAAGATTATGCCTTTAAAGTAGTTTTTAAAACGTTATGATTATGAAATGAAACCCATTTCTTTTATGATATATGGGTTATTTATGAAATGTTTGATGATGATATATGTGGCTCACATGATGATAAAGACAAATTTAAGGATGCGCCCTGATATCGCTCCAATACATTGGGTAATGATGTAACCACTATAGATTACAATTTTAACGATACCTTGGTGAATAACCTTGGTAATTTCAAATGACACCTTGGGGATGGGCCTTGGTGATATGTTCATGATTTTCTAAGTTAAATGTTGTAGCCACATCTTAAAGTTATGAATCATGTTATTTTTATTATGATATGCCTCATGATCTCTTTCTCATTCCTTAAAGTTATTTTTCATGACTTTTGATGTATCTCAAGTTCACATGTAAAATGTTTCCCTTGTTTCCCTTAATGGGACTTCTACTCGCCCTTTACTTTAATGTATGCTCCCAGGTTATGAGATGCTGTAATGAACATAGGATGAACAAATTAAGGAGCCTTTCAAGTGTTTAAGAATAATGTTTTATGTTGTCATGTATTAAGTTCCTGGTTTCCAAGACACTAAACCTTAAAGATCCTCGGTTTTGTATAATGTAATGAAAGTTAATGTGATAAAAAGGAGAGATGTTATAGTTGGTATCAATGGATGGTTTAATTATTTGTGGAAATTAGGATATGAAAACTTTAGGAATAACCCTAAGTAAAAGTTTAAATATAGGAAATATTCCTGGTATTTTGGTGAGTATTGAGTAAGTGGGTTCCAAACAAATAAATCCCTATCTGGATACGAACAAGTAGAGGTGGCTCTGGCACAGATGTTCCTAGGAGTGAAAACTCTGACAAGGTGTTTTGGGCTTGACCTAGGGTAACCTGGTGCACGACAACGGGCCTTGCTGCACTCTTGGTTTGACACTCCCATGGGATATGCTTTGGTAAATTCATAAGATTTGTATGAACCATTATTAAAGGGACAAAGATAAAATAAAATAAAGATTCACATAAGAATATATGATCATGGATAACTTAAATTGGAACCCAGGGGATCACATGTTGGGGTATACTTTTCTACTATAAGTTTATCCTTTTATGCTTTATGTTTCCTTTTCATGATTATTGGCGAAGTATTTAAGCCCTCTAATTATACTTTCTTTTCTTAGTTAATAGCGGGAAATGGAAGAACATGTCCCAACAACCAATGTGATAGGAAATGTTATGATTGACCTATTAATATGATAGAGATGAAGAGGGATCAAGTTGAACATATTGTGATTATGCCAAACCAGCTATCAAAAATCATAATTAATAATTGGTACCTAGTTGAATGCCCAAATTCATCAAGGAAGAAGAAGACAAAGTCTCAAGGATGTTCATATGATAAAGTTGATAAGGGAAAGAATACCCAATTTCCTTTATGAAAAAAGTGTGGAAAGGTGCACCAAGGAGAATGTCACAAAGGAACTGAGAGATTTTTTAAGTTTGGGGTGATAGGGCATAAAGTATCCAATTTCCTTAAAAAAATGGACAATGTGATTAATAGAGATAAGGTTCGATCTAATGTACCTTATACTTTTAAATGTCGTAAATGTGGAGAATTTGGACATTATACAAGGCAATTATCTCTTGGAAGGGATGAGAAGCATGATGAGCATCAAAAATCTTCAAGGACAAGGAAAAAATGCAAGTCCTATGTTGATATGGATCATGATGACTAAAGTACATGTAACTTCTTTTCAATAATTGTCTATGTCATGTTGTATTTTATTTCGTGCCCTATGAGCATATCTTTAATGTTTTCTAAGAGCATCGAGTCACTACCTAAGATGGTTTCATATCATTAATGAAAATATCTATTGTTATATACCACATGTTGATGTTGTGAAGCTGTTATTCTTGAAAAAAAAGATGATTAGGGGATTAAAAGATTATTATTATTTTGGAAGACATTCACTTTTTTGGGAACCCTATATGATCGAGGTAAATAGATTACTATAGTTTTTTTGAGGAGTAAAAGTTGACTTATATTTTGAAGAATCGATGAATTTAAGGTGAACTTATAGTTATTTAGGTTATTTATGGAAATTATTAACCTATCTTGGGAAAAATATGTTTAGGTTAGTTACTTTTGTTATAAGATGTTAGGAGTGGTTGATGTTGTTTGGAGATGAATGATAAAGTTTACCTTGGAATACTATGTTATCAAATCCTTATTATATTTTGGTTTCAATGTTAGTTTGGTTTGTTTTGAGGAATTTTAAGGACAGTTACTTATGGAATGGTCTATGATGAACTTTGGGTAGTACCATGGAATTTTGAAGATTTAAAAGTAGTTTCCCTTCATATGGGGTTCTTTCTTTTTGAAGAGTTGTTTTATCTTACCCTTTATTTTTTTAGTATAATGTTTAAAGATAGAAGAAATAGATAGTTAATCTTTTGTGGATTATGTGATTCTATAGAAGATGATTCTTGTGATTTTGATGAGACCAAGTGTTTTTGAATACTCATCCTTTGGAGAAAAGATTAGTTTTTGAAGAAACTTATTAAAGGATGAAACTCTACTTGAAGGTAGGTATATTTCCTTATGTTTTTATTCTATATAGTAAATGAATTCCTCAAAATTATAAAAATGAACATAAAACAAAAACATTTTTGGTTTATGTTTCTGACTGGGTAATCAAATACCATTTACACACATCATAAGTTTGTGATTTTCTTGTGGTTAACTTTCTCCTAATCATGTTTTCAATCACTCTCCATCAGAACATGACCCTTTGTTTTCTCTTCCATATCCATGTTTCCCTACATGTAATCCTAGTATGGGTTAACTCGGGTGACCTTTGTACTTCCCTTTATTTCTTTTTAAGTAATAGTTTTACTGACTCCTTTTCCGATGTGGGACTTTCAATGAAATTTACAAGCCCAATTTTAAAAATTATGAGGACGAAATTTCTTAAGGGGGGGAGAATGTAACGACCCAAAATTTTTAATAAATATTGTTTCCTAATTTTGTGTGTTATTTTATTTTTATACTCAACAAAACTATTTCATTTTATAACATGAGTATAATTAAAATGAGACCATTGGGTTTTGACTGTTTTATGACCACTGGTCAATATGACCATTGGAAACTAAATGTTGTGATTATTGTCTCTAAATACAAGTGATCTTGGTTAATTAATATAGAAAGAAGATTCGATGGCCTCATCCAGTAGTCTTGGGCCAATTGAATCCCATTTAACAGAACTTGGGAAGGAGGTAGCACCACTGGGCTTTTCTCTAGACCAAACCCAAGCCGAACTTCATCGTGTGAAGCTAGAACGGAATCACCTTCACCAGAAGTTCAAACTGATAGAAATTACTACTCGTGCAATGTTGGTTGAGCCGCCCTCAGATTCTCTCACCTTATCACACCTTACACTTAGGTCCTATACTGGGGTTATAAGGGTCTATGTAAGGAGACTGTAGCTTATTTGTGTGATACTTTGAGATAAATAAAATTGCGATTTCTTCTTATGGTTAATTTTGTGAAATTTTAAATGTCCGGATAATTTTAGGATGTATATTATTAATGAATTTTAGAAAAAGGGTATTTTAAAATATTTATGTAAACCTTAAATAATTAATGATGTTTAAATATTTTCAAAAAATAGTCTTCTACAAATGTGTTCATTAAGAAATTTAGAGTCTAATAAGATCAACTTAATTTTTGGTGAATAGTAATTTATGAATAGTGATTTTATGCTTAAGATTAGTAATGTGACTAAATGGATTAGTAATCTCACTTAAGGAAAGTATTAATATAATATAGGCACCTTGATTAAGTAATGTGATTCGATAAAATAGGTAACAACTGTTTCAGAAATTATTAGTCAAGTATTTGTTTTTTTCGGGTGAAAAGTGTTTTTTAATTAAAAATTAAATTAAAAATATTTTGAAAAATATTTTTATAAAATGGACTTTATTTTTGAATTCAGAACATTGATATTATGTTAAGGTAATTTTTGGGGATTTCTCTGAAAAAAATGAATTTTCAGTGGATAGTGTTTTTATTTAAAAATTAAATTAAAAATATTTATAAAAATATTTTTATAAAATGGAGTTTATTTTTTAATTCAGATCATTTATATTTTGTTATGTTAAATTTTTGGGAGCTTTTTGAAAAAGTTGAATTTTTAATGAATAGTAAAAATACAGTTTTAGGGTTTCAGTATGTTTAATGACATCATAACTGCATCATGATGATGTCATGAGATATTTTAAGGGATGGTCGACTTTTGAATAGTAAGATAAGGTATGAGTTGTCCCAAGTGGCCAAAACCATGAGAAAATACCACTTGTTTTGCCAATACCACCAATGAGGTGTCCCTTGGCAATTAATGCCTTGTCCCCTCACTTTCCCTATAAATACCAAGCCATTCTCTCATCCTTTCCATTCCAAAATCCTCTTAAATGATGTTATGGTCTCCTTAACTCCCAAAGAGTCCTCCCAAGGTTCCCTCAAGCCTCCCAAGGTCCCAAAATTCAAGATTTCAAAGTCACTCTTCAAGGTAAGGGATCCTACCTCTCTCTTTCTTTCCAAGTACTCTCTTTTATGTCATTTCTTTTATGATCGATGTTATTATGTTGGAGGATGTTCTTTTATATTCATCCTACTGTCCTTTTATTTTTCATATGATGAGAGACCCCCTCTTTCTCTCATAAATTCATTTTAAGAATGTTTAAGTGGCGCCGTTAGGCTGCTGAATTTTTAAGGGATTCTTTCACCCTTCTCATTTTAAATGTTCTATTTTATGTCAAGTCTTTCAAGTTCCCTTTTTCCATGTTGGGGTATGATCTCAGTATTCATCATACTGTACTTTTATGTTCACATGATTAGAGTCCCTATTTAATCTCATCAATTCATTTTTTTTAAGTTTTAAGTGACGCCGTTAGGCTGCCGAATTTTCATAAGAGAAATCTTATTTTTGTCTTCCTTCCATGTTTTTCATTTCATATGGTATGTCTTTCAAATTTCATTACCATGATCATATATCCTTTATCTTCTGTACCTATAATTTTTATGGATCATTTATTAGTGGGTGACCTATGTCCCCTTTCTTTTCAATGTTTTCTAAAACCCTATAACATAGCCGTTATGCTACAAATTTTTTTTTCTCAAAATGTCTCTCTCTCTCTTTTTCTCAAATTATTTTATTTTATTAAGTTAATAATCAAATATATTTATTATATATGGGTATTAAAATATATATAAAAATGTTCTATTTCAATTCTGGTACTTACATACATGAAACACGCTTTCCTTTTTCCATGGGTTTAAAGTGACATAAAGATCATGTCTTTAAAGCAGTTTTTAAAACGTTATGATTATGAAATGAAACCCATTTATTTTAAGCTATACGAGTTATTTATGAAATGTTTGATGATGATATATGTGTCTCACATGATGATAAATACAAATTTAAGGGTGCACCCTAATAGCGCTCCAATGCACTGGGTAATGATGTAACCACTAGAGATTACAATTTTAACGATACCTTGGTAATTTCAAATGACACCTTGGGGATGGACCTTAGTGATATGTTCATGATTGTCTAAGTTAAATGTTGTAGCCACATATTAAAGTTATGAATCATGGTATTTTTATTATGATATGCCTCATGATCTCTTTCTCATGCCTTAAAGTTATTTTTCATGACTTTTGATGTATCTCAAGTTCACATGTAAAATGTTTCCCTTGTTTCCCTTACTTGGGCTTCTGCTGACCCTTTGCTTTGATGTATGATCCCAGGTTATGAGATGCTGTAATGAACTTAGGATGAACAAATTAAGGATCCTTTCAAGTGTTTAAGAATAATGTTTTATGTTGTCATGTATTAAGTTCCTGGTTTTCAAGACACTAAACCTTAAAGATCATTGGTTTTGTATAATGTAATGAAAGTTAATGTGATAAAAGGCGGGATGTTATATTAATAACTATAAAGAATATGGTAAATCTCTATGGATGGAAAATATATATGAAACACCATCTCGTGTTCCATATAATGTCATGTGGTGCTTTCTATTGAATCCCAGGCTTAAAAATCTATTTTAGTAGAAATCTAAAACAATATGAGATGACATGTTGATGACAGAGTTAATGGTAATGATAAGTTGGTTCATCCTACAGATGGAGTATCATGATAATAATTTTATACACAACATCATGATTTTGTAGATGATGTTGATAATGTTAGGTTGGGTCTATCTTATGATGTTTTTAATCTATTTGTCCTGATGCTTACTACTCACAACATGTGGCCAGTTTTTATTCATGTTTATAATATTCCTCTATGGTTGTGTATGAAAAAGCATTTAAATTTATTGACCATACTAATATTTGGACCATCTGATCCTAATAATTATATAAATTTCTAATTGAAACCTTTAACAAGATAGCTGAATAATCTTTAGGATATGTTCTTTCACACATTCAATCTTCTTCAAAAACTATATTTCAGATACATGCTTCCCCTCTATGGAATATAAATGGTTTCCAAGATTTTTCAATGATTTCTGGATAGATCATGAAAAGAAAACTATCATGTCCTATTTTTATGAAGAATACATAATTTAGAAGGCTTAAATATCATAATAGTTTTACTTTCATGGGGAATCGATGATTCTTGGCAATGGATTGTCAATATAGGAAGAATTACTGGAGTTTTGATAATACTGTTAACACTGAAGCCAATTACAATTGTAAAAAAAGTATATTTTTTGATTTTTCATATTACTTTACCAAATTATTACGTAATTATTTATACAAAATTCTAATTAAGAAAAATATATGTGAAATAATTCTTTTAACTATTCAAAATATCTAGGGGAGGACCATAGATGAATTCCTATCTCACTAGGACTTTTTGGATTGGGGTATTCAACCAAAACTACATCCTGTGTCTATCAGTGAAAACAAATGGAATGTTCCTTATGATTCTTATATGATGACACATTTAGAGAAAAATCCATTTATGGAAGTATTGGAGAATATCAAGGTTCCTGATGGATATTTTAGGGACATATCTAAATGATTCAATAGAATTGAGTTGAAACTAAAATCCCTAAAAACACGTGATTATCATATACTTCCTCATGAATTGATTCTAATAGAAATAACTCATTTTTATCCAATAATGTAAGGGTTAAAGTGATTATCGTGTGAATTTTTTTAGAGGACTTTGTGATAAAAGCTTATTTAAGTCATTGTTGATAAAAAAAGAAGTAAGGGGCATCATTAATTTTGTGTGAGTTGGGAAAAAATGTTACTCTATAATTATTATCATGCATGCTGCATTTAAAAATTATTCTTCAAACTGAAACAATTATTTGGGGACTGGTTTCTTTTTTATAGATGTATCATACTGAAAGAAATGCATGTACAATGAAATCTTATGTCCGAAACAAGAATCATCCCAAGGGTTCCATTGTGAGAGGTTATTTTGGCTCAAGCATGTATGAATTTTTGTGCAATGTATTTTTTTGATGTGATAACAAGACATAACCAGACAATGAGAAATGTAGATGAGAAGTATGGGGAAATTGAGCCCTCATTTCCATATCTTCCTCCAAAAGGAGGAATTCCTGGGTTATTTACATTGGCTACATTTAGCCTTGAAGAGCAGGACATGGAACATCACATAGTCTTGTTTTACTATGGTTTTCTCAATGACTATATGAAGTATATAATTTTAATATTTATATATTACTCATAATATGTCATTTCACATATACCTTAAACTTTTATTATCATTTTATGTAGGGAACATAAACAAATTATAAGTAGAGTTCATCAATCTTTACCTTTGAGAAGGAGATAGGCCTTTCATGTGAAAGAGTTTCATTCTTGGTTGAATTCAAAGGTATGACCATTAATTTAATTAACTTAAAATATAGATATTAATTTAAAAATATTATTTATATATATTTCAGGTATTGAGTTAACATGTTGACTCCATCTCTCAAGAATTAAGAGCATTGGATTTTTGTCCCAATTCTTTGGTTTGTGAATTAAAATCTTTAATAATCAATGGGTATAATTTTTTTACAACTTATTGAGTTGTGAAAATAAGAACACAACATAATGGTGTTGTGTTAAGTATTACAATGGAATATTATTCTAGTGCATCATATAGTAGGCCTTGAAATGAAAATGTGTCTTATTATGGACTTATTGAGAAAATACTGTTATTATATTACAACTCTCATGGTTGAGTAAATATGATGAAATGTAAATGGTTTGATTCAATGATTTGACATGGAAAATTTATTGATGACTATTGATTTAGAGTTTTTGAGATGAATCGACTCTTGGATACAGATAAATCATATAATTTGGAAAAAATGGAAAAAAGTGTTTTATGTGAAAGATCTCATGAGACATGATTATGGTGTCATTATTGGGGTAATCCCAAGACAAATTTTTCATGATAGTGGGGATGAAATGGAAACCATTGACACTCTCATTGGTGTTGACCAAAATGTTTAATTTGATGAGTCAAATTGTCCCATTGTGAGATTTTATGTTAAACCTGAAGTAGTGGTGGGTAATATCTAGAAGCAACTATACATGTTCAAAGTTCATTCACTTTACCTTGATGTGGGTTTCTCAGGTTGGTACTGATGTAATTAATTTAATTTAATTTTTTTTTGAATTATATGTTTGTTTTATACTTATTTGTTTCTTTTCATTTAATGATATTTATTTAAATTTTAAAAACTATGTTTAAAACTAGTTTTTATAAAATGTATAACTTGGATTAAAATTATAGCTTTTAAAATATGTCATGACATCCGTTATGAATTCTTTCACTTCTAAGTTGTATGAATGATTTTTAAATAATATTTCTAAAAAAAATAAACATTTAATTCTTATTTATATTATGAAAAATATTAATGAATTTTAGAGGAAGTGATTATTTGATAATGATCAATAGATTAACGAACTCTATTTTCCTCCTCTGGTTCCCTAAATGAGTTTAATCATTGTAAATTTTTTCTTCTGCATTAAATTTAATGTCATGTTATTATTATTTAACAAATTTTTGAGGGACATACAAGTGGACTAGTGTTGAATCCTGATCTTTCTACTAGTATGGGACTGGGTGTGGGTGCTCCTAGAGCTAGACCGAGAATCCATTATACCTATTCTTACAATGACTTTCCAGTGGACACCCCATCTACCACACATTTCCCTCCTTCACATGAGCCTCTGGTGATTCTCCCACCTATGCCTCCATCATCATCTAATTTTGCCTCTTCTTCCCATATACTACCTCCAGGGATGTTACCACCTTTACCATTTTCATATCCTTTGATGTATCCCCAATCCGACTACCCATATCTTGCCATGTCTACACCACCTCCGTTTCCTAATACCTATCTTGGACCTAATGGTTATGTTACTTTATATTCCACTAAAGTGTATATAGATCATCTAGTGCTTGCATTGGAATATTAATATTCTTTAGAGGATGTTGATTTAGGGAAACCCATGGATCCTTCTGAGAGAAGTGTGTCAAATTATATCACATCATTTTTACCTATTGTATTGTGACATAATTCTTGTTTTCCCTTTAACATTATTCATTGGGGTCTTCTAGTAGGTGGTGTGGGCACACCCTTATGCATAAAGAATGGAATCACCAAACAAAAATAATGGTGGATTATAATGAAGATAATAAGATGATAGGTAAAATTTCTTGGAAGTGTAGAAGTTTCATGGGAACTTTAGCGAAGTACAACTAAATAATTCTGATGAAATAGGTCTCATAGAGGCATATCAGAAATGACATCATGGGAAAATCATGGGTGGAGATATGGGTAAGAAAATTTGTTATATTTATATCTATATTAATGTTTTATTTATATGTATTAATATATTTGTTTTAGCATCAGTTTAACTTCCACAATGGTGAATCTTCTAAGGTTACAAGGTTGATGGATCTTAGGGAGTTATGGTGATCATATAAGCATGAGTTATATATTGGTTGGAAGAGTAGAGTAAGTTCTAATTTAGAGGGTGCACCGAATTGTACAAAATTGGCCTAATTGGCCTAAATGAAATAGTTTTCCTAATTGTCCTAATTATCCTAATTAACAAAATATCCAAATAGACAAATGGAGACATGGAAAGATATAAAAAATGGCCAAATGGCCCAATGGAAAAATCACCAAATCGCCAATGGAAAAATGTCCTAATGGAAAATTGGCCAAATGAAAAAATAGCCAATTGGCCTAATGAACTAATGGCCTAATGGCATAACAGCCTATCATCCTCCTGGCCAAATGGGCTCATGGCCTAATGATTTCATGACCTAAAAATAGACTAAATGGACTGATGGACCAAATAGCCTACTAACATAATGTCTAATTTTACTAATAGCATAACAGACTAACAACTTAATGAACAATTTTCCTAAAGACCTAATGGACTAAGGGCCTAAAAGAATAAGGGTCTAACGACCTAATAGAATAAGGACATAATGGACTAAGGGACTAACCGACTAAGGGACTAATAGCCAAAGGTCCTAATGGACCAAGGACATAATGGCCTAAGGGCCTAAATACCCAAGAGACTAAGGGCCCAAGGGCCTAACGACCTAAGGACCTAAGGGCCTAACGGCCTAACAACCTAGCCAATTGGAAAATTGGTCGAATTAACTGATAGACTAACAACATAATGGACTAATGGCCTAATGGATGAATGAACTAATGGATTAACATCATAATGACTAAATGATCGAATGACCGAATGACCAAATGACCGAATGACCCTTTGAAATAATAGAAAATTTGACCAAATTGTCCTAAATTGACCTAAATTGGCTTAATTATTCTAATTGGTCTAAATGGAATAAATTATCCTAAATGGCCTAAGTGACCTAAATGACCTAAATTGGTCAAATTTGTAACACCTGAGAAGGAATCTTTCACTACACACAACACTATCTTGGCTTGCTTTACTTTCAATCGCAACCTTCCTCGATAGCTTGCATTGTACGCAATATCGAGTTTCACTAAACAACGATATGCTATTAAAATATTATTAGAACTAGTCGTTATGAATAGTAATACCCACTTTTTGAAATTTTATAAATTTTATATTTCAAAATGGACTTCATTTTTTGATTCAGAATATCGAAATTATCCTAGGGTGAATTTTTGGTATTTTTCTGAAAACTTTCAATTTTTGATGAATAGTGAAAACACAGGGTTACTATTTAAAAACCGACTTTTTATTTAAACAATTATTTATTTTATTTAAATTTATTTTAGGTAAAAATTGATACATAATACCTATATAAGTTCAAAGTAATTCATTGGAGTCATTTTATAATAATTTTAGATATATAAAAATTTTATTGAACTTTTCACCGTCTTTTACCCACCTCCTAGGAGAGTTTGAAAATTTACATAAAACTTAATTTTACAAATTTTGTGAGTGGAATTTTAAAAATCTGAGAGACACGGTTAATATCAAGTAGTAAAATGATAAAAATAATTTTTGGTGAATAATAACTTTTTACTTTTATTTACCATAGTTAAAAGAAAATAGGGCAATTAAGGGTAAAAATGGTATTATTATTACCCTAACACATGTCCTAATTCTATTGGATAAGTTTAATTCAACCAAAAACAACATTAGGAATAAAATATGACCATTTAGGTCCACTTGGATTAGATTAGGAAATTTATTATTATTTTATTTAAAGAATAGTTAAAATAGTTAAAATCAAAGTTTAATAACTAAAACATTTTTAATATAGGGTTATAAATAAGATAAATTCGACTATAAATATTAATTAGAAATATAAAAATATTTCCTACATAATGGTATTTTATTTATAATTTTTAGACCTTAAATAATATAATTTATTTATGACATAATGATGATGCAGTAATTACTATATTAAGGAAATATTAACATAATTGATATTATAAATACCCAAATAAATGTAATTTGAGACTTTTTATAAATTAAACTAATTTTATAGGTTAATATGACATATTAGTATTTATTTAATTAACTTTTTTAGAACTAATCATGCTGGTATGATTTTCACAAAAATCAATTACCAAATAATGTCAAAATTGACATAAAATAGTTTTTAAAACAAATATTATAGTATTATTTTTTATTTTATTCCTAAAAATCTAAGGTTCGGCCAAATGACTTAGATAAGGTTAAATATAATAATAATGAACCACTTGGGGTTATTTTGGCTTGTTATAGTAAGTTTATTAACCATATAGTGTAAGAAAACAAGAATACACGGTAAAAGTTAAATTATTTAACTTAGAGTTAAATCTAAATGATAAGGTTAAAATAGTAACCTAAACTTGTCTAAAATCTATTTGTTGATAGTATTACGACCCATCCCAACCTTAGATTCTAAATAAATCAATTTTTAGCTATTAAAAACTGAATATGACTTTATTATAAAATAATATTTTAAGTTTTTCCTAAAGTGCCCCTCTCCTCCCTTATAAAAGGGAACCTCCTCCCTCTCCTCCTCACACCACTTTGAGCCTTAAATCTCGGACAAACCCTGAAAATTTTTCTTCTACACTTCCCTAGAAACATACTATAGGTCCTGGTATTCTTCAAAGACCATCTTTAGTTCCCTAAGAGGAGATTAAGAAGAGGCGCTTCAAAGAAGAGGTAATGTCCGATACCGATTCTTTAAACTTTATTTCTTCTTCTAATTCCTCCTCTTTAGTTGTTTAATTATGAAGTAATAACATAATTATCACTCACATACTGATATGTTATTATAAATATGAAAAAACCCTATTTCACCTTCTATCCATCCTATGGAAAACAAAATCACCGCGCGTGCGTACGTACGGAATACCGTCTCCACGCCGTGGTGTAATCTGTTTTCCACCACCACCATACTTGGATGAGTATAATGATATAAAAAATAACTATATATGATTATTGTAAAGTAATATTTATTCTGAAATAGAATACATACACTTCAATACAATTCCACGATCATGGGAATGATATCATCGCTCGTGCGTACGTTCGGCCTACCGTCTCCACGATGTGATGCGACTCGTTCTACATGATCTTCAATGAATAATGATTATATAAATGAATTTAATGAATAAATATGATATATATTACACTAATAACATTCTGGAAATTATTTATCTATAACCTAAAAAGAATAATAATAATTTATTTGACAAAACACACATAAGAACAAAAAGCAATAAACACCCGAATAACAAGTAGCAATGAAATATTACTAATACGAAGCTAAGAATATGACCATTTATGATATCATAACAATGAGTAAGATTCTGGAATAAGTCAATAAAATTATTTAAATCATTACACAGGAGGTTTGGACATGTACGAAGCAAATTAGACCTAAGGTAAGGGATAATTATTCCAATATCATTCTTATATGAGATTGTTTATTCGTAAGTATTTACTGGGGTTATGTTTATTATCCATGTCCATATGTTCTCAAAATGTTTTCATAAAATGTTTACTTTTCTTCCATGTATGTTTAAAGTCATTTTTACCCTTTTTTTTACTTTTACCACATCGTATGGAAGGAATCTTTCTTTTGTTTACCATACAAGGTACTTTTTTTACTTTTCCAACAAAAGTACGAGAAGAATGTTTTTTTAACTTATACGACATGAATGGATTTTTACGGTTTTATAATGCCTTATTTTAATTAAGATTACTCTACAATATTTCATAACTTTTTTTAAAAAAACCCTTTCTTTTAAATTTTTCATGGCATTTTGTGAAAAGAAAATGATTTTGAAGAAGAAAGGATATTTTCATCAAGAATTCATTTCAAGTGTTTTATCAAACCCATTTTCCATCTAAGATGACATTATTTCATATGTGTATGTTTCAAGTATAATGTCTCTATGATTTATATGGTTTTACATTTCTTATGATGAAATGATATTCCTTTTTTATATGGATTATGTGATGATGGGATGATGTTTATGAAAACCATTTTATTCTTTGGGTTATGATGAATGATTTATATATATTTTGTGGAAAAAGTAATAATGATTTCGTTAGGAGATGGGTGGGACCTATATCTCCCTCCAATGCATTGGTTAAAGATTTATATCTCATGAGATAGACATGGCTGGAATGGTAGGTTAATCCGGTTCAGTGATACAAGACTAAAACGAGGAGTGAACTCGGTTAAAAAATGGACTTTTTTCACTAAGATATTCTTGGAAATGAGTCTTGACTACTAAGAAATGATTCTCTATGATTATGTGTGTACTCCAAAAAGTTTCATGTTTTATGTTATGATTATTGGGATTAAATTTCACTACTATGATTTATCCCATGTTATGAAATTATGATATCTTTTGTAGGTTAAGATTTCCAAAATGTTATGTTCTTATGAATATGATGTGATTGATATTTCTTTTGTTTACCCTTACTGAGAATTTGAGCTCACCCTTTTGTATGTTTTCTTTTCCCCAGGTCAGGAATAAGGGTATTAAGTAGGATATTCCAAAAGGGACTCTAGATATGATAAAATAAAAGGGAGACAGTGTAGATGATTTATGAACCAGTTGTTTATGTTTCCCAGTTTCTAAAGACACTATACCTATACGGTACTTTCATGGTTTTGTTATATGTTTTAATAAGTATTCTTCAATTATGAAGTAATAATAATGTATGTAAAGTATGTGTTGTTATAGTTGGTATCATAGGAAAAGGAGGTAGGAATGTATCCGATCCTTGGGAACTCTCACATGTGAGCGTTGGATGAAGCATGGCTCTCCGCCCAAGGGATTCATGAGGAAATGGCTACCATTGGGGATGGTGGTGTTTCCCGCCTAGGGGGTGTAGCCACCCATGGATTGCCTTGATATGTATCAATTAGAGTCCACTGGAAGTAATTCCAGACCATTATAGTTGGTATCAGAGAAAAGGTATAGTTAACCTTTGGAAACTAGGATGTGAAAGACTTAGTAAGAACCCTAAGGATAAGTCTAAGCATAGAACAAAATCTTAGCGTTTTAGAAATGGCCATGAACAACCTATGATAATACCTTAAGTGTGAAATTTTATTCTTGATTATGTGGTTTTCCTATTATAATTAGTGTTTCTCACACTATTCTTCTTGGTTTTAGTCAATGGATGGAACCCAAAGGAACCGTGTTAATGAGGAATGCGACAGGAAATGACATGATTGTCCCCCTGAGAAACCAAATGCTATGGGAGCTAGAATGAAAAATCTTATAGCCATGCTCACACAACTTTCTCATGCTATGAATCATGTAGGACTTCCAAACAAGAAAATTAAGGAGCAACATTCTGTTGAATCCTTCATGAGGCATCGTCCACCCTCATTTAACGGGTCTACTGATCCATTAGTTGCTGAAAAATGGATCAATATTACTAAAAAGATATTTTCAGTTCTTCAATGTTCTGAACATGATAAAGTCATCTTAGCAGTATATCGTTTGGAAGGTGAAGCTGATCAATGGTGGAATCTTATCAAGAATACGAGGAAAAGGGATGAAATTGAATCCATGGAATGGGACGAGTTCAAGAACTTATTTTTCAATAATTACTTCCGTCATAGTCTTCGAACAAAGATGTAGAAGGAGTTTATGGAACTGAAGAAAAAGGATGATCAATCTGTTGGTACCTACGAAGTAAATTTTATAGGACTTGCAAGGTATGCTTCTGGGATTATTATCCAACCTGAGAGTAAGATTGATCGATTATTTAGTGTCTTAAAACCAAGTCTTCGAAGGGCGTTAGCCATAAGGGACTTCAATAGCTACGAGGAAATCGTTCGATGTGCTCTCAAGGCTGAGATGGATATTGGAGTAACCCATCAGTCATATGGGTTTGATAAGAAGAGGAAAATGTAATTCAAAGGGAAATCTAAAGACCACTCTGAAAAGAAGATGAGTTTTCCCTTATTCTCAAAGTGTGGAAAGAAACATAGAGGGATTTATCTTAAAGGGACAAGTAAATGTTTCAAATGTGGAAAGGAAGGTCATCAGGCATTTGAATGCCGCAATGATGGGAAGAAGATGTTTAGTGATGCGAACAAAGAAATGGATACACAGAGTGAACCTCCTACACTTTAATGTTACAAGTGCATAGAAATGGGGCATTATTCTAATCAATGACCTAATCCAAGGGTTGTTGATGATGATCAACATCAACAAAATCTTAAGGATAAATACAAAGGAAAGTCACATGAAATTTCTATCAGCAATGTGGACTATGATAAGGAAGTGGTGAAAGGTACACTTACCATCCACTCTAAAGTAGAAAATGTTTTATTTGATTCTGGATCCACCCACTCTTTTATTTACGAAGAATTTTCTAAGGGTATTTCCATATTACCTCAGTAGTTAGATATTGAGTTAGCTGTGACAACCCCTAATGGAACAACAGTCACATCAAAAGTTTACAATTCTTCTACGATTGAAGTTTGTGGGAAAGTTCTTCCTGAAAATCTTGTGATCCTTCTTATAGTGGAATTTGATGTGATTCTTGGCATGGATTGGCTTTCTTTATATGGAGCTCATATCAATTTCCAAACAAGGGAAGTCACATTTCATATTCCAGATCAGTCTATGATTGTCTATCGATGCAAGAATGAACATAACCTTCCAGTGGAAATTTCTTCCATCTTATGGGTCTTGATTCCACTAAATTAAGGTTATTTATCTCAAATGGTTGGAGAGAAACTCAAGATTAATAAAATTCCCATTGTACGAGAGTTTAATGATATATTTCTGGAGGAATTTCCTGGTCTTCCACCAAATCGTGAAGTTGAGTTTTCAATAGAACTCATACAGGGTGCTTTACCTATTTCAAAGACACCTTATAGAATGGCCCCAATTGAGTTTTAGGAATTGAAGAAGAAACTCCAAGAGAATCTTGATAAGGGATTCATACGCCCTAGTGCATCACCTTGGGGAGCACATGTTCTATTTGTTAAGAAGAAAGATGGATCAATGAGACTCTGCATTGATTATCGTGAACTTAACAAGATCACTATCAAGAAGAAATATCCTCTCCCATGCATTGATGACTTATTTGACCAACTACGCGGAGCTCAATACTTTTCCAATATTGATCTTTGATCAGGGTATCATAAATTAAGGGTCAAAAGGGAGGATATACCAAAGATGAATTTTCGTACAAGGTATGGACACTATGAATTTAGTGATGCCATTTGTTCTTACTAATGCCCCTGCTATCTTCATGGATCTAATGAATAGAGTCTTTAGAGACTATCTTGATCAGTTTGTGGTAGTCTTTATAGACGATATTCTTATCTATTCAAAGAGCAAGGAAGAACATGAATATCACTTGAGAATTGTATTGAAGACCCTGAGAAAGGAGAAGATTTATGCCAAATTTACCAAGTGTGAAATTTGGCTTCAAAAAGTTTCATTTTTGGGTCACATAATCTCAAAAGAGGGGATATTTGTGGATCCTACAAAAAAAGAGGTTATTGAAAGATGGTCGAGACCAACAACAGTAACTGAGATCCAAAGTTTTCTTGGTTTGGCTGGATATTATCGACGTTTTGTGAAAGATTTTTCAAGATTATCTAACCCACTCACCAAATTGACTTGGAAAAGAGTTAAGTTTGTTTGGACAAAAGAATGTGAAGAGAGTTTCAAGGAGTTAAAAAGAAGGTTATCCAGTGCACCTATGCTCACACTGACTTGTAGTGGAGAAAGGTTTGTGATCTATAGTGATGCATCCAAGAAGGGACAGGGGTGTGTTCTCATGAAAAATGATATGGTGATAGCTTATACCTCACGACAGTTGAAAATCCATAAGCAAAATTACCCAACTCATGATTTGGAGTTAGATGTGGTAATCGTTGTATTAAAAATATGAAGGCATTAACTTTATAGTGAAAGGTGTGATATTTATACTGATCATAAAAGTTTAAAGTATATTTTCACACAAAAGGAGCTGACTATGCGTCAAAGAAGATGGTTGGAGCTGATTAAGGATTACGAATGCTCAATTCATTATCACCCTGGGAAAGAAAACAAGGTGGCAGATGTATTAAGTCGACAAGACCATGCTAGATTATCCATGATGAGGATCACAAAAGATCCAATATTTATGGATTTACAAAGGATGGATCTTGGAATTATAATGGAAGGGGAAAAATCTTATCTTTCTCAAATGAATCTTCAACCATCAATACATGTGAAGATTAAAGAGGCACAAAAAGAAGATGTAGAGTTACAAAATAAGGTAAGAAATGTTCCTGAATTTAACCTTGATTGTGATGGGATAATAAGGTTCATGAATCTGGTTTGTGTTCCTCCCATCCAAGAATTAAAGAAGGAGCTGCTGGATGAGGCTCATAGTTCTTCATTATCTATTCATCATGGAAGCACGAAGATGTATAGAGACCTGAAAAAGTACTTCTGGTGGGATGGCATGAAAAGAGATGTTGCTGAATATGTCTCTTGATACTTGGTTTGTCAGTAAGTTAAAGCTAAGAGACAGAAGTCTAAGGGGATGTTACAACCATTACCCATACTCGAATGGAAATGAGACAACATCACTATGGACTTTGTCACCGGACTTCCTAAAACATCCAAAGGAAATAATGAAATCTGAGTCATAGTTGATCGTCTTACAAAGTCGGCACACGTCATTTCTATTAGAGAGGATTTCTCTCTTGATCAACTTGCTAGGATATATGTGAAGGAAGTTGTAAGATTGCATGGAGTACCACTTTCCATTATATCTGATCAGGATATGAGGTTTACCTCAATGTTTTGACAAAGTCTTTAGCATACTTTAGATACAGAGTTGAGTTTCAGCACTACTTATCATCCTTAGACAGACGGTCAGTCTGAGAGGACAATTCAAACTCTAGAAGATATGTTAAGAGCTTGCTCTATGGATTTCAAAGGTGGTTGGGATCAACACCTACCTTTGGTGGAATTTTCATATAATAATAGCTTTCACTCCAGTATTCAGATGGATCCTTATGAATCTCTCTATGTAAAGAAACGATGAACTCCAACTTGCTGGGATGAAGTTGGGGAAAGAAAGCTATTAGGACCTGATCTTGTTGATGAGATGGCAGAGAAGGTCAGATCTATTCAAAAACACACAAGATCATCTCAGAGTTGACAAAAAAGTTATGCCGATAACCGAAGAAAAGACCTAGAGTTTGAAGTGGGTGATAAAGTATTCTTACGAATATCTCCTTAGAAGAGAGTAATGAGATTTGGAAAGAAGGAAAAGCTGAGCCCTAGGTATATTAGTCCTTTAGAAATACTGGATCATGTTGGGAAGGTAGCTTACCGATTTGCGCTTCCACCGAATCTCTCTTAAGTTCACGATGTGTTCCATGTATCTCTCCTAAGAAAGTACATACCCAATCCTTCACATGTACTCAGCTCAGAAGTTGTACTGCTGGAGCAAGATCTTTCTTTTGAAGAACAGCCGATCGAGATTCTGGATCATAGCGAAAAAGTCCTACGGAACAAGACCACTCTCTTGGTGAAAGTTTTATGGAGGAACCACCAATTAGAAGATGCTACAAGGGAGCTTGAGGATATTATGATGGAGAGGTATCCTCATCTGTTTGTTACAAAGTGATGAATTTTGAGGGCGAAATTCATTTTAAGGGGGTAGAATGTAAAACCTAAGAAGGAATCTTTCACTACACACAACACTAGCTTGGCTTCCTTTACATGTAATCATGACCTTCCTCGATAGCTTGCATTGTACGCAATACCGAGTTTCACTAAACAACGATATGCTACTAAAATATTATTAAAACTAGCCGTTATGAAAAGTAATACCCACTTTTTGAAATTTTATAAATTTTATCTTTCAAAATGGACTTCATTTTTTTGATTCAGAATATCGAAATTAGCCTAGGGTGAATTTTTGGTATTTTTCTGAAAACTTTCAATTTTTGATGAATAGTGAAAACACAGGGTTACTATTTAAAAACCAACTTTTTATTTAAATAATTATTTATTTTATTTAAATTTATTTTAGGTCAAAATTTGATACATAATACCTATATAAGTTCAAATTAATTCATTGGAGTCATTTTATAATAATTTTAGATATATAAAAATTTTATTGAACTTTTCACCGTCTTTTACCCACCTCCTAGGAGAGTTTGAAAATTTACATAAAACTTAATTTTACCGCTTCTGTGAGTGGAATTATGAAAATCCGAGAGACACAGTTAATATCAATGAGTAAAATTTAGTTCAATAAAATAAAAATAATTTTTTGTGAATAGTAACATTTTACTTTTATTTACCACGGTTAAAAGAAAATAGGGTAATTAAGGGTAAAAATGGTATTATTATTACCCTAACACATGTCCTAATTCTACTGGATAAGTTTAATTCGACCAAAAACAAAATTAGAAATAAAATATGACCATTTAGGTCCACTTGGATTAGATTAGGACATTTATTATTATTTTATTTAAAGAATAGTTAAAATAGTTAAAATCAAAGTTTAATAACTAAAACATTTTTAATATAGGGTTATAAATAATATAAATTAGACTATAAATATTTATTATAAATATAAAAATATTTCCCGCATAATGGTATTTTATTTATAATTTTTAGACTTTAAAAAATTTAATTTATTTATGACACAATGATGATGCAGTAATTACCTTATTAAGGAAATATTAACATAATTGATATTATAAATACCCAAATAAATGTAATTTGAGACTTTTTATGAATTAAACTAATTTTATAGGTTAATATGACATATTAGTATTTATTTAATTAACTTTTTTCGAACTAATCATGCTGTTATGATTTTCACAAAAATCAATTACCAAATAATGTCAGAATTGATATAAAATAGTTTTTTAAAAAAATATTATATTTTTAATTGTTATTTTATTCTTAAAAATATAATGTTCAGCCAAATGACATAGATAAGGTTAAATATAATAATAATGAACCACTTGGGGTTATTTTGTCTTGTTATAGTAAGTTTATTAACCATATAGTGTAAGAAAACAAGAAGACACGGTAAAAGTTAAATTATTTAACTTAGAGTTAAATCTAAATGATAAGGTTAAAATAGTAACCTAAACTTGTTTAAAATATATTTTTTGAGATTATTTCGACCCATACCCACCTTAGATTCTAAATAAATCAATTTGGATCTATTAAAAACTGAATATGACTTTATTATAAAATAATATTTTAAGTTTTTCCTAAAGTGCCCCTCTCCTCCCTTATAAAAGGGCACCTCCTCCCTGTCCTCCTCACACCACTTTGAGCCTTAAAGCTCGGAAAAACCCTACCAATTTCTCTTATACACTTCCCTAGAAACATCCTAGAGGTCCTGGTCTTCTTCAAATACCATCTTTAGTGCCCTAAGAGGAGATTAAGAAGAGGCGCTTCAAAGAAGAGGTAATGTCTGTTACCGATTCTTTCAACTTTATTTCTTCTTATACTACATCTTCTTTAGTTGTTTCATTATGAAGTAATAACATAAGTATCAATCACATACTGATATGTTATTATAAATATGAAACAACCCTATTTTACCTTCTATCCATCCTACGAAAAATGAAATCACCGTGCATGCGTACGTACGGAATACCGTCTCCACGCCGTGATGTAATCTGTTATACACCACCACCTTACTTGGATGGGTATACTGGTGTAAATAATAAATATATTTGATTATTTTAAATTGATATTGATTCTATAATAGTATACATACACATCAATACAATTCCACGATCATGGTAACGATATAATCGCTCGTGCGTACGAACGACCTACCGTCTCCACGATGTGATGTGACTCGTTCTACATGATCTTCAATGCATAATGATTATATAAATGAATTTAATGAATAAATATGGTATATATTACACTAATACCATTCTGTAAATGAGTTATCTATAACCTAAAAAGAAGAATAATAATTTATTCGACAAAACACGCATAAGAACAAAAAGCAATAAACACCCGAATAACAAGTAGTAATGAAATATTACTAATACGAAGCTAAGAATATGACCATATATGATATAATAACAATTAGTATGATTCTATAATAAGTAAATAACATTATTTAAATCATTATAGAGGAGTTTTGGACATGTACGAAGCAAATCGGACCTAAGGTAAGGGATAATTATTCTAATCTCATTCTTATATGTGATTGTTTATTCGTAAGTATTTACTGGGTTTATGTTTATTATCCATGTCCATATGTTCTCAAAATGTTTTCATAAAATGTTTACTTTTTTTACATGTATGTTTCAAGTCATTTTTACCCTTTTTTTTACTTTTACCACATCGTATGGAAGGAATATTTCTTTTGTTTACCATACGAGGTACTTTTTTTACTTTTCTGGCAAAAGTACGAGAATAATGTTTTTTTTAACTTATACGACATGAACGGATTTTTAAGGTTTTATAATGCCATATTTTCATGAAGCTTACTCTACAATATTTCAAGACTATTTTCAAAAAAAAAAACATTTTCTTTTAAAATTTTCATGTCATTTTGTGAAAAGAAAATGATTTTGCAGAAGAAAGGATATTTTCCTCAAGAACTCATTTCAAGTGTTTTATCAAAACCATTTTCCATCTAAGATGACATTATTTCATATGTGTATGTTCCAATTATAATTTCTATATTATTTACATGGTTTAACTTTTGTTATGATGAAATGATATTCATTTGTTTTATATGGATTATGTGATGATGGGATGATGTTTATGAAACCCATTTTATTCTTTAGGTTATGATGAATGATTTATGTATATTTTGTGGCAAAAGTAAGAATGATTTCATTATGAGATGAGTGGGACCTATAACTCCATACAATTCATTGGGTAAATATTTATATCTCATGATATAGACATGGCTGGAACGACAGGTTAATCCAGTTCAGTGATATAGGACTGAGACGAGGAGTGAACTCGGTTCAAAAATGGACTTTGTCCGCTAAGATATTCTTGGAAATGAGTCTTGACTACTAAGAAATTATTCTCTATGATTATGTGTGTATTAAACAAAGTTTCATGTTTTATGTTATGATTATTGGGATTACATTTCACTACTATGATTTTCCCCATGTTATGAAATTATGATCTCTTTTGCAGGTTAAGATTTCCAAAATGTTATGTTCTTATGAATATGATGTGATTGATTTTTCTTTTTTTTACCCTTACTGAGTATTTGATATCACACTTTTGTATGTTTTCTTTTCCCTAGGTTAGGAAGAAGGTTATTAAGTAGGATATGCCAAAATGGACTCTAGATATGATAAAATAAAAGGGAGACAATGTAGATGATTTATGAACCAGTTGTTTATGTTTCCCAGTTTCTAAAGACACTATACCTATACGATCCTTTCATGGTTTTGTTATATTTTGTAATAAGTATGCTTCAATTTTGAAGTAATAACAATTTTTGTAAAGTATGTGTCGTTATAGTTGGTATCAGAGGCGAAGTAGGTAGGAATGTATCCGATCCTTAGGAACTCTCATATGTGAGCGTTGGACGAAGCATGGCTCTCTGCCTAAAGGATTCATGAGGAAATGGATTCCACTGGGGATGGTGGTGTGTCCCGCCTAGGGGGTGTACCCGCCCATGTAGTGCCTTGATAGGTATCAATTAGAGTCCACTGGAATTAATTCCAGACCGTTATAATATTTTTCTAATTGGCCTAAATTGGCCAAAATGGCCTAAGTGACCTAAATTGGCCCTATAAATAGCCAAATTGGTCTAAATGGACTGATTTTCCTAAATTGGATAAATAAATAGCCTAATTGGAATAATTGGTTAAAATTAGCCTAATTGGACCAATTGGTCGAATTGACCTAAATGTATGAATTTGCCTAATTGTCCAAATAGAAAAATAAAAAAATTTCCAAATGGTCAATTGGTCAAATAGATTAATAGACTACTAGAAAGTTGGCCAAACAACCAAATGACTAAATTTCCAAACAACCGAACCAAAAAATGAATATAATGACCAAATGATCAAAATAGAAAGTGATTGAATAACCAAATAACATAGAACAAATATATTTGGATAGAAATGAACATACAAGATGAATACATATCATACCCATGTTTAGAATGATAATTAGTATGTATTGTTTATGTAATAACAGTAGTATTAAATTTTTAATTAAATTTATATTTAGATGTTTCTTCATTTTATGGATATTTTAAATTTATAAAATATTAATTCATTATAGTTTTATCAATTTTATTTATTCAATGATGTAGTATTATAAAAATCAATTTAATTTGTAGCAAGGGACATTGGGCATCAAAGGTCGCGAACCTTGAGAAAAAATATTTTTCACTAGTAGGAAGAAAAAGGATGGAGGTTCTCTAAATGCACAAACACAATAGAAGATAATGATTTTTTTATTTATATTTTAAATTTTCATATGTAATTAATAATTAAATATAATTTTTATTTTTTCAAAAATATTCCCTAGAGTCCCTCAATGATAAAGAAGATTACAACTACATGCCAAATGATCATTTGAGATTGGTATTATGTGAGGAGAAATAGGGGATAGTTCGATGTATACCCAGGAAAAACATCATCCCCACTGGGTATTGATCCTCATCAGGTGCCTCTCAAACCTCTCAAACCAATTAGGTAAAAAAACACTCATAGAGAAGAAGTTGAGAGAAAAATTAGCTTTACAAGAGTGTAAAATAGGTAATATGGATAGCGAAAACTTTTTAAAAGCTATTTTAGTTATAAGTCAATTAATTCCATCAATTACTGCCACTGATTTTAATTTATATATGGCATTAATTATCTCTTTACATGATTCTACGAGTGATTTTAATGAGGATCCTAGTGGTAGTCGAGCTAATGTTAGTGGTGGCGGCAGTGGCAGTGGTGATGATAATGATGATGATGATGATAATGATGATGGTACTTTATAAGATGTTGTTAGTGATGTTTGTGATGAGGATGTTTTTGGTGGTGATGAGGATGAGGATGTTGGTGATGGGGGAGATATTGATCCAATCCATTTTTGAGTTAGTAGTAAAGAGGCATATGGACATTGTCTAATGACTTGAATTGATTGGTTATATGGATGTATATATATATTATAGTATTTTAAATGGTTTGAAAATTATTGAAATAAGTTGGTTGAATGCTAAATATACAATATATGTTTTTTTATTGAATGCCTAATATGGTTTTCATTTTGTTTATAGGTTAGGGATGGGATGGAAGGTATGCTACTGCCAGGTTGAGATAGGGAACTATAACCATGGTTCTATGAATCTTAGGTAAAATATGGTCTAGTGGAACAAGATATACCCACATTTTTCTTGACCAAGTGTATATATTTATACCCATGGTTCAACTAAATTGTTGGAGCTTTGAAATTCTCTATTATATACCCATATTTTTTATACAAATTGTGGTTATATCTCTATACTGACATCTCCACCAGCCATGGTTCATAAAACCATGGTATTGGATATACCCAAGTTTTTATGGGCTATACCCAGGGTTTTAAACTATGGGTATAGGCTATGTTTCTATTAGTGGAATCCATCCACCTTAGAACTTATAAGATACTTATGAAAATATTTTTAAAACATTGGATGAGAATAAATTTTCTTAGTAATGGGTTTTAAAACCTGTGAAAAATAATTCTATAAAATACTTATTTAAAAAATCTTTAAAACATATTATATATATATATGTATATATTTGCTATATAAAATACTTTTCAAAAATATTTAAAAAATACATATCATTTTAAAAACCTATTTTAAAAAATTTCTTTGAAAAATAATTTGATTTATCATTAAAATGTTAATTGAAAATAATAATACTTTTGTTGATTAAATGATACTTGAAAGATCCTATAAAACCCTTATGGCCACTTAGCAGTATCACTGGTGGGACAATATCCCATTGAGGTTGTGGGTTCACACCCCATTCCTTATTGATATGAAAGCACAAAATTTAATTTTAAGGAAAATGTTTTCTAAAGAACTGTCTTTATCATAAATATACCATTAAAAACCATTCCAAAATATAATTCAATTATTTTCACAGAATATTTTTTTTAAAAAACTTCTATTCTTTGATAAATCTACTTTCATAAAATCCATGGGATAAATACATTTTTCAAACATTATTTCTTATATTTAAAAGACATAAATACAAACACATTATAATTAAAACAATTTATTGTATTAAAATAAGATAAATTTATTGAAACATTCATTGAATATGTCCATATCTACTTGAATAACATTAATTATTATTAAAAATCATTTTCACATAAAATTATAACTTTTATCATTAAAATATATAATTTAAAACACAAATAAATTAATAAAATTTATTTTTAAAAAGTAATTAGAAAATTTAATAAAATAAAATACACATTAAATTTAAAATTAAATAATAAAAAAACATGATTTTGTTATTGTTTCACATCATTGAACATAATATGAGTTTTAAGATAAAATTTAAAATTATAATTGTTCATATAAACATCCATTTACATAAAATCATATAGGAATTTATTTGTTTACAAAAGGTTTTAAAAATAAGTATAATTTCATAAAAAATACATTATACAAAGGATCCTATAATTTCAAAATAAATAAATAAATATTTTAAAATAAAATATTTATAACATTGAAAAATAATCCCCTTACTTGTTTCCATCACTTTCTTCTTAGTATATCTTTTTATTCTCTCTATCTCACTCTCTAATTCTCTTTCTATCCAAAGAGGGTCTTCCTAAGGGTATTCATGAAGTAATACCCTATATATATAATAACTCAACCTCACTATATACTATAAAACACACACACACATAATCATATTTAGACAAAGGAAGAATCAAGAGAAACCTGGGTTTCATAAGATATGTGGTCTCTGTTTAAGGCTTGCAGGGAAAGAATATATATATATATATATATTATTTTTCTTTTTACAATTAAACACACACACACACATATATATTATAATATGTTTCAACCAATATGTAAAATGATTCTTCATGAAGCTTCAAATTATTTTATTAATTCTTTTATGTCGGTTTGAATAACATGTCATCCACCAAAAACTTTTTACACTAATTTTTAAGAATCATCTTGGAACACACATGAGAAGAAGATGAAAATGGAATTGAGGGTTTTAACTGGTTATCCCAAGGTAGATAGAGATGGTTAAAGGATATGGACAGTTCAGATTAAATAAATTTGACAGTGACAGTTATATATGATGTTTTAAATATAGGATGAAAAATAACATTTAACTTACATCCCAAATCAAAGCTAATTGAGTTTCAGAGACACTTAATATGATAAAAAGTGAGATCTACTCTCTAAATTCAATTCAATCACCACACACAAGATGAGTCTTAATGTGTTTTATAACCAACATTTATGTGTTTCACTGGACGTACACATAGGCCTACCCACGATCTATGGGATCTATGATCAAACACATTTAGATCCATCTCTCGCTATGGGCTTGGCCAAGTGCACTAGTCCCACCTAAGCAGTGGTTGACTAGGCACTTGCCTGCCTTGGTTGGGTACAATTTTCATCAAAAAAAAATAAAATTAATAACAATAACTACTCAAATATAAATAAAATTTATTACACTTTTATTATTATTAATTTAATATGTTGATTTATTTAAAGGTATTAAAATTTTGATAACTATAAATAAATATATTTCCAAATAAACTTATTTTATTTTTCAAAAATAAAATTTAAGACATTTATTATTAATATTTTCGAAAGAACATATTAAATATTTAATTTAAAAGATAATATTTATTTTTTTTAAAATCTTTAGAATTAATCCACTAATTACTATAGATTCAAAAAGATCTTTCATAAAAATTTTAAAGACATTCTTACATTGAATTTGTATAAATAATAGTTATCTTGAAAAAAAATAATATATTCAAAAAATTCAATATTAAAAAATAATTATAAATAAAGTATATGTTTTAGCTTATTTTAATAAAAATACATATATTCCAAGAAAATACTATATTTTGAAAAAAGAAATTTTATTTTATTATTTGAATCAAAACTTATTTTTAGTATATAGAATATCTTAGTTTCATAAATTTTTTTACTCAAAACATTTCTTAGTTATTTTTTTATTATGAAACAACTATGAAATAAATACTTAATTAAAATAAAATTACTATTTTAATTTCTTGGGATGTTACAGAATAAGTTTATAAGAGTAAGATTATGAAAAAAGAGTAAGGTGTAATAAATAATTACATTGGGAAATTTTTATTTTTCTTGAAAATATCATTAGAAATGGAGGTATTATGATATCTAATTAAAATAAGAGGGTTATAAAAATTAGATAGACTTATAGGATGAGGAAAATTTGAGAATTTTAGAATGAAATTTCAAGATATTTATATGGTATGAAGGGTTGGAAGTGTCCCACTTTTTGAGTGAAGAAAATAGAACTATTGTGAATACCCATTATTTTTCAATAATGGAATGACATTAGTCATGGGTCAAAAGTACCAAAATCAAGAAATAATGGATTTTGGGGTGGGATAAAGTTTATAAATCATCTATATATCAGTTTAAAACATGTTTCATGTCATTTAAAATTAAAGTTTTACATTTTACCATTTTTTGTTTTACCTAGGTGACCTGTTTTTAACAATGTAATAAATATTTTACTAAAAATATAAAATAACCCCTATTAAAAAATTTGGGTGTGATGAATCTATAATTAAACTTGATTTTAACCTATTTAATTTATAAATCATTGAAAATTAAATTTTAGATTAAAAACATTTAATATATATATTTTTTTGGTAGAAAAATGTTGTCTTTACCATTATGTGTTCTTAATCTTATTTAGTATTGATTCCATATTAAATTATTATTTCCAATTATTTATTTAATATTTTTTAATGGTTAAATATGTTTTTAGTATAGTGATGATTATTCTTGGATTATTGTGAAGTTTTTATGAGAATTCATGGGATATCAAGCTTTATAAAGGATAAATGTAAATCCCTAAGATGTTTGAGGTGCTACCATGATTAATGGAAATTGTTTATGAGGCTGTTATCTTAAAGAAATTATTTATAGAATTCAAATAATAATTGCCATTATATCTTATGTTTTTTAAGATGATCATATTACTAAAATTCTTGTTCTAATGGTCTATGAATAATGCACACTTCCTACAACATGGTGAAGAATACTTTACGATGTCCTTATATTATTTTTCCTCAAGATGAATGAAGATGATTGGAAAAGACCATGACAAATACTATCACATGAGTATAATTTAAATAGATATTATAGGTGATAAGTCCATGTAAAATATTATTTTTATTTCATGATGAATAAATGAGGAAAAAAATAATTGATATAATAAGTAATTATATGTTGAGTAATTTAATAACTCTTTTTATAAGATTAGGTAAAAAACATGGCTAAAACCTAGAAATCCATGGGGATTTGTCAACCAAAAAGGTGGGGAAAAATATCAACACATAGGATCAAACCTATCATTCTTATTCTGAGGTGGTAGATGAGTATATTATAGGAAAATTACTTAAAAATTTGTAGGCAAGTGTGCATGTAGGGTGAACACATGTTTTAACAGGATGTATCATGGAGGATGAAGAACAGGCTAGACTGGTATAACAACTAATGAGTTTCTAAGGGATTTTTTTATATAAATCTGTACCAAACTAAAAGAAAAACAATGTAGGATAAGAAGATATAGAAACTGTTCACTCATGGTTCAAAGTAAATAAATAAAACATGCCATTTGATCAGTTTTTAAGACTATTGGATCTTGACAATGTTGATTATATTACTCAATAAATACCTTTCTCAACTAAACATCTCACATAAATGGTTATTTTATGTGAGACAATGGAAACCCATGTCCTTCATAGATTTTTTGTGTGGTCCTTCCATTAAGTGTCTAGTTTTTTCAAGGAGTATATAGTTTATACACGAACACTAATTATACGAGTGGCATAGATCTTCCATAAGACATGTGTCTTTCATGAATATAAATATCTTCTATGAGGAATAAATTTTATGTGTGTATTAATTTATTAGATGATTAATAATTCCACTAATGTTTTACAAAGTATAGATTTGCATTCATGAATCCTGAACGTTCCATGTGAATGTGGATCTCTCATAAGAGGATAGTTTGCACAGATATTCTAAGTGGATAAGGATTAAACTTTAAAAGTTATATGTATATTTATTTTTTATTCCACTAATTTGATCAACATATTATGGCCATTCTGTGCTCAAAGATGATTTTGATGTTTATTTTTTGTCATAAAAACATTCATGTGATGATCATGCATACATACTGCCAGGTATGTTCTAGGAAGTATTCCCAAGTTCTCCTTGATGAAACTTGATGAAGGCATGGGTAAGATTCAAATACCAAAATATACATGCAGTTTCACTTGAATATATATAAATCACTTGATATGAATACAATAAATTAATTTTTATAAAATCTTAGGCTTTAATCGGCCTTAATAGTTTTAAGAATTCATGTTACAAGTTACACGCATTATCATGAATTAAGGTTCAAGCCATGTTTGGTATTTTTTTATGAAATAATATACACACCATGTATACTTAATTTCCATCAATCATTATAGGAGCTTGAGCTGTGAACATGTATGATGCATATGATATTCCTTTATGATATAATCATTGATTAAAATTCTATTATAGAATCCTGAATTCAATTTTTTACCATGTAAAATAATGATGGGGTTATTCATTAACCATGTTAATAAGTAAAGTGATCCAATGATTTAATCAATTTAAGATTAAATTTGTTGAATAATTATTCTATGATATTAAAAATCAATTAATAACTAGAATATCTGAGGAGTCAATTTGTAATTCCTTGACCAAATAAAAAGAATAATACATAATTGGAATGATCAGGGAGTTTCCATATTTATGGAATAATTACTATTATAATTTTAAGGAAAATATTCATGATATTATTATTATTATTATTATTATTAATATATAAAAATCATACAGGTGATAAATAATGTTGATATATTTTATGAGTCTATGTGTACATTGAGATCAATATGAGGGAAACTGATATACTAATGTATTGAGGAGATAAGGTGAGCCTAATCTAGGAGTCCTTGAAGTATATCTACTTGATTATTCAAAGACTGAGGTGAGTCTAGACCACATCATATCTAGAATAAGTTTTCTGACCAGTAGTTTTATTCCAAATAGTTGTTGAATATCTTGATGTTTAAAATGAGAAAATCTCATCTTACATGATTATGGAGGAAGATCATCTAAATAATAATATCTTACTGATACTCAATAAACACCAAGAATAAGAAGGAGCTTGTGACTGGGGTGTATAAACAATTACTGAAGAGGCTCAGGTGATGGGGTTTATAACTATTTAGGGAAGAGTAGGAGGAGAAGGATAGTTAGGGTGTATAACCAACTATGTCGTAAGAGTTGGTGGCTAGGGTATTGAGCCAAGTTCAAATGGAGGATTGAGTTGTAGTGTGTATAACTAGTTTATGTATAATAATTTGAAATCCTTAAGAATAATAGAGTGGAAAATACATATTGGGGGGTTTAACCAACATTGAAATAAGTAGGACTTCAGGCCGAACCATGTATATATCGTGTGCTACCTTATTTCTTATTATTACTACACATGAAGGTGAGGTTGATAGAAATAATTTAGTGTATAAATAAATCTAACATGTTTAAGTGTTTTAATTTAAAAATTATTTAATTCATATAAATACTCAACTAATTCATCTCTTCTCAATGGCAATTAGATTTTGAGTTTATAATTAGTATTAGAGTACGAGTTCCCTATAAATATCCCAAAAGTGTTGAAGATAGAAAAAAATATGTTTAGGATTAATAGTAACGTATAAATCACCAATGATTCTAATAATGATTTCAATGAGATAATTTACCTTATTTTAATAAAGTTAAAAATGTGCAATGTAAAAGGGGAAGACAAACAATTATGAAAGGATTGGGAATATGATGGAAATCGAAATTTTCTATTGAATTATCCATGAAGAGTCCATTGAGTTTAAAGGAGAAAATTGATTCATTATTATCAAGAAACCATATTTGTGATAAAATCAATCTCCTTTCCTTTTTTGAGAAATATATTTTTTTTAAATAAGGGAAAGGAGAATAAATTTAGGAAGACCGATCTTGAGAAGTTTCTAAATGATCTCAAAGAGAAAAAAAATATAAGGTAAGATGAACTAGATGAGACAAAATCTACATTTTTTATAGTTCAATATGTGATAAAAAAATATAGAATACCTTAACAATTTAGTATAATTAAAATATATATCCTATAAAGATGGTGATAAGAGAGGTCTAAGAGAGAGAGGTAAATATGCTCATTACAAATATGAAATAAACTAGTTATTTATTGTAGTATAGATACCAAAACAAAATCTCAAGAGTTATATACTAAGAAAAATTAAATTCATTATTCAATATTAAAGGTAGAGAATGTTTTTCCAAGAAAACAACTTCCTCCTTGAAAAAATAATGTTCAATCAGAAAGAAGAAAATCCCAACAAGACTGTGGGAAGATTTATTCACATAGTAGATGATAAAATTTTCATGGTTTCTGATAGTGTCTCATAATGTATTTCCACAATTCCTTCTTATACTGATGTAATATTTCTTTTTTATGGGATAGGTAAGAAGAAATTGTGAGTTATAGTAAGAAATCAAGGACACATTCCTTGAGGAAATAGTTTGTGACCAGAACTACGTCAAATATATACACCAAGAAAAAATTTGAGAAATTCAAGGAAATATATGGTTGATGTGGTAAAGAAGGCCAAATAATTGAGTTTTTCATGAAATTTATACTAGTATAAGTACCTTATGGTATAAAAGGAAAAATAATTCAGAAGATAATAAAAAATGAGTCATGTAAAATTAAAGAGGTCAAGAAAATAAGTGAGAATCCCAAAGTAGTGGGAAACCAAATAAATAGTGCTTTATTATTTAGCCTCAAAAACTAGACAAATCAAATAAAATAATGGAATAATAAATGATTTTAGATGAGATTTCAACCATAAGAGGTGATTTGAAAATTTAGAAGAAGATGTTGCGAACATAAGGAAATAAATTTTCCTTGAAAATTGAGATTGATAAAATAACCCCACATAAGAAGTAAATTAATGGGAGGAAAATTTGTGCACATTATATAGAGAATTTTATTATGTAATAGGGAACATCCAATACAGATCATGGAAATAAGAATAAAACAATGTTGAGAGGAAACTCTCACCCTAAATATTTCTTCTAAAGAAACAATAGGTCCCTCTTTATTCCCATATCCTTTTTGAGTATTAGTGTTAACATAAAATTAATTAAAGGAGATATTTAAGGATATACATTTTATAAATTAGGAAGATATTTTTTGTAGTGTATTATACTAACTACCATGAATGGAAGGAGAGGAGTACTTCCCTTGAGGGGGAGAAACTTTGAGAAGAATTTGTTATTTCATTGATTTTTTAGTGAATCTAGAAATTTTGGATATATGTTGAATCTAGAAGAATGTGGTACTCTATATAAATTAGAAACCTGGTTTTTAGTTCGTCAATAATGGTTATTAAGGGAAATTATTTATTGATTAAAGTGACGATAAATAAGGGGTGTTAAATATATTTCACTTGAGCATTTTGATGTATTAGATGAGGTGTGTAGGATTAAATGTTTCTGAATAATTTTTTTATAAAACACATATTTGAGAAATGGAAAAGTTATAGGTATGATATCACATGCATGGTTGTATATAGACAACATATAAAAACTTGATTGTATCTCTCTTGTTTTCTATATCAATTAATCCCAAAAATACTTAAAGAACACCAACTAAAGGATATTTTCTAAGAGAAAAATTTAGTACCATCCTTATATTACAAAAATGGGGAATAAAATCATGAGTTCCTTTAAATGTAGAAGAATAGGTGATAAGACCCTCACATTAACCATTACATTTATTTTTCAATAAGGGGGAATAAATAATCCATCCAAGTATAAACATTGACAATGAGGAATTATGGTATTTCCAAAAAATTAAAAATATATTGTTGTCGAAAAGTGAGTTTTAAATTTTTTTTAAATGGTTAAATATGTGTTTATTATGTTGAAAATGATGCTTTTTTGATTTTATGGATGCATAAGAAAAAATTACTTGTCATTATTGATAAAGAATCATTTTATCCATGAAATATTTGAGGTACTCTCATGATTAATGGTAATGGTTTGTATGGATTCTAGCTTGAATATTTTTTTAGAAGACTATGAATAAGTGTAATTATATCTAATGTTTTTTTGAGTTGATCATATGGATAAAATTCACATGATAATGGTGTTTGAAGAAATCAAATTTTCAATAAATTGTTGAATAAGACTTTGATAAGTCCATGAAATATTTTCCTAAATATGAATTAAGATGGCATGAGAAGATCATAAAAAAGACTATTTCATGAGGATATTTAATTTATAGATTATTATTGATAATTCCATGAAAAATATTATATTTGTTCATGAATAATAAATGATTAAAGATATAAGTTAAATGGAATGGAATTATATGATAAACAATTTACCAAATCTTTTATAAGTGTTTAATAAAAAACTTGTCCATCCCCTAATAAGCCAAGGGGACAACTCAAACGCATGTGTGGGAGAAGATCTCACCATGTGAGAGAAAGACTTAAATGGATATGCTAACGTGGAATGTGAGTATAGTAGAGGAAAATCACCCACACACAGACATGAAGGTGTGTTTTTTGGGTGCACAAATGTTCAAGGAGATCATGGAATTAAGCAACAACACAGTGAAGGAAGGTCGTATCTGATTCATATACTCACAAATGAGAGGATATAGGAACATATTTATATATAAATGAGTTCCATCATGAAGGGAAAAAGTGATTTGGGATTGGTATATATTAGAATTTTTCACCCTTGGTGAAATCATGGAAAGAAGACTCACTGTTTGATCAATTTTTTCAAGACCATTGGTTCTTGGCCACATCAATCATATTCCTCACTAAATACCTTTTTCAACTGAATATATTATACCACTAGTTCTTTTAAATGAGCCATTAGAAGGACACATCCTTTACTGATCTTTCATTAGGTCCTTTCATGATGTTTTCAGTTTCTTCCATGAGTATCTAGATTCTATATGAACATAGCTACCTTGAGTGTAAGGAATATTTAAAGGCCTAAATCATCAATGAAAATGAAGTTCTTATATGTTGTATAGATATTATGTGTTTATAAATTACTCCGATGAGTAATGAGTTCCTGGAACTTCTGTGAAGTATCAAAATTCATCATAAAACCACCTACCTTACTTGTGAATTTTAATCTTCTATGAGAGGAGAATCAATAGGAATATTCCACATGTGTAAGGATAAAACTTTTAGAGTTTTGTGCATAGGTATTTCACATGACACTAACTTATCCATGTCCTACAATCATGAAATTATTAAATACAAGTTCAATTTTTTTTTCTATATTAGAAAAACATGCATTTTATGATCATGCATACATAATACCATACGTAATTTAGAAAATTGAGACTGTATTATTCTTGATGAAAATATATAAATTTATGGGTTAGATTGAAATACCAAGATATACATGTAGTTTCACTTTCATGTATACAATTAATTTGTGATAAAGATAGGAATACAATTTTTAAATAATCCCAATCATTGATCAGATATAATATCCATAAGAAATCACATTTATGGAGATATGAATTTTCATGCATGAAGGGTCAATCCACATCTAGTATTTATTTCATGAAATCATATACATGGTGTGTATACATAATTTCTATCAATTATTTAAGGATATTGAGATACTTTTATATCTATTACATTTGATAATAATGCAAGGAATTTATATGAATGAATCATGAGGGGAATTATGTTCCATGGAAAATAATGAATTGGTTATTCATTAACCACATTAAGAAGGAAAATTACCTAAGTATTTTCAAAATTTAAGATTTGATTTAATGAAAAATTATTCTAGGATATTAAATATCAAATAATATCTAGAATAAATGTGTAGTTAATTCAGAATTCATTAAAAAAATTTAAGGGAAGATACCTAAAGTAAATGATCATAGTGTATCCATATTTATTGAATAATTACTATAATAATAATGAGGATAATATCCATAATTTTATTTTTATGATTAGTTTAGACTAATCATACTGAAGATGAATAATGTTGAGAGATTGTATATGTATATGCATACATTAATATCATTATGAGAGAACCTGATACACCAATGTATCAAGGAGATAATTTCATCTAAAGCTATAATTCCTTGAATAATATCTACTTGAGTATTCAAATATTGGGGATAATCTAGATCGTACTAGATCCAGAAGAAGTTTCAAGACTAGAAGTTATGTTCTAAGAAGATGTTGAAGATTTTGAAGTTATATATGAGTAAGTATGATCCTAAAAGCTTATGGAGGAGGATCATCTGAAGAATAAAATCTTTCTACTATTGGATTGACACAAAGAATAATAAGGATCTTGTAACTGGGGTGTCTAACATTTTGTTGAAGATGGTTGAGGGGTAGGGTGTATAATTAATCTAGGAAGAGGAAGAGGAAAAGTACAGTTGGGGTGTTTACCCCACTATGATATAAGGAATTGGGGTTGGGGTGTAGAACCAGGTTTAACTTCATGATCATGTAATGGGCTGTATAACGAGTTTTTACTTGTTCCTTTCTAATCCTAAATACGGTTAAAGTACCAAATCCATATCTGGGGGTATAAACAACATAGAAAAGAGTATAGATTCTTTCTAATAATTTTAAATAATATATCCTATGATCTTACTTATTATTTTTACACATGATGGAGAGGTTGAGAGAAATACTTGAGTGGATTAAGAACACTAATAGGTTAAATAGGTTGAATTCAAAGTGGAGAGAATTTAAATAAAAGACCACTGATTCACCCCTATATTAGTGGTCAAATAGTAAAGGGATCTATATGAATGAGTGATAATATATTTTTATATATTTTTATACAATATATTAAATTACTTATTGAGATGATATTAATTTACCTGATTAGATAAAAATTAATCAATTTTAATAAAATAATTCTTTGAAAATATTAGTATTATAATCACTGCATTAATTAAATTTAATCATATTAATCATTTTTATGCCTAAAAAAAATTCAACATTATAAATTAATATGAAATTTTTTATCTCAAATTTGAAATCTATTTTTTATATTTAATATATAAAATACATAAAATCTAATTTTTAATGTATGTGCATAAAAATATTTTTTAATGTGAAATATTACTTGAGTTTCCAAAATGTTAAACAATTGTTCTATAAATTCAACATAGTATTTTTAAATTATTTATAATAAATTTTAAATAAATATATATATTATAAAAAAAGTTTCATAATCTTTTATGTCATTCATGTGTTAAGATAATGTGATAGTTTTTATCAAACTTTGTATTTCTACTATTCATCTAAAAATCTATTATTTTTAGAAAAATAAAAAAATTTCCTGATATGATAATATTGACATTATAGTACAAAAATAATTTAATTTTATCAAATTAAAATTCTAAAATTTATAAATTTATCTTTTAATTATTAACCATAATGAAAAACCATTTTTATAGAAAAATAAACATTAATTTTCTATGAAAGTAAAAATAAAAAATATGTAAATTAAATGTGATAAATAATGTATTACATTAATAATTACCTGATTATATCATCCTAATTTCTAGTTATATATACCCTCAAGATCTAATTACAAGTTTTTCCGTGGTATCATTCGAGGGTGGTACTTCCACTAGCATGGATCTCATGACAATTTCCATGATATTGAATTTCTCTTGCATATGATTTTTCCAATACCATAATTGTTGGACTTATACTTGGGTTTTGGTTAATGAAAACCCTAGTGATTCTAAAACTTTTCTAATATGAGATAAATGAGATTTATAAGGGATACTTCTACTACTTGATGCCAATTATTTTGTTTTTAGATTTCATAATACAATTACTTTCTTTTGTATCCTCTAATTTAACAGCTATATTGTAATGGTAAAATATTATTTTAATATATCACTATTTTATTTTAGTTTATTTTTTTTAGAATAAGTTATTAAAATAATATTTTTAAGGACAATACATAGTGGATTTTTGGGTCATTACATCCCCCCTTAAATAAATTCCCTCTTCACAATCCCCCATTAAATAAATTCCCTCCTCACAATTTTAATTATTCATAGCTAATGAAATAGTTAAGGGTGTCCATAAGACATAAATGACTATAGGTTTAATTTTTAATTAGGTTTTATCCTCATTATCCTTAGTATGACTAGTGAACTAATCTTTTCTCTTATAATATGAATATAACTAATGTTGAGTGTTTTTTCACTATTTGTGATCAATACCCCAATATAATGGGAGTAATTTTTCATAGGAAGATTATAGTCATTATTGTGTTAATTAGTGTTTATGGGTTGATTTTTAGATGTTATTTTATTATCATGGAAATTTTCATGGATTCCTTGTCAATAGATCTAATCCATTACTAAAATAACATAAATTTGACTAAATGAAGGGTAAAATGAATTTATGTGAAACACCTTCCTATAAAAATATAATAGAGAGGAGTTATATACTTGGGATATAATAACAATAACACTAAAAGTTTTTATTAATATTTTAAAATCTAATTATTAGGGTGTAGATTTTAGGTGTTTAGAAAACATACTAGGTACATAAGAGTATGTTGAAACAAATATAAATATAATACTCTTAGTTCTTAAGTGGGTGATCAGTGACCCTCATTTCATATCATTTTTGGAACCCAATTTCATAGTTATGGCTATGCAGTATTTCTATTATCTTTGAATTTTCCGATACCTATCAATCTTGTTAAACCTTGGAATAGGGTAATGACTTGGATAATGTCCACATTCACCACATTTAAGAAATTAAACAATTAGTGGCACCTACAGATGAACTCCATTTATTTTCATTATGCCCACTAATATCTTCGCTTTTACACAATAATTAGTTTCTCTATGACCTTCTTTATGAAGAATAAAACATCTCCTAGTTCATTTGAGAAATTTTCATTTGTGACATATAGAAAGTTGAATGTTCTTTACTTAATCATATTCATCACCTGAAACTCCATGAGACTCTATCCTTATATTATTTGGTTCATTTGAGTGCACAACTAATTTAACATTGTTAATCATAATTTGTGAGAGATGATTTATCATAATCAAAATATTTCTCACCCCAAATCTTATCTTGTTAGGTTCTACATGGGGACAATCACTTCCATGTACATGACATCGATGGTTAACTTGGTTCCTTTTGGATTAATCTATTAATAAAACCAAAATGAGTTTACACGAGTGATAAAAACCATATAAGAATTATTATAAGATAATTACATGAAAAATTCAACCTCAAAATGTATTACTCTTGGAAATTATTACACTAGCTATCAGTTTATCCAAAATAACTCTTGGTTGAATCGAGACTTCTTTAATTTGGGTTTTCTCACATTCTTTAACCTAATTATATAACATAAAAAATTATTTTTAATGAATTTTATAGATAATTTCATTAACTTAAAAATATCCACCATGAGTTTCAAATGAAGTGTGAAATTTGGCCTATTTTTCATGAATTTGGTGATGAATGAGTTAATACCAAACACACCCTTTTAAGGTTCATTACCTCTATGTACATCTTTATCATCCCAGAACTGGTTCACTCATAAATAAGAAAACCTGATCATCCACATGACTTTTAAGAAACCCTCCTTATATGTCAGAAGCTTCCCACTAGCAGTGGGGGTCTATTATGGAACATTAGGGAGACTATACCCCCATGATCAGAGTGTAGTACAATGGTATATAATAATACTAACCAGTGGAAATTGAAATAAACAATCTATAGTGGAATAATAAATCATCTAGATAAAATGAACTGGTAGAGATAGAATTAATATCATATATGAAAATCATGTCATGTCATGGGATATACCAAATAAAATTCCTGAAGGAAGAGTAGAATACATATACAACTTTTTATAAAAAAATAAAAAAGAACTGAAATATATCTCCACTAGAATCACAAGCATGATCTCAACCCTCTTATCTCATGATCCATCCTAGGAAAACAATCATGAATCCATAGCTGGATTCTTTCCTTTGTCCATACATGTATCCCTAAATTCTATTCAGGTATCAACATGCGGCCCAAACAGGGTGCGAGTTATACTTAGTAGGCCACTAAAAATGGTATCTAGAATAGTTCAGTCTCTTTATATGAGATGATTAGTGTGAAGTTAATCATAAATTTAACTCAACAATAAATAAATCACATCAGACCAGGTTCCTCATGAGATACCCAATCAAAACTACCTATATCAGCCTAAGCCGAATGTTTTTTTATAGATGTCACCCTACATGTACATTATGTATAAAAAAATGCATATATAGGCCTTATATTCATATATACATATATATTCATATATATAGATATGTATAAATATTCTAGACCTAAATAATAATCCAAAGGCATCTATATATATTATAAGGATTTTTATGACTATCATAGAATATGAGCATATAGGTATAAATGGGCCATCATAATGGTAAATTATAGAGAATGGAATGAACCTTATATTATGATTTTTCTTTTCAAACACATTTATTTTTAAATTAATTAGTATCCTAATCCCATACATGGTGTTCTATATTAGGATCCTCGGTATTGTTCTAGGTTTGTTCTATCAGAATCCATCACTATAGGAGTCCATTTAAGGTGTCCGTATAAGGACCCAAGTATCACTCATGACATGAAATAAGGAATAACCCTCTAAGTCCATTCAATGTTTAAAACATCAGTAACCAGTTATCACTCATGACATGGTAAAATAACACTGCCAACTCATCCCATATGAGGTAATCTACTAGGGAACCAGGTATCACTCATGGGTAGCATAAAGACATCTGCCTGGTGGGCCTATCCATGGTGTTCCCTAAAAAACCCTTGTATTTCTCCCAACATACTATAATTCATTTAATAAATTTATAATTTCTAATATCTATGATCCTATTCAAGGCATCCTCAATCAAGACCCTTATATTTCACTCTACTTGATTTAAAGGCATGTTTACATCAAGTGGTAAACTCATACCATTCAAAAAATTCATTTAATTCAACATAGACAATTTATTACATATGGATAGTCATGATATACATAATAATACAATGGACCAATCACATGACCTACCATTTTCCTTCGATTAATTCAATTATATCTCATTTATAAAGGCCAAACCCAATATAACTCATTTGGTGGTTCGGTAAAAAAACTCCAAGGCATAAATATCTCAGTCGTTAAAGTCAATTCACCATAAGGGGTGGCTTATGTTGAGATGTTAAAACTAAAACATCTATTCTTGGTTCAATAAGACAAAAATATACATGAAAACATTATTTACCTTAGAAAATTATAAATTTATGAGGCATCATTGGAAGGGTCCAGTGCATGACACAACAATTCCCAATATAAAATAATGAGACTTTAGGTAAAAATAACTAGACCACCTACCTTAGGTTGGTAGATGAAACCTTTTCCACCATCATCCTCAAATTCATAGTAGAATAGAATAAAATTTTAAAATATAAACATGACCTAAAAATAGGGCATATTAGCTCACACCAAAATAATGCTAAAGTTGGAAGATGAATTGAAGAAAATAATATAGTTTATTGAATATATTTATAGTATATATCCCAAGAAATAGATGTAACTTTATTTAGATATTGGATAGAGAATAGGATTCAAAGCCTAAGGAGAGGGAAAATGGTGCTTCTCATGCATGTTACTATTAGAGAACATAATGGTAGGGATTAAAAAGGAGGTGTTCTTACCCATTTTGAAAATGGTTGTGATGTATTCAAGAAGTTAATGGAATTAAAATTATTAATTTCTAGGGTTTTATTTTTCTTCTATAGAAAAACAATTCAATGTGTGAATTAGGTTCATGTCATGAATTGGATTCATGAGATACATTTATTTGACGTTTTTTAAAAATTCATGGGGCATGTCCAGAGAATTTAACATTGTGAATTGAATTCACATCGTGAATTGGTCCCACAACTAGAATCCAACCCGATGGTACCTTCCTTCCCAAAAAATAGGCCTAAGGGTTTGGTTACTAGGGTCTAAACCAAAAATATTAAATTAAAAAGGGTTTAATTGAATTTAAAATAATATATAGCTCTCTATAATATTGAGACATTAGAACCCCCCCTTAAAATAACTTATCCCTGAGTTTCCCTTTCGATGGTGGTAAAACATCGTTAGAGTTTGAAAACAGAGAACATATGTCAGGCTCCCTCTCCTAGGTCTTATCCTATATGTGACTATGCTTTCATATATACAATCATAGAGTAACTGCCCTACCTTAGAGGACCTTTGTTCTCCATTAAATGATATGTATAAGATGCTCCTCAAATGACGTATCTATTTATAACTCTATATCCTCAGGACAGAATGAATAAGATGGGTCAAAGTAATAATTGTGAATCTGCAATATGTGGAAGATGTCCTACATGACTCTGTACCTTTGAAGAAAATCCAACCAATAGGCTATCGAGATGACTCTCTATAAGATCTTGAAAGGCCCAATGTTATGAGGTGATTGCTTATAATATCTAAAAATATATCTATTACCCAATCTATGAGAAAATCATAGAAATATCCGATGTCACACCTTAACCTCTAGAGGTTGGTGGTGATTATCGTTATATGACCCATGACAAGACTCAATTGTATCCATAAAATTTTGAATAATTTTTACTTAGTATAAAATATCCTGAATGAGATGAGGTCCAAACAACACTACCTCACCTACATCTTACTAGAACATGGTTCAATGGAACAACCTACCATATAGGGCCTCATAGGGATCCATTTGAGCAGTTTATTAAAATATGATATTGTTGGAAAAATCAATGAGAGTTAGGTTCTTCTCCTAGGAACCCCCTAAATCAAGGACTCATGCTTGAATTATATCGTATAAAACTCGCATCACATGCTCAGATTGACCATTGGTCTTAGGTTGGTATGCTATACTCAGATGCACCATTGAACCCAATGCCTTTTATAATCCCCGCTAGAGTATTGATGTAAACTGAGCATCCCTATCTAATACGATAAAACAATGGACACCATGAATTCATACAATCTCTTAAAGGAAAAGACTAATGAGATCATCTAGTGAAATGGTCTCCTTAATCGACTGAAAGCAAACAACCTTAGTATACCTATTGATGACCACCCATAACACTTCTCTTTCTTAAGGGGATTTTGAAATTTACATTATGAAATATATGGTGACATCATCCACCTTTCACTCAGCAAAGGATAGAGGCTATAAAAGTTCTACATGCCGCTGGTGGTCTGCCTTTACCCACTAATAGGTGGAACACTATTTGATAAAACCTACAATCCGACTCTTCCTATGTGTCATCCCGCCTTTTTATAACATAAACTTTCATTACATTACACAAAACTGAGGATCTTTAAGGCTTAGTGTCTTGGAAAACAGGAACATAATATATGAAAACAACATAAAAAATTATTCTTAAACACTTGAAAGGATTATCCTTAAGTTCATCCTAGGTTCATTACTGTATCTCATAACCTGGGGACATACACAAAAGAAAGGGTGAGCAAAAGGCCCAGTAAGGGAAACAAGAGAAACATTTTACATGTGAACTTGAGATACTTCAATAAGGTTATGAAAAGAACTTTAAGGCATGAGAAAGAAATCATGAGGCATATCATAATAAAAATAACATTTTTCATAACTTGAATACATGGCTACAACATTTTACAAATACAATAATTTCTTTTTCACCAAGGTCCATCCCCAAGGTGTCAATAAAAATTACCAATGCTATTCACCAAGGTATCAGTCTAAATGGTCATCTCTAGAGATTAAGTCTTTACCTAATGCATTGGAGCGCTATCAGGGCGCACCCTTAATTTGTCTTTATTATCATGTGAGCCACATATATCATCATCAATCATTTCATAAAAAACCCATATAGCATAAAAGAAATGGGTTTCATTTCATAATCATAACGTTTTAAACACTGCTTTAAATACATGATCTTAATGTCACTTTAAATCCATGGAAAGGGAAAGTGGGTCTCATGTATGTAAATACAAGAATTTAAAATAGAACAACTTGGTACATATGTGAATACCCATATAGAAGAGAGATATTTGAGTATTCACTTAATAAAATAAAAGAACTTTATAAAAAGAGAGAGACATTTTGAGACAGAAATTCTGCAGCATAACAGCTATGTTTCAGGGTTTTAGAAAACATTGAAAAGAGAGGGGACATGGGTCGAACATTCATAAATGACCCATAAAACATTATAGGGACCGAATATTAAGGATATATGAACATGGTAATGAAATTTTTAGGATATACCATTTTAAATGAAAAAAATGGAAGGAAGACAAAAATAAGATTTCTCTTATGAAAATTCGGCAGCCTAACGGCGTCACTTAAACTTCAAAAAAAATGAATTGATGAGATAAAATAGGGACTCTCATCATATGAACATAAAATTTCAGTATGATAGATATAGAGATCATACCCCAACATAATAAAAAGGAACTTGAAAGACTTGAAATGAAAGTAGAACTTTGAAAAATGAGAAGGGTGAAAGAATTCCTTAAAAATTCGACAGCCTAACGGCGCCACTTAAACATTCTTAAAACAAATTGATGAGAGAAAGAGGGGGTATATCATCATATTAACATGAAAAGGGAATTAAGATGAATATAAAATAACATCCTATAACATAATAACATGGAGCATAAAAGAAATGACATAAAAGAGATTACTTGAAAAGAAAGAGAGAGGTCAGATCCCTTACCTTAAAACGTAACACTTAAAACTCAAAGGTTTGGATCTTGAGGGCCTGGGGGAACCTTGTTAGGTAATGAGACCAGAGATTTGTTGGGGGAGAGTTAGGAGTCAAATGGATGAGAGGATGGCTCTTTATTTATAGGGAAAGTGAGGGGACAAGGCATTAATGGCCAAGGGACACCTCATTGGTGGTTTTGGAAAAACCATGGGCTTGCCCATGGTATTTGCCCATGGTATTGGCCACATGGGTCCCCCCATACAATAATTCATCAAATTTGGTCGGCCAACCCTTAAAATATCTCATGAAATCATCATGACATAGTTATGATGTTATTAAACATACCAAAACCCTAAAACTGTATTTTCACTCTTCATCGAAAATTCAACTTTCTTAGAAAAATCCCAAAATTTCAACTTAACCAAATATCGATGCTCTGATTTCAAAAATGAAATAAATTTTATAAAAATAATTTTCTAAATATTTTTAATTTAATTTTTAATTAAAAAACATTATTAACCCGAAAAAACTAATACTTGACTAATAATTTATGAAACTGTTATTTTCCCATTTTATTGAATCACATTACTTAATCAAGGTGTCTAAATCATATTAAAACTTTATTTAAGTGATATTAATAATCCATTTGGTCACATTACTAATCCTAAGCATAAAATCACTATTCATAATTTTCTATTCATCAAAAATTAAGTTGATCTTATTAGACTCCAAATTCCATACTGAACACTTTTGCAGAAGAAAATTTTTTGAAAATCATTACACATCATTAATTATTTATGGTTTACATGAATATTTTAAAATATCCTTTTTTTTTCAAAATTTTATCAATAAAATACATCCTACAATTATCCAGACATTTGAAATTTCATGCACATCCCTAAAGGAAGAAATATAAATTTATTCATCCCAAAGGATTACACAAAGAAGCTACGGTCTCGTCACATAACCCCTTATAACACCAGCATATAACCTAAGTGTAAGGTGTGCTATGGTGAGAGAATCTGAGGGAGGCTTAGATAACATTGCTCTTGTAGTAATCTTTACTAACTTGAACTTCTCCCGAAGGCGTTTCTGTTCAAGCTTGACACACTGGAGTTTGGATTGGGCTTGGTCCAAATCGAAGCCCAGAGATGCCACCTCCTTCCCAAGCTCTGATAAGTGGGCTTCATAAGGTTCGAGTCTATTGGATGAAGCCATCAACTCCTCTTTCTGCATTAACCATTAACATCCCTATTAAATCACTATGAGTAAGTTAATATACTATTCAAAAAGTTTGGGTCGTTACATTCTTCCCCCCTTAAGAAATTTCATCCCCGAAATCTTATACTTGAGGCCTAGTCGAAAAGGTGAGGGTACTTTTGCTTCATTGTTTCCTCAGGCTCCCAAGTCACTTATTCATACTTATGATTCCTCCACAACACTTTCACAAGGTGGGTAGTCTTGTTCCGTAGAACCTTGTCTCTAAGGTCTAAGATCTCCACTGGCTGCTCCTCATAAGAGAGGTCATGTTCCAGTTGTACCACCTCTGGGTTCAGTACATGCGAAGGGTCGGGTATGTACTTCCTCAAGAGAGATACATGGAAGACATCGTGAACTTGAGATAGGTTTGGTGGAAGTTCTAGATGATAGGCCACTGCTCCTATGCGATCAAGGATTACATAGGGGATAATGTACCTAGGGCCGAGCTTCCCTTTCCTCCCAAACCGCATGACTCTATTCCATCGAGAAATTCGAAGGAATACTTTGTCGCCAACACCAAACTCCAAGTCTCTTCGACGGTTGTCAGCATAGCTCTTTTGCAGACTCTGAGCAGCCTTTATGTGTTATTGGATGGCATGAACCTGTTCTATCATCTCCTGCACAAGATCAGACCCAAGAAGATTTCTCTCACCAGTTTCATCCCAACAATTAGGAGTTCTACATCGCTTTCCATACAGAGCTTCATAGGGTGCCATATGAATACTCGAATGGAAGCTGTTGTTATAGGAGAACTCAACTAATGGGAGGTGTTGATCCCATCCACCTTTAAATTCCATTGAGCATAATCTCAGCATTCCTTTGAGTGTCTGAATAGTCCTTTCAGATTGAACATCAGTTTGAGGATGATAGGCCATACTAAAATTCAATTCAGTATTCAGAGCATGTTGAAGACTTCTCTAGAATTTTGATGTGAATCTTGGATCACGATCAAACATGATGGATAGTGGTACCCCATGCATCCTTACAACTTACTTTACGTATATCTTGGCAAGTTGATCCAGAGAGAAATCTTCTCGAATAGAGATAAAATGGGTGGTCTTGGTGAGACGGTGCATAATAACCCATATCACATTATTTCCTTTGGATGTTTTCGGGAGACCTGTTAAAAATTCCATAGTGATATTATCTCACTTCCATACTGGTATGGGTAGCGGTTGTAATACCCCCTTAGGAAGTTGCCATTCCGCCTTTACTTGTTGACACACTAGGCACCTTGTAGTGTAATCAGCAATCTCCCTCTTCATGTTATCCCACCAATAATGATCAGGAAGTTCTCTATACATTAGAGTGCTTCCCGGATGTATAAAGAAAGTATAACTATGAGCTTCATCCATTAGTTCTTTCTTTATCTCTAGAATAGATGGAACACATAGTCTTGTACGAAATTTCAATACACCCTCTTTATCAATATTGAAATCAGGGAACTTCCCATCCTTTACAACCTCAAACTTCTCCTGCAGCAAAGGATCTTCTTTTTGAGCCTTCTTGATCTTCTCTAGAAATGAAGGTTGAGAAATCATTTGGGATAAGGTTGATGATGTCCCTTCCCTTAAAATTCCCATGTCCAGTTTTACTAGATCTTTAATCAAGGGATCTCCTAGGATCCTCATTGTTTACAGAACAATAGGATATTTCCTGCTTAACGCATCTGCGACTTTGTTTGCTCTTCCAGGGTGATAATGAATTGAACAATCATAGTCTTTAATAAGCTCCAACCATCTCCTTTGTCTCATGTTCAATTATTTCTGTGTGAAAATATACTTTAAACTTTGGTGGTCAGTGTATATATCACATTTCTCCCCATAAAGATAGTGCCTCCATATCTTTAGAGCAAAAACAACTGCCACTAGCTCTAGATCATGCGTAGGATAATTCTTCTCATGAATCTTTAACTGTCGAGATGCATAAGCAATTACCTTGTCATTTTTCATGAGGATGCACCCAAGCCCTTTCAGAGATGCATCGCTAAAAATAACTAATCCTTCTCCGATAGAGGGTAGTGTTAACACAAGTGCAGTAACCAATCTCTTCTTCAGCTCTTGAAAACTTTCCTCACATTCCTTTGTCCAGATGAACTTAACCCCTTTTCGAGTCAACTTGGTTAGAGGATTAGAAAGCCATGAAAAGTTTTTCACAAACCTCCTATAATATCCCGCTAAACCAAGGAAACTACAAATCTTAGTTACTATTGTGGGTTGAGGCCACTCCTCCACAACAATTGTCTTTGCAGGGTCAACTAAGATTCCTTCAATGGTTATGATGTGTCCTAAGAAATCCACTTATTGTAACCAAAAATCACACTTGATGAAATTTCAAAAGAGCCTCTCCTTCCACAGAGTTTTCAAAATAACCCTCATATGATCTTCATGCTCCTCACAACTTTTTGAATATATCAAAATATCATCAATAAAAACTACCAAAAAGTTAACAAGGTAGTCCTTAAAGACTCTATTCATCAAATCCATAAAAATAGCAAGAGCATTAGTCAAGCCGAATGGCATAACAGTAAACTCATAATGACCATATCTTGATCGGAAGGCAGTCTTTGGAATATCTTCCTTCTTCACCCTCAGTTGATGATAACCAGATCGAAGGTCAATCTTAGAGAAGAATTGATCCCCACAAAGTTGGTCAAATAAATCATCAATTCTTGGAAGTGGGTATCTGTTCTTCACTGTGATCCCGTTCAGTTCTCTGTAATCAATGCATAGCCGTATTGATCCATCCTTCTTCTTCACAAAGAGAACTGGTGCTCCCCAAGGAGACACACTTGGTCAGATAAACCCCTTCTCCAACAAGTCTTGGAGTTGTTTCTTTAACTATTCTAGCTCCACATTTTCCATTCTATACAGGGTCTTTAATATCGTTTGAGATCTAGGTACGAGTTTAATGGAGAACTCTACCTCTCTTTCTGGGGGAGGTCCAGGTAACTCCTCAAGAAATACATCCATGTATTCCTAAACAATCGGAACATCTTCTATTTGTATACTCCCTTTTACTTATTCATCATCACCGATTAACTCCATAAAGAAATCTATAGGAGGTGCTTCTAGATAGGGGTCAGTTCGGGATATCTCTCCTTGAAAGATAATTGTAGGCCGTTCATTCAAGACTACTGAGATTTCCTTACTTCTGCATTTGATCTTAGCATTATACTTTGAGAGCCAGTCCATCCCTAGTATAACGTCAAATTCCAACATGGGAATGACTACTAGATTTGCGATAACATTGTGGTCACTGAAGTAAACACTAGAGTCTCTAAACACTGTTGATGCATGGATAATCCCACTTGGAGTCTTGACTGACAATTCTACCTCAAGAAGTTTGGGGATTGATTCTATATTCTTTTCAAACTTGGAGGAAATAAAGGAATTCATAAAACCAGAATCAAACAAAGTACTTGCTAGTTTTGAGAGGAGAACAAGAGTACCTGCTACCACGTCGTTCAGAACTTCAACTTCAGTTGTTGTGATAGAAAAATCATGACCTTGATCCCTTGGCCTTTGCTGAGGTTGATGGTGATTCCCCTCCACTACCCCCGGATTTGGAAAGTGATTAGCAAAGTGCCCAAGCTGTCCACACTTGAAGCATTTGACTTCAGGTAGGGCTGAAACTATATTTCATCTGTCGTTAGTGTTGGGAAGTTGAGACTTCACCTCACTATGACAATTCCGAGCAATATGTCCTTCTCTTCCATACTTGTAGCACTTTCCACTTCCGATCAAGCAGTGCCCCAGATGCTTCTTACCACATTTATTGCATGTGGTAAGTTTCATTTTCTTTCCACCTCTTCCCTGATCAAAAGTCTTCCCTAGAATGGGCTCCAACGATCTCTTCTTGTCATTTGATTTTTGAGACCACTATGTCTCACCAAACTCTATCTCGACTTTCATTGCACTCCGCATGATCTCCTCGTAGCTATCGTAGTCCTGGTTGGCTAGATTCTTCCAAAGATTAGGTCTCAGTCCATCAAATTTTTTTTAAACCTTCCCACATAGATCCATGACAAAGCTAGGGGTATAGCGTGAAAGTCGGGTGAAGTTCATCTCATAGCTTTCGACAGATTAATTCTCCTTGTGCTTCAGCTCGAGAAACTCTTTCTCCATTCTCGTTCCCATGGAACGAGGGAAATACTTATTAAAGAATATTCCCCGGAACTCTTCTCACTCCATAGCTTCCATATCTCCTCATGGATTCGTGTTTTTGATCAGTAACCACCACTGATCAGCTTCTCCCTCTAGGCGGTAAACATCAAGGGTGACTTTTTCTTGTTCTGAACAATGACGTACAAAAAAGATCCTTTCAATGGACCTTATCCATTGTTCCGCAACCAATGGGTCAGTAGATCCACTGAATGTTGGTGGTCGTTGATGCATGAAGGACTCAATATAATGTTGTTCCCTTCATGGTGAGATCGGCCTCTCAGCTTGATTCAAGTTATTACTCATAACTTGAGTCAGTTGGTTCATCATTTGCATGAATTTTTCCATTCCGGCTTCCATTGGAGGGCCGTCAGCACATGGTGCATTGCGGTCACCATCTGCACGGTTCCTCCTATTTCCCGACATTTTCTAAAAGAATAAAACCTTAGTGAGAAACTTATTTCATTTATGAATCTTTTAACTAAGACTTCATGCTTATACAATTACATTTCTCTGTAATTCCTCCATAATGATTCATAAAAAGCTTGTGATTAACCAAACATATCCCCCGAGAGTGTCGTAACCAAGAGTGCAGCAAGGCCCGTTATCGTGCACCAGTTCCCATTTGAGTCAAGATCAAAGTGGTGTTTTTGGGTTTTACCCCTATGTACATCTATGCCAGAACCTCCTCTACCTTCTCGTATCCAGACATGGATGTATTTTTTTTGATAAACCACTTACTCAATACTTAAAAAAATTCTAGGAAGTTTTCCTATATTTAAACTTTTCTATAGGGTTATTCCTAATATTTTAATATCCAAATTTTCATAAATAACTAAACCATCATTTGATACCAACTGTGGCATCCCTCCTTTTTATAATATAAACATTCATCACATTACAAAAAACTGAGGATCTTTAAGGCTTAGTGTCTTGGAAACCAGGAACATAATACATGAAAACAACATAAAAAATTCTTCTTAAACACTTGAAAGTCTTCTCCTTAAGTTCATCCTAGGTTCATTACTACATCTCATAACCTGGGGACATACATCAAAATAAAGGGTGAGCAGAAGTCCCACTAAGGGAAACAAGAGAAACATTTTACATGTGATCTTGAGATACTTCAATAAAGTCATGAAAAGAACTTTAAGGCATTAGAAAGAAATCATGAGAAATATAATAATAAAAATAAAGTTTTTCATAACTTGAAGATGTGGCTACAACATTTTACAAAGACAATCATTTCCATTTCACCAAGGTCCATCCCCAAGGTGTCAATAAAAATTACCAAGGTTATTCACCAAGGTATCTGTCTAAATGGTCATCTCTAGAGATTAAGTCTTTGCCCAATGCATTAGAGCGCTATCAGGACGCACCCTTAATTTGTATTTATTATCATGTAAGCCATATATATCATCATCAATAATTTCATAAACAACCCATATAGCATAAAATAAATGGGTTTCATTTCATAATCATAACGTTTTAAAAATTGCTTTAAAGACATGATCTTAATGTCACTTTAAACCCACGGAAAGGGAAAGCGGGTCTCATGTATGTAAATCCAAGAATTTAAAATAGAAAAACTTGGTACATATGTGAATACCCCTATAGAAGAGAGAGATTTGAGTATTCACTTAATAAAATAAAAGAACTTTAGAAAAAGAGAGAGACATATTGAGACGGAAATTCTGCAGCATAACAGCTATGTTTCGGGGTTTTAGAAAACATTGAAAAGAGAGGGGACATGGGTCAAACATTAATAAATGACCCATAAAATAGTAGAGGGATCGAATAGAAAGTATATATTAACATGGTAATGAAATTTGTATGACATACCATTTGAAATGTAAAAAATGGAAGGAAGACAAAAATAATATTTCTCTAATGAAAATTCGGCAGCCTAACGACGTCACTTAAACTTCAACAAAAATGAATTGACAAGATCAAATAGGGTCTCTCATCATATGAACATAAAATTTCAGTATGATAGATATAGATATCATACCCCAATATAATAAAAAGGAACTTTAAATACTTGACATGAAAGTAGAACTTTGAAAAATGAGAAGGGTGAAATAATCCCTTAAAAATTCGACAGCCTAACGGCGCCACTTAAACATTATTAAAACGAATTGATGAGAGAAAGAGGGGGTATATAATAATATGAACATGAAAATGGAAGTAATATGAATATAAAATAACATCATCCAACATAATAACATGGAGAATAAAAGAAATGACATAAAAGAGATTACTTGAAAAGAAAGAGAGAGGTCAGATCCCTTACCTTAAAACGTAACTCTTAAAACTCAAAGGTTTGGACCTTGAGGTCTTGGGGTCACCTTGGGAGGACTCCTTGGGAGGTAATGAGACCAGAGATTTGTTGGGGGAGAGTAGGGAGTCTAATGGATGAGAGGATGGATTGGTATTTATAGGGAAAGTGAGGGGACAAGGCATTAATGGCCAAGGGACACCTCATTGGTGGTTTTGGAAAAACCATGGGCTTGCCCACGGTATTTGCCCATGGTATTGGCCACATGGGTCCCCCATACAATAATTAATCACCTTTGGTTGGCCAACTTTTAAAATATATCATGACATCATCATGAAATAGTTATGATGTTATTAAACATACCAAAACCCTAAAACTGTATTTTCACTATTCATTGAAAATTCAACTTTCTCAGAAAAATCACAAAATTTCACCTTAACCAAATATCGATGCTCTGATTTAAAAAATGAACTCAATTTTAAAAAAATAATTTTATAAATATTTTTAATTTAAATTTTAATTAAAAAACATTATTTACCTGAAAAAACTAATACCTGACTAATAATTTTTGAAATTATTATTTACCCATTTTATTGAATCACATTACTTAATCAAGGTGTCTAAATTATATTAAAACTTTATTTAAGTGAGATTACTAATCAATTTGGTCACATTACTAATCCTAAGCATAAAATCTATATTCATAATTTACTATTCATCAAAAATTAAGTTGATCTTATTAGAATCCAAATTCCATACTGAACAATTTTGCAGAAGACCATTTTTTGAAAATCATTACACATCATTAATTATTTAAGGTTCACATGAATATTTTAAAATATGATTTTTTTTAAAATTCATCAATAAAATACATCCTAAAATTATTCAGACATTTGAAATTTCAAAAACATCACTAAAGGATGAAATCTCAATTTATTCATCCCAAAGGATTACACAAAGAAGCTACGGTCACGTCACATAGCCCCTTATAACACCAGCATATGACCTAAGTTTAAGGTGTGCTATGGTGATATAATCCAAGGGAGGCTCAGATAACATTTCCCTCATAGTAATCTCTACTAACTTGAACTTCTCCCACAGGCGTTTCCATTCAATCTTAACACGCTGGAGTTCGGCATGGGCTTGGTCCAAAGAGAAGCCCAAAGATGCCACCTCCTTACCAAGCTCTGATAAGTGGGCTTTATAAGGTCTGAGTCTACTGGAAGAAGCCATCAAATCCTCTTTCTGCATTAACCATTAACATCTCTATTAAATCATTAAGAGTAAGTTAATATACTATTCAAAAAGTTTGGGTCGTTACATCCTAACTATCCAACAATAATGATGAAGAACATGTTGGTACATCTTCGTAATCCCATGGTGTACTACCCAAACAGAGCCATGGGACCCCTACATCAATTATTCCCATATGTATAAACGAACCATGATATATTCATAGAATTGTAGAATCTCATCCCCATAAATAACTCAAAAAAGTGGTGGGTCCTCTCACAAGACACTCCACCTCAAGACATAGAAATCAAGATCTGAAAGATGTATTATCCTTACCCATTATAAAAGGGAATATGTCACTTATAATTCTACTAAAACATTCTAACAATAATATCTCTTAAGCTCTTGGTGTATCTCATAATACAAGGCCATTAATTTCTACTCAGTACTTTCCTCTTGGAAAGCCTATGTCTGAGTCTTTTGTCTTAATAAATTATCTATAACATTTCCCTTTATAGGTGTATAAATGAGTTTAAAGTATAATTATTATAGGTATTCTACCCACCTACACTAATTGAAATTCAAATCATGCTGTGTGAAAATCTATTCGATAATTTTTTGGTCTGTGTAAATGACGAAACGACCCCCATAGATAATTCCTCCAATAACATAAAACATAAACCACCAATTCTAGATAATGGTCCTGAGTAGGGTAATTATGCTCTTGAGGTCTCCACTGGTGGGACCCCGATTCCACAACTCAATCTCCCTATATGAAAATTTCTTCTAGAATTTTTTTTGATGCATCATAATAAACTTTATAGCTTCTACTTGACTATGGACGAATCAAGATCTATATAGAAGTCTGTCTCCCTTTCATCTCTTGTTAGGCTGTCTCACATATGTCTAGCCATAAAATCTTAACACCCTTTTTATTCAACCTCATGATAAGGGATTCTAGGAATGAAAAGTCATGAATAAAATGTGTTTAATATCTATCTAACTCCAATAAACTGCATATGTCAAAGAAATTCTTGGGTTTATTCTAGAAAACTATTTCACACATCTTCTCTAGTTCAAGTGGAATTTTATACTTTGAGTTGATGTGACCTAGGAATTAAACCTTATTGATCTAAAAGTATCCTTTGGTGAGACTATTGTACAAATGGTTCTTTCTCTGTGTACTTATCATGATCTCAAGATGTTTTCATGGCCATGTTGAGTGTGATAATACACCATGATATCTTCCACATAGACCAATAAAAATTAATCTAGATATTAGTGGAAAACTCAATTCATCAGGTCCATGGAAACTAATGGTGCATTCATGATACCAAATGACATATCCAAATACTCATACATGCCATATCTACTATGGAATTCCATAAATGATATGTCTAATGGGCTCACATGAACATGAAGGTAGCTTGACATCAAATAAATCTTTGAGAAAACAATATCTCCTCAAAGCTGGTTGAAGAGGTCATCAATACATGGTGGTTGATACAAATTCTTAACTATAAGGTTGTTTAACCATCAATAATCCTCAAAAAGACTAAGGGTTACATCCTAATTCTTGGTGAATAGCACATGTGAACCCTGTGGAGAAGTACTAGGCCTTAGAAAACCCGTAGCTTCTAAATCCTTTAGCTATATCTTAAATTCTTAGATCTCAGTATGTGCCATCCTATGGGGATGAATAGACATTGGTGCCACTCTTGTTACTAGATAAATGATGAAATGCACCTATCTCATGGGATGTAATACAAAAAAGTAATAATAGAAAATATCCCTAAAATGATCCACCATTTGGGGAAGTTCGATACACCATATTACCTAATCACTCATAAATATACTATCTATATAGGTTGTAACTCTTCCCATACCATGATGCTTAGGTCTAGGTTGACTTTCCTGGAAATCCCATTTACCCTTATGAATATAAGTATCGCACTCAGGTGATGTGAAGGACACCCTCCGATGATACAAATCAACATGATCATGATATGGAACTAACCAATCCATATTGAATATGATATCAAATCCAATCATCTTGAGGAAAAAGATTTCCCATATAAAAAGACATCTACCTATCTCAAGGGGGAGTCCCTTAAATTAACGTACAATATCCATTTAGATCCCCATGGTATGTTGAGAGCCACCATGTCATATAATTACTCTACTAATAATCCCACACATTCCATCACTACTGTAGATATGAAGGAATGTGAAGTTACTATATCAAATAAGGTAGATACTGAAGTAATGGATACTAGAATAGTACTTCACACAAAAGAAGGATCCAGACTCATCTTCTCATGAGTATGCTACAATTCATAGATATAGATAGGTCCTTTACCCTATGTTGTAGAGTAAATAACCAAGGAAGGTTTTCTTGGTTAGTGTTGTACATCATAAGTATGTATACCATGACCACTACTACCCCGTCAACCTAATTAGATGGTAGTGGTCCATATCCCTACCTAATATAGAGCTATGAGTCTTGTGCCTGAATGCGGAGTTAGTGCAAATACTTTCTCACTAGACACTGGAGGTAATTCTATAAAAATGTCAAAGGTTTCATATCCTTCCAAAATATTGACACTCAATTAGGTCCTTCATATATTGGGTCTACTTATGGACCAACCTACCACACTGGCGACACAACACATAACTATCTGTGAACATCATCTGACTAGAGTTACCATGTGAGAAAACTTGAAGCAATAATTCCTACTGCAAGAGGAACCACCTCCCTGTCTCGATGTTGAACCAAACTTTCTCACACTGCTAGCTTCAATCATGTACCACATAGTGATGAGATTCAGGTTTAATATTTTAGAAATTATGGTTAATAGAAATAAAATTAAATATGATTAGATGGAGTATGTAAAACCATCCTCAAATTGTTTAACTTTAGTCAACTCTTCACCAGAAAGGGTCAGTGTGAAGTAATGAAGCTCATTGAAATTATTTTAATAATCTATCAAAGATGTAAAACCCTAATGTAGGTGAAAAAAATCTTTATAATAGTCTAATATTAGAATTTGAGGGAAGAATTAGTCATATAAGGCTATTGGGAAGTCTTCTGAGACCATACATTGATGTCAACCACCTGGGTGACAACATCCCACCAACGCTTAGTAGAATTGTAAAGAAGATAAGTCATGAGTTTTACACTCTATTTTGGAGGTGTCTCCAAATGGTAGAATATGGATATCATGGCCTCTAACCATGACTTAGTGTCCTAAGGACCACCATCCCCTAATAAAGTGGGAGGATATTTCTATTGAAATTGTCATATCAACTCTTCCATCATAGGGACAGGTCAAGGTGTTCACTATATAGGCTATATGAAGTGTGGTAATATCTATCAAAAATGAGGATTATAACCCAGTGGATGAATATCTATAGGTTATTCAAGTGTAACCATAGGAGGCAATATTGGTGGCTCTTCCGCCTCTAGACCATGGTCACCACAACCCTCTTGTAACATAACTCGAGGGAATCATGGCAGTATAACTCTGAAATTGTAAAAAAACACCTTATATAATATTTAACCTAGATTAGATCAAAGATATCATAATATGATAGGTACAAGACTTTATATGAAAATGGTCACACCTCTCTACCTAATCATAAAGCTAGGACTAGATGATAAGAAATACCACATAGGTCAAGACATACACTGCATACTTCCCACTCTTAAGATTAGGTCAGGGTCAAGGTCTCACATAACACCCCAAATGTCTCGATATAGATAATTTAAATTACAAGGTATAGAGGAAAACAAACTTTACTTTTCAATTGGAATCACCATTTAACAATTACCATTTTCACTTAAGAATTTAAATTTTTTTAAGTTCATACTCATATATATATATATATATTTATATATATCACGGTCCAGTTAGATGCATCACCATTCCCATTTTATAAAGGAACAATCTCTATAAGTTTTAATTGGCCTATCATGTAACTATGATCAAACAATTTATCTAGTATCAGGATGTAATAGGTCATATAAAATTATTTGATTAAATGAATTATAATTCCCAATAAATACAATTACATGTTTCATAAATCATAATTGGAATTCATGTAATCAAAATCATATAATGTTTTAACCCTTGGAACCAGTGGTCCCTGGCTTAAATATTGAATAGTGGGTTACTTAAGGTTCCAAAATCAATATATATGGGAAAAATTAAGCTAATTTAGACACTTTAATTATTCCAATTATTTTATACATACAATAAAAATTATCACAATTTAAATACAACAATAGGGGCACCAATAATATGTATTGGGAAATGTATGTAGTGATATAAATATATAATGGTACATGCATGACATGAGAAACCACAAGTTTCTATAATTATGCATGATATGATACCTCCTTGACTCATCAAGCCAAGGGTAAAGTATAACTTTCAATAATATAAAACCTCAAAACTCATTTTCATCACCCAATGGTGAAATCAGTACAATTGTAATAGGCACAAACTAAAAACCAAAATATCCCAAACCATGTAATTTGGATTTACCTTATATGTTGGTTAGCTACTACCAGGAATATTCTCATTACCAAATTATGATACGTTCCTAGTTTCTTATTTAATACCCAAACAATAAGAGAAAAGGAAAAGCATTATGATACCACTTTGTAGCATCATTGTCATAGTTCACACTTAAGTAACCAAACACGGTCAACCACATAACCTCAATGGAACCTCCCCATATGCCAGAGGCTACTAAATAGTAGCATGGGTCTATAATGATAAAATAGAGAGACTATAACCCCATGATTAGAGTGTAGAATAAGGTAGATAATAATAATCAGTTTCAAAAATAATAATATATAATCAGCAGTGGAATAATGAATCATCCTGATAAAATTAATAGATAGGGGTAGAATCAATATTGTATATAGAAATGACGTTAAATCATGGGATATACCAATGGGAATACATGGAAGAAGAGAAGCCAACATATACAACATATAAGGACTCAACCTTAAAACATTACATAATCTTGAATTAAATGAATAATTCACATTGATAATCTTTTCAGTTTTAGAGTTTTAGAGAATTAGGACATAAATATTTAATCTCAAAAGATTACAAAGTAGACACTTCTACTTAGTTTCCATTTTTTTCATAAAATAAAAACTTTTAAAAAGAAACATGTCTAGGTTCATGTTTTAGACAACATGTCTTTCCTTGATCCCATCCTTGACCCTATTCATCTTTAAGTACTGTGGGAAACATTTCAAAAAATTGGGATGACCATAAAAATCTCAGTAAGGAATATAAAAATACGGAAAGAAAATATTAGTCCATGTATGCATAAGAATTAATTAAAACATAGTTTACTCATAAAACATAAGCCCTTAACATACCTCATGAAATCATAATATTTATGAATAACTCATAGAAATCATAAGACATAAAGGTAACTTGAGGCATTCATAACATTCTTACGTAGGGAGTAACACTTATGGTTATGTTTGGAATACCCATCACAGTATATTCCCTAAATCTTTTCGGAGAAACCTTAGCATTTACCTCCTTTGTGTTACCCAATGCATTAGATAGATATCTTGGGCTCACCCGCCCTTAGTTTATCATGGAACCACATGACTTCAAAAACAATGCCCAAGAACCATAACATAAACATAACACATAATTTAAGCATAAAGGAAAGATAACATTCCCACATTGAAATAACAATATAAAATTTTAAGATATTGAAGTAATAAATCCATTATAAAAACCATTTTCAATAACAAAATACGTAAAGAGTATACAATATTTATTTTCCTTTTAAAAACATTATTGCTTGTTAAGGAAGCCAAAGACCAAATAATACTCATGGTGGAAGAAAAGGTCGTTGTCACCGCTTACGTAAAAAAAAGAAACATTCCTTTTTGTAGTTTATTAAAACGCTTTGTAGAGAAAATATTCCCTTAGAATGAAATGACAAGTCAAAAGGTTTTTATACACCATATAAATTAATGTTGTGTATAAATCAAAGGATGACTTAATAAAAGGAGATTGAGACGAAGTCCCTTATAAAGATGGTATCCTTTGACTAAGGATAAATCAATGACATAATTATGTGTGAAAAATATAAATACACCCAATATAAGTGGATATTAAGTGTAAAAAAAAACATATTTCCTTCACACATATTCATAGAATGACATAATCAATAAGTATAGGTTTAACCCAAATAATTGAAATTGGGTAAAGAAGTTCCCTTACAGAAATTTGACAGCCTAACGACGTCACTTTAAAATTCAGAAAATGAGTTGATGAGAGATAAAAAGGGTATGTCATCACTTGGAGATGAAATTTACAGAAATTAGGATATATAAGAACATATACCAACATAATAATATGTAAATTAAAAGTCCTAACAAAAATAAGTCTTTTAAAAAGAGGATGGTGAAAGGTTCCCTTAGCGATTTGGGTAACTTTTGAAACCTACACCCCATGAAAGAAGGGTCATAAAATGAAGATGTAAATACCCATAAATTAAATTATATTACACAAATAATACAATCATTGGTATTACATACACCACACAAAAGAAAAAAGTGGAAAATGTTGCATGAATCTCACGGGAATAAAAAGTGAGATAAAAACCCCTTACCTCGTTGTAATCAATCAATTTGTATGACCAAAAGATAAAAAACACCAAATGAATCAAATAATACCATGAATATAAATATAATCATGATGATATATATGAAATTTCAGTACACAATACACTACATGAAACAAATAAGTGGTGAACAATGGAAATCTCACGGAATTAAAAGTGAGATAAGAAATCCCTTACCTCAAGTCCGACTTGTCTTGTTTGTTTCTTTATATTCCTGAATAATAAAATTAGTTCAATTTATAATTTCTTAAGGAATTACTTTAAAGTTTATTATTCAATTAATATCACATATTATAATGTTATAATAATTAATTAATTATGTGAGTTCATATTATACGTTTTGTCGATGTCCGGTACATGAGTAAAAAATGAACATGTTTGAAAAGAATTGACCATGTAGTTATAAGTACATCATATCTAGAATGGTGTTCATGATTTAAATATCATATATATCCAGTATATATGTATTTAATAATATCCCATAATGTTTGGAGATAAGAAATGAAATGTACCGTTCATGGAGACGGTAGACCGTGTGTACGCATGAACACTACTTTCATTTTTTATCATATTAATGGAATTTAAAACTAAATGATACATAGATATATTATAATTAAAGTATAATATATATGTTATATAGGTAAAATAAGTTCATTAATTACATTATTTATAAATTACATGTTTGGCATGAACGAGTCACATCACTTGAGGGGGCGGTTGTCCACACTTCCTCATATGAAATTATCACATTTGCACAACATGAAAAACATAAAGGTATGTTTTAAATAAAAATACAGAAGCATAGAGAATACATAAATATAATATATATAATATATAAATATAGTTCCATAATAATGTCCACCATGAGAGGTGTTACAAGAAGATTGAACAATCATCATTTTGTGAGGCAGTGATTCACCACCCACAAAAATAGTATGTTCTTAAACCATTAGACGGAGGTGTGTGAGTGTAGGTAGAATACTTATCATAAAAAAATCCTAGTATATTTAGTATAACATTGTTATTATGGGATCAAATAATAATAAGATTGTGGTGAGTGAAGAAGGAAAATAAAAGAAAGAAACTCGAGAGAAGACATTACCTCTAAATCGGGTAACTATTTTTGATTTCAGCCAAAGGCTTCCTTGGAAAGACTTCTGCCCAAACTGAGGATTCTAGGAGTGATAGAGGGATGTGGAGAGATAATATGAGTAGAGGTTGGATGATCCAAGGTCTTGAGAGTTGTGGGTAAGGGGGTAGATGTGGGGGCCTTTTATAAGTGGGAGGAGGGTCATTTTTGGAAAGTCTTGAAATGTTACTTTATTATAAAATGATTTTCGGATTTTAAAGGTCCCACAATGCTATATTTTGAGGATAAGGTGATAATAGTTCGAAATACATCCATACAATAGGTTTTTGACAAGTGTATGTCTTATATTGTACCTTATATTTTCATTTTATTTAAATCGTTCATTAATGAGGTAATCACTACATCATCTTGGTGTCATAAATAAATTTATTTATTTAATGTCTAAATTTTTTTAAAAAAATACCAAGATATAGGAAATATTTTTATATTTTCAATGACTATTTATAGTCTAAGAGATAATTTATTTAAACAAAATTAAAACTTTTTTACTTAGGATATACAAAGCTTTGTTATATTTCTCTTCTTTTTTAAAAAATAATGTCATAAATGTCACTATCACACCCATGTGACTCTATGGGCCCTAAATATTGGTATAAAGATTCCCATGGTATTAAATGACTCAAAAAAGAGTATTTGGACACATTTTGTGGTCATTTTATATTATTATGATATTATTTTATTACCCTTAACTACCCAATTACTAATTAATCACGATAATTACTGATAATTGTATTCGTTACTATTCATAATGTCAAAAAACAAAAGATTATTAATTACATAATTTGGCCTATATAATTACAAATATGTAATAAATTTTACCAAATTTAAAACACATAAATTACTGTAATTAATTTAAAAATAATTCCCGTTGTCAAAACCAAAGATGAGTTTTTAAGATGTAAAATTTATCAAAAGATTGACTTGTTTTTACATCCAATTGAAAAGTGAAATAAATTACAATGACCAAAATTGTATCAAGTGATAAAAAAATAATTCAATTACACTTTAAAACCAATTAAAATTACAATCTAACTATATAAATAATTTGGATGAAACAACAGTTTTGAATTAAAATGCAGTATTTTTCACTATTCATTAAAAATGAACATTTGTCAGAAAAATACCAGAAATTTATCCAATGTAAATTTGATATTACAAATTCAAAAATGATTTCCATTTTAAAAAATTAAAAACATTTAATTTTTATTAATTAATTTTATAATTAATTTCTGCAGTCAACACAAGTAGCATGTTTTTAAGAAACAATATCTATCAAAAGACTGACACTTGTTTATATCCAAATTCAAAGTGAAATTAATCAAAATGACCACAATAGTAATAAATGGTAAAAATATATTTTAACTAAACTTTAAAACCAATTAAAAAATAATATAACCATATAAATAAATTATATTAAAAGGAGGTTTTGAATTAAAATACAACATTTTTCGCTATTCATTAAAAAATGAACTTTATCGGAAAATACCAAAAATTTACAAAAAGTAAATTTTGATGTGTTGATTATAAAGAAGGATTTTATTTTTTCAAATATAACATATAAAAGTGACAAAAATTATATTTAAAAAGGGTTTTCCATCAAAAGGCGGTTAATCGACCTTTTAAAGAATATTAAAATATTTATGCTTAAAATTGATTCATTCGCATTTTAAGCCTCTAACATTTATTGGATAAATGTAAAAATATTTAAAAAACATATATAATCAGTTTTTAGTTAGTTCTATTCATTCCCTCCATTACAACAGTTATGCGTTTACTACCATTTACAATAATATTATTATATTATTAGTGTGCATTGTAAGATTTCAAAGAAACTCGTTGTTGCGTATTGGGTATGCCATAGAACATAACATCCCCTTTAAAGTAATATTATTATTTTATTCAAAAATATTATTAAACATGAAAATTTCATATTATTTATTTACCTGGGAAGTTATATCCTTCCCCCTTTTGGGAATTGCATCCTCGCAATTTTAAAATTGGGCTCAGAAACTTCACTGAAAGCCCCACATCAGAAAAAAAGTCAATAAAACTATCACTTGAAAAGAAAGAAAGAGAAGTAAAATGGTAACCTGAGATAACCCATACTTGTATCCCATGAAATCATGGATATGGAGTATAAACTAAGTGTCATGTTCTGATGGATAGTGATAGAAAACATGATTAGGAGAAAGTAAACAATCTGAAATACACAAACCTGTGATGGGTTAAGCTATATTTGATTCCCCAATAGGAAAAGTTAACAGATAACATTTTTGTTTTAAGTTACTTTTCATTGAGTAATTTATTTATGAGCTTAACTAAAACATAATTAAACATACTTACTTGTCATGTAGACTTTTATCTCTTACTATATTTCTAACAAAAACTCATATTTTCTCCAAAAGATGAGTATTTAGGATGACTTTTTCACATTAAGAGCTCTATAATCAACTTATAGAGAATCTCATAATCCACAAAAGAGAACTATACATTTCTTATGTCTTTATAATTAACAAAAAACAAAATGGTTAGTATAATATTAGATAATCCCAAAAAAGGACAATCTTTTACAAAAAGAAAAGCTACTCTTAATCTCCAAAATTTGTGAAAAAAACCCAAAGTTCAAAAAAGACCATTCAATAAAGTAAAATCCATAAAATTATTCAAAATTAATCCAAACTAATATTGAAACCCAAATCTCATAAGTATTTAATTACATAGTCTTTCTAGAAAAATCTTAACATTTATCTCCAAATAAAATCAGTTACTCACAAATTCTCACATTGAAACGTAATTAACCTAATCACATACTCTCCATAATAGGTTAATCATTTTCATAAATAAACAAAATCATCGTATGTCCACAATAAAAAAATAGATTCTTCCATACTAAAATTTCAACCATTATTCTAAATTTGAAATCCCATAGTATTCTATCTTCCTTGAGGATATAGTGTTTTGTCAAAAGAGATAACATCTTTCACAACAACCTTTATCACTTTATCACCAAATAATTTTCCTTTACAAAGTATATCAATTTAATAAAACATAAATTCCCAAAATCAACTTATTCCTATTCCATAAAATCATTTTACTAAAATAATAAGTCATACTAACCAAGGACTTCAAGTAGGCCAGTGGTAGGCGATGCGCCCTTGCCGCCCTTCAGTTGTGGGTTCGATTCCTGCAGCCTTACTAGATGCGACGAGTTGTCACCCATCCTATAGGTTTTACTTTTTATAAAACTCAAAAACAACCCTGACATGTTTTAACCTCAATGGTTTCCTTATACCTCTCATTTTCATCCAAATTCATTATGATCTCAACATCTTAATTCTTGAAGTCTTATTTCACCACCATAAGATAAAATAAAATGATCCCTAAAATTAAGAACATCATACCTTGATCATGTTGTACATTTGGTTTCATATTCATCTTGTTCACGTAGGTAGAAGGTCCGTGCATTGCAATAATGATTTAGAGATCCTTCAAAATCATTTGCTTCCTCCATCCAAATACACCTTGTACAACATGGGTCATATGTGTGTTTACAGAAAAAAAAGTTTATGAAAATAATCATGTATGACATATAATTTTAAAACATATAATAAAACATGATTTCTATAAAATAGTCAGACCGAATTTGAGTTGAAACATTCAATTAATGGTCTTTTTAAAATTCCATAGGTATGTGCTGAAAGACTATATTGTAAAATCAAATATAAATAGGTTGTGCAAGGGTCTCCTTCATTAGAACCTTTTTTAAAATCATAATATATGTCAAAATCTTGTGATAAGGTAAAATATTTGAAAATTCCTTGATAATATTTACCTTTCTTGAAAATATGAGAATATTGTGAAAATAGAATTTTTCTAAATAAAACCCATGATCCACGATGATAACGAGGTATAGTGGAGGTGTTTTATATCTTAAACAACTGCTTGAAAGTGAGTTATATGCTAGAACAAGTTTCACAATCATCTGAACATGACTTTTCAATAATTATTACAAGCATGTCCTCAGGAAGAGATAGGATTGTTGTTTGATATCCTCCTCCTTCCATTTGTATCTGACTTTACTTTATTTGAAAAAGTTATAAAACAAGGTTTTAACTGAAATAGTAGACATAGAGACTAACCATGTGTCTAACAAAAAATACTAATCCCTAAAGTTGTCTAAACCGACCTCTGATACCAACTATAAGGACCCAACCTTAAAACATTACATAATCTTGAATATTAAATGAATAATTCACATTGAAGATCTTTTCAGGTTTAGAGTTTTAGAGAATTAGGACATAACTATTTAATCTCAAAAGATTACAAAGTAGACACTTCTACCCAATTTCCATTTTTTTCATAAAATAAAAACTCCTAAAAAGAAACATGTCTATGTCCATGTTTTAGATATCATGTCTTTTCGTGATCCCATCCTTGACCCTATTAATCTTTAAGTCCTGTGGGAAACATTTCAAAAACTTGGGATGAGCATAAAAATCTAAGTAAGGAATATACAAATATGGAAAGAAAACATTAGTCCATGTATACATAAGAATTAATGGAAACATACTTTACTCATAAAACATAAGCACTTAACATACGTCAGGAAATCATAAGATTTATGGATAACTCATAGAAATCATAAGACATAAAGGTAACTTGAGGCATTCATAACATTCTTACGTAGGGAGTAACCGTCATGGTTACGTTTGGAATACCCATTGCAGTATATTCCCTAAATCTCTTCGGAGAAACCTTAGCGTTTAACTCCTTCATGTTACCCAATGAATTGGAGAGAAATCTTGGCCTCATCCACCCTTAGTTTACCATGGAACCACCCAACTTCATAAACAATGTCCAAGAACCATAACATAAAAATAACACATAATTTAAGTATAAAAGAAAGATAACATTCCCACACTACAACAACAATATTACTTTTTAAGATATTGAAATAATAAATCCATTATAAAAACCATTTTCAATACCAAAATATGTAAAAAGAGTATATGGTATTTATTTTCCTATTAAAAACATTATGGTTTGTTAAAAAATCCAAAGACCAAATAATACTCACGGTGGCGGAAAAGGTTGTTGTCACCGCTTACATAAAAAAAAGAAACTTTTTTTTGTTGTTTAGTAAAACGCTTCATAGAGAAAATATTCCCTTTGAATGAATTGAAAAGTGAAAAGGGTTTTATACACCATATAAAAGAAAGTCGTGTTTAAAACAAAGGATGCCTCAATAAAAGGATATTGAGATGAAGTCCCGTATAAAGACGATATCCTTTGATTAAAGATAAATCAATGACATAATCATGTGTGACAAATATAAATAAACCCAATATAAGTGTATATTAAGTGTAAAACAAACATAGGTCCTTCACACATATTCATTTCATGACATAATCAAGAAGTATAGGTTTAACCCAAAGAATTAAAATTGGGTAAAGAAGTTCCCTTACAGAAATTTGACAGCCTAACGGCGTCACTTTAAAGTTCATAAAATGAGTTGATGAGTGATAAAAATGGTATCTCATCACTTTTTCATCTAAATTATAGAAATAAGGATATATAAGAACATATCCCAACATAATAAGATGTAATTTAAATGACCTAACAAAAAGAAGTCTTTTAAAAAGAGGAGGGTGAAATGTTCCCTTACCGATTTGGGTAACTTTCGAAATGTACACCCCATGAAATAAGGGTCATAAAATGAAGATTTAAATACCCATAAATTAAAGTATATTACACAAAGAATAAAATCATGGTCAGTACATACACCACACAAAATGAAATAGTGGCAAATGTAGAAAGAATCTCACAAGAATAAAAAGTGAGATAAAAACCCCTTACCTCATTGTAATCAATCGAGTCATATGACCACACGATAATAAACACCAAGTGAATCACATAATAACATGAATATAAATATAATCATGATAATATATATGAAATGGAATTATGCAATACACCACATGCGACAAATAAGTGGTGAATAATGGAAATCTCACGGAATTAAAAGTGAGATAAGAAATCCCTTACCTCAAGTCCGACTTGTCTTGTTCGTTTATTTATATTCCTGAATAATAAAATTAGGTAAATTTATAATTTCTTAAGGACATACTTTAAATTTTATTATTCAATTAATATCACATATTATCATGTTATAATAATAAGTTAATTATGTGATTTCATATCATACATTTTGTCGATGTTCGGTACATGGGTAAAAAATGAACATGTTTCAAAAGAATTACCCATGTAGTTATAAGTAAATAATCTCCAGAATGGTGTTCATGATTTAAATATAATATATATCTAGTATATATGTATTTAATAATATTCAGTAATGTTTGGAGATAAGAAATGAAATGTGCTGTTCATGGAGATGGTAGGTCGTGCGTAAGGATGAACGCTACTTTCATTTTTTTGTCATATTAATGGACTTTAAAAATAAATGAGACATAGATATTTTATAATTACAGTATAATATATATTTTATATAAGTAACATAAGTTCATTAATTAAATTATTTATAAATTTCATGCTTGGCATGAATGATTCACATCACTTGAGGGGGCGGTTGTCCGCACTTCCTCATATGGAATTATCACATTTGCACAACATGAAAAGCATAAAGGTATGTTTTAAATAAAAATACAGAAGAATATATAGGACATAAATATAATATATATCATATATAAATATAGTTCCATCATAATGGCCACCATGAGAGGTGTTACAAGAATATTGAACAATCATCATTTCGTGACGCAGTAATTCGCCACCCACAGAAACAACATGTTCTTTAACCATTAGACAGAGGTGTGTGTGAGTGTAGGTAGAATAAATATCAAAAAAACATATTAGTATATTTATTATACTGTTGTTATTATTGGATCAAATAATAAAAAGATATTGGTGAGTGAAGAAGGAAAATAAAAGAAAGAAACTCGAGAGAAAACATTACCTCTAAATCGGGTAACTCTTTTTGATTTGAGCCAAAGGCTTTCTTGGAAAGACTTCTGCCCAAAGTGAGGCTTCTAGGAGTGAGAGAGGGATGTGGAGAGATAATATGATCAGAGGTTTGATGATCCAAGGGCATGAGAGGTGTGGTTAAGGTGTATAGGTGGGGGATTTTATAAGAGGGAGGAGGGTCACTTTTGGAATGTCCTGAAATGTTACTTTATTAAAAAATGATTTTAGAATTTTAAAGGTACCACAATGATATATTTTGAGGATAAGGTGATAAGGGTTAGAAATAAAACCATAAATTAGGTTTTAGACAAGTTTTAGTCTTAGATTTTACCTTATCTTTTCATTTTATTTAAATCATTCATTAATGAGGTAATCACTGCATCATCATGGTGTCATAAATAAATTTATTTATTTAATGTATAAAAAGTATAGAAAAAATACAAAGATGTAGGAAATTGTTTTAGATTTTCAATGACTAATTATAGTCTAATATATAATTTATTTAAACAAAATTAAAATTGTTTTACTTAGGATATACAAACCTTTGATATATTTCTCTTCTTTTTAAAAAAATAATGTCATAAATGTCACTATCACAGCCATGTAAATCCATGGGCCCTCAAGTTTGGTATAAAACTTTACATGGTCTGACATGACTCAAAAAAGAGGATTTTGACACATGTTGGGGTCATTTTATATTATTATGATATTATTTTATTACCCTTAACTACCCAATTACTAATTAATCACGATAATTAAAGATAATTGTCGTCATTACTATTCATAATGTCCAAAAAACAAAAGATTCTTAATTAAATAATTTAGAACTTATGGTTAAAAATATTGAATCCATTTTAACAAAATACAAACACATAAATTTCAGTAATTAATTTAAAAATAATTTCCGTTGTCAAAACCATAGACGAGTTTTTAAGATGTAAAATTTAACAAAAGATTGACTTGTTTTTACATCCAATTGAAAAGTGAAATTACTTCCATTGACATAAATTGTATTAAGTGATAATAAATTAATTCAATTACACTTTAAAACAAATTAAAATGACAATCTAACTATATGAATAATTTGGATGAAAAAGCAGTTTTGAATTAAAATGCAGTATTTTTCACTATTCATTAAAAATGAACATTTGTCAGAAAAATACCAAAAATTTATCCAAAGTAAATTTGATATTCCAAATTAAAAAATTATATCCATTTTACCAAATTTAAAACATAGAATTTTCATTAATTAATTTTATAATTAATTCCCGCTATCAAAACAAATAGCGTGTTTTTATGAAACAAAATCTATCAAAAGATTAACACTTGTTTATGTCCAATTTCAAAGTGAAATTAATTCCAATGACCACCATTGGATTAAATGGTAAAAATATATTTTAAGTACACATTAAAACCAATTAAAAATACAATCTAACCTTATAAATAAATTATATTAAAAGGAGGTTTTGAATTAAAGTACAACATTTTTCACTATTCATTAAAAAATGAACTTATTCGGAAAATTACCAAAAAATTACACAAAGTAAATTTTGATGTATTTATTGTAAAGAAGGATTTTATTTTGTCAAATATAACATATAAAAGTGACAAAAATTATATTTAAAAAGGGGTTTCCATCAAAAGGTGGTTAATCAACCTTTTAAAGAATATTAGAATATTTATGCTTAAAATTGGGTTCATTCGCATTTTAAGCCTCTAACATTTTTTGGACAAATGTAAAAATATTTAACAAACATATATAATCACTTTTTAGTTAGTTCTATTCATTCCCACCATTACAACGACTAGGCGTTTACTACCATTTATAATAATATTATTATATTATTAGTGAGCATCTTAAGATTTAAAGGAAACTCGTTGTTGTGTATTGGGTACGCCATCGAACATAGAATCCCCTTTAAAGTAATATTAATATTTTATTCACAAATATTATTAAATATGAAAATTTTATATTCTTTATTTACCTGGGATGTTACATCCTTCCCCCTTTTGGGAATTGCATCCTCGCAATTTTAAAATTGGGCTCAGAAACTTCATTGAAAGCCCCACATCGGAAAAGGAGTCAATAAAACTATCACTTTAAAAGAAATAAAGAGAAGTAAAATGGTCACCTGAGATAACCAATACTAGGATCCCATGAAAACATGGATATGGAGGAGAAAATAAGTGTCAAGTTCTGATAGAGAGTGATAGAAAACATGATCAGGAGAAAGTAAACAATCTGAAATCCACAAACTTGTGATGGGTTAAACGATATTTGATTCCCAGTAGGAAAAGTTAACAGACAACATTTTTGTTTTATGTTACTTTTCATTGACGAATTTATTTTTGAGCTTAACTAAAACATAATTAAACATACTTAATTGTAACATATCCTTTCATCTCTTACTATATTTCTAACACAAACTCATATTTTCTCCAAAAGATGAGTATTTAGGATGACTTGTTCACATTAAGAGAACTATAATAAAATTTTAGAGAATCACCTAATCCAAAAAAGAGAACTATATATTTCCCATGTCTTTAGAATTAATCAAAACCAAAATAGTTATTAAAATATTAGATAATACCCAAAAAGGATAATCTTTTACAAAATAAAAATCTACTCTTAATCTCCAATTTTTTTCCAACAAAACCCAAAGTTCAACAAAGACCATTCAATAAACTACTTTCCATAAAATTCTTCAAAAGTAATCGAAACTAAGATTCAAACCCAAATCTCATAAGGATTTAATTTTATAGTCTTCCATGATAAATCTTAATATTTATCTCCAAATAACATCAGTTACTTATAAAGTCTCATATTGAAAAGTAATTAACCTAATCACATATTCTCCATGATAGGTTAATCATTTTCATAAATAAACCAAATAATCATATGTCCACAATATAAACATAGATTCTTCCAAAATAAAATTTCAACCATTATTCCAAAATTGAAATCCCATAATATTCTATCTTCCTTAGGGATATAGTGTTTCATCAAAAGAGAGAACATCATTCAAAACAACCTTTATCACTTTATCACCAAATCATTTTCCTATATTAAGTATATCCATTTGATAAAACATAAATTACCAAAATAAACTTATTATTGTTCTATAAAATCATTTTACTAAAATAATAAGTCATACTAACAAGGGAATTCAAGTAGGCCAGTGGTAGGTGATGCGCCCTTATCGCCCTTCGGTTGTGGGTTCGATTCCTATGACCTTACTAGATGCGACAGGTTTTCACCCATCCTATGAGTTTTACTTTTTATAAAAATAAAAAATAACCCTAACATGTTTTAACCTCAATGGTTTCTTTATACCTCTCATTTTCATCCAAATTCATTATGATCTCAACATATTAATTCTTGAAGTCTTATTTCACCAACATAATATAAAATAAAATGATCCCCAAAATGAAGAACATCATACCTTGATCATGGTGTCCATTTGGTTTCATCATCATCTTGTTCACATAGGTAGAAGGTCCATGCATTGCAAAAATGATTTATAAATCCTTCAAAAATCATTTTCTTCCGCAATCCAAATACACCTTGTACAACATGGGTCATATGGGTGTTCACAGAAAAACAGTTTTTGAAAATAATCATTTATGACATATAATTTCAAAACATCTGATAAAACATGATTTATATAAAACATTCGGACCAAATTTGAGTTGAAACATTCAATTAATGGTCCTTTTAAAATACCATAGGTATGTTCTGAGAGATTATATTGTAAAATAAAATATAAATAGTTTGCGCAAGGGTCCCCTTCTTTAGCACCTTTTTTAAAATCATAATATTCTTCAAAATCTTGTGATATGGTAAAATATTTGAAAATTCCTTGATAATATTTAACTTTCTTGAAAAAATGAGAATATTGTAAAAATATGATTTTTCTAAATACAACCCTTGATCTACGATGATAATGAAGTATAGTGGAGGTGTTTGATATCTCAAACAACGGCTTGCAAGTGAGTTGTTTGCTAGAAAAAGTTTCACAATCATCCAAACATGACATTGCAATAATTATTACAAGCATGTCCTAAGGAAGAGATAGGAATTTCGTTTGAGATCAACCCCCTTCCATTTGTAACTGACTTTACTTGATCTGAAAAAGTTATAAAACAAGGATTTAACTGAAATAATAGACATAGGGACTAACCATGTGTCTAACGAAAACTCCTAATCCCTAAAGTTGTCTAAACTGACCTCTGATACCAACTATAAGGACCCAGCCTTAAAAAATTACATAATCACGAATTAAATGAATAATTCAAATTGAGGATCTTTTCCAGGTTTAGAGTTTTAGAGAATTAGGACATAACTATTTCATCTCAAAAGATTACAAAGTAGACACTTCTACTCAGTTTCTCACAAGAGCCTCAGCCTAGTTGGTGAGGACTCGCTAGGTGCATCCACGAGACCCGAGATCAAATCCAGGTGGAGGAATATTTTTGAGATATTGTAGCAGTACTGTAGCAGTCACTGTTCGGTACTGTAGCAACCAGAACTATTCATCCATCTGGGCCTTCGGGGCACCAGTTTGGTCCTCGGGTCCTGCAAGGCTTTCGGGCCACCCAAGGCCTTCGGGCCAGTTGATTATCAAGGAATTCGGGACACCTTAAGGCCTTAGGGCCACCATAAGGCCTTCAGGCCACATGAATGTAGGCCCTAGACACACTACAAAAAAAGGAGCAGCCCCAGAAGAGGATTCAAAGCAGGTGCACTCACCAGAGAAGAGCCAAATGGATTGTCAGAATGAGAGGGTATGACTATGCCATCGGTACCAGCCTATGATTGCATGAGAAGCCTAGCTAGACGGTCATGAAAAGGTGGAGAGCTACTATCAAGATGTAGATGCTGGGGAGGGGCAGTTCCTTGAAGATAGTCTGGTTGAATTCCCTAAGACCTTCAGGTCATGTAATCTCTTAAGCCTACGGGCCATGTAATCTCTGAGCCTACGGGCCTTGTAAGGGTTCCCCCTCATCCCTTGAAAGGGGGGTTATCAAAAATCAATAAAAATGAAGGCCTTCGGGCCATTCAGATAGGCATACATAAAATAAAAACTCTTAAAAAGAAACATGTCTAGGTCTATGTTTTAGACCGCATGTCTTTCCTTGATCCCATAATTAAACCTATTCATCTTTAAGTTTTGTGGGAAACATTTCAAAAAATTGGGATGAGCATAAAAAGCTCAGTGAGGAATATAAAAATATGGAAAGAAAACATTAGTCCATGTATACATAAGAATTAATGAAAACATACTTTACTCATAAAACATAAGCACTTAACATACCTTATAAAATCATAAGATATATGAATAACTCAAAGAAATCATAATACATAAAGGTAACTTGAGGCATTTATAACATTCTTCCATAGGGAGTAACCCTCATGGTTATATTTGGAATACCCATCGCAGCATATTCCATAAATATATTTGGAGAAACCTTAGTGTTTAACTCCTTCGTGTTACCTAATGCATTGGAGAGCTATCTCGGGCTCACCCGCCCTTAGTTTATCACGGAACCACCCGACTTCATAATCATTTCCTAAGAACCATAACATAAACATAACACATAATTTAAGCATAAAGGAAAGATAACATTCCTACATTTCAATAACAATATAACTTTTTAAGATATCGAAATAATAAATCCATTCTAAAAACCATTTTCAATACCAAAATACATAATAAGTGTATATGGTATTTATTTTCCTTTTAAAAACATTACGGCTTGTTAAGGAAGCCAAAGACCAAATAATACTCATGGCGGAGGAAAAGGTCGTTGTCACCACTTTTTTTAAAAAAAAGAAACATTCCTTTTTACCATTTAATAAAACGATTCATAGAGAAAAGATTCCATTTTAATGAAATGAAAATTCAAAAAGGGTTTTATACACCGTATAAATGAAAGTCATGTATAAATCAAAGGATTCCTCAATAAAAGGAGATTGAGATGAAGTCCTTTATAAAGATGGTATCCTTTGATTAAGGATAAATCAATGACATAATTATGTGTGAAAAATATAGATACATCCAATATAAGTGGATATTAAGTGTAAAAAAACATATTTCCTTCACACATATTCATAGCATGACATAATCAAGACATAAAGGTTTAACCTAATGAATTGAAATTGGGTAAAAAAATTCCCTTACAAAAAATGTGACACCCTAACAACGTCACTTTAAAATTCAGAAAATGAGTTGATGAGAGATAAAAAGTGTATCTCATCACTTGGACATAAAATTTACAGTAATAAGGATATATAAGAACATATCCCAACATAAGAAGAAGTAAATTAAAATACCTAACAAAAAGCAGTCTTTTAAAAAGAGGAGGGTGAAAGGTTGCCTTACCGATTTGGGTAAATTTCGAAACGTACACCCCATGAAAGAAGGGTAATACAATGAAGATGTAAATACCCATAAATTAAAGTATATTACAAAAATAATACAATCACGGTCAGTACATACACCACACAAAAGGAAATAGTGGCAAATGTAGCATGAATCTCATGGGAATAAAAAGTGAGATTGAATCCCCTTACCTCGTTGTAATCAATCGATTCGTATGAAGAAAAGATAATAAAAACAAAATTAATCACATAATACCATGAATATAAATATAATCATGATAATATATATGAAAGGGAAGTACACAATACACCACATGCAACAAAAAAGTGGCAAACAATGGAAATCTCACAGAATTAAAAGTGAGATAAGAAATCCCTTACCACAAGTCCGACTTGTCTTGTTCGTTTCTTTATATTCATAAATAATAAACTTAGGTCAATTTATAATTTCTTAAGTAATTAATTTAAAGTTTATTATTCAATTCATATCACATATTATCATGTTATAATAATTATTTAATTATGTGAGTTCATATCATACGTTTTATCGATGTTCAGTACATGAGTCAAAAATGAACATGTTTGAAAAGAATTGCCCATGTAGTTAAAAGTAAATAATATCCAGAATGGTGTTCATGATTTAAATATCATATATATCCAGTATATATGTATTTAATAATATTCCATAATGTTTGGAGATAATAAATGAAATGTACCTTTGATGGAGACGGTAGGCCGTACGTACGCATGAACGCTACTTTTTTTTTCTTCATATTAATGGAATTTAAAACTAAATGAGACATAAATATATTATAATTATAGTATAATATATATGTTATATAGGTAAAATAAGTTCATTAATTACATTCTTTATAAATTCCATGTTTTTCATGAACGAGACACATCACTTGAGGGGGTGGTTGTCCACACTTCCTCATATGAAATTATCGCATTTGCACAACATGCAAAGCATAAAGGTATGTTTTAAATAAAAATACAGAAGCATAGAGAGGACATAAATATAATATATATCATATATAAATATAGTTACATTATAATGGCCACCATGAGAGGTGTTACAAGAAGATTGAACAATCATTGTTTCGTGAGGCAGTAATTCGCCACCTACATAAACAGTATGTTCTTTAACCATTAGACAGAGGTGTGTGTGAGTGTCGGTAGAATAATTATCAAAAAAAAAAATCATCGTATATTGAGTATACTGGTGTTATTATGGTATCAAATAATAAAAAGATATTGGTGAGTGAAGAAGGAAAATGAAAGAAAGAAACTCGAGAGAAGACATTACCTCTAAATCGGGAAACTCTTTTTTTTGAGCCAAAGGATTCCTTGGAAAGACTTCTGCCCAAAGTGAGGATTCTAGGAGTGAGAGAGGGATGTGGAGAGATAATATGAGTAGAGTTTGGATGATCCAAGGGCTTGAGAGGTGTGGTTAAGGGGGTATAGGTTGGGGCCTTTTATAAGAGGGAGGAGGGTCACTTTTGGAAAGTCTTGAAATGTTACTTTATTATAAAATGATTTTCAGATTTTAAAGGTCCCACAATGATATATTTTGAGGATAAGGTGATAATTGTTCTAAATACACCCATACAATAGGTTTTAGACAAGTTTAAGTCTTATATTTTACATTTTCTTTTCATTTTATTTAAATCGTTCATTAATGAGGTAATCACTGCATCATCATGGTGTCATAAATAAATTTATTTATTTAATTTCTAAAAATTATAAAAAAATACCAATATGTAGGAAATATTTTTATCTTTACAATGACTATTTATAGCCTAAGAGATAATTCATTTAAAAAAAATTAAAATTGTTTTACTTAGGATATACAAACCTTTGTTATATTTCTCTTATTTTTTAAAAAATAAGGTCATAAATGTCACTATCACACCCATGTGACTCCATGGGACGTCAAGTTTGGTATAAATCATTACATGGTCATACATGACTCAAAAAAGAGGATTTGGACACATGTTGGGGTAATTTTATATTATTATGATATTATTTTATTTCCCTTAACTACCCGATTACTAATTAATCACGATAATTAAAGATAATTGTCGTCATTACTATTCATAATGTCCAAAAACAAAATATTACTAATTAAATAATTTGGACCTTACGATTCCAAATATGGAATCCATTTTAACAAATTAAAAATACCGAAATTGCAGTAATTAATTTAAAAATAATTCCTGTTGTCAAAACCAAAGACGAGTTTTTAAGATGTAAAATTTATCAAAGGTTTGACTTGTTTTTAAATCCAATTGAAAAGTGAAATTACTTCCAATGACAAAAATTGTGTTAAGTGATAAAAAAATAATTCAATTACATTTTAAAACCAATTAAAATGACAATATTACTATATAAATAATTTGGATGAAAAAGCAGATTTGAATTAAAATGCAGTATTTTTCACTATTCATTAAAAATGAACATTTGTCAGAAAAATACCAAAAATTTATCCAAAGTAAATTTGATATTACAAATTAAAAAATTATTTACATTTTACCAAATTAAAAACATATAAGTTTCATTAATTATTTTTATAATTAATTCCCACTATCATAACAAATAGCGTGTTTTTAAGAAACAATATCTATCAAAAGATTGACACTTGTTTATGTCCAATTTCAAAGTGAAATTAATTACAATGACCACCATTGGATTAAATGGAAAAAATATATTTTAACTAAAATTTAAAACCTTTTTAAAAATATAATATAACCATATAAATAAATTATATTAAAAGGAGGTTTTGAATTAAAATACAACATTTTTCACTATTCATTAAAAAATTAACTTTATCGAAAAAATACCAATAATTTACACAAAGTAAATTTTTATGTCTTGATTCTAAATAAGGATTATATTTTGTAAAATATAACATATAAAAGTGACAAAAAGTATATTTAAAAATGGTTTTCCATCAAAAGGTGGTTAATCAACCTTTTAAAGAATATTAGAATATTTATACTTAAAATTGGATTCATTCGCATTTTAAGCCTCTAAAATTTATTGGATAAATGTAAAAATATTTAAAAAACATATATAATAACTTTTTAGTTAGTTCTGTCCATTCCTACCATTACAACGGCTAGGCGTTTATTACCATTTACAATAATATTATTATATTATTAGTGTGCATCGTAAGATTTCAAAGAAACCCATTGTTGCGTATTGGGTACGCCATCAAACATAGCATCCCCTTTAAAGTAATATTAATATTTTATTCACAAATATTATTAAATATGAAAATGTCATATTCTTTATTTACCTGGGATGTTACAAAACATGCCCTAGAAAAAGAAAAAAAGATCGAAAGCTATATCCACTTATATTATGAGCATGAGATTATTCCTCTTCTCATGTCCTCCATCCTAGGAAGACAATAATGCATCCATAGAAGGATGCTCCCCTTTTCCCCACCTGCATCCATAAAGTATATTTATATACCAATAGGAAACCTAAATATAGTGTGATATATACTTAGTAGTCCACCACCAATGGTTTCTATAATAGTCAAACTTTTTCATATAATATGAGCAGTGAGATAGTAATCATAAACTTAGGGTAGTAAAAAATAAATCACATTGGACTAGGTTCCTCATGTGATACCAGACCAACACTAATTATTTTTCCGAAGTCAAATGCCTCAGAACATATGTAACCCAATATGTACATTTATATATATAAAAGTATGTATATATAGGACTCATATAATTATATCCATATATGTTCATATATATAGATATGTAGCAATATTTAGGACTTGAGATATAACCCATGGAGTCCATACATACTTATACTAAGTTTTACGACTCTCATATAATATGAGCATAGAGTTATAACTAGACTGTCATGAGGGTCAAGTATAAAACATGGACCAAACCCAAGATTGTGTTTTGGATTTAAGGACACACCCTTAGTTTTAAATTTAGTAGTATATTGATCCCATATTAGGCATTCCATATTAGGAACCTAGGTATCAATATAGATATGCTATATGAAACCCCATCACTATAGGAGACCATCTAAGGTGTCTGTAAAAGGACCCAAGTATCACTCACGTCATGGTATAAGTCATAACCCTTAGACTCCATCCAAGGTGTACCACATTGGGAACTTGGTATCACTCATGGCATGGTATGAAAATAGTGCCTACTGATCCTACTCTAGGAAATCCACTAGGAAACCAGATATCACTCATGGTAAGCATAAAGACAACTTTCTGGTGATCCCATCCATGGTGTCCCATAAAGAACCCATTTATCTCTCTTGATGTACTATATATTTTTAATAAATTTATATTTTTTATTCCAAGAAATCCCATCCAAGGAATCCTTAATTGTGATCATTGTATCACCCTCATCATGATTTAAAGGAATGGTAACATCAAGCGTTAAACTCATAACATTCAAAGAACTCATTTAATTAATCTGGGAAATTTATTACGCATGGATACTAAATATATACACAAGAACACAAGGGACTAATCACATGGATTACCATTATTCTTTAGCTTAATTAAATTAAATTTCATTTATAAAGTCCAATCCTAACTCACCCCATTTATTGGTTCAATCAAAAAACTCCATGGAATAAGGATCTTGGTTGATAAAGACAATGAACCATAAGGGGTGGATTTCATAAATGTGGTTAACCTATGAAATTTATTAATGGGTTACTAGAAAAACACTAATCATGGGAAAATTATTTGACATCACTAATTAGACATTTAGGAGCCATCACTAGAAGGACTCAGTGCATGACATAATGACTCACCATATAAAATATTGATAATTTATAGAAAAATAACTAAACCATGTACCTTAGGTTGTTATATGAACCCTTACCTATTATCAGCTACATATTTAGAGTAAAATATAATAAATTGGAAAAATAAAAAAATGGCCTAAAAATTGTTCATATTAGCTCTCACTAAAATAACATTGAATATGGAGGAATAATCAAAGAATAAGAGAAATTGGATTGAAGATCTTACTCATATTAATTTAGAAAAAGATAAAAAACATGATTCAGATCTCAATGTAGAAGATTATTTAATGTCTAAGGTGTGGGAAGATAGAGCTTCACATGTGGGATGCTTCTAGGGAAAATAGAAGGATATATTAAAATGCACGGTTCTTCCCATTTTTAAAAATGGTAGTGAAATATTTATTACATGAATGTAATTAACATCATGAATTTATCGAGTCTTATTTTTCTTCTAGGGAAAACCTATTCACATCATGAATGGGGTTCAAGTTATGAATTGGATTCATGATGTGAATTGATTTCAAATTTATTACCAATTCATGGGGTCTAACTAGATAAATTCATATCATGAATTGCATTCAAACCATGAATTGGTCCTAAAAACTAGCTTTATCCACATGCTAACTTCCTCCCCAATAATAAAATGACTATCATAAGGGTATAGTTATTAGTGTCTAAACCAAAAATATAATCTTAACAAGGGTTTAATAAAATTTAAAAAAATATGTTACTATCTTGAAATTTAGGAAATTGAGAAATCTATTTTAGATCCAACAATATCTTATAGTATCCAGATATGACAGTTATTGGTAGAAAAATACAAAAAATCTTCACTTGAACAAAATTATATAATGTTATCCTATACTTAGACTTATACCTTAGACTTATCTCTAGGGTTTTTAATATATTATCTTATCCCAATCCCTAAAATATTAAATATTATCTTAAAAAATATAAGGGTTTATCTATACATTTGAAATTATGATCATACATAACTCATCAACCATTAAATTATCCTCAACTAATATATTGACCTCTAAAGTTGTCTAAACTATACTCTGATACCAAGTATAACAACTCATAGACATGAAAATATCTATTACATGACATAAAGAAAATATTTATCTACAATACATTCCTGATACCTTTTATATTTTGAGTTTTAGAAAATTAATATAAAAGAAAAACTAATATAACCCATGTTATTTTCAACTAATTGAAATCTTTACCACAATATACAAAACTAATTAATCCATAATAAGTCTTCAAAATCTTTCAAAAATTCTCTAAAAAATATAATATTATAGAGATATTATACATATTAATTTTCTTCTTAACTAGGGGATAAAATAATAATAATAAAGGAGTGATCAAAAACATTGGGTAAGGGTAAACATAGGTGATTGTAATCAAATATCATTTTTGAGAATAATATGTGCATTTAGGTATAATCAGAATATATAAAAAAGTTATACCCAAAAAATTATAGATCATATAAAACATGGATTAAGGAAGGATATAACATAATAAATGAATCAAAATAGTGTAAAAACATGAGTCATTAAACATGATCCATGAGAGAATAACATGATAATAATAAGGATCTTAAAATGATGGTACAAACTTAAGAATAAGGTATAATTCATTTGTGAGCATATCCATGAAATGCCACAATTTAGTCTATGATAATATCAAAGAAGGATCACTGTTTAGTTTTTTAGAACATATAAGAAGGGCCACACATTAGTTTGTGAGGATATCCAATAAGTACAGACTTTATTTTTGTGATAATATCTATGAATGTCAACACTATATTATCTCATGAGATATAAAAAATTAACCAATGCATTGGAGGGAGATATAAGACCCAACTGATCATCATCCTTACATACATGTTCCCTAAGAAATCAATAATTCATCCTAAATAACCCATGTAAATAAAATAGGTTTTATATACTTATAAAATTAAATCACATAAGAAAATAATTCAAAATTCCATCAATAATTATTACAGGATTTACTTGGGGAAAATAAATTGGAATCTAAAGATATTTAGTAACTTTCTAGGAAATTACCCCTCAATTAATATAATAGATCATATCATATTTTCACTATATAGATAAATGTTATATGGTTATTTTAAAAATTTCCTCAATCAACCTAATAATGAAATCTATGTGAACACATTTCGATCAAATGAAGGAAATCTAGAGTGTTCAAAAATAAATTTAATTAGAATAAAAATAAGAAAAATTCAATAACTAGGAAAGATAAATTAAGTAGTTAATATTAAGGATTTTAATATCCCAAAATAGTATAATGGAATTTAGATTTTATTTCATGAAATTAAATTTTGAGGAAATAAATATTTTTTAAATAAAGTGGAAGATGTAAGTGAAACCATAAAAGGGGTTTTAGAAAATGTTTTTAACATTATCATAAAAAAAGAAGTCACATGTCACATTCAAAATTAAAAATCAAAAAGGTAAAGTGAAAAATTTAGAAAGAATTTAATTTTAATAGAAAAATTCAATAATATTTGCTTTAAAAATAAATAAATAAACAAAAATAAATTTTTAGTATAGGATAAAACACTTGATTTTGAAAAGATCGAAAACGCCTTTTCATATTTTTAAATACCTTTTTTGAAATTCTAAATTATAAAAAAATATTAAAAAACATAATTTTTAAAATATTATAAGAGAAATATAAAGTTCACACAAATTAGTATATAATTGGGTTTCCATATGCAAAGAAGAACACTGGATTGGAGGAAAATAAATACAAGTAAGAAAAATCATTGACTGAGAGAATGATAATTTTTTTAAACAAAGATATAATTTTTATGGGGAAGAAATTAATCAAGGAGAAAGATTTGAATTAATAGTTTCATTTTACCCCAATAGAAAAATAAATAATAATTAAATAAATTCTTAGGTTGGAAGAAACTAATTCTAGAATAATTAAGTTCAATCGGAAGCATTATAACTCAATGAAGGTAGTTAAGTTAACAAAAACCATTTAAAATTTGGTATCTTTTAAATCAAAATACATTTAAATAAAGAACCTGATATGGTTGTTAAAACCCCATGAATTACATGAATATGAAAAAATACATCCATTGGGAAGTAGTCACATCATATAAAAGAAATGATGTTGTGCAATATCAAACATGTCTCATAGAGTTGGAAACGAGACAAATGAACCTTTACCTTGTATTCCTGCTTACTCGAATATAATCTAACCTCATGTATAATAAAAATAACAATTTTTAGCACCTATTTTATAACATTATTCATAACTATAAACTTTTATAAACTTTATTTATAATTATTTTGTATATATATTTTTGTTAGTTAAAATATATTTTCAATATCGAGTGTGAGTAATCATGTTGGTTTTGAATTAATTTCATAATAGATGTGTTATTATTCATTAATATCTAAAATTTAATCATTTTTAGATTATTAAATATATAATAATCATTATTTTCATTGATTAATTAATTCACATTTCATTTGGTTAAAGACATGGATACAATTTTTGAAAATTAAAATTGCGATGAACTAGATCTGGATTTTTAACGATCGAAAGGTGATATATTAATGTATATATTAAATGTTAATAAAAATTTTCTATAATAACTAAAAAATATTAAATAAATAATTATTAAATTATATTATGATTATATTACATTATTTTGTAGTTTAAAAATCATAATAGTGTTCACGTAGTCAATAAAAATAAACCAAAATGAGAGCGGGTGATAATGATTTTATGAGTGAGAATATATTTTTATATAATTTTAATATAAATTTTAAATAATTTTAATAATTCCATAAATATAATATATCTTCACTAAATTCATTCTTACAACCATCCATAAATGGTGGTGTGATAAAAATTCACCATTCGTTGGGGCAGTAGCCTGTCGTACGCATGATTAATAATTGCATTTCCCAAAGAACAAATTATAATGAAGGAATATGATATACTATAATTGGAAAATTATAATTTGTAAATATTAATAATATTAATTCATCTAATAAATCTTTTTTACCAAACATGAAATTCGGCGATTAAAAGTAAGACGACATCGTTTCGTAGTGGAGGTTGTTCAAATGTGCACACGATCAATGCTGTTTTGTTTTTCTTAGTGAATAGAATGGATTTAATTATGGTTAATAAATAAATAAATAAATTAATAATACCTTTTTCATTATATTATTGTGTCCAGAAGAAGTTTTTAAGTGGAATATTAATAATGAAATACTACAGAGTAAGAAATAATTATGTTGATACCTTTAGATTTCACTTGGAAATAGAAGCCTTGGGATATCTAGTTGAAACTAGAGTCTTATAAAATTTAGAGAGAGTTATAGGAGGAGGAAAATATCATAATTTTTTTATGAAATTATAAAGTATTGGTGTGTCATGAATTAGTGAAAGTGTTCTCTTTTTATTAGTGAGAAAAAGGAAACTTTTGTGAACACCCATTATTTTTCAATAATGGAATGACACTATTCAAGCGTTAAAAGATTAAAAAGTTATAAATAATGTAATTTTTTGTTAGGTAATGTTGATAAATCCTCTAAATATCATTTTAACGCATTTTTAAACATGTATCAAGTAATTTACCATTAGTTTCTTTTATATTTTACCATTTTTGTTTTTACCTAGGTTACTAGTTTTTAACTAAGTAATATATATTCTACTAAAAGAATAAAATAACCCATTTTACAAAATATGAATGTTATGAACCTAAAATTAACATATATTTTATTATATTAAATTTATAAAAAATAGAAAATTAACTTTTAAATTAAAATATTTAATATATAAAAAATTCATTTTGTAGAAAAATATTATTTTTACTAGTAAATGCTGTTAATATTATTTAGTATTGATTAAAAATTTAATGAGTGATAATATTTTTTTTATTGTTTTAAAAATTATATTAAATTCATTTTTTATAATTTTTTAATTTATTTTATTAGATTAAAATTACACAATGTTAATAAAATAATTCTTTGAAAATAACAGTTATACCATTATTACGGTAATTAACATTAATTATAGTAATCATGTTTTTATAACTAAATATGAAAATGAAATTATTAATTAATATATACATTTTGATCAGAAATACTAAATCCATATTTTTATATTTAATTTCAAAAATTGAAAAAATTAATTTTTATTGTAAGCACATAAATGCATTTTTAGTGGGAAATATTACTTAAGTTTCCAAAAAGTTAATCACATGTTTTATAAATTAGAAATATTAATTTCAAATGATTTATATTAATTATAATATATATATATTTTATATAAATTTTTTATCTTAAAAGTTCAAGTTATTCTTGTGTTAATACAATGTCATAAAAGTGACATTTTTTTTAAAAATCGATATTTTATTTATTCATCTAAAAATAAATTATTTTAGAAAAATATAACAAACTGATAATAAAAAAATATTGAAATTATTAATAAAAAACTAATTTAATTTCATCAAATGTAAATTCTATAATTTATAAATTTATTATTTAAATGTGAAATATAAAGAAACACCATTTGTATAGATATATAAACTTTTATTTTCTTTAAAAGTCAAAATAAAAAATGTGTATAATACATGTGGAAAAAAATTATTACATTAATAATTACCTGATTATATCATCCTAATTTATAGTTACATATCCCCTCAATATCTCCTCATACGATGTAATCATAGGAAAAGTTTTGGTGTCAATTGAGGGTGGTGCTTCCGCAAGCATAAATATATTATAAATTTCAAAAAGCTTAAAATTTTCTCACATATGATTTTTCCCGTACCATAATTCTTAGAATTAAAATTAGGATTAGTATAAGGAAAAATCTAGTTAAGATACATGTTTTTAAATCTTAGATAAATGAGCTTTATAAAGGATAATTCTTCTACCTAATGTTATTTCTTTTGTTCACATATTTAATAATATGGTTACTTCCTTTTTTACCCGCTAATTTAATGGATATATCATAATGGTAAAATTTTATTTTAATATATTATGGTTTCATTTTTTATTTTTTTCCATGTAGAATAATCTATTAACATAATATCAATTTAAAGAAAATACAAAGCAAGATTTGAGTTCGTTACAATATTCTTCATTGGGAAATTTATGGAAAAGTGTGTATTAAAATTTTAATTCAAATCCTTTGGTTATTGTTTACCTTATATTTTATCTTTACCCCTTTTAGTTTTTCCTAAAATAAGTGAAATTATCTCATTGAAATTTTCATTAGTTCTATGGTATGTCGGTGCACTCTTTCTAATCACAAACTTCATACTTTCCATCCTCAATACATATCAGATATCAAGAGTGTGTCATTGTGCTAATACTACTTATAGAGCCTCAGATAGGTTGGACACTATGGGATGGGGGTGAATAATTGGTTTTACATTATAAATTATTTCCTTTTTAGACTCAAATAATTGAACCAATTAATGTTATTTATCCACTCAATATAATTTCTCAATCCCATCTCATATATATTAATTATAAGAGAGAGAAAAACACATGATATTTACATAGTACAATACTAAGATCTACTCATTTACATATTGGTAAAACACCCTAACATTGATTATCCACTATAATATTTTTAAAGGTACAATGTCTTAGGAAGTTACTGGTTATACACCCCAGTACTCAATCCTCTAGTTAACCCTTGTTTACACCCCAACAAATAATTCATTGACCTTAGGTGGTTATACAGCCTAATTGACATCTTCCTCTTCTTCCTTGACTAATTATAAAACCCACCCCTTCATCCTCTTTAATAACTATATATAAAAACCGATAATAATCTCCTCTTATTCTTGGTGTTGATACAGTAGAAAAATTTCCTCATCCTATATTTGAATGATCTTCCTCCAGGATCCTGTAGGATCAGGATTTCTTGCATACAACTTCAATATCTTTAAAAGTTTCAAAAATAGACCTTTTAGTATTGAAAATCCTTTACCCTAGATATAGAAATATCTAGTTCTTATAAGTTTTTCAATACTCAGGTTTTACTCATTCAAGGACTCCTAGTTTCACTTTAACTTTTTCTCTCCACAACTTTTGATGTATCATCCTCTTAGAATAGTCTCATAATATGAAAAAGGGATCTAAAATTTCAAACAAATTCATCATCACTTGAATAAAATGTATATATAAAAATAAAAAATATTAATAATAATGTTATTCATATTCAAAATATTAATTCTCTTAAAATATCAGTTGGCAGATTATATTAATATTCAATTTTGAAGGATATTTCTTCAATTTGAAAAATAATTAAAACATAAATAAAATTTGATTCATTACCTTTATTTAAAAACCATGGAGATTGGGTATTTAAATATTTATATTTAAAAATAATATGATTATTCAATTTTAAATAAGCCATTTAAATTCCCAGAATCAGCAAGTTATATTTTGACTTCATGTGGTTAATGAATTAACCCATTCATTATTGTTTTCTCCTTATATTTATCCCTCAATCTAGACGTATGAACATTAAAATTCATGTATGTTTCGATCTCTAAAAATATCACATTTATTTGGTGTATATTCCATGAAGCGCATATTAAATGCGTCATCATATATGAATGTTCATCCTATGATAGCTTTATGTGTCATAAAACCTATATGTGAAATGTCTCCTCATATGTCCATTAATGACATGAATACATGCAAAATGTTCTTCTTGAGTTTCCAAACTATTTATATAGTAGTGTAATTCTAGATTGATATCTTAGCATAATTTTTAGATAGAAACCCATGTACAGTAAATCGGTGTAATCAAGATATTCTCATGATATGTTAAGATACTATTAAGAATTACGGTTGATTAACCATTTTTCATGTGTTCGATCCATCAACCATATGAACACTTAAGGTAGAGATGTGTTATTTGTGTAGTAGATTGCCACTTACAATCGATTATCCCATATTCATGAGGTGGGTGAATCCAATATGATGAGTCTCTTTTTAATGATGTCCATTATAGGTGTGGTAGATCTTGGCATACAGTAGCTTGGATGTTCATCATGCAGCTGATGTCGCTACCTCACTTGTGATTATGGTAGCTTGAGGCATACAATCAGTCATTATCATCCTATAGTTGATCTAGTTTTAGGGTTATCTAGAGAGTAAGATGATGTGAAATATGATTAAACTTACCATATTGATCAGATCAAATGATCAGAGATATATGAGTATGTTTTTAACATGGTAACAGTATCCACGTACCGAGTGATCCCATATCAGTGATCCTCTATACATTCCTATTCTTAATAATAAATCCCATATCTTCATATGGAAAGAAAAATCCTGCAAGGTTTCATATTCCAACTTCCATCCTGCCATTCCACCCCACACATGATAAGCTAACGTCTTTCACATGTGCGTGAACTTGCCCGCCTGCATGCTTACCAAGCATACACGCCCCTTCCTACAAATTCACATGCAATCTACCTCTACTATGAACCTACCTTTCTTGAATTTTATTTGAAATATCCTTTTATTTTGTTAGCTGCCACTCTGAGAAGGCTAACTATGTTTCGGTTCTATCCTTTCCACGACCCATTTTTATTGTTAACTCAAATATACACTTAGTAAAAATATTAAGTGTAATGTTGTACACTCTCTTATTTTGGGACAAACTACTTCTTCCTATACTTATTTGGGAAATAATAATACACATCTTTATCACCTATTTTTATCTTTGTAACCCTTATTATATTTACCTTATCTTATAACAATTTAAAATTATTTTTGTATTATCTTTACTAGTCATTAGGAATGAATATACCTTAGTAGAAAGAATGATTTTATGAGTAAGTTCATTGGAAAGAATGTGTAAGTAAGTCTTTTTATATTTTTTCAATTCATATAATTGTTCTAGAAGTAGTTTTTTATGATATTTTTTTCTAGAATCATCACTCTTGTGGTGATGAGAAAACTTCATTGGTATACGTAGTGAAAGAGTAGATCTATCAAAAGGTTAACTAATGTTATTGATATAGTTACAACTGAACCTGATAAATAAAGAATATGAATTTTTGAGCCATTAAAATATTTATCTATAAATAGAATTGTGAGATAGAGTTGAATAAAAAATTATTAATTTTTCTAAAGCATATAGTATTTTTGAATATTTTCAATAACTTGTTTCTAAGAGTGGTTTCTTTTTTTCTTTAGAGATATTTTCTCTAAATATACATGTGAGAGGATTTACTTATAAATAATTTGAGTTTAACACATTGTTATTGCATCGATCCAATTAGGGTTTTTGAGGAATCCTAGGGATATGGAGGAAAATTTGTTCAAATCTAGTGAGATGTAGATCATTCGAATTAAATATAGAAGGTCATTTCAACTAGGACGATCGAGGGATTCCTGAGTTCTGGAAGTTATATACACTGATTGATTTATAATCATGGATACCTAAAATCATGTCTAAATTATTCTTTATCACTTAGTTTGAAATTTATGACCTCAATTAGTATAAGAGTTTCAATTTTTTGTTAAAACATTTTATAAAAAATTAGTTTTATGTTTTCTTTATCTTTATCTATTTAGTAAATACAATTGTTTTTATCCACTATACATTATGAATTAAATTTACATCTTGATGTATAATCTTGGGTTCAGTCAGATTATATTAGGTTTACCAAATTGAAATTCATCTGGTAACTTCAATATATTTTTCTATATTTACTTACTACATACTTTGTAGCTATTAAGTTTATTAAAACAATCTTTGTCCAATTAATATACAACCCTAAGCTGTTGGAAACATTATAAGTTGTAATAAAATGAAAATTCACCCCCTCTTGTAGTATATTTTTCGTATATCCCTAGGAAATATTTTTAATTATAGTGAGGTCTCTCTATATATTTTTTCTTACACTATCCTTGTTATAGAGAATAGAGTTTTTTCTTTTTTAGGGTTATCTATTAGCATGTCATAGAATTTAAATATTATAATACTACCAATTTTTTGTGGTCTGGATTATGAGTAATTTAGAGATCATATAAAAAACATTGTGACTAATAGTAGAGTAGGTAATTTTTTAATATGTTTACTAATAGTTTTATGATTCGAAATAAGGAAGTTACAACTTTTATTAAAGAATAGAAGACCAAGTATTAATTGAATTATAGAGTTTAGAATAATCTATTACACTCAATGATAAGAAATAATTATATCTATATATATTGTTATGAGAAAACTAATAATATATAGAAAAATATTAAAGAAAAAAATTGTATAACTTCAAAATATTTAGAAACTAAAATATCCATGCTTTATGATAATTATCATGTTTTTTATTTCTTACATGGTGAATCTGTTGGATAAATGTACCTTAGATTTATGATTATCATAAATAGATTATAGTCTATTGGAAATATTTTTTTATATGAACTAATTTTGAGAAGAGTATTTATATTATGCCTAATGAGTGGTAATATATGATAACTGATATATATGACACAAAACATCTAATAAAGTTGACTACAGATAATTATATTGGAATATTTATATATTATGAGAGTATATTGAAGAGAGACAATGAAAAAGAAAAAAGAATAATGGGGTATATTTTTCTTTAAATTTTGGAATAATCACAAATAAAAAGGTTAAGTGTGTAATTTCAAAGTATTCAAATTCTATGAATAATGTTAAATATTAATTAATTTTTTATAATTCTGAATAATGTGAAAGTGATATTTCTTATCTTAAAAAAATGGATGAATAAAATTATTGGTAATAATGATTTTAATTTTAATTATATAAATAATAAGAAAACATAGGTGATAAGGGAAATATGTTTGAGTTGATTTTTTATGAATGAAATAAACTTGTGATGAAAAGTTTGAAGGATTTAGATACTTAGAGTACAAGTGGTGGTGATACATCTCTCAATAGTTATTAGAATAAGTGTTGTATTAGTTTAAAGGTTATCAAATTATACAAATATATACTGAATATAATGAATTATATTGGTTAAGGTATCTTTCCAATCCCCTTCAAATTTAACATTAAATAAAAATCACTCAAATAATTCTACTGATGAATTCATTTTAACTTATTTGGAATAATTAATAGATTTTACATCAGAAGATGATTATATTTTACCTTATTTTTAGGAAATGACTAAATATTTTACTCTTATTTTGAAAAATAACTCTAAATTATTTAAATACCATGATTTTTTGATGGAATATCTTTATAAATAAAATTTTATAATTCCAAAACTAAAATTTAAAATGTCTAAACTTACATCAAAATTAGATAAGAAATATAATTCTCTCTTAACTCACGAAGATAGGAATTTAGTTGTTAAACTTAAGTTTTAAATCATATTTTTAAATAATCTTCAATCAAATTTTAATTTTTGGAAGGAAATTTTTGACATACTTTATAGATAGTTGAGACCACATATTATAAATTATGAAATAGTATTTAAATGATAAAATATCATTTTATTTATATTACTTTTTTCCTAAAATTAACCCTTTTATACAAAATTTCATAGAGGATGTCATTAGAAAAATTAATTTTAATTAAATAATGTTCAATAGTTTTGTTTTCATAATGCTTATATTTCAAAAGAATTATCATTAATAAAACATATGGGATTTGGATATATGTGGATTCCAGAAGTTTTATTTTCCAATACTTATGAACCATAGCTTGTCTAAGTACTAAAAAATTATTATTTTTATTTAATAAAGAAATATATAGTACCAATAGCTAAATAATATGGTACATTAATAGTGTATGTTTAAGTTATATGAATTTAAATAAAATTTTCTTTCAGAAAATTCAAAAGATAAAAGGTGGAAAAGTAACATTTTAAGACAATGGTGAATGAGATATTATTATTCAATTCATTAGAATTCATGACCAGATTTCTGATATTTTATAAAAATAAATGATTCAAAAAAGATTTGAATATATTAAATAGATTTTAGTAGTGATCAATATAATGTGATTGCTTACTCTACTTTATGTTTAAATAGTCTCCATACAACGTAAAATTCCTTGAAAGGGGGGGGGGGGGCGACAATTTTTTTCAAACCTATTTTTTGATTGATTTTTTAAATAAATATGTTTAATATAAATTTTATCCATTCATAAGGATTTTTTACAAAACAATATTCATCATAAAATTTTTTCCCAGAACCAAACATTTTAATAATAATTATTTATGTAAGGTATGTTTTTAAAAGTTTTTTTGAACGAAATATTTTCTTTTTTTAAGAAGGAAGGTTTTTAATGTTTTTAGATGACATATTTTCTGATTTTTTGGAAGATTTTTTTGATTTTTTTGATTTTTTAAATATATATTTTTTAATAAATATAAATATAATTTTTTCGGAATGTTTGAATATTCTTCTAAATCTTAAAATATTCTTGTAACAACATACTTATTTCTAGAGATTTAAGATCAAACATTGATAATCAGGCAATTGAACCTTATCTTCATAATTATATTTATTGAACTTGAGGTGGGACATTCCATTTAATGATTAGAAACCATGAATTGATCTCAAATATTAGTTTTTCAATCTTACAAATTGTTCAAGGTTCTTCTATTTTTTCTCAAAGTACTTCCATTTCTATGATATTCTTAGAGATTCCTCAAGTGATATTTTAAAAAGTTAATTTATTAAAGAATTTTTTTTAGTAAAGTATTGGTTTTATAAGTATTATTTCATAATGATTCCATTTATTATGTTCCAAGGTTTGAATATCTTGTTCTAATGAAAGAGGATCATGAATTTTATTAAACAACTGTTTTTAGATATTTATATGGAAGTGAATATTTTAGTGAATTGACGGAGTAAAAAGTTTTTATTTAAATATTTTTAGAATGAACTGCAATATGAAAATGAAAATAAAAGAATAACTTAATTGATTAACTCTTGAAGTAGAATCACTTTTTTATCACAAAAGTTACGTGATATTCAAAGATCTTTTAATAGAGGAAAAATCTTAAGAAATTTTTTTCTATCAAATATGTTTTTTTAATAAAAAAAATATATTTCATTATAAATAAGAATAATGTTCCAATGAACATATTATTTTATTCTTAAAAGGAAATGGGACAAGGAAACTATTAATATTTAAGACATTTACATTCTATATTTATTATGAAATATTGGAAAATTAAATATTATGTAATTTATTTGGAGTTGAATTGAATATGTGTGCTTGAGAGTTATGAAGTTTAAGTTTTTTATATATCAAAGATTTATTACAAAGTTTATTATTATGATTACTCAATATTAGACTATAAATAACCTAGAACCACCAGTAAGAGAAAAAAATCTATTTTTATAGAGGAATATATATCAAAAATGAGAATGGTCTATAATGTTGATCAGAATTAATTTCTAGAAAAACATGATAAATATTTTTTTATAAGAACTTCTTAAGTAAATGAATATAAAATTTTAATATAGGAGGGATGATCTAGATTTTGTTAAAAATTTTATAAAACTACAGAGAAATAAAGTTAAGATTATGTCCAAAAAATCCTTTTAAGTGTTTTTGAAAGAGAAGAATAATTATAAGGGAGGAGACCCACAGTTCGACCTTGAAAAGGACGAGGCTTTGGATCATAAAGAAAAAAATCATAAAATATTTAAATATGAAGATAAGAATAAGTAATCTGATAAAAATTAAAAGTATACACAAATTTCAAAAGAATTATCTAAAGGAATTACAATCAAAGAGTTTGTTGAACCTGATACCCTTTTATGAAAAATATTATAGAATTTAAATTTATTGGTACATGGATTGAGATTTTTGTTGATGGTGATAAATAATTTAAATATAAAAATACCTCATAAGACACTCTTTCTAAATATGATAATGTTTCTATGTTTACGGAAAAATATACTTAGAATGATCCTTTGTCAAAGAAAATATTTCTATCACACTTATTTATCTACAACAACACCCTCATCAGAACAGAAAATAGAAGAATACTTAGATGATTTAGAGGAAGGAACATTGATTAATTTTAAAACTAGAAAATCATAAAAAGTAAAATGAGAAAAATATACTATTGTTGTTATAGAGGAAGTCTTACCTTTTATATTTTAATGCTGATAATTTTTCCATCTATAATGAACTGTAAAAAATCATCTTTAAAAAAATTATTCCTCAACCAACAATCAACTTGATTCTTAAAAAATAATGGATATGAAGTTCATTTATTTAAATGAATTAATCAATAAGTTGGGAGTAATGTTAGATATATTCCTATATGTTCAAGAAAAGTGTAAAGTGATTCAAAAACATTTTTTTCATGTTTAATTTGCAAAATGGAATCAACAGACCATTGAATCTATTATAGCAACCGTGGTTTTTTTGAGGACCCTTAAAGGAAAGTCTTCGGTATACTCAATGAAGATAAAAAGTGATAATATGTGGTTAAATTATAATGATAGATACTTAATGTTATTTGAAGAATAAGTAACAAAATTAAGAAGACCTTATCAAAGTTTTTTTAAAATTACTTAAATATATAATCAAGAAGTTAGTGAATATTAAATTGTTTTTTATGATCTTAAAACCATAAAATATAGATTTATGTAGAGATCAAAGAAATTAAGAATAAGAATAAGGATAAAGATTACAAGAATGAAATATTTTAGAAATAACTCAAGAGGTTGGTGAATGTTATGAATAAACATTCTGAAAATGATTATTTTTTGACTTTTAAAACATATAAAACTTTATTGTTTCTTTACAGATGAATTAATTTATCTTATAAGTGGTTTATATATTTTTGAATGTTTTCTGAATTATTTGATTTATAAAAGCTTGTAAAAATTTTCTTTCAACTGTTCTTACATAAATTTTCTATTTCTTATATTTTCTTTCAAAAAATAACAAATATGGAGTAATGTTGAAGAAAGATAAAGTATGGAAAAAAATATTTTTATACATTAGGATATTTTTTATTTTAATCCCATGTTTATAAAGTCATTATGTTTTTGTGTTTTTGTTTGTGTGTGTGTCTTGTACTTTTCCAAAATGGTAGATTATTGGGTCGAAAGACCTATTACCATGCTTCTTTTGAAAATATTGATACTCATATTAATGATATTTTATTATTTTTATAATAATTTTTTATTTAATTTGTCTTATAAAAATTTTCAAGTCATTTTTTAGTATCTTATGCAGTCATTACAAATTTCTCTACTTAATTATAAGTAGTATTCAATGAGTAAGTTTACTAAAAGGATAATTTAATTAATTATTTGTTTTTTTCCTTCACATTAATGTTATAGAAATAGTTTTTTGGTTGTTATTTTCCAAAATAAGTTATATAGTGTCACTAAATAAACTTTATTAGTAAAGGAAATACAAGAGTAGATCCACCAAAAGGATAACTGATGCTATCTATGTCAATGGAACTAAACCTAAGAAAAGTGGAATCCAAACATTGTATATATTAAAATATTTATCTATAAATATTAATGTGAGATTTAGGTGAATAAGAACATTATGACGATATCTATAGCATATAGACATTTTGATGCTCTAAAATATCTTTTTGATGAGATAATTTCCATTTGTTTTTATTTAGAGAGCGTTGCTCAGAGTATACGTGTGATGGGATTTAATTATAAATACTCTAATTTTTTTAATTTTTAATTGCTTTATTCCAATCATGTTTATTGAGGAATCCTGAGTCTAGTGAGGTGGAGTTGTTATAATCATGTGTGATAGATGTATTTCAAAAGGAATATGAAAAATCTTTTTGATCAAAAAGATCCAGGGCTTCCTAGGTTTTGGAAGATAGATCTACTGATAGGTTTATATCTAAGGTTACCTAAATTTGGGTCTATATAATTTGTTATTACTTTGGGTTAAAGTGAAAACCTAACTTAGTAGAGGAGTTGAATATCTTTTTCATATCCGTTTATGAAAATTTAGTTGTATGTTCTCTTATTATTTATATCTTTATTAAATACAACTTTTTCAATTTTTATTTTGATGTGCATTCAAAATTAAGTATACATTTTACTAAGACAACATGTGTTTACTAAAATTTTATTAAGTTAATAAAAATGAACTTGTTTTTTAACTTCAATTTATTATGTTGCATCTACATACTACAAAATTTGTAACTACTAATTTTATTAGAATGATCTCTATATGATTAACCTAAAAACACGAGGTGTTATAAATTTTTTTACTTGTAATAAAGTTATAATTCAACCTCTATTGTAGTATATATGTCATAAATTACTAGGTAACATATTAAATAAGTAGCCTTAAAAAAACAATTTCTTCCCTTTTTGTTAATTTTAATTATTCAATACAATTCTCATCAAATATTCTTCATAAAAAATATATTAGATTTTCATGTCCCTAAAATATTATCTCACTTTATCAATCTTCACCCACTTTTAAAATTTTTCATTCACACACATCATAGGATGGTTTATTCCTTTTTTGAATATAGTTTCTTCACAAGATAAAATAATCACATGTCATTAGACTTCAATAACATTACTCTAATAATAATACATTTATTTACACCTTGTATAGAAATTATCTAAATAAGATATTCATAACATTAACCTCACAAACCATTTCCATCCATCATGGTGGTAACTCAATAAATTTTTAGACTTACATGTATTATTTATCATGCTTAAAATACAATGTATTTTAACCACCACCTTCTTTAAATGTATATTGAGTGACATTGGAAACAAATGAAATTATTTCATGGGAACTTCATGGTTCAACCTTTCATAGGTCAACATCATTTCTCTACCATATATCATCTATTTTTTAATGATTATATTATCTTATTCACTAACATATGTAATAATTATATCTAAAAATTTATGTTTATTTTTAATTACTATAAAAATAGGAGTGTTAAATGCATTTATATCACCAGGAGATGTTTCATTATCTCTAAATATTACATGTCCAATAGGGATAGTCTTATCAAGATGATACATCGAATCTAAAAATGGGAATTTTCTATAGATTATTTTGGATCTCCCTTATCTAATAGGAGGATATGAATCCATGAATTTTATGGGATTTTTAACATAATTATGAGTCAAATTATAATTTTGGAGACTCGATTACTTTCTTTTAAAGGAAGGGTCTACTCAATAAACATCATTATTTCTTCTATACAGATTAATTCATTTTCTATGTGTAAAACTATCAAGACTCCCTCAAAAACATTAAATCCATTATCAAGGATTTTAGTAGGGACTATCAATAGGAAGGCTAGTACCACTGATCCATCTCATTTAGACTTTCCAAACCTATGTATGAATGTGGTATGGATATCGAAATAATTGAAAAGAACATGTAATGTTTTTAATCAATGCTAGGTTGGGATATAATTTTGGAATTCTATTTGGTAGGATTTCATTAAGAGGAAGTATGGTAGATCCCTTTACTAGAGGTCTGAAAATTCTTATACTTCTATTTTTTGGTGTAGTATTCAAGTTAACACTCAACTCGTTCTTGAAAACTCTTGGTGGATTATTGTAAAATATTCCATCACCTTTTGGAAGGGTAGCTATGTGGGTTCTCTACTCTTCTATATAGGTAATATTATACTTGATATCAAATTTAGACATGCTACTTCACACTAGTAGTTAATTTATTATATTCTCAATGATGATCAAGGGGGTTTATATCATAATATTCACAAGCCAGAAGAACATTATAGATTTTTATACACTTCATTTCCATAAGGTGTATTAAATTTTTTGAGATATGGCATAGTTCTTCATTCACATCATAATATAGACTTCATGTGTATCGTTTTTGGTGAAAATTTATTTATTCCAAAATAAAATTTCATGTATGGAGGATCTGCAACCAAAAAATTTCTACAAACATAAACATCCAAATAAAATGAGTCTAACTCGCATCTAAGTGACTGTGTTGAGAGAACTCGATCACTGAATTAGTGCCACAAATTTTCATATAAAGTGACTGAGAAATGATCATATGGTCATATCTCTATAATGAAGTATAACACCAAGGGATGAACTCTAATTTTAATTATATTAAAATTATATTTAACTATCTCTTGTATTAACTTGATTAAATATGTAAAGAACCACCATTCCTCATCTCTTATAGGTCCATGAATCAATAAATCCACCTCCTATATCTAGATTTATTTGGGGGAGGTAGGGTGCTTGGGTGAGCTAGAAGGAACTAAGGTTTAGTATCAAATTGAATATGGATGGATATTTCATTTAAGGTGTCATTAATGGTGGTGGTATTATGTGTGTCCCTTGGGGTTCAATCATTTTATCCATATCATCTTTCTTCGAGGAGGGAAACTCCATTCATGCTAATTCCTAATAAATTACCATGGGTATCACTCTCTATAAGTTGAATAAACTCAATATATCTGTTTTCGAATATGAATCTAGAATGGAGTTCCTTATTATAATGGGGAACTGACCAGTCCTTGGTCTTTAACTTATTTTACCAGATATTCTTAACTATTTATCCTTTCTGATGTAGAGATTTTTCTCACTTTGTGAGAGGGAATATGTCTTCCAATTATCTAGCTTCTATGTGTGATTAGGTGGAGGGGATGATAATTTAATCAATTTTTGGTTCACTTCCTTTGGATTTTATTTGTATTGTTCAAGGGGTTCCTTTGGAATTCATTATATTCATCCTCTCTGAATTCTCCCCACTTTACACTCTAGGATCTATATTTTTATTTTTAATATATATCTATATATGATTCACTTAATGGGTTTATAATATTTTTCTGTATTTTTAATACTTAAAATAAAGGTATTTCAATGGTTTTATAGTTTTTTGTTTTCTAAAGTAAAATTATGTGAAATCTAAGTTTCTTTTTAAATTCATTAGAGACTCTTTCAAATGAATTTGATGAATAAAGAGGTGTTTGATACCATTTTTTATACAAATAAATAAATCATAGTTTCTAGGGGTTTTTAAACTAAAATGATATTTTTTATCTTTAATTGGTTTCTAAGGAAGTAATTTATTGACATAAATTTTTTTTCTTTAGTTTTATATTAATTAAAATGTTATTTCTAAATGATTTAAAAAATATGTTTTCATGGTTGAGTTTTTAAAGGATGATAGATGAATTAGAATTCTAATTTGGTTTGTGAAAGTACCATTTGTAACTTTATAAATTTTTTTTAAATGATGTTTGGGATACCCTCATTTGATACCATTTTGTGTTTTTACTTATATGGGATTGCACCTTTTTAGAAATAATTGAATTACTAATCATGTGATTACTTATAGGATTGTGAAAGGGATGTTTTGTGTGAGTGTTTTAAGGTGAGATGATATTTATGTGTTTTTTATTACTGATAAACATTTTTATCAATCTATTCACTTTTGTTATCACCTATAATTGATTGATCTCATTGGAACCTTAGGATAAGGGAGAGACCTAGATTCATGCTACATTATTTTAGATTATGTCATAACTAGCATCTGTTAGTTTTATGATATGACCTAGATAGGGGATACCCCTAATGAGGCTAGTGGGATCAAATCAAGTGGTTATTATTGTTAAAAATGAAACATAGGTTGGTAGTTAGTTTATTTGAGTATTATAAATGACTATATCTATAACGTTCGATATATTTTTTAGTCATTTTGTTTTAGTGAATGTTAAATTCTCTGATTAGGAGTAGGTTTCATTTAATGAATTGGGATTTATGTTAAGGATTTTATTGTTTTAATATTCTTAATATATTTTTTCGAATGTGGAATGAGGTCTAGTTGGTTGTTTTGTTTTTTAGGTGAATGTTGGAGAAGGTCTAGGGTGGAGAGAAACTAAAATTTCAACATCCAATAATAGTTCCCTCTATGAAGCATAGTTCATACCATGAGTGAGTTTTGGTAGAGGATAAGACCCTTATGTAACTATTTTATTCCATGAATGAGAATACACACTATTTATATCACTCTTTGGTATTGGTTCAATGACCCTTACATGATTCATTTATGTTGTGAAATTTTTTTCACACTGTGAATGAGGTTTAACTGAGGGAGGATTCCAATTCCCTAAGATATTCAAGAAATAAACCAATAGTTCAGTCCATAAAATTTTAGGGAGATAGGTAATTCATGCTATAAACCCCATATTTATACTATGAGTAGTGCATATGATCATTCTTTTAGATGAGGTAGTTCAGTTCTTTCAGTGTTAGGGTGATTGAGGTTTTATGGAATAAATGAGGTCATGAGAGACTATTTTATGTTTATTCTCCCCTACCATGTCTCTCATTTTATTACCCCTTGATAGGGGCAAGTTTTGGTGTATTTTAGTAGTGATTATAGGTAATTTACTCTTTTTATATCCTTTCATTTTGGTTTCCCGTTTTTGCTTATGAATTTGGTACTAACTGATCTCAGATTTAGTGTTGATTCCACTGGATCATGGTGGAGTAGACTAAGGCTAATGTGGATTTCACATTCAATGGATAGAGGAGGTCTTGGTGAGATGATCACATGTTTTATTTCATCATTTCATTATAGGTAAGTCATTTCCCTAATTTATTTGTGAATTTTAATTATATTTAGAAAAATGTCTGGTTTATGGGTGTCGATGGTCAGGGATTTTACTCAAGATAGTATCGAGGGTTTTCTATAGACCTTCCAAGTGTGTTGTTTTAGGGTTTGGTGATATTATGATGTTCAATGAGTTTTTAGCGATTATGTCTCTATGTTTTAATTTAAATAAATAATTAATATTTTTTATAATTAATTATTTATGACATATGGTGTGGGATAGGAGCTTGGGTGGTTGTACAAACTTAGACGAGTCATGGACAAGCTTGAGTGAGGTGATACAAAGTATATATTTTGTGGTAACTACTTGAGAAATGTAGGTGGACTCTTTAATTTGATGTTATATGAATAACAAGTATTATTTATTTCACAAATTCTTGTTTCATGGGTTTGGGTAGAGAAGATAAGGACTAAAAATGGACAAGAGATAGATTAGAATAGTTTTGAGACTCCTTTGTTTGGGTTAAGTGATTCTTAACACTTTGGGTTATTAGTGTAACAACTGGGCCCCGCCCACCAGTTGCTCCGCAGACACGTGGTCCCCACCCTGGGGCCCACCCACATGCCTGAACGGGTCATATGACTACAAACATAGACATGTCATGGATGAGCTTGAGTGAGGTGATACAAAGTATATATTGTGTGGTAACTACTTGAGAAATGTAGGTGGACCCTTTAATTTGATGTTATATGAATATCAAGCATTATTGATTTCCCAAATTCTTGTTTCATGGGTTTGGGTAGAGAAGATAAGGACTAAAAATGGCTAAGAGATAGATTAGAATAGTGTTGAGACTCCTATGATTGTGTTATGTGATTCTTAACACTTTGGGTTATTAGTGTAACAACTGGGCCCCGCCCACCAGTTGCCCCGCACACACGTGGTCCCCACCCTGGGACCCACCCACGTGCCTGAACGAGTCATATGACTAATGATTGTCCCCATAGGCCAACACATGTCCTTTTTAGTGTGCTTTGTCCTCACTCACACACACCATGAGAAATTTCACAGGAGGTCAACCATCCCGATCACTACTCCAGGCCAAGCACGCTTAACTGTAGAGTTATAATCAGACAGGCTCCCGAAAAGGAAGGTGCACCTTGTTGACATGAGTCATATCATTTAGTCATTTAACCCTTTATCATCTGGGGATGTTACAATCACCCCCCCTTTAGAGCACAATGCCCTCGTTGTGGGCCCTACATCTCAACCCAGACATTGCACCACACTTAAGGCTGGGTACCATCTCTGATACCAAATGTAACAACTCCAGGCCAAGCATGCTTAACTGTGGAGTTATAATCAGACAGGATCCTGAAAAAGAAGGTTCACCTTGTTGACATGATTCATATCATTTAGTCATTTAACCCTTTATCATTTGGAGATATTACAATCACCCCCCCTTTAGAGCACAATGCCCTCGTTGTGGGCCCTACATCTCAACCTAGGCATTTCACCACACTTAAGGCTGGGTACCACCTCTGATACCAAATGTAACAACTGGGCCCCGCCCACCAGTTTCCCCGCAGACATGTGGTCCCCACCCTAGGGCCCACCCACGTGCCTGAATGGGTCATATGACTAATAATTGTCCCCACAGGCCAACAAATGTCATTTTCTGTGTGCATTGTCCTCACTCACACACACCATGAGAAACTTCCGAGGAGGTCACCCATCCTGATCAATACTCCAGGCCAAGCACGCTTAACTATGGAGTTCTAATCAAACAGCCTCCCGAAAAGGAAGGTGCACCTTGTTGACATGAACCATATCATTTAGTCATTTAACCCTTTATCATTTGGGTATGTTACAATCACCCCCCTTTAGATCACAACACCCTCATTGTGGGCCCTACATCTCAACCCAGGAAGTGCATCGCACTTAAGGCTGGGTACCACCTCTGATACCAAATGTAACAACTAGTCCCCACCCAAAAGTTTCCCCGTAGACATGTGGTCCCCACCACGGGGCCCACCCACATGCATGAACGGGTCATATGAATAATTATTGTCCCCAAAGGCCAACACATGTCCTTTTCAGTGTGCTTTTTCCTCACTCACACATACCCTAAGAAACTTCCCAGGTGGTCACCCATCCTGATCTCTACTCCAGGACAAACACGCTTAACTGTGGAGTTCTAATCAGTCAGGCTCCCAAAAAAGAAGGTGCGCCTTTTTGACCTGAGTCATATCATTTAGTCATTTATCCCTTTATCATTTGGGGATTTTACAATTAGAATCGCTTGATAACTATGTCTCCAAGGGGAGTGAGTGTCAACTATGCTAACACAGGGTCTTGGGTAGGTCTTGGGGTATGAAAAATGATACGGTTAACCTAGGATAGTTTCCCTAGGGTTAGTTGGATTGGATAAAAAGGATTTTCCTAGAAAGTATGGGTGTGACGGTTGTATGTATCACACCAGATGAGTGATAACCTCTTGAGGGTGTATTGAGGTTTGGTGAGATTCATGAGTGGGAAAATTCCTCTAGGGTCATACAAGGTGTAGCAAAGATAGATTTCCTCTGATTAGAAGTTTGAGGGATCTCTATTAGTAAGTTTGATATGGGACCCATTTGTGGGCTGGGGAAATGGTTTGAGACTTGGTATCGAGTTTAAAAGTTGATAAGATCATGATATCTTGGAATAGTCCCAAGTGACAAGAGAGGGGGGATGAGCGGTTTTGTTGAGGTTGGACAGAGCCCCAAGGTTTGGGTCAAGGGATATTTTAGATAGTGGTGTCACCAATGGGTTATACGTGTAAGACATTATTGATGAAAAAAGATCATGAAGATTACAGAAAAACTAATGGATGACCTAAAAGGCTAGACTAGATTTGTTCAAGATGATGGGTTGGATCTTGAGTGAGTATGGACCTAATATTAACTGATGATATGTGTAATGGGGTGTGTTCCTTGAATGTTGTGCTTATTCTTGTGATAGGTGATGAACCCAATAGAGGAGAGTCCCCAGAGTCTTGGACCCACCATGAGTGATATGGTGCGGGCTAGAACACCATGGGTGAGACAATGTTCTTTTTTTGAGGTATTACCTTTCCTTGTGAGGCTTGGGATGTAATGATGGACCTTTCCCTATGTAGGTTTAGTTTAATTATTTATCATGAGGAGAAGGTTCAAGATGAGATACAAGATGTAGATGATATACCATATCTTGAGTTTTAAATTAGTGGGTTAAGATTTGGATGTTTGACCACACCCTATCCATTTAGGTAGTGGGTCATGGTCTTGGATGATGCTAACCTTGAGTTTTCGGGCATAGTATATGTATCATGCATTGTGGAATAATGAGAGGATGTCATTATGACATAGCTCCAAATTAGGTATGATCATGTTTTTTGGTGTCTTAGATAACATAGGGTGACCTAATGCAAAAGGATTCATAATGGTTTGGTTATAACACAAAATCCAATATGCTTTTATAAAATGTTTATTTTCCTTAGGTATACATGAATATAATGGAATATACTAGGGAAACTTGGTGAGACCCTACTACTATTTATTTATCACACCCTATATGGGAACTTGATTGCATGTGTAGACATTATATTCTCATTAGGTTCAATATAGATTGTGAAATGGATTGAACTGGAGTAGCTTGATGGGTATCTGGGATTTTGATAAGGCCTGAGGATGGAAGTAGGAATAGTGTGTGTAATTTATTATTTTGTTTCATTTTTATACGTGTTCATCCCATTTGGAGATCAATGTATGTTTCTTATGACTATGTTACTATATAATACCTTCCATTTTTATAACATTGTTTTTATTGTTTATAAATTGTTTTATTATATGTTATGAATGTTTTGGTTATTTTTTATTTTTTATGACATTGATTAAATTCCATATTCTACCTGCAATATGGATTAGGACCATTCATTTATTAGGTAGCCTCTGGAATATGGGGAGGTATGCCCAAGATCACGTTGCACTCTATCTAAGATGATATTTCTAGGTTGGGGTAGAAAAAAGTGGTATCAAAGAGTTTTTTCTTAATATTTAGAAAAATGATAACCACGTGGTCTAGTAATGTGTCAGATCTTGTGATTGATCTCAGACTGGTGCTTTATGAACACCCTTCTGATGGAAAGTCTTGGTTAATGGTATAATAAGATTGCTATTCTTGGTTTGTGTTGTTATGTATAATAAGTTTATCTAAACTGATGGGTTTACTAGAGATGTTATTTATGGTTTTATGTCTTATCCCATTAGCAATAGTTCAGTGTAAATATACCATATTTGGAATATAGTATTCACATGAAATACAGGTGAGAGGTTCCTTGTTTTAAGTGTCAATATCAACTTATGTGGTATTTTACCATATAACTTTTTAGTAGAATTATACTTAGTTGAACCATGATTTCACTCATGAGTAGTTTTCTAGTGGTATGTGTCACACCCCAACCACAATTTTCCTATATTATATTATTTATTTTATTAATTTTTGTCATCCTTGGTTTCTATATCTCCTCCAGTATGTAATTTATTTAAATTTTAATGTTTTTGGGATTTGAGATGAATGTCACATGGTTTAGGCACATGATTAGTGCTTCCCATGCAGAGCCTATATGAAATCCCTATGAATTTTTAGTAGATCTGATCACATGGTTTGCACATAATTAGTCTAACTATGCGGCCAATCCATGCACTGTGCTCTAGGCCCACCAATGAGGATTGCATGGATGAAACACAATTTGGAAAACCGTGAGGCCAAACCATTCGATGTTTACTGAAATTTTAAATATCCTAATTAATATTATTCTTATCATAAAAATTGAAAACAAATGTCTACATTTAATGCATATATTTTTTGATATTTAATTTATTGGATTTTGAATTAAAAGTTAGGTAGTTTATTTTTTTATTTACTTTATGGAATGATACATTTGTACATGATATGGAGGAAAAAAGGAAAAGGTGAATTAGGGAAGATAATGACACATCACAACATGGAAATTCATGACACAACATCACATCAAAAGATTGAAGTTTGGACAAAATGAAGAATATTATAATTTCACTATTAAAGATGTGAAAGGATTATCTATGATGTGAGAAGTTTGAATAATACATCCAAATATTGAATAAAAGGAATTATCTTGATGAAAAACCAAGAGTAAAAGTGTAAGAAAAAATTCATATTATGAATATCTATTCGAATTGGGAATAGATCAAGAAATTACTTTTCTAAAATTCATAGTGATACTTCAATCCATGAGTTCCTTTCATGAAATATTTTACATATTGAATCCATCATTTATGTTGGGATTTTATTGGATAATTTTTTTGTATATAGATCCACACCATTCATGACGTGGGACATTGATTCACATTTTAAACTTAGAGTTTGTAGAAGAATTCATGTTTTGATGACTAAATATTTTTACTAGATCCTTGTGGAGGGTACTTTGACTTGACCATTGATTCTTGAGATTGTTCGGGGATGAATTAAACACTAATTTTTTATCTGAAGGATGATTTGAGGATATATTTATGCATATAAATAGAGCGTCTGACTATTTATGCATTGTGTGTGAGACTATATCCCTAGGGAGAGGTGTTACACTCTACAGAGTCCTCCACCAAGCCTATCCACTAAATTATTTTATTGTTGTTATATATTTTTATTTTCCCACCCTCTCATTGATAACATGATGGGGTGATTTTATTTTTATTCCAAGCTATTATTCAGAGAATTATTGTATTAATGAATGTGTTTATTGATTTTAAACACATATTTAGATTTTTAATTCAAAATATCTTCCCTCAATTTCTCTTTTATTTTTATAGCATAGCCATTATATGCTAATTAAGGGGTATTTATTTAATTTAATCACTCGAACTAAGACTTCACCATGATCATTGGTTGGGTTGAACTATATGTCTAAAAAGAGTGTTAGTTTACCTATTTCAGTAATAAACCAGAGTACATGACCATAACAAATATGAAATATATGAGATAGAGAGAGATAGTAATTACCAAGATCATTAGAATTTATAATAACTAATTACAATGATAGTGAGATTAATTACTTAGACTTCAACAAAATTGATACATGAACCTGGATATCCTATTTCTAGTATGTTCTATTTTCTTATTTTCTCCCCCATTTTCTTCAAAATCAAGGTTCTTAGTAGTTTAGATTTATTTTCCCACGAATAATTTAAAAAAATTAAGTTATTTTTATTAAATTAATTATAATCATCTAACCTATCATAGTAGGATCAAACTTGGACTCTGAAATCCTATACTAATTAAATATAGAGTTAGTGATTTCAGTACTGTGTTTCAAAAATCTATAAATTCAATATCCCTGTCGAAATTATGGACACATTTGGATGGTAATAAAAACCTAAATCTATTTTCTTCTCCCCTTATTCATCTGTTAAACTTTATTCCCTATGGGAGTTCCCCATTACATGGATCCCCTTCTCATTTTCCTATGGTTCATGTATCTTTATCACTATAATTTATTATGTGATCTCTTTAGGTTATGATTTATTATTTTCTTTATCCTATTTCTTATTTTCACTTTTTGTTTACCCTTTAAGGGAACACCACCTTAAATGAACCAATGTGTAGGTTCTTCATTCTATTTTTGTTATGGAACTTAATGATATGGTGGTTGATGGGTTTATCAAGTATTTCTTCTTCCATAATCAAGGGTTACATCATCTCTACTTCTGATTATGGTAGGGTTCCCTATAACTGGTCTTTAAATTATATATCCAAGATTTATTACTTGTTTAACACCAAGTTTTAGATACCTAATAATTTTAATAAATATATATAATGAGAATTTAAATGGAAAATAAAGTTTCACTTTATTTTTATTTCAATTCAATGGATTTATCAATTTGGAAACATATAAAAGTATTAGTTTTATTAGACTGAACACACATAGTGTTTGATAAATTCTCCAATTGACTTTAATAAAGGTATTTTTTCCTATCTATTTATGTTTGGGTATTTAAAATAATTTTCTAAAGTGTGGTATGAGTTTCAAAGGTGTTCTTGGATTTTAAAATGGGTGTTTAAAAACACCAAAATGTTTCATAAATTTTATAAATCTTTTCATTAGTTTTTCAATATAGATTAATAATTTATAATTTGAAATGAATGGATTAGTGATATTGTAAATTATTTCAAATGATGATATTAATCAAACCTCATGGAAACCCTAGGTATTTGGGTAGGTTTACTTAAAGAGGGATAATGTTCCCCCACCACCATCCATTTTAGTAATATATATGAAAGAGATATTACCTAAAGCCTTATATATATAAAGTCCTATATAAAAATTGTGATTTTAATTCATAAAAGAGTATATCATTATATACTAGGCCTGATAACTATTATCGTTGGGATTTTTGATCAACCACACAACTATCATTTAATGAATCATTTTATATGATGAATAATTTTGTAGTTGTATTTATGTATATGATACATAAACAAGATAAAGGATCAATTAATCAAGTGTTTATAATGCATGATTAAATGTGATGGACCTAGGAGCATCCTTGTAGATTATATGAATACTGCCATGTGATGGAATTTGAGTTTACACACTTGTTTCTTAAAAAAAACTCCATTAATACCAAAAGATCTATTTTATCTTCCTATTTTACATATGAGTCACTAGCATATTCTGGAGAAAAGATGAATCCCAATCAAATTTTGGGTGATTTAGATCATCCATGGATACATCATGGAGGTCTGATGATTTTCCCACTTATGTGATCTTAACCAAACTCATATAGAGATACAGATGATGTAGTAGATTCTATAAAGTATGGTATGTATGTTTTATAGTATTCCTAATTTAATTATTTTAGACGGTTTCACATTAAGTTCCATTGATATCCTTAGAACAGGGTTTTTAATCATTTCTTCTTGATCTAATAAAAGTTATTGGACTCTAAAAAACCTTTCAATAAGTATATGGAATTCCCTATACTACCCAGTGACCTGCTACTTGATAATCTTTACTAATTAAGGGTACGAACCTAGTTAGTGTTGTATATATTCTAGGTTCCCATATCATAAGTGACATTGGGGTGTTTTTCCTATGTTTATTAATTTAAAATATTGTTTATATAGTTTTCACAGACTTGATTTATTTTGGTACCACTTTAAATTTCCATGTATATTTTATATTTATATGTTATATTTATTTTTATTTATAGTAATAAAATATTTTTATGTCTAATTTTATTTTCTATTGATATTTTAATTTGCTTTATCAGAACATATTTTCTAACACGTATTGAAAATTATATTTTAACAATTGATTTAAAAGATAATTTTCAAAAATGGTTTTTAATAATGGATGGTTCAACCCAAAAAATTATTTTCAAAGTGATTGTTTTCACTTAAATCTAATTAAAAAGGAATATTCATATAATGAAATTGGATTTTATGTGTTCATGTATGAAATAAAAATATTTAAATAATTAATTTTGACATTAAAATTAAATGGATACTTTATTTAAAAACAATACATGGGGTTAATTTATATTGAAATTTCTACAAGGAATTTTTTATTCTTAAAACAATATCATATATTAGTATTAGTTATTGGGTTTAGATCCTTACTACTCATAGAGCATCATTTATCTCAGGATTGGATGGTGAATTTTGGAGTCACATGGTGGTATGTTGGTTAGTTTGGTTTATTTTTTTTATCACCTTGGGAAAATATTCCTTTTATGCATTAATTTACTTTAATAGGTGGAAAATTTTATATGTGGATACTAAGTGATGGATTTTAGGGGTTTCTTTTATAGGGGGAATTGAAGATGATATGAGAGGATACTTTTTTTAAACTATTTAGTTAATTATTATGTTTCTTTATTGCTTATTTGTTTTTGCATGGACATCCAACTTATGGATGAGACATGCTATAATTTCGGGTAAAATTTCACTTCTAATTTTATGTTTTTTACTTTGGAAAAAATGTTACGAAATTATGTTTATTATATTATTAGAAACTTGTTCCTACCAGTGTGGTTCAGAAATTCCCTTTGGGTATATGATGGTCCGAGTCGGGTTCCTAGTTCTAGGGTGTCTTGGAGTTGGTTCATGAAAAATGGTATCAGAGCCTATATTATTAAGAGGGACTAGGTTTTATAACTCCCTTTTCTTTATTTGGGTATTAATATGAGATTATATATAGTAATTTTAGAACTCAAGAAATGCATGTGGGAAGATTATAACTAGCAATTTCATGTTCGGTGTCATTAGTTTCCATGGGAAGTTTGGAGTGAGTATTAGGTTTTGTTTAACTATTGTTTCCTTTTGATATGTGATTTTTTGGTTGCTTATTGATTTTAGGGATGATAAGGGGAGTGAACTGGAAGTACCCATGAGCTCATAGGGTCTTTAAATCCTTGTATATCTTAGTTTCATTGTTCATGATGGATATCAGTGAAAATTGTGTAGTTGACACATGGTCTTGAAAGACATGTAGAAATAATACACATATAAACTAGTCCAATTTTCAAATTATATTTTGGACATATTTTTTTAAATTAATTTATGTTCATGTTATGTTTGTGTTGTTTGGATAAAACATGAGTATTTATTTTAAAATATTGAATTTAAAATAGTGATATTTTATTTTTAAATGTAATAAATGAGTTTTATGGAAAACTATAATTAAAAATAAACTTAATGTTTGATTTTTTTAATAAAATCATTTTAAAGGGGCTTATTTTTGGGAATTTTTATGGGATTTTCTTTGTAATTGATATTGATTGGTTTTAAAAATTTTGGAGTTATTTTTGTAAATGTTTTTACTAAAAAATCAGCGATTTGATTTTAAATGGTTAAAATTTAGTTTTAGAACTAAAAAAGTGAAGTTTTAATAATTTTTTTAACATGCCTTGATGGAAATTACAGCATATTGTATATGTAAATATGGTTTTACAAGTAAATGAAATGTTTTAAAATTGAAAATAGGATTTCTAAAATGTTTTTAAATAAGGATAATGTTCATAAAATTTTATGAAAATTTTAATAAAGGGTTTGTGAAATAGAGTTTTTTATAGTTTCATAAATGAGATGAAGGGGTTTCTTGGGTTATTTTGTTCTTTAGAACATGAAAAATGTTTTAGGGTGTGCTTTCTTTTATGAAATAGGTTTTAAAATTTTGACATGAAATTGGTGGGATTTAGAGGGGGAATATGATGTTTTTGAAAAGGATGATTTTTAAAATTGATAAATTCATTTCTTGGTATATCTCTTGATTTGATTTGAATCCCTTTGTTTTGTGTTATTAAGTATGGGTTAGTTTGAACCTATGACTTTTGTAAATTTTAATTTTCCTCACAGAAAGTTCTAGGTGAAACATGTGAGTTTATTCATTATAGTGTTACTTTCTTATTTTTTAGCTATAGTTATATTTTAGAATGGTGATAATTTTCGATTTTGGGCCTTGTTTATGTATAAACTAATGTTAAAGGGTTTTATAAGGTGTTTTTTATTGGTGAACCTTCTTGGGAGATCCCTTGGTTAATATTTATGGAATGTTTGTTGTTTTGGGAAATGCATTTACCTCAATGTTTGGTTGAGTTATCCTTGTTTTAAGTGTGAATTTAGCCTAATGACGAGGATCTTCCTTTGAGGTAATGTACATGAGAATTTTTGGGTGATAATTTGGGTAACTTGGATGAGTGGTATATTTTATCTATTTGGTAGGGTTTCCCCGGGGTTTGTGTTCTCAAAGAAAAGTCATAGGCTACTCTCTCTCTCTCAACCTGAGTCTAGAGATATGTTGTTCCTATAAATTCAAGTCTTATTTTAGGTTTTTTAAGAAGGGTTTTATATTACCTTATCCAACCTACCTTGATTGTATTTTTAGGGTGATTTTAGTTCAGATATATATGAGATTTCATCTAATCATGGTACTTTTTTATTTTTATTATTGTTCCTTATGAACATTATACTTCTTATTGGGTTTTTCTCTTATATTATGGTCTTAGTTTAGCTTAATTTGAAGAGAGAATGTGTATTTTGGAAAATTTATTATAATTTTTTTAGAATTATAACATGGTGGGAAGACCATTTTCTATGATTCCTTATGGGGTATTTGTTTTCTTGGATAGGGTGTATGGCTTTTGTCTTGTGAGGAAACTATGGTTTTTGGTTGGGGACACATTTTATGATACTTTTCTAACTACTCTCACCCAAGTTAAGTTTGTTGATCCCTAGTATTTGATTGTACCTTGGGATGTCTCTTTAAGTTCAATGATCAAGTTTATTTTGTTTCTTTCCATCAGAACCTCTTAGTCATGGTGTTCCTTATGATTCTGGGTTGTGTCTTTTAGAATTACCTTTTTTCCTTATTTGGGAGCCTTTCATTTGTGTTAAGTATTTAGTGAATTCCCTTAGGGTCATTAATGATGGTTGGTGATGAGGTAATTGGGAAATTGTGGTGTTTACTTTTTCCTCATTGAGGTTAGTGTTGTGAGTCATTAAAAATAACTCTATTCGATCTTTTTTCCCTCCACACTTTTTTCCTTAGAGTGGGGGTTAGACCCCATTCCTTTTTTAATCAACAGTTTCATCCAAGGATTTATAGGGGCAAAAAGCGATATAGTGGGGAGAAGTTTCACACATTGACCTCACTTTTCCCATATTATTTTATTAATTTTATGAATTTTTTGACCTTTTTGGTTTCTCTCTCATCCCATGTAGAATTTACTTAAATTTAATTTATTTAGAGGTTTAGTGAATCTCACAAGATTTAGGTGAATAAGTAGTATTGATCGTACAAAACCAGTGTTAAGGTCCTACATTTTTAGAATAGTTGATTGCATGGTAGGTGCACAATTAGTCTAACCATGTTGATATCTCGTGTTCCAAGATCCAAGACCTTTAATTAGGCTCTCATGGTTGGTTCACAGTTTGTCCAAACATGTGGTGTACCCAAAAATTATAAAATTCCAAATTCCAATTATTACCCTCTTAAAAATTTAAAACCTAAATATATTTATTTCCCTATCATATAGATATCACCCTCAACCCCCCCTGGGGTGATTCCACTCGCATGACACCACTCCTCCTTCTCCCATGGACAATGGCTCACTCTCCCTCTAATTTCTTATGTAATCACTTTAGGTTAAGATTTCATCCCTTCCTTCTCCTTCATCCTCCTTTTTCCCTTTCCTTTGCAGTGCAATAACCGAACCAAACCCTGGGGTAAGGTATCTATTCTATTTTGGTTGTAGATATTAATTTTAGGGAATGAGATGAGTTTTTCATGTATTCTATCTTATATAATCAAGGGTTTCTTCATATCTGCTCTTGATTGAGTTATTTTTTCATGGGTATTAGTGTTTAAATTCTAGAAAAAAGAGTAATTTCTTATTTGACTACTTGTTTTAGATACCTAATAATTATAATAAATATGTAAAAGGAGAATTTGAAAGGAAAATTAAGTTTTATATTATTTTCATTTCAATGATAATGATTTATAAAATTGGAAATATATAAAAGCACCAGATTTATTAAATCATACACATCCAGTTTTTGATAAATTTCCCAATTGAATATAATAAAGGGATTTTGAATTATATAAATATGTTTAGATCATTAAATTTATTTCCTAAATGGTTTGTTGAGTTTTTAAGGTGTCCTTGGATTTTAAAAATGGGTTTTAAACCCATCAAAAAGTTTAATAAATTTTATAAATATTTTTCATTGGTTTTTCAAGATAGATTTATAATTTATAATGTTTAAATACTGACTTAATGATGTTGTACATTATTTCTGGTCATGTTATTATTCAATTATCTTTGGAACCCCAGTTACTTGGGTAAGTGAACTAAGAGTGGGATGAGATTACACCACCACCATCCATGCTAGTGAACTATGTATATGAACCCTTATATTGTCTTGTGATGTTTTATTAGATACTCTCCAATAATTGAGGGCATGACCATAGTTAGTAATGTATAAGTTTTAGGTTCCCCTAGCCTGAGTTACTTTTTCCCATATTTTCTATTTTAATATATTTTTATGTGGTTTTTATGAACTAGATTTATTTTGGTACTTATATCCTATTCTATTTCTATTTTATATTGTTATGTTCTATTTATCTTTCTTCATGATGATAAAATTATTTGATGACTTTTTTATTCTATCTTATTATTTTAATTCTCTTTAGTAAAATGGGTTTTCTAAAAAATATTGAAAATAATATTTTAACAATTGGTTTGAAAGTTAGTTTTCAGAAAGGTGTTTAATAAAGAATGATTTGGCTCAGTAATTTTTTTGAGGTGACAATTTTAATTTAAATAAAATAAAAAAAGTAATGTTCATAAAATGATGTTGGATTTTATGTCGTCATTATTCAAAGACATATTTTTTAGTAATTATTTTCAAAACTAGAATGAAATTGAAATTTTATTTAATGAATATAAATGTGGTGTGATTTATCTTGGAATCCCTATGAGGATTTTTTATGCTCACACATCTATCATATCACATTCACCGGTTTTGGGTTCATCTCTTGAGCACTTGTTGAGAATCATTTATCTCAAGGTTGTTTGGCGAATCATTATGTCACTTGAAGGTATTTTGGTTAGTTTGTTTTAATTATTTCTCCTTATCCCATCACTCATATTGGACCTTTTATGTTTTCATATAACATCGCAATATTTTAGGACAAGAAAAATATGTTAAATATCATACAAGATACACAACACTAAACTAAAATGAATAATGAAATATTATTATATAAATATGATTGTTGTAACCAAGCTATTTAATTGGTAGATACGAATACTATTAACTACTTTATGAAATATATTTATAAACTTCATAAATATTATATTTTTTTAAATTATTAGTAAATAAATATCAATTTTTAGTAAAGATATTTCATTCCTCAAAAAATGTTTCGTTCAAAAATGATTTTTATTTATTTTTATGAGAATATATAATAACTAATTTTTCAAACTTTTAGAAAATGTATTTGAAAAAATGGAATTTATTTTTTAAGTTAGTATATAAAAATTAACTTAGGTTTAAGTTTTGTAATATTTCAAAAAAATTTTATTTTTCAGTGAATCGTGAAAAATATTGATTTTTGTAAAAGTGTTATTTATTTTCAATAATTTATGTAATTTAAAAGAACCAATATTATTTGAATTTTATTTAAATTAAATTAATTATTATTTATTTATATTTATACAACAAATTATAAAATTATCATATTTATACTACATTTAAGTGTAAGTTTTTTTTTGGGTTTAAAAATGCATTTTTCTAAAAACTTTTTAAAAGTGTATAACATTTCCATTTTTTAATTAATTAAAATAAACCATAATGAGGGATGATTTAAATAAAATTTATAGAATCTATATCTATAAATATTAATTTAAATTCATATAATTATTATTTATATCTATAGAGTTAATATAAAATCATATTTTTCTTGAAAAATACACTTCTTCAAAAACTATTTTTTTCACCACATCTACTGGTTTAATTTTAAATTAAATTATTCTAATTATGTGAGTTATATTTTGAAAAATGGATTAAATTTTTTGAATCATAATAATATATATTATTTAATAATTTAAATTTAATTTTTATACAAATTAAATAGTAAAAATAGTAAAAATAGTTTATCATAAATAATGTAAAAATGGATTTATAAGGGTGTTAAAATAAAAATATAAGAGCTAAAATGATGTGATAACTTCTATAAATTATTTTTTCTAGACATATTTAGACCATATGTCATATAAATATCAATAATGGACCATTTTTATCCTTTTTCTATATAAAAAACATTGGTACACTTTTTCTTATAAAGAATTACAAGTTTTCCACTTACCTCACTTATAAAGGACACCCCTCTCTTCTCATCTAATATGAAAAAACCAACCTGGATAACCTCTCAAAATGGTACCTATAAAAATTTATACAAACTAAAAGGGTTTTCTTGACCCACATGGGTTGGTGACTAGCACCCAATCATCATCAAAAACTAGAGGGAACAATTTCTCCCAACCTGAAGTAGACAACGTAACACACACACACACACAGATATATATATGTATATATATATTCACACACACACAATAAAAATAAATATAGGAAGAATAAATAAGTATATATTTCACAAAAAGGAAACAAGATAATAGATAAAACTCAAAATATTCTAAATAATATTGAAGAGACAACTCCAATAGCAAGGACAAAAAAAAACCAAAACAACTACTCTATGTGATAGTGTGGTCAACTCCCCCATCTCACCACCAGAAACCCAGACATAACTGATAAAAACGTCACCACATCATTTTGGAATCTCTCCTTTCCCTATATTTAAATACATAAAATGCTATATTCACCACCAAAGGGGTATATAGGGTTTGAGCTAGACATGCTCCATATGATCCCATACAGGTGTTCCATAACAAGTCTCTATACAAAAATCTAAACATGGTCAACTTTAAAGAAAAACATGGAATGAAGAATAGATAAATAGTATTTATATGAAAATCATGGTAAAACATTTAGTTTTACATTTTTCAACATTTCAAAAATAATCTAGGTAAACTAGTTTCAAATGATTTCATATACATAAAAAGCTGTCAAATAAAATCCAAGAATGTATCACATATCATATCAAATCCATTGAGGTACATGCTAAAATAGTAAAATCCAAATCATGGGTAAAAGTACACCAAGGATAACTATTGGTCAGGATAGCTTAGAGACTTATACCTAGACATAGAAAATAAAAAATATCAATTTTCTAAACATATAAATCAAATATGAAGAGTAGAAAAAACACCCTATAAAGTGAACCTCTTAATAGTGTCTAACAAGTCCCTAGATCAATAGGACTTGGAATCAGAGGAATACCCCATGAGTAAACCCATCAATTATATCATGGGATAAGGCCTATTATTAAACCTTATACATAAGTACCCAAGGATTCTAATGTGATCAATTTTCAAAACCATTTCATCGATACCATGATTTAAAAACCATTTATAAAATCCATTTCAAAATGATTTGAAAATACCTTTTCTTTTAAAAAACATGTGGAGAACCATATTTTCTAAAAAACCCACTTCCACACACAAAAATAAATTATTCCAATTAATTTATATATAATTTTCTAGAAAAGGATCAATATTTTTCATCCAAAATATGTTAGATATAGAACCACATACCTCAAATTTGAGTCGCATTTTCTCGTAACAGGATCCACCATCTAGAAAGGAAGAAAATTTTCACAAAATAGTATCTAAGATTGATACCCATGTATATAAATAAATTCACACAAACAAATGAGATGGGGGAAAGGTTATATAATAAAAAATCTCAAATAACACACAACTTCCATTCCGTAACCAAAAAAGGATCATCCCCTAGAAGAAGGTCACACACTTGATATAGAAAAAACAAAACCATAAGATCAACAGACATGAAATAATAATGAAATAGTGATTATACAATGAAGGGAAATGAAGAAATAGATAGGTAACTTACTTGTAGAGATGTATCATGTAGATACCCAAAGCTTGATGTACATAGAAATTACATTACTTTTTAGAAATACTTAATATATGAAAAAAACAGACACCCAAAGACCGTATTAGTTTCGTGCCTTTGGAAACTTGGAACATAATCTTCTAATAATGGTGAAAGATCTTCAATAGCTCCAATAAAGATCTTCCTCTTTGTTTTTCATAACTATAACCTTTATTTATATCCTGGGGAAAAGAAAACATAAAAAGGGTGATCTCAAATAATCAGTAAGGGTAAACATGGAGATCATAAAAAAATCCCTGAACATTTGAACGTAAGAACATGAATATAAAACATCAAAATCATGAGTAATGACATAAATCTTAGCAGCGTGTAAGGCATAGATCATAAAGGAACATTAACCATGATAAAATAGCATGGGAATAAAACATGTAATTGTGGATACCATTAAGCACATGATATGATTTCCATAGTAGACAAGGCATTTCTTCCAAGACCATCATAGTGGAAAAAGTCTATTACTGAACCAGGTTTACTTGCCGTTCCAGCCATGTATTACTGAACCATATTTTACTTTCCATTCAAACCATGTATATATAATGAGATATAAATCTTTACCCAATTAATTAAAGGGAGATATAGGTGCCACCCATCACATAATGAAATAATTCTTACTTGTTCCACAAAATAAACATAAATCATTCATCATAACCCAAAGAATAAAATGGGTTTCATAAACATTATCCCATCTTAATGTAATCCGTATAAATGGATATCATTTCATCATAAGAATAATCAAACCATGTAAATAATAGATACATTATACTTGAAACATAATAATACTAAATAATGTCATCTTAGATGGAAAATAGTTTTGACAAAACACTTGAAATGAATTCTTGAGGAAAATATCCTTTCTTCTTCAAAATCATTTTCTTTTCACAAAATGCCATTCGATTTTAAAAGAAAATGATTTTGTTGAAAATAGTCATGAAATATTATAGAGGATTCTTCATGAATATTAGGTGTTATGAAACTGTAAAAATCCGTTCATGCCATATAAGTTAAAAGAAATATTCTCCCCGTACTTTTAACAAAGAAGTCAAAAAGTACCACGCATGGTAAACAAAAGAAAGATTCCTTCCATAATAGAAAGTAAAAGTCAAATAGGGGTAAACATGACTTTAAACATACATGGAAACAATATTAAACAATTTATGAAAAACAATTTTATGGGCATGGATGAAAAATATAACCCCAGTAAATACTTACGTATAAGCAATCTTGGATAAAATTGAGATTGCAAAATTATCCCTTACCTTAGGTCCAATTTCTTCCGTATGTGTCCGAGACTCCTGTATAGTGGGTTTAAAAATATTATTAACTTGTAACAGAACCATAATAATATTTATGATATAATGTATGATTCACTTATGACTTTATATTACCCGTTCTTTTGTCAATTCCATGTTAAAGCAACATTCTGCTTAAAATCGTTTCATTTATCGTATGTATTTGGACTTGTTGTTCTTGATATTATTACATGTAACCTGATTTAATTAATTAAAAAAATGTAAAACATGATACATACATATATATAATATATATTCAGCATATAAATATATATTATAGAGTGATAAATGGAATGAAATTCACCATTTATGGAGACGGTATGCCGTTCATACGCATGAATGCTGTATTCGTTTACTAATTGAATTGAATGGAATTATGTAAATGAACCATATATGTACACAAATATAGTATCATTATTATTTCATATCTTTCATGATTACTTATTATATATACTTTATAATCATTCTTTAATGGTTAACATGGATATTTAATCTCATCGCATCGTGGAGACGGTAATCTTTACGTATGCACGAGTGGTGATATCGTTCTCATAATTATTCAATGAAATTGGAGTGGATGATTTAGTATCTCATAATTAGTATGATGTTATAATAAAAATATATAGTTATTCATTACACCATTATACCCATCCAAGTAAGGTGGTGGTGGAAAAACATGTTACACCACGGCGTGGAGAGGGAATTCCGTACGTACGCAAGCGCGGTGATTTCATTTTTTGTAGGATGGATAAAAGGTGAAATGTGGTTGTTTCATATTTATAATAAAATATCAGTATATTAGTTATACTGATGTTACTACTTTATAATGAAACAACTAAAGAATAGGAAGTATAAGAATAAATAAACTTGAATGAATTGGTAGAAGAGATTAACTCTTCTTCGACACGCCTTCTCTTAACCTCCTCTTAGGGCACTAAAGTTGGTCTTTGAAGAAGACCAGGACCTCTAGTAGGTATCTATGGAATTGGAGAAGTGAAATGGGCAGGGATTGGCCAAGCTTGAATGTAACACCCTAAGATTTTATGAGATATATTCTATTTAATTTCTTTTATGTCTTCTATTGTACACTACACGAAGATTAGCTTGTACTATACGCAACACCGTATTAGCTTGCAGTATACGCAACACTATTCTTGGCTCATGTTACACACAATTTCAAGTTTGTTATGTAGAAATAATTCTATGCAACATGCAATATAGATTTTGTTTAATGTATAAATGAATTAAGTTTTGATTATGTTATATGCAACACCAAAGGGAGATTTCACTACACGCAGCCCTGAATTGGCTTGCATTACACGCAATCAAGACCTTCTTTGATAGCCTGTGTAGTACGCAATATTGAGTTTCACTAAACGAGATATTATTATAATATTATTATGAACTAGCCGTTATGAATAGTAATAACTAGTTTTTGAAATTTTATAAATTTTATCTTTAAAAATGGACTTCATTTTTGGATTCGGAATATCGAAATTAGCCTAGGGTGAATTTTTGGTATTTTTCTGAAAACTTTCAATTTTTGATGAATAGTGAAAACACTGGGTTACTATTTAAAAACCGAGTTTTTATTTAAATAATTATTTATTTTATTTAGATTTATTTTATGTCAAAATTGATACATAATACCTATATAAGTTCAATGTAATTCATTGGAGTCATTTTATAATAATTTTAGATATATAAAAATTTTATTGAACTTTTCACCGTCTTTTACCCACCACCTAGGAGAATTTGAAAATTTACATAAAACATAATTTTACCGCTTCTGTGAGTATAATTTCAAAAATATGAGAGACACAGTTAATATCAAGGAGTAAAATGTGGTTCAATAAGATAAAAATAATTTTTGTTGAATAGTAAGTTTTTACTTTTATTTACCACAGTTAAAAGTAAATAGGGTAATTAAGGGTAAAAATGATATTATTATTACCCTAACACATGTACTAATTCTATTGGATAAGTTTAATTCGATGAAAAATAACATTAGGAATAAAATATTACCCTTTAGGTCTACTTGGATTAGATTAGGACATTTGTTATTATTTTATTTAAAGAAGAGTAAAAATAGTTAAAATCAAAGTTTAATAACTAAAATATTTTTAATATAGGGTTATAAATAAGATAAATTAGACTATAAAGATTACTTAGAAAGATAAAATGATTTCATACATAATGGTATTTTATTTATAATTTTTATACATTAAATAATTTAATTTATGTATGACACAATGATGATGCAATAATTATTTTATTAATGAAATATTAACATAATTGATATTATAAATACCTAAATAAATGAAATTTGAGACTTTTTATGAATTACACTAATTTTATAGGTTAATATGACATGTTAGTATTTATTTAATTTATTTTTTTGGAACTAATAATTCTGTTATGATTTTCAAAAAAATCAATTACTAAAGAGTGTCAAAATTGACAAAAAATAGTTTTTAAAATAAATACTATATTATTAATTGATATTCTATTCATAAAAATTTAAGGTTCTGCCAAATTACTTATATATGGTTTTTTATTTTAATAATAAACCACTTGGGGTTCTTTTGGTAGTTTATAGTAAGTTTATTAACCATATATTGTAATAAAACAAGAAGACACGGTAAAAGTTAAATTATTTAACTTAGAGTTAAATCTAAATGATAATGTTAAAATAGTAACCTAAACTTGTCTAAAACCTATTTTTTGAGAGGATTTTGACCCATCCCCACTTCATATTTGAAATAAATCAATTTGGAGCTATTATAAACCGAATATGACTTTGTTATAAAATAATATTTTAAGTTTTTTCTAAGGTTCCCCTCTCCTCCCTTATAAAAGTGCACTCCTCCCCCATCTCTTTACACAATTTTGAGCCTTAAATCTCAGCCAAAACCTACCCATTTTCCTTCTCAACTTCCCTAGAAATATTATATAGGTTATAGTCTCCTAAAAAGACAAACTCCAGTGCCTTAAGAGGAATCTTAAAAGAGGTGCGTCGAAGAAGAGGAGGTTCAGATACGTACGAAGCATATCAGACCTAAGGTAAGGGATAATTTTGTAATCTCATTTTTATCTGAGATTGTGTATACGTAATTATTTAATGGGGTTATATATTTCATCCATGTCCATAATTTTTTTTCATAAAGTGTTTAATATTCTTCCATATATGTTTAAAGTCATTTTACCCCTCTTTGACTTTTAAATTGTGTTATGGAAGGAATCTTTCTTTTGTTTACCATACGTGGTACTTTTTGACTTTTCTGACAAAAGTACGAGGAGAATGTTTTTTTAACTTATACGTCGTGAATGGAGTTTTACAGTTTCATAACACCTTATTTTCATGAAGCCCACTCTACTATATTTCATGACTATTTTCAACAACATCCTTTCCTTTTAAAATTTCATGGAATTTTGTGAAAAGAAAATGATTTTGAAGAAGAAAGGATATTTTCCTCAAGAATTCATTTCAAGTGTTTTATCAAAACCATTTTCCATCTAAGATGACATTATTTCATATGTGTATGTTTCAAGTATAATGTATCTATGATTTACATGGTTTCACTTTTCTTATGATGAAATGATATCCATTTGTTTTATATGGATTATGTTATGATGGGATGATGTCTATGAAACCCATTTTATTCTTTGGGTTATGATGAATGATTTATGTTTATGTTGTGGCACATGTAAGAATGATTTCATTATGAGGTGGGTGGGACCTATATCTCCCTATAATGAAATGGGTAAAGATTTATATCTCATGAGATAGACATGGCTAGAATGGTAAGTTAATCTGGTTCAGTGATACAAGACCAGAATGAGGAGTGAACTCAATTCAGTAAGGGACTTTGTTCACTAAGATGGTCCTGGAAGCAATGCCTTGGCTACTATGGAAATCATATCAAGTGCTTAATGATTTTACAAAATTATATGTTTTATTCCCATTCTATTTCATCATGATTGATGTTCCATTATGATCTATGCCTTACGTACTGCCATGTTTTATTTCATTGCTCAAGATTTTAATGTTTAAACATAATGTTTATGTTTTTAAGTTAAAATGTATATGGTCTGTTTTATTTTGTCCATGCTTACCCTTACTGAGTATTTGAGCTCACCCATTATATGTTTTCTTTTCCCCGGGATATAAAGAAAGATTTTACGTAAGAAAACAAAAGGGTAAGATCTTTATGGGAGATGTTGAAGATCTTTCACCATGATTAGATGATTATGTTCCGAGTTTCCAAAGACACTAAACTATTACGATCCTTGAGTGTTGGTTTTTTTGTTATGTATTAAGTATTCTGAAAAAGTAATGTAATGTCCATGTACGTCATGCTTGGGTCTCTATAGTTGGTATCAGAGGAAAGGTTTAGTCTACCTTTGGAAACTAGGATGCGAAAAATTTAGTGAAATCTATAGAGATATTTCTAAGGTTTGTTTAGGGATGTCCTTAATGTTAAGTATAAGTGTAGGTTATAGTCCTATAATTATGGTAAAGATCTTATAATTTAACCAAAGATGTTAGATATTTAAGGTACTCCCCCTTGATTATGATTTTTTCCTCTCACACTATTCTTTTTGGGTTTTAGAAAATGGCTGTAAACAGGAAGATTTACGATAATGGAGGATATGATGGAAAATGGAATGAAATTATTCATGAGAAACCAAATGAAATTGGATATGGAAGTCCACATATCATTATTATGACTAATCAGAAATATCATAATATGATCAATAATCTCAACTTTGGTAAGTTTCCTGACTCAGCTAATAAGAGAAATATGGAGTTTCATGATGATCATAGAGGAAATAAAGTTCAATTTCCCTCATGTAAATCATGTGGTAAGAGGCATCAGAAAGAATTATTTAAAGGAACTAGAAGATTATTTTGGTGTGGAAAAGAAGGACACGAAGCCAGTAATTGTTATGGAAAAGGTTCATTTAAAACCATGGACAAGGATAATGGTATTACTAAGACATCAAAAATGGTTAAATGTTTTAAATGTTGAATGTATGAGCATTATGCAAACCAATTCCCTAAGAGAAAATTTCATGAAGAGAATCAGCATGGCCATACGGGTAGTATTTATGTGGATGATGATCAAGATACTACAAATGATATATGAGATGAAAGAAATGATGAAGCTAAGTCTGTGGTTTAAGAAGGTGGTGGAATGATTGTATGTTTATCAAGAATAATGTATGGTACTATGGAATAATGAAAAATATAAGGATTGTTACACTATTGTCTTTCCTTGAGTTTTTGAAAGTATTTGATGAATGGTACCGGTAATCATGAAAGGTTATTCAAATATTTTTGGAAGGTGGATGATATGTTCATAATGAAAGGATAAAGAGATAATGAGATGTTTGATAGTATTAATTATCTCATGACTGATATAAGGACAAACTGATATCATGGTTTGAGTATATAGAATTTTTGGGATTTTGGTATGTGGAAAGAGTTAACTTTTGACAACATTCATTTTTTCACTAAGGTTCAATGGATATTCATTTTTCAAGAGAATACATGATTATGGTCTTCACATGTTTGGAATGTGACCAACAAGATATATTGTATGATAAATGATGGAATTCACATGCTCGGTAGATGACATTTCCAGTAATCATTTTTTTATACTATGTTTTTGGACAGATGTATTTTGGATAAGTCTGAAGATTGGAATGGATTATGTTGGAGATCATATAGTATTGTTTAAGGGAAGAACTTTTTTTATATTATTGAAGGAATGTTATAATAATGTAGTTTTAGAAAAAGGACAACCTGCTGGACGGGTGACAACCCGTCGCGTTAGACAAGGCTGTGGGAATTGAACCCACAACTTAAGTGTGATAGGACTTTATCGCATACAATTGGCCTACAGGAAGTCCATGGATAATATAAATTAGTTTTATTTTATTAAGTGGTATGATATATTAATTATAAGTCCATTTTAGGAACCATATACGCTTAATCTAACTATAAATGGACTTATGTATATTTAATAACTGTTGCTCACCTTTTTTTGGGACAGATGGAATGACCTATCATTCTATTTCATGATCTGTTAACACTTCACAAATGAAAAATTCAACTTCATTTCTTTAAGAGATGATGTGGAAAATTTTCAAGGAATGACCAATGGTGAGATTGTTCCAAAATAAAGAAAGTATTTCTTCTAATTCCAATTTTTTTCAACTTTCAGGAAATGATCTTGAAAACCAAAAATGTTGTCCTAGTGCCTTCATATCTGATGAATCAAATGATATCTTAGATCACTACAAATTTATGGATTTGTGATTGTTGTATTTTTCATAGCCATGTTCTCTACCACTCTTCATCCAAACATGATGGTTAGATTTCTCTTTAATATCCATATTTTCACCTATGTGGAAATCCAGTGATGAGTTAATTTGGGTAACCGTTACATTTCTTACGTCACTTTTTAAAATTAAGTTTTAGTATTCCTTTTTACGATGTGGGTTTCTATGAAAGAATCTTTCAAATAGTAAATGATTTATAACCCCAACGAATTTCGAGGGCGAAATTCATTTTAAGGGGGGTAGAATGTAACACCCTGAGATTTTATGAGATATATTCTATTTAATTTCTTTTATGTCTTCTATTTTACACTACACCAATATTAGCTTGTACTATATACACCACCTTATTGGCTTGCAGTATACGCAACACTATTCTTGGCTCGTGTTACACACAATTTCAAGTTCGTTTTGTGGAAATCATTCTACCCAACATTAAGTATTGATTTTGTTTAATGTATAAATGAATTAAGTTTTGATTATGTTATACTCAAAAAAAAATGGAGATTTCACTACACGCAGCCCTAAATTGGCTTACATTACACGCAATCAAGACCTTCTTCAATAGCATGTGTAGTACGCAATACTGAGTTTCACTAAACGAGATATTATTATAATATTATTATGAACTAGCCATTATGAATAGTAATACCCACTTTTTGAAATTTTATAAATTTTATCTTTCTGAATAGACTTCATTTTTGGATTCATAATATCGAAATTAGCCTAGGGTGAATTTTTTATATTTTTTTGAAAACTTTTAATTTTTGATGATTAGTGAAAACAGTGGGTTACTATTTAAAAACTGAGTGTTTATTTAAATAATTATTTATTTTATTTAAATTTATTTTAGGTTAAAATTGATACATAATACCTCTATAAGTTCAATTTAATTCATTAGAGTCATTTTATAATTATTTTAGATATATAAAAATTTTGTTGAACATTTCACCGTCTTTTACCCACCTCCTAGGAGAATTTGAAAATTTTCATAAAACTTAATTTTACCACTTCTGTGAGTGGAATTTAAAAAATTCAAGAGACATGGTTAATATCAAGGAGTGAAATGTGGTTCCATAAAATAATTTTTGGTGAATAGTAACTTTTTACTTTTATTTACCACGGATAAAAGTAAATAGGGTAATTAAGTGTAAAAATGATATTATTATTACCCTAACACATGTCCTAATTCTATTGGATAAGTCTAATTCGAACAAAAACAATCTTAGGAATAAAATATTACCCTTTAGGTCCACATGGATTAGATTAGGACATTTATTATTATTTTATTTAAGGAAGAGTTAAAATAGTAAAAATCAAAGTTTAATAACTAAAACATTTTTAATATTAGGTTATACATAAGATAAATTCGTCTATAAATATTCATTAGAAAGATTAAAGTATTTACTACATAATGGTATTTTAATTATAATTTTTGGACATTAAATAATTTAATTTATTTAAGACACAATGATGATGTAGAAATTACCTTATTAATGAAATATTAACATAATCAATATTATAAATACCTAAATAAATGAAATTTGAGATTTTTTATGAATTACACTAATTTTATAGGTTAATATAACATGTTAGTATTGATTTAATTTACTTTTTTAGAACTAATCATTATTTTATAATTTTCACAAAAATTAATTACCAAATAGTGTCAAAATTGACATAAAATAGTTTTTAAAACAAATATTATATTATTAATTGATATTATATTCCTAAAAATATAATGCTCAGTCAAATGACTTATATAAGGTTATGTATATTAATAATGAACCACTTGGGGTTCATTTGATAGTTTATAGTAAGTTTATTAACCATATATTGTAAGAAAACAAGAAGACACGGTAAAAGTTAAATTATTTAACTTAGAGTTAAATCTAAATGATAAGGTTAAAATAGTAACCTAAACTTGTCTAAAACCTATTGGTTGAGAGGATTTCGACCCATACCCACTTTAGATTATAAATAAATCAATTTGTAGCTATTATAAACTAAATATGACTTTATTATAAAATAATATTCTATGTTTTTTCTAAGGTGCCCCTCTCCTCCCTTATAAAAGGGCACTTCCTCCCTCTTCTCTTTACACAATTTTGAGCCTTAAAGCTCGGACCAACCCTACACATTTCCCTTCTAAACTTCCCTAGAAACATTATAGATGTTCTGGTATCCTCAAAAGACCAACTCTAGTTCCTTAACAGGAAGCTTAAAAGAGGTGCGTCGAAGAAGAGGAGGTTCAGATACGTATGAAGCATATCGGACCTAAGGTAAGGGATAATTTTGTAATCTCATTTTTTTCCAAGATTGCTTATACGTAAGTATTTAATGGGGTTATATTTTTCATCCATGTCCATAAAAATGTTTTTAATAAAGTGTTTAATATTCTTCCATGTATGTTGAAAGTCATTTTTACCCCTCTTTGACTTTTAAATTGTGTTATGGAAGGAATATTTCTTTTGTTTACCATACATGGTACCTTTTGACTTTTCTGAAAAAAGTATGAGGAGAATTTTTTTAACTTATACATCCTGAACAAAGTTTTACGGTTTTATAATGCCTTATTTTGCATGAGGCTTACTCTACAAGATTTCATGACTATTTCCAACAAGATCTGTTCCTTTTAAAATTGCATGGCATTTTGTGAAAAGAAAATGATTTTGAAAAAGAAAGGATATTTTCCTCAAGAACTCATTTCAAGTGTTTTATCAAAACCATTTTCCATCTAAGATGAAATTATTTCATATGTGAATGTTTCAAGTATAATGCCTCTATGATTTACATGGTTTCACTTTTCTTATGATGAAATGATATCCATTTGTTTTATATGGATTATGTTATAATGGGATGATTTTTATGAAACCCATTTTATTCTTTGGGTTATGATGAATGATTTTTGTTCATGTTGTGGCAGATGTAAGAATGATTTCTTTATAAGATGGGTGAGACCTATATCTCCCTCCAATTCATTGGGTAAAGATTTATATCTCATGAGATAGACATGGCTGGAACGGTAAGTTAATCCGGTTCCGTGATACAGGACTAGAACGAGGAGTGAACTCGATTCAGTAAGGGACTTTGTCCACTAAGATGGTCCTAACAACAATGCCTTAGCTACTATGTAAATCATATCAATTGCTTAATGATTTTACACAATTACATGTTTTATTACCATGATATTTTATCATGATTGATGTTCCATTATGATCTATGCCTTACGTACTGCCATGTTTTATTTCATTGCTCATGAAATTGATGTCTAAACATTATGTTCATGTTTTTAAGTTCAAATGTATATGATTTTTTTTATTTTCTCCATTCTTACCCTTACTGAGAATTTGAGATCAAAATTTATATGTTTTCTTTTCCCCAAGATATAAAGAAAGGTTTTAGGTAATATAACAAAAGGGGAAGATCTTTATGGGAGATGTTGAAGATCTTTCACCATGATTAGATGATTATGTTCTGAGTTTCCAAAGACACAAAACTATTATGGTCCTTGAGTGTTGATTTTTTTTTCATGTATTAAGTATTCCAAAAAATTAATTTAATGTCAATGTACATCAAGCTTGGGTCTCTACATTGAAGGCTCAAATTTTTGTGAAGAGGAGAAGAAGGTGGTTCCCTTTTATAAGGGAGGAGAGGGTCACCTTTCGAAATCTCAAAAATATTAATTTAATATAAATTAAAAATCCACTTAAAAAAATTCCAAAATGACTCAAATATGAATTTTATATGATATAGGGTTGTAATATCATCAACCAATAAAATTTAGACAGGTTGGAAATTTATTTTAAACTTTATCAACTTGATTTATCCTTATTTAATCTTTTTATTTTTTTTGTGGTAATAATATTCTAAATTTTAAATTGTTATAAATAATTAATTTTGTGCTGTGAATTGTTCATAATTGTATAATTTATGACATTTTAGACCATATAAATTTAAATTTATAATTTTTAAATATTTTTTGTGATTTTTAAACAATTTTATAATATTTTATTTTTATAAAACAACAATAGTGTCAATTTTGACACTATTCATTTATTTGAATTTAAATAAATTCTACACAGAGGATATATTCAGACCAAAGTTTTTAATAGAATACTAACATGTCATATTAATCAAGAAAATTTGTGGATAACATTAATTAGTTCATATAATATTTATTTTAATATTTTTAAAAACATTTATTTGATATTTCAGTCAATAAAATAATTTATAATCACTATTGTGTCATCATTAATGATAATTATTTAATCCCTAAAAATTATAAATAAATTCTAATGATGTAGAAACTTTTAGTATCTTTCTGTATACTACTCATGTTCGAAGTTTTATGAATTTTATCACTAAATTAAAATTATTGTACTTATAAGATATAAGAGAGTGACATGTTGTCACTTTCTTTGGTTTTAATAATAATTATATAATTTTCACGGTCAAAATTCCATGAAATGAATCTATTCCGACCCTTAGGTGATATTTTTCAACTTATATTCATCCAATATAATTTTATAAGGTCTTAGGGTAATTTTATAATCTTATTTTACCCTTAATTACCCGATTTACCTTTAACTCCAGTAAATAAAAATTACCGTAGTTACTATTCATAATATCAAAAAAATAAAAGTAACATATTAAAGTAATTTGGACCCACTGTATCCAAATATGGAATCCATTTTACAAAATTCAAAACACCTAAGTTTCAGTAATTAATTTAAAATTAATCCCGCTTTTGAGAAAACGGGTTTTAAAAGTTAAAACGTTGCAAAAGATTGAAATGTTTTTACCTATGAATTCAATGTAAAATTAATGATAATTACTTACATTATATTAAATGGTAAAAATATATTATCTTTATAATTTTAAACCATTAAATACTATAATTTAACCATATAAATTATCTCGATGAAAAAAGCTGTTTTTAATTAAAATTTAGCGTATTTTTACTATTCATCAAAATATGAAGGTTATCAGAATAATCTCAAAAATTTATCCAAAGTGAATTTTTATATCCTTATTCCATGGAAGAAGTTTTATTTGTCAAATTGAACTTATAAACATAACAGAAACTAGATTTAAAGTGGGTGCACCATCAAAAGGTGGTAAAACTGTATTTTTTTTGAAAAATACATATTTTACCGGAAAGATTTATGTTGTTCTCAAACAAATTTCTATAATATGTGTAAGATGAATTATAATGCCATAAAATTCAAAATTTAGTTACTAATATTCATAATGGATAGTTGATAATAATATTATAACAATATATCGCTGTTTAGTAAAACTCAGTATTGCGTACAATAAATGCTATCAAGGAAGGTCGCTCTTGCGTGCAACACAAGCCCAGAATAGTGTTTGCGTATACTACAAGCTAGTACGATGTTGTGTATAGAGCAAGATAATTTTGGTGTATCATACAACACAAGACATCAAAGAAATTAAAAATAATCTTTCTCATAAAATTTCGGGGTGTTTCATTCTACCCCCCTTAAAATGAATTTCGCCCTCGAAATTTGTCGAGGTTATAAATAATTTACTGCTTGAAAGTTTCATTCATAGAAACACACATCATAAAAAGGAATACCAAAACTTAATTTTAAAAACTAATGTATGACACGTAATGGTTACCCAAATTAACTAATCACTGGGTTTCTATATGGGAGAATATAGGTGAAAATATGGATATGGAAGAGAAATCTAACCATCAAGTTCTGATGGAGAGTGGTAGAGAACATGGATATAACAAAGAAAAAATTTTCAAAGCCATACATTTGTGATGATCTAAGGTACCATCTAGGACAATGTTTTTGGTGTTCAAGATCATTTCCTTAATGTTGAATAATTAAAAGAAATACTTACTTGATTTTGGTACAATCTCACTATTGTTTGTGCCTTGAACAATTTCCACTTCATCTCTTAAAGAAATGAACTTGAATTTGTCTTCCATGAAGTGTTATCAGATCATATGATAGAATGATAGGTCATTCCATCTGTCTCAAACATAAGGTTAGCAAATGTTATATACATAAGTCTATCTAGGGTGAGATTAATTGTATATGGTTCCAAAAATGGACTTATACTTCATTTATCATCCTGCTTAATAAAATAAAACTAGTTTCTACTAACCAGGGACTTCCTGTAGGTCAGTGGTAGGTGATAAAGGCCTGTCAAACTTCGGTTGTGGGTTCGATTCCCAAAACCTTGTCTGATTTGATGGGTTGTCGCCCATCCTGCATGTTGTCCTTTTTCTAAAACCATACTATTATAACATTTCATAAATAATATCAAAAAGTTCTAGCCTTAAAAAATACAATTTGATGTCAAACTTAATACATTCCATTATTTAGGATTATCCAAAATTTTTCTATCCAATCTCATAAGGAAAATATTACTAGAGAGGTCATCTACCAAGAATGTAAATACCATCATTTATCCCCCCATAAGATATATCTTGTTGGAAACATTACAAAAATGTGAAGACCTTAATCATATATTCTCTTGAAAAATGAATACCCTTTGAACTTTAGTGAAAACATAAATGCTATCAAAAGTTAACTCTTTCCACATACCAAAATCCCAAAATTTCTATATACTCAAACCATGATATCACTTTGTCCTTATATCAGTCATGAGCTTATGAATACTATCAAATATTTTATTTTCTCCTTATCCCTTCATTATGTGCATATCATCTGTTTTAAAAGAATATTTCAATCACTTTTCATGGTTACCAGTACCATATAATTATAATAAACCAATACGTAGATATTCCAATATTCCACAATATTATAAATGAGATTCCACAACATTATTTTGGAATCCTGTTACACAAACACATAATCAATCCACCACATCATTGTCATACTCAATATCACCAATAGTGATCACATGTGACTTCCCTTTGTCCTTTTACTTAAGAGGTTGTTGATGTTGATCATCATTAACCCTTGGATCGGGGCATTGGTTAGCATAATTCCCCATTTACTTGCACTTGTAGCATTGAAGTGTTGGAGGATCATTATCTATAGTCTTTTCTCTTTTCACGTCATTAGAAACCATTTTCCCATTACTTTGGAACTCAGCTGCTCGATGTCCTTATTTTCCACACTTGAAACATTTTCTAGTACATTTAGACAATCTCCACCATGCTTCTTTCCACAATTTGAGCATAAAGAAACATTCACCTTCTTTTCACCATCGTTCGGATGTATTTCCTTGAACTCCAACTTTCTTTTCTTATCAAAACCATGAGATGGATATGTAACAACAACTTCTAGTTCTACCTTGATAGTACAACGCACAATTTATTCATAGCTACTGAAGTCTCTCATAGGTAATTCACATCAAAGACTTGGTTTTAAGCCACTGAAGAATCGATCAACTTTACTTTCAGGTTAGATGATAAAGCCAGATGCATACCTTGCATGCCTTGTAAAATTCACATCATATATACCAACAGATTCATCATCCTTTTTCTTAAGCTCAAGGAACTCCTTTTCCATGTTTGTTCTAAGAATACTAGGGAAGTAATTATTTAACAACAAGTTCTTTAACTCGTCCCATTCCATGGATTCAATTTAATCTTGGGGCCTTGTATTCTTAATTAGAGTCCACCACCAGTCTGCTTCACCTTCTAACTGGTAAACAGCCAAAATGACCTTTTCATGCTCCGTACAGTGAAGTATGGAAAATATATTTTCAATGGTACTGATCCATTGTTCAGCAACAAGTGGACCCGAAGAACCACTAAAAGAAGGTGGACGTTGCCTCATGAAGGACTCAATAGAATATTGTTCTTTTCTCTGCTCATTTGGAAGTCTAGAATGATTCATAGATTGTGTAAGTATAACAATAATATTTTTCACTCCATCTCCCATCACATTTGGTTGTTCAGGAGTACAATCATTGTATTTTCCATTTCATTGATCAACACAATTCCTTCGGGTTCTAGCCATCTTCTAAAACCCAAAAAGAACAATGTGAGAGGCAAAAATCATGCTAGGAAAACAACATAATATAGGGGGAGTACCTTCAATATATAACATATTAGGTTTAATTATAAGATCATTACTGTAATTCTAGTACTATAACCTATACTTATACATAACCTAAGGTACATCCCTAGACATACCATAGAAATATCTCTAGAGATATCACTAAAGTTTTCACATCCTAGTTTCCAAATTTTGACTAAACCTTTACTCTGATACCAACTGTAGAGACCCAAAGCTTAATGTACACAAAAATTAATTTACTTTTGAGGAATAATTAATACATGACAAAAACAGACTCCCAAATACCGTATTAGTTTAGTGTCTTTGGAAACTCGGAACATAATCTTCTAATCATGGTGAAAGATCTTCAACACCTCCCATAAAGATCTTCCACTTTGGTTTTCTTACCTATAACCTTTATTTATATCCTGGGGAAAAGAAAAAATAAAAAGGGTGAGATTAAATTCTCATTAAGGATAAACATGAAGAACATAAAACCATCCCTGAACATTTGAACGTAAGAACATGAACATAAAACATCAAAATCATGAGTAATGACATAAATATTGGCAGTGCATAAGGCATAGATCATAAAGGAACATTAACCATGATAAAATAGAATGGGAATAAAATATGTAATTGTGGCTACCATTAATCACATGATATGATTTCCGTAGTATCCTGGTCATTTCATCCAAGACCATCATAGTGGACAAAGTCCACTACTGAACCAGGTTTACTTGCCGTTCCAGCCCTGTATTACTAAACCTGATTTTACTTGCCGCTCCAGCCATGTCTATCTCATGAGATAGAAATATTTACCCAATGCATTATAAGGAGATATAGGTCCCACCAATCTCATAATGAAATCATTCTTACTTGTTCCTCAAAATAAACATAAATCATTCGTCATAACCGAAAGAATAAAATGGGTTTCATAAACATCATCCCATATTAATGTAATCCATATAAAAAAATGGATAAAATTCATCATAAGAATAATCAAACCATGTAAATAATAGATAAATTATACTTGAAACATAATAATACTAAATAATGTCATCTTAGATAGAAAATAGTTTTGACAAAACACTTGAAATGAATTCTTGAGGAAAATATCCTTTCTTCTTCAAAATCATTTTCTTTTCACAAAATGCCCTTCGATTTTAAAAGATAAGGATTTTGTTGAAAATAATCATGAAATCTTGTAGAGGAGGCTTCATGAAAATTAGGTGTTATGAAACCATAAAAATCCATTCATGCCATATAAGTTAAAAAAAAAGATTCTCCCCATACTTTTAACGGAAAAGTAAAAAATTACCATGCATGGTAAATAAAAAAAATATTCCTTCCATAAAAGAAAGTAAAAGTCAAATATGGGTAAACATGACATTAAAAATACATGGGAAAAATATTAAAAACTTTATGAAAAACATTTTTATGGACATGGATGAAAAATATAATCCCAGTAAATACTTACGTATAAGCAAACCCGGATAAAATTGAGATTGAAAAATTATCCCTTACCTTAGGTCCAATTTATTCCATATGTGTCCGAGACTTCTGTATAGTGGGTTTAAAAATATTATTAACTTGTAATAGAACCATAATAATATTTATGATATCATATATGATTCACTTATGATTTTATATTAACCATTCTTTTGTCAATTCCATGTTAAAGAAACATTCTGCTTAAAATCGTTTCATTTATTGTACATGTTTGGACTTGTTGTTCTTGATATTATTACTTATAACCTGATCTAATTAATTCCAAAATATATAACATGATATATATATATATACATATAATATATTCAGAATATAAATATATATTATAGATTGATAAATGGAATGAAATACACCGTTCATGGAGACGGTAGGCCGTTCATACGCATGAATGCTGTATTCGTTTCCTTATTGAATTGAATGGAATTCATTAAATGGAAAATATATGTACATAAATCCATTATCATTATTATTTCATATATTTCTTGATTAATTATTATATATACTTTATAATCATTCTTGAATGGTTAGCATGGAGAATGAATCTCATCGCGTCGTGGAGACGGTAATCCGTACATACGCACAAGCGGTGATATCATTCTCATAATTATTGAATGAAGTTGGAGTGAATTATATAATATCTCAGAATCAGTATGATGTTATAATAAACATATATAGTTATTCTTTACACTATTATACCCATCCAATTAAGGTGGTTGTGGAAAAAAAGATTTACACCACGACGTGGAGACGGTATTCCGTACATACACACGGGCGGTGATTTCATTTTCTATAGGATGGATAGAAGGTGAAATGGGGTTGTTTCATATTTATAATAACATATCAGTATATTATTTATACTGATTTTATTACTTTATAATGAAACAACTAAATAAGAGTAAGTAGAATAATAAATAAACTTGAAAGAATCGGTAGAAGAGATTACCTCTTCTTCAATGCGCCTTCTCTTAACCTCCTCTTAGGGAACTAATGTTGGTCTTTGAAGAAGACCATGAACTATAGAAGGTATCTATGGAAGTTCAGAAGTGAAATTTTTAGGGTTTTTTTGGAGATTTAAGGCTCAAATTTAAGTGAAGATGAGAGGAAGGAGGTGCCCTTTTATAAGGGAGGAGAGGGGCACCTTTGTGAGGAACATTCAAACATATTTCCCACTACTTCAAAGAAAATACAAGTTCGTTTCTATCTATCATATTCTCAACAACATTTTTCTCTCCAAAATCAAACTTAAAAAAATTATAGAACTCATGACCTAATATAGTGTAGAATGTTAAATCATTCCTTTAGAACCATTCAACCCATCCTTGGTCTTGGATAACATTACACATGAGTGAATTTATATAAGACAACCACCCAACAATGATTTATGTCTTAGTGATAATGGATCGAGATGTGAGTTTGATTCTACAACAGTCTGAATTGATTCTCCTTTTTATTTCTTTAAGGAATGCGACTCAAGTGAAAATCCATTAGTATGATTAATTGACACCATTTTTCATTTGTTTAAGGGAAGAAAAAGTTAGAAAGATTGCCATAGATCGAGAGAGAAAGAGGGAAAGGGTTTAAAGGAGGCATATGAGTGAGTGTTGTCAGACTCTAATTTTACGTAATATTTTTTCATTTGGGGATTCAAAAGAAAAAAATAAAAAAGTATAATAGGAGTAATAAAAATAAATCCAAATGATTATAATTTTAAATTATATATTTGGAATGGTTTCACTAGTAATGGAAATTCATAACTATAGATTCTTGTAGTAGTAAACAATGGTATTTTGTCGAGGTCACATTCAAATAGTATAAAATTATGGTACCAAGTCATGGTATCATGTAACAGTACTATGTCACAATAGATTCCAACGGTAGATAAACCACAATAGATAAAAATTGTAGATCATTCATGGAAGTATTAGTCTTGTGAATTTTCTCTACAAGAACCAAAGTAAATTTAAGAATAAAAGACTAAACAAACTTATATTTCCAAGTTCATGTCATATATATATAAATATACCAAAATTTAAAGGCATTGTGAATATGTAAAAAAGATAACATTCGGTTTTAATGAATTAAAGTATTATATCACCCTTTTGAAAATTATCTCTCAAAAACTAATGTCTTATATAAACATGTTTTGTTCTAGATTGAGGCACATGATTTGTTGAAATTTTTATAGAACATTTTTATCACAATTAATAGGGATATGCAAAAATTGATATCCATAGTCCTAAAATGTATGTTTCATCCAAAAAATCTATGAACAATAACTACCCACAACTATGTACCTATCTTTAGTAATGGATAATGCAATAGAGTTATATTTATTACAATGCCAGGCAACTAAATACGTGTTTAAAAAGCAATATGTTTTATAAGTTCTTTTTATATATCATATACAACAACTAAAATCAAAATTGAAATGATTAAATATATGAAATAATTTTCCACTATAATACAAAAAACCTAAATAGGTTGTACTTTTGAGGTATTTGAAAATTGTTTTCAGATCATGTAAATTTGAATCTTTTGGGTTTTTTTGAAAATGATCACACATAAAAACAGTAAACATTATATTAATAAAGATAGTAGGTAATTATAGTAATCTTCCAACCATACCTTTATAAGTGGATTGATCAAATAGTTTCCTAATTTCATTAAGATCTAATTTACAACTAGTACTCATAAGAGTATCACTTACTTTAGTATTATCCATGCCAAAACATTTTAAAATGAATTTAGTGTGTTTGATATGATTTAAAATAATTTCATATTTATTTTTAAAAATATTAAAACAACGATAGGATTTAAATTCATCCATGAAAATAATTTAAAATTCATTTTTCATAATTTTTTAATTTTTTTTATAGAAAAAATCTCTTGAAGATCCAAAAAATACCATCAATAGAGATTTTTAAGACAAAAACAAACATTGAAATTATTTTAATATATAATTTAGGTTAATCTATTCTTTTAGAAAAACATTTTTGAATAGAAAATGAGTTGATCTGATTATACCAAACTCTAGAACTGTATTTTAAACCATAAAATTATTTTATTAATATAAAAATATGATTTGGAAAGTGTGGTTTTTGAAATAAAGGGGTTTGTTCAAAAAAAAAATAAACCATATACAAATTTATTAATACACTCTTAACATCTATTTGATATAATTTTAAATTCAAATGTTCTTCATAGGTAAGAAACATTATGATGGCTATAAGTCTACATATGAGAACAAAAGTTTCCTCATAAAAAATAACTTTTTTTGGAGTATATCCTTTTGTAACGCGTCTTTATTTTGTAACAACCCAACCATAGTTACCCAGAGTCAGTGCATTATTACATAACATTGGCATGGTCACAAGATATCAGGTCTCGAAAGACTGATTAGTTTAGTAGCCTTGGAATTACTAGATACACACATAAGTTTTACATTACATTTTGAAATGGAAAAACATTAAAATTGTATCTTCTTTTAACACACTCATATCCCTTAGCCTATTCCTACAGTAAAATCATAATATACTTCTTCACATCCTGGAAAAAATAAAACATAATAAAGGGGTGAGCTCAGATACTCAGTAAAGATAATAATATAGAAAAAACTATCATAAGAAAACATAAACATTTAGGGTAATGTATAAGACTAAAACACAAGATTTTTAAACCTCAAATTCAGCATAATATGGAAAAGATAAAACAAATAATTCCATTTACTTATTTTCATGAATATTCTACTAGTTGAATAATCACATGTAATATCAATAGATAATTTCATAATGATGGAATGCATAATGCCAAACATCATAAACACTTAGTCAAGGCCTCGTTCCAAGACTAAAAATAAGATTTTTTCAAGGAATTGTGCCAAAACAATAGTTTATCTCATGAGAATTACCGATTCATCAAGGAGTTATAGCAGGCTCCACCCATCACATACTAAGTCCAATGCATTCCTCATATGAAAAGGTTGAAACATAACATAAACATTCATATTAAAAATATCATATGAAATTTTAATACATTAACCATAAACCATGAATGGTATAAAAATAACACATCCACATTCAAACATATAACAAAACATTCAATATAATATGTATAGCTGTATCATAATAAATTAACTTCAAACAAGTGTAAAATCCAACAAAGGATGTTGACATAGATAAAATCAAAACCATTTGGGAGAAATATCTATTTCTATTTTGAAATAATTTAAATGTCACATAATTTTAAAATAAACATTTATTTTGAAAATATTCTTATAAGATTGTTAGGGAAGCTTTGAAGGTGTTCTAATGGCGGAAAATAGCCACACCCGCTGTATAAGTTAAAAAACATTCTTACCTTAATTTGTCGAAAAGGTCATAAAGTACCTTGTTTGAAAACGAAGGAAATATTACATTAAATAAATTTTATAAAAATTCAAAAAATGGTATAAATGAAATTAAACTATATTCTAGTAAATAATAAAAATATTTCGAAATACATTTTTAAGAAACACGGATGTGTATGACAAAGAATTCTTAGTAGATACTTTTATAGAAACAATCTCGGATAATAATGAGATTGTAAAATTAATCCTTACTTTGTAATTTTACTTAGTTTAGGGTACATTAAAATCTTGTATAATAGTTAAATGATTGTTATTAAATTATACAGGAACCACATAAATAAATATGATATCATATATGATCTTCTAATATTGCTTTGTTAATAATATTTCAGTAGTATTATTGTTTCAGGTGTTAACTGATTGGTTTTACTTTATAAGTTTTGTTATGTAAGTCAAGTTTGTTATGGATAGTATGTATTTAATTCATATCCATAATTATATTGTGTGCTTAAAAATTATTTTTAAATCATCAAATGAAAATTATTTTTGAATGGTTACGATGGGGAATGAATCTTATTGCGTTCGTGGAGACGGTAATCCGTACATACGCACGAGCGACAATATCATTCTATTGATGGTAAAATTGTATGTAATTGGATAGTATATCATATATTAAGAATACTTAACATTTTATATTTATTATTCAAATCAATTATACAAATTATTATACCCATATAGTTAATGAAGTGTTGAATAAGAAACTACACCACGATGTGGAGACGGTAAGCCGTACATACGCACGTATGGTGACTTTGTCATTCATAGGATGGATAGAATAATGAATATGTTTGTACATTATTTATAATAACATCACAGTTTGTATAAGTTACTAGAGTTATTATTTTTTTATAGAAACAAAAAAGAAATAGGAAGTGGAATAAGAAAAGAACTTTGAAAGAGATGATGAAATTATTACCTCTTCTTCGAGTGATTTTTTTTATTTGATCAAAAGAGCTCTAAAGGTTGGATTTATGATCAAATTAATCACTCTAAGATGAAGTGAGGGTAGTTGTAAAGGTATTTTAAGAGGGTTTAGCCGAGCCAAATATATTTGGAGGTGTGATTTTGAGAGAAGGGGAAGTACCCTTTTATAAGAGAGGTGAGGGTCACTTTAGGAAACACTTGAAATATTATTTTATTATAAAATAATTTTCGGTTTATAATGGCTCCAAATGGATTTATTTTGAGGCTAAGGTGGGTATGGGCCTAAATATTTTCAACCAATAGGTTTTAGACACATTTAGTTCACCATATTAAACTCATCTTTTAGATTTAACTCTTAGTTAAATAGTTTAATTTTTACGATGTCTTCTTGTATTTTTATATTACATGGTTAATAAACTTACTATAAAATGAAAAGTGAACCCCAAGTGGTTCATTAATGACAAATATATAATTATATAATTCCTTTGGATGAACCTTATATTATTATGAATATTATATCATTTAATAATATAGTATTTGTTTTAAAAACTCATTTCTGTCAATTTTGACACTATTTAGTATTTTCTTTTTTGAAAGTCAATAAAACTTTATTACTTCGAAAAAAACACAATAAATAAATACGAAAATGTAATATTAACATATAAAATTATTTTAATGTATCAAAAGTCTCAATTTACATTTATTTGTATATTTATAATATCAATTATTTTATTCTTCCATTAATAAGGTAATTATTGCATCATAATTATGTCATAAATAAATTTAATTATTTAATTTAAAATAATTATAAAGAAAATACCATGATAAATGAAATATTTTTATCTTTATAAGGAATATTTATAGTCGAATTTATCGTATGTATAACCCTATATTAAAAATGGTTTAGTTTTTAAAATGTGAATTTAATACTTTTAACTCTTCTTTAAATAAAATAATAATAAATGTCCTAAACTAATCCAAGTGGATCAAAAAGTATCATATTTTTGTCCTAAAGTTAATTTTGGTCGAAATAAACTTATCCATTAGAATTAGGACATGTTTTAGGGTAATTGTAATATTATTTTTACCTTTAACTACCCTATTTACTTTTAACCGTGGTAAATAAAATTCAAAAGTTACTATTCACCAAAATTATTTTCATCCTATTGAACCACATTTTACTTAATGATATAAAATGTTTCTCTAAGATTTTATAAATTTAATTCAAAGAAGTGGTAAAATTACATTTTATGCAAATTTGAAAATGTGCCTAGATGGTGGGTAAAAGATGTTAAAAAATTCAATAAAATTTTATATATCTAATCTTATTATATGATGACTACAATGAATTAAATTGAACTAATATATTTATTATGTTTCTATTTTTACTTTACAATAAATTTATTTAAAAATAATAATTATTTAAAAAAAAAATTGGTTTTTATGTACTATGCAGTATTTTTCACTGTTCATCAAAAATTGAAAGTTTTCAAAAAAATACCAAAAATTCACCCTAAGCTAATTTTGATATTCTGAATCCAAAGATGAACTCTATTTTAAAAAATTCAATTTTTAGGAGTATCTAATATTAAATTTATTATTCTTCACAAAAGACCTAAAAATTAGTTCTTTTAAGAGAATATTTTTTCTAAATATATAAATATTTTAACAAAACATATAAATTTCATTATAAATATGTTTTATTTATGTGAAAAAATTATAAATAACAAAAAAAAATTATTTGTTTCTATTAATATCATAATATTTAATTGATAAATAAATATATCATTTAAATAATTATAATACAAATGTATTGTTTCGTAGAAACTCAATCTTGTGTATAATACAAGCCAAGTCATTGTTTCATGCAATATAAGCTATTTAATTACTTTAAAGATATAACTTACTATCAAATCTTGGTGTGTTACATTCTCCACTCCTTTGATAAATTGTGTCCTTGTAATTTGAAATTCTTCTTCAAAAATAAAAGGTTAAAAATAAAAAATCCCTTTGTGGAAAACTCACATGAGAAATAATGTTAATAAAATTTAGTCTTAATAAGAGGGAAAGGGAAATGGAAAATTCACCAACAAATTAAGGTTATGAATATGAGAACAATTGAAGAAATTTGAGACACATAACTAGAGGAAAAACATAAATATTTATAGGGAGTAATTGAGGTCATCAATCACAAACAAATGAACAAAAAATAGAAAATTTAGGGCCTCAAAGCCATAAATCTATGATGACTTAAAATATCATTGGTTCATCAAAACATAAGGTATTATAATAACACACTTTTTGTTTTAAAATCCTTTCCCTAAAGTTTTAGAATTAATTTCTTCATAGAATAATAAATTTTTTTACTTGTAGAGTTCCATCCTTTAACAAATTTCTATCACAAACTTATCTTTCTCTCCAAATGATAATAGAACTCAAAAATATTCTATTTATCCTAATTGTATAAGGTTTCAAAGAAATGAATTTATAATTCATCTATCAGATCATTTAAAAAAACTACATTATATAAACCAAGACATCACATAGGCTAGTGGTAGGTGATGCACCCTTGTCACCCTTAGGTTATAAGTTCAAGTCTCACGGCTTTTCCAGATGTGACAGGTTGTCTCCCGATCTTCAGGTTGTCCTTTTTATAAAAAAAGCCATAAATAATCTTAAGAGATGTTTTAACCTTAAACCATAGTATCCAATATCTAACTTAATCCATTCCAATCTTTATAATTATCCAAAATACTTGTGTCTAAACTCATAGTCCAAAAATTTATAAGTAAGGTCAACATAACATAATGAAGATCTCTTTTTTCCATATAATAACATGTGAGTACCTTCATCATGTATTCCTTTAAAACAAGGTAACACCCTAAATTACTATAAAACCTTATTTACTATATTCACGATCCCTTATTATTTATAGAATACTAGATATATTCCTTATATCCAAATTTTTTGAATACTCCAATAATGATGGAATAAACAAGCCATTAATTAGTTCCAAGGTAGTCAAGAATATCCAATATAATTTATCCAAATCAACTATATCTTATTCTAAAATCACTACCTCAGCATCAAGACCATATTAAGGTTTATCATTCCTTTGAACATTTATTTTCTAAAAAGTTTAACTTGTTGTTTAGTCACCTTTCTTAGTAGAATATAATCTCAAATCCTCAATGAAATAGTATTACAATATAATACCTATTTATTTCCATAATTAATATAACCTTTACATCATTAATACAACACTAAAATGACATAATTCATTCATAAAAATATAATAATACTAATTATTCCTCTTCATCTGTAGTAATATCATAACTTAATTATTATCCAAGAGCATCATTTGGGGTATACTTTGATTATTGGGAAATTGATTCGCGTAGTGTCCCAAATCCTTTCAGATGAATTATTTTACATTCGAAACCTTTTTATCACCCTTTCAATCTTGGAATTGGTGTCCTTTTTCTCCACACTTATAACAAACTCCCATTCCCTTCAATCATTGACCAAGGCAATTCTTTCCATAGTTATCACATATGGGAAAATCCTTCTTTCCATTCTTCTTTTTATCCATCTTTCTCTCTACCATCTTTTTCTTCTCTGGATTCCCTTCAAAGCCATAGTACTCAAAGAATTATTTTCTTAACTTATTAACACAAGATAATATTTCTTCATATGATGAGAATATGTGGGAGACTATTTCCATTATAAATATTGGATTAAGACCATGAAAGATATGATCTTTCTTACTATATAGATCATGCGTATTTCTTGAGTTCTAATTTCTTATACTGGGTACCATTTATAAATAATGGCATACACTAGGTTAGTTTATGAATCACAATGCATAATTCCAAAATTTTAAAACACTTAACATAAATTGAATAGTTTGTGCATATAATCCAAAATCAAAAAATGTTTTCTTTGATGAAGTATTTACTTATAAATCCTTCATAATGGTTTATAAAGAAAATGTGAATTGTCCTAAGCATATCCCATGGGAGTGTCAATACCCAGAGTGTAGAAATGCCCGTTATCATGTACCAGGATACTCCATGTCAAGTCCGAAACTCCTTGTCAGAGTTTTCACTCCTAGGTACATCTGTTCCAGATCCACATCTTCCTGTTTGTATCCAAATAGGGATGTATTTTCTTGAAAAACCCTCATAATATTTACATAACCAAATTTTTTGGATGTTCTTCTATACTAATACTCAAATTATATATTAGGGTAATGTTCTCTAATAAGAGTTTTTCTAAATCTAGTTTCCACGGTTTGTTCTAAAATTTCTCAGATACCAACAGTAATACCCTGACCCTAGTTACCCAGATTTGGTGAATTATTACATAATATTTTCAAGATCACATGATATCATGTCTCAAAATACTGATTGGTTTAGTATCCTTGAAAGTACTAGATACATACATAAGTTTTACTTTTAATTTTTCAATTGAAAAACTACAACATTGTGTCTTTTTTGAACACACTCATATTCGTTAGCCTATTTTTATAGTTCACTCATAATTTAATTCTTTAAATACTAGGAAAAATAAAACATAACAAATGATAAAGCTCAGATGCTCAGTAAGGATAACAATATTTTGAAAAATATCATAAAAAACATAAACATTTCATGAAATGTATAAGACTAAAACACAATCCTTTTAAAAATAAACTTAAATATAATATGGAAAAGATAAATCAAATAATTATATTTAGTTATTTACATGTATATTCTACTAGTCAAATAATCACATGTAATATCAATAGCTAATTTCATAATGATGGAATGCAAAAAGCCGGACATCATAACCACATAGTCAAGGCCTCATGAAAAAACTACAAATAAGATTTTGTCAATGCCTTATTACAAGACACTAGTTTGTATCATGATACCTATTGATGCATCTAGGATCTATAGTGGGCTCCACCTATCATTTACAAAGTCCAATGCATTTCTTATATGAAAAGTTCGAAACATAACATAAACATTCCTATTAAAACTAGCAAAAGAAATGTTAATAATTTAACCATAAACCATGAATATTATAAAAATGAAACATATATAGTCAAAAATATCAAAAAACCTTCAATAATATATATAAGATTGCATCATAATAAATAAACTTCAACGAATTGTAAAATCCATCAAAGGATATTGACATAGATGAAATCAAAACCATTTGAGAGAAATATCTATTTCTATTTTGAAATAATTTAAAAGTCACGTAATTATAAAAGAAAAAATTTATTTTGAAAATATTCTTATAAGATTTTAAGGGAAGCTTTTAAGGTGTTATAATGGCAGAAAATAGCCACACCCATCGTATAAGTTAAAAAAACATTCTTACCTTAATTTGTCGAAAGGTCATAAAGTACCTTGTTTGAAAAATGATGAAAATATTACTTTGATTTTTTTTATAAAAAGTCAAAAAAGGGTATAAATGACTTTAAAAAATATTCTATGAAATAGTAATTTTTTTGAAATACATTTTTAAGAAACACGGATGTGGATTATAAAGAAGTCCCAGTTGATACTTTCGTAAAAATAACCTCAGATAATAAAGAGATTATAAAATTAACCATTAACTTTTAATTTTCCTTATTAAAGTGTAAATTAAACTCATTTATAATAGTTAAATCATTTTTATTAAATTATACAATAACAAAATATATAAATTTGATATCATATATTATCTTCTAATGTTGCTTTGTTATTAATATTTCAGTAGTATCATTGTTTCGGGTGTTAACTAATTCATTTTCCTTGATATGTTTTGTTATGTAAGTCATCTTGGTTATGGATATGATGTATTTGATTCATATAAATAATGATATTATGTTTATAAAAATTATTTTTAAATCATAAAATGAAAATATTTCTTGAATAGTTACGATGGGGAATGAATCTTATCGCATTCGTGGAGAGGGTAATCCACACGTACACACGAGCGACAATATCATTATATTGATGGTAAAATCATATGTAATGGGATAGTATATAATATATAAATAATAATTAACATGTTGTATTTATTATTGACATAAATTATATGAATTATTATACCAATCCATAAAATTTAGTGTTGAATAAAAAACTACACCATGACGTGGAGACGGTAAGCCGTTTGTATGCACGTTTGGTGACTTTGTCATTCATAGGATGGATAGAATAATGAAGATGGTTGTACCATATTTATAATAAAATCATATTATATATAAGTCAATGGATTTATTATTTTGGAATTTAAACCACAAAGAAAGAGGAAGTGGAAGAAGAAAAGAACTTTGAAAGAGGGGATGGAATTATTACCTCTTCTACGGGTGCTTCCTTTTAATTTGATCAAAAGAGATCCTTTGGTTGTATTTATGGTCAAATTAAGTCCAATAGGATGAATTTAGGGTAATTGGGAAGATATTTGATAAGGATATTGTTGAGAAAAATGGCTTTGGAAGTGTGATTTTGAGAAAAGGGGAAGTACCCTTTAATAAGAGAGTTGAGGGTCACTTTAGGAAAATCTTGAAATATTATTTTATTATAAAATAATTTTCAGTTTATAATCTCTCCAAATGGATTTATTTAGAGGATAAGGTGGGTATGAGTCCCAATCATCTCAACCAATAAGTTTTAGACAATTTTAGGTCACTATATTTATAAGGCCCCAACCTTAAACCTTACTTAATATTGAATTAAATGAATAATTCACATTGAGGATCTTTTCAGGTTTAGAGTTTTAGAGAATTAGGACATAACTATTACATCTCAAAAGATTACAAAGTAGAAACTTATACTAAGTTTCCATAAAATAAAAACTCCTAAAAACAAACATGTCTAGTTCCATGTTTTAGGTAGCATGACTTTCCCTTGATCCCATCCTTGACCCTATTCCACATTAAGTCCTGTGAAAAACATTTCAAAAACTTGGGATGAGCATAAAAAGCTCAGTAAGGGATACACAAAGAATGAAAACTATTAGTTTTTCAAAAAAATAAGTAAACCATGTATACTTTATCAATGCAATACTTTTCACCTTTTTGAAGTAGTAAAAACTGTTCACTGAATAAAAGTTCATTACTTACCCTTCAGTAACCAAAAGATTACCATAAAACCCATATAAAGATCACATAACATATAAAGGTAACTTGGGACATAAACATACTTAAGTGGAATAAACATATGGTAAACTTCCACACATACTTAATGGAATATCCATACGGCCGACTTCCACACATACATAATGGAATAGCCATACTGCCGACTTCCATACCCAATGCATTGGAGGTTATTACGTAACCACCCATCCTAGTATTCACGACACCACCCGTCATATGGTTTATCACGTAACCACCCGTAAAATGTCCAAGTACCATCATTACTCATAAAATATTGAAAATATAAACATTTCAATAACAACATTTCATTTGCAATCACAATAAGTAATTCCCAGATATTGAATTAATCAATCCATTTTCAAAAACCATTTAAAAGAGATTTTTGAATCAAAGTGTCCCATACCACTTTGAAGCTTTTAATGGAATTATAATTTTGAAACATTACTTTATATATAAATAAATACTGAAAACCATTTAGAAAACATGGACATTAAAGATAAATATTTAGAATAATAAATCTTTAAAACATTTAAAACGATATTTTTGTTAAATAGTTTTTAAGAAAATGAGAGACTCTTAAATACAAATAATAGCAGAATAACTTTTAATCCAAACTTTATAATATCATGAGAATAAAGGGATTCATGATATAATATGTCAAAGGATAGTATACACACCATATAATAGTGAATTGGTGCATAACAACCATGAATTCTCAAAAGAAATATAAAATGAGATGAAATCCATTATAAAGAAGGTATCCTTAAATTAAGGATAAATCAATCTCATAATTATGTGTGAAAAATATAAATACACCCAATATAAGTGGATATTAAGTGTAAAACAATCAAATGTTATTCACACATATTAAAAGGATGACATATTCAATAACTACATGTTGAACCCAAATAAATCGAAATTGGGTTAAGAAGTTCCCTTGGTAAAACTCGACAGCCTATCGGCGTCACATAAAATTTTACAAAAAGGGTTGATGAGAGAGATAAAGGGGATCTCATCACTTGGACATAAAATTTACATAAATAATGATACATAAGAACATATCCCAACATAATAGTATGTGAATTAAAAGACATAACAAATGAATTCTTTTAAAAAAAAGGAGGGTGAAAGGTCCCCTTACCGAGTTGGGTAACTTTTGAAACATACACCCCATGGAAGAAGGATCATACAATGAAGATGTGAATACCCATAAATGAAATTATACTACAAAAAATTTATAATAATGGGAATTACATACACCAATCAAAGGAAATTGTGGCTAATGTAGCATGAATCTCACGGGAATAAAAGTGAAATAAAAAATCCCTTACGAAAACTCAGCAGCCAAACGACGCCTCTTAAAACTAACAAAATGGATTGATGAGAGAAAATAGGGTCTCTCATCATATCAACATAAAGTTTACAGAAAGAGGAATACAAAATAACATCCCCCATCATAAGAAAGAGGAGCTTAAAAGAAGTGACATAAAGGAGAGTACTTAAAAAGAAAGAGAGAGGTTGGATCTCTTACGAAAATTCGGCAGCCTAACGACGCCACTCAAAACTTGAAAAATGGATTGATGAGAGAGAATAGGGTCTCTCATCATATGAACATAAAAATTACAGTAAGGGTAATATAAAAGTACATCCCAATCACAATAAAGATGAGATTAGAAGGAATGACATAAAAGAGTGTACTTAAAAAGATAGAGAGGAGTAGGATCCCTTACCTCGTGTCTGACATGACTCGATTGTTCTTTAATCTCCTGAATAATAAAATTTGGTCAATTTATAATTTCTTAAGGACATCCTTTAAATATTATTATTCAGTTCATATCACATATTATAATGTTATAATAATTGGTTAATAAAGTGAGTTCGTATCAGACGTTTTTGTCGATGTTCAGTACATGAGTAAAAATTGAACTTGTTGGAAAAGAATTTTCCATGTAGTTATAGGGTACATCATCTCCAGAATAGTATTTATGTTTTAAATATCATATATACCCAGTATATATCCATTTTATAATATTCCATAGCATTTGGAGATAAAAAATTAAAAGCACCATTCATGGAGACGGTAGGCCGTACGTACGCATGAACACTACTTTCATTTTTTTTCCATATTAATGGAATTAAAAAAAAATGAGAGATATATATATTATAATTACATAATGATACCCATAATTTAGATGTAATATATTACATATATATCCGTTATATATATGTACTTATAATAGTACATAACATTTGGAGATAAGAAATGAAATGTACCATTCGTGGAGACGGTAAGCCGTACGTACGTATGAACACTACTTTCATTTCTTTTTTTTTTGTATTGAATTGAATGAAATAATAAATATATAAAGGTATAATATAATTCCAGTAGGATAAAATATGTAATACCATTAATTCCATCCTTTATACGTCCCACATATGGCATTAACGAATCAAATCACTTTGAGGGGGTGATAGTCCGCACTTCTTAAAATGAAGATATCGCGTTTACCCATAATGGAAACCATAAAGGTATGACATAAATGAAAAATATATAAGATTAAGGAAAACATAAACATATTATATATCATATTTAAATATAGTGACATCTTAATGGCCACCTTTGAAGGTGTTAAAAGAATATTGAACAATCATCGTTTCGGGAGGCAGAAATTCGCCATCCACAGAAACAGTATGTTCTTTAACCATTAGATGTTGGTGTGTGTAAGTGTTGCTCGAATCCATCTTATAACAACATCCTAGTATATTTATGATACTTTATTTGTTACAAAATAAATGAATAAAAAGAGTTTAGGGGGTTGGAGAAGCAAAATAAAACAAAAGGACACAAGTGAAGACATTACCTTTAAATCGAGTAACTTCCTTTGATTTGAGATCAAAGACTTCATTGGAAAAGATTCATCCCAAAGTGAGGCTTCAAGGAGTTATATAGGAATGTGGAGAAATTAAATGGGCAGGGGTGGCTGAGCCAAAGGCTTTGGATGTGTGGGTAAAGAGGTAGAGGTGAGGGCCTTTTATAAGAGGAGAGGAGGGGCACTCTTGGAAAGGTATAAAATCTAACTTTATTTTCAAATGAGTTTCAGATTTTATTGGTCCCACATTGATTTTTTTCGAGGATAAGGTGATAAGGGTTCGAAATCCACCCATCCAATAGGTTTTGGACATGTGTAGGTCTTAGATTTTACATTATCTTTCCATTTTATTTAAATCGTTAAATAATGAGGTCATCGCTGCATCATCATGATGTCATAAATAATTTAATTTATTTAATGTCTAAAAATTATAAACAAAATACTATGATGTAGGAAACTTTTTTAGATTTCCAATGAATATTTATAGTCCAAAAGATCATTTATGTAGACAAAATTAAAAATATTTTACTTAGGTGATACATTCGTTGTTACATTTAACATTCTTTAAAAATAAAAAGATAAAAAGTCACTTTCTCACAAAAGTGATTCGATGGGGCCCCCAAGTTTGGCACAAGGCATCCCATGGTCGGCCATGAGACAAACTGTAGCCTTAGGACACATTTTTTGGTCACTTATTATTATTATGATATTATCTTATTATCTTTAACTACCCGATTACTCATTAATCAAGATAATTAAAGATAATTACCGTCATTACTATTCATAATGTCCAAAAACAAAAGAGTCTTAATTACATATTTTGGACCTTTTGATTCCAAATATGTAATTAATTTTACCAAATTCCAAACACATAAATTGAAATAATTAATTTAAAAAAACTTCCCGTTGTCAAAACAAATAGCGGGTTTTTTTAGAAACAATACTTATGAAAAGTTTGGCACTTGTTTATGCCTAATTCCAAAGTGAAATTAATCCCAATGAACATCATTGAATTACATGGTAAACATATATTCTAATTAAACATTTAAACAAATTATGAAGATAATATAACCATATAATTAAATTATATGAAAAAGCAGTTTTGATGTAAAATGCAGTATTTTTCACTATTCATTGAAAAATGAACATTGTCAGAAAAATACCAAAAATTAACCCAAGGTAAATTTCAATGTCCCAATCATAAATAATATGTTTATTTTGAAAAATAGAGCTTCTAAAATTTTCAAAAAGTGGATTTAAAAGGGGTTCTCCATCAAAAGGCAGTTAATCGACCTTTTAAAGAATATTAGAATGTTTACGCTTAAAAACTGGATTCATTTGCATTTTTAATCCTATATCATTTATTGTAAAGAGTAAAAATATTTGAAAAACATATATAATAATTTTTTAGTTAGTTCTGTTCATTCCCACCATAACAATGGCTAGGCGTTAACTAGCATTTAAAATAATATTATTTTATTATTAGAGTGCAACGTAAGATTCCCAAGAAACTCGTTGTTGCGTATTGGGTACGCCATCGATCATAGAATACCCTTTAAAGTAATATTAATATTTTATTCACAAATATGGATAAATATAAAGATGTCATATTCTTTATTTACCTGGGGTGTTACATCCTTCCCCCCTTTTGGGAATTGCATCCTCAAAATTTTAAAATTGAGCTTGGAAACATCCTTGAATGTCCAACATCAGAACAAGAGTTGGTAAAACAATCACTTTAAAATAATGAAAGATAAGTACAAAGGTCACCCGAGTTAACCCATACTAGGATTCCAAGTATGAAAATATGGAATTGGAGGAAAAAACAAAGGGTCATGTTCTGATGGAGAGTGATAGAAAACATGTTTAGGAGAAAGTTAACCACAAGAAAATCACAAACTTGTGATAGGTTAAACGGTATTCGATTCCCCAGTAGGAAAAGTTAATAGACATCATTTTTGCTTTAAGTTACATTTTATTGAGGAATTTATTCATAAGGAAACATAATCACTTATCATGTTGACTTTCAACTTTTATTAGATTCCTTACACAAACTCATATTTTCTCCAAAAGATGAGTATTTAGGAAGACTTGTTCACATTAAGAGTACTATAATCAACTTCTAGAGAATCACCTAATCCAAGAAAGAGAACTATATACTTCCCATGTCTTTAGACTTTAACCAAAACCAAAACCAAAAAGGTTATTACAAGATCAGATAATCTAGAAAAGGATAACCCTTTATAAAAAGAAAATCTATTCTTAATCTCCAAAATTTGTCCAACAAAACCCAAAGTTCAAAGAGGACCATTCGATAATCAATTTTTCCATAAAATTCTTCAAAGTAAATGAAAATAAGATTGAAACCCAAATATTTGAAGGATTTAGTCTCATAGTCTTCCAAGTTAAATCGTAACATTTATCTCCAAACAACATCAGTTACTCTTAAAGTCTTGTATTGAAAATTAATTAACCTAATCACAAATCCTCCATGATAGGTTAATAAATTTCCATAGATAACCCAAAATCAACTTACTCTTAATTCCTAAAATCATCTAGCTAAAAAGAATTAGTCAAAATAACCAGGGACTTCACGTAGTCCAGTGGTAGGCGATAAATACCAGTCGCACTTTGGTTGTGGGTTCGATTCCCGCAGCTTTGTCCGACGCGATGGGTTTTCACATGGTCTGTGTGTTTTCCTTTTTCCAAAACTATATAATTTTAAAATATTCCCTAAAACAAGATAAAATCTTCAAAAATGATCATAACATATTTTAACCTCAAGTTTATCTAATGCCTTTCATTTTCCAGCATATCATATAATAACCTATAATTACCTCAAAAGTAAGGATCATATAAACTCTAATGGTTACCTTTATAATTATTACATGAACTTCCACATCAATTGGTCATCTCGTACATGATAAATTACAGAACATACCAAGGTTCAAGTGGTTGATCATGACTCCTTGATAGTTGGTTTAGAATAACCACGAGTTTCCTCATTGAATCCCCCATTTTATATAGTATCTTAAACAGAGAACCAACACAGTTTCCTTCAAACCTGTTGTCTCTTTGGTTCCTGCTAGATCCATCCATTCACTAAAAACAGAAAGGTCAGTGTGAGTATATCAACAAAACCATCATGTACTAATGAGGAAGATAAACACTAATATATACTTAATCATTCACTTTATCTAAAATTAGGACTCTTTCTGAAATCCTAACCATTATGGTAATGTCACTTATGCTTAGAGGATACCCTAACCTCTAAAGTTATCTAAACCGACCTTTGATACCAACTATAAGGCCCCGACCTTAAAACTTACTTAATATTGAATTAAATGAATAATTCACATTGAGGATCTTTTCAGGTTTAGAGTTTTAGAGAATTAGGACATAACTATTACATCTGAAAAGATTACAAAGTAGAAACTTCTACTAAGTTTCCATAAAATAAAAACTATTAAAAAGAAACATGTCTAGTTCCATGTTTTAGGTAGTATGACTTTCCCTTGATCCCATCCTTGACCCTATTCCACGTTAAGTCCTGTGAAAAACATTTCAAAAACTTGGGATGAGCATTAAAATCTCAGTAAGGGATACACAAAGAATGAAAACTGTTAGTTTTTCAAAACAACAAGTAAACCATATATACTTTATCAAAGTAATAATTTTCACCTTTTCGAAGTAGTAAAAACTATTCACTGAATAAAAGTTCATTACTTACCCTTCAGTAACCAAAAGATTACCATAAAACCCATATAAAGATCACATAAAATATAAAGGTAACTTGGTACATAAACATACTTAAGTGGAATAACCATATGGTCGACTTCCACACATACTTAATGGAATAGCCATACGGTCGACTTCCACACATACTTAATGGAATAGCCATACGGCTGACTTCCATACCCAATGCATTGGAGGTTATAACGTAACCATCCGTCCTGGTATTCACGGCACCACCCGTCATATGGTTTATCACGTAACCACCCGTAAAATTTCCAAGTACCATCATTACACATAAAATATTGAAAATATAAACATTTCAATAACAACATTTCATTTGAAATCACAATAAGTAATTCCCAGATATTGAATTAATCAATCCATTTTCAAAAACCATTTAAAAGAGATTTTTGAATCAAAGTGTTCCATACCACTTTGAAACTTTTAATGGAATTATAATTTTAAAACATTAATGTCCATATAAATAAATACTGAAAACCATTTCAAAAACATGGACATTAAGGATAAAGATTTAGAATAATAAATCTTTAAAACATTTAAAATGATATTTTTGTTAAATAGTTTTTAACAAAATGAGAGACTCTTGAATACAAATAATAGTGGAATAACATTTAATCCGAACTTTATAATATCATGAGAATAAAGGGATTCACGATATAATATGTCAAAGGACAGTATACACACCATATAAGAGTGAATTGGTGCATAACAACAATGAAGTCTCAAAAGAAATGTAAAATGAGATGAAATCCATTATAAAGAAGGTATCCTTAAATTAAGGATAAATCAATCTCATAATTATGTGTGACAAATATAAATACACCCAATATAATTGGATATTAAGTGTAAAACAATCAAAGCTTATTCACACATATTCAAAGGATGAAATATTCAATAACTACATGTTGAACCCAAAGAAATCGAAATTGGGTTAAGAAGTTCCCTTGGTAAAACTTGACAGCCTATCAGCCTCACATAAAATTTTACAAAAAGGGTTGATGAGAGAGATAAAGGGGATCTAATCACTTGGACATAAAATTTACATAAATAAGGATATATAAGAACATATCCCAACATAATAGTATGTGAATGAAAATACATAACAAAAGAAGTCTTTTAAAAAAAAGGAGGGTGAAAGGCCCCCTTAACGAGTTGGGTAACTTTCGAAACGTACACCCCATGGAAGAAGGGTCATATAATGAAGATGTGAATACCCATAAATGAAATTATACTACACAAAGTGTATAATAATGGGCAGTACATACACCACTCAAAGGAAATTGTGGCAAATGTAGAATAAATCTCATGGGAATAAAAGTGAGATGAAAAATCCCTTACGAAAGCTCGGCAGCCTAACGATGCCACTTAAAACATCCAAAATGTATTGATGAGAGGAAATAGGGTCTCTCATCATATAAAAAAAAAGTTTACAGAAATAGGAATACAAAAGAACATACCCCAACATAACAAAGAGGAGCTTAAAAGAAGTGACATAAAGGAGAGTACTTAAAAAGAAAGAGACAGGTTGGATCTCTTACAAAAATTCGGCAGCCTAACGACACCACTCAAAACTTACAAAATGGATTGATGAGAGAGAATATGGTCTCTCATCATATGAAAATAAAAATTACAGTAAGAGTAATAAAAAAGAACATCCCAATCACAATAAAGATGAGCTTAGAAGGAATGACATAAAAGAGTGTACTTAAAAAGAAAGAGAGGAGTAGGATCCCTTACCTCGTGTCCGACATGACTCGATCGTTCTTTAATCTCCTGAATAATAAAATTTGGTCAATTTATAATTGATTAAGGACCTCCTTTAAATATTATTATTCAGTTCATATCAAATATTATAATGTTATAATAATTGGTTAATAAAGTGAGTTCGTATCAGACGTTTTTGTCAATGTTCAGTACATGAGTAAAAATTGAACTTGTTGGAAAAGAATTTTCCATGTAGTTATAGGTACATCATCTCCAGAATAGTATTTATGTTTAAAATATCATATATACCCAGTATATATTAATTTTATACTATTACATAGCATTTGGAGATAAAAAATTAAAAGCACCGTTCATGGAGACGGTAGGCCGTACATACGCATGATCGCTACTTTCTTTTTTTTCCATATTAATGGAATTAAAAAAAATGAGAGATATATATATTATAATTACAGAATGATACCCATCATTTAGATGTAATATATTACATATATATCCATTATATATATGTACTTATAATAGTACATAACATTTGGAGATAAGAAATGAAATGTACCGTTCATGGAGACGGTAAGCCGTATGTACGCATGAACGCTACTTTCATTTATTTTTTTTTTTGTATTAAATTTAATGAAACAACAAATATATAAAGGTATACTATAATTCCAGTAGGATAACATATGTAATACCATTAATTCCATCCTTTATACATCCCACATATGGCATTAACGAATCAAATCACTTTGAGGGGGCGGTAGTCCGCACTTCCTAAAATGAAGATATCGCATTTACCCATAATGGAAACCATAAAGGTATGCCAAAAATGAAAAATACAGAAGCTTAAGGAAAACATAAAAATATTATATATCATATATAAATATAGTGACACCTTAATGGCCACCTTTGAAGGTGTTAATAGAATGTTGAACAATCATCGTTTCGGGAGGAAAAAATTCTCCATCCACGGAAACAGTATGTTCTTTAACCCTTATATGTAGGTGTGTATAAGTGTACCTAAAATCATTATTATAAATAAATCATATTATATTGAAGATACTGTATTTGTTACAAAATAAATGAATAAAAAGAGTTTATTGGGTTGGAGAAGCAAAATAAAACAAAAGGACACAAGTGAAGACATTACCTTTAAATCGGAAAACTTCCTTTGATTTGAGTTCAAAGGCTTCATTGGAAGGGATTCTGCCCAAAGTGAGGCTTCAAGGAGTTAGAGAGGGATGTGGAGAGGTGAAATGGGCAGGGGTTGTCCGAGCCAAAGGCTTGGGATGTGTGGGTAAAGAGGTATAGGTGGGGGCCTTTTATAAGAGGAGTGGAAGGGCACTCTTGGAAAGGTATAAAATGTAACTTTATTTTCAAATGAGTTTCAGATTTTATTGGTCCCAAATTGATGTGTTTCGAGGATAAGGTGATAAGGGTTATAAATACATCTATACAATAGGTTTTGGACATGTTTAGGTCTTATATGTTACATTATCTTTCCATTTTATTTAAATCGTTAAATAATGAGGTCATCGTTGCATCATCATGATGTCATAAATAATTTAATTTATTTAATGTCTAAAAATTATAAAAAAAATACTATGATGTAGGAAATATTTATATATTTCCAATGAATATTTATAGTCCAAAAGATCATTTATTTAGACGAAATTAAAAATATTTTACTTAGGTGATACATTCTTTGTTACATTTAACATTCTTTAAAAAAAAGATAAAAAGTCACTTTCTCACAAAAGTGATTCCATGGGGCCACCAAGTTTGGCACAAGGAATCCCATGGTCGGATATGAGACAACCAGTAGCCTTAGGACACATTTTTTGGTCACTCTTTATTATTATGATATTATCTTATTATCTTTAACTACCCAATTACTCATTAATCAAGATAATTAAAGATAATTACAGCTGTTACTATTCATAATGTCCAAAAACAAAAGAATCTTAATTACATATTTTGGACCTTCTGATTCAAAATATGTAATTCATTTTACCAAATTCCAAACACATAAATTTCAATAATTAATTTAAAAAAACTTCCCGTTGTCAAAACAAATAGCGGGTTTTTTAGAAACAATATTTATGAAAAGTTTGGCACTTGTTTATGCCTAATTCCAAAGTGAAATTAATCCCAATGACCATCATTGAATTACATGGTAAAAATATATTCTAATTAAAATTTAAAACAAATTAAGAAGATAATTTACCATATAATTAAATTATATGAAAAATCAGTTTTGATGTAAAATGCAGTATTTTTCACTATTCATTGAAAAATGAACATTGTCAGAAAAATACCAAAAATTAACCCAAGGTAAATTTCAATGTCCCAATCACAAATAATATGTTTATTTTTAAAAATAGAGCTTATAAAAGTTTCAAAAAGTGGATTTAAAAGGGGTTCGCCATCAAAAGGCGGTTAATCGACCTTTTAAAGAATATTAGAATGTTGACGCTTAAAAACTGGATTCATTTGCATTTTTAGTCTTCTAACATTTATTGTAAAGAGTAAAAATATTTTACAAACATATATAATAATTTTGTAGTTAGTTATATTCATTCCAGCCATTAAAATGGCTAGGCATTAACTACCATTTAAAATAATATTATTTTATTATTAGAGTGCAACATAAGATTCCCAAGAAACTCGTTGTTGCGTATTGGGTACGCCATCGATCATAGCATCCCCTTTAAAGTAATATTAATATTTTATTCACAAATATGGATAAATATAAAGATGTAATATTCTTTATTTACCTGGGGTGTTACAATATTAACATTATCTTTTAGATTTAACTCTTAGTTAAATAGTTTAACTTTTACAATGTATTTTTGTATTTTTATATTACATGGTTAATAAACTTACTATAAAATGCCAAGAGAACACCAAGTGGTTCATTAATGAAATATATATCATTATATAAGTCCTCTCGCCGAACCTCATATTTTTATGAATATTATGTCATTTAATAATATAGTATTTTTTTTCAAAAACTCATTTTTGTCAATTTCGACACTATTTAGTATTTGGTTTTTGTGAAAGTAAAAAAACATGATTAATTCAAAAAAATACATTAAATCAATCCTAAAATGTCATATTAACCTAGGAATTATTGGAATGCATCAAAATTCTCAATTTACATTTATTTGGATATTTATAATATTAATTATTTTAATCTTTAATTAATATGGTAATTACTGCATCATCATTACGTCATAAATAAATTTAATTATTTAAATTCTAAAAATTATAAATAAAACACCATGATGTTTGATTTTTTTATATTTCTATGTAATATTTATAGTTTAATTTATATCATGTATAAAACTATATTAAAATGGTATAGTTTTTAAAATTTGAATTTAACCCTTTTAACTCTTCATTAAATAAAATAATAATTAATGTCCTAATCTAATTGAAGTGGATCAAAAAGTATCATATTTTTATCCTAAGGTTTATTTTGGTCGACATATGCTTATCAAATAGAATTAAAAATGTGTTAGTGCAATTATAATATCATTTTTACCTTTAATTACCCTAATTACTATTAACCGTGGTAAATAAAATTCAAAAGTTACTATTCACCAAAAATTATTTTCATCACATTGAACCAAATTTTACTTACTAATATCAACAATATTTCATTTATTTTTAAAATTCAATTCAAAAAAGCGGTAAAATTATGTTTTATGCAAATTTTCAAATGTGCCTAGAAGGTGGGTAAATGACGTTAAAAGCTTCAATAAAATTTTATATATCTAATATTATTATAAAATGACTCAAATGATTTACACTGAAATAATATAGGTATTATGTATATATTTTTACTTTAAAATAAATTTAAATAATAATAATTATTATTTAAATAAAAGTCAGTTTTTATGTACTATGTAATGTTTTTCACTAATCATAAAAAATTGAAAGTTTTCAGAAAAATACCAAAAATTCACTCTAATATAATTTTGATATTCTAAATCCAAAAATGAAGTCTATTTTACCAAATTAAATTTTTATTATTGTCTAATATTATTTTTATTTTTGTTCACCAAAGGACCTAAAAGTACTTTTTTTAAGAAAATAGTTTTTCTTAATATATAACTATTTTAAAAAAACACATACATTTCATTATAAATTTGTTTTATTTATGTGAAAACATTATATTTTTTACTACTCATATCATAATATTTAATTGATAAATAAATATATTGTTTAAATAATTATAAAACTAATGTGTTGTTTCACAGAAACCCAATATTGCATATAACGCAAGCCAAGTCGGTTTTTCATGAAGTATAAGCTATTGAATTAAATTAAAGATATAAATTATATTAAATCTTGGGGTTTTATATATTTATTTTAAATTATTGTGCCTAATTTATTAAACTTGTTCCTACACCCCCATTCAGTGTAAATAGTTAGGCATTCTTTAGGACATTCAACTTGTTCCTAAAATCTATCTATTTCAAAATGATTGAACTCTTATTAAGTTTCTATTACAAAAAATTAATCATTTATTACTTAATTGATGTTATTAGGTTCAAGATGTGACAAGAAAGTTTTATGTTCAACTTGGTTTTGAAGATAATATTCTATCTGAGTTCCTCTATGTTGGCCACCAATAATAACATTTATGGGATGATATCTATGATTCCTAACATATCTAGGCATAGAAGTGTTTGAAACTTAGTTGTGATCCATATGTTTGGGTTGAAATTTCTCTTTAGAACATAGAGATTTTTATACTAGTGGTCTGGAAAATTTGTTACTAGGTTTAGTATTAATTTCCAGATTACAAAGAACAACCTCAAGTTTTCTTAAAGAGGTCATAGGTTCATGTAGATCTATTTTATAAAACATGAAATTTCCAGACTGTTCCATAATCATAGTACTTTTATTAACTAACCTATATTATTTTCTAGTTTTATAATATCAAATGAAAATTCCTTCATCACTTTTGGATGCAAACTTGTATAAATTTTCATTTATATTTAGTATAAAGACTTTAAAGAAAAAAACTCAAAAGTAAATAATTTTTGGTTTTATACCATTACATAACTAATAATTGGACTTCTTTAAAATAGGTATAATTATAATTTTATTAATTATATAGAAATATAGGATCACATATTCTACCAAAAAATAAACTAGTAAATCAGACTCATTGAATATGGTCCATATAATGTCTTGAAGGGTATTATTTATTCTTTCAACTACACCATGCTCTTGTGGGGTTCTAGGAGAAAAAACTATGACAATATAAATGTTGTGAGAACAATAATTCAACCTATTAATTTTAAATCTCATGGATATGATCACTTCTAGAGGAATTAATTCCATGTAAAATAATAATTTCTATAGATTTATCATATTTAGAAAAATCGGAAAAATATTCAATTTTATGAGTAAAGAAAAAAAACCATGTATATCTTGAATAATTGTGTACTATAAAATAGGAATAAAGTTTTATTTATAAAATATAAAATATAAAAGGTCCAAAAAAATCTATATGAACTAACTCTAATAGAATATAAGTTAAAACTAATTTATTTGGTTCAAAAGATATTTTTTTTCATCTTCCCCATTTGATAGGGATTATAGACATTTCATGTTGGGAATTATTTTATTAGGTAGATCCTTAAATATACTTTACTTTGTTATATTTATAAGAGATATTATATTTTAATGGAAAATTATCCAATGAAAAAGAAAGTATTATTCATGAAAGGCCCATTAATAATCAAAATTCTATGAAAATAAGGAATTGAAATCAACAACATAAACGTTATCATTTTGCATAGCTATAAAAACTATATAATTTTTTTCAATAAATAATTTGAAAGAATATTTTTCAAAATTTACATAGTAACCATCATAAAAAAATTGTGAAATTATAAGGAGATTATATATTAATAAATATACATATAATAATTTAGAAATTAAAATAGGACTATAGTTATCGATTTGACCAAGTATAATAATGTTTTATTTGGAATTTTAATCAAAAGTGACAAGTCCACCATCTAAATTGATTAGGTTGTTAAATATTGAGTAGTACACTATCAAATATTTAGATAATCCACTGTCTAGATTCCAAAATTGGTTATAGGAACTTTTCATGTAGGTTTTTTATAATATAGATTTAAACCAGAAATAATTTTGGCACCCATATTTTATTTGGTCTTGATATGTTAGTGAAAAAAGATTTATGAGTCCATATTTATATTACTGGTTTCCTATAAGTCATTATTATAGTGTTTTTAGGAGTAATGTTTTTCTAATAATTTGGGTTATCATTTTTTTCCTTGGTAAACCTCTCTAGATATTTTGTCAGTTTATTATTAGACATTTTTAGTTCTGTATTTTTCTTAAGCAGTTGATCATTGTTATCATTTTTTATAGAAAAATTAATTCGAAAGTGACCAAACATCGCATGATGCTTCTTTAGACTTTAGATTTTTTGTTAAATTAATTAAAATTTTCTACTAACATATTACATATATATACATATAATTTTTATACATAAATATACAATATTGTTTTTATTAATATTCAATATATTTCATAAACACAAACCGAGGACTGTAATAGTTTATTTACTTTAGATACTAGACACAAAATAATTTTACTTCCTAAAATATATTTAATATATCTAATAAATATCATCCCACTTAGTAATCTTCTTAGAAATAACCTACTTGGTACCTTTATTCATAACCTTGGGAAATTAAAAATAATACAGGGAAAGATCATATTCTTAGTAAAGTAAACCAAGGGAGATACATCAGTAAAATATGAGAATAAGGATTTGTTAACATGAGAAAAACATTTGAAAACCATATTTTTCATTAAAAAATCACAATATTGAGCCATGGAATAAAGATTTGTAGTTCATGAGACATGAATCAAAAAGGAAAGAAAATAACTTGATCCATGAGATCGTAACGTTGTTATAAGACACAAAGTTCAGGCATATACATAATCATAGAAAATCATCTCCATAATAGTGAAGTATCACTAAAAAGGCAATTATATTGGAATTATTTTTCTCCACAAACCATCATAGTAGTCAGGGTTCACTCCCATGCACATCATAGCTGAAAAATTACCCTAATGAACTTGGTTTACTCCCCATTCAGGTACAGTCTATCTCATGAGATATAAATCTCTTCCCAATCCATTGGAGGAAGATATATTTTTCATCCATAAAATAAATAAAATCATACATATGTGTTCCACAATATCATAAAACATTAATCATATCATATCCCATGAAATGGAATGGGTTTCATAAACATTTCATCATGTCGTAACCTATGGAAAATAGAATAGTTTCATAATAATTTAACTATTTCATCATAGCATAACTCATGAGAAAAAGAAGGTTTCATAATAATTTAATCATGGTATATATAGTGGAAGAAAAATGGGTTTCATAAACATCTTGTTATCATAAACCATTCTTGTAAATATTAAGAATGGTATCCTTGGTTCTTATACCTTGAAAAACATAAGTTACATTAAAGGATTATCTATAAGATAGATAATGATTTTTAAAGATAAATCACTTGGAATGTTACTATAAGATGATAAATTTTCTTTGAAAATCAATTTTTAAAAATAAAAATTCATAAAATATTTTTTAAATACTTTTTTTTTAAAATTTAACTTTAAATCATATAAAGAAAGTTTTAAAAATCATTTAAAATATTTATTGAGAAAAATAACATTCCCACTTTGAAAAACACTTTAAAAAACATTGTAAAAATCCAAATACATTAAAATAAACTTGAAAACCTATTATTTAATCTTAAAAAATAATGTTAATGATGGTGTGAAATTCTATTTATTCTATACAAGTTAAAATATAGCTTCCTTTCACGTTTCTGGTAAAATCTAAACAAGCATTGTTTGGAAAATGACATGAACATTCCTTTAAAAATATTTTGTGTAAAAAATTAAACCATGGGTAAAAATTATTTAATAAATCATTTTAATAATGTAATTTTTTTCAAAATATGATTTTGGAAGAAAAAATGGTTTTTGACCAAAGAGAAAAATAAATATGTTTTTTCTATTTTTTTTAACTATTGAGTACATAAAGAGGAGAAAATGAGAGAAAACATGTATTCTCCAAATATACCATTGGATAATAAAATTCATTAGTTTCTTCAGAAATTTATAATAATATTTCATCGTCAAAAGCATAAACACAAACAATTCTACTAAATAGTGAGATCGTATCATAAAAACTTTACCACATTGGTAAATGTGAATCATATTCCCTAATAAAATAACAATATTAAATGAAAATTAAAATATAATTAGAATAAATTAATTTATGATATTACATTTCAATGGGACTATATATATTCCTTATAAAATAATATATGTGCATAACATAACACATGTCTCAAGGAAGCCAATTTGAGACAAAAATACATTACCTCTTTGGTAACATTTGAACTATTAACCCAGTGAAAGGGAGATCCTGAATTAGATATGAAAAATCACAATAATTTTAAGGATAATACTCATAAAATAAATTCCTGGTTTGTATATATGAAAAATAAAATAAATATGTGGTAAATATGGCATGTGTCTGATAGAAGTAAAAAGTGAGATGGAAATCCCTTATAGCTTTAGTAATATTTTGGATCATAAGACCCAATAAATAATTACATAAAATGAAAATTTAGATATAATTAAAATAATTATATTCATGATATAACATGTGAAATGGTAATTATATACACCATACAAAATAAACAAGTGGTAAATTTTCATATGTCCCCCAAAAATAGAGAGACTAGAAATCCCTTACCTTAAGTCTTGACTTCCTTCATAAACATTTCAAAAAATTTTTATAATAAATATAACTTATTATAAATATATTATAGAATAATAACTATATATATTATAAAATTTATGATTTAATTTCGACAATTTATTACATATTTTTCACTAATTCCTTTTAAAAATTACGTTTTGCGTAATAACTGCTTTGTTTTCAATATATGTTTTTATTTCATCTATTCAGTATTCTTACATTGATCATGGTTCCATAATATATTGAATAATAATAATTATATAAATATAATTATTATTCATCAACTATAATTTTAATATGAATCTTGAATGTTTTTTTTTGAAAAATGAAGCATGTTATGATAATGGAGACAATAAGTCATACATACACAAGTATAACGATTCAACTTTTCAATGATAATTATGGAAAGGTGGTATTTAATATTGTATATTTATATAATAATACTAATATTATATTATTTATTTAAATATAATTATACATACCATCCATTTGATGTGGTGATGAAAATAGAGAGTCACATCCCTTCGTGAAGGAGGTAGTTCACATATATATGAACAACATTATCATCTTTCATTGAGTGGAAAGGTAAGAAATAAAATGATATATTATCATTACAGAATGATAAATATGTTGTTAATATCATAATTATTTCATTTATAATATATAAATACATTAACTCTATTCTTATTAGATTTGATTTAAAGTGTCAGTGAAAATGAATCACATCTTTTCACGAGGCGGTAGTCCTCCACACACATGAGCGACGTTATCATATCCCCTATGAAACAGAAAGTAATAAATTTATATATGATATTATTAATAAATGAATATAATTATGTTATAAATATTGTATATATAATTTATATACATTATCATACCTAACCATGAGTGGTGGTAGGAGAAAAACGAATGGTATCAGTTCGTAAGTCGGTAGTCCGTCGTACACTTGAATGATGATTTCCTAACACATTTAATTGAAGTGGGGTTGGTTTGAGTTCATTAAAATAACATGAAAACATATAATTTTATCTAAGATAATTATTTTATTATATAATCAAGGTTTAATAAGAATTTAATGAGGTGGAGGGAGAAATAAAAAAACGCTCATTGAAGAGCATTGTCTTTTCATCGTGTAACATCCTTAGGTTTGCACCAAAACCCATAATAGGTTAGATTTATGAAAAAAATAAATCTTATAAGATGATATGAATAAATTTTTGAATTTATTTGAGAATTTATTGTCTGAACTTAAAGTGTTTGAAGGTGTGAAGTGGAGAGGAGAGGGGGTTGCCTTTTATAAGTGAGGTGAGTGGAAAACTTGTAATTATTTGAAATAAAAATGGTGTAACCCAATTTTTATCATAAAAAAGCCTTCTATAAGAATTATTATAAATAATTAGACCTTATATGGTCTAAATATGGCCATAAAATTTGTTTTATAAAATTTTTAGGTCATTTTAACCATTTTCTTTGTAGTTTTACCCATGATGAACCCATTTTTATAATAACTGTAGTAATTATTTTTTTACACTTTTCATTGTTCGTTTTGGTAAAAAATTTAGTTGAAATTATTAGATAATATATATTTTTATAACTAAAAATATGTAATATATTTTTCCAAAATCAGTTCATATAAGTGAAAAAATATAATAAAAAATTAATGCCACAAAGATGATGAGAAAGTGAGTTTTCAAAGTGAAAATGTTCAAAATCTTAAAAGTTTTTTATATCAAAATTTATCATTAAAATGATTTAAATTAAATTTATTTGATCAATAGATATATAATTTAACTAATTATAATTTAAAACTAAATTAAAATATTATTAAACTTTAGAAATAATTTAAACGAAAAGGTTGTTCTCAATTAAAATTCAGTATTCCACTATTCATAAAATTATTATTATTTTTAGAAAATAATAATAAATTCACCTTTAGATATTTTAGACATGATTATTTGAAAAATAAACATTTTTTCAAAATAAATAATTTTAAGGTTTCAAAAATTAGTTTTATAATATGTGCACAAAATGGCAACAAAATTGTTTTTTAATATAATTTTTAAGAGTAAAATTGCATTTATTAATATATATTGTATAGAAAAAAATAATATGAATGTTAAATATTTTATTGAATTTAGAATATAATAATTTAATTTAAATTATTCTCCAAATGTTATTTGTTTATTTTTTTTATGTTAGACACATTTTTTTATAAAAATAGTTTTCTATAAAAATATTTCCTTTATTTTAAATTTCATTAAATAGTCACAAAATAAATAATTTTATATACAAATCTAAACCTTATATTTTCATAATTTTGTTAATATTTTTCATTCTATACATTCCATGTTCTAGGTGATATATTTCATATAATAATATTTTAATAATACGCTACATTTCATTTAAACTCCGCATTATGTGTAATACATGATAAAATTAGTGCTACATATAGTGAAAAATATCAAAAATATTTAATTCATTTGAAAAAATATATTTCAAAAAATACGTGGTTATTACATTCTACCACCTGTAAAATTATTTTTTACCTCTAAATTCATTTTCATCATCAAGGGTTTAATATTTGAAAATTCATTCAATGAAACCCATATCATAAAAGTGTTAACAAAACATCCTCTTGAAAAAGAGAAAGGGGTGTGAGAAAGTCATCTAGAATAGAATATACTAGGTTTAAAAAGAGGGAAACATAAGTGGGAAGTGAAAACATGGACCTAAAATATAAAAATAATACCCAAATACCGATGAAGAGTGATAGAGAAAATAGCTAGGTGAAAGTTAATGACAACAAAGTCACAAATCAAAGAGGCGTGAAAAGGTCATTAATATCATAATAAATGATGATAACATGATAATTTTTTTTTCAAGATCCTTTTCACAATTTTTGTGAATTCATTTTCTATCTAGACTGAGAACATATAAAAATATACTTACTTTATATCTTTTTATTTCATAGGTATAATTTTATCCTTTGGTTGCGAGTTGATCAGTTTAGATTTCATCACTTACTCTAAGAGATTTTTTTTTCATTTCTAAAGAACTATATAAAATCCAAAAAATAATGATAAGACATTTCTTCTATCTCTACATAAAAAATTTTATGACTGGTTATCAATACAGATAAATATTCATAAGTTGAGGTAGTAAATTAATCTCTACAAATTAATCCAATGTTCAACAAAAAAATTCCATAAATAATTAGACTTATGACAATCTAAAATAAAAAATTTATAAAGAAGGTCACTATATTTACCAAACCCAACATAACAATAATATTTCTAATATCATTAATTAACTATTAATGGTCACATTCAGAATATGTTAATAACTTATTCTTATATTCTCATTAAGCTTGGTAATAACAAGAATTACCATAAAATCTAAACTAAAACATGCATTATTCTTCATTATGTGAATAAAACAAAATATTATTGTATATATTCCATAGATTCTATAGTGTTCTAAACTCCATAATTGATAACTTAAAACAATTTGTCAATAAATCATTTTTATATTCTAAGCTCATCAATAATATCAAATTTACATTATCTATATCAATCATCCCTTTATCCAAACTATTTTTTTCAACCTTAGGAACATATTAAGGGTTATCTTCCATTAATAATTTTTTATATAAAAATTACCTTTCCATTAAATTTCTTCTCTAGGTTATTAGTAATATTCAACATATTCTTGCATATCTTTAATGAAAAAATTATACTGAACAAAAATTATATATTTCAATATTTGTATAACATAATTATTTAATTCCAATACATAATAACTTAAATCATACTACTTCCTTCTCAAACCATTAAATATGATTTTTCATCTTATTCTTTAACACTTATTTTGTTTTATATATTATTTTTAGTCTCTTAATCATCAGAAATATAATCATTACTCATAAAACCTTTTTAATTTTATTGATAAGAATTCCGCTTAGGATATCTACGTTCATAATTCACATACATCCCACATTTAAATCATTCAATATTCAATGATAACATTGATAGATCATTGTTATCATCCATTTCATTAACCCAAATTTTCATTTTTATTTTGAAATTACTTACATTATGTCCTTATTTTACATACCCAACACATTTTATCATTCCTATGTGACATTCCTTTTAGTTATTCTTTCAACATTATTTACATATAAGAAATTTAATCTTCTTTCCTCCATGCTCTACACTACTTGAACTCTTAGGTAACTCTATTCTTGTTTTCTTTGGTGAGTTTGAGATTTGGTTAAGGTTTGTGTTGTTTATCATGTTTTGTGATAACTGATGATGAATAATCTTAATATCACACACTCCAGTCATCATCCCATTTGGACGCTCATCAAAAAAATTTCCATCAATTTCATTTTTATCCTAGTTCCTGAATTTTAATGCCATTGAATAAAACCAGAAAGTGTAATGTGAGAAAATCTAATCATAATGGGAATAAAAATAATCATGTAAATCAATTATAATAAAAATCATGACACTTTATTTTATATATATGACACCATAGGATTATTTTAGTTCTTTCATAGTCATCATCTATTGAAATCTTTCATGATAGTTGGTAAAGAGTTTGTGAATTTAAAAATCATATCCCTTGGTAGTGGCCAATCAGGTGATAAAAAAGGCTCATTGTTTTGCACTAGTTGATGATAGAGTTTAGATCAATAATATATTTTTAATTTATATACCCCTAGGTACCACTATTATAGAGCCACATTCACTTGTACTATCCTAATAGAGATGTAATTTCCTAGAAACCACTTGATCTGTCCTTTACTGAAATTCTATCACATTTTCTAAAACATGACTTATCCTTATAATTAATAATAGATGTATCTCTAGATATATATTTAGAGTTATCACTAATGTTTTATCATCATAATTTAAAAAGGAAAACTAAAATGTTAATCTAACACCAACTATAGGGACACTTACTTTTCATACATAAATATATCATATTTTTAGAGGAATATTCAGTAAATTTAATAAACATAGGCCCAAGGACTATAATGGTTGAATGAATTTATAGATGGAACATAAAATATTTTTCTTTCTTGAATCATATACAAAATATCCCATAAATATGATCTCACATAGAACTATTCTTATAAATACCCTATTTATAACATTTCATCATTACCTGGGGATATGAAATATAAGAAATGGTGAGCTCATATACTCAGTAAAGGTAAATCAGGTAGATACATAAGCATAAAATTATCATAAGGTATGAGAACGTTAACATAATATTTGAAAACCATACCCAGCTTCTCAAAGATCATAATCTAGAGTTATGGCATAAAAATTGAAAGTTTATAAGACATAAATCATATTAAAATCCATAAACACAATCCATTATATCTCAACATTGGAATAATATATAGAATTGTGGCTGACACATAATAATAAAAATGTATATCCATAGTAGTAAAATATTTCAACCAAGTCTATCATTGTGAAATTGTTTTACTCCCTAAACTATCATATTATCCAAGGTTTACTCTCAAGACCCTTATAGTGGATAAAGTCGCTTATTAAACTGAGTTCACACCCTATTCTAGTCCTGTCTGTATTAAGAGATATGAATCTTTACCCAATGCATTAGAGGGAGATACAATTACCATCCATAACATAATTAAAATAATTAATAAGTGTGGCACAATATTATAAAATATTCATTATATCATAATCCATGAAATTAAATGGGTTTAAAAATAATTTAATTATATCATAACCTTAGAAAAGAGATAGGTTTCATATTGATTTCATAATTTTATCATATCACAACCCATGGAAAATATAAGTTAGTTTCACATTAATATTATCATGGTATATCATGTGGAAGATAAATAGGTTTCATAAACATATTTTCATCAAAAACCATTCAGATAATTAATAAGAATGACATCCTTGGTTTATATCCCCATAAAATCAAAAGTAAAAACAAAGGGTGTCATCTTAGATGGAGAATTATTTTGAAAGATAAATAACTTGGAACACTTATAAGGATGATAATTTTATTTTAAAATCACTTTTTAAAACTAAAAATTCATAAAATATTTTATAAATACTTTTCATTGAAAATAAAAATGAAATCTTTTAAAGGAATCTTGAAAAATCATTTAAAACATTTCTTAAGAAAAATAAAATTTTCTCTTTGAAGCACTTTCTAAAACATAGAACATTTTTATGATTATTTTATTTGAAAATAAATTTGAATAATTATAATGTAATATTGAAAGAAAATAATTTTCATAACAATGGGAAATTTCATTCATGCAAAAAATGTTAAAAAAATATTTCATCCACATTTTCGGCAGAAGCCAAATATGCTTTTTTCGGTCAACAACATGAAGAATCCTTTCAATTTTTTTTTTGAAAAAAAGATTAAAATTTTCATTAACAAACCATTTTAACAATTTTAAAAATATTTTCTATTTTTTTCTAAAATATTGTCTTAGAATAAAAATGGGTATTCGACCAAAGAGATAAATAATGATGATTTATCTTAAATACATTTTATTCAGCACTTGTGTACATAAGGAGAAGAAAATTAAAGGAAACAATTTATTATAATGACATATCCCTACTAAAATAAATTTAATGAGTACCTTGAGATATGGATCAAAATATTTCATTATCAAAATAATAAAAATAAATAGTTCAAATAAATGATGAGGTTGTATTAAAAAACCCATACCACTTTGGTAACATTGAATATTAAGTCCCAATGAAAGAATAAAATTAAATTAAACATAAAAATCACGTGAATAAATAAATTCATGATATTTAATTTAAGATTTTATTTATATACAACCCATAAAATAAGTTACATGCATAATATAACAAATGTCTCGAATAAGGCCATTTGTGATAAAAGTACTTTATTACTTTAGTATCTTTTGAATTGTAAAACTCATGAATAAGAGATAATGAAATGGATATATAAATATTTTTTTTTCAGGATATTAATAATAAAATAAATTTATGGACAATATATAGACCATATAAAATAAATATGTGGTGAATATGGTATGTGTGTCCCAAAAGTAAAAAGAGAGAAAAAAACGCTTACCGCTTTAGTAATACTTTGGATAATAAGCCCTAATAAATCATAAAATCAAATTAAACATTAAATATAATGAAAATAATTTTATTCCTGATAAAAAATTTCAATGTGGTTGTATATACACCACACAAAATAAATTAGGGGGGAATTTGTAAATGTCTCCCAGAAATAAAAGAGAAACTGAAATCCATTACCTTTAGTCTTGAATTCTGTTTTACAAGTAAAAACCTCATGTATAATAAATATAATTTTACTATAAATTTATTATATAACCATAATTATCTATATTATACTATATATTATTTAATTATTACCATTTATTACCCATTTATTACCAATTTCTTGTAAAAATCATGTTTTGGGTAATAAAAAGGTTCCTTTTTATATATGTTTTGATTTGTTATTTTTTGTCCAATTAATTTGATCATAGTAACATATTATATAGAATAAGAATAATTACATAATAATAATATTTATAAAGAAATTATACTATTAAGAACAATCATGAAATATGACATTAAGAAATGGGGTACGTTACAATCCTAGAGACGGTAGACCGTATATAGGCATGAGTAACAATTCCATTTTTCATAAATCATTATGAAAAAGAGGAATGAAATATTTTATCTTTACCAAATAAAAATAATATAATTTTTTCACCTTAAATATACTTAGACATATCATATATGTTGTATTGTGATTAAAAGGGGGAGTCACATCGCTTCGTGAAGGCGGTGGTCCACATATACATGAACGACGTTATCATCTTTCAGTGAGTGGAAAGGTAAAAAATTAAAATATATATTAACCTTAATGAATGATAAATATGTCATTAATATTATAATTATTCCATTTATATCGCAAATATTCATTTAATTTATCCATATTACCTTTGATGTAAAACATTAGTGGAAACGAATCACAACGCTTATCGAGGCGGTAGTTTGTCGTACGCAAAAGTGAGGTTATCGTATCCACTATGGAAAGGAGAGTAAAAAAAGGTATATTTTATAAAATAATTAGATATATATAATTATTTTATAAATATCATATATATATATATATATATACTTTTTATCCATCATCATACCCAATTGTTAGAGGTAGTAATAGAAAAATGAATGACATAGGTTCGTGGGGCAGTAGTCTTCCGTACTCGTGAATGATGATTTCATATCCCATTTGATGTAAGTGGGGATAGTTATAGGTTGTGAAATTAAAATAAAAACATATAATTATATTTATTATAATTTTTTATTATATCACCATGTATTAATTATAATTTAAGGAGGCGGTGAGAAAAAAATAAAACACTCATTGAAGAATGTTACCTCTTCTTCGGGTAACATCCTTAGGATTGCATAAAAAGACTTCCTAAGATATATTTATACTAAAAATAATGATTCTAGGGTGATTTTATAAAATTTTGGAAGTGACCTGGTTAGGTAATATCTAAACCAAAATGGTTTGAAGTTGTGAAGAGGAGATGATTGGGGCTGACCTCTTATAAGTGAAGTGAGTGTTATACTTATAATATTTTGAAAAAGAAAGGGTTTACCCAAGTTTTTATTATGAAAAGAGGATCCAAAATGATGTATTATATTTAATAAGTCACTATAGGTATAAATATGCCCATAAAAGTGGGTTTAGACAAGTTTATTGGTCATTTAAACCCTTTTATTCTTAGTTTAACCTAGGGTAAACCCATTTATTACTTTAACTGCAGAAATTATTATTTTTTGTTTTCACTGTTCATTTTAATAAAAAATTATGTTTAAATTATTATATTATATAAATTAATTTTATTAAATATATGGAATACATTTTAATGTTTAATTAATATAAGTGTAAAATTTCGATTGAAAATTTATCCTACAGACGGGATTAGAAAACAAGGCTTCAAAGAAAAAATATACACAAGTTTATAGGGTTTTTATATCATAATTGAATATTAAAATTATTAAAATGGCATAAATTAGAATAATATATATATAATTGAACTAATTTTAATTTAAAACCAATTTACAATATAATTTATCGTTATAAATAATTAAAATTAAAAGGCATATTTCAATTAAAATTCGGTATTTTTCACAATTTACTAAAAAACCAATAATTTTAGAAAATTCCCAAAAAATTCTCCCCTAGATAAGTTTTTTAAATTATTATCTTAAAAATTAACTTTATTTTTTAGATATTTTTTTAAAAATTTCAAGAATTAGTTTTAAAATAAGTTCTAAAAAAGGAGACAAAACTATTTTGTAGAAACATATAGTTTTAATCATAAAATTAAATTTATTCTTATATATTGTCTAGAAAATTCATAATAAGAATGTTATTTAATATATTAGATATAAATTTCATTAAAATAATTCACAAAAGGTTTTTTTTTAATTTATTTTGGTAAAACTTGTTTGTTGGTATAAAAATATTTTTTCTGAAAAATATTTCTTTTATTTTAATTTTTCATTAAATGGTCAAAAAATAATTCATTTTATATACATGAGTAATCCATATATTTTTAGAATTTATTTAATCCAATTAATATCTATAATTCCAATGTATAGGTGATATTTATCATATAATAATATTTTAAAAATATTTTATGTTTTTTTAAACTCAGTGCTTCATTTAACACAAGTTAAAATATGAGCTACATGTAATGAAAAATAACAAGAAGATTAAATTAAATTTTAAAAAATATTTTACAAAATAAAAGGGTGTTACATTAAAATATTCAATTATATAATCACTAGTCATATTTTCTTCATTTTTTTCAGTCTTAGAGGGAATAGAAATATGTACAGGAGATTTCAGAAAAACATTTAATACCCCAGACATGTTTGTCAAGAAACACATAGTGGACCTATATTTTTTATATTATCTAATGAAATATGATTCACTTGAACTATAATCTCATTCACTCCATGATAATTTCATATACTTTATATATCTTTAATTTTTTCCTTATACTAATTATTATATTTGATTTTGGGACAACCTTCTTTGACGCCTACTTTCTTTTTACACTAATAGCTGGTTATTTCAATTACAGAATCATCTTTTTTAACAATATTTTCTCTATTTTCCTTTTCTATTATACTCACCTCCCTAGTTCTATTTCTTGAAAATATTATTCTTTCAGAAAAATTTCTTGAAATATATAGGTAAATGATCCATTTCATCATCAATATCATATGGTGATTCATCATCACATTAACCTTCAGTTTGGATCTTATCTTTTAGTTTGGAGTCATAATTCTTGATTTCTAGTGTCATACTTTTATTTTTATTATCTTATTACCTATTCACTTGAAATTCCTCTTCACACGTCATGAGTTTTACTATTTTTTCCTATATTGGTAACTTAATAATTTCAAACAATTTCCTCATAGAAATAGAGGCTCATATCCATCTATCTGGTCGACATCATAGAATTTTCATTACTTGATGTTTGTCAGTAATTATCATTCCATGTGAAAACATCATGTTGACTATTTTATAAAACTTGAGATAAATATCAAAAATGGATTTATTAGGTTTTACATTAAAATTATCATTTTGGTTATTATAGGAATTTAAATATATTAACTTAAAATTGGATGTTTATTCATGAGAAACATATAATGTATCCCATATTTCAAAATTTGTAGAATATGAATATATTGGGTTAAATTCATCCTCTACAAAGGTACAATATTAATAATTCATAGCTTTATAGTTACAATCATATATATCTTTATAGGAATCAATAAAATATTTTCCAAGAGATTTAGGTATTTCATATTTATTCACAAAAGGGTCAAAATATCAAACCCCATGCTCTGTATATAAATTTAAATTTTAATCTTCCATTGATCATAGTTAGTTCCATTAAAATAATAAGGTCAATTAGTGTATATTTATTTAAGATTAATATTATACATAAAGATATAAATTTAGAAAAAATATAATTTAAGGGCTTTAAGTAAAACTAGATCATACTAAAAAGTATTTTTATATTGCACTAATACAAAATATTGGTTGCAGTGGACAACTCAAGATGAGGTTAATTGAGTTTCCGATAAAATTTCAATTTAATTTTTTTTAAACATATATATCCTAATTTAATAAAAACCCATACTAAAAAAATAGTTGAACTATATAATTTGATATTTGTAAATTATTTTAAAAATATAAATAACTACTTATTTAAAATAATTTTAAAAATTCAATAACTTTTTAAATAAATCTATGCATATCAAACACGATATATAAAATAATAATTTATGTTATCTATAAAAGTAGTGTTTTTCTTAATAAACTAAAATATAGAACCAAATAACTAAATAAGAAGAATAGAATTTTAAGAAAGGTGTTTAGTCTAAATCTGTGACTTAATCTCTTATACTTGGAAATGACCCACAAACCAGTAGTTTATTATAAAATAAACTAATCAATAACCTATATTGATTTTTTTAAAAACGCACAAGGTTTCTGGTCACTAAACCTCTTCCATAGAACGTTGTATATGGGATAAAATAACTACAGGTCACACATGAACTCTCACACATATATAAGTGTAAATATAGATTAAAATAAATGATAGAGAGTGTCACGAAATCCACATTTTAGTACGGGAGTCCCTGTTTTACAAATAAGAAAATTAAAACTAAAAAACAAATAGAATTTAAAGTATAAAGGGAAATGCAATGGGTTTATAAATGAGAATATATTATGTTTCTTAGTCTAAATAGATTCAATTGTTTATATTTCCTTAAATATTTATTTGTAACGAGATCAAACAAGTTGCATAGAAAATGAAAGAAAGTAGAGTGTTGTGAATGGTTGGATATCCTTCAGTATACAATCTTTTACAATCTTGTTTTATTCCACACACATATGTATATTTTTAATTCCATTTGGTATAATGTATGAGTTTTTATGCTTCTAAGTCCATGTATGTACCACACTTCCATTAATGGACAAGGAAGATTCTTCTAAATTTACAGTGCTCAAGGTAAAAGATCCATTTTAGGATAATAATAGAATAATTTGGGTACTCATACTTAGATACTGATCTAGAATGGTTTGAATTTGTATTTGAGAAATTTATGGAGTTATTTAAGAATAATAATTCTTAAATTCATGTGATTCTTTCCAGTATTAAATGTATAAACTAGTCATTGGAGAATTAAATTTGAAATTAATTATGGAAAACTATGGTTTCTCTATAGAGGTAGCTTCACTGATGGTGGCTCCTCTAGAAGTTTCTCTTCACAAAATGATTTATCTTCTATTGGTAGATACTCTTATGGTATCACCACTTAGTGAGCTAGTAGTGGCTTCCCCAAATAGTATCATTTTTCGATGTTTTATACTATTGGTGGTAGAAACACTTGAAAGTAGTTCCACCTAACGGTAGAAATATATTTTCCATAGTGGTATCTCTACTGAATTGTAGCTCCTATATACTAGTAGTTGTAAAATTTAACTAATGGTAGTATCACATGAAAATGGAATATACTGACAATTTCTAAACTTAGTAGTGGCAGTAGCTCTACTCGATGGTAAAAAACCTGATGGTAGATCTGAATGGTTATATAGTTTAATTAACATTGGTTTTCTTCAACTAGTGTTAGCTAATTATAACTATCAGTAGATGGAAATGACCTATCAGAGTTTATCCAATTTTCACACTTTTTCCATAAAATGGTTTACTATCATAAAATATTGAATTCATTATAAACATAATCAATATGATTTTTGAGCATTAAAATAAGGAGGTTCATGGAATAGTCTAACAATAAGAAATCCAATATATTTATAAATTAAATTAAAATCAAGCATCATTTTATATAAGAGAAATTGAAGAAATATTCTATCCAAATTGGCCTTATTGTCATGAAACAACAGGTGACATAAATATTAAAAAACCCTTTAGACACAATAGAATTTGAGAAACATCATTTTAATTTTTTTTCTTAACTCCATAATTTTTATTGAGGGGGATTATAAATTTTCTCTCCCTATATAATTTTAATTTATAATATTTATTCTTTTATATTATTAGTTAATTCTTGTCTTTGGGTTTATTTCCAATGGGGAAGAAATTTAATGTAAGTGAAATTTGGTATCTACCTTTGAGGGGGAGCTTATGATATGGAAAAAGTTTGAGATTCAATCTATGATATGAGATTGAAGGAGATTTGATATAGATTAAGATAAATTGAGTTTTATAGAATTTTATAATTTTATAATAAGTGGTTTTTAAAAGCTAATGTCCAAAGGTAAGAATAAAATTCTCTATTTATCTCTTTTTTATGCATTTTGAATCGATCTTGTAGAATTATAGTGATAAATGATTTATTTTATTATTAATTTATATTTTTAAGTGGAATTTAATTGATGAAACTTTTTATTTACTAAAAACATAGTAGAGGAGAATGCTTGAACCAATATTTTCATTGATTGAGTTTTCTGGAACAATGAAATAATATTAAAACCAAGGTGTTTAAGATAGTCTTTTGAAAATGTTGTTTTTATTAGAAATAATATTTATTGGGGATTTTATTTTTTCAATAAAGGAATCAAGAAGTTTTAAATTTATTTGGAGTGATATAGAGTTGTATCTACCAAAATAGAGATAATCACGATGCAACTACACTAGTCGCACTATGAAGGAGGGATATATAAAAATAAAAATTAGAGATAGTCTATAAGGTTATTCAAAAGAAAAATCATCATGGGAAAATTGTGGTGATAACACCATGGAGGAAGATATGTTGGAATAAGTAAGCTCACATGGTTATAAGTTACACTATTAGACTTTTTTCCACATCCCTATCACCCGATATATAAGACTAAAAGGATGGGTTGTGATGGGGTTAACTAAGAAACACCTTTCCTTGAAAAATTAGTTTAGTTATATTTTTTAAATGTTTTTTGAACCAAATTATGAGTGATATATCAATTATCAAATTCAAGAAGGTGGGAAATGGTCATTCCACAATATGTTAGGCTACTCTATGAGAAGTGTTTTTTTGAATAATTCTATGGAACAAGATTTTTAAAGAATGAGAAAACCATTCCTTAAGGATTGGTATCACACTATAACATGCCTATAAATTTCAGGGATATGATTGAATCATTACATGATTAACAATGGTATATTAAATTATATCCAATTTAGATATTTTGGGTATGATATTGATTTGTAGGTTACGCCACAATTTAGTAGTTCACACTGTAGTTTTGAAGTACATCACTTTTTAATTGAAAAAATCACACCAAATTATAATTTTCCGTCATTTTATTCAATATTACAAATATATCTTAGATTTTGTGTGATTATCTTTGAATTTTATATTTTTAATGAGAGATATAAGTATGGTATACACCTAATCAACAAGTTACATGTTTATAATTCATGAGGATGAGTTAGGAAGACTAAATTGAAAATACAAGATTAAATATAAGGTCAAAGAGGATATTCATATTTAACATAGAAAATTTAAATTTCTCAAATAACTAAGAAAGAATGCTATGTAAGGAAATCAATATATATCTGAGTGTAAAAAATAAGATGGAGGTAAAATGATTATACTTATAGTGATTTCTTGTTTATATTTGGTACTAATTGTTATGAAACATCATTGTGTCTATCATCAAATTATTTATCTACTTTTAATTAGTGATTGTATAGGGATATAGAGGAAGTGTCCCTAGGATTGATAGTTCACCCTTATTAAAATTGTAATTCATATACAATTTATAGTGAAATCCCTTAGTATATTGAAAAACTATTATCATGTGATCCTTGGAGTACCCCTTAGTGGTGAAAAATGTAAATTCATAAGTGTTTCTATATTTATCTTAAATATTTTGATATTTTGGGTATGTGGTAAATCAAGATAGGTTTATATTGTTATTTACAATATGAAAGAAAAATCTATAAAGAGTTAAAGGACATTAAAATTTATAACTTAATTGACCCCCTATTCAAATATATTTGTAAACTGTGGTTACAATAAGATACAATCATTCTTTGCGAGGCTGGTTTTCTGGTGTAAGGTGGTAGAAGGATAAATTTCTATGAGTGGGAGTCATACCTAAGGAATTAAGTTAGGTTGACTGAAATTAGGTGGTATTGTGTTTTTAAAAAAGTATAATTTATTAATAACTTATAATATATGATAAATAAATTATATTTTTAAAATGGATACCCAATCTAAACATATATAAATAATAAAATGATTCCATGTTTTAGATAATACATCACATAAACTATCACACAACCTGAGGACTGAAAATATTAGTGTACTTGAGGATAAGCTACAAAAGAAACTTATTTTATAATACATGGGAACTTTTATTCACACTTAATCTGCACTAGATCCACGTCTAGTCATCTCATAGGTTATACTGGTCTTTATAACATGGGGAAATAAAACATAAGAAAGGTTTGGACTCAAATCCTCAGTGAGAGAAGTCTTAATAATATGTTATTAAGGGTTAGGTCATAAGAATTTAAAAAACATGTGCATGGGAGAAATATCATATTAAAAGAACATTGAACAATTAGTGTTTCCCATAAGTCATTATAGAAAAAAATTTAATCTCAAAAGATAAGACATATACTATAGGATAAGAGTGAGGAAGCATGACGTGCTGAAGATTACCTATGGAGGATAATAATTGGAATATGACATGGAAATGTAATGTTCCCTTGAAACATATTATAAAAAAACATTGTCACCAAAACAATAAGAGAAAAAAATTGTAACATTTTGATATTCTTTCTATACTTCATATTATGAACAAAAAATTTCACATGCTTCATGTTGTGAAAAAAAAATTCCCACACTTTATATTGTGAAAAACATTCACACTTTGTATTATAAGAGAACAAAATTTTCATGTATAACATCCTCACCTCATGAGGTATAAATCCTTAACCAATAAATTTGATGGTGATATAGGACTCCAACCATAATCATCCATACATATGGGTTCCACTTACAATCAAATAATTTATCTTATCATAAATAAACCATGGGAATAAAATTGGGTTCATATTATTATAAACGTTTTAACATTAAAAAACAAGATCGTTTGATACTAAAAACTTGATCACATAAAAGTATTATTTAAAAAGAGATCATATATGGTGATTTATAAACCATTACTATATTAGAAAATAATACTTTTAGAATGGAAAACAAAGAAAAAAAATGAATTTTATTAAAAATAATTTCTTAATATCATCCTAAAAATATATGACTTCCAAGTCTCTTTATAAAAACTATTTTTCATGAAGATAAAGAAAAAAATAATTAAAACATTAATTGAATAAAAATTCAAATAATGTTACATATATAAGAAAAAAATATGTAAAAAATGTAATTCATAAGGGAATAATATAATATCATAGAAAATAAAAGACTTTAAATTTATTAAAATGACTTTATGAAAAACCCACATAATTTAAAGGATAATGAGATGTTTTTTTAAAAGGAATAAAGTGAAATAAAAAGATTATTGAAGAAAGAATAACAATCTTAGTTTAAAATATAGAAATGATAACATTTGTAGGATGTAAAAAATGGAAATAGAGGAAAAATCCATTAAAGTATATACTAATTATTCTAAAAAAATATCATTTTTATGAAACAACAGATCTACCAAGACATAAGATTTAAATATAAAATATTAATTTGGAAATACATTGAGATTTTAAAAGAGAAACGTCATCATCAATAGAATATATAAAATACAATAAAAATATTATTATAGGATATAAAACACTAATACTTTAAGATAAAGTTATTATAAATAATTTCAATTTTTTTGATAGCTTGTAGTGCACAAAACATTAGGTTAAAATGAAATATGATACTCTTTTAAAATATTATTATTTAAACATGACCAATATAACCTAGCAATTCTATTTGTAGGTATTAATATGAATAAATTAATTATAAAAATTGTATTTTTTACACATGTATAAATTAAATTAAATGGTCATCTATTTATTATAAATAAGATAAGAGCCATTCAAATGAAAAAGAAATTTTTTATGAAAAACTATATTTTTTAAAAGGTGTTTTAGCCGTGATTTGAACTCACAATTTAATGTTATTTTTACCAATTTTAGAAAATTTATATGAATAGGTAAACATAATTTTTTAAATATACTTGTCAAAATTATCTTTGGGTGAATTTTTGATAACTTCCAAAAAAGATTATTTTTTTGATGAATATTTAAAAATACTATTTTTATTGACAACTGCCTTTTATTTAAATAATTTTCATGGATAAATTATATTCTAAATATGAATCAAATTATAATTTGTAAAATTATATTAAAATTTAACTAATTTATTTCATTATAATTAATTTCATATTGAATTATGATATAAACACTTTTTAATCATTCCAAAATGTTTCATTGGAAAAATATATTTTTTCAATGTGTCCACATGTTTAATTTTAAAATAAATCATTACAATTATTTATATTAAATTAATAAAAATTTATTATATATTTGGGAAAAAAATAAATTATATTTTCTAATTAGGTCAACTTGATTTTTGACCTAATGAACAGTGAGAATAGTAAAAACTTAATTACCATTGTTATGGTAAAAATGGGTTTATTGAGGGGTCTAACTAAGAAGATAAGGGTTAAAAATGACCTAAAATGTTTAAAATAAAATTTTATAACCGTTTTGTGAACTTAAAACCTATAATTTTCTATAATGACCCATTTTTGAGTCTTTTTCATGATAAAAATGTGGTTATCCATTTATCTTTTAAAATATTCCATGTGTGTCCTCTCCCACACATATAAAATGTCTCCCCCTCTCCTATCTTCTTAAAAATTATTAAAATTGGTACTAGAAATAAATAACTAAATAGATTACTTAATTCCATACCACAATACAATAGTACTTATTTTAATTTGGAATCTATCCTAATAAGGATTTAGGAATAATCCTAAAGAGGCTCTCTGAAGAAGAGGTTAAATTCTTTAACATGCATATTTGTTTTATTTATTTTTAAATATACATAAAATAATCTTAAACTATGATAATATAATTAAAAAATATCCCATATATAATGATATTTCAATATGATAATTTTAAAGCCCATATAAATCTCCACATCAATCATATGGAAAACGAAACTATCGATTATTTGTATGATAGACTACCAGCTCTCTAACCGATGTAATTTTTTTCTATCACCAAATTTCAAGGCTGGATATAATGATGAATTAATCTTATCTATATTATATTTATTATATTATTACACTAATCTAATTATTATATCATACATTCCTTATTAATTTCTAATCCATAGTGGGTTTGATAACATCCATCATTTGTACGGTGAACTACCGCCTCATGAAGAGTTGCGATTCGTTTTTTTTCTTATGCTTTACATAGATGGTATTAAGGTTAAAATTAATGAATATATGTGATATTTATGAATAAAAAATAAATCCTTAAATATAATATCAAATATAACTCATTACATTAAAATCTGTTGGAAACTAATAACGTCACTCATGTGTACATTTAGACTATCACCTCCATGTTGTGATGTGAAAAGTTTTTCATTTTATTTTTAAATGGATAGTAATAAGGATGTATTTGATTAATATAAATTAAATATATAAAATATTAATGGTTATTTAAATTTGAATCAATAGTTATTTCTCTTTATCCTTCGAGAAAAATGGATATATATGACATACCATCTCATTGAATGATGTAATACATTTTCCATATCTAAATTTTATAGCTTACTATAATAATATATATAATTAATATATAAGATATTTAAATCATGGTTAACATTATAGTGATTATGGAAACATTGACAATTTAAAAGGGAAAAAATTACTAAACCAAAACATACATGAAAAATGAATCAATTATTACATGATAATGTGATTTTAACAACAAAATGTTAATAAATAGGAGATAAAAGACTATAAGTAATTAATATATACTAATAAATATATGATAATGAATATTTAATATATTTATAATAAACCTATATTAATTATATATGGGTATTTAACACATAAAAAGAATGTTAGAACTAAGGTAAGTTTTTCTCATCTAACTTTTAATTGAATGATACATATTCCATATTTACTACTTAATTCTTTTATACGGTGTACATATAACCCATTTTATATGTTATATCATGAATATATTTATCCTAATTTTATTTAATGTTTTATTAGACTTTATTTATTTTATGGGACTTACAATTTAGATGTTACCAATGTGGTAAGTGTTTATTTCACAGTCTCATCATTATTCAATATTTTTTATGTTTAGGTATCCATTGAGAGAATTATTGAGTATTTTTGTCTTAAAACCAATATATTTTCATATAATATGGTTATTTAGGAATATTTTCTACTAATAGTAACATTTAAACTCTAAATCATACTTAAAAGGATTGGAGAAATGTTTTTAAAAAAAACTAACTTCATTTCTCTCTTTAGTTGAAAATTATTTCTCTTCTAAAAACCATGTTTTTAAAAACTATTTTTAAAAATGTTTTTACAATTATTGAAAAATTAAATTCATTTTTACCCTTTTATTAATTTTTATAAAAAGTTTTTAAATGAATATTCTTATCATTTTCTAAATAAGTCCCATTTGTATTTTACCAAAAATGTGAAATGGTTCTCTATTTTAACATGTAATACATGAATAATATTATTATATATAATGAACAATAACTGTTTTAAAGCTTATTTTAAAATTTCTAAAATGTTATTTTAAAATAAAAGTTTTTTCAAAATATATTTTGGGACTTTTTTTAAAAATATTTTCAAATTAAAAAGGTAATTTTTCTCAAAAAATGTTTTTAATGTTATTTTTAGTTTATTTACATTCATCAATGAAATAAAACCTTTATTGTACTTATGATATTTTTGGTATATTTTGTATTGATATCATCCTAATTATTTATTTTGATGGTTTGAGATCATTTTGAATAATGATGTATAATTTTATTACCATTCACCATATTTCTCTTGATGGTTTATGATCATGTTTATTTTATTGGGGTAAGTATTAACATTTTATATGTTAGTTTTCACTAAAAATGTTAATTTTGATTATATTTTTCCTATTTAATATGAATAAATTATTTAAATTAATGATTTATTGGTGGGTATTGATTATTTATATCCCCTGGAAGCATCAATAGATCTCACGAGGCAAATTAGTTATCCAAATTTGATGGGTTTTTACCCATAATTTTAAATAATCTTTTGAAAAGTCTTTATAATATATTTCATATGTCCAAATTTTTGAATTCCATCATCATTATAATGGTTATTTATGTCCATGTGATTATTTTATTAGTTATAATGTACATGGATAAGCTTCAAGATCATGTGGTAATGTATATGAATTTATTTGGTCATCAGTTATTCGTACCAAATTATGATCAAGTTATTATTTAAATGGAATGTGTTTCAATTATTTACCCTTCCATATTGATTATTCTTAGTTATTCATGATATATTTCACTATAAAATTACCTTTAATAAGCATCAAATATCACCCCTTTCTTATGATTTATTTACCTTAGATACCAGGAAGTGTTTTTATTAATATACAGGGATATGCAAAGGAGAAATATATAATTATAAAATAAAGAATCATTGAAAATTTATGATTTCTATTGTAATGTCAATATAAAGTATGAATATAGATCACCATGAATAATAAACTATTTGGTAATTCTGGATGTGATTCCTTATATCTTATTCCAATTTTATAATGTAAGCATCAGATCTAGGATCTAAGAGTCAGGGTCATTATAGTTTCCATTAGAGGAATTTTAGTAGAAACATTGTAAACTATATTTAAGAAAACATATATTAGGGAACATTAACTTATGATATACATATATTATAAATATAAAACAAATCCTATTTTTTTTAATATTTAAAATATGTATTTTACCTAGAAATACATCTATATCTAGATGCTAAATGTAGACATGTTTATAGCATATACGCACCTAGGGGTAATAACTCTGATAAAGGAATGTCGAAATTTACTCAAGTGTTACTGGGTACACAAAAATGGGTCTTACTACACATCTAGTTTGACACTCTTGGGGAATATTCTTTTTCTTATTCATATTTTAATTACAAACCATTAAGAAGGGTGTGAAAATATTTGTATGATTTAAAACTTTTCCCAATGAAATATTGTTTATGATTATGATAATAACCCTGTATAATTTTTCAATTTATTTTAAGTGTTTCACTAGTTTTTGGATTATAAGTTATGTTTCATAATGTTATAATCTAATATAGTGTATTCAGTTCTTTATAAATAGAAGCTATTATAATTAATGGAAACTATATCAATTCACATATCCCATGTTGGGATTTCCATCATTGGAAAGATAATGAAGCTGAAGCTAGATTAGATCAAAATTATAACCATATTAGGGAGGTTGACTAAGGTTATGAGTAATAAATTTCTGTATGGAGTTTCATGTGGATCCAATACGGGGTGCAAAAATGTTAGGACACTTTATGAATGAGGGATCTCAATCATTTAATTAGACTTCAAATCCATTTGTCGATGAGAAATAAATAAGTTACTTAGAGAAGATATTTCTCACCTTGGGAAGAAATTAAAGGGAGAAGGTTATAATGTTAATTTATTATTTCTTAGGAGATAAAGATCAATGATAGTCATTTACTCAAAATAAAAAGGGTGAATTAGAAATAAAAAACATTTAATAGAAGGATTTTAAGGTATAATTATTGGAAAATTATTTTCCTTATGAACAATTAGAGGAAATAGATATACAATTCTGATGTTTATAAAAAAAAGAAATATTAAAATTTTTATAAGTATGAAGAAAACTGTGTAAGGTTATCAAGGAACATTAAAGACTGTGTACGTAATCGAAAAATCAAGTGTAAAAATTTATTTGATGGGTTAAATATAATCCTTAGCAAGTCACTAGTTTCCCAAATATTCTCATCATATGAGCAAATAGTATCATTTTCTATCAAGACTCAAAAAATAATCCTCTATGTATTATGGATTTTAAGGGAAAACATTAGAATAGGATAAAAATGAAAAATATGGATAATGTGAAGATGGGAAAGAACGATTTCCCCCCATGTGATAATTGTGGAAGGAAACACCCTAGTACTTAATTGAAGGGGTTTGGAGTTTTCTATAAGTGTACGGGGAAAGAACAATATGTTCATGATTTCAAGGGAAATAAAGAAGTTTACAAGGTTCAATTATTCATTTATAAAGAGATGTCACACTATGAAAATAAATTCCACAAGCATAAAGGTAATATACCATAGAATAATATAAGAGATAAAGGTCATGGATATTCTATCAATATAGATGATGTGGAAGGAATAAATTGATTATGTATTTAAATTCAGGAAATATATTGTATAATTATATTGTTGATGATATTCTATTAATAGGAAATGAGAAATGTATAAGGATTTTACTAAAGTAGTTTTTATTTATAGTTTTGAAAAAAGGTGTTGAATAGTACTAGGAAAAGAGATTAAAGGGAAATTTTATCTTTTTTGAAAACACATGATTGATGAATGATAACCATTAATATTTTATAATGTTGAGAAAATAATAATAAAGAGATTTGTGGGCTAGTATTGGGACCTTAAAATCGGTTATTGATTTGATGGTTTATGTTATCTTTGCTAGATTTTACTAGATGTTTGGAGTTATTAAATATATTCAACAATATCAGATTTTATTTTTGAAAGAATTCATGTTTTCATTAAGTTTTTATTGTGATCAATGAATTCAAATTTTTATAATTTTATATTGGGGGAAACATTATTTTATCTCAGGAATACAATATTCATTTGGTGAAATACCTTCTATAAATTTAGACTTTGAATTTTTTAAGAACTATTTTGGATAACAATTAATTTTAATTAGTTAAAGAATAGATTAAGTTGAAATTTGGGTGTTATTGGATTACTTATTATAACCATTTTGGTCTTGAAAAATTTAAATAGATAGGAGGAATGACTTTTCATTATTTTATTGAGCTAATAATATATTAAATGTTAATTTTAGTGGGTAATATATGAAAATTATTCTTGGATATTCACTTATTAGAGTATGAGATGATTTAATAATTTATTAAAGTACATAAAAAGAAAAAAATTGTTCCTATGAAATAGAAAAATATCAAGTAACTATATTTTGTTATGATCTTAGTATACATAGTAAAATAATTCCTTATCTTTAAAAAAATGATCATGATACAAAAATTATGTCCTAGAACCTTTATTATCAATGAATAAAATGGACTTTTAACTAATCATAGAATTATGGATTCCTGGTTGGTAACTTTTCTAGAAGATTAAAATTCTTAGGATCAATGATATCTATCGTTTTCTAAAACTATTTACCATTTTCTTCCATTCTCATATCTTCAGTTCCCACCTATATTATCCAACATAGAAACCTAGTTATGTGTTATTCCAAATGAACATAATATTAAAAATTCACTCTTATCAAGATAATAGTTTACTATCCCTTTTTATAATTTGGTTTTCTAACAAATGTATTTTTATACGTCAAACCCTTAATTTCCAAGATTAGGATAAAATTAAGAGGACACAATTTATTTAAGGGGGTAAAATATAACACTATGATATTTAAAAGAGTAACATCATCGAGAGTGTATGTAAAAGGAAAAAAATATTATAAAATAATGTAAAACCCTAATAAATTAGTATATAGTTATTGTTCAATATCTTGGATTGCTTGTGATACATTTAACAACGGGGTTAAATGAAATGTGATACTCTATAAAAATTTTATTATTTAAACATGACAATTATAAATTATCTATTCAGTTGGTGTGTAAAAATAGGAATAAATAAATTATGAATATTATATGGTTTAAAAATGTATAAAATAAATTTAATGACTATATAACTATTAAAAATAATATATAAACCATTTAAAAGAAAAGTAAACGATTTCTGAAAAACATTAATTTTCTAAGAGGTGGTTTTGTCACACTTTTTGTGTATAGTTTAAAATTAATTTTCCCAAATTTTCGAAAATTTAATTGAAAAAACAAACTTTTATTTTTAAATTTTCAATTAAAAGTTATCTTTTGTTTAATTTCTTATAATTTTCTAAAAATATTTATTTTTTGATGAATAATGGAAAGTACAATTTTTATTGAAAAAAAGACTTCTCATTTAAATTAATTACAAGGAAAAGTATATTTTAAATTTTGGTAAAAGTTTATTTATATTAAAATTTAATTAATTCAGTTTATTTTAATCAATTTTGTGTTCAATTCTAGTGTAAAAACTTTTTAAGCATTCAAAATATTGTCTTTGGAAAAGACATTTTTTTGACACGTTAAGGGGTTTAATTTTAAATTAAATTATGCCACTTACGTGATTTAAATTTTTAGAAATGAAATCCATATTTGGAATCATAATAATTTATATTATTTAATAATATGAACCCAATTTTTTACCACTATGAATGGTGAAAATAGTTAAAAATTAATTACTATCATTAAGGTAAAAATAGGTTTACATGGGGTAAAACATAGAAGAAAAGTATTAAAAATAAAAAAATAATTATTCAAAACCCATTTTATAGATATAAATAGAACTTATCACTTCCATGATTTGATAATAACCAATTTTTATGTATCATGGTATGAGAAAAACACCGATATCACCTAATATATTCAAAAATTCATGCGTGTCTTTTTCCTACTTATAAAAGGCCACCCCTATCATCCCCTATTAACACTAATAGAACCCTTTGGTTTATACAATAAATTTTCAAATATCTTACTTAATTAAATAAAAATATCTTTAATGAATTATTTTTATTATTAATCTCTCTTATGAAGGCTTTAGGTATAAAACTATATAGTCTCTATGAAGAAGAGATAAAATTATTAAACATGCATATTTTTTTAATTATTATCAAATTTACATAAAATAATATTAAAACATGGTAAAATAATAAAACCAATATCCCATAAATACTAAGATTTTATTATTTTAATTGCATAACCCATATCTATCTTCACTCCCATCAAATGAGAAACGAAACCATAGATCGTATGTATAGCAGATTACCGCCTTATAAGCCGTTGTATTTCTTTTTCCATCAAAAAAATTCTAGGATAGATATAATGATGGATTTAACTTATTTATATAATATTTAGGAAATTATTATAGTTATGAAAATATTGTATCACATATACCTTCTTACTTTCCATTTTGTTGGGTATATGATAACATCATTCGTGTGTGTAGTGGACTACCGCCTCATGAAGCGTTGTGATTCATTTTTCATTTATGCTTTACATTAAAGGTATTAATGTTAAAATTAATGAATATATGTTATATTTATGACCTAAGAATAATTTTTTAGATATAATATCTCATATAAATTAGTACTTTCCAATCCATTGGAAAATAATGACGTTGCTAATGTATATGTGTGGAGAACCACCTTCACATAGTGATGTGAAATGTTTTTAAATTTATTTTTACATAGATGGTAGAAATAATATATTTTATTAATAAAAATGATATATATAAAATAATAATGACTCATTAAAGGTGAATTTACAATTATTTTACTTTTATTTCATCCATTGAGAAAAAAAGGAAACATCATTCCTGAATACGTATGGCTTACCGTCTCTATGAACGGTGTAATATATTTTATATATATAAATTAACTTAATTAAATATATAATTATTATCTATGATATTTAAATAATGTTTAAAGTTATGTGTATTATTTAACCATGAAAAAGTTAAAAGTATCAAAATTATAGAAATTAGCATTCATAAAAAAATTAAGCAATTATATCCCAAAATAGTGATTTTAACAAAGAAATGTTAGTAAACAAGTGATAAAAGCCTATAAAAAACAATATATGTTATGAAATATTATGGGTCTATAATATATTTATAATAAACATATATTAATTAAATTTTGGGTTTCAAACCCATACGAAGGAAATCAGCCCATTAGTATGGGTTTCTCATCTCACTTTTACTTCTGTGAGACATATTCCATATTTACCACTTATTTATTTGTGTGGTGGATATACTTACCATATGAAAAATTAAATCATAAATCTATTTATATTCATGGTATTAAAAGTTTACTTTGATTTTATTTCTTTTATGAGGATTAAATTTTAAAAGTTACCAAAGTAGTAATAATTTATTTCAAAATATCATAATTATTCAGGATTTTTACGTTTAAGCTTTCCTTTGGTGAATTATTTTGTATTTATATCTTAATCCCAATCCATTTTCATATAATATTATAATTAATGAAATTTTATAGGTAATAGTACAATTTTACTTCTCTTTGGTAGATAAAATTATCGAGAAAATATTTTTTTTGAAAATATGACTTTATTTCTCTCTTCAGTCGAAAATATATTTTCTTTCAAAATATATTTTTTGTAATAATTTTTTTTTAAAATTATATATATGATTTAATAAAAAAAAATTTACCCATTTTTTTAATTTTTCTGAAATGAATCTTTATTTTTTTAAAAAAAGCTCGTTTAGATTTTACTGAGATTTTATAGGGGATATTTGTTTTAACATGTACGACATGAATGTAATTTTACACCATCATGACCCATAAATGATTTAAATATTATTTTAAATTTTTTCAAAGGCTATCTTAAAAGAAATGTATTTTAAAAATATATTGTGCACTTTTTGGTTTTAAAAATACTTTCAAATTGAAAATATTATTTTCCTCAAAAATGTATTTAATGATGATTTTATGGTAATTGTATTCATCAATGAGATCAAAAATTTATTTTAATTATAATTAAATATGGATATGTTTTATTTATATCATCCTTATTATATATTTGGATGGGTTATGATCATTTTGATTGAGGATTTACATTTTTTTTCAATTCACCATATTACTCTTGATGGGTAATGATTATATTTATTTTATCTGGGTAAGTATTAAAACATTGTAAGTTAGTTTTTAAATAATAATATTTATGTTGATTTTGTTTCACCTCTTTCATATGGGGAATTAATTGGATTTATTATTTGATTGGTGGGGCCTGATTATAGATAGCCCATCGATGTATCAACAAGTCTTATTCGAAAAATTAGTTGGCCAAATTAGATTGGGTTTTAACCATAGTTTTGAATTATTTTGTGAAAGATATAGAGAGTATGTTTAAAATGTATAAAATTATTAATTCCATCATAATTATATTATTTATTTAAATCTATGTGATTATTCAATTAGTTCGAATATCTAGGGATAAGTTTCAAGATCATGTGATTATGTATATGGATTTATTTGATCATCTGTTATTCATACAATATTAGAATCAAGTTTTTTTTAAATAGAATGTGTTTCAATTATTTACCTTTCCATATTGATTATGTTTGTTTATTAATGATATTTTCCATTGTATAATCACCTACAATGAGTATATAAGATCACAAATTTCTTATGATTTATTTACCTAGGATACCTAGAAGTGTTTTGTAATTGATATATATGGATATGCTAAGAATATGTTTGGAATTATCAAATAAAAAACTTTATTTATTTTATGTTTTCAATTTTAATGTGAATTTCAAGTATGTATGATGTTTACCAAGACTAATAAACTATTAGGTCCTTGAATATGTGATTACATGTATCTTATGGCAATGTAAAAAAGTATACACAAATTAAGAGTTATTGGAGTAGGGGTATTTAAAAATTTCCTAGAAGGTAAGATGTGATTGAAATATAACATCATCACTGGGTATAGTAATTAAATCTAGAAATTTTTTAACTTAAGTAGAGTGATTATTATTTAATAAAATATTTGATTCAAAAAGGCCTCATACAATATGAGGAGAATTGAAATAAAAATCATTTGAAAGAGTGATATATTTATATTGGTGTTAAATTAACATGAATAAAATTTATTTCCTGGTATAATCTATCAAATATTAACTATATAAACCACATAAATTAAATAATATTTTTAACATAAAAGCATATCAAAAGAGAATAATTTTGAGATGGAAAACCTTATCATGATCCATATTCTTTTTGATAATGAACTTAACTTACTAAATATTTAAATTATTTATTTTAGAAACCTTATTAGTATCTGTATTAATATAAATTTCATTTCATATAGAAAATTTATAAATATATTTAATTTATTTATTATATAGTTTTTTCTTATGTTTGCACCAAAGTTGAGTCAATGTCGACTTAATTTGGTGATTTTAGAGATAAAATATAATAGTTTAATCTTATGTGAAATAGATAATATAACTATTATATAACCAAGAACCAATAACTATTTTCTTAGTCATTTATAATAACATTAATAGTTAGGTTCCCATAGTCATCAATGATAGATTTTTATAGAATTATTCAAGTGTGAGGTTAATCCAACCCCAAATATGAACATGCTATATCCAAATAGGTTAGTATGATTAAAGAAGTGTATAATATTGTTATAATATAAGAATAGTGATATTACTTAGAAGAATTTAATTTTTTGAATCATATTTTTTTTTGTGTTTTTTACATGTAAATAAAATTAATATGAAAAAAACATTATTTCGAGGAGGCAGTAATCCGCACAATTCATAATTAACATTATTTTATTTTTCTATGTTAATTTAAATGAGTAGATAAAGGTTTTTAAACTAATATAATAACACTTAATTATAATAATTATACTTATTCTATCATATTACTATGGTATGAATAGGTTCTAATGAGAAATATTAAGGATAAAAAAGGTACGGATTTTGTAATACTCACTTTAATATTTGAAACATTCTCCTGAAAGTATCATTTGAAATAGAGAGATTAGGGTAAATAATTGAGAGGAAATTATTATAAAAATGATATAGTATTGTAATAGGATACAAATTTCATAGTTTAAATAATAAATTTTATGTAATGGGTGTGTTATTAAGTTGATGAAATTTTCTCTTTCATAAGTGAATAAAAGTAAAATTTTATGAACACCCCTTTACTTTTCAATGATATCATTGTACTATTCAAGGGTAAAATACTCCAAAAGTTGAAATTATAGAGTTTCAGGCAATTTTTTTCCCATAAATAATCTAATATGTATTTATACACATTGTTTAGAAATGTTGGAAGTGATTTGTTCTTAGGATTGTTTACATTATTTTTTTTTGTTTTTACTCGGTAACTAATTTTTAACTAAGTATTTTATGTTTGAAAAAATAGAAATAAAATAATATTAAAATTATTAGGTTTTATGAAACTAAATTTAATATATATTTAATCAAATTATATTTATAAATAATAGAAAAATTACATTTAAATTTAAATATTTTATATATAGAAAAATAATGTTTTATAGAAAAATATTGTTTTAACCATTAAGTGTTATTAATATAATTTATAATTTTTCACAAATTAAATGTATGTAATTATAATTTACATTTTTGTTTAAATATAATATTATATTCATTATTTTAAATATATTAATTTAATTGATTATATACAAATTACATAATATTAATAAAATAATTCTATAGAAATAACTATCTTACAATTATCATGATCATTAAATTTTATCTTATTAATCATAATTTTATGAAAAAATTAAAATTAAAATTATTACATAATATGATCAAGTTGAACTAAAATATGAAATCCATTTTTATATATTTAATTTTTGCATGTGATGAAAAGTCATTTTTTAAATAAGTAAATAAATATTAGTTTTGTTTCCAAAAATGTTACACATGAGTTTAATAACTTCAACACAGAAATTTTAAATGTTTTTATTATATATATTATATATAAAATGGTTTTATAAAACATTTATTTCATTCTTGTATTATGATAATGTCATAAAAGTGACGTTTTTTAGCGATATCATTATTTTTTAACTATTCACCAAAAAACCAAATATTTAAGAAAAATAAGAAAATAATATTAAGATAATATTATTATTCAAAATGTATTTAGTATTTAAAAATTTGAAATCTAAAGTTTATGAAATCATTTTTTTAATAAAATCATAAAATATAATGAAAACAAATTTTTATTGGAAAGTAATATTTTCAAATATCCATTACTATTATTATAATTTCATATCATTTTATATATAAATTTTTGAAAACAAAATATTTAAAATAATTTATTTTAACTAACTATAATTTTTTAAAAGTAAAAAAAAAGAATATTTTATGAGAGGTTTTTAAAAAAATATATTTTTCGGAACAATAATGATCTTATTAGTAATTTTTAGTAAACTAATTGTATATAATTCAAATTAAAATTTGAATTTATTTTATTTCTATAAATATTTTCTAAAGTTAATTATAATATTCATCCTTGCTGATTTAACATGTAGGTGTTAATGGTTATACTAAAATATTTTTATTTTATCTAAATATATCACAATTTCGTTTAAGTTTGGTGTTATTTGTAGGGTAGGCTATCAAATAAATTAACATGACTAAAATTAATTATATATTACAATCTTGATCTTTTACCATATGTCCCTTTAAATAAATTATATACTCATAATTTTATTTATCCCATACCAATGGGAATATCTAATAGAATCTAAATTATAGAGACGATTCATGATATAAATTAATAAGTGATATCAACCTTACAAACTTGGGAAACATATCTATTTCCTTCGAATAAGCTTATCCATAATGTTGTGTTTGTATCCAACTATTTAGTATTAGTTTCTGTCATTATTCAGTATCAAGACCCCCATTATATAATTTTCTTCTAGAGGGTGTTTATTATAACCAATTCATTGAAATAATATAATATGTTAATATGAAACATGTTTTCCTTACTATATATAATTATTAAAATAAGTGGAGGGAATCAATTCATCTCTAAAAGTGAATTAAATTTAACTAAATTAAATATCATAATATATTCATGAATCATAATCCTATAAACCATAAAATTGATTAATATTCCTTATATATAATATTTATTCCACCAAGTATTTTTTCTATAGATAATAGGTTGTGAAATATTACATGACATAATAAATATGAAAATATAGAATGATCAAAAAAGTGTACCTAGAACTACTTAATTATTATGATCCATCTCAGCAGTAGTGATATAATGCACTCTTACCCGATCCCATAGTTTAAGATGTTTTTTAGACCTTTTCTCTTCATTAACTCAGGGGGTTAGAGGAGTGATTTTTGTAATTCCAAAACTCATTGTATTTGATGCATTATAGTGTGGGTTGTTTATTTTCTAGGAAAATAATTTATTTTGTTTCATTATTTATCCTCTTTATCTATTTACAAAAATAATTATTTTTATTGATAGTCCTCCTACACTTTAAAATCATTATTTTTTCCTTAGAGGTAATTACGCAAGTGTTTCTTCTCAAATTGTTTACATTTAGTAGTTTAATTTTTTTCCTTGTGTGATTTATCATTAGAGTTTCCATGATACTATTATTTCCATTTTCTTTTTATAGAATAATAAGAGTGTCTAGTTTGAATTTCAACTTTTATCATGCATCAAACAACCTCTTAATTTTTTTTATAGAATCTTATGTGTAATTACTTTCAAATAATTGACTTTAATCTACTAAAGAAATGATAAATTTTACTCTCATGATCTAAAATAAAACTAGTGGAATACCTTGTTCACCTCATTATGTTTTCTTCATTTATTTTGCTGGATTAATTCTACTTTTTTAACTCTAATAATTCTATATCCATATTTTTCAGGTGAGTATGAGTAAAATAATTGGTGAAGAACACTTTCTTAAATTCATCTCATCCAAAAAAAGATACTGCTTCATTTTTAGTTGTATTCTTAATGAGAGTTCAATATTGGCCAGCCTCACCTAAAAAAATGATATATAGTTATTACAACCTACTAAATTTCTAAGTACTATATGACTAAATTAAAATTAATTTTTTTTATTTTCTATAAAAGGAGGACTAAACCCTCCAATACAAAAACCCTTAGGGTGGGTGAAAATAGTGTAACCCAAGAGAATCATTTTCCACAAAAATTTGACATGCCCACATAAGTGATCATAATCTGTCAAAAATGATAAGTCCATATCCCAACCATCCAATTATTGCAAGAGTATCCACAAAAAAGTTAGTCTCCCTCCAAATATGGTGTAATCTTTGCCCTAATGAGGTTTCTATAGCACACCTTTTGATAATATAGGCCACGTCCCAAGGAGTCTCATGCCTACCTTGGACCATATTCACAAGGGATTTAGAATCCAATTCCACTTCAGACACCTGGAAGTCATGCTCTCGACAGACATGAAGGAGGGTGGATGTTTTCATATGAAAGACTCAATAGTAAGTTGTTCCATTATTGGTGAATTTTGGCACTCAACATGGATCATGTTATTGATCTAATGATACAATAAATTTTTCAAAATGTTTTTTTTCTAAATTTTCTATCAAATTTGGTTTCTCATTTGGAAATTCATTTCATTTTCCATCGTCTCCATTTTTAGCTTGGTTTCTAATTTTTCTATGCATTTCTAAAAAAAGGGTCAATCATTGGTGATTAATTTTTTCCTCAAAATGGAATTATGAAAAACTTATCCTTAAAATGGGTTACTATTTAAAACCACTAAATTATATATCAGTTCAACATAAATCACTCTTCAATGAATATAGGTTTCTTTAGATTGGTGACACGCCTATCATAATAATTTGAAAAGTATATAATTATTTTCATATTGCTATATAGTGACTAACCAAGGTTGTCTCTCTTGAGTATATTCACTATCGATAACACACTATACCTAATTCACTTTTTTATATTTTAAATATTTTATGAAAATAGGTAAAAATGGATTTAATAATTTTAATGAAAAAATAATTCTAATGTTGCATATTAAAATGAAAATATAATGAATGTTTCTTAGGGAAGAAAGGAAATTATTCTAAGTGAGTCATATAGAGAAAACCTTCATTGTCATATTTCGTATATTTTTAATGAGAATGTTACATCATCTATGTAAATATATTTTTCCACCCACATTTTGAATATATATTTTACTCAACAATATCTATGTTCACCACACATTCACCTCCTCAATCCAGGGAGAATGATTGTAAAAGAAGAAGATGAACCTTTTATTACCAGAATGGGGATTACACTTGTTTCATATCACCCTCAGATTATCCAAATGTAGATATTAATCATAGTCTTGGGTTCAAATACTATATTACGACCCTAAGATATTCATATAGTTATTTACTCATAATCATGAGTGAAAGAGATCACAATGGAGAGAGGTAGAGAGAGATAACAAGAGGGAGATAACCAGAGAGTGGATGTGAAAATTAATTAAAAATATTCATATGAGTTACATATAAAATAAATCCTAAAAATTAAAGATTAAAATAAGTAAATAATAAGAATAATTCACTTAGTTTCATACCCATCATCATGGAAAAAATTCATTCATAAATATAGGTGAAAGTCCCCTTTAAATACAACTGTGTATCTTATCTTTGAACTACCTAATGTTTCTAAATATTTTCTCAAATCATACCTTTGAATGTTTCATTATCCACATGTAAAAATTCATCACATATCCCCCTTTACAATAAATATCCATTATTTTTTTCTGGTAAATAATGATTTTGTATCGTATATCCATACCTTCAATATATTTTGAATCTTCCAAGATATATTTTTACATTTATTACTTGAATCACTAAACATTAAAAAATAATATTATATCTTTAAATATCCATGTTACTCTATTTTCATATCCACTAGAAAATTTCTTACTCATTTTTATGGTAGTGGAAAATAATTCCTCTATTTTTAATAGACAACCAATCCCACATTTCCATAAAACTTATTAAAATTTTTCTATGATGTAGATGTGCTAGTGTTGTGTTTCTAATTCAGCAGTAGGACATGATTTCACATACGATGATGTGGGACTAACCATTTTATCTCCACATCTCATGTATGAAAATCCAATATATGTTTAATACCATTACATGTAAAAAATATTACATGGAATTTAGAATGTCGTTTCATAATCTAAGATCTCCTATCAACCATAAAAAGCTTCACTTTGATGTAGAAAAAAAATTCAAAAATATGTTTCTAATCATCCATGGGATTCACCACAATTTTCATCCCAGTTTGATAATCACTTAGAACCAAATAATTTACAATGAATCAAGACCATCACCACTAAGAAATAACCGTGACCTTTTCAATCTTCATTTTTTGGGGTCTTTATATTATTAACATTTTTCTTCCATGGTAGTATGCCACACTTCCAAAGGTCATCCATGGTTTTTCTAAACCTCAAAAATTGATCTTCAACTCAAGTTCAAGATTAGAAGTAGTGAGTTTGGAGGAATCTTGTGAGTATATTTAGTTGTTTAGTAGAGATTTATCATAAAAATAGTGGTGAAAAAATTTATGAGGTAGGGGAATTTGACTTTATCTAGGGAAGACATCATTTCTGAAAGTAGAATAGTGGATTGATACATCCCCATCCCAAATCTATATTTCACTCTAGATGAAACTTTCTTATCATCCAAGATGCATAATACTCAGATTAGATCACCTTTTTTGGGTGATCTCTCACTACTCACTCACTCACACACACACCACACCAAACATACCTGTGCTGAACCACACGGTCCCTCCAACACCCTAGTTTTCTCCTTTACTCTACACAGACAAAGATCTTTCTTTTCTTTCTTCACCCATGAACCTTCTTACATGTGGGTTTCTTTGCAATGACTCTAATAATATATTGGTTTCTACTTAGAATAGTATGTTTAAATACCCATTTTCACCTAGAAAAAATATTCAATACCTAGTACAATCCTAAAAAAAACCATAAGGAAAAATAGATATCAATTTTATAATTTCTATTTATTTTTTCAAATATTAAATTTTCAAATGTAAATTACCCACAATTTAATAAGGCAATTAATAATATGGTTAAAAAAATTTAAAACCATTAAAATTTATTTTAAAAAAATTAAAAAATCACTAAAATAATGGAATCAAATTCACCCAAACTTGAACAAATTCTCATCTTCAAGCATTGAATCTCAATAATAAAATAAAAAGTACACCCATCATACCACTCAAAGAAATCAAATATAATAAAATCAAAAAATTATTAATGGGTAAATCAAACATTCAAGAATAAACTATAATATCAATTCAAATTTAAAATTTTAAAAGGAAAAATTTCAATAATTATTTTTACTTTGTCCCATTAGAAATAAGTGAATTTTATCCGTTCATTAATTAACATATCATAATCTATTATTATTAAGCATGTAAAGTCATAACCCACCTCACACTTATTTTTTTCATCACTGAAGTTAAAAATTTTAACTAGAGTTGTTATCATAACTTGATTACATAATCCTCCAAAAATATTGAAAAATACCTACATTCACTTTATAAAGAAAAAAATCACATGAAATCATGTAGAATTTGTAATTAAGCTTTTAATGACCCTGAGGCTTCGGGCATGTTGGAAATGATGTTTAAAAGGATAAGGATCAAAGATAAGGGTTATCTCTATAATAATTAATTATATTCAAAATTAAAATATTTAATGAAATTCAACCTTCAAAAATGTGATAAAACCCTCTACCCAATCTCAATGTATTGGTCATGACCAATTAAATAATAATGAAATATTTAAACTCTATAGTAATGGTAATTTTTTACTCTCACAAGTCACAACCCATTCCCTTTTCTTTATTTTTTTTCACTCACTCTCTTTTTTAAAAAGAGGGGCAGCAATGAATTTAAATGAAAGAATGAACATGAACCTTTATAAATAATTCAAAAGATAAATATCCAAATTATTTATTTTAATATTATTCATCCTTTTCACCATGACTTCCCTCACCCCCAGACTTAAAATTTAAAATATCATAAAAAATACATAGCGTAGGGTAGGAAAGGGAAATATTGTATTTTAATGCAGCTCATTCTTAATAAGGTAATTCCGGGATTCTTAAGAAAAACTAGGATTAATCTAAAATTTGGAATGAGTTATATGGGATAAATCAATAAAAATTATTCAATTATATTAAATGTTACATTGTACAATTAGATTTTTAAAAAGTTCCAATGTTGTTCTATTTGGTGGTATGCCTTTAGTTTTCTCAAGAGATATGACCAAGATAGAAATAGAAATTATTATGTATATAATTTATCTTTGAAAATGAACATAAAATTTGACAAAATAAATCATAGAATGAAATAATAATTAAAAATTAATCCATATAAATTTCAAAAATTCAATGTATAATAATGATAGAAAAATTTCATTAACTAGAATAAAATAATTTCCCCATATCATGATTCATTAACCAAATATCCTATGATTTTCTATAGTCATCCAATATCCATCATTTTTAATTAAATTTCATTAAATTATAAATCTAAAACATTGATTCATTGAATTCTGAAATAATTCATGTCTTTTAGATTATTCATGTAAAGTAGAAAGTCTATGTTTGGGAAAGTAAATTTTCATTTAAAGTTCAAAAATAGATTTTGATAACAATATTGGGTTTTAAAATATAATGGATTTATAAAGAGGCTCATTTTTTACATGAATATCTTTACTAATAACATTTTCAATATTTTTAAGGGGATTACAAATTCCATCATAATTATAAATCTAAAAAATAAGACCACTCATCAAAGTGTAAGGACCATTTTATTAAAGCTCAAACATATTGAATAATTAGGATAAATCCAAATATATTCTTAAAAATATTTCCTAATAAATAAATCAAAAACTATTTTCCATTAAAATAAATAAAAATATAATAAAATAAGGATAAATCTTGTTTTGAACCCCCCTAAGTAGGCCGAAGGTGTTTATTTACTCTAGATATGTTGTTCAAGCTATTATCTATAGTTTGATGGTGGTATATTTCTATTTGATTTTAATTACCAACATATATTCCTTTTATCTTTAATTACTTCATTCATTTCTCTAAGAACTCTATGGATAGAGCACACCAAACCCACTCCATTAAAAATGAGATGCAACTTTTATTGTGGGGGTATGATAAAGAATTGGTCCTCCATTTTATTTTTTTATTTCAAAACTACTTATTCATTATCTAGTGATTTATTAATGTTTTTTGCACCAATGGATTAATAAAAGGGTAATTTAAGTGAAATTAGTTTTGATTAAAATTAAAACATGCATAATTAAAATCAAAATCATCCCCTTTAATATAAGATGTGTGTGTCTCACTTTCCTCATACAGAGCCACTTGGATATGCTCTTTTACTCTCTCTAACGAATTTTTGAAATGTTTTCTGATATTTATGAATTAATCATCAAGTGAAACTTTATTTTCATTATATTTATACAAGGAAAAAACAAGATTTAGTAGATTCTGAAAACTAAAAACAATGATAGGTGATACATAACATGGTTTCAAAAAACATTATATGAGAAAATTTCAAGATAATATCATCTCCCTAAGTTTGTTTGGATTAAATTTATTATTCACTGAAAAAAACTCGTAGTGTTGAGTGGTAGTTGATGGTTATAGGTTGTCAGTATTTTCTAATTTTTTTATAACTCCACCACTTTGGTGGTTTCTTCTTCCATAGTTATAGAGGGAAAAAATCACTTATTATTCTTTTTTAAGGATATAGAAATCTTATTTTGTTTCTAGAATGTCATATTCATCCCATAATTTATTGAAATCGTATTTATCTACCATATATTAATCAGAAAGAAAATATTTTTCCTGAATCTCCTCTAAAAATGGTTATGAGGTGTAGATTCATCTTTATATATTTCATTCTTAGCATCCAAGGTTCATGGATTTGAAACATTAACGATGAAGTGTTCCTCCACTAGTTCTAGATCTTTCTATGATATTTGATCTTGAGATTCAAGTAGATATTCATTTAATTATTTAATTTATCTCTTTACATTTTGTATGTCTTCTATAAGCCTTTGAAACTTATCTCAAACAGTAACTTGGTTTTTTAGCACCTTTTGATAGGAAATAAGGAAGACCATTTTTTACCTCAACCATTTTTTGATAAAATTAATGGAAGTACTCCTAGTGTTCAATAAATTCTAAAGCTAATCTATACAATACTTGGTATTCTAAAGTATCTTTAAGGTCATGGATGAGATCTTTAAATTCCTTCCCTATGGTAATTCATCTTTGAGCTCCCCTATATTATTTAGTAATGCAAAAATTCCATCTTTCTAAGAATATAGTTAGTAAATCATTATTTTTTTAATTAAGGTCCACTATTTAAAAAATTTGATAAGAAATATTGAGTGAATAAATTACTCAACTCCCTTGAAAAAGTTCCATGTTTCGAAAAATATATCATTAGGAGGTGAAAAATACATAATTATTTTACTAGTTTAGCATAATGGACAACCATGGACATCTCTATTGAGTATCTTTATAGTCGATCCAAAACTATTCCTAATTTACTTTTTATATTTTTATTATTTTATGAAAAAAAAGAAAATGTTTGTGATAATTTAAATGAATAGATAAAAATAATCATAGAGATAAAAATGTAGATGGAATTAATGAGAGTTATATAAGAATGAAAATTCAACAAAGAGAGTCACCAGAGAGAAACTTCTTTTTCTTTTTTATATCTATTTAATAAACACACTACATCATATGTGTGAAAATATTTTTCTTACTCAATTGTGAATATATAGTGAAATAAATAATTACTATGTAAACTACATATCCATCTCCCTAATCATGGTATAATTGTATTAGAAGAAGAATATAACCCTTGGATACCACAATGAAGACTGCACTCAACAAAAATCATCATCAGATTAACCTAAAGTATATATAAAACATCAAATTAGGTTCAAAAACTAGATTAAAACCCTTGTATATTCTTATAGTTTGTTACTCATAATTATGTGTATAATAGATCACACTGAAGAGAGAAATATAGAAAGAGTAAGAACACTATAATTTAAAATTTTAATATGAGGTACAAGAAAAAGAAAATCTAAAAACTACAACAAAAAAATTCTTATCTTTCATCAAAATTGTCTCAAATTAACACTCTAAATATTTAATTATCAACATGTAAATATTACTCATATATCCTATTTAAAAATAAATATTCATTCTTTTTTATTTGTTAGAGAATGAAGTTTCACCATATCTCTATATATTTAATCTATTTTGAGTTGTCCAAGATATATTGTCCTTTATTTTCCTTAAATCACTCGACCTTTGAAACTAATCAAATATCATAAAATCTCACCACTCATCTATTTTTTAACGCAGCCCCCAAAAATTCCTTGTCACATGCACAAGAGGGGATGATATTCCCTCTATCTTGTCACGACTCGTCCCTCGGGGCCTGTGTCGTGACTACCCCAAGCCCACCTTCCATAGGCTAGGGGATAACGACTAGCACCAGAAAGGTGTATCCCTTAAACAGGAAGACATTGAATTTTTATCCTGTACAGACACACAGTCCAAGAAAACAACAAGAAGCAACCACACAAACTATAACATAATAAGATGCAACCACAGTGTAAACTAATGAAATAAAAGTGTGATGAAAGTAAAAAGGGGCCGAAATACAAGCCCAACTATAAAAGTACAAGTACTAATCAAAGTGAAATACAACTGAAAGAAAATGAAAACAGCTACTGGGTCATCCTCCGAGGTTCTAACCTATAGGGTAGGTACAAATCACCTCCTCAACAATCCACATATATCTGTATCCTCCGCGCCACATCACGCGAATGGTCCACCTCAGAGCACCATCCAGTCCTTGCTCCCTCAGCCTCGATCAACGTTGTATGTCGTCTGCATCAGGCACAACATGGTGTGGGCAAATCCCATGTAGGGGTTAGTATAACAATACTCAGTAGGGACCCCAAGACCCTTGTAGGTCACCTAGAGTTCTACAAAATATAAAACCCAAAGAAATACATCAACTCTACTTAATTATATAACCATACATATACCTAAGTTATCAAGATATACTCATCTCATACATGAGGGAAGGACACCACATAGGTAACACCATTAAGGTAGAAGTATCCCACAGATAACACCTCAAAGATATCTCCACGAAGGTAACTCCACAAAGGTAGAAGTACCACATGGGTAACACAAAAAAGATAGAAGTACCACACGGGTAACATGATGAAGACACTACCATAAAGGCAGAAGTACCACATAGGTAACACCAGGAAGATAGAAGTACCACACAGGTAACACCACGAAGAAAAAACTACCACACAGGTAACACCACGAAGATAGAAGTACCAAATAGGTAACACTGTGAAGATAGATGTACCACATAGGTAACACCACAAATATTAAAGTACCACACAGGTAAATGACTCAGTTCACAATTAGTTATAACTTAAGTACAGAAGTATAGATGATTAATTGTAAACTAGATCATCTTATTCTATTAAGAAGCACTAATACTTACCCACACATGATTGATAGGTAATTAACCCCTACTGACCCACATATGATCGATTTGTAACTAACCCCCACTGACCCACATAGGATCTAACCCACACAAGATCGGTATGCGCTGACCCACACAGGATCTCTGAGGGTGACCCACAAAGGATCTAACCCATATAGGGTCAAAAGATGTTGATCCACATAGGATCAATGTTCTTTCTTCACGTTTCAGCCTGCCATTGGTTTCCTCACACCTGGTGCACTCAAGTTCCATATAATCTTCCCCTCGAGATATCGGTCATACCTCAAACACTACTAAGCTCCAAAAATAAGTAACCCAAAGGACTTCCATGTTGTAATGGTTCCAATGTGACAGACAACACGTCAATTGGAAGCCGGGTCTGTGAGTTATATGCGTTTTAGCTTTGAGGGCCCGGTTGGTTTCAAGATTTATCCAACCCTTCCATAATCCAAATTTCTAAAAAACTCAAGTGGAGTATACCAAAAGTACCATCTCGATCCAAGGATCCCAAAGCTGTAGATGGTTCGACAAACAAACATATGATTCTCAAGATATGCCCCTTTAAGTGTATCTTGGTCCGGTTGGGCCCGAGTCCGGTCTGACCCGGTCATCTGACCCTGTCCGTCTCGATCTAGGATGGGTCGGGGTAAACACGGCCCGCTGGGTCGTGGTGGAATCGGATCGCTGGGCCGATTTCTGGTCTGAACCGCAAGAGGGGCGGCCCACAAAGGCATCCCTGCTAGGATAGGGCTGCCCGCATGGGGGGTGGCCCTACCAGAATTGGGTGGACCTCAAGGGGGGCGGCCTGGCCAGAATAGGGAAGACCGTAAGGGGGGCCCGACCCATGTGCGGTGGAATCTCGGTCTGGGGAGGTGGCCCGCTAGGGCGTCGGACTGCATGGGCAGTGTCCTTGTCTGACGGCAGCAACCCACTTTGAGTGCGGCGACCCGCTCTGTGGTTTGCGGCCTGGCTGAGGGCGGCGGCCTGGCTTGAGGGTGGTGGACTGGTGCGAGGGGGGTGGCCCAGATCAAGGGTGGTGGCATGGTTCGGTCAGACATAGGGTGTGTAACCACCCAGGCACCTAGATTCCCTAATGGCCCGGAGGTTTTCTGGTTGGTGAGGCGGTGGTGCCGCGTAAGGGCCACTCGGTCACTACGGAACCTGTCAGAGGTGGGTTCGGCCTCTACTATGGCTTTGGTTGCAGCTTCTGTTCATCTGCGGTGTGATGACCACACCGCGTTCCTTCCTGTGGCCATCCGTCATGTCGTCCACCTCTTCATTTCGCCGTGGATGACGAGCCGCAACCCTCCTCTTGCGGCGTCTGTCGACTTGCTCATGGTCTTCCGAAGTGGCGCAAGGAAAGAAAGATAACAGAGGGTTCGTGATAGGTTTTAAGGCCTATACCATCAACGTTATCTCATAATATGTTTGATATTAAGGGAGTTCAATAAATAGTTGTATTGGACACTAGATTAACCCCACAAGACGAATGAATCACGGGTCAACCCGTTAGTCGGTTGACCTGCATTCTTTGTGTTATTCAAGAACAGAGAGGAGGAAAATCATTTGAATACATAAATGAATTTAACCCCCTACCTGGAAGAGAATTCCACTGACGATGGTTGATAGAACCTCCTTCACCGTTATCATCAATTCGTGACTCGGTGGCGCTCATTATCGCTCGTTGGAACTAGTCTCATCCTCAAAGTGGTTGGTGTCGCTGTACTTTTCCAGGGCTTCGTCGCTTGGTGAAACTGTTCCAACAACCCTCCCTGAGCTCCATATAAATAGGAGAGGAGAAGGAGTGTGAAAAAATATAGTAATTAATGAGGTTCATTTAATTAATGAACCTCTCGAATTCCCAATGGTGCAGTTACATGAAAATAAGAGACAATCCATTTATTGGCTTGACACATCGCCGGTCCGGTCCGTGCCATTTGTCCATTGGAGGAAAGAAAGAAAATAAAATAACAAAACATGTTATTTTATTAATCTTTCAAAAGTCCACAAAAATAACTTTTTCACCCAACCTAATGCGGTTGAAGTTAAACCTTCCTTAAGACAATCTCGACACTATGGATTCAATGGTGCCCCTAGATTTTTAATCCGAACAATGGTTCAAAAGCTTGAAAATGCCGGTCATGCATTTACTGAACGTACCTAAAAAAAGTTCGTAAAATTATTAACAGTCATCCTTGACTCGTTTCAATCAAGGTTAGGATTTTTCAAAGTGAATCATGCCCCAATAAACCCAACAGTACTCTCGAATTTCCAATCTAAGTTACCATTTAAAATTTATGATTTTTACAATAAAATAATTATCAATAATTATTTTATTTACGGCCAAAAACAAACATTCACTGGTAGTCCGTGCCGACCATTGTTAGTATCTTCCTAAAGAGATAATTTCATCATGAGTTCAATGGAGGTCTTATATTTTTAATCCGAGTTACTGTTCATGAGTTATAACCATTTGAAAAATAAAATAATTTTATTTAATTATTTTATTTACAGTTATGAAATTTTCAATTTTTATCACAGGAGCCCTGCACCGACTAAACTTAAGTCTCACCTAGGGTAAACCCACCATTCTATGAACAATAGTGCCCTAAGATTTCTGATCTGAGAAACCGTTTAAGCGTTCTACACTTTTTCAGGAAAACTGTTTACGCGTGCTAATTAAATCTTAAACAAACTTCAACGGATCATTTTGGGAACATTGGGCCTCGAAATCATGCACTGTTAGATTTCATGATCTCAAAATAATTCTATATAACCAATAAAATAATTATACATAATTTAAAGGACATTAAAATCTCTCACAAAAACCCTCTCTTAGGGGTCTATTTTCAAAATGCATTTTGAATGTTTTCCCAGGGAATATGATTTCTTGTTTTTTATTCTTACTTATAATTGAATCGATGGATTCACAAACAATGATATAGGATTCACCATTTTATCCTTAAATATCATGCATGAAATACATAACCACGTCATGGTCCATGACATGGCACATAACATTCATGGAGTTTCGAATGCCTTTTCATCACCCAAGAGCGCATGTTGACCACATGTATTATCCCTATGGTGTATCAAAAATACATAAGATGTTTTTTCTTGGATAAATGATTATCCATGATTTTTATTATATTTTGATCATTATTTTGAGCCTAATAATTTCTTTTTCTCCATGTCCATCGCCACTATGGTGTTACCAAGACATTTATGATCTTTATTCTTTTTAGGGATTCATCTTCTTCATTTTTTCTTCAATAGTGATCATGAAACATTCTAGAGGTCGTATTTATTTCTCCCAGACCACAATAGTGGATATTAAACTCATGTTTGATCATATAAGTGCCATATATAGAGAATTTTTATCGAATATATGTAGTTGTCTAGAGAAGTTTGAGCACAACTGTATAATTTCATAAATGAGGAAAGTCGGGGCTCATGACATTATGTTGGGATGGTGTATTTTGAAAAAGTGGAACAACGGATTGATATATCCACATAAAACTTTGATATTTCACTAGATATGGGAATTTTTTATTATCCAAGATGTATGATACCTAGATTAGATCACCTTATATATTGATGAGCTCCATATACAATCATACACACACATGAAACGCAGACCCATGTCAACCCACATGACCCCACTAGCATCCCAACTCTCTCCTGTGCATGCACTTCACACACAATGAACTTTTTGGTTCTACCTCACCCATGAACCTACAATGAATGAATTTATTATCTTTGAATCTAATTAGATTGTGGTTCATCATTATATTTTTGTATTAAAAGGCCCCTTTTTTACCTAACAAAATATTCAATACTTAGAACAATTTTAACCAAAAATCCATAAGATAAAATAGACTTCAATTTTATAATTTTAATTTGTTTTTCCCCATTAGTACTTTAATTGTAAATTACTGATGATTTAATAAAATAATTAATCATTTGGGGGAAAAAATTAAAACCATTAATGTAAATTCTCCTGACATAAAATACATTGCATGAAAAATAATAGCCTAAGTAGGGTTCGGTCACAATCCTTAACAAAATTAAATAACATAATAAATAATAAATAATAAATAATTAATTATAAATAAGATTTTATTTACCAAAGAATATATCCTAGGTGTGTTAACCTAGGCGGGTAGTTAGTACTCTTTATCATGCACCAGGTATTGATTAGGTTAATATCCAATGTTCACTTTTTAGGGTTATTAACCCAAGGTACATCTATGCCAGTGCCTATATCCACCTTTTGTATCTATATGGGGATGTTATTTCCTAAAAATCCATATGATTTTTTACTTTACCAAAATATTAGGATGTTATAATATACATAGAAATATCCCTTAGAAATATCCATAATAGTGTCAATAATGTTATCTAATCATAATCCCTAAAAATTACTAATGTAATTCTAAAAAATAAAAACCCCTCCTTTAATACCAATTATGGAGACCCAAGCTAAAAATAGATAAATAAATCATTGATTCCATGTTTAAGATAATACACCTCAAAAATATTCACGCAACCCATAGACCAAAAGTGTAACATCCTGCCCCTCACCCATTGGCTTGAGAAGAGATGGGTGTGTGTTACTTTGACTTAGGTGATATCACCAAGATAACAAAGGCTTCATAAACCTTTGAAATATTATTTTACCTTTGAAAATAAAATAACCAATCCAAAATAACCATAACCAAACAACCTATATATGACTCACAAGTACTAAATACAACTCAAAGAAAAACAAACCAAACCAAACTATAGAATATTATAATTTAGAATCCAAGACTAAAAAAACTAAAAAAAATACATAAACTCAGAAAATCCCATCATGCACCAAAATCATACTCTTCATTCCATGTTCATGGTATCAAGATGCATCACTAAAGAAATTATATACCTTTCCTTTACCTGTATCTCAAAATAAAACATCTGTAAATGCACCAATGCGGCCAAGATCACGGTGAGTATAAAAATCAATAGTATTTTCCCAATAACATCCCAACTCATTCCTCTAATATAGAACATTTTATCACTTTTACATAAAAAAAATTAAAAAAAATTTAAAGTAGTTTATATCAAATTGTAAAATATTTTTCCAACCAGAATTTTTCTATGGAAGTACACCAAAAAATTATTTAAAATAATTTCTCAAATCCATTTGGAATACCAAACACATCTCTCCACTTATCCCCACATTCATGAATAAGTGTGGATTCCCTACTTTTGAATTGTCTGTCATCAATCTACCATGTCATCATAAGGTAACCATTACCAAGTGACCCAATGACACACACAACTTCCATAGGTTTACATCAATGAAACTGAACACACACCAATAATTTATTCTAAATACCATTCCAAACGAAACATGATAAGAACATTCAATAAAAAAAATATTTTTTTAAAAGCCTATATAGAAACGTTTTTTCCAATATCAAAACCAAAATATATTTTTAAAAATATTATTTCAAAATCAGAACCAAAATCACTTTTCATAATACCATCCATTTTTCATAATCTCACAAAACCATCACTAAAGTGGTTTTATATAAATAATCAAACATCAATTTCATAATTCAAATCAATAAATTCAATCAATTTGAAATCAATAATTCATGTTTAATCAAGAGGATTCGATAGTGATTACACCTACCAGACAACGTTAGGTGAAAATGACGAATGATACAAAAATTCAAAAACACGGCTTAGATATTTAAGAGTCAACCTTTGATCTTGTTCCCTTAAACAAAAAAATTGCATCTAATCAAAATTTTAACCACATGATAGGATCTATCCCCAATAGATTAAATCCATCATTCTAATAGTGGAAGGAAGAAAAAAACTAAGGAAAATTATGAAGAACGATAACTTACCAACAAATTCAGCCTCCAACGCACCTAGATTTTCCTAGGAATCTCTCATGGACTGAGTGGAATAGTCTCCAATGCCTTTGTAGAAAGAGGAATTTTTTATATGACCTATTTAGAAAAAATTTTATCTTTAGGGTGCAATTTATATTAAATCCACCATTTTTAGATAAAAATTTAAATGGTTCACAATTAGAGAACATAGTTAGGAAAATAGTACACTAATTGTGCATGAGCCTTTGTATCTAAGAACACTTTGCATGATTGGATCACATAGTTAGAAAAACCATGAACCAAATGTTTTATTACCATCTATCCTTCCTTTCTTAGTTTCTAATCAGAATCCACAAAGATTATCCAAACCATACACCTAACCATGTGCCTACCTAGTGCCCACTAATTTAGTTGAATGGTTTCTTGGAAAGTGTTATATGGTTTTTTGTAATTGTTATCAATATATAATCCTACAAAATATACCCAAATACATGAATAAAATCCTCTAGAACTACTGAAACTTAACCCAAACCCTTTATATACAAAGAATACATAAATAAAGGGAGAAGTACCTAAATCCTTGGGTGTTAAATTATCTACAACATTGGTATTTATTTCCCTATAAATTTGAAAACCACCATTTTCCTGAATAATTTTGGGCCATCTCTCCACCATTTATTTCTCATGCTTCTATATTTTATCCTGAATCCAACCATATTTCTACAAAACCCACACTTGATCGATGATTTTACCATGATATTATTTTTCTTAACTATAAAAAATTAATAACGTCACATGAACCAATATAGAATTTAACTCTATATTTGCATGATCTTATCAAATCACTTGGAAATGATTAGGTTGATACTCTTTAATTGAGATACATGAAACACATTATGCACTGAATTGAACCATGGTGAAAATTTTAAACAATATGCCACCTCACCAAACCATTCAATTACCTTAAATGTGGCATTGTATTGAGGAGAAATATTTCTCTACTTCCCAAAATGTTGATACTGATGCCTTGGAGAGAATATCATGAACACATGATCAGTCACCTCGAATGAAAACAATCATTTACGATGATCATTATATGATTTTTTATGACTCTATGTTATCTATATCCATTTCCTAATCAATTGAATCTTATTTATTATATCATTTACAAGGATTGTTTCTACCAGTAAAGTATCTCATTTTTCCACCAAACAAAGTGAAGAAAAAAATGGACATCCATAGAATTCTTCAAGAGGATCCATATATATCAAGACCTTATAATTTTTTTTATATGATAACTCCAAAAATAGTATGTTATCCTCCCATGAGCCAAAAAAATCCATTACACAATCCCTAAGAATGTATTCCAATGTTTTTATCATCCATTCATATTATCTATACATTCAAGGTTGATATGACATGCTGATTTTTAACTTATTCCAATTTAATTTCTATAAGGATTTCTAAAAAACTAGATGTAAATCTAGAATCTCGGAATAATACTATTGAAACTAGTACACCGTGCCTTTTTATCACTTTTTTGGTATAAATTATTGAAAATTATTCCACCATACGATATTCAAAAATAGGTATAAAATGAGATGAATTGGTGACAAGATCCACTATCACTAGTATGACATCATGTTTTTAAACCATTGTTGGTAGACCTATTAGAAAATCCATATATATCTATTACAATTTACACATGGGAATCCTTAAACATTATAGCATACATTTTTTCCACTAGTGCTCCACCTTAAATTGTTGATAGGTGAGACATCTCAAAATAAAACCTACTACTTTCCTTTTTCATGCCATCCCACTAAAACCCTGATTTCAATTTCTTATACATCTATTATATTCCATGATGAAAAAATAATCTTGGTTTGTGGTAATAATGAAGGAGTTATTCATAAAAATCCATATTTATGACCATCCAATATTAAAAACACAATATTGATCCTCTATAAAGATTCCATATCCCAATGGTCTCCCCAAAATTGAGTTCTTATATCATAGAAACACATTTAGAGTTAGATTTTTATGCCTCTTTATACTTCTCTTAAAAATAAGGCATAAAAGAAACAGGAAATAAAACTACCACACTACCTCAGTCATTACAATTCAATAGCATGTAGGTTATCATTGAATTTATCTTCCATTGATCTAAAACCTCTTTCATCAACTGACTATACGAAATCGGGTTTAATGGTTCTGAAAATAAATTTCCTTCACTCGGTTTATAAATCATGTCAAATTCAAACATTTAAAGATACTCCATATATCTTCTTTATCTAATTTTCAAATACCTTAGTGATAAAATGTGTTTCAAGCTCTTATAATGTGTAAACACTGTGAATTTCTCACCAGAGAGGTAATGAATCAATGTCTTCAATGAATTTACTACATCATATAATTCCAAATTGTGTTGTAGATAGTTCTTCTCATATAACCCTAACTATCTTGATTCGTAATGAAGTACATAATCTCCCTCCATGAGAATAAACCCCAACCTAGATCCTAACAAATAATAATACATGACATAACCCCATACTAATTCTAGAAGTATCATGATCGATAATGATGTAAGAGAGAATTTATTCTCTCAAAAATACTTCTAACATTCCCCATTCCATTTGAATGGAACACTTTTCCTTGTCAAAGATGTCATTGATGAATCTAGTATTGAAAATTCATGAATATAATTTCAGAAATAACTAGTAAGGCCAAGGAAGCTATTCATCTCAATGACATTATATGGAAGTTTCATTGATATCATAGCCTATATCATTTTTGGATCAACAAAAACACTATTTTTAGAGATAAAATGTCCAATGAAATGTACCTCTTTTAACAGAAAAATACAATTTTAAATATTGGAATACAAATGATGATCTCAAAAGATACCCAACACCATATCTAAGTGTTTCTCATACTCTACCCTTATCTTATAAAGCATTATTATTTTTTCTAAAAAAACTACCAAAAAATAACCAAGATAACTTTGAAATATCCAATTCCTCAATGCCATAAAGATAGTTGGTGCATTTTTATGACAGAAAGGCATAATCACATACTCGTAATGCCTATCTCAAAACCTATAATCTATCTTTAAATATACTCCTTTTGAAAACTAAAATTGGTGATATCCTGAACAAAAGTCAATTTTAGAGAACCATTAAGATCCAATAAATTAATCAAAAAAGGCCATCAATGCATGGGATATGATACACATTCTTCATCATAACTTATTTAAGCTTACGATAATCCACACAATACCAAAGATTTCCATCCACCTTTTTAACAAAAAAACTAGTGCTTCCCATGAATATATAATAGGAAGAATGAAGAATTTTATTTATAGATATCCCAACTATACATTCAATTAACTTAATTATTCTTGTTCCATCTGATAAGATGAAAGTGTGATAGGATTGGATCTTGTTTAGAGATAAATTGTAAACTCCACTTATCTTATGGGTAGAAAATCTGAGAATGTTTTGGGAAAAAATCAGGAAATAGATCAAAAAATTGTTGGAATAACCACTATTCATGATCTCATCAATAGTTTCCAAGGTCAAGGATATCAAATGGTGTGATATAGTTCCTTCCACTGGTTACACAAATTATATTCCACTTGATTTTACATTTTTATCTCCTCTAAAGATATGTTCGACACCATAATCAGTTGTAAAACTAAACCTTCATGTATAAAAATTGATGTGATATTTGAACATAGTCAACAAATCCAATCATAGGATTATTTCATATAAATCCATATAAAGTATAAAAAAATTACAAATCAATTTAGCCCCATATATAGTTAAAGAACATGATTTGTAAAAAAAAAGTCTTAACATCCTCTTTTTGCAAGAGGAGTACACTGTTTCAATTCAGAATGCATCATCTCAACATGAAAACCCCAAAAATCAAAAGCATGAGTGGAAATAAATGAATTGAATGCATCTATATCAAATAAGTCTTTTATAAGGGTAGAATTCAAAAGAATCATACCCTCACCATCGAAGGCCCTGATTGATCATCAATAATCATTTGATCAACTATATATAATTTCTTAATCAATGCACCTTGGTCTTTATTACCCTGTTTATATTGCACTAGTTTAGAATTCATGGAATTCCTTGAATCTTTGTAGATTTATTAGTTCATCTGACTAGAATTTTTCTACTACACTCATCCCATCTAATCATATGATTCCTAAGAAGCATGAGATCTTCCTCTAGAACCTGACCTTAGATAAAGGTGACAATATAATTGAAGATTTACCATCTAGTTGAAATTGTGTCATGCTCTAGGTTCTTCTATAAAATCCTTATTCATATGCTCAAAATAACCACACTAAAAACATCCAAGCTTACTTATCACTTTAGGAGTTAGATTCACTGATTACAATGTCTGATTCAGAATCTTACCATAGCTTTAGTAATAGTATGTCCCTCATTCACTTATTCCAAGAATTATACATCCCACAATTTCACATAGGTATCAACCCGATTCCTCAACCCATGATTCTCAAGATGTATCTTTCTACCTCCGTCACTCTAATAACCGTCATTTTATAATCCTTTATACAATGAAAGATAACCATTGAGTGAATATCTACCCTTAACCCTGATTCAAAAATATGTCCAATAAAAGATGCACTTATAGAAACATCTAGTGCAAAGTAGACTAAATTAATAAATTAAACCTCATACTCTATTATCAAAAAATTATCAAACTTCTAGATAAAAACTCAATTATTCAAGAAATTATAAATGTGTGAGGATATAATTTTTTAATAAATAATTCTTAGAGAATCCTCCCATGAAATTCCTTGGTCTAATTTAGTATGAGTTTCTAAATACCACCACCAGCGTGAGATATCCTCCATCATATACATTTCCAACTATACTTTCATATCTTCATGTGTGCCATGGAAATAAATAATTTGATGCATCCTATTTTGAAACATGTTTTCTTTTTCTTGTTTCGAATCACTCAGAAATATGGGTGGATCCTACTTTTAGAACTAAACGGGATGATCCAATTTCCTTGTTTCATCACTTTTGTTACATCTATCCATGGCCTAAAAATATTGTACAATACTTTGAACCAACTGTTGTTTCACTAGTGGCTAAGGTGCAACCATATTATCAATATATTCTTTTGATTGGTTTCTACAATTCTTACCAGGTGTCATTTTATATAATAAAAGAAAACTCTATTTATCCTCACACTCTAGAAACCGAAAGCTTAAGAATTTCAAATTTACAATATCATAAATTCCAAAACCATAATTTTCAAAATTTTAAATCTTCCTTTTTCAAACCATTTTTGAAAATTTCCCATTCCTTTTAAATAAAAACCATTCTCAACTATTTTTAAAAATCAACAATTTCAACCAAATAATAAATCATTAATCAAAATGAATTATCCGCTCCTAGTGGGAATTTATTTCTATCAATGAATGTCATGCTCTTATTATTGGATAAACCCATAATGATGAGGTTACAACTCCAAGAAGTATCCCGAAACATTTATGTACCCAAATCCCTAGTAAAATGAGGTTTATTATAAATAGGTTAGCTACGACCTTTTATGATAAAAATTTCATGTTATGATCATAAAACTCTTTTATTACAACCCAACTCAAGGACTAAAAAATAAATATTTTCCTACTCTAGAAATGAAAAAAAGGTACCATTTGTAACATCCCCACCCCTCACCCATTTTATTGGGAAGTTATGGGTGTTTGTTTCTAGGGCTTAGGTGAAATCCACATGACACCAAAGGATGGAAATACATTCTAGGGGATTCATAAATATTTGGGTGATGATTTAAAAATTTAAAATAAAATATATAAAATAATATAACCCTAATAGAATAACCTCTATTTGAAGCATGAGTACAAAATATAACTCAAAGAAAACCAAACTAAACCAAATTATATGAGATTATAATGCATAAATCAAGACTAAAAACACTCAAAGATATGAACGACGTCATCTAAGCAACTCACAACCTACTCTATGATCCGACTCCAAATTCTATGTATATGGTATCACAATACATCACTAAATAAATAATATTCCATGCCTTTACCTTTTTCTCAACATACAACATCTAAAAAATCACCAAAGTGCCGATGTAGGGGGTGATTATAAAGCTCAGTAGTATTTTCACAATGATTTCCCAACTCATTCCAATAGTATATAAAATGTTATCAAATTTATATAAAATAGTTTATAAAAATTTAAATAATTTTATACCAAAGAATAACACATATTTCTAAACCAAATATTTTCTATGTAAAGCAACCAAACAATTATTTAAAACCATTTCTCAAATATATTTAGCATACGCAATACATAACTCCACCTATCCACACATGCATGACCAGGTTAAATTTCTATACTCATAGGTGGTATCTTATCGATCTAACAAGTCATCACATGTCAACCATTTTCACGTTCCCAAATGGTACACAACCATTCCATGAGGACACATCAATTAAAATGAACACATAGAAATAATGTATTCCAAATACCATGCCAAACCAACAATAAAAAACCATTTTAATAAAAAAATTATTATTTAAAACCATTCTATAAACATTTTTTCATGAATAAAAACTAAAATGGAATTTTAAAAATATTATTTTAAAATCATGATCCAAAATAAATTTTCCCCAAAACAATCTATTTTCCACAATTCCACAAAAACATCACTAAAGAGGTTTTTTAAAGAATCACACATCATTTTTAAAATTCAATCCACATAATTGAACCTATTCGAAATCAATCCCTCAATATATAATAAATATGAAATAATAGTAAAGACACCCACTTCTCATAAATATTCTAAAATGATGAAAGATACAAAACTTTTAAAACTTGTCTTATATATTCAAGATTCAACATTAGATCATTTTCCCTCCAAACAAAGAAATCATATCTCATTTTTATTGGAATCAGAAAACATTGATCTATTCCCATAAAATTATATTCTTTATTATAAGATTGTAAAGAAGACTACAACTAAGGAAAATGATGAATAATGATCACTTATCGACCAATACGACCATCAATGCATGTAGATTCACCTAGAAATCACTCTCAGATCAACATGAATGGTCTCTAAAACTGTGGGAAGGAGAGGAATTCAATATATGACCTATTGGGGGGGATAGGCTTTGGGGGTAAATCAGATTGGATCAAATATTTTCAGATCTTTTTTTTAACGGTGCATAGTTTTGGTGTATGGTTTGGAAAACCATGAGCTACCCATGCATGAGCCACCGCCTCCAAACACACCTTGCATGGATGGCTTTCACATTTAGAAAAAATATACCCCAACAATGCTATTACCTTATATCTATCCTTTTACCTTTTCTTCTTTGAAGCCTCATGGTTTTCCGAACCATGCGTTTAATCATGTGCCTACCAAATTCTCATTTTTCTCGATGCATGACTTTTGGGAAGGTGATTATGGTTTCTACTAACTGTTATCAAACAATACACTTCTAAAAAATTCCCCAAAATATTCCAAAACTCATATGAAATTACTGAAATCATAACCAAATCACTCTATATACAAAAATTATATAAATAAAGGGTTATGTCTAAAATTTCAGTTTGATATAGAAAGGTTTAGTTTCTTTGAGGATCAGCTACATAAGAAACATATTTTATGATAATTGTGTAATTTTTTCAACATTTGAATTCTACTATATCCAATTATAGAAATATCATTTCTTTTTCTCATATTTATAAAATAGTAAATTAAAACATATGAAAGGGTTGGGCGGAAATTCTTAGTGATCGAGGAGTTATCAACAGTTATCAAGTGTTAGAACATAAGCATATTAGAAATCATAAGCATGAGATAAATATATTATTAAAAGAACAATGAAAAATAAGAGTTTACTTAAGCCTTGAAATAAACACATGTAACATCAAAATATAAAACATATAACATGGGATAAAATTATGAAAACATGACATAATAAACATGTCCCCTTGACCATAATAATAGGCACATGGCATGTAAATGTAACATTACCTTAAAACATAGAATAAAAAAGTACATTTTCATAAAAATAAGCATATGAAAAAAATATTACATTAGAAACAAAATATTTTTTCACACTTTATATTTTGAAAAAACAAAATGAACATTAATTATGATGTGAACAAAAAAATTCCAACACTTTATATTGTAATCAAAAAAAATTTGTTCGCTTCATATTGTGAGAAATAAAATTTCTATACTTAACAACCTTGTATAATGAGATACAAATTCTTAACAAATGTATTGGATGATGATGCATAATCCCACCCATATCATCCATAAATATGAGTTCCACTTATAATAAAATCATTTATCTTATCATAAATATCCAATGGGAATAAAATGGGGTTCATACTTTTCCAAATTTTATCACATTAAAAAAACCTGATCATTTGAAACAAAAAACATGACCACCAAAATAATTATTTAAAAGGAGAACATATAGGTTTATTTGTTAACCATTAATTAATTGGAAAATAATACATTGAAAAAATGGGATATTATAAATTATAAATTCAGAATAATAGATGTTTCATGTTGTTGAGGAAGTAATTTGTTTTCTTAGGTTTTTACTTTTTCATTTTTTATGCTTTTACCTTGGTAACTAGTTTTTAACTATGCAATTTATGTTTTACTAAAAATACTAAATAATAACTCTTTCAAAATTTGGGTTTAATTAATATAAATTTAATATTTATTTTATCTAAATAAATTTCTAAATAATATAAAAATAACTTTCATATAAAATCAATTTATATATAGAAAAATATTTTTTATATAAAAATTGTGTTTTAACCAGAATTTTTTCATTATATTATTTATAATTGGTTAAAAATTAAATTCGTGTTATTATAATTTATATATTTTATTAAAACTAATATTATATTCATCACTGAAATTTTTTTAATTTAATTTTTTTAAATCTAAATTACATAATTTTTATGAAATAATTCTTTGATAATAATATTTTTACTGTTATCATTGTCATTAACATTAATATTAGTAATCATACATATATTCCCAAAATTGAAGTTTAATTTTTTACATAATATGATCATATTGATCTAAAATATGAAATAATTTTTTATAGATGTAATTTCTATAAGTGATGAAAATTAATATTTAATATAAGTGAATAGAAATTGTTTTTTTGAGAAAAATATTTCTTAAGTTTAGAAAAAGTTACCCATGTATTTAAAAACTTCAATATAGAATTTTTAAATAATTTATTTTACTAATATATATATATATATAGATTAATTAAAAAGGTATAAAATCACGTATGTCGTTCTTATATTATGGTAATGTCGTAAAATTTATGGTTTATAGCAATATCAATATTTATTAACTATTCAACTAAAACCCAATTATTTGAGAAAAAATAATCTTAAGACAATATTATTATTTTTAACAATTTTTTATTAATTTTAAATTATAGAATTTATAAATCCAATTATTGAATAAAATCATAAAATATATTGGAAAACCTTTGTTATTGTAAAATTACATTTTCAAATATTAACTTTTATTATTATTATTTCATTTAATTTTCCAAATAAAATGGCCTTTACCAAATATCAATGTCATGACCTGTCCCCTAGGCCCCTTTCCCTAACTACCCCATGCCCACCTCCTAAAGACCAAGGCCTGATGACTAGCATCGAAGGCGTCAAACTGCAAGTGGGAGGCATTCGCCAATGTACTTGTATGCACACACACACCCAAACACGTCCTAACACACTGAAAAAGGGAAATAAGTTCCACTAAAACAAAGATGAGTGAAAGTTCAACTAAAAGTAAGTGGGCTAGAATACAAACCAAAAAAAGAAGGATGGAAAACAACAAGTACTAAAAGGAAATTCTGATGGCTATCTGTAGAAAACCCCACATGATCGTGAGAGTATTGAAGCTACGGGAAGCCGAAGTAGTACATCCAGACCTCCCGGTCCTACTTGGCCCTACCAGGTCATAGGCCACCAAGTCCACCATCATAGCGTCCATCAGTCCCATCTTCATGAGAACCCCTATCGAAACGTCAGTTGTATGCACCAGACACAAGACATGCTAGAGAAGCTCGTGTCAGGGTGAGTAATAGAGTACTCAGTAGGGAACAAAAATAAAATACCACACATCAATTCCTCAAAGTAAATCAAGAAACACAAGACATCTCTCCCAAGTATATTCTATGGTAGTAAAAGTAGCATCAATAGTCACATCGTCGAACACCTCAGCTGCTGGAGAACTCCTCCTTTAGGGAGAACAGTGGGTATGCCAAGTCACGAAGAGGTTCTTCCAACAAACCTTGGAATACTTAGGTACTCCTCCACCATCGCGTACCGTGGGCCTACAAATCCATAGAGAGGTGATTCCATATATTCATGGTCAACTGAGGTACTCATCTTAAATGCATACCATGTGCTTGAATAGTCACAGAGAGGTGCTTCCCACTGTGGGTCTGCCATGTCACGGAGAGGTGCTTCCCATTGTGACAAAAGTCAGCTGTCTTCAGGTCTCATCCAGTCATAGGGTATTGTACACAGTGCGCTTGGGAGAACCACTACTTAATCTCAACATCACATCTCAACTTCCAAAAAAGTCACCATAGATAAATCCAAAATATCCGCCTCATCGAGAGGGTCCCAACACTGCAAAGGGCTCATCAATCGGACATGCAGTTTGCAAGATATAAGCGTTTTAGTAACCAGGGGGCCGGTTGTGATGGGGCCTGGTCTGACTCAGTCATACTGACCTGACCAACCTGGCCTGGGGGTCCCAAAAACCACGATTCATATAGATGGAATTGAATCGATGTGGTACGGTTCATGGTTAGTCTGGTCCGACCAAGCCAGTGGGCCAGGCCCAACAGGCCTCGCTGGACCCAGCCCGGTTGGCCGAGGGTCCAGACCGCCGAGTCGCCCATTGAGTTTCCCAGTGACCCGATCTATTCTGTCCTAGCCCAAAGAGGATGCGGGTCTAGCCTTCTGGTGTGGGTCTGATCCTACTAGCACGGATTCAGCCCAGTGAGCTGCGGGTACGGCCTGTTGGGCTGTTCGCGCCCTGCCCGTTTCGCAAGAGGCAGATCGGTCGACCTCACTGGATGAGGCTGAACACCATTTCCATCCTCCATAATCACTCTGCGGGTCGCCGCGGGGTGCCTCCTCCGTTGTGGTCGAGTGAATACAGCCCATCGCATGGGACGCATCTCAATGTCGCGTCTGCGGCCCCCCAACGCGGTCGATTGACCGCACCCACCACCAGCCCAGCCGTTGGGATTCTTCCACTACGTTGTGACCCGATGATCCACAACCCTTCCTTTGGCATTCCATCATGGCACCACCGTCGATGCCAGTGTGCAGACAGATTCTTCCACAGACCACCGGGTTCGCACCGGTGGTGCGTTCTTCATGCAGCATGCTCTTGTGTTCTCTAGTGAATGTTATCTCTATCATGAAGGTCTCAAATCCATCTTGTTGTTGATTTGAGAGTTTTTACACAAAGAAAAACCACATCGGAGGGGCTCAATATGTGTTCGTGTCGGTCCATGACCTCCACATTAGCTGTTTACAAAATAAGGGAGGTCCAGGGATTTTAATTTGAACAAAAAAGATAATTCAAACCCAGATAAAGAAACCCCAAAGAAGTCACCCTTTCGAAAGAACGCATGGTCCACAAATTAACTTTTTCGTGGGTTAGTCCACATTTTTATTTTTGAAATATGGATGAGGGGAAAATTAAAATAAAATAACCCCCACCTCTTTTAATGTCTGATGTAGCGACCTTTGTCCTCATGGGATTTAAGACATCGACACCTCTTCCTGACTCCAATATTTGAAGGGCGTCAAATATGATCAAGTTCCGTTGGCATTCATCATTCTTAATTGGGGTAGAAGTCCGTCAGTGGTTCATCAGAGAATCCTCCAAATTTATAATCTATATTTCCTCAGAGCATCGAACTATAAATAGGAGCACATCACAGTGTTCCTATAATGATATGATGTCACGTTGTTACACTATTTTATTTAAGAAACATCACCATTGTTACATTTCTTTAAAGCATTGTTACGCTATGAGTTTAATGATCCCTTAATGAGCCTCATTGATGTGCATCGTCATCAACCTATCACTGCCCCGCAGTGTCTCCATCCACCACTCAAAAGTGATAAAAAAATAATTCTTTTAAATTCTTTTATTATTTTTCTCGAAAATTCCAAATAATAAATTCTCCACTCAGCCCCTGCTGGCCAAAGTTAAGTCATTTCTAGGAACATCCTGACATTTTGAATTCAACGGTACCCACCAATTTTTGATCTAGGAAACAGTACAAAAGATAGAAAATCCCTCTTTCACGTTTACTGAATGTACCTTAAAAAATGTTCAAAATTCCATTCCAGGCTCTCTGGACCTCAAAATCATGTGCTGTCAAATTTTGCAGTCTCGAAATAAATCCATATAAATAAAAAAAATACATGGAAATTATGAGATGTTAAATTCTCCCCAACATAGGGATTTACATCCCTAAAATCCAAAACCACAAATAAACCAAAATATGGGTGTACTGAGCACAAATTTGAGGCTCTCGCTCTAATGTTCTCTCTTGTAGATTCCCATGCGTCCATCAGACGTGCAATAGAGGAATCAATTTCCCATTTAAGACCATCTCCTTTCTATTTTCTATATCTACTAGGAACTCTGCAAACTTCACCCAATCATCAATGTATATCTTGCCCCAATCGATGACGTGCGATTGATCATGCACATACCTCCTCTACTGCGACACATGGAAAATATCATGCACCCAGTGTATCTTTGGGGGAAGAGAAAGGTGGTATTCCAACTTTACTTAGGATTGGAAAAGATTCGATGAACCTCATAGATAACTTCATGCCCCGACCAAATCTCTGTAACCCTTATCGGGGTGTGACCCAAAGGAACACACGATCTCCCTCCTCAAACTCCAAGGGTCTTCGTCTCCTATCGGCATAATACTTCTTCCTACTCTGTTCAGTCCTCATCCACTCTTAGATGATCTGCACCTTCTTGGTGGTATCTCATACCAACACTGGACCCATGAGTGTCGACTCCCCAAGTTCTGTCTAGCATACGTATGATCTACAAGGCCTCCCATATAAGGCCTCAAACGGTGCCATGCAAATGGTGGAGTGATATATTTTGTTATATGAAAACTCAACTAGTGGTAGGTGGTCCTCCCAACTACGACCAAAGTCTAAGACAGAAGTACAAAGCATGTCCTCCATCGTATGTATGGTCCGCTCTGTCTGACCATCCGATTGGGGATGAAAAGTTGTTCTCAAACGAAGCTATGACCTGAATGCCTCCTTTAATCCCTTCCACAATCAGGATGTAAAGTAGGCATCATGATCAGAGATGATTTCTGAAGGAACCTCGTGAAGCTTCACTATCTCTTGGATGTAGAGGCATCCCAATCCCTCTACCTGTCCCATCTCTTGGAGGGGTAAGAAGTGAGCCGACATGGTGAGTTGGTCAACGATCACCTAGATAGAGTTTTGAACTCTAGGCATACGTGTTAATGCCATCAAGAAGTCCATCTAGAGACCATTCCATTTCCACTCTGGTACTTCGAGAGGCTGAGTCAAGCCTACTGGAACATGGTGATGATCCATCACTTACTTACAAGTGAGGAATTGTGAAACAAAGTCAACCACAACTTTCTTCATCCATGGACACCAGTATTGACGCTGGAGGTCCTGGTACACCTTCCCCACTCTAAGATGTACTTAAAAGGGAGATGTTTGAAATTCCCTCAACACATCCTCCTGCATTTCCACTGGTACTAAGGTGTGCCCTTTAAAAATGATAACGTTCTCCCCACCTATCGAAAATCCATCAGAAACCTATCTTGAGGATATCCAATCACCTTGGGCCTCGTAATCAACATCCCACAATTGTATCTCATGGAATTTCTGTAAGAGTGGGGAAGTAACAAACATCTACTGGAGGTATTAAGATTCACCATCATCCATGAAGGATATCTGCATAGAGGCTAATTTCTTTGTATCCTCACTCAACAGTTTTAACCCGGTCCTCCTGCTGAGCATGTATGTCACCAAGTTTATCTTTCTAAGAGTATAGACTATCTTGTAATCATAGTCCTGGAGAAACTCTATCCAACACCGCTGTTTCAGGTTAAGGACCTTCTGGGAGAAGATATACCTGATACTCTTATGGTTGGATTAAATTTTTAACCATTCACCCATCATGTAGTGTCTCCACATCTTCAAGGGAAAGACCACTGTTGCTAACTCCATATCATGGGTCACGTATTTATGCTCATGATTCATCAACTTCCATGAAACATAGGTAATCACCGCTTTCTCTTTCATCAGGGCACAACTGAGGCTGGTTTCTGTTGTGTCGTTGTAAACTATATACCCAATGCCCTCCTCTAGTAGTATCAAGATAGGGGCACTAGTCAGTCTCCGCCACAACTCCTAAAAACTCTTCTTGCTTTTTTCTATCCACATGAAGTGATGTCCCTTCCATGTCAATGATGATAAGGGTACAACTACCATGGAAAAGTTGGTTATGAAACTCCAATAGTAACCAGCCAACCCTAATAAGATCTGCACCTTAGTCACGCTTCCGGGTGGCTCCCATGAAAACACTACCTCTATCTTAACTGGATCTACTACAAATATGGCCTCTGAGATGATGTGTCCTAGGAAATATACCTCCCAAATCCAAAACTAAAACTTCGATAGATTACCATAAATTTGGTGCTCCCAGAGTGTATCTAGAACTATCCATAGGTGTAAAGCATGCTCCTCCTCCGATGATGAGTACCCCAAGATGTCATCGATGAATACCACAAAAAACCGGTCAAGTTAGGGGTATATGATCCTATTCATGAGGCCTATGAACACAGTTGGGGTGTTGGTCACACTAAAAGGCATCACCGGGAACTCATAGTGGTCATACCGGCACCTGAAGTCTATCTTTGGTGCACCCTTGTCTTGTACATGGAGATAATGATAACATGATCTGAGGTCTATCATTGAGAACCAATTCTCTCCCTTCAACTAGTCTAAGAGGTAATCAGTTCATGGCATTGGGTAGTTTTTCTTCACATCTTCCTAGTTCAGGCTCTGAAAGTCCAGGCACAACCTCAAAATCCTATCTACCTTCTTGGAAAAAAGCACCAGGGATGCCCATAGTAAAACACTGGGTCTTATGAACCCCTTATATTATAAGTCCTCTAGTTGTACCCTCAGATCATGAAGCTCTGTGGGATCCATTCGATAATCCTATGTGAATATCAGTGCCCTCCCAGGGTACAAGTTGATACATAAGTCTACCTTTTTATGAAGAGGTATCCCTGGAACCTTATCTGGAGAAAAATCTTTCTACTCGTCCACCACTTAAGTTAATATTGGACTCTTCTCCTCCCTTGAACCCAGGGTGAGGCTAACTGACTAGTGAGTGATCTGTTGTACCCTTCTCTGAGAGAGTTTGTCCTGCACTGCAAGGGTTTCCTTCTCACTAGTGAAGGAAAAACTGGTTCTATATCTACAAAAACACTACATTGTGTGATTAAAATAGTCGATCTGACCATGGTTTGTGGATAACCATTACATACCCAAGATGAAATCGTAAGGCCTCGATTCACCTACAAGGATATCCCAGCCAAAGATCTCACCACCTAGAGTAAGCACACACCACTGAAAATACTGTGTAATCATCCAATCCCCTCTCGTAGCAGTCACTAGTCATAAGGATCGAGCCAACGACTCCACTGGAATCTCTGAGATCTAAATGAGAGCCGTGGAAAGGAAGTATTGGCAAGCACCGATGTCTATAATCACCGCATCTAGGATGGAGGAGACACAAATCAGACCTCAAATCATCTCTTGAGGATTGTGGTCATAAACCTTTACTACCTAGATCTAGGATAACCCATGTCCACCTACTTCGTGAGGTCAGGGTGGACCACCTGGGGGTGGTGGAAGGAACACCTGGAACTGTCACCCACCACCTTCCACATGGCTAGGTCCCCTACCACATCCGCCACCCTACGGACCTCCTCACTTGAACTGCTTCTGCTGCCTCAGCGGCCCCTCAAGCATCTGCGGGTCATCTGTATGGTGGGTAGAGTAGTCACATTCCATGTTCCCCTACTCACCATGTGAGTAGAAAATCCTAGCCCTCATCTAACTTCCTCTGACCTGGGTGCCTCACACTACCGAACCTAAGTCCTAGGGTCTGCCTCTGAAAGACCTGGCCTGCTTAGTCCCACACATCTGCTGTCTGCAGCCTACCAAAGACTCTGCCACCTGGGGTTCTCTGGTATCTCTAGCTAAGGTCACCTTATCCTTCATGAATATATTCATCAAAAGGGCTTGCTTCAGTACCCTGACCTGGGTAGGGATGCTGAGTGAAAACACAAAAGCCCTGATCTCCCGTCTGAGCCCCTGTTCTAAGGATCGAGGCCTGAAGAATGTGTCTCACACAAAATTTGTGGAGTATCAGAAAATATCATTGATCCTTTCTATGTACTCGACCACCATCATGTTGTCTTGCTGTAGGTGAAGCAACTCTTGGATGTTCACATAGCACAAGGTTGCAGGGAAACAATTCTCCTAAAAAAGCCTCTCGAAGTCAACCCAAGTGAGGGACACCTCATTGTGAGTCTGGATGGTCAAAATCCACCATCTCATTGCTGAGCCCTGCCAAAGGATTGATGCCAGGATCACAATCTGGTCAGGTGGTTACCTCACTAAGTAGAAGACCTACATCACAACCTCTAGCCAATACTCAGTAACATGAGGATTTGTCTCTCCTCTTTACCCGGGAGGTCTCTATATCTGAAACTCATATAGGGAACTGATCCTACGAACGTCCTCTGCCATAACTACTAGTAGTAGATGCTGAACATCAAGTGGTGGTAGCACTGTTGCACACCCTGGTGGGGCCATCTCTAGAACTGGTCCCTATACAGATGACACATCGCTAGGCAGGTTGTCCTCACGACCTCGTATCAGGATCTATGCTGATTGTTCACGTGGAAGCATCCTGGGATAGATCAAGATGTACCACAGTTAGAAGGTTATACTTGGTGAGCTGACTCTTATTCAAAATAAAGAGACACTTATGCAACCAATGTTTTCATGTATTGAGCTGAAAAAAAAATTCAAGATCCCGATGTATGGATACATCGGCCTCCTCAATAACACTGGACTCCCTAAATCTGAAAGTCAGACTCGTAAAACTTAAAAATAATGCCCAAAAAAACACATAATCTCAGCCTTTGAGGGGGAACTGACCACCCTCTAATACAACTTTGTCATGAACCGTCCCCCGGGACCCGTTCCGTGACTACCCCAATCCTGCCTCCCGAAGGCCAGAGGCTGGAGACTAGTTCGAAAGGCATCAACCTGCAAGTGGGAGGCATTTTCCTAAGTACCTAGACACACACACACACACCCAACCACATCCCAACACAGTGAAAAGGGGAAACAAGTACCACTAAAACAAAGCTGAGTGCAAGTAAAACTGAGAATAATTGGGACAGAATACAAAACCAAAAAAGGATAGAAAACAAAAAGTACAAAAAGGAAACTATGATGGCCATCCATAGAAACACTACCTGATCATGAGAGTAGTGAAGCTACTGGAGGACAAAGTTATAGGTCCTGACTGCCTAGTCCTATTAGGCCCCGCCTGGTCCTATGCTACCAAGTCCACTATTGTAGCTTCCGTCAATCCCATCTTCCTGATCACCACTATCGAAACATCAGTCATCTACACTAGCCACAACACGTGTGGGCGAAGCTCGCGTAGGGCTGAGTAACACAGTACTCTGTAGGGACCCAAAAAAATGGAAATACCACCCAACAATTCTTCAACGTAAAGTACGAAACACAAGAAATCTCACACGAGGTATATTCTAGGGTAGTAATAGTAACATCAATAGTCACATCATCAAACACCTCGACCACTGGAGAACGCCTCCTCTAGGGAGTACAGTGGGCCTTCCAAGTCATTAATAGGTGTTTCTCACTAACCTGGGACTCCTTAGATACTCCTCCCCATCTCGTACCTTAGGTTTGAAAAGTCACATAGAGGTTCTTACCACTATTCATGGCCAACCGAGGTACTCATCCTAATCACATACCATGGGAATGCAAAGTCATAGAGTGTTACTTTCCACTGTGGTTCTTCCAAGTCATAGAGAGGTGCTTCCCACTATGCCAAAATTCAGCAGTCTTCAAGTCTCAGCCAGTCATAGGGTTTTGTACATAGTGCGATTGGGAGAACCACTCCTCAAGACCTTCATAACATCTCAACATCCAATAATATTACTATAGAACGTTCCAAAATATACTCCTCATTGACAGGGTCCCAACACCGCAAACAGCTCTTCAATCAGACATTTTGTTTGCAAGATACATGTGTTTTAGTAACTAGTGGAACAATTGCGATGAGGCCCAGTCTAACTCGTTCAGACCGACTTGACCAACCCAACCTGGGGGTCTCACATACACCGATTCATTTAGATCAACTTTACTAGACCTGGTGTGGGGTCAGGGTCGGTCTGGTCCGGCCTGGCCAATAGGCTAGACCCAACATGCCTCACTAGATTCAGCCTGGTTGGACGAGGGTCTAGCTTGCCGAGTCACCTGTCGACCCTGTCTAGTCTGACCTGATGGGGTGGGTCCAGTCCCGCTAGCTTAGTTCTGGACCACTAGAGTGGGTCTAGCCTGGTGAGCTTCACTTCCGTCCCGTGATGTAGGTCTAGCCTACTGGGTGGTTCGCACCCCACCCGGTACACCTTGTTGGATGCGGCCGAACGCCGCATCCATCCACCACCATCACCGTGCGGGTCACTGCAGGGTTCCTCCTCTGCCACGGTCAAGAAACTGTGACCCTACGACACGGTCCAGTGACCGCACTCTTCACCTCCAGCCGCTGTCCTTGCTAGTGTTTTGTTCCATTACGCCGCGGACCGATGAGATGCGGCCCTTCCTCTAGCATGCCGTCATGGTGTGCCATCTCCCGCCCGCAGCCACCTCTATGAGCCATCGCCATTGACGCCATCATACTAGTGGATTCGTCCACTATCCACCGTGTCCAGACCCGTGGTCCGTTCTTTGTGCCTCTAGTGCCTGAGTTTTCTAGGGAAGGTTTTATCCACCACAAAGGTCTCAAATCTATCTTTGCCATCGATTCGAGATTTTGTCTATGAAGAACACCCATAGTGGAGGGGCTCAGGCCTTATTATTGTTGTACTATTCCCTCCATGTTAGGTGTTTTCAAAACAAGGGAGGTCCGGAGATTTTAATTCGAACAACAATGATAATTCAAACCCAGATAAAGAAACCCCAAAGAAATCACCCTCCTGCATGAATGCACGGTCTACAGATTGACCTATTCATGGGTTAATCCATGTTTGTTGTTTTGAAATAAGGATAGGGAAAAAATTAAAATCATATAAAACCTACCTCTTATGAAGTCTAATGTTGTGGCATTATTCCTCAAGGGATTTAAGATGTCGACGCCACTTCCCAACCCTAATCATTGAAAGGCGTTGAAGATGAGGATGTTCTGCCGGCGTTCATCATTATTCATTAGGATGGATGTCCATCAGAGGTTTTCCAAATAATCCTCCAAATTTGTAATCGATATTTCCCTAGAGAATCTAACTATAAATAGAATCATGTTGGATCATTCCCATAATGATTCAATGTCACGTCATTACACTATTTTATTTAAGATATAAATTCGTTGTTACTAGTAATTAAAGCATCATTACACCGTGAGTTTAACGATCCATTAATGATCTTCATTGATGCCCATCGTCTCTGCCCTGTCGCGGCCTCGCAGCGTCACCGTCCACCACTCAAAATTGGAAAATAAAATAAAATAATTATTTTAAAATATTTTATTATTTTTCTCCAAAGTCCAAAAAATAAATTTTCTGCTAAGTCCTTTCCAACTGAAGTTAAGTCATTTTTAGAAGAATCACATCGTTCTGAATTTAACGGTGCCCTTGGATTTTTGATCTGGGAAACGTTTCAAAAGATAGAAAATCCCCCTTGCATATTTACTAAACATACCTTAAAAAAAGATCAAAATTCAGTTCTTGGATTTCCGGACCTTGGAATCACATGTCGTCGAATTTTGAAGTCTCTAAATAATTCCATATAAATAAAAAATTATAGGGAAATTCCAAGACATTAAAATTAAACACAATTTATAATTATTGTCACAAGTTTATTTAAATACAAAATAAAATTACATAAAATAGAATTTCTTTGAAATTTTTTTATAAACAATAAATGATATTATTCATCATTTAAGGTATAAAAATTGAATTTAATTGATATTAAAAGTATCCTTTATTTTATTTATCAAAATATTTAATAAAGTAGTAACTCATATTCATTCCCTCTTATTCAATGGATAGTTTTTTAGATCCATACTTAAATATTTATATTTTATCTAAATATATCACATTTTTTCTATGTTTGGTGTTGTGTGTTACTTATGCTACTGAATAAATTTACTAGTTTAAAAGGAATCATAAATTAATATTTTGGGGTGTTAGATTTTATAGGTTTATGAGTGGTTTCAAAATCCATTATAATAGAAATAAGGTTTTTACTATTTCTATGAATGATTTATAAAACCATCTCTAATAAACAACCTCTAGCACTGGATATTCTTATAGTATAAATTTTGATGAAATTTCACAATTACTATAGCAATTACTATTGTTACTTATTTTGTTTCTTAATTTTATAAAATAATCATTTTTATTAAATGATGATAATATAAGAAAATCTAAATAATTATTATGGGTTCTATTGAAGAATTTTAATGAAATATTTTTATTTATTTTTGATTCAATGATTAGTAAGTAATATTTTTATGACCATACATATGAAATTAATATTTATAATAATAATTAATTTAAACAATTTTAGTCATGAAAACGTGGAAATATAATTGATAACTGATTATACGTACTAAGTACACCAATATATAAATTTATAAAATCATATAACTCTTACATGGTTAATAGATTTTGATTTCATATATACAGATACGATGAGTTAATGAAACCAAGGAACAGTGGTATTTTTCTAAATGGAATTTATCAAAGAGAAATTGAAATTAAAATCAATATAATAAAGGATAAAATAATTAAGTTATGTTATCAAGGACAAAGTTATATAAAAATGGTTTTGTATTATTGTATTACTAATAATTTAGGGTTTAATTTTGATCCATGGTATGGAGTCAGTGACATTAAGTATAAGATTCATCTTATTGAAAATAAACCATTTATGTTGGAACAATAAACACATCTAGATTATTAAAAAAAAATTCTTATGATTTTACGCGCTATTTATGTGATTTGTGGAGAATAGAAAAAATGAAATATCATGAATATTAGTTTATTGAAAATGGAATTGTTTTTGTAGTGTTATAAAATATTAATATTTTTCAATAGTCATCACTAAATATATATCTTAATAAAAATATATAAATATTGATGATGAGACTTTTCAATTATGGGATGATAGTTTTGATAATGTGGATGATGTGTCTATTAATTAATTTAAAATAATGAGATATGATAAAATTTAAGATCTTATTAAAATTTATCACATTGAGTAATAAAATGAAGATAGAGATAAAGAATGAGGTGTTACATTCTACTTGGAATCACAATGAGTATATATTAATTATTTTCTAGAGAAATTTATTAGTTTGCAATATTTTAATCCTATATTAATAATTATTATCAATTAATATAATTTTTATATTTCAAATGTTCATATATTATTTTGAGTATTTAATGCATAGGCTCTTTGAGGATGATATAATCAGCGATGAGCCCCTTGTTCCGTTATACGAGTCACAAAGAGGGCATTATGTTACTACATCGGTGACTAAGAGGGGTCAAATTCAAATCATATTGTTGTGTCTTGACATAATTACTTATTGTATTCCATCTCTTTATTTTTACCCTTGTTTGAGTAAGTAATCTAAAATATGTAATTTATTTAATTATCATAAATTTATTTCTTCTATTGTTTTTTGACTATAATTTTCTATTTTTATAATTTTTTTACATATATCCAATATTTAACCAATTTTTATTCTAAGAAATTATATTTTTACTCCATGGGGGTAATAGTATTAGATTTTCAATTGTATGTATCATTGTATATTCTATCAATGGATAATAATTAAATAAATTAAATATTTTTTTCAATGTTTATTAAACTTAAAACTCATAATAATAAAATATTCTCATGAATTACAGTATCCTATTGATGGTAAAATTTGACTGTAACACCCCAATATTTTAAAATAAGATTATTATGTTTGATAGCACATTCAATAGGAAACACCCATCTTAAACGACCCGTAAGAAATATGAATGTAATAACCTTGTATTTAAATTGGTGAGTATGAATAGAATTAAATAATTTATGAAAAAATATATAAATTTACTACTCAATATAAATTTATTGATAAATTATTATTAAATAATAAATCAATTTTTTTTAGAAATTTTTATTTTTAAAAAATATGTTTTCTTAAAGAATGGGTTTTTTGAGAAGATGTTATAATTAATTTCAAGAGATTTTAAAAAATTTATTTGATAAAATTAATTTTATTTTTTAAGTTACCATAAAAATTTTACTTCATTTTAAATTTTGGGATTTTTTAAAATATATTAAATTTTTAGTGAATAGTGAAAAATAGAGATTTTCGCAATAATGTCATTTATTTTCAATTAATTAAGAATTTTGAAGGAATCATTTTTTATAATATTTATTAAAGTAACATAAATATTATTTATTTATTTTTAATCTCAATACATAAATTTTTATTAACTTTATAATGTATTTTATTATAAGTTTATTTTTGGGTTTGAAAACATGTTTTTTATAAAAACTATTTTACAGTGAATAATGTTTCTCGATTTTAATTAAATAAAAAAACCCCTAATTATGAATTATTTAAATTAAATTTATATGTTATATATCTAAAAATCTGAATTTAAATTAAAATAATGTTTTTTTATTATTCATAGAGTTAATAAAAAGTCATCTTATTTTGAAAAAATACTTCTCTTCAATAACCATTTTCTACCGCATCTATAAGTTTAATTTAAAATTATAATTTTCCTATTATGTGAATTTAATTTGGTAAAATAGATTCTATATTTTGAATCAAAATAATTTATATTATATAATCATTTGAACTAAATTTTTAGACTTAATGAATAGTAAAAAAATAAAAATATTTTACTGTAATTCAGTTAAAAACAAAATTAACAAGGGTTAAATTATAAATTTGATGATTAAAATAACATAAAAACTTTTATAAATTATATTATATGGAATTATTTCTACCTTATGTCATCTAAATCTATATTAATATCTATTTTAGAGCCTTGTGTTATCTGAAAAACATGGATATCACTTTTTCATTTTCAAAATTCCTAGTGTTTCCTCTCCCCCACTTATAAAAGGACTCACCTCCCCACTCCCTTCACACCATAAAATACTTTTTAATAAATAAATAATGGTGAAAATACATTAATTAATTACATAATCCCATACTAGAAGAATTTTTTACCATAATTCTAATCTAGTAAGGCTTTTGGTATAACCATATATAGGCAGTCTGAAGAAGAAGTAATGTTCTTAACATAGCATTTTTATTTTTTTCCACCACATTAAAATATTATTCAACAATAATGATATAAAAACACTGGTAAATATAATATATTGAGATTTTATTATGTTAATTTTATAACCTAAATCCATCTCCTCTTCCATCAAATGGGTAATAAATCCATCATTCCTATATATGATAGACTACTAGCACATGAACTGATGTATATTATTTTTCATCATCACATCTCATGAGTTTTTATAAGAATTCATTTAAAGTATAAATAAATAAATATATATAATATTTTTTAAATTAATTTTAATTATATAATTATTATATCACATATAACTTCTTACTCTCCATTTCGTGGCAGATACGATAACAATTCTTGTGTTTATAACCTCCACCTCACGAAGCGACATGATCAATTGTTCAATAACACATTACATAGAAGGTAATAATGATAATATTTATGAATATATTTGATATAAATGAAATAATTTTGATATGTAGGACATATTTATCAGTCTAAAATGATAATATATCATTTTATTTCTTATACTGAAAAATGATAATGTCGCTTGTGCGTACATGTGGACTACTGAATCAATGAGACGATGCGATTCATTTTTCATCACCAAATCACATGGATGATATATATAATTATATTTAAAGAAATAATATGTATTTTATGGTATTATTAAAATTATTTTAAGATAATCTTATTTCTTACCATATTTCCATAACGATCGTTGAAAAATAGAAATGTTTCTTGTGCGTACGTATGACCTATTGTCTCTATGATCATAACATAGTTAAATTCTCATAAAAAAATTCATGTTTGGTTTTAAAATTATAATTGATGTATAAAAATTATAATTATTTCATGTTTATTATTTTTTACATTTTTAGAAAATGACATATTTTACCATATTCAACCTAACGATATCATTATTGACACATAATCTGAATTTAATCAAAACCTCTAAAGTAAACTTAAATAATTAAATAATTATGTATAACATTCTAATAGATAAAATAAAAGGAATAATAAACTTTAAAAAATCTGATATTAAATTAAATAATTAACATATGTTTACTATTCTAGAATATAAAGAAGATATGAGATGTTTTAGACTAAAAGTAAGGGACACTTTAACTTAAAACTAAGTTGTAAATGTTATAAATATTTATATTGTAAATTATTCTCTTCCATGTCAATTATATTTAAAATGTTTCAGGAAAATTATAATTTATTATTAAAGGGATGGTAATGTTCATTTTTATCATATTTCACTTTCTTTAAAAATTTTCAATTAAATGAATATTTTAAAATAATTACCTAAGTGAATTCCTTTTAAAAATATATTTAAAGATTAATTTTTCAGATCTTTTTTCATGTAAATAATTTTAAAATTATTTAATTTATGTTTTATGTGGATATAAAATATTTTAAATTATATTTTATATCTCTCTTTACATTATTTTAATGGTTTTCAAAATGAAACTTTTTACGTGTTTTAAAAAAACTTTTTAACAAAATGAAAAAAGGAATTATCTATCCTAATAGATATGCTGACAATGATTTTTATTAAGATTATAATAATTATTTTATTTCTATATTCCTTTAAAATATTTCATTTTTTTATATAATATCCATATTTAATTTTTAAGGGTATTTTGGTATTGAAAATGGGGTTTTAAAATAAAAGGATATTTTAATATCTGATAGAATTTTTTATGTGAGTTTAAAAGAGTTTTTCAAGGGTTTTATGATGAAAAGTTGAAATTATAATGTGTTTTATTGATGATATGGTTCTTATACAATATTTATAAAGGTTTGATCCCCATTATATCTCATAGATGATCCCAATATATCTTTTATGATGGGTGAACCCATAAAGCACTATAATGGATTGGGTAATGATTATGTTCTCTAAAGAATTATATTGCAAGTCGATAGTATAGTTATTTAAAATTTTATGGTTTTCTATAATGGATATGTTATGGTTATATGAGTACGTTTTCCCAATGAACCTACACAAATAATTTACTTATTTTCATTATTTTTCATATAAAGTTTTTTTTCTAAAGGTATGATAACTTATATTCTTAAAAAGAAATATAATTACTTTTCGAGGTAAAAAAATGTGTTCTTAAGAAATGGTCTTTATCGGTTTTCATGTTTTTCACAAGGCTAACATATTTATTCATTTTTATGTCCTTTATTGATATTTTTTTCTCTTCCCACGTTTTTATAAATTTTTTCATAGGTTTTTAAAATATTGAAGGAACATGTTGAAGGTTGTGAAGATTTTTCGTGAAAAGATCTATGTTTTTTATATTATGGGAAAATAGATATTGATTATAAGTGTATGACTTTTAATAAATGGTTTTGTTATTTATATGTTATGATGTAATTACATAAAACTCTAAACCTAAATTATCTCTTTGAAAAGGAAGTGAATTCTTGTCAAAATACTTGAGATTATGTAATGTTTAAGGCTGAGTACTTTCAATTGGTATCAGAGAAGAGTTTAGATAACATTAAAGTTTGGATTTTATTTTAGATTATGTCAAAAATACTAAATAACCACAATGGTTATTATGATAATGATAATTATAGTTGGTGTGGTTAAGGATATCATGTTAATTATCCTCCACATAATATGGTTTATTATTGTTTATTTGATATACTCACACTAAATTTTTTGTTTTTGTTTTAGTAAAAGTATGGATCCAGAAAGAACCAAATTAATAATACTTGCGATGTAAAATTTGGTGGTTGTCTAAATGAGGGAATGAATAGAATGTGAGACGGATTGAAATATATTAGGTTTATTCTTAACCAGATATCATGAGTTTTGATTGAAAACTTGTAACTAGTTTATTTTTATAATGCACAAAACAATATAAAAATGGATTTCTATAGAATTCCATGTGATAAAGATCACAAAGAAAAAAATATTATTTTCCCCATGTGTCAAGAATATGGGAAGAAGCACCCATGAAAATATCTTAAGAGAACGGGAGAATATTTTTTCTTGTAAAATAGGAAATAAAGAAATAATATTCTAAGGAACAATAAGGAATTAAATTACCTCCATGAAGGGAAATAAAATTCATCCCAAGGCATCTAATTAATTTTTTAAATTTAGGGATTTTAGGAATTATGAAAGTCAATGTCCTATGGAGAAATATCAAGAATTGGATCAAAAAAACTATATATATATATATAAATGACCAGTAATGCCTAATTCCACTATAGTTGAATATGAGGAAATTGTATATGACATGTGAATGGTTTGGATTATATCATGTCTTATATTTTTAAATTTTTTAATCTTATGACATGATTCATATTTTTTTAATAAGGAAGTTTTAAGGAATAAAATGGGAAAAAATGGTGAATAGATTATGAATAACCTCTTGGGATTATTGTGTATACATCATGGGATTAAAGATTTATTTTTTAGTTATAGATTTAAGTTTAACAATATTTTTTTTATTTTATTAAAAACCTTTTTATTATTTTTATGATGGGAGTACTATTGGAGATATTTATTAAATTTTGATAGATGATTACGGTACATGTGACCTTAATATTAACATGTGAAAATGTTATTTAAGGTAGAATTATCTTTTAGTTTTTTGGACATAAGTTTAAAGGTATTTAATCAATTAGAGTTTATGTTATTTTATATTATATTTAATGATTACGATTATTTTTTAGTATGTTCATAATATTTTTTGTGAATATTGTAAAAATTATTTGTTTTTAGAATATTGACAAACCACAGGATGACTAAAAAACTCTCACATATGGAATGGTTATGGATCTTGACCTCACAAAGGAAGGGATATAAAGGGGAAAACTAACACTTGAATATATTATTTACTAGTTAGTATGAAATCATTTTTTTACTTCAGTGGTTCATAAGATAATGATTAAGTTGATTTTCAAATCATATGTTTTATCACTTGGATAACCATGTGATTGGAATGTTATTTGGGGACTAAGTGATTAATTCTATTTCAGAATAACTTTATGATTTTGGGAAACTTATATTATTAAGGTAGACAAAAAATTACAGTATTTTATTTGAGGAAGAAAAGTTGAATTTACTTTTACAAGATAATAATATTTTACAATATCTTTATGTTAATTCAATTTATTTATAGTAATTATTATCATATAATGGAGATTATATTATTAAGGCATACAATATTTTTTTATGATCCTTTAAAAGTGTTTAGTGATTTTTGGAGATAAATGTTAAATCATTCTCAAAAAAATATGTGACTTAACCCTTATGATTTTTGGGTTTCAATCTTAGTCAACAATATTTTTGAGAATTCTAAGGAAAATTATTTATTGAATGATCTGAGATAAACTATGGGTGTTATTATTAAGGCCTTGAAGATTAATATTTTATTTCATCATATTAAGGATTATTGGTTTTTTGAATTTTGTTATCTTGTGATAACTATTTTTTTAGTTAATTTCTAAAGATAGGTGGAATATCTTATTATCCTTTTATTGTTATCTTATGCTTTTAAAGTTTATTTTAGTTATTTAGGAAATAAAAATTAATCTTGAAAACTCATAATTTGGATAAAAATTCGTGGGTGTGGTGGAAACTTATTAACTTGTGAAATTATAATTATCAAGTAATTATATTTCCTCATTTTCATAGTATAGATAGTAAAGAAATTCCTCAACTTTTGGAAAAGATCTGAACATAAAAATGTTAACCATTTTTGATAAATTAATTTCCTTTATGCTCTCTTAAAAAAACTATAACGTTATTTCCTGAATGAATCTTCTTCATAAATATATAATTTAAATTTTTACTAATTTTTTACTACTTGGAAAGTTAGTAAGGTGTTATTCCTAGTGAACTTCACATTTTTTTCTCTCTTATGGAGAGTAAGTTTCATTTACCCCTTTTATGATGTTGGATTTCAGGAATGTTATTTTCAAATGTGAAACCTTTTATTAATGAGATAAATTCAAATTGGGAGTCTTAAATTTATTTTGGGTAGAATGTAAGACCTTTATATTTTAAAATAAAAATATTATGTTTGATATCAAATTCAACACAAAACACCCATCTTAAAAGACCCATGAGAAATATGGCTATTATAACCTTGATTTTAAATTGAAGGGTATGAATATTATTAACTAATTTATGAAATATATATATAAATGGAATAATAAATATAAATTTATTGATAAAAAATTAGTTAATAATTAATCAATATTTTGTAAAGTTATTTTATTCTACAAAAATATCTTTTCATCAAAAGTGATTTATATTTATTTTTCTGGGAAACTATTATAAATATTTTCTAGATATTTTAATAAAATTTATTTCATAAAAAGTATTTTATTTTTAAATCATAATATCAAAATTAACAGTGTGAAAATTTGGTATTTTTCAAAAAATATTGAGTTTTTAGTGAATAGTGAAAATATAGTTTTCTTGTAAAATTGTCATTTATTTTCAACAAATTAACTAATTTATAAGTCTCATTATTTATTTAATATGATTCTAAGTGACATGAGTATAATTCAGTTATATTTAATAAAAATAATTACATTTTAAGCATGTTTGTACTGTATTTTAGTATAAATTTATTTTTTGGGTTTAAAAATTTATTTTTTCTCAAAATAGTTTTATAGTGCATAATGTGTCTCCATATCAGTTAAATATAAAAACCATAATGAGGATTTTTTAAATTAATATATATATATATATATATATAATAATTTAAATTTATAAAACTATAACTACTAGTCATATATTTAATATAAAATCATCATATGCTTGAAAAATACATCTCTTGAAAAACCCCTTTATCATCACATCTGTAGGATTAATTTTAAATTAATTTCTACCAGTTCAATGAATTGAATTTGGTAAAATGATTTAATTATTATTAATCATAAAAATTTATATTATATAATAATTTAAACTCGTTTTGGTATTTAGGAATGGTAAAAATAGTAAAAATACTTTGTCATGGTTAAGGTAAAAAATGGATTTATCTGGTTATTAAACCAAAATGATAAGGGATAAAATTGCATAAAAACATGAATAAATACAATTTATGGTTATATTTTGACCTTACCTCAAATAAGTATATACAATGGTCCATTTTTGAGCTCTTCTTCATGTTGAAAAACATTGGTATCACCTTTTATTTTCAAAATTTACAAGTGTATTCTCTCCCCCACTTATAAAAGTTTACCCCTATCTTATCATATTTACGCCTTCAAATACTATTTGATCATAAAATAAATGAAAAAAATACCTTCTTTACTTCCCTCCACATATCATCATGTAAGTTTTTATCATAAATGCAATATAAGAAGGTTTTAGGTTTAATCCTAAAGAGGTGGTCCTTAGGAGAGGTAATGTTTATAACCATGGGTTTTTATTTTGTTTATTATTCCATATCTTTAAAATATTATTCAAAATTGATGATATAATAACCAAAGTATTTAAAATATAATTTTATGTTTGTATTATAATTTTTAACACAAACCCACCTCATCTTCCATCAAATGGGAATCAAAACCATCATTCGTGTGTATGAAATTCTGTTGCCTCATGAACTAATGTAATTCATTTTTCATCAATGCCTCTCATGAATTTTTATTAGGATTGATTTAAAATATATATATGATATTTTTAGCATAATTTTAATCCTATAATTATTATTTCACATATAAATTCATACATTTTATTCCATGGGGGATATAATAACATCACTTGTGTGTATGATAGACTATAATCTCACAATGAGATATGTTTCATTTTTCACTAAAACATTACATGGAAGGTAATAAGTTTATATTTAATTAATATATGTAATATAAATGAAATAATAATGATATTAATTTAATATTTATCTTTATTAAAAGATAATACATCATTTTATTTCTTACACTGAAAAATTATAATGTTGTTCATGCGTACGCGTGGACCACCACTTCTATAAAGTGAAGTGATTATTTTTTCATCACCAAATCACATTGATGATATATATAAGTATATTTAAAGATAAAATATGGTATTTTTGATATTAAAATCACTCAGTAAATATAAAATATTAATAACATACTTTTGATAATGGTCGTTAGAAAACGGAAATGTTACTCGTCCGTACGTTTGACCTATTGTCTCCTTGATCATACACAGTTCATTTTTCAAAACTATCATTAATGTTTTTCTAAAAAATATTTTTTTTATAAATTATAATTATTTAATGATTATTATTATATAGATGTTTAAATAATGATCTATTTGACCATATTCAACCTATTGAAGTGATTTTTGACAAATAAGCCAAGTACTGTCAAAACTTCCAAAGTGAACTTAAATGACTAAATAAACATGTATAGAATGGTAATAGATAAAATAAAAAGAATAATAAAACTGAAAAAATTATTAATAAATTAAATAATTAAGATAAGTTTATTATTCATTAATTGAAGTAATGTATGAGAGATTTGGATCCAAGGTAAGGGGTACTTTAACTTAAAACCTCATTTTTAATGTTTTAATGATTTATTTTCTAAACATTAACTTCATTTTAAAAGATATTTTAAATGTTTTAGGAAGCTTACAATTTATCATTCAATGGTTGATAAAGGTAATTTTTTAAACACATTAATTTCATTATAATGTTTTTTTAAAATGATTCGTTTTAAAGTTTTATGCAAGAAAAATTCTTTTAAAAAAGAATCTTTTAAGGATTTATTTTTCAAGTGTTTTTCTTCTTTGTCCATATTTTTATAATTAATTTATTGATGTTTTATGTGGATATAAAATATTCATAATGAAAATTTTATGTAACTTTTTAATTTATTTCCATGGTTTTTAAAATTAATCTTTTTTATGTGCTTTATATAGATCATTTTGACCAAAAAAAATTGAATGTTTAATTTTAATATATATGACGATAATGAATTTTCTTACTATTGTTATAATTATTGGATTTACAACATTATTTAGAATGTTTTATATTTTTCCTTGAATAAAAACCCTATTTCCCTTTTTTTGGGTATTTTTCATTTGAATTAGGGATTTTAAAAGAAAATGGTATTTTGATATCTGAAAGAATTTTTTATATGAGGTTAAAAGAGTTTTTAAAGGGTTTTTTGTTGAATAGTTACAAGAGTACAATATTTTATTCCGGATATAGTCCTTGTACATTATTTGTAAAGATTTGTGACCTATTACTACTTCTGAGTGTGCTTGATAAATCTTAAACGATGGGTGCATCTTGATAGTTCCACAATTTGTTGGGTAATGATTTCTTTTCAGAAGAATTATATTAAAAGTCAATAATATGGTTATTCAAAATTTTAAGGGTTTATGTATGGGTTTATTAAGGGTTCTATGATGATGATTTCCCAATACACCTATATGAATTTTCAATTTCTTAATGAGATTTCATAAAAATCATCTGTTTTCAAAATTTGTGATAAATTACCTTTTTAAAAAGAAATAGAATTCCAATTATATAAAAAAAAATAATTTTTTAAGAAATGGTTGTTCAAGGTTTTTCATGTTTTTCACTTGAATAATATATTTATTCTTTTTTATGTCCCTTATTGATATTTTTTTGTTCATTCCATTTTTTAAAATGTTTTTTAGAGTTTAGATATGTTTAAGGGAAAATAATAATTCAATTTTAAAGTTTCATATGTTTTTTCATAAAAAGGAATCATGTTTTATTTTAAAGTTTTTATATTATTGGAAAAATAGACACTTATAATAGGTGTATACTTTTTAATAAAAGGGTTTTTTATGTATATTTTATGAAATAATTCTATAAAACTCTAAACTAAAAAAATATTTTAGAAAAGAAAGAATGTTTTTGTCTAAAGACATGAGAATTTGTAATGTTTAAGCCTGGTTCCTTACAAAGAACCTCTATTTTGGAGACATGAGAGGCATGAATGCATGATCATATCTAATTTTTTTTTAAAAATTAATAAAAATATATCATTATAGGGAGCTTCCATGACAATCATTGCAAAATATCATGTGTATCATCGACCTGACTACATCCCCATCTAGGCATTGGAGGGATTGAGAACCCACATTATAGGAGATATATTAGGGAGGATATCTACAACTAGTCAACAGAGATAGCAGATATAGAATTTTATGGATAGAGATAAGGGTCACACATTTAGTTTTTATCATTTGAAGATGGTAAGTAATATAGATTAATAATTTATATATAGTTTTAACACTAAAAAAATATGTGAAAGTCATATAGTTTATATTTGATCCATATATTATGAGATCTAATTATTACCATAGGATATAAACTAATAATAATAGTAGGTGGGTTTTTAGTTATAGACATAGATAGATCGTGGTTAGAATTTATTTTTTAATTTTTTAGATTAAGATAAGAATTTTTTACTTTTTCCATTTATAATTACATATTTGTAAGAGATGTATAAGTTAAAGAACTATCTCATATGGGAGAGTCCAGATGAGATGGATATCATAGATGTTAAGGGATCAGTCCAATCAAATTTTGAAAAGAATACCCATCTATAGATGACCATTGGTGATATTAAGATGTTTTGGGTGATGTATATAGGTTTTGATCTATAACACCCTGACCAAGGATCCACATAACATGTGCCCCAAGACGGTGGGTCACATGGCCTCAAGTGTGACTCCCAGTACAATAAAAGCTACTGAATAGAAGCGAGGGTGTGATGATGGTATGGTAGGGAGACTATAACCTATTATCATGGTGGAACAATGAATAATAAAAATTAACATACAATAGAAGAATCATATAATAAACATAAAAAATTAATAAAAAAAATAAGAATAGATAACTGGGCAGAAAAACAATAATGAAAATCCACTAGGTTGTATCATATACATGGATGAATATCATACTAATACACAAAGGGAATAGGGGATAGATAGATATAATCATTCTATCCAAAAGGTACAAAAAGAGCATAAACATCTCCACTATAATATCGAGTGTATGATCATTCCTCTATTCTTATGCTCCATATATGTGATAATAATATCAAAGACTAGTAGCATGGTGCTTAACCTTATTAATACATACAAAAAAAATATATTCTCGAGTATAAAAGGTAGACAAAGTAAGGTGTGTGACACATATATCAGTAGGACACCACCAATGGTGTATAGAATTAATCCCAGAAGTCCTCATAAATAAAAAGTGTTCAAACATAAGTAACTAATTGACTAATTTTAATAAATAAATAACCGCCCACTCAGGTTCCTAAAAGACACCAGGAGACTCTATCTACTTTGTCTCATGACCAGAAGGGAAGTTTGACCAGTCACTATATATATATAGTAATATCATATATATATATATATATAAACATACATATAGTATAATTGTATATTTCATCTACCTATATGAACCAAGTATGTGTGGACATAATTGTACATATAAGTAGAATACTAATTTCAGGTTGGATTGGGGTGTAACTTAGGAATCCATAACCAGTCTAACGATACTATAACATCATTCAAGAGGTTAAATTCCCTACATCTCATGAGTGGGATATTTCATGACCATCATTTGAGATATTGAGTGTTCCATCATGTGAACACTCGAATAAGGGACATGGAACATTAATCCAAACATAAATATAGTGTTAGTATAAGGCCCCAGCCTTAAACCTTACTTAATCTTGAGTTATTACAAGATTACACATTGAGGATCTTTTCAGGTTTAGAGTTTTAGAGAATTATATCATGAAACTTGCATTACATTCCACATTTAAACAATGTGGTTACATAAAAGACAGTATTCATTCTTCCCATCAACGGAAACATATTATAAATGAAACATGGATTCTTTCTTGACACATCCTTGACACTATCATCACATCATGTACCTTTCCCTTGACCTGTGAAAAACATTTCAAAAACTTGGGATGAGCATAAAAGGCTCAGTAAGGGTTATAAAAATATGGAAAGGAAACATGAGTTCATATATACATAAGAATGAAATCATAATTTACCCATAAAACATAGGCACTTTAACCTACCTCATCACATCATGAATAAATCATAGAAATCATAATACATAAAGGTAACTTGAGGCATTCATAGCATTCTTACATATGGAGTAACCCTCTTGGTTACGTTTGGAATACCCATCACAGTATATTCCCTAAACTCTCTTCGGAGAAACCTTAACGTTTCACTCCTTCGCGTTACCCAATGCATTGGAGAGCTATATCGGGCTCACCCGCCGTTAGTTTATCACGGAACCACCCATTTTCATAACAATGCCCAAGAACAATAACATAAACGTATCACATTAAATATGCATAAAGGAAACAAAACATTTCCACATTTCAATCACAATATAACATTTTAGTATTTTGAAATAATGAATCCATACAAAAGAAACCATTTCCAAAACCATTTAAAACATTTAAGAAAAAGATTTTTGAATCAAAGTGTCCCATACCACCTTGAAGATTTAAAAATTTTAAACCATTAATATCCATATAAATAAATCCTTAAAACCATTTTGAAAACATGGATATTAATAAGAACAAATAATCAAAACATTTAAAACGATATTTTGGTTAAAGGGGTTTTACCAAAATTAGAGACACTTGAATACAATAATTGAGGAATAACATTTAGTCAGAACTTTATAATATCATGAGAATAAATGCATTCATGATATAATACTCCAAAGGACAGTATATAGACCATATAAGAGTGAATTGGTGCATAACAACAATGAACCCTCAATAGAAATGTCAAATGTGATAAAATCCCTTATAAAGAAGGTATCCTTAAATTAAGGACAAATCAATATCAAAAATATGTGTGACAAATATAAATACACCCAATATAAGTGGATATTAAGTGTAAAACAATAGAAGGTCATTCACACATATTAAATGGATGACATATTCAATGACTACATGTTGAACCCAAAGAAATCGAAATTGGGTTAAAAAGTTCCCTTGACAGCCTAACGACATCACATCAAAATGAGTTGATGAGAGATAAAAAGTGTATCTCATCACTTGGACATAAAATTTACATCAATAAGGATATATGATAACATATCCCAACATAACAATATGTAAATTAAAATACCCCACAAAAGAAGTCTTTTAAAAAAGAGGAGGGTGAAAGGTTCCCTTACCGACTTGGGTATCTTTCAAAACATACACCCCATGAAAGAAGGACAATAGATCATTGATGTAAATACTCATAAACGAAATTATATTACACAAAGAGTAGAATAATGGGAAGTACATACACCACTCAATGGAATTTGTGGGAATGTAGCATAAATCTCACGATAATAAAAGTGAGATCAAAAAATCCCTTATGAAAACTCGGCAGCCTAACGGCGCCACCCAAAACTTCCAAAAAGGATTGATGAGAGAGAATATGGTCTCTCATCACATGAACATAAAAATTACAGTAGGAGTAATATAAAATAACATCCCAATCATAAGAAAGATGATCTTAAAAGAAATTACATAAAAGAGTGTACTTAAAAAGAAAGAGAGTTGTAGGATCCCTTACCTCGGGTCCGACTTGACTCGATCATTGTTTAATCTCCTGAATAATAAACTTGAGTTAATTTAAACTTTATTAAGAACTATTTTTATAGTTCATTATTCCTTTTAGATCACTTATTTCAATGTTATAAACATTATTTAATCATTTATGTTAATAATGTTTGTTTTGTCGATATTTGGTTCTTAAGTCGAAAGTGGACTTCTTACAATTACATGTTGTTCGTGTGGCCAAATGTTTATTATATCAAGAATTGTATTCATGATGTAGATATAATATATGTAATATATATCCAGTACATGCATGCATTTATAACATTACATAATCATTTAGAGGTAAGAAATGAAATGCACCGTTCATGGAGACGGTAAGCCGTACGTACGCATGAACGCTACTTTCATTTCTATCTCATACTTTAATGGAAAGAAATAATAATGATATAGAGGTATATAATAATTCCAGTATAACATCATATATAATAACATTAAATCCATCCTTTATACGTCCCACGTATGGCATTAACGAATCTCATCACTTTGAGGGGGCGGTAGTCCGCACTTCCTAAAATGAAGATATCGCGTATACCCATAATGGAAACCATAAAGGAATGCCAAAAATGAAAAATACAGAAGCTTAAAGAAAACATAAACATATTATATATCATATATAAAAATAGTGACATCATAATGGCCACCTTTGAAGGTGTTAAATGAGTATTGAACAATCATCATTTCGGGAGGCAGAATTTCACCATCCACGGAAACCGTATGTTCTTTAACCATTTGATGTAGTTGTGTGATAGTGTAGCATGAATAAATCTTATAACAACATCCTAGTATATTTAATATACTGGTTTTGTTACAATATAAGTAAATAAAATGAGTTTAGGGGGTTGGAGAAGAAAAATAAAACAAATGAACATGAGAGAATGAATTACCATTAAAAGTGTAACTCCTTTTGATTTGAGCCTAAATGCTTCCTTTGAAAGGATTCTGCCCAAAGGGAATCCTCTAGAATGAGGAGAGGGATGTGGGGAGAGTATATGGGCAGGGGTTGGACGAGCCAAAGGCTTGAGGAGTGTGGGAAAAGAGGTAGAGGTGGGGGCCTTTTTATAAGAGGAGAGGAGGGGCACTTTTGGAAAGTAAGAAATATTACTTTATTTGAAAAGGTGTTTCGGTTTTAAAAGGTCCCATATTGATATAATTCGTGGATAAGGTTATAAAGGTTCGAACTCCACTCATCCAATTGGTTTTGGCCATGTGTAGGTTGTAGATTTTTCATTATCTTTCCATTTTAATTAAATTGTCAAATAATGATGTCATCGCTGCATCATTATTATGTCATAAATAATTTAATTTCTTTAATGTCTAAAAATTATAAAAAAACTACTATGATATAGGAAATCGTTTTATATTTCCAATGACTATTTATAATTATAATTTGGACTTGTATAACCCCACTTAATAATTGTTTTCGTAAAACATATTATAATTGTGTCATTTTCACTTTAACATTAAATAAAAAGTAATTTATGTCATTTCCCAACTAAAGTGGCTCCATGGGGTCCCCAAGTTGGCCCATGGCTTGTCTTGGTCGGCAATGACTCACCCAATAGGTGTAGGACAAGTGTCATGGTGTTTTCACATTCTTATAATATCATTTTTACCTTAAACTACACTAATTACCACTAATCGCGATTAAAAACTTAATAAGTTACTATTCACCAAAAAAATATTTTTATCCCATTGAACCACATTTTACTTCTTAATGACAACCATGTATGTTGTATTTTTGAAAATTAAAACAAAATTAGGGCAAAAATTCATTTAAACAGAAAATCAGTTCTTATAAGTACCACTTAGTGGTTTCACTATTCATCAAAAATCGAAGTTTTTCAGAAAAAACCCAAAAATTCACCCTAAGATATATTTGATATTCTGAATTCAAAAATGAAGTCCGTTTTACAAAATTCAAAACATATTAGTCACATTAATTAATTTAATAATTAATTCCCACTGTCAGAGCAAATAGCGTGTTTTTATAAAACAATAAGTATCAAAAGATTGACACTAGTTTAAGTCCGATTTCAAAGTGAAATTAATTCCAACGACCACTATTGGATTTAATGGTAAAAATATTTTCTAATTTCACCTTAAAACCAATTCAAAAGATAATCTAATCATATAAATAAATTAGATTAAAAAGTGGTTTTGAATTAAAATACAACATTTTACACTATTCAAAAAAATGAACTTTATCGGAAAGATACCAAAAATTTACACAAAGTAAATTTTGATGTCCCGATTCTTAATAAGAGTTTTATTTGGTCGAAATGAATGTTTAAGAGTGAACAAAACTATATTTAATGATGGTTCAACATCAAAAGGTGATAAGTGAACCTTTAGTGAAAACTAGGGCATATACGCCTAAAATTGAATTCTTTTCGTATTTTAAGCCTTTAGCTTTTATTAGATAAATGTAAAAACATTAAAAAAACATATATAATCAAATTTTAGTTATTTATATCCATTCCCGCCATTATAACGGATACATGTTAACTACCATTTAAAATAATATTATTTTATTATTAGAGTGCAACGTAAGATTCCCAAGAAACTCGTTGTTGCGTGTTGGGTACGCCATCGAGCATAGCGTCCCCTTTAGGGTCATATTAATATTTTATTCACAAATATGGATAAATATGAAAATGTCTATTCTTTATTTACCTGGGGTGTTACATCCTTCCCCCCTTTTGGGAATTGCGTCCTCGCAATTTTAAAATTGCGCTTGGAAACATCCTTGAAAGTCCCACATCGGAACAAGAGTCGGTAAAACAATCACTTTAAAATAAAGAAAGATAAGCACAGAGGTCACCCGAGTTAACCCATACTAGGACTCCATGTAGGAAAACATGGACATGGAGGAGAAAACATAGGGTCATGTTCTGATGGAGAGTGATAGAAAACATGTTTAGGAGAAAGTTAACCATGAGAGAATCACAAACTTGTGATGGGTTAAATGGTATTCGATTCCCCAGTAGGAAAAGTTAATAGACAACATTTTTGTTTTAAGTTACTTTTTATTGATGAATTTATTCATAAGGAAACATAATAACTTATCATGTTGACTTTCAAATTTTACTAGATTCCTTAATCAAACTCATATTTTTTCCAAAAGACGAGTATTTAGGGAGACTTGTTCGCATTAAGAGTACTATAATCAACTTCTAGAGAATCACCTAATCCCCAAAAGAGAACTATATAAATCCCATGTATTTAGGCTTTAACCAAAACCAAAACCAAAAAGGTTAGTACAAGATCAGATAATCTAGAAAAGGATAACCCCTTATAAAAAGAAAATCTATTCTTAATCTCCAAAATTTGTCCAACAAAACCCAAAGTTCAACGAGGACCATCCGATAAACAATTTGTCCATAAAATTCTTCAAAGTAAACCAATCTAAGATTGAAACCCAAATATTTGAAGGATTTAGTCACATAGTCTTCCAAGTTAAATCGTAACATTTATCTCCAAACAACATCAGTTGCTCCTGAAGTCTCGTATTGAAAAGTAATTAACCTAATCACATATCCTCCATGATAGGTTAATCATTTTCATAAATAACCCAAAATCAACTTACTCTTAATTCATAAAATCATATCACTAAAAAGAATCAGTCAAACTAACCAGGGACTTCACGTAGTCCACTGGTAGGCAATAAATACCAGTCGCACTTTGGTTGTGGGATCGATTCCCGCAGCTTTATCCGACGCGACGGGATGTCACACGGTCTGCGTGTTGTCCTTTTTCCAAAACTATATAATTATTAAAACTTTCCCCCAAAAAGAGATAAAATCTTCAAATATGATCATAACATATTTTAACCTCAAGTTTATCTCATGCCTTTCATTTTCCATCATATCGTATAATAACCCATAATTGCCTCAAAAGTAAGGATCATATAAACCCTAATAGTTACCTTAATAATTATTACCTGAACTTCCGCATCGATTAGTCATCTCGTACATGATGCATTATAGAACATAACAAGGATCACGTGGTTGATCATGACTCCTTGATAGTTGGTTTAGAACAACCACGAGTTTCCTCATTGAATACCCCATTTCGTCCAGTCTCTTAATCAAAGAACCACCATAGATTCCTTCAAACCCATTGTCACTTTGGTGCCAGCTAGATCCAGCCATTTACTAAAACCAAAAAGGTTAGTGTGAGTATATCAACAAAACCATCATGTACTAATGAGTAAGATAAACACTAAGATATACTTACTCATTCACTTTATCTAAAACTAGGACTCTTTCTAAAATCCTAACCATTATGGTAACGTCACTTATGCTTAAAGAATACCCTAACCTCTAAAGTTATCTAAACCGACCTCTGATACCAACTATAAGGCCCCAGCCTTAAACCTTACTTAATCTTGAGTTATTACAAGATTACACATTGAGGATCTTTTCAGGTTTAGATTTTTAGAGAATTAGATCATGAAACTTGCATTACATTCCACATTTAAACAAAGTGGTTACATAAAAGACAGTATTCATTCTTCCCATCAACGGAAACATATTATAAATGAAACATGGATTCTTTCTTGACACATCCTCGACACTATCATCACATCATGTACCTTTCCCTTGACCTGTGAAAAACATTTCAAAAACTTGAGATGAGCATAAAAGGCTCAGTAAGGGTTATAAAAATATGGAAAGGAAACATGAGTTCATATATACATAAGAATGAAATCATAATTTACCCATAAAACATAGGCACTTTAACCTACCTCATCGAATCATGAATAAATCATAGAAATCATAAGACATAAAGGTAACTTGAGGAATTCATAGCATTCTTACATAGGGAGTAACCCTCTTGGTTACGTTTGGAATACCCATCACAGTATATTCCCTAAACTCTCTTCGGAGAAACCTTAACGTTTCACTCCTTCGCGTTACCCAATGCATTGGAGAGCTATATCGGGCTCACCCACCGTTAGTTTATCACGGAACCACCCGTTTTCATAACAATGCCCAAGAACAATAACATAAACGTATCACATAAAATATGCATAAAGGAAACAAAACATTTCCACATTTCAATCACAATATAACATTTTAGTATTTTGAAATAATGAATCCATACAAAAAGAAACCATTTCCAAAACCATTTAAAACATTTAAGAAAAAGATTTTTGAATCAAAGTGTCCCATACCACCTTGAAGCTTTAAAAATTTTAAACCATTAATATCCATATAAATAAATCCTTAAAACCATTTTGAAAACATGGATATTAATAAGAACAAATAATCAAAACATTTAAAACGATATTTTGGTTAAAGGGGTTTTACCAAAATTAGAGACACTTGAATACAATAATTGAGGAATAACATTTAGTCAGAACATTATAATATCATGAGAATAAATGGATTCATGATATAATACTCCAAAGGATAGTGTATACACCATATAAGAGTGAATTGGTGCATAACAACAATGAACCCTCAATAGAAATGTCAAATGTGATGAAATCCCTTATAAAGAAGGTATCCTTAAATTAAGGACAAATCAATCTCAAAAATATGTGTGAAAAATATAAATACACCCAATATAATTGGATATTAAGTGTAAAACAATAGAAGGTCATTCACACATATTCAATGGATGACATATTCAATGACTACATGTTGAAACCAAAGAAATCGAAATTGGGTTAAAAAGTTCCCTTGACAGCCTAACGGCATCACATCAAAATGATTTGATGAGAGATAAAAAGTGTATCTTATCACTTGGACATATAATTTACATCAATAAGGATATATGAGAACATATCCCAACATAACAATATGTAAATTAAAAGACCCAACAAAAGAAGTCTTTTAAAAAAGAGGAGGGTGAAAGGTTCCCTTACCGACTTGGGTATCTTTCAAAACATACACCCCATGAAAGAAGGACAATAGATCATTGATGTAAATACTCATAAACGAAATTATATTACAAAAAGATTAGAATAATGGGCAGTACATACACCACTCAATGGAATTTGTGGGAATGTAGCATAAATCTCACGATAATAAAAGTGAGATGAAAAATCCCTTATGAAAACTCGGCAGCCTAACGGCGCCACCCAAAACTTCCAAAAAGGATTGATGAGAGAGAATAGGGTCTCTCATCACATGAACATAAAAATTAAAGTAGGAGTAATATAAAATAACATCCCAATCATAATAAAGATGAGCTTAGAAGAAATTACATAAAAGAGTGTACTTAAAAAGAAAGAGAGTTGTAGGATCCCTTACCTCAGGTCCGACTTGACTCGATCATTCTTTAATCTCCTGAATAATAAACTTGAGTTAATTTACACTTTATTAATAACTCTTTTTATAGTTAATTATTCCTTTTAGATCACTTATTTCAATGTTATAAACATTATTTAATCATTTATGTTAATAATGTTTGTTTTGTCGATATTTGGTTCTTAAGTCGAAAGTGGACTTCTTACAATTACATGTTGTTCGTGTGGCCAAATTTTTATTATATAAAGAATTGTATTCATGATGTATATATAATATATGTCATATATATCCAGTACATGCATGCATTTATAACATTACATAATCATTTAGAGGTAAGAAATAAAATGCACCGTTCATGGAGACGGTAAGCCGTACGTACGCATGAACGCTAATTTCATTTCTATCTCATACTTTAATGGAAAGAAATAATAATGATATAGAGGTATATAATAATTCCAGTATAACATCATATATAATAACATTAAATCCATCCTTTATTCGTCCCACGTATGGCATTAATGAATCACATCACTTTGAGGGGGCGGTAGTCCGCACTTCCTAAAATGAAGATATCGCGTATACCCATAATGGAAACCATAAAGGAATGCCAAAAATGAAAAATACAGAAGCTTAAATAAAACATAAACATATTATATTTCATATATAAAAATAGTGACATCATAATGGCCACCTTTGAAGGTGTTAAATGAGTATTGAACAATCATCATTTCGGGAGGCAGAATTTTTCCATCCACGGAAACCGTATGTTCTTTAACCATTTGATGTAGTTGTGTGATAGTGTAGCATGAATAAATATTATAACAACATCCTAGTATATTTAAGATACTGGTGTTGTTACAATAGAAGTAAATAAAAAGAGTTTAGGGGGTTGGAGAAGCAAAATAAAACAAATGAACATGAGAGAATGAATTACCATTAAAAGTGTAACTCCTTTTGATTTGAGCCTAAATGCTTCCTTTGAAAGGATTCTGCCCAAAGGTAATCCTCTAGGATGAGGAGAGGGATGTGGGGAGAGTATATGGGTAGGGGTTGGACGAGCCAAAGGCTTGAGGAGTGTGGGAAAAGAGGTAGAGGTGGGGGCCTTTTTATAAGAGGAGAGGAGGGGCACTTTTGGAAAGTAAGAAATATTACTTTATTTGAAAATGTGTTTCGGTTTTAAAAGGTCCCATATTGATATAATTCGTGGATAAGGTTATAAAGGTTCAAAATCCACTCATCCAATTGGTTTTGGCCATGTGTAGGTTGTAGATTTTTCATTATCTTTCCACTTTAATTAAATTGTCAAATAATGATGTCATCGCTGCATCATTATTATGTCATAAATAATTTAATTTATTTAATGTATAAAAATTATAAAAAAAATACTATTATATAGTAAATCTTTTTAGCTTTCCAATGACTATTTATAATCATACTTCGGACTTGTATAACCCCACTTAAAAATTGTTTTCGTAAAACATATTATAATTGTGTCATTTTCACTTTAACATTAAATAAAAAGTAATTTATGTCATTTCCCAACTAAAGTGGCTCCATGGGGTCCCCAAGTTGGCCCATGGCTTGTCTTGGTCGGCAATGACTCACCCAATAGGTTTAGGACAAGTGTCATGGTGTTTTCACATTCTTATAATATCATTTTTACCTTAAACTACACTAATTACCACTAATCGCGATTAAAAACTTAATAAGTTACTATTCACCAAAAAATTATTTTTATCCCATTGAACCAAATTTTACTTCTTAATGACAACCATGTATGTCGGATTTTTGAAAATCAAAACACAATTATGGCAAAAATTCATTTAAACAGAAAATCAGTTCTTATAAGTATCACTTAGCGGTTTCACTATTCATCAAAAATCGAAGTTTTTCAGAAAAAACCCAAAAATTCACCCTAATATATATTTGATATTCTGAATTCAAAAATGAAGTCCGTTTTACAAAATTCAAAACATATTAGTAACATTAGTTAATTTAATAATTAATTCCCGCTGTCAGAGCAAATAGCGTGTTTTTATAAAACAATAAGTATCAAAAGATTGACACTAGTTTAAGTCCGATTTCAAAGTGAAATTAATTCCAACGACCACTATTGGATTTAATGGTAAAAATATTTTCTAATTTCACTTTAAAACCAATTAAAAAGATAATCTAATCATATAAATAAATTAGATTAAAAAGTGGTTTTGAATTAAAATACAACATTTTACACTATTCAAAAAAAATGAACTTTATCGGAAAGATACCAAAAATTTACACAAAGTAAATTTTGATGTCCCAATTATTAATAAGAGTTTTATTTTGTCGAAAAGAATGTTTAAGAGTGAACAAAACTATATTTAATGATGGTTCAACATCAAAAGGTGATAAGTGAACCTTTAGTGAAAACTAGGGCATATACGCCTAAAATTGAATTCTTTCCGTATTTTAAGCCTTTAGCTTTTATTGGATAAATGTAAAAACATTAAAAAAACATATATAATAAAATTTTAGTTATTTATATCCATTCCCGCCATTATAACGGCTACATGTTAACTACCATTTAAAATAATATTATTTTATTATTAGAGTGCAACGTAAGATTCCCAAGAAACTCGTTGTTGCATGTTGGGTACGCCATAGAGCATAGCGTCCCCTTTAGGGTCATATTAATATTTTATTCACAAATATGGATAAATATGAAAATGTCTATTCTTTATTTACCTGGTGTGTTACAGTTAGTGGTTTGAGACATTATGCTCAACACCCAATGTAATGGAACATGATACCATCAATATTAACAAATACCATAGCATCCTAAAAAAACCCATATCAAGGATTAATCATTTAATAATATAATACACAATCCAATACCACTCATATATGTCATTAGTCAATCCAAATAACATTAAGGCAATTAAATTCATAATAATAATTTAATATGGTATTCATTATTAGGCCTAACCTTACCACCCTATACAATTAATTTAATTTAAAATTTTTAGTCCATTTAAGGAAAACAAGAAATCATGAGTGATCCAACCCATATAATCTATTCTATTTAATCCACTAATAATGGAAATAAATTGAACAATTCACAAAAATTAAATTCTTATGGTTTGAGAGACATTTACAAGGTTTCAAAATTGATTTGGGAAATTACCTTCAGGATCAATTATCTTTATTAGACAAGACAAGAACCAAGGAGAATCTTGGGTTGATTGAAATTTTTTAAAATTGAGGTCAAAACACTTTCTATCCCAAGAAGAACACTTAAGAGGTTATCTATATATTTTAAAAAATTAACCAAAGAGGTAAATTCATCTTGGCACACCCAATGGGTGTCCAGAAGGGAGGTTATTTCATCTAAACTACCAAACAAGATTCAACAGGCATGTATCAAGGTGAGATGATCAATTTGATAAGAAGAACTCAATTAAAAAGAGAAAATCAGTGAAAGAAAGAATATGACATGATGAAAATACTACAAAAAATCAAAACTTAGGGGGTAAAATTATGATACCAACTGCCTCAAGGAAATATATTACTCCTCTATCTTGATACAATTTTCATATTTGAATAAGGACAGGATAAATTTGAACAAAAGGACAAATACCTGAAAATAAGGCATAAGATCTTTCACCTAAATAGCATGATGGATTCAAAGATAAAATTATATATAATCAGAGAATATTTGAGAACTTACCTTAATCTATCAATTTATTTCTTCTAATATTGAATAAAACATTAGAAATTAGAGATAATCCAAATCCTATATCGAGTTAGAATTTAGCTCACATGAGGATAAAACCAAAACAACAACTGGAATGGGATGAGAAAAAAAAGGAGAATAATTTTAAGAATTATGTGTTGGAAAAAATGTAATTTCATCTAAAAATACATGAGATAATGATTAAGGTTTATGGTTTACTAAACTATGTGAATGTTAGGATCAAGACACTAATTAAGGATTTACCCTGCACAATTATGGTGAATGGTTTCCCAAACCATGTACAATATGTGTGAAAACCCACTATCAAATTTCTTATTTTTTTTCATGGTTGTGCACCTGGAAGCGTATGATTTTAGAAAAACTGTGAGGCTGATTATGTACCTCTATTTTTCAACCAAACTATTATAAGTAACTTTGCGTTCTAGGATACACCATTTCTAATAACCATGAATCCTAGATATTTATCCCATTTTACAAAAATCTAGGCGCTGAACAGGCCCCTGATTTTCCGGAGACCTTCCATAGGCCATAGTTCACGTTTATCAAGATGAAACCAAGGATTTAAATTGAAGAAAATGATCCATACCTTTTTGAGAATATATGTCATTATAGCCTCCCCTCCATAAAGAAAATTTCTCTTAAGTTGGCCATCAGAGGGTAAAGAGGTCTTATCAACAATGTGATTTGGCCACTATGCTCGTATAGCAGCCTCCATTTATTAGGTCTCATCATGTACTCGATCATGATACCATAACACCTATACCAAAGGAACTAACATTTCTTGAAGTGTCTTCATGATCTGATCCACAATAAAAACCAAATACTCTTTGAAGGATGTATCCATATCCAATTTAGTACCATGAGTATGAAAGACATGTGATGAGTCTTAATGATATCATAAAATTTGAGACATGTGAAATACATCTTTCATTGACCGATATTTCTAAGGAAGTTCCAAAAAGTAATCCACTGGTAGGATCTATTCCAAAACCTCTAGGGGTTAAATGAACTTTAGTGAGAGCTTAAACTACATTTGTATACATATATAGCCCCACCTGGGAAACAAATATAAGAAAAACTATTCTCTGACATCAAAATCAAGAGGTTTCTGGAATCGGTTATCATATGATTGTTTTATGGAATTATCTTTCCACATGCACCTTTTGATTAGAATGACATTATCTATAGTATCCTTCATGAGATGTTGTCCAATAATAGCTTCCTTCATTACCTCTATCAAAGACAAAGTTTAATGATAAGTCATACCATAACAGGTTTTATAGGAAACCAACTTGTTGGAAGCCTGAAATCTGTTATTATATACGGAATCAATGAGGGGAATGTGTTTCTCCCAGGAACCCCCAATGGAAAGAAAACAAGCACATACCATTTACACTTTCACATGAATCATATTTTTTATCTATCCATTGGTTGGTGGGTGATATGCCATGCCCATGAAAAACTATGTATATAGGGAATTCTACAACCCTTGTCAGAACTGAGATGTAAAACAAGAATCTGTATCAGAAATGATAGATTTTGGAGCTCCATAAATAAGTATAACCTCCCAGATGTAAAATCTTCCAAGAATATCTATTACAAAGGTCTCTCACATAAGAAAGAAGTTGGTGACCTTCTTCAACTAGTCAACAACAACCCACACTTTATCACTTTCATAAGGTAGTTTGGGTAAACCGGTCACAAAGTACATCAAAACATCATCCCATTTCCACTCAGTAAAGGAAAATTGTTGAAAAATCCCTTTTGTGTATTGATATTCCACCTTCACCTATTGATAGGTGTAAGACTGAGTGGTGAAGCCTGAAATCTTGTGTTTCATACCAGTCCACTAATATTGGGGTCATAGATCCCAATACATTTTGGTGAAATTGGGGAAAATCGACCATGATAAGGTGTAGAAATACTACATCAACTTCTCTATGATGTCTACAAGGACCCATACACACCCATGGAATAGTAATGTATCATAACCATCCACATTCCATCCTGAAGAAATATCATAATCTAAGATGACTTTACTTAGGAAAAGTCCTTCAGGACCATATATTTGTCCCATTATTACCCATTCCAGGAGAGTATAAGTTACTACTAAAACCGAGAGTATATGCTGACCATGGTCCTCCTGAACCTAAATGTGCATCTCTAAGAATAATTCAATGAGTTTCCATTCCCCACTAGATTCCTGAATTGCTTGTGTCTGAGTCTTCTGGCTCATAGCATCGTTCACAACATTGCATTTACCAGGCATGTAGGCTAGATAAAAATCAAACAACAGTAGGTACCCAAGCCACCTATGCTATCTGAGATTTAGATCCCACTTTATGAAGAGTTATTGAGGCTTTTTTGATCTATATGTACAAAAAAAATTCCAAGTAGATAGTGTCTCCAACATTATAAAGAATGTACAAAACAATGAGCTCGAGGTCTTGCATCGGTTAATTCCATTGATGAGGCCTCAACTAATGAGAACCATATGCAATGACTTTCTTGTCCAACATCATAAAATCTCTATGACTAATACTTTATGCATTATATTATAAAGTATATCTTCTACCTAGATCTACCAAAATCATTATCGGCACAGAAGTCAAACATCCCTTCAACTCTTGAAAGGTTACTTCACAAGCTTCTGACCATATGAAATTTACAATTTTTTTTAATACCCATAAGTAGCACAAAAATAAGAGAGAAATCTGGGATGAAGCATATATAATATCCAAAAATCCCCAAGAAACCCCTAACACTACTAGAAATTGAGTTATTTGTGATGGGGGAATTTTTGATGTTACCTCATCGCAAATAGTTTCTTTCAGTTTTAAAAAAACCTGTTGTGAAGGGTCCTTCACAAAAAACATTAAAAAAATTAATATTAACAAAAGTTAATAAAATAATAATGATAATAATATTAATAAAACAATAATAATTAAAATAAAAAATATAATAAAAATAATAATAATAACAATAATAATATTAATAAAATAATATTAGTATAATAAAAATAATTATAATAATAATAATAATATAAATTATATTATTATAAGCTCACCCTAAGCTCGCATTTGTTTCTAATGCTGTGCAGTAGATGACAATGACTCTCCATGAGCTCCTCTCAAGTTAGACACTAACATCATAATTGTACCATAATAACTCCTAGGCATTAATCGAGTGTTGATACCAACAACTCAACCTTTCTCAAAGGCATACTGGGTCACATGTATCCAAGATACCTCATCTAATCTTTATTCACTAGTCTAATCCTTGGTCTCATCTAGACTCTCAGTCTTTGTCTGAAATATCAAGACCTAATATGACTCCTTCAATCATAATTTAAAATTAAAATAGTGAAAATATCCTTTTTAGTCAATTTTAAAACTAAAAAGGAAATTATACTGATCACAACTCGATGTTGGTGATAACCTGTAATCTCTCCAATGATTGAATCAATTAACATCCTTTTATAAATGTCAAACTCTTTAATATCAGGTTGTTTGAATTCTTGAATTAATATAAAATAAAAAGTTTACATTTGAAGTTATATAAATTGATTAAAAAATATATACATACCATATATTCTCTATGAGTACTGAATGTACGACTAACAGCTTGATGTGTCACTTCCTATATCCCCTGATTTTTTCAACCTACTAATTATCTTCTCTAAAAATGATCACTCATCCAATTTGAACATAATCCATCCCTAAAGAAAGATAAAATGTAATCGGGTCGGTCGGCACAGTAAGACTAATTATACTCCATGACTCATTCTTTCTCCATTATTTTCCTCCTCCAATTGTGCGAACAATTGACAGCAATGATCACACATACATTCATCTCATGCCTTCCAAATGAATTCACCCATGCTCACATGGATGTGATACCATAAACCCTATAGACAATTAATAATATCATGTTATTAATTAAATAAATTTCAAAATAAATATTATTTATTTATGTACCACCCATTGATAAAACATGCGGTGTTGAACATCAATGGGAATATGATCCCATGCAACCCATGCTCTAGGAAAATAAATTGTCATTATAACACTCCATTGTCCAATAGGTATATGCAAAAGCATGTGAGAAAAAGAAAATAATAAAATAATTATTATATAAATAAATTTGTGATAGTTAATGAAAACTAACTCAAATACACAAGTAAGTAAATCATTGCATGTGTGGATCGAAGATAATATGTGAATGTAACTTGGGGATAGGGTCAAGAATAATAAATCTTATAAGTCCATGACCCATTGGGTCATTGATGAACCACCAGTAGTCTGAGGGTCAGATGATCCAACATCATGCTCTTCATCACATTGATCAGCCTCCTGGAACTCATGAAAATGATCTGAGTCCATCTGAAATGAATGATTTCTATTGGTAGAAAACAATTGAAGAAAAATATTATATATAAATATATATTATATATGATTATAATCATCAGTTAACTATGTCAATATTCATCTTTATCCTAAAATTCATATCTGATGGTGCTAATATCTTTATATTCCTCCTCAGTAATATCAATTTCCACAAGAGTTTTAGTTTCATCATCATTTATCATTTAAAATTAATTTTATACATCAATAACATCATCATCATCATTGATCATTAACTATTGGGTGTCATAATTGATATTGGTGTCTCTTCCTAGAAAATATGGATTTGGAGTATTCACTTAAAAATTTCAATTCTTTGCACTTCAGTAGAACCACATTAACATTCAATAAAATGATTTTCCCAAAACTTAGTTTTTATTATGCTCCACTAATCACTCAAGTATCTTGAAGTAGTAGAATATTTTTCATAATAAATTTTATGTACTTAATGAGATAATAGAATTGGTTCATTTACTACAAGAAGGATTTTATATTTCATATCAATGATTCCATGGCTCAAATGAACATGGAATCCTCTCTCAATATCCAAAACAGACATTTAAACATCATTATGTAATTCTATCCTAGATAACATAGTTAAATTATTTATTCCTACATTCCATAAAAGGAAACCTCAATTTATCTATGATGAGGTCCTCTCAAAAAACACCACTATTCATTTTTTTGATTACCCACATGCATGCATATGAGATTTAAAACCATTCACCGCATATGCATTAAAATATTTAACCATTTTGAATGTTGTGTTACTCAGTACACACAATCAATTATCAATTTTATCATCATGGTGAGATACATGAATAAATATATTATAATTATAACATTTAATAAATTTATTTTAAATATTAAACCATGAAAAATTTATTTTACCAGTTTTTAGAACAAGTATAAAAAATTATTTTTCTAATATTATTTAAGAGTTTCTATAATTTGTATAAAAAATTTCTTGATATGATTATCATATAACCTATAAATAAAAAAAATTAATTTACTATAAAAAAGATTATAGAATAAGTTATAGGATCACTCACAGTAAAACTGGTGTCATTTTTTCATAGCTAATTAGAATATATATATGAGCTCTGTAATGTTTATCATCTGAAAGCCATCATTCATGAACGCCATCAAAGCTAAGTTTGGGATGATTGAAAACTAATAATTGTATTTTCATTTCATCATCAACATTTTCCTTGTTATGAAACATATGGTTATGTTTTTAGTTAAATTCATATTGAAAATAATGAGAGTATAAGAAAAATTTCCTCTAGTAAATAAACTTCTACAATTGATCCTTCTACTGCTTCTTTGTTATGTACGTTTTCCATCAATTTCTTCATGCATTTATCGAATGAGTTCATCCATCAAAACTGTACCAGACATCCACATTTCTCTTCATTTGAAATTTTTTTATCAACTTTCCCATTTATTCAAAGAATGTTGGTGGGGTTATTTATTTTCCATTTTACATAAAATTAAAACAACATCTTCTTATAGTCTACATAGTACATCGTTGTCTGTTTTCTACACACAAATATCTAAAAAAATATGATATGTCTAATAGTGAATCACATATCATAGAATTCAACAAATATCTTAATATAATCAGTAGAAGTATTTCCATTATAACATGGTAGTCATAAAATTTTAATTCAGTAATATGGCCATTTCTGATAGATCTGGACAAATTTAAAATATAACAATATGGAAGTCTGAAATCTTCAATACACTAACAAAATAATAACTGAGTTTCTTTAGAAAATATATTAGATCCTTTTAGATTCATTAACCTATGTGATTTGATATTTTCAAACAGTTCATTATTTGGTTACCTATAAATTTGTTCAAGATCTAATCATGCCATTACATTATCATTGGTTTTACACGGTGTAACCAAAACTGTATAAAATTTATTATCAAAATAGTTCTTATCAAAATTTATGACATCTAATAGGTCACAAACTAAAAAATCAGACCAATATAGAAGATCACAAAAAATGATCCATTTTATCCAATTGTGGTCTTTCCCAAAGCTATCAATTTTCTGTTGGTTTATAGTTAGTCCAAATGAAATGGGTGGTAATGAAGAGACAAATTATTTTAACTCCAAACCTAAGATCATTTTTGGAGGTCCATCTCTTTCAATTTTACTTTTATCAAAATGATATAAGTTCATCTAAAATCGATGATTGGTTGGAAGTAATCAATGATAATAATAAAAAAACAAAGTTTTCTTTCATTGATGAGCATAAATGGTTTGATTTCACTCATAAAGTACAATAATTATTTTTAATCATGTATACTCCATCTAGATAACATGCCATATGCTAGGAAGTCCCTAATTTTACACATCAAACAAGATTTGATACATAAATTTTGTTTCACAAAAACATCATAGGTACTGACACCATTACCCCACAATAAATTTAAATCTTTAATCAATGGCTTCAAATAAATATAAATATTCTTTTCTGAATGTCCTGGAATTAATAAGGTCAAAAAGATATATGGCTCCTTCCTCAACATCCAAGGAGGTAAATTGTATAGAGTTATAAAGACAGGCTGATAAGAATATTAACTATTGTAAGAACCAAATGGAAAAAATAGTAAAAATACCCAATCACATGTTTTAGGCTTCTAAAGAAAAAGAAGTATATACTTAGTAACTTTTCTTCCATGAATCACCATTAGAGATATTATTTAATCTTTTACTAGTTGAAATAGTTTTTGGTTCCATGAAATGAATGATTATGTGTGCAAAGACATTAATAAATGCTAAAATCTCAGTGTATGAAGGAAATAACTCAACTATTTTACAAGAATAAATCCATACAAACCTAGTTCAGCCTGTTTATACCTCGATTTTCCACATGTAGAAAATTTATCCAATAACTCGTTTTCACCATAATATAATATGGAATCATTTAAACATGTATTAATATCATAATAACCAAGACCCAAATAAAAAACCCGCCTCTTTCCTTCATAGAAATTTGTTGGAAACACATTTTATTCTGGTAACATTGTTTTAAGAAAAGTGAATATCTGATCAAAATAGCTAATTGAATTCCATTATCGGATTTAATATACATAAATTTTTTAACCATTTCAAAATTGCTTATCTTGCAACAAAGATATAAGGAATCATCAAAGGACATCAAAAAAACATAAAATTGAGATCGTTCCAAAGCAGGAGTAAAATCAATATCATCTTGAGTTTCAGTTTATTGAAAAGAAGGACTTGCCACATCATGTACTAAATTTTTAATCCATGATGGACCTAAAACCAAATAATTATTATCTTCTTTGGAACTATGTTCAACATGTTGATAAAAATAACAATTAGATTGAAAACCAAAATGAAATAGATGACCCCCAACATTTTCAAATGTGTCAAACATTCTTGGACCACATTTTTTACATGGAAAATTAATTTTCTATTATTAAAAAAAATCTGGTATTGGTGATTCAAATGATAAGAATATCTCAACACCCTAAATATATATATAATTTATAATAGAATCATTTAGATTTCGACACTATTTTATCTATGCATGATCATCTAATAATTTTTATTAATGAATTACTTATATCATATTTCTCTAAAAAATAAAAAATAAATAGTTTTTATGATTAATTTGACATAAGAAAAATAACATCCAAAACAGAAATTATTTATTAATTATTCCTAAATATTCCTAATTATTAGTAGTTTTCCCTAAATATTGGTAATTAATTTTAATTATTGGTAATTATTGGTAATTATTGGTAATTAATACTAATTATACCTAATAACCTCTAAATACCACTAATTATCACCAATTATCACTAATTACCAAAAAATAGTGCAAATTATTACTAATTATTACTAATTATTACAAATTATTTCTAATTATTACTAATTACCTCTATTTATTACTAATTACCATTATTTATTCCTAATTATGTCTAATTACAACTATTAATTCCTAATTATTACTAATTATCGCTATTTATTACTAATTAATACTATTTATTACTATTTACTACTATTTATCAATAATTTTTACTATTTCCCACTAATTATCACTATTTATTACTAATTACTGGTATTTATTACTAATAACCACTAATTTTCTACTAACTATCTCTATTTGTTACTGATTATTATAATTATTACGAATTATTACAAAGTGTCACTAATTAGCACAAATTATCACTAGTTATCACTAATTATTTTTATTTACCCCTAATTACCACTATTTATTACTAGTCACTGCTATTTATTACAAATTACCTTTAATTAACACTAATAACCACTAATTATTACTAATTAGATCCAGTTATTACTCATTATTACCAATTATTACTCATTACTACTAATTATTACCAATTATTCATATTTATTCCAATTTATTAATAATGATCACTATTTATTACTATTTATTACAAATTATTACTATTTTTTACTATTTGTTAATAATTACTGCTAATTATTACTAATTACTAAAAAATTTACTAATTACTACTAATTATTACCAATTTTTCTTAATTATTACTATTTATTACTGTTTATTAATATTTATTAATATTTATTAATATTTATTTCTATTTATTACTATTTATTACTATTTATTACTATTTAAAACTAATTACCACTAATTATTACTAATTACTGCTATTATTAATAATTACTTCTAATTATTACTAATTACCACTAATTACTACTAATTGTCTTTAACTATTACTAATTACTGCTAATTATTACTAATTACTTCTGATTGTTAAAATTAATTACTAATTATTATTAATTGTTATGAATTATAGGTAATTATTACGATTTATTTATATTTATTTCTATTTATTACAAATTATTACTGTTTAATACTAATTATTAGTATTTATTAATAATTATTACTATTTGTTACTAATTATTGCAAATTTTTACAAATTTTTACTATTTAATGCTAATTATTACTGTTTATCGCAAATTATTATTAATGATTATTAATTACAGCTATTTATTATTATTTATTACAGTTTATTACTATTTATACTATTTATTACTAATTATTACTAATTTTTACTATTTATTACTATTTATTACTATTTATTATTAATTGTTAATATTTATCACTATTTCTTACTAATTGTTACTAAGTGTAAATATTTATTAATATTTACTACTAATTATTACTAATTACCACTAATTGTTACTAATTACTGCTAATTATTACTAATTACCGCTAATTGTTACTAATTACTGTAAAGACCCATAAATTTCAAGGACAATTTTTTCTTCATTTCTTTGGAATTTTATGAGTACACAGTTTCTGATGGCACCTGATTCCGAGGCCCGGTGTGCCCAGAATAATTTTCTGAAGTTTAGCTCGGGTACGTTCAGTAAACGTACGAGCGAGATTTTCTATCTTTTGATCCGGTGCTCGTAATTAAAATCTGAGAGCACCGATGAACTCGCAACGCTGATAATTGCTTAAGGGGCCCACCCCCACATGGGTAAGTTAATGGTGGGGCCCACCCCCGCATAACTTCCTATGTGTGGATATTTGTAAGGTGGGGCCCACACGAGCCCCAACCTTTCATCTCCCTTGAAACCCCCTTTAACTCCCTTGCATTTATTATGACAATCATTCTCTTTATTAAGTTTGTTAAACTCTCCACATTCCTCCCAATTAAATTTCCCACACATTATAATTAATTAAGTGGATTCTCCAATTAATTAATTATAGTGCTTGATTTTTAAATCAATTGTTGTGAGAATAAAATAATTGGAAGAGCTATTATTTTAGTTGGGAAAATTGTGGTGTTGGAGAAAGCCTCAAAAATCTATGGAGATTTAGATTTAGAAAGTATTCTTCTCTTTGATGAAGAACGCCTCCAACGAAGAATGCCGCCCTCTTCTCCGTGACGCCGGTTCCACAAAGAATGACGACATGCCTTCCTTTCTCTTCTCCGCGACGCTGTTCTCTGCGATGCCATCTATCGCAACACTCGTCTTCCGTGGCTCAACGACGAGCGACGCCATTAATCGAGGTAGGGTGGATTGCTTCAATTTTATTTGAATAAAATTTTTCTTCGATCATCGTGAACCTTTATATGAGGCAGGGGTTGTTTTTTTATAATTTCCTAGTATGTGAATTAAATCCTCGAACTTGGGCGTTCTTTTATGATGCAATATTGGTTTGAGCCTCTAACGCGGAGGGCACGGACTAACGAACAAGTTAGGACACTCCCCTTGTTGTTGTCTATGCGCGGATTGATGGGTGATGACAAAACAAGACCGCAACGGTGATTTGAAGCCGTCGTAGTGAAGAGCGGGTCCCGGGAGGGCTGCAGGCCCCGCCGGAGTAGACCGCCACGGCTGAGCCGCGATGGAAGGAGGAACCGAAACCTCTTTTTCCATTTCAGAAATAGGGAGGTGCGACATTAAGCCGCGCCAGCTGAGGAGGCCCCCCCACTCGACCAGGCCACGCCAGCCGGGCCGGACCCGGACCCGAGTCGGGTCTACCCGGTTCGGGCTGACCAAAGGAGGGTTGAGCCGGGTCGGATCGGGCCCAAAACCCCCTTTTTCGGACCAAATTTGTTTAAACACTCATAACTTAAGCTACGGACTTCTGATTGACGCACCTTCAGTTGTGTATAATTCTTTGGATCGAGAAGGTCGTTTCACTATATTACACTCAAGGTTTCGTTGAAGTTTGGGTATGGCCGGGTTGGTTTGAACCCGAAACCAACTGGGCCCTCGGAGCAGAAACACTTATAACTTAATGACCAGACGTCCGATTGATGTGCCATCAACTAAGCTGGATTTCTTTTGATGAGACGGTTCTTTTGGAACACTCCACTCGAGTTTTGGATGCAGTTGGAGTATGACTAGGTTGGATTGTACTCGAAATCCAACCGGGCCACTAGAACGGAAAAGCCAATAACTCTTAGACCAGACATCCATTTGAGGAACCGTCAGTGGAATTGGTAATCTCATTAAGAAATGGTTCTTTTGAGTATACCTCATGGGAGTACGGTGTACAATTGAGATATGGTCGGGTTGGTTCGTACACAAAACCAACCGGGACCCTAGAAGAGAAATGTTAATAACTCACAGAGAGGACGTCTGATTGACGCGCCGTCTGTTGCGTTGAGACCCCTATGATGAGGAGGCCTTTTTAGTTACTTTCACGTGAGATTTCGGGACACTTGGAGTATCGACCAGTAGCTCATGGATCGGATCCTCTCGTAGACGAGCGCACGGAGTTTGGAGACCTTGTAGTTTGCTGAGACCTGATGAATACTTGTGTGATTCATTTCAGAGCGACTTGACTAGCCCAGTAGGGAGAACTACTATGTTGGGGTGGCAGACCCATGGCGGAGGAGTGCTACTGTGTTGCGGCGGCAGACCCATGGTACTCGACAGGAGGAGTACCTCTGTAGGCTATTAGGGGTTACACTACTGTGTTGGGGCGGCAGACCCATGGCAGGGATCGCTACTGTGTTGGTCCGACATACCCACAGTACTCGACAGAGGAGGAGTACCTCAACAGTCTAAGGTTAGTGTGTAGAACCTCGGAGTCGTGACAGGACTACTGTGCTCGACAAAGGAGGAGTTCTCCAGCAGCCGTATTTTTGACATCGTGAATGTAAATATTGGTTTTAGCTGAGTCAATGACCTTTGTGTTTTCCTCATGATTGAGATGGGTTACTTGATAACATAGGTATATGTATGGGCATATAACTAAGAAAAGGTTATCCATTGAGATCTTTCTTGTGTTTTCCTCATGATTGATATGAGTTACTTGATAACTTAGGTATATGTATGGGCATATACCTATGAAAAGGTCATCTATTGATATCTTACTTTTTGGTTTATCCTTGTTGGATTTAGTGAGACCTTGAGGGTCTCGGGGTCCCTACTGAGTATCATTATACTCATCCCTGCACGAGCTATGACCGCACCACGTTGTGTTGGATGCAGACGACCGGCAATGCTGACTGAGGTATAGTTTACGAGGATTGGACGGTACCTGGAGGTGGACACTCGGCATGACGGAACACGGAGTAGACCGATTGACACGAAGTGATAAAGAGGACATATGTATCTACCCTTCAGGTAGGAATCCAGAGGACGATCCAGGAGCAGCTTCACCTTTCAGCTGTTGTCTTTCCTATTGTACTTTTCTTTCAGTTGTAGTTGTACCTTTCAGTTGGGCTTGTATTTTCGACCCCTTTGTACTTCCAACACACTTGTTTTACTGCTTTACTTAGTGTTTGATTCCGCTTTTACTCTGTTTATGTGTGTTTACATTTCTTAAAGGCAATTCCTTCTCTTTTTATTTGGATTTACGCCTTTAGTGCTAGTCACCAGCCCCTGGCCTATGGAAGACAGACTTAGGGTAGTCACGATATGGGCCCCAGGGGGACGGGTCGTGACAATTACTGCTAATTATTACTAATTATCACTAATTATTACTAATTATCGCCAATTATTACTAATTACCACTAATTATTACTAATTACTACCAATTATTACTAATTATCGCCAATTATTAATAATTAACACTAGGTATTACTAATTACCTATAATTATAACTAATTTATGCTAATTATTACTAATTACCACTAATTATTACTAATTACCACTAATCAATACTAATTATCGCTAATTATTACTAATTGATTCTAATTATTAATAATTACTACTAATTATTACTAATTACCACTAATTTCCACTAATTTTTACAAATTACCACTAATTAAAACTATTTATTACCAATTATTACTAATTTGTTCAATTTATTACTATTTATTACTAATTATTACTCACTATTACATATTATTTCTAATTATTACTAATTATAACTATTTATTACTATTTATTACTAATTATTACTATTTATTACAAATTATTACTTTTTATTTTTATTTATTACTAATTATTACTATTCACTACTATTTATTACTATTTACACCTATTTGTTACTAATTACTGCTATTTGTTACTAATTAATGCTATTTATTACTAATTTCTACAAATTATTATTAATTACTACTAATTATTACTAATTAATTCTAATTGCCACAAATTATCACTGATTACCGCTAATTGTTACTAATTACAACTCATTATTACTAATTATTAGTATTTATTAGTATTTATTAGTATTTATTGCTATTTATAAATATTAATTATTATTTATTACCACTACCGATATTGTTTTTACTAATTAACACTAATTATTAATATTATTATTATTACTAATTAGCTCTAATTATTACCATATATTAAAATTTATTACTAATTATTTCTATTTAATACTAATTACTACGAATTAATAAAAATTAATTCGAATTACTACTAATTAACAAAAATTAATACTAATTACAAGTAATTATTATTAATTAATGATAGTTGAATGATATTTTTACAAATTAATATTACTTACTTTTAAATAAAAAATATTAAATATTAACGACAAAACCTATTTTTAAAAATAAATAATGAAAAAATAAAACTATCTAATTATTATTTAATTTAATTATCGCTAATTAACAATAATTATAACTAATATAAAAAATTAAATTAACTAAAAAATAAAATTAATAGATAAATAACTTAAAACAGAATCTTTCAGATGATGTAAGCCTTAAAAAGAGCTCCGATGTAAACGTTTAAACTTTGAAAAAATTGAAGAGAAAAATATGAAAGTAGAGAGAAAGAGGAGATGAGAGAGTTGTGAAATGGGAAAAAAATGAATGGGGGTATATATTGGATAGAATATTTGTGATGGGACCTGATGTAAATACATACTTGCCAACATAGTATTTGCAAGGGAGATAAATCTTGTCGCAAATAATACTCTTCGAGATGAGACCCATTGCAAATGCTAACCACATATTAATTAGGGGCGGTGGTTAAAATGGTATTTATGAGGGGACCCGTCGCAAATACCGACCTATCGACATAGTCATTGTGGCGAGAGATAAATCTCGTCTCAAATACTAAAAACCACCGAAGGGTATTTGTGACCTGATACCTATTCCCATCACAAATAGTACCTCTAGATGGACTATTTGCAATGGGACCCTTCCATGTCACAAATAACCCATCACAAATAATGATTTTTCTCGTAGTGTAATGTCAAAGATGTTCTTGGGATGTTCCAAGGAAAATAATACTCACACTTTCTTTGGGTTTACCGAAACTACTAACTCTGAGATAATGTGGCCCAAAATGTATATTTTATCGATATAAAAGTGAAATTTACAGAGTTTAGAAAAGAGTTAATGCTCTCTTTATATATTCAGCATGATCTTAAGATGGGTTTTTTGGTCTTGACTGAAGCATGAATACACAAGGATGTCATCGAAAAATAATATCATGAATGAATCCAGATATGGGTGGAAAACTTGATTCATAAAACCCATGAAGACCGCAGGTGCGATTGTGAATCCAAACGGCCTGACCAGATACCCCTATAGTACATATCTTATCCAAAATGTTGTGCGAGGTATGTCTGATGAACAGGCATGAACCTGATGATAGCCCAAACTCAAATCTATCTTTGAAAATACTCTCACTCCTTAGATCATCTCAAAGAGGTGTTCTATTCTAGGTAGTGGATAAAGATTGTTTACCATGATCTCATTCAATTAATGGTAATCCTCGCAATGCCTAAGGGTACCATCATCCTTCTTGAAAAAAGGACTGGTGACCCCCAATTAGAAGTGTTGGGGCACATAATGATTTTAGCCTCAAGATCCCCCTACTGCTTCTTGAGCACCAATAGCTCCATAAGTGCCATCTTATAAAGAGGAATGCTCACTGGAGATACTCCTAGAACAATCTGAATGGTGAATTCTACCTCTCACACCATATGTAGTTTATATATGTCATCAAGAAATACATCCCCAAAACACTCCACTACTGGATGAAAAACTACAGATCACAAGCCCTGGTAATCAAGGAAGAGACTGGAGATATGAGCTGTCACACTTCCCAACATTTGCTGCTTGGGCCTTGATAATGTTGTATGAACATCCCATTCTTCCTTATGCACATTCTTACTATCCTCTAGTGATGTTAATGTTACCCTCCGATGATAGAAGTCAATGTGGGATTTATAAGAGAAATAACTAGTACATTCCAATGATTACCTCAAATCCATTCATGTCGGGGACATAAAGATTCCATATGAAGAGGTAACCACCAATCACAAGGGGAAAATCCTTACAATAGTGAATTCCCTCTGATCAGACACCTAACAGGGAATCAATCATCATAATGGATTATAAGTTATAGATCTCAAGGCCCATACATCCCATAGTAGTCTTAGTTATGAAATATTGAGAAGTGCTTTTGTCAAATGAAGTAGACACTAAATTAGAGGCTACATGAATAGTACCTCATATTGTAGAAGGTCCAGAACTTTACTCATCAGGAATAGGATAGACTGCATGTAATGGGCATGTACCATGACCCTAAGTCACTTCCTGAATTCCCTTATCAAACCCTCTATGATAATGTTGAGAATCACAAGTCTATCTGCCTCTTCCATGACTGCCACCTCAGCCTGAATGGTCAGTGGTATTCCAACAGCCTGCCTAGCTTGAACCCACTAGCCCACTCCAGAATGTCGGGTAGAAGTAAATCCCTACTCGTGCAGCCTATGCATTCCATAGGATCTCGTATGCACTAGGTGTCCATGTGTCCCAGCTTCCCACACTGATGAAATTTCAGGAAACTTTCTGCATGAGGAGATTGGCTAATGCTACCTCCACGAGTATCCTCAAAACGTATCTTTCTCCCATAAGAAGAAGTACTGACAAATCTATGTGATGAATCACTGAGTCTCACACCATCATCTTCCCTCAAATTCCTCTCTCTGATAAGGTATTAAATGGAGACTTCAAAAATAGTGTTCAACCTTAATACATTAACCTATGACTAGACGGTATAAACCAGAACATCATCAACTCTCACAGCAGTCATAAGATCATCTCCAGCTAGAGTAAGATAGCACTACTGCAACTCAATAAAATTAGAAGAGTATTCCATAACAGACATACTCCCCTAGTTGAGTTTCATGAATTCTTTAGCATTTTCATTCCTCTGAGTATGGGGAAATAAATAGTCATAGAATATCATCTAGAAATCCACCCAGACTATATTAAAATGCTGATATACCTAGGTGATAACGTCCCACCACCACTTGGAATAATCACATATCATATAAGCTTCAAGATTTAACATTTAATCTAGAAGTGTCTCATGATTATCGAATATGAAAATAATCACATCAAGACAAGATTCAATTGTGTGAGGTATGAAATCCCCAAAAAAGTTGCGAGGATGTTGCTGCTAGAATTCCCAAGTCAACTATAATATACATGGGGTAGGTTAAGCAGCACCTTTCATATTATGAAACATACGAATCAATACCTCTTGAATCATGGCATTAGTACCCATATCTGGAATAGTAATGGGTTCCATAGGTGGCACTATAGTTGGAATCACTAGTGGATTAAGGCCCACCACCTTAGGTTGATATTCATAACTGCCTTTAGGGTGTGCGATTAGAGGACTCCATGGAGGCATGATACTACAATGTCAAGTGTATACCTCAGAAGACATTTTAACAACTAAAATTATTGTATATTGAAAACTAGGATAGGTGTATAACCTTCCTATGAAAAATATCACACCTCTCTACCTTCTCTAAAATCCAGGTCTAAGTTGTAGAAAAGACCATAACAGGCTATAAGAACATAATAGATACCCCAAAACCAACTATAATTGATGGGTTATAGTACGAGTCTTGATTTTACATGTATAAAAAAAATCAATTTAAAAGTCATATTCATTTTCAATTTGTACTTGTTAAAATATGTAAAACACTTTAAATGCATGAATTAGGTGGATTTCCATTTCTAATTCAGAATGGATCATACTACATATGAACCAAAATATGTTATCCACTTAACCCATGCTATAACACTATCCATCCCATGCAACCAATGGTCCATGGCTCAATATTCAATAATTGACTACTTATGGTGTTTGATTTAACCTATTTTGGAAAATAATGTTAGGAAAAGAATAGTACATTAAGTGTTAATTATTTTTTCCAATATTTTAAGGAAGTTTTAGTATAATTTAATACATTATCAGGGCCTTATGAATATATAACAGGAAAATTCATGCTAGAATTTATCATGAAAATGAAACATTTATTTCATATTAGGCTTATTGTGCCTATGATGATGCATGAACTAATGCAACGCCCCCAGTTCATTAGCCGTAAATAAAAGAAATCATCATTCCAATAATACCAATATTAATAACACCATAAAACAAGTGTTTCACCCAACAGTGAAGTCGTATCAACTATAAACGGTGAAAATAATTTCTACAATCTTCCATCCCACATAATTTGGATTTTTCACTACACATTGGTTAGCTATGTCCATGAACAGGGCAATTTCCAAATTGATTTAACTTCTAGTCTCCTGTCTAATACCTAAATAGTAAGATAAAGGAAGAAAAAAGATTTGATACTAGTTTTTGACTTCCTAAAATAGGATCCACTTAACCCATGCCCCGAGCTGGTGGGTCACATGACCTCAAGTGTGCCTTCTCGTATTCCAGATGTTGTCGACTAACTATTAGGGTGTGATGGTCGTATGGTGGGGAGAACATACATCTTTTCAGAGTGGAACAATGGATAACAATACTAAATATACAATAGTGTAATAATATAATAAACGTATATAATAAATAAAACATTGTAAGAATATATAACTGAGAATCTAAACAATTATCAAAATCTACTAGGCAATTTCATATACATGAATTCATTTCATACTGATATAAAAAAGGAGCAGGGGATAGAAATATAAAATCAAGATATACAAAAGGTACAAAAAGAACATAAACTTCTCCACTAGAATCTCAAACATATGTTCGTTACTCTTCTAATATGCACCATCTATAAGCTAATAATATCAAATAATTGTAGTAGTATACATTCCCTTATCATTACATATAGAAAAATAATCTTCTTGGGTACCAAAGGCAGCCTAATTAGGATGAGAGATAAAAATATCAGTTGGCCTCCACCAATGGTGTCTATAAGTAATCCAAGTAGTGATCATAACTAACGAGTTTTCATGGATAAGTAATTAATTTAAAATGTAAAATAAATTCATAACCGCCCACTCAAGTTTCAAAAAGATACCTGGTGGTTCTACTTGCTTCGGCCCATGGTCAGAAAGAAATTCCAACCAATCACTATATATATATAAATATATATAGTATAATTATATTTTTTTATCCACCTATATGAACCATGTATGTGCATACATAAGTGTCCATATAACAGGAATACTAATTGCTGGCTGGACCAGGGCATAAATCAAACATCTATAACCATTCTAACAAGTCTATAAGATCAAGAAAGAGGGTATGTTACCTACATCTTATAATGAGTGGGAGATATAATTATTGTCACTCAAGAGGGTGAGTATTCCCTAATGTCAACACTCCAACATCAGATATGGCACATCAAGCCCAACATCCAACGAGTTTTATTGGTGCAAAACGTCATGCTGAACACCCAATGTAATGGAATGTGATACCATCATGTTCAATAGATCCCTAACCATCATTCCACATACTATATCTTTGGTTGACCATTATATAACATAATACATGACTCAACACCTCTCATATGTCTTATTAGTCAAGTCCAAATACATTAAGGCATTACAATTTATAATAAGATTTTATTAAAGTATGCATCTGTAGGAATGAACTTTCCACCCTATACAATTCATCCCATTTAAGCTGTTCCGTCCATTTAAGTAAAACAATACATCATGGGTGAGGTAATGAATATAATAAAATCCATTTAGTCCAAAAAAAACATGGCATTAAATTGAAAAATGAATGGTAATTAAATTATTAAAGTTCTATATGCATTTAAAAGGTGCCAAAATGATTTGAGAAAATTACCTTCATGAAAAATTAGATTCATTAGAAAAGGAAATCATTGATGAGGTGCTTGGTTTCATGGAAAATTTACAAAATTGAGTTAAAAAAACATTCAAAACCAATTCAAACACTTATGTGGTGATCTGGATATTTAAGCCAATAAACAAAGAGGTAATTTCAACTTGTAACACCCAAGGGGTGTCCAAAAGCGAGGAAACATCCTCAAAACTACTAAAAAAGAATCAAATGGGTATGTATCATGGTGAGATGATCAATTTGATATGAAGAAATCAATTAAAAGGGGAAAATCAGTAAAAGTCAGCATGCAATACAATGAAAAAGATTCGAAACATCAAAAAATCTTGGGAATATGATGAGACCAACAACCTAAAGTCCATAGATGAATCCTCGCTTGATATTGTCCTTAGATATGAAGTGGGTTTAGATAAATTGAAGAAATGGCCTGAAGCACTAAAAATAAGGAAATAGAGAATTCACCAAAATAGAATGATGGATTCAAGGATAAAATTATATAGGAAGGGTATGGATTAAAGATGTTACATTAAGGTTTCCAATTCATTCTTTTGGATCTTGAATCAGACACCATAAAAGGGATATGCTTTAAAGGCTATATCTAGGGAGAATATGGTTCATGGTAGGAGAAAACCAAAACCGCCACTGGAATGGAATTAGAGGGAAAAAAAGAATAGGTTTAAGAATTTATTGAGTTAAAAAATTTAATTTCACCTCAAAAATAATTTAGTAGACAGTTATGGTGCACATTTTACTAAGGAATGCACAAACCATGCGGAAGCTAATGGGTAAGGATTTACCCTATATAGTTAAGGCACATAGTTTAAAAAAACGTGCACAAACTATGAGAAAACCCACAATCAAATGTTTTTAGTTTTTCAAAATTATTTTCTCATGGAGTTTCATGGTTCTAGATAGACCTTGTGACTCCTGTTGTACCTCCTTTTTCCCCACATGGTTATAATTAGTCATGTGGTCTGGGATGCATGGTTTCTACTATCCCTAATACCTAGTTATTTAGCCCATTTTTTGAACTCTAGGCTCTGAAAAAGCCCCAGATTCTCTTAGGACAATATTTAGGCCATATTTCACATTTTATAAGATGAAACCAAAGATTTAAATTGAAAAAAAGATACAAAACATATTGAGAAGATGAGTTGTTACGTGATAGACATTGTTCATTTTCAATGGTTGTGTAGTGATATTGGTAGTTATATTGATGGGATGTCATGCGAGATCATTTTATCATGCAGTGTATAAGGAGAGGCTAAGGGGTCATTATGAGACTATACAAAGGTTTATGAGAGAGTACGAATAGAAATTATCAAGTTATTAGAAACAGAATAAGAAAATATTTGAGTATATGTGATGACCCGCACACGGTTTAATAATGGTGTTACCTCCTCCACCCAACAGTTGTCTAGATAATTCCCCCTCCTTCAGATGATTGTTTAATATTTAACGGTTAATATATTCTTTTTCAATTAAATGTTTATTAATATATTTATGAATGTATCTTTATATATTTTAAATTTTATTGGTTTTTATTTTATTATTTATTTTAATATTTTTCAAAATTGTTATGATAGATTAGCCCAACATAAAACTATTTTACAACATAATAAAGAAACATAACATATTTTTGATATAATATATTTCCATCTCTAATAATTCAGGGTCAAATATTTTTCATGATAAATTTACGTTTCCATTATAAAAAATATTCCACCACACCTTGTTTTTGAAATTCCATTCCAAATACGGTTAATCATGACTATCTTTTGAGAGATGAAATATTTTTGATGGAATTCCATTTCAAATAATAATTAATCATCAAAAATACCATTTTTCAATGAAATAAATCTATCATAAATGATAAAGTTTCTTATAGTGATATTAGAACTTGAAAATTCAATTCATCAAACCTTATATGATAGTTTTATAAAAGTTTGTCATATTAATTATAGGATAATATATAATAATTTTTTTCTAAAAAAATAACATATATTACATTATGATAAATTATTTCACTACAATTCTCACACACAGTATGACATAAATAAATAACCTCTATCAATTTTCCCTCTACCATTTTCTCTCCCAATCAATATCGTCACTTATATTGATGATACTTTTATTGATCTCACTATCTCAATTCCACTTAGACACCTCCAGTCAACCTCACCTCATCCCCAACCATGACATCACACACATCAACAAGAGGAATTTTTTCTTATATTACTAATATTGTGATAGTCATATTCCTAAATATCACACCTTGATATACCTATAAGTGAACTCCCAAGGCCCACCTCCAATTATAAAAGTGATAGAAACCAACATTGAGATATCCACTCAAATTATGGGAGGAATTAACTATAGGTATAACATTTCAAATCTATCATGAAACATCATCCACTAAGTCATAAATAAATATAAAACCTTGTTATTTAACACAATAATATATAAACAATTTATAGGATTTGATGAAAAACAATTAAATAAATCACCAGATACGTTAAAAACATCACAAAAAAATTAATCCTGAATACACATTACATGAATCTTGTCATAATAATTAGAACTCTATGCTAGTATCTCCCTTATCTATTATTCAACTATAGACTCAAAGGTAATCCATAATATGAATCCACTAATCATTATAAACAAAAAAGTGTACAATGTGTCAGTTCATATGCATGGATAAGAAATAATACATTCTATGGTTTATAGTTTATCTATATCTTTATAAAAAATATTAAACCAATTAATTTAAATAAGGTTAATACTATAATTATTTATCATACTTCCATGAATTTCAAAAAAATTATTGCACACTTATCTCTCAATTAATAAGTTAATTTATCATTAGTAGGACCTTCCTTTTCCATTAATAAAATATGTACTTCATTTCCTTTATAGGATCCCGATATTATTATTCTTCGCTAGTTTTTTATAATTCATATTATTAGTTAACAATTGTTAATTTCAAAAAATTGCATACTAGAATATATGTAAGTTTCTAATATATTGTATAATCCAGTAGGATATTCACTATAATGAATCATTTAATTTCTTTAGGTATCCTTCAAATAATTAGTAATAATAATGAAAATAAATCCCATCCATTTTAATAAAAAATTCTATCATAAATCTTTATGATAATTCCGTATTTGATACCATTAATCATTAGACATATATTATTTTAATACAAACCATATTTATCCACTATACTAGAATTAAAACCATCAATTTAATATGACTTCATCATAATTATCCATAAAATAATTTTTATCTTTTCCAAATGGAATAAGTAAATCAGTAATGATTTAACAATGTTTCCACTTCATTTACATCAATAAAATTATATCATTGTTTCATTTAAATTTATCAGAGATGGATAAATTTTCATTATTTAATAATTTATGATTTTTAATCAATCTATTCTCCTAAAATAATTTATTCTTCGTTATTCTCTTCCTTTAATATTATTTCACACATCCAAATATCTACTTAGGTGGAATTATTATTAGTTTAATAAAAATAATAAATGTAATTTATACCTTAGAATTTCTAAAATTCTGTAAGTATTGAGAAACATTCTCCTTGGATTACTTCACATTTACCATTAGGTTTTTTCTCTAAGAAAATCCACAACATCTTAGTGAAATTCACTCCTTTCCATTTAATCAAAAAAACAACAGTTATTATTTTTTATAATAATAATAATTTACTTAATTATCTTCAATATTAAATAATATAGTCTATCAAACATCCTTAAAATCACTTAAATAGGTTTCTATTAGGTTTGAGGCATCAATACAAGTCCGATTCTATTTACAATGTTGGAAAGGGACTTTCCACATACCCCCATATAAAACCCTTCTTATTTTCTATCCACGGGGTTCCATGTAGTATCCTAATTCCCTAAGATGCATTCCCTACACAAATTCTTGGTGTGTCTTGAATCAAAATTAAATTTTCATATGATCGTATTATTGGATTACCCAAATAGGGTCTCCTCATGCCTCTAGTGTACTGCGAGTCACGTTGTCCAGGTCATTCCATTAATTGATCAAAACTGTCAGAGAAGGACACATTGCACATCAAATAAGATTGTACCCCCATTCCTATAAATTTATATGTTTCATATAGATAAGAGTTTAATAAAATATTGTATGGCTAAAATCCTCAATAGATCATGATATGCTTTTCACCACACCACACACCATCCATTTACACTTGTGATGAATACCATGAGTGATAAAGATCTCATTGGCCTCTAAAATTATTTTTTATATTTGTATTATCAATAAGACCATATAAATAAAATTTAAAGATATGAGAAAAATATAAAGACCAGAAATATTTCGATAGAATATTAAATGATTAAAAAATATATTTTTATTATCTTTTTATCCATATTTTGGATCATTGTGTTTTTCATACCATTGAATTTTACATTTCATAACTTTTATAATGTTATATAGTTTACATAAATATTATTAATTATATAAATAAAATTTCCAAATTATTATAGAAATATAAAATATTATCTCACAAATATTTCCAAAAATATAATTTTCATTGCTATAAAATTTATTTTATTTAAAAAATAATGAAACAAGGATTAACATAAATAAACCATGTATCATGAATTTAAGTTCTATGCTTTCAGAATATAGAGAGAGGTTTTGTGTGTGTGTAAAAATAATCTCTTGGTTTAATCAAAATCTATTCATTAGATTTTTAGAAATCTAATTCAATTAGATCTGTTGTGATTTTTAGAATAATTTACAACAATTTCATGCCAAGAGTTAATTATCTAGATATAGATAATTAAGAGAGGACTGAAGGTTTAATAAATTATGATAGGGGAAAGTAAAAATCAATGAACCATACCATAGTATTATCAATTCATTTCTCTCCAGTGATGGATCTTCTCTTGTTGGATCCATCCATGTTGAGAGAATTCCAAAACCATAGCCCCCCCACAATTCAGTTGAAGGATGAATATATTGATGTGGTTTAGGTTAAATATTATTTTTAATGAATTATAATTATTTTTTAAAATTATTTCCACCACCAAAAAAATTAAATATCAATATATAATTACCAAAATATTATCGTAAAAAAACACCCATTTATAGACACAATTATGAAGTCTTTTTTTCAAACCGACACTTTATTAACGAGAAGGATAATATTTTTCCATTTTTAACCAAAAAATATAATTTCATTTTTAAAAATATTATGGAATTCAACTAAACAACTAAAATTAATATTTTAATAATTATTAATGATAACAATCTCATTAGAACTAAAATGGATGCCAGGTCCACGATCATGAAAATTCCTTCTCATAGAGAACTAATACTATTACTGTCTCCCCACCTTTAAAATTTTTATACTGGAAAAGTAAGTAAACCATAAAAGTCCTTATAAAAACATTTCCTCATATAAAATTTCCAATTATATTGAAGAAAACTTTCATAATTCAATTATCATAAAATTGAAAAACCCTAACCCATAAATTAGATAGTTGAAATCTACTACAAAACATTACAGAATCCTCATAAAACATGTTAAAATATGTTTTAAACATGGTTAAATATTCAAAAATATTAAGTTTAATTCAAACTCAGATGTAAAATATTAACTAGAGATGTAAATCATGATTTTATAAACCATGTATATAGAAGAACATACCAATATCACAATACTTATCTTCATCGACACCATCACAAAATTTATAGAACAAAAACACACAATCAAAATCATGAATACATCAAAACTCATGATATTAATATTAATTACATATTGAACATCATTATATGAATGTGTGAGATATTCTCAACACTTTATACTATATATTTCCCAAGAACACCATTCACCTCTGGAAAAGATCATTAGGCTCCACACCTTTGAATAGAATGCTCAAGGATCTAACCCAAATACATCTAATTATGAATAATGTCCTAATAAAAGATTTCCCAAAGAATAAAAGTAAAAATTAATAATTAATGAAACTCAATGAAGATATAATTTATGTAAACAAACTATCTCAACAACATAAGAAACTCACCAGGTCGATCCAATAGTTTAATATAGCAATTCAACATTTTTTCCATGAGTAACTAAACACTAATATAAATTTTATAAGATCTCAATAATATCTCAACACTGTATTTATTCACCATTAATGACTTAGTTACAAATTAAAACGTCAATGGAATGACCACATAAAAGGTTAGAACCTTGGGGAAGGGAAAAATTATTTATTCCTTTGTAATAGAACCAACTAAAAAATCTAAATATGTTAATTGCTAAAGCATTCCATTATACCAACATTAATGAAATTTTAGAATAATTCAGTTGTATTTTGTCTTTATTATAAATATAATCATCTAAATTAAATCATACCATTTCATTATTGTATCTTTAATATAAGAAAAGGACCCCTTATTACATGGTTTATCACTTAAGAAAAATATAGTATCTACCCAACTCTGGCTCATATCCTTGTGCAACAACCTTTACTCTAGTAACCGAGAGATTATGGTCATTTATTATAATTTATCGAATATGAGGGGGAATTGATAAATAATTTTAGAATTTAGGATTTAGAAAACTTGGTGATGGTAAATTGAATAATATTGAAATACCCATGGTTTTAGATATTGGTATTTGGAATTTAATCTACTTTTTCAAACAATTATTTTATAATGAATTCAATTTTCTTTATTTATTTTATTTTGATCATGAAAAATTCATTTATTCATTATTATTATTTTTTAAATATAAAAACACATTTAAGACTTTCAAAACATCATTAAATGATTTGAAAATCTATTTTAATATTTAAAGATAAAATAATTTAATAAATAAAAATATTCTAGGTAATTAAATAATTTATATTTTTTATATAATTTATTTTTACATAAAAATGAAGTCATTTTACATATCATATTAGCTTGTTGTACTTTACTATTTACACAAAAAATCTAACTATATAAGAAAATTATAAAAAAATAATTTATTTCTTAATTTGGAAATAAAGATTCTAAATTTGTTGTGTTTTAAGAAAAATAATTTTATAAATATCTTCTTTTTATTTTCAGTAAAGGCACTTTATTTTCAATAAATATTTTTTTTGGACCCGAAATATTTTCATACCCTTCATTGGGACCAAACTGGCTAAAATAACCTTGGGTGGGGTGGGGGGGTGCTAATCCTAGGTGCACAATGATTAATTTTTTTCTTCTAATAGTCCCATAGACCATACAGATTATGTTCCCTCAATTAAGGGAACATATTAAATCTCTCTTTCTCTCATTGATGATCACACCAAATAATAAATATTAATATAAATAGTAATATATAAGAACACAAAATTATTTTAATTTTTTCACCACTAAGAGAGAATATAAGGTTTATAAAAACAATGATGTGTTGGTGTACTAGAATTCATTATACTCACTTTTCTTGGATGTATGGTTTTAGTCCATTTTCATTCTATGACAAGGCACACTTACCATACAAGGTTTTCGAAATAATTACTATTGATCCAAGGGATACTATCTCTTATTCTCCTCTAAACACTACTTTGATAAAGGCTGAAGGTTCCAGAAAAAGAGGAAGTACCTTTTATGTGTATTAAATAAAAATTTATTTTAATTTAGAGTTTCTCAAAACCATGAGAGAGGATATTTAACATTAAATTTGTAAATAATTTATTTAGATCAGGTAGAAATGATTTTCTCATTTTTAAATAATTTCTTTGATGATGTTATTGATCTTCTAAAAAATATTTTGGATTTACTTTTTTTTGATATAAGGATTCATTTATAGAATCCCTTTAGTGGGGATCCACAAGTAATCCTTTTATCTCTGAGCAACAAAAATTGTTTTTTGGGTGCCTTCATGGAGAATCAAATATCTTTTATTGTTTGTCTTGATAACTACATGATCTTTTTTTCTTGAAATACTACTTATTTTTATTTAGAAAATAAGAAAAGAAATTCAAGAGAGATAGAAGTGAGTTATAAACAATGATTTTCTTTATTCAATTTTAAATTAACCCTACACAATAGACATAACCATATGTTTATAGATCTATTATTTAGGTTAAAATATTATTCAATTTCATACAATCCCTGAAATAATGTCGTAATCATTATAAAAACCCATGCCATATAATAATAATAATAATAGTGTTTTTATGGTGTAAGCTAGATTATACAATAATAAATATATTTTTACCATATTGAAAACTAATATTTATCAATAGATGCGGTCTTGGTCTATTAATGGTCCCAGAAATTTGTTGAATACACAAATAATCATTTTATTCATAAATAATTATTTCAATCCACAAACAAGAAAATATATATTTAATAAATGTTCAATAAAGTAAATAAATAAATTTAATTTATAATCTGCTGAATAAATGTTTATTTAATTTATATGATTAATAAAATGTGAATGAAATTATTCATAAATATTGATAATTATATATATTTCATTAATTCAATTATAATATAATATAAACAAGATCAATAGAAACACATAGTGTGTGACCCTCTAGGATTCTTTATCAGTAGGATTAGGTAGGTACACATAAATTCCAAGATTACTATCTAGAAACAGGTCAAGGATCCCAAGAGAAAGACTTTAATGTCAAGATATAATAAAATACATATGAAAACTCACTTTGTAATATAATCCCTTTGTCTCAATATTTCATTAAGTAGATTGAACATATATTTCATCAACCTATATGTTTGAAACGTACTTCTTTTACTATCTGATATAAACTTGTTGTATCACAATTGACATAAAAATTATTGTGATGGTTCTACTCCAATAAAAGGTTCAAGATATCAACTCCCATAGATATGGAAGGGAAAAATCCTTCCTCATTGAATCCATCAATTACTTGTCACTATTGATGTTCCCAATGAATCAAACATCAACATGAACTGTTATTGTCATGGTTTATGAAATAATTCTATGTGCATGACTTTTGTCATTTATTATGAATAATTTTAAAGTGTATGGACCACTACTAAAGTTTTTATAAAGGAATATCCAATGATTCTAAATCTTTTAGAATTCCTACTGGACGGGTTGTTCTCATAATCTCCCATAATGAATATCACTAAGTGTGAACTTCATGAGAAGAAGCCTCATCTGAATATAAGTACTCCCTAATGATAGTCTATATAATATGTTCCCCATCATAGTATATTATTTGACCATAGAACTATATTTAAGATATATTTTTATAGAATCACAAGGTTCTAATCATAGTGGAAAACCGGTATGACCTTAACAACATGACATATACTTTGGGACATTATCACATCAATGTTATAATGAAGAAAAAATCAATATGTGATAGGATATTTATATTAATATTAACTTCATTGAATATATAGGTAATAATATTTATAATATAGTTAGTTTAAGGGAACCAACTCCAAAAAAGGATTTGTAAGTTTATATATCTAATGGTCTCTTAAAAAGTTTATAGACATGAAGGTATCATCTAGATTAACATAAATTACAGAAACACATTGTATCCTCAACTAAAGATAGATACTCTACAAGGATATACCTTTTTTTCACCCTCCTTATTCAGTTACATATGTTATAAACTCCTTACTACGAGGGTTTATTCAATGTCTTCCATAAATACATAGAAACATTAACTTCCACTTCCTGATAAAGATTAATCTCTACCAAGATAATCTCTTTTAACTACTACGTTGACTAAATATAGTTTTGTGACACATTGTTGTTTTAATTATTCTATATAAGAACAAAATGTATCAATAAAACACACAAATATCCTTCTTCTTCAACAAGATATATTTTGTATTTTGTATTTTTCTTTTTTTTAGAACTACTGTTATAAATTTTATAAAGCTCTTTACAGTATCAAAACCTTAATTCAATTATTGGGATTTAAATTATTTTCTCTAATTGTATATGATTAGTATATGTGCACCACACATTCTAATGTGGTCATAATGTAAAAATCAAACCAATTAAATTTATCACACTTCATTCCATATCTTCCTCAATTACAATATTAACAGAATTTGCTAGATGTTCCGGAAATAACCATTTCAGGGAATGAAATTTTCACTGGGATAAAATATCCTACTTATTTAGCTTGAACATGGTGTGATATAATTATTCATGATGTGTTGGTCATTCAACAACAAGATCCATGAAATATATAGAACATTCCATATTTAACTTTTATGAATATTACTATGTGATCCTACCACTCTTATTGATCCTCAAAAACCTATCGTGTTATGAAATACTCCCCACAACATGTCAATATTGAAAACAATATGTCTTATAAATTTTATTATATAATTGATAATGTATATCATATGCCATGGATTTTTACTTTTTGAAATTGGAAAAGGAATGTCTCTTATATATATTCTCTTGAGAACTCATATATATGTGTGTTTATATAACCTAATCAATCGTATATATTCAAGTTCAATTCAATACTTTTTTATATTTCTATCTAGAAAACTCTAACACATCATCTTGGTTACCTTTACAAGTCGTAATTTTTACATGGTAACCATTATTTATAAGCCTTTTAACCTTAATTTATCATCATGGTTACTTTTAGATATTTTCATATCAACCTTTACTTATTGAAAATTCATGAAATTATTATAGGTAACCTTAAAGTATTATCCTAGTTACCTTTATGTACTAACCTAGTTACTTTTATATAAGGTAATTTTACAAAATCTCACAACTCTAAATTCAAATTAACTTTATTTATTTTATTGGTTTACGTTATGTATGAGAATTTACAATTTTTCTGAAACATAAATATTTCAAACCTTCATAAAAAATATATCTCTCTATTCCCCATCTATCTTCAAACCATCTCATCCTTCTCCAACCAGAACACTCTTTAAAAATAATTTATGGACTCCTCTAAAAATAACTAATTCCAGAAATAACCTAAAGAAAAATTTATTAAATTCCAATTTACTTATATAATATCATTATCAACTCTTCCAAGATAAATTTTGAAATATATAACTGATAAATATCCAATTATTTAACATTTTTACTTCTAATTACTCTTCTTACTAAATGAAACCAACTCTAAAACAACTTCTAGAATGATGTATCCCTATAAAAATGAATCTATTTATATCAATATTATGAATTCAATAAAATGAACATGTATTGTAATAAAATATTACAAAAACCTCCTTGTTTGAATATTCTCCACCTTTTTATTTTTTGGAAACTACTACCATAAATCATACTCTGCATTTTAACTTCAAATACTTTAGAACAATATTTGGATTTAAAGTGAATTATGATCACACCACTTTTTTAATAAAATAAAAATGTTTTATTAACCATTTTTTTCTTTGAATTATATCTACCATTATCACAGAAGTTCATAGGGTTATTTTTTTATCTCCACCCCTTAAACCATACAATAATTTTCAATATTTCCAATAACCTCTACCTGAAGCTTGTTGGATTATGTTAAAACTACTTAAATTTTAAAATATATAATTAAATAAATTTTTATTCCCATTTTTTATGAAATTATTTAATATCCCTATTGATATCACTAATTTAAAAACTCATTTTTAGATTGTTTAAGAAATTTAATGTTTCCTTAAAAATCATTGTACCATTTGAATCACTTCAAAATCAGAATTGGATCTTTAAATTTTGTATCCATTTACCACACTAAAACTATTATGCTCTCCCAAAAACATTTTTATTGAATATTTGGTTCTATTTATCAATGGGGGAACTCCAAAATTTTCACATATTCCTTGATAATACTTGTTAGAAAAAAATGCTTTATTTTTTACTTACATGATTAGAACTAATGACTCATTCTAGCTTTATTTTACTCAATGTTTTTTATTGAGTGAATTTACCATATGAAAATGAGTTATTAACAAAAATTATCTAAGTATACATATGTGGAAATCAGTATATTAAATTAGAGTCTAAGTCAACAATACCAAATATATCTATGTCACTCAATTACTTCCATAATCACATAAATCTTGATATTTTAATTACATAAAAAGTTCTTATTGTGAGATAAACTAAAATTACTTAATAATATGAGTGAATAAATAATAATGGACCGCGTGTGTGAATCATATCACATGTTGAACCAATTTAAAAAACTTTTTGATGATAAAATTTTGATACTAACAGATACATATTTTTTCATATGTATTCTCCTTTAACAGATGAGGATAACCAGCCTTTAAACATTCATCTCCAACTACCTATAAATCCCTTCTATTCTTGACTCGAAATAGTAAAGAGAAATCACTTTTTGGTGATGAAACTATCTTCCCCAAATTTTTTTGGTATCCTAAAAAACAACCTATTGATACCACATTGTTCGTACATAATGAAATAAATATGATTTACTTGGGGGTTATTTATTATTATTTTTATCTTTATTATCTTTCTTTCGTGGAATTATACTACTTTATATATTCATTGGTTTCATTTATTTATCACCAAAATAGGCTTGACAACACTGGATATTTCATATAAGTCATTTCAACACATTAACATTTGATCAACCATTACATAATTTGATATTCCTTGTCATTTTATGAAAATCCATATTTGGATTAGAAATTTTATGTTGTTTTTTGACACAAAATATTGATTCAGATAGGGAATTGATAATATTTGACAATTTGTAGGGATGATACCAATTAGAAAATATAATTAGTTTGTCCCTATGTTTTTAAATTTATGCCATTTTAGTAAAAACACCCCATATTGATCATATCTCACCCTGAAATCCAAATCACATACAAAAATTAAACACATTTAAACACATATAGAGAGGGTTAATTCTTATTAATATTATATTGAAGAATTTGGTTAGTCTTTATGAACCAATAATATTCTTAAAACCTACTTCTAAGCCTTCGAAATGGTTATTCATTATATTACACCACTTGTATAGAATTTTTTAAGATGTTTTCTTCTGCCTTTTTCGTTACTGGATTGGGATTTACCTCTATCATGAGAGTAATTCTACTTGTAAATATGTATTATTTTGATACACTACTATTGCATCTATATTCATACTTAATTAACCATAGGAGGGGTCCTACACTATTCTTTACCTCTTTCCCTATGGTATTATTTGTATAACCACTTAGACATTGGAACCACATTAGAATTATTTTTCCTTGGTGATTCTTTCTTTACATGTTCATCCAAATTTATCATAACTAGAGTATCTTCCATATTTTTCTTTAAAAATCACTTTTTTATTTTAAATAACTCCACTATGTGTAATAAATTAATGGTTCCGGATTTACCTTTCATTGAATACCATCATTGGATTCATATAATGTAGTAAAACTATTTTTTATATTGAAATATTTTCTTGTAGTAGAAATTTTATTCCTATCTCTTATAGTAATTGAGTATTTAATTATGAATATTTTACACCAAACTTTATACAATTCTATAAATATGTCTATGGTTATCAAAAATTAAACAAATACTATTAAATTTACACCTCATTCAATCATTTATATTTTGAGATATTAATTAAAAAGAATTTATTATACCATTTAGACCTTGGGCTTCGACACACACATTCATAATGTTCCCCAATCTTCCAAAATATTTCCACACAATAGACACCATCCTCTAGGATCATTTACTTCCAAATTTGTTAAATGTATTCCACTTTCTCACTATTTCTTAATTTTCCTTTTTGTTAACTCCATTGATTGATGTTTCCATGATGGAAGTTATTACATTATGCTTTCCTTTTAAGGAATGTTACTTCAATTAAATATCATCGATGATAATTAATTTCTACTCTAATTAGGAATCCATTATTTCCAAACTTCACCTAGATTCTTTCTTTAAATTTCCTCATCATTAAAATTGTGTTTTTAGAGGGATAATTCTTTTTTTTCTCCTTCTTTATGGGTATTTATTTAAACAATTAATATAATGTTCTTCAAGTAGATAAATTTAGAGATTAATTTTTTCACCTATAAAAATTCTATCTACATTAAAGGTAAAATATATTATATTCATACTATTATTCTAAAAAATAGTTATGAATGAAAAATTCACCCCATTCTTAATTTCCAGTCGATCCACCTTCTCATATAAGGACTGTATCTAATTGTTATTTTCTATGAATATTCATCAGATTGAAAAATTAATTTTATACAAAGTCTTAATTATAATCCACACATCTATCAATATCTAGTGGTGACTAGTTTTTTTTATAATTTCCAAGAATATATCTAAACATTTTTAGAATCATATTTAATTATTTAATAAAAATTGATCACCTCAATTTGAGAATTGATCTTATCAAGATGAATTGATTTCCATCTTGTTATTGTATTTTTATATAAGGAAGTCTTCACCATATTTTTATGATGATACCAGTATCTCCCTTTCTTCCATAATTTTGTAAAAAAATAAATTATTAAGTATTCCACATATAAAATGTAGTAAAATAATGAGACGTGTTCTTTTATGCCACACTCCACAAGGATTTAGTTGATATATTCTATATCATTTCACCACCCATTCATTCACTATTATTAGTCAAATTAATATCTGAAAATATATTATCCAGGACCATCTTGAAATAATCCCATAAGAAAATAATCATATCATTTTTCAATCATTAATGTTAGTACCACTGAAACAATGGAGGTTTAATAATTGAATCCATGTTTATGAAAAATCAGAAATATATTTTTAGATTGAAATTCATGTGAATTTTTTTCTATGGTACCACTTGTTGGGATGAATATAACTCAAAGAACCCTGGGGGGGTGGTAATCAGGGTATACACTTGTTAAAAAAATTATCTTATTTTAGCCATATTTCTTGTACAGATCTTATAACCACATTAGAAAGAAAATGTTCAGTCTCTATTTATCTTTTTTACAATATTACCATATAATAAATACAATTACAGAAAGTAAAGAGTATGAACACATAAGGATTGTAATTGGTTCACCGCTATGGTATAATCCTAGAAGTATACACATAGAGATGTGCCATTATATTAAAATCCACTATACTCACTTTATGTGGATGTATGACTTTAGGTCACGGTAACTCCATGATAAGGTTCACATCCATTAAAAGGTTCTATAAAGGATCGCTATTTATCCATAGGATAATACCTCTAGTTCTCCTACATGAATTGATTTGGTAAGGACCTAGCTAGTTTGAAAACATGGGGGTCTATTAAATATTATATAGACATGAATTTATCTTCTGGATCAACATGGGTTATTGAAACACCTTGCATCCTCATCTATAAATAGGTGCTATGTTAAGATCCCTTCTGATGTGATATCCTTATTTAATTTTAAATGACGTTAGGTCCTTAATGTGAGGTTTTTTTATATATTCCACAAAACTTTATCAGTAACTAATTACTCTTTAAGAAGAATATCAATTAGTTATGGGATAATCTCATGCCACTATTTATTCAAAAGGAAAATATTGTAATGTAACTATTTTACTTCATCTATAAAAGAACTCAATGTAACAATACATCGCAAAACTCTCCTTCTTCGTCTATACCAAATATTTACTTATTTCTATGCTTTTTTTTAGAACTAATGTAAGAAGTTTTATAAATCATCATCAAGTCTTAAACCCTATTTTAGATGTTTTGGTTCGGTCCTCCTAAAAATAATTATCCATTTACATTCCATGTGTACCACACATTCTAATTTAGTCATAATATACCAATTAGAATGAGTCATTGTCCCTAATTTCATTTCATATCTTCCCCATTTCAAATTCTTATTGAATCTGAAATTTCTTTTAGAAATAAACTATTCATAACATGACTTCCATGCAACAATGTGATCTATGACTTCTTTAACCAGATCAGAGTGTGATAATTATTTATAGTGTGATGATTAATAAATTACTATATCCATAAAATCTACACAAAATTTCATATTTAAATCCTCTAAATATTATGATATAATCTTCCTTCTCTTATCGATCCTCAAAACCTATTGTGCCATGTAATACACCATAAAATTAGATAAACATAATGATTTTTCTCATTATAAATTTTATTACATGATTGATAATTTATATTATAACCCACCAGCTTATATCTTTCCCAATTGAAATAGGAAATACTCTTACACATGTTAGATGTGAAATAAAATGTACATGATTGGGATGCATGTACACATGAATATGATGTATGAAGTATATATATAATATAATATATTATATATAGTGTATATTTAATACAAGAATATTGTAATTTTATATTATGCATACGATTTTGGATTATAATATATATATATATAATATATTTATATTTTTATAAGATGCATGTACATTTTCATGTGATACAATGGTTTAATCTCTATCCCAAATGGCATGTCATCAGTTTTGAACTAAAGAGTTAGTTCATTCCATATTTAATTTAATTCATTGAAGTGTTAAATTAATGCTACACCTAATGGCCAGTAACGCATGTGATGTGTTGGGGCATCAAGTTTCATTTATAAAAAGATAATGAGTTCTCGACATTAGTGTGGGGTGTACTTTTCATGTTAATTTGATGTATGTTTGGTCACCAATTTCATAAAAATTTGATAATGTATTCCTTTCTATTATCTAATAATCATCTTCATTGAAGGCTATAGTACCCCTTCAGGAAGACATGAATCCTAAAATTATGAATTGGGACCCATTTTATGGTATAGTATCCCAGAGGATGGGGGATTTTTTCACTTCTTATCATGACCTCACTAAAACACAATCCATCAATTTCAAAGGTGGAAGATAGATTCTATAACCACTGATGAAATACATGTACTATATTCTTATCTTCTTTTTAGATCATTCTTACGAATTATTTATTAAAGATATATCAGGTTATATATTGGATGTTTTATACTACTGATAATCATAATATGATTAAACAAAACACATCAGTGGTATTATTGAATGTTTCATCAAGATTTAAATGTGTTTAATTTATTGGATATCGAAGAAAAATGAGAACAATGTTTTCATAAAACCTTAGTAACATCTTAGACCTTTAAGAGATTTTTATCACGGTAAATTTTGTTTATCCTTATATAAGGAGGAAACAAAAATTTTATTCCTTTACACATATGCATTACATAAAGGTAACCCCTAATAACTAACTTTATATGATGGTTTTATGTAAAGGTTGTCCATATCTTTCCCATATTGTGTAAAATTAATCTGAAGGTTACCTATATATGAGTGGTTTTGTGTATAGGTATATATTGAATAAATTTAAGTAGAATGTGTTTAATATAATTTTTCCTATACCCTTATGCATATTAAAGATGTATAATGGCCTTTGATTTTAACCATTTTTTAGAGTGTCTGTGTGAAGGTAAGAATGGTTTACCCTTATACAGAGTGTCTGTGTATGCGTAAAGGGAGAACACCCGTATATAGAATATGGGTTATACATAAGGGTAAGTATAAAAATATTTTAAAAATGATTTTAAAAATTTTAATTAGTTTATAAAATGTGTATAAATCATGATAAAATGAATTTTGAGAATATTTAATCGAGAAAAATTTAAAAATTAATTAATTAGTTATAAAAATTTTATATTTAGTTAAATAAATGTATGTGAAACATTTTTACCTAATATTATATGTTAATATTAAAATAATTTTTACCAAAATTATATGGCCTGAATTATGATCTAGAAATGTAACTATTTATTTATAAATTATAAAGGGTAATTTATAAACTATTTATAAATTATCAAATAAATGACATTTAGATTAGATAGAGTGGTTATATATTAAAATTTTAATTGAAAAATGTTTATAATTAATGAAATATCATATAAATTTCATTTAATATAAAATATAAAACTTTTCATATTTAAATGAATTGTAACACCATGAAATTATAAAATTATATCAATGTGTTTATAGTGTACGTGACATGAAACATAGAGACTAAACAACCATTAAAATATTTTTCTTTAAATTTAATCTCTTTGATAGCTTGTGAAACATGAAACCATGAGTCCAAAAGAACCGTAATATAGTATAAAGATATAACCTAGAATTTAAGTTGATAGGTATGAATTATAAGAAATTAGTTTTGAAGTTTATGGTTATCTATAGATTATAAATAAAATAACAATCATTTAAATGAAACAATGTTTTCAGAAAAACTGCATTTTTTTCAAGGAAGGTATAGTCTCGCTTTGAGAACATAATATAAAAATAATTTTCACCAGTATTAGAAAATTTATTGGAAAAAATAAAATACATTTTTTAGAACATTATACCAAAATTTTATTAGGGTGACTTTCTTTTAGTTTTCCTGAAATGTTTCATTGTTTGATGAATGGTGAAAATATAATAAATTTTAATTTGAATCCACCATTTCATTGAAATTATTTATAAAAGTAAATTATATTTTAAGTTGTTTTTAATGTTTAATTAGTTCAATTATATTACAATTTAACAAATATATTTCACTGTAATTATTTTCATATTTAATTTTGATATAAAAACATTATAAACTTTTGAACATTTTGTCTTTGAATATCCTCTTTCTCATCATATATCTGAGATTAATTTTAAATTTAAATGTGCCATTTTATATGAATTTAATTTGTAAAAATGGATTATTTTTTTTAATAAAAAAATTTATATTATCTAATAATTTCAAAGTAATTTTTTACTATAAGAAATCATAAAAAATTAAAACTTATTTACTGTAGTTAAGGAAAGAATGAGTTTATTGAGGGTTAAACCAAATGAATAAGGGTTTAAATTACCTAAAAACAAGTCTAAAATGTATTTTATGGCCATTTTATACCCTTGTTTCCAATGTAAAATGTGGTTACATATTTTTATTTTCAAAACATACAAGTGTGCTAGCCACATCACTTTTAAAAGGAAACCAACTCTCATCTCGTATTTATACCTTTAAACCCATTTGGTTATGCCAATAAACACCCAAATAAATTCAGAAATTCCAAACCCATATCCTATAATCCTTTTTTTTGTTATAAATACACTAGGAATACATTAGGTATATTCCTAAAGGGGTGTTCTGATAAGGGGTAAAATTCCTAACTTTGCATTTTAGTTTTATTTCTTCTTACAACTCATTAAAATATTATTCATTTATTATTATATAATAAAAAATTATCTAAAATATACTAATAGTTTATTAGATTAATATAATTTCTTTTATCTGTATCCTCTTCTCCCAAATGGGAAACGATGTCATTTCTTATGAGTGTGGTGAACAACCATCTCACGAACCGATGTGACACATTTTCTATAAAATCCTCTAAAAATTTTATTTTATGATAGATATAAAGTATATTTATGATATTTATAAAATAATTATAAATTTTTAGTCATTATATCACATAAAAAAATTTTAATTTCCATTCTGTATGTGATATGATAAAGTCGTTCATCTGTGTGGTGAACTATCGCCCCGTGAAGCGATGTGATTTATTTTTCATTAATGATTTACATGGAAGGAAATAAGGATAATTGTAATAAATATATATTGTATTAATGAAATAATTATGATATTAATGACATATTTATCATTTTTAAATTATAATGTATCATTTTATTTTTTACATTTTTCACTCACTTAAATATGACAACATGCTTCTTGTACATGTGGAATACCTCCTTCACAAAGCGATGTGACTAGTTTTTCATCATGAAACAAAAAATTACTATTTTTATATTTTAATAAAACTATATTTTGACCACTATTTGGTTGGGTTTCTTTTGGGGTTGTTTTAAGTGAAAATTTAAAATATTTGAAAGGATTTTGGGCTATGCATACTTGGTGCACGGTTTTCCCAAACAGTGCACCATGTAAGTAAAAACCATGAAATCCCAGGAAATGATGGTTTTAATGGTTAGAAAATGGTTTCAAAAACCATTTCCCACCTATTATAACCCATACAACCTTTCAAAAATGGGCACATATTTAGGGATACAATTTGTCTAACCATGCAGTCCTACCCAGGAAATTTTTTGTATAAGATTTTTTATTCCCAAATTTATTTTTTAAAATACTGAAACACCCTTTTTTAGGTTTTGAATAGACCTAACCAGACCCCTAAATTTTCTTTTTTCTTTTAGTCTCCAAATAGGTGATTTTGGACCATCTACAACCCTCTATTAGTGAATCAATTCTTGGTGAATTATGCTTGATCTCAACCCAGAAAGTTTCCTCTTCCCATTCTATTTATCCAATTATCTCTTATTTCCTCTATAAGGTTTTATAGGTATTCATATTTTTGGAGGATCTAATCCCCAATAATTTATATCTTGAATATATATTTTGTTCTCATATCATTGTTTTCAAAGTTCTTCATTGGAGTTTCTTAATTATGGCTTTGCATTTCTAGATCCCATGACCCTGAGGTAAGTGGTTTAATTATGATGACCAATATTTATTAAAAGTAAGTTTATTAATTTAAATTCAATTTCTTGAGTTAGATTATATTTATTTATAATTTTATATTGAATTGTTTTATTAAAAATATAATTACATTAAATTATGGTATTTGGATTTGATTTTTAAAGAACTGGGAAGCACCCCTAATTCCATTCTTTTATGGCTTAAAGGCCTCTTTATTTAAATTATAAAGAAAAAAGAAGAAATTTTAGAGGAAATATATGAATAAAACGCCTAAAAGGACATCAAACTATTTTAGAGTGGGTATTCATACTATGAAAAGGGAGTCTTCCACCCCTGCCATGGGAGTTCTGACCTCTCCTCCCAGTCCTAGCTTGCATCCATGGACCTTTACCATAATCATCATTAAAGTGCTAAACAAAAACATCTGTCTTTATGGTTTTATATTTATTCACTCCATCAATTTTATTCCCATTATCATCACTATTAAGTGTGGAAAGGATTTCAAAAGTTTTATAGGTAACAACATTTATTTTTGTCCCAATCTTTGATGCTTGAGGAGCAAAGCCACTTGTTAGAGAGGAAGAAACCATTGATCTCACCAGTTCAGCATTCTTCATAGGTGTATGTGCCTATCTTTCTAGAGGAGGCATCTCAGGTGACACCGTCTCATTTTGTGCTTTCCCAATTGTCTTGGAAACACCCAAAACATAAATGGAGTTCGATAGGGAAACCTTTTTTAGAGAAGAATTATACTCCTCTCGAGTAGGAGTTAATTCTTTCATCATTAAAGATTTAGGTTGGATTCTCAGCCTTGATTTCATTCCACTCTAAGATGTATTACTTTGTTTAGAAATCACTCTTTCCCTTGTGTTGGATATATCATCCTTATCCATATCGATGGGCTGCTTAGATGCCACACAAGTGGCCTGAATAGTCATGCCATGAACTCCTATGGATATTCCAGTGAGAGTACTTTCAGAGTGAGTAATGGACACCAATTTGGGTCCATATTTTACATTAGAGTGATTAAATACGCTTCCCTCCATAAGATGTCTAATGCTAAAACTTGAAACAGTCATATTTATAGGTACATGCAGTGCCCTATCAGTTGCATGAAATGTTTTAAATACACTTCCCACTGTATGAGATGGTACAAAAAACACTTCTTTGAAGCTGTACCTTTTTTTGGAATTCCATTGAAGGGCCAACATCACCATCCTTATTCACAGATTCCTTGGACTTGGAAGGTTAGTATACCTTTTCATTTCCATTTTCATGGGTCACTTCTTTGGATTTATTGTTTTTATTTTTATTCTTGACCTTACTTGAGGCCATGGTCTCTAACATGGTTTTTCCTTCTCTACATTTTGAAGAAACTATAATTTTCTCTCGCCTAATTCTTTCATTAGCCTCTGCTTGGGTAAGAAGCTATATATCTATTTGACGGTCCACAGATTTTATCTCATTTTGATCTTGCTCCATGTCTGTAAATCAGTACATATTTGAAAGACAGACCCACTTTAGGTGAGTCACCATCTTCTACTAAATCAGTCCAAGTGACATTGGGTCTATCATTCAACTAAAAAGTAGGAGGGTCTGTATCCTTCAGTACAACATAGGTGGAGTCCAACTTGGGAATTTTACTGAGATCCTTGATCAGATGATCAGTCTGAGACATCATCTTATCTTGAATAGTTTCAGAGGCTACGAGTCTGTTGGGAGAGCCTTGAGAAATCTCATTTATAGCTTATTCTGAATACTGGACATCAGTCTATTGGGGTAATTTATTAAATTATTTCCATCTTCAATGAGCCACACCATGTCCCTTTAACATTAATCTAGTGAAAAAAAGTTTGAATAATAGTTGGACCTCGAGTGTCCAATAATACATCAAATTTCACAATACGAATGCATATTTTCATACACAATACAATGATTAATTTCATCCTGTGGTGTGGATAGAAATACCTTATGAACCATGGAATAAAATAAGTTTATCTCAACTAAAAATAAGGAACAATGAACATAAATAACATTTCTAGTATCCAAATCCATCCAGATTGGAATGCCTATCGCATAGGTAATGTCATATAGAATTTCAGAATGCCAGAAAACCCATTTTAAACCATAAATCTTAATCCAAACCTATGAAAATGTGTCTTTAAAGTCATAGAGACTAAAATTAAACTTCCATTCATGGATCCTATGGGTTATTGGCTTCAAATTTATGGAACAAAAGCTCTATTATTTACTCTTCAATTCATCAGAAGGAAAAAAAAAATGAAAAAACCCTCTTCTAAACGAAATGAATTTTAAGTCATGAAATACCCAAATAGAAGCTAGGCTAGTGAATAATTAAGAAATTTTCCAAGGTTTTTCACTTTTAGATAATGAGATCCAGAAAATAAATGAGTTCTTATAGAGATCTATGTGCTCTGAAATCACTCCTTCTAAAGTAGGGACATGTGTTGTAGTTCCTTTTTTGACAACACATTAAGCAATATGATTTTTTGGGAATAAGAATTAACCAGTTATAATATCATAGGAAAATCCATTTCGATGATCATCAAAGATGTGTACCTATGTCTCAACATTGGAAGATTGAGAAGCTATGTGTTGTTGAGAATCATAGGTGAAAAGATTTAAACCTCTTGGATGGTTTAGGTCAGCCTGAACACCCTCAATTCCGTTGAATTGGGTTTTGTTTTTGAAATTGATGCAAAATTATTAAATTTCAGTTTTTTTCTTAAAGTGTGAGATTTATTTATCTAAATTTATTTCAAATTGCTTTTTGAGATAAATGTATTAATAAGGTTTTGATACAAACCCAATGGTTTAATCTTAGAAAAGGAATGATTTGATTAAAAACTCATGTATTAGTTTTTAAATGGAAATTTGAATATTTTGAATAGAATAATGGGGAGAATTTTATTTTAATAAGATTTAAAATACATTTTAAACCATTTATTCTTATTGAAGCACATGAAATCCTATATAATTTTTGAGTTATTAGGATATAACTCTTTTGATTCTTTAGAACTAAAAAAACATAGTTAAGTAGTTCACATACCTGATGGGATGGCCAGGAGTCCAATTTTCTCATTATCAAAGGGAAATGTGTGGACACATATTTTCATGGTTCTATTTTGAGTGTGTGAGGTTCATGTATCCCAAAAATATCATACCTTTTGGAAGATGACCATGTTGCTCATTGTTTTAATTTGAAACATATTCCATTTTTAAAAAATTGATTTACACAATTGTTCTAAATTCATATAAATTTTTTTATATAAAATGTTTTTTAATACATTTGTTTAAAATGTTTCCATAATCTTAAATTCCAAACATAATTTTTTTAAATATTATTTTGAAATTACAAGAATATTTATTAAAAATTGAATTTTTTATTTGGTTAATTAAATGTTGGCTTTGTATTATGGAATCCTTGGTGAGATGCTACTGGGATTTTATCTCACACCATACCTATTCCTTTGGGTGTTTATAGATTATCTTCTTCCATATTCAAGAAAGGGTAAGGTTCCACTTGGAGGTGGTGGTAGATATTTATCCTTGGACTAGGAGAGTTATGTCTATTGGTACTTGGGTTTTAATCATGTTTTCTAGTATCTTCTAGTTTTACTTTGGCAATATATGATTGTTTTACTTCTGGTGTAGTTCTCCCTGTAGAGTTTTTCTTATATCAATAATGAATTTTTATCTTTCTTCTTTTTTGTTTATGGAAATTTTTTCCCACATTCATATTGTATGATTCCAGGTGAAAGTCACTAACTTGTGGGGATCAGGAATTCCCTTTAGCCTATGTCATAACCACATTAGTTATGAGCTTACCATGGTATCTAGGATTTCTTGTGATATAGTGGTATCAAAGGGAGGTTTTTCATCTTTCCTTGATGTCGGTATAGAGTTATGTTATCTTTTCAGGAATTTTGTGGTAGTTTCGATTGAGTTTCTAGCCACCTCTCACATAAATGAGCCTTAATTTACCATGGGTGGTTTGGGAATGATTTCATGAGGATTTGTTCTGGTATCTTCATAACTTTTGATTTGGATATATTCAAATAAAAATATTTTTTTCCAAAGTTTTAGTGCAAATTTTTCTTATTGCTCTATTTGAGTGTTAATCTGATATATTCAATGTTGTCTATTGATGTTGTGTAGCATCATAACTTTGAGAAGACATGAAAATAAGATCTAGGAGGAAGCTACTGGTGAACCAAAACAAGTAAATCCTATTATGGAACTATGTCTAGTTGAGGAGGTTGTGCATTCTATCCAGGCTCTGGGACATGAACATTCTATCGTCCCCATTTAGGTTCCTGCTCTGGATGCTCAGAGGGATGTTTTCTAGAATCAAGCTTAGGAGTTCATTCGCTAGAATCCACTAGTTTTCAATGTCTCCAATAATCCTCAAGAGGCTGAGGAATTGTTGATGAGAATATAGTATTTTTTGAGTTCTTGGAGATAGCTAATGAAATCAAGGTGAAGTGTGCCACCTTCATACTGGGAAGAATGAAAAAGAGATGGCATGACATGATGGTGACAAAGAAGAATAATGGTAGCTTATAGTGGAAATAATTCAATTATATTTTCAATGATAAATTATATTTAGAGTTGATGTTTTTGAGAAAGGATATTGAGTTTTTCAATCTCGACTATGCTAACAATAAATTGATAGAACATGAAAACCATTTTATTAAGATTGTGCAATTTTTACATAAGATTGTGTTGAATGAAAACATGAAGAATCATTGGTTTGAGTTGGGTCTTTAAATTGATATTTATTCTCATGTTTTATTACTAAAGTTTCCTTGTTATTTAGTTGTGTATGATAGAGCACTAATGGATTAAATGGACCTGGACGGCTAGTCAGGATTGACAGGAGTTTCCTTTTCTTTGGTGGAAATGTTAATTACTCTAAGGGTAAGAGGAATAGTGATGATTCTCATGGTGGCTCTTGATAGCAGTGTTTTTCAATACCACCTAAAGTTCATATCACACACTCTTTGATTTTATATTACTGTGAAAATCATCGGTATTAAAAGATGGTATTCATGAAGGTAGCCAAAATATGTGGCTTCTGTAGATACGCTTGTCACATTCAGAAGTTATTTCATGTTTACTTCACTCCAGGTAGTGCCACAGGATCATAAAATCCAATTAAAACTACAGTGAAATTAGATAATTCACATAAAAACGGGTTCCAACCATAGTCATCCAGAAAAATGATTCTTCATGCAGTAGAAGAGTCTGCAGAGGAAGAATATATGGGTCCAGTGAATGTGATAGGTACCATAACTATATATTCTTCATTAGATACTACTTTATTTGATATATCTTAATATCATTAATTTATTTCAACCTGTATTGTTAATATTCTAAATCAATATATAGAGATTTTTTATGTGACCGATATTAATATACCCCTTTTAAAAAAGAGAGAATCGGGTCTCCGTAGTCCCACCTATTATTTATATTTATTATATGTTGAAATTTATTGAGATTTTATAGTTATTGACATTAAACTATTTATGTCATATTTGAAATTTATTGGATCATTTCCAATAAATCCCAGTTTGATTGTAATCATAAACGAGTATCCTTTACTAAAGCTGATGGTGTTCATATTATCTTTCAAGGAGGGTTGGATGTAAGATCGAGTAGATCCCAACCAACATATGTAGAGTTAGGAATAGTAATATATGTGGTTTCTCTTTACCTAGAGAAATAATCTTTTGGTGGTGATCTCCCTCCAATTTTCATCAGGTTTCCCTTTTTTTTTCTTTCTAACTTCTCTGAGTTTCGACAAAATATTGGAGGTAGATATTTCAACTTATTTAGTGCTGGGTAATCATTTGATATCTATTCTTTATTATCACATGGAATCTTCTAAAATGAATGTTTTGAAGACTTAGTTGAAAAATATTTTAAATAAAGTCTTTATATGCCTGAGTATGTTACCCTGGGAAACACTGATTCCCTTTTCTAATAAAGTTGATGGTTCACTTAATCTTTTTGTTTATTAATATAAACTCAATCGAGTAATGGTAAAGAAAATTCATATATTACCACGTTTTGATGATCTATTTGAAAAGTTAAACGTGATACTGTGGTTCTTGAGGACTGATATTTAGTCTGGTTACCATCAAATGAGGATAAATGATTCCAACATTCATAAGACCACTATTTAGAGAAGGTAAGACCATTATGAGTACCTTGTCACACCATTTGGTTTAACCAATTCTCCTAAAGCCTTTATGGATTTAATGAAAATTATTTTCCATGAGTGTCTTGATACATTTTTTTGGTATTTTTTGGATAAAAAAATTATTTACTCTATGTTCAAGGAGGATCATGTCTGTTATCTGAGAGAAGTTATGGAATTATAGAGAAATCATGAACATTATTCCATGATTTTGAAATGTGATTTCACGATTCAGGAAGTTTAGTTCTTGGGACCAGTAGTGTCAGTACATGGCATTTTAGTTGATATGGAAAATGAGAAATATGTTATGACATGAGGATAAATATGAAATTTTTTTGAGATTCATATCTACTTGGGTTTAGATGGTTATTATTTCTTGTTTGGTAAGGACCTCTCAATGTTGGATTCTCTGATGAATTCTCTAACTGTAAATAGGGTAATGTCTCTTTGGGATTATAAATGTTAGGATTTTTTTGTTGATATGAAGCCTCTTTTGTATACTGCACTAGTTTTGACTATTATAGAAGCTGTGTAGGTCTATGTGATCTTATTTTATGCATCAGGTTCGCGTTTGGGATTCATTCTTGGGAAAGCTGATCATGTCGTTGCTTATAGATCTCATCAGCTTAGTCCTCATGAGAATAATTAATCAACTTCGAACCTTGAACTAATATTTTTTATGCACTCACATAAGATTTGGAGGAACTAAATCTTATGAAAAAGCTTTACCATGAAATATGACCACAAAATGTTGAGTTATATCTTCTCTAAAAATGATTTGAATCTTTTCCATAGGTTTTGGGTGGAATAATTATAATATTTCATCATTGACATCACTTATACCCCAAGGAAAGGGAATTTCATCATAGATTCATTGAGTAGGAAACTTCTGACCCAGAACATGAAAGAATATTCAAAAGAGTGGAACTTTATGGCTCTTCTTCATAGTTTCATATAAGAGTCTGGGAGTTGGGGACTGATTTCTATTTGGCTAGTGTTAATTTAAAATATGATCTTCTTGAGTTTATTCTTCAGGAGGAGAACCTTGTTTATGAATTCCATAGCATTAGAGACACTCTTTATAGTGGGGATACCATGACTGGATGTTTAATCTAAACTAAGTAAATTCTATGATATCATAACCAATTTACTATTCCATTAGTGGTAAATAAAGCTATGATGGTGGATTTCCATAATTCCTCGTGGGAAGTACACCTAGGAACCGTGAAGATTTTCTATGAAATTCATCATATATTTTAGTCGATGGGTATGATAAGATGCATTAATGAATATGTATCTCATTGATATACGTTCCAATAGGTTATGATTGAGCATCAAAAGCCTTCAGGTTTGCTACAAACTTTTACAGTACCGACTTGAATGGGGAATGAGATCTCTAAAGACATTTTGGTTAGGTTGGCACATACCCTGAGAAAAAATTATTATAAATGGATTGTGATTGATCAAATGAAAAAATTGGCTCACTTTAAACCCATTGTTGATACTCCAAAGGATAAAGAGTTGGTTAATCTATTTGTTAATGAGATTGTTTGTTCCCATAGAGTTACATCTGCTATATTCTATGATAGATATCCCTAGGTAACTTATTTATTCTAAAGAGGCCTTCAAGAGGCACTTAGATATTAGGTTTATTTGAGCATGACAGACCATATGTAGTCAGATGGAAAAATAGAAAGATCAATATATATTCTTGAGGATATGCTCAACATGTACATTATCATCTTTGGTGGGGATTAGGATGACCATCTGTGGGTGTTGGAGTTTTCCTATAATAATAGTTACCAATATGTGATTAGAATGGGTAGTTTTAGGCCTTTTATGTCCAATGATATAGATCTCTGTTTTGTTGGTCAGATATTAGTGAATGTTCCTCGATTTAACCAAGCATGGTTCAAGATACAACATCAAATATTCAATTGATTCTTCAAAGAATGTTGACCAAACAACTCCAATATAAATATCACATACCCCCTTTTCATAAATATTGCTAAAAAATTGAAATGTTACCCATGCGTACATATGAACTCCTGTCTCGATTTTCATAACATACATCCTTTCTCAAAAATTATTTCCTAATTAGTATTGAAAGTATAATTGATGTATAAATATTATAATTATATTTTTATTGTTATTCTTGATATGATTTAACTATATAATATGCTCAAGAATTATAATTATCATGACGTATCATGAATGAGAATTCAAGGAAATCAACACCTGAAAGAATAAAAATACTGAAATATTATTAATGAACAAGTGATAATATATTATAAATGGATAATATATGATACTAAAAATATTAATATGGTTTAGTTATAATTTAATAACATTTTTAAAACCAATATAAATGAGGTTAAAGAACATTCAACCATAATAAAGCTCATGGTAAGGGATTTCTTGACTCAATTTTGACTCACTGGTTTAAACATCTTCTTTATTGGTTTTGTCATTATAAGAATATTTATTTAATTAAATTTGATTATTTTATTTTTTGTTTACACTATATTATATTGATTTAAATTTGTTACTAATAATCAATTCATTGATTATTTCCCACCTCAATGATATGATCATTGTAAGGGACTTCATCTCTATTTCCTTTGATTAAGAAATAGTGTAATGTTATGCACCTAAATTATTTTATATGGTTCATATAATTCCTATTTGACATGTAATATCATCATTCATTCATATCTCATGGAATTTTTATTTTAATTTTTAATCATTTCAACCAAGGGGATATGAGTTAAAAAATATAATGTGGAAAACGTTATTGTACATGATCACTTTCTTTTGTGATTGTTGGATTTATATTGATACAATGAATTTATTGTTAAAAATTTTATTATAAATTTTATTTATCTTAAATATACATATTATTGTATAATGGATATGATTATTTTATAATCTATATTTTTTTTCATATGATGTTTACTTTGAATGTCTATTGATTAACTAAGGAAATATCTATAATTTCACATCCTATACAAAATATAGATATTTGGTGATAAGAAATAATGATTAATGAATGAAATTGAATACTTTATATGTGTGGAATTATTTTGACATGAAAATATGGAAGGGGCTGGTAGTATAGAGCCCCTTGATGAAATAGTAGTCTAGTGAGGAGAATAAATATGATAGAATTAAATAGGTTTATACTTATAGTTTTAAACTCTCTTGTGAAGGGTATTGATGGTAGAGGTCTTCAGGATGCTTAATATCATTAAATATAATATTTAATAATTTCATTCATTTATAATTTAGTTATTGTTATCGATGATATTTTCACATTGATATTATCCCTGGATTTTTTTAATTATTTTTTTATTTATTAAATGACATGTATTTTCAGTTATTTAACTTTCCATATTAAATATGCCCTATCCAATTATTATAGTAATGATATTTATTAAATGGAATTTGTTTTCAGTTATTTACAATTAAATATTTATTATGGTATTCAAGTTATTTAAATGGAATGTGTTTAATTATTTACCTTTCCAAGTTGATTATGAATATTGATTCATGATATCTTCTGTTGTACATAACCATTACTTAGCATTTGAGCCAACCTTATTTTTTTTACTTCCCTAGGAATCCATGAAGTGTACTCTAATTGATATATAAGGATATTGTAGAGTTAATAATTTTATTTCAAAAAAAATTATTTCTTAATTAGTGTTTTAAATGTAATATGGGAATCATTAATGTATCTAGTTTACCGAGACTACAAAACTATTCAGTCCTTCAAGATGTGATTTCTTATATCTTATGAAAATTTAATAATACCGACACTCGCTCTTGGATACTAGGGTTGGGGACATTAATGTTTGTATCATAGTAAGTTTAGTTGAAACCTTGGGATCTGTATTAAGAAAAACAAATATTTGGGAACATGACCCCATGATTTTCTTTGAGGATTAGTATAGAAGAAAATTACAATTTTTTGGCAAGGAATATATTATGGGGGTTTTCTATTCAATTCATCCATGTCTAGATACTACAAGAAGATATGGTTATGTTACATTTTAGACTATGGGAAGTAAAATGAAAAAGGGAACATTGGGCTTGAAAAATTCATCACCTGGTGTATGATCATGACCCTTACTGTGCACTAGGTTTGATAGTCCCAGTAGATATACTTTGGTTAATTTAAATTTTCTTTACTAACCATTATGATGTATTTAAATAGATGATTGAAATGAATGGAATAAATTAAAACTAATGTGTTTTATATTGAAATGTAGGTGTCTCAATGGAATGGTAAAATGTTTTATGTGTGGAAAATATGTTCATAATCTGGTGAATTATTGAGTTTAAAAGAAGAGTATGATGGAAGTAAATAAATTTCATCTTGTGGATCCACTTATAGTTCATTGTATTAAATGAGGAGATCCATGGAATTATCTGAGTCAATTACCCCTTCTAGATGATAACCCCTAGACCAAAAAAAGGACCTATGTTGAAATAATGTTGTCAAATTATTTATGTATCAGGAATCAAGAATTAAATTGTAGAAGTATTTTCACCAATGGAATTTTGGTTATAAGAATCACGAAACATTTGTGGGTTGTGTGAGATTTTATAATCATATATGTGTTCATTAACTTAAGAGTTATGGATAACATCATGGTTTTATGAGTCTAAGGTTGATAATAAGATTAAAGTCTTAAACACCCATTTTAAAAACATATGTGGTAAGAACAAAACATGATTAAGTATATTTTTGGAAAACATTTTTGGGAATAAATCCCATTGTTTTAGTATATGAAAAAGTTCTTTAAAAAAACCATTAAATTTTGTGGGAATAAGTTTAAAGGTGTTGTTAACCACTAATTTTTGTCATATATTTTATTTTTTAGTAATTATGGGTCATGACAATGTGGTAATGTTATAGGAATTATATTAATATAGTTTTACAAAAAGGAAAACCCTTTATCCTGGGGACTAACCATTGTGTTTGGAAAGGCCACAAGAGTAGAACCCATGAACAAAGGATGAGAAGGGTTTAGATCATACCACTGGAATAAGTGATTTATTAGTTTATAATTTATTCACTTAGTCAAATGATTTTAAAAATAAATACTAATTAGTCACCAATGGTGTTAGAGTTTTGGTTTAGAGATTAATGTATTATATTAGATTACTTGGGCATGTAATATTGGTTTTAAAAAATAGATAAAGATAGATAGAAAAAACTTATCACTATTTTATAGAGATTGTGATCCTTGAAAAATGGAGTTTAGGGATTCAGGAATAAAAAATTTATGTTTTTATATTTATTTTTGGAGTAAGTGATGAATTGAAAATTGATCGAAGCACAACCAAAGGATGAAATTGTTCTTATAGAAATATAAACATACCAAGTATGTATATTTCCTTATATTCATATAAAGTAAAATAATTATTCAAATTTAGGAGGAGGATGTTGAAAAAAAATCTCTCATATAAATTTCATCTCTGATAAATAAAATGGAATTTTCAATCATCATATATTTATAGTTTTGAGGTCTTTAACTTTCCATTGATCATTCACTTTCTCATGATCAACGAAATTTATCACAATCTATTCTTATTTATGATTTTATTCCATTTATATACCTTCCAATTATACTAATGTTATTATATGTAGAAACCTAGTTATATGTTATTCTATATGAAATTTTAGTTCCCTTTCTCTCTTATAAACAATATTTTTTACGTACCCTTTTTATAATGTGGGTTTTTAATAAAAGAATTTTCAAATATTATACCCTAATTTTTTTAGAGAAAAGTGAAATTATGAGGTTGAAATTTATTTAATGAAGGGAGAATGTTACACCCCAAAATTATAAAATAATAACAATGTATTTGATATCATTTGTGACACACAACACCAAGATAAAGTATCCTATGAAAAATATTTCTCTAAATTTATTCACTTCGATATCTTGGAAAACATGCAACCCCAAGTCTAAATGAACTGTAATATAATATGACATTATAAACTTGAAATTAAGGTTGTGGGTATGAATATATAATACTGATTTATGAATTTAATGGTTATCTATTTATTATAAATAAAATAAAAATAATTTAAATGAATTTGTTTTTTTTCCTAATAAGCTGTATTTTTATAAAATATTGTTTAGTCTTGAATTTTGAAAATAATTTGAAAATAATTTTTAACAAATTCATAAAATTAATTGGAAAAATATATTTCAATTTTTATAAAATAATATCATAATTATATTTGGGTGAGTATTTGGTATTTTTCTGAAAAGTTTCATTTTTTGATGAATAGTGAAAAGTGATGATTTTTAATTGAAAATTTCCTTTTAGTTTAAAATATTTAATAAGTAAAATTATATTATAAATAAGTTTTAAAGTAAAATCAATTCAAATATATTACAATTTTACAATTCTATATTATTGTAACTATTTCTATAAGGAATTTTTATATAAAAACATTGTGAACTTTTAAGTATTTTCTCATTGAAAACCCGTTTTCTCATCACATTTGTGAGATTGATTTTTAATTATGTTATTACACTTATAGAAATCTAATTTTTACAGATGTATAACATATTTATGATAATTTTAATTTATATTATATGATAATATCAAATTAAAATTTTACCATAATTAATAGTTAAAATAATAAAAATTATTTACTTCTGTTAAAGTAAAAATGGGCCTAACAAGGGTTGAACTTAAAGAATAAGAGTTAAAATGGCCACAAAACATTTATAAAATATATTTTATGGAAATAATTTGTCCTTATAATGTATAATTATCTAGAATAATAAATTTTTGACCCTTTTTTATTGTGAAAAACATTGGTTCACATTTTTTTCAAAAATTAAAAGTATGCCACTCACCTCAATTATAAAACGCCACCCAAGTCCACTATTATCCACACCGTAAAACTATATTGGTTAGTAAAATAGCTAAATAATCACTACCAACTTACATAAACTCATAATATAAGTCTTTTTTTTTTCATAAATCAATTCTAGGAATAATTTAGGTATATTCCTAAAGTGGTGGCCTAATATGAGGTGAAATATTTAACTATGCGATTTTGTATACTTTTTTATTCCACTTCCTTCAAATATTATTAATTTATTCATATATAATAACAAAATTATATTAAATATAATTATATTTTCTTATTATATTATCATGACCAGTATCAATATCCTATTCCCTTAAATGGTAAATATAAACATCTCTCTTGTGGATGGCAGACTACCGCCTCACAAATTGATGCGTCACATTTTCCATAAACACATCTCAAGGTTGGGTATATGGATGGATATTAAGTATATATATGATATTAATAACATAATTATAACTTTTTAGTAATTATATAATATATAGGTTTTTTAATTTTCAATTCATTAGGGGTATGATAACGTCGCTCGTGCGTACGATACACTGTCGGCTTGTGAAGTGATGGGATTCGGTTTTCACGAATGCTTTAAATAGAAGGTAATAAGAATAATGTTTATAATTGTTTTTTAAATAAATTTAATAGTTTTAAATGTAATGGAATATTTATCATTATGAAAATATAATACATCAATTTATTTATTTCATTTTCACTCATTTAAAAGATGATAACATCGTTCGTGTACGTGTGGACTACCACCTTCATGAAGCGACGTGAATTTATTTTCATCACTAAAACACATGGATGATATATATAATTATTTTAACCTAATTAATATTTTAATTATGATATTATTATAACTATTCAATGATAAAATATTACCTACCTTCTTTTTATAACACATTTAAATTTGGAAACATTACTCATGTGTATGTATGAACTACCATCTCCTTGATTGTAATATAATTAATTGTTCAAAACCAACTTTATTTATTAGTATTAAAATTATAATTGATTTATAATTATGATAAATATTTAGGGATTTTTATTTTAGAGATTATAGAACTATATATTACTCATTTTGACAACAACTTTCATGAAATATCACGATTCAGAAAATAAGGAATCTAACACATGAAACAATAAATACAATGAATGATTATTAATGAATGAGTAAAAGTTTGTTATAAAAGAAGATTATATGATATTATAAATTTTAATATGTTCTATTATAACTTAATAAGTTGTTTTAAACCTCTATATAGGAGGTTAAATGACATTTACCTAAAATAAAGCATGTGGTAAGGGATTTATTGAATCAATTTACATTAGTTATGTTAAACTTATACTTTAATGATTATGACATGCTAATATTATGTTTCTAATGAACTTTGATTATTTTATTTTGTATTTTAATTTTATTTTGTATATTTACATGTTTACACATAATGAATTCATTGATTAATCCCTACTTCAATGATATAATCTTGCTAAGATACTTTTTTCTCAATTTCCCTTCATTGAGGAGTATTTTAATGTTATGAACCTAATTTATTTTATATGGTGTATATAATGCACATTTGAAAATAAATATTAGGATTAATTTATACTTCATGGAATTTAAAGCTTCAATTTTAATTATTTTATCCAATCTCATTTGATTTTAAAAATACCAAGTGGAAAAAGTCATTGTTCAATCTGACATTATTTTGTTATTGTTAACTTTATTTTGAAACCGTAACTTTTGTGTGATCATTTTTTAGTGCAAATTATATTTCACTTAAATATCAAAATTCTTGTATAATGGAAATTATTATTTACTAAATCATACCCCATTTTTACATATGATGTTCACTTTTAATGTTATTTGATTAACTAGGGAAATATTAATAAATTTATATCCTTAACTCAATACAGATATTTTGTGATAAGGAATATTAATTATTTAATTAAATCAATAATTATATATAGAAGAAATTCTTTGTTCATGAAAATATGGTTTGGTCCTGGTTATATATATATATATCCCCTTTGATACATTAGTAGGATCATGAGGAAAATCAGGAATCTAAAATTAAATGGGGTTTTATATATAGTTTTAAACCTTGTTGGGATGGTAATTAATGGTAGAGGTTTTCATTATTCTTTATATCATGATTTCCAATAATTAATTATTCACTTAATCGAGAATTCAATTATTATTATACTTTATATTTTCTCATTGATATTATCTCTGGATGTATTTCATTCTCAGTTCATTGATTAAATGGAATTTGTTTTTAATTATTTACCTTCCGATATTGATTATACCTTATCTAGTTATAATATAATGATATTGAATAAATTTCATGTATTTTTAGTTATTTACATTTCCATATTTATTAGGATAATTTTTTTTAAAAAGATAGTGTGTTGATTATGCTTATTGATTCTTGATAGCTTCCACTATACCTAACCCATAATGAAAATTTGAACTAATCATTATTTTTTGTCCTTCAACAAGAATCCATGAATTATACTGTTATTTATAATAAATGAATATATAGAGGTATAATTTTATTATAAAAAAATGTTATAATTTCTATTTTCTAATATAATTTTAAAATCATGTATATATATGGTTTACTAAGACTAAAAAACTATTAGGTCCTTCATGATGCAATATAATATATCTTATTCCAATGTAATAAATCATACATTAGATTTTGGGGACTAGAGTTCGAGTTTCTACTTGAATATAATTTTTTTTATATTATTGATAATTTATAATATTTTTATAATTATAAATTATTTCTATAATGTTCATCAATTCTTATATCCTATTTTGGAAAATGAATAAATTTTATGTATTTTAAAAATTCTTTTGATATTATTGTTTAGTAAATTATTAAATGAATTTAAAATATTATATTTTCTTATATTTTTTAAACTTTTTTTATGAGGTATATACCTATATTACATGTTAGACACGACTTTAGAAAATTTAGTTTTCTTCTACCTTAACCTTAGTTTTTTATTTGGAGTTATTAGTTTGAATATTGTTATTGAAAATAGTTTGTACATTTTAGGTGTTATAAATATCATTAATTTGATTATCTCATGGGTTATGTATACTTTAGGGGAGGATCTTGGGGTTGGACCACCCACTATCCTGAACACTTATTCCAATTCAAAAAAGTTAAAGGGTTTGGCCATCTGTTACTATGGGCTTACCCATGTGGAATTTTTCAATATCATAGAATTTTATGACTTTATATGAAAAGTTCACGTACCTTACGCATTTGATGAATTTTTATATGTTTGAATATGTTTGGATTTTGTTTTTAGGTGTCCAACACAAAATTATCAGTTGTGTAAATATTTACACATTAATGTTGTTAGATTAGATTATAAAAACTAAAATGATATAAGAAAACATAAAAAAATGACTAAAACATGATATGATAAATATTTACTAAGATAAAATATCTATGTGTTTAATATTAATTTGTTGTTTATAAAATCAATGAAACTTGAAAACCTCTAAAATACTATGTGTAAGATTCTTTATAAAGAGACACTTTTCAATACCCTAATCATTCAATCAAGTATTTTCAAGATCTACATGAGTAACCCTAAATTATGTTATGTTTGGAATGAATGCTATAAGAAACTTTGTATTTTATTATTGGGTATGTTTATCTCATCATGAGTATCCCTTGATTGTCCATTGTTAGCTTGTTATTGGAATTCTTCTTAGGTTATAATTGCTATAAAACCCTAACAATTAGGATACCATAGTAATAGAGTTTAATAAATCCATATTATAGATTGAATAAAGAGTTATCAACTCAACCATACATGAATCATAACTAGTATGATTCGGATTGTTATATATCTAAATAATCATTGATTTTTAATGTGGACCAACTAGTGTTACTCAAGATGAAATATATATCTTGGATCACTAAATGGATATTATTTTTGGGGTGATCATTTTTAGAGGGATCAATTTCATTTAACATTCATAATGAAAATATATAATACATCATACTCACCCACTAATATGTCCTTAGTATAGATTATGGAATATTTAATCACAATAATATTGAGATCACTAACAGGTATGACTTATAAAACTATTAATGATTAATATCAAAGATTGAGAAATTCTATCAAGGAGAAACATTTTTATAAGTTGAATGTGAATGTTATATATATTTATTATACTAACCCCGATTTATGTATATTAGATATCAGGTGTGTGTTACAAATTTATGCTTAAAAACAAAGACTCAGGGATAAGATGGAATTAATACAGGGGGAATTATATATTCATGTTAGTAATGGTGTAAGAGTTTCTATATTGGAAGTCATAACTTATAATCTAAGTCTACCCAGTAGATTATTCCTAAAATTTAAAAACTATTATTATGTCCCTGCTATAAAAAAATTTATTTTTTTATCTTTTTTGAAAAAGATTGTATACTCATTCATTATTAAGAATAATTGTTATTCTATATATAATAATGATTTGTTTTATGGTGTTGGGAATAATATAATGGTTTATATATTCTAGTTTTGGATATTCCTATATATAAAATTTAGAATAAGAAGGATAACCTTGATTCTAACCCCAAATACCTTTGAAATTTTCTCCATTATAAATGAGAAACATGTTTAAATACTCTATAGATATATATTTTTGAACTCATCTAATTATGAATTATTTCATACCTGAATATATTGTTTATTGTAAAATTTTAAAATTCATTTTTTGGGAGAAAAAATGAATGGGATAGTGGACTACTTAATCTCATACAGAATGATATATATTGACCAATTAGTACTTGGGGTGGTGTTATGAATTTTGTTACTTTTACTACTGAATTAGGTTGGTATGGATATGTGATTCTGATGAAAGAAAAGTATAATTTTTTTGGAAATATTATAGAATTTCATTATGAAATATAAAATGAACTGTGAAGGAGAATTAAGATTCTCCAATTAAATTAGGGTGGTGGATACTAGAACTTAGAATTCATAACTCATTTGATGGATTATTGAATCATTTCAATACTCAATCCTCCTAGTACACCATAATAGAATAGTGTGTCTAAAAAAGGTAATTATATCCTGTTAGAAAAAGTTGTATCAATTATGAGTTTATGCAAGCTTCAATTTCATTATGGGGTTATTCTGTAGAGATTTTGGTTTTTTTGTTCAAAAATATTCCATCTGAAGTAGTCATGAATATATTATATGGTATATGGACCACAATGCACTCAAATATTTATTTTATTTTGATTTTGGGTTGTGAAGAATATGTATGTTTTTTTTATTTTGATAATCTAAGATCCAAATATGATAAGTTATTATTTTTTTGTTGTCACAATGAAACTATAGGGCATTAATTATATTACCCTATGGAACAAAAAGTGTTTTCCACCCAATGTGGGATTTTTAATGAGAAATAATTCCTCAGTCAAGGACCCATTGGTGTAAATATTGACCTTTTAGAAGTTAATTACTGATAAATAGGAATTTTTCCTAAGTTATAAGTTTTTTTCATTCCATAAAGAATTATGGATAAAAAATTTAATCAAGTTACAAAAGAACCTTATAGGTCTAGTTAGATTCATTAAGAACCTAAGAGATATGGATTTATAATAGCCGATTATAATGAAGTGACATTAATAATATATATAACTACTTCATACCTATAGGGAATTGTGAATTTTTATTATGATAAATGGTTAATATCTATGTAATCTGAGATAGATTCAATGTACACTAACCATTATTGGAGCATAGTGGATGCACCAAAATAGGTTAAACTGATAGGGTGTAAACACGATTTTTCTAATAAAACTAAAATTGATGGTATATTGTATACCTCTAAATAATTTCTTATGTAAAAATGTTATAGACCATTTAATGGTATTAACTAAGAATAAAACATTTCACTTGTAGTGATGATAAATTCTCTTCATATTTTTATATATATGGTTGCTTATTATGATTATGAGACATATTATATTGAAGTAAATACCATTTATCTTAAATGGAATTTATCATAGAATGGTTTTATTATAAAAACTAATGGGTTTTAAGTTCAAAATTGGTATGATATGTCTTCAAATATGAAAAATCCATTTATGGATTGAGTATAGCTTCTCGATGATGGAATATCCATTATAATGATGAAATCAATGTGTTTAGCTTCATCAAGAATGCATATGATTTACATGAATATAATCTTATCAGTGGGAGTATAGATATATTTCAATTATTTTATATAGATGGAATTATTCTTACTATAAATGGAAACTCTACATTTAATTCTATGAAAGATTTGTGGGGTAAAAGTTTCTTAGTGAATGAAATGGGTGAAGAAGCATATATACTAGATATAAAAATCAATAGAGATAGATCTAAGAGGTTTGTTATTCTGAGTTAAAACATATATATTAGTAAGGGGAAAAAGTGGTTTGGAATAGATAACTTCAAGAAACATTCATTACTTGTGTTTCATGGAATAAATAATTGGAAGATTCAAGATCCTTATATAGAGTTAGAAAGGGTGTATATGATTTTTTATACAACCACTATAGGATCTATCATGTATTCTATGTTATGGACTGAACCTGATATCTCTTATCCTTTGAGAATAATAAGTAGATACCAATCGAATAATAACAAGAGTAACTAAATTTTTGTAAATAAAATTTTTAAGTACTTCAGAATGAATAAGGATATTTCTTGGTATGTGGAGGAGAGGATGAGATTTGTATAAAGGTTTACACAAATTCTAGTTTCCAATATAAAAAAGACGATCTGAGATCTCAATATGGATTTATGTTTTTCCTAAATTTTGGATCTATCTGTTGGAAGAGTTCCAAACTAGCCAGTATAGATGACTGGGCAACAGATGTAGAATACATCACTACATTAGATGTTATTAAAGAATCTGGTTGGATAATATATATAACAAAATAGACTGGGCTAACCTAACACATCACCATACCTAGCCACCATATACCCAAGGGGACATATAGATCCCCATGGGCTAGTGAAAAGAATATGTACATTAGAATATATAAAAATGGAATGATTTTCCCTAGATAAATAAAATTTAATCAATAATTTTTTTTATCAAAAATATAGCATGATGCATCCATATGATGGATTCCCATTAAGAAATAAAATAAAAATATAAAAAATAGTCTTAAATAAAGTAGAGGATCAAGTAGATGAAAAATAATTCCCTCATATCACTCCAAGTCGTGCCAGAAAAAAAAACTCATGTCGAGTCCTCACTAACTCCACACACACACACACACACACATATATATTCATCACCCTAAAAAAATGAAATATGTAAAGGCCTATTTTTTTGAAACAATTAAAAACCTAAAAATTAACATTAATATACCTAATAATTCTGCCCCATGTGACCTAATGTCACACCTTATCCAACCTCAGATCCTATTATGAGAATCAATGATAGAACCTATAAAGTAAATCTATCTACAAATATTGACTGGTGTTAGTAGTGTGTGATCTCGTTAGCCCAATAGGTAATCACAATAGATTCCATGTTTTTTCCTTTACAAAGAATTATATAAACCCTAGTTTGAAATAAAAAAAATTAAAAATAAATACTTAATTATTATCAAGAAAACCAATAAATGGTTTTTTCAAATCCACTTTTAAAACTCAAGAGAAGATTAAAATAAATCTTAAATGTCCCAATTATCATTTCAATTAAAACATAAATTTGAAACCTCCTTTTAAAAATAAATGTATGAAAACCCTTTTTACAACATAATTTTTAAGAAATAATACTAAGAAGGAGAAGATAAATCTCTCTCAAAAATGATACCAATATTAAAGAGAATAAACAAGTGAAATTAATTAGTTAATGAACTAATAGATATATCATTAAAATTAAAATAAATACATGCGTGGCCTAAGGAAAAGTGGGTCATTACAAAGATAACACATACTACATGGGAAGATCTCTGACCTATGGGTTCCAAAGGAACTTATAATCTCTCATAGAATAGTAGAGGACTATGTGTACTTAATGAAATAAATAAATACCTAGAGCTATAATGGTCTCATTGGTAACCACACCTTGCTATCAAACCAAATAATATATTTCAAAATCTATCCACTTTTCTGTATACCTACAATCTCACATGTTCTGATACAATAAAACTCATATGGAAAACGAATCCACAACAACTATCAACCCACATACTTAAATAAATAAATAATATAATTGTAACAATTTTAATGACCCTTGGAAATCTATTTCAAAACCATGTAATATTTAATTATCACTAGAAACACCTTTTTTATTTTGGAATGATTTTTTGGAAGTAAAAAGACAATTTTGAGAACCCAAGTTTTAGAAAGATGTTCTATGATATATATATATATATAAACATTTGTGTGTATATATATATGTACATAAGGACAACATATATGTGAACTTTCATAAATATCATGAATGTATCAAATAAGGGTGTGAAAATTAAATAATCATTCAAGAGTATATGTATTTCGAACAAAAAAGTGTTGGAAAATTACTTTTAAACGGCCACTCAACACCATAAATATGTAAATCCAATAAAAAATATATTATTTATTCTGAACCACACATATAATCATAGTGGATTAGAAATCCCAAAATAAATCCCATGATATTTTTTTTTGAAAATTTATAAAATGTTTGAACTATGATTTTTTAAAACCATTTCCATTTTAATATTATTTTAAACATTTAAATAGACCCATATCATACTTAATTTCTCATTAACCAAAATTCAAAAACATAAATAACAACATATATTTCAATGAAAAAATAAAAACATGGAAACACCTAATTGAACAATATATAGATGGAGAAAAAACCTCAAATATATTGAAAGAGGTCCCTAAGAACTCACGACACACCCTTGAAATTGAATCCAAAAGGACACTGGATTGAACCCCACTTAGGCTTCAACCTAGGGTGATGTTCATCAAAGAATAAATAGGTAAAAAATAATAATAGTAAAACACTAAAGAGTATTGGTGGGAATTTGTTGAGAAATATATACTGAGTCGAAGGAGGACATCTCCCATCCGAATATGGAGTTAGGAGATCTTCGTGTGAAGCCCTCCCTATGATTTCTTGAACATTGTGAGAAGAGAAATAAGATTGAGCATGAGTAAGGGTTATTAATTCATTAAGGGAGAAATAATAATTTTGAAAAATTAAAATGTAGGCATATCAAGTGGTTTACAAAACCATGAATCAAACATTCTCCATTCACTAGGAACACTTGGGAACCAACAAAAGCTTGTCACATTGTTTAACAAACCATGTTCCAATCAAGTGAAATTGGTTTGTTATAACTGCAAACTCATATACATGCTAACCACATGGTTTAGATAACCATGTGGGAACCTAAGGCCTTATAATTATTCTTTTTTTAAAGAGTAAAGGTCCAAAACTCAGGTTAAAAATAAATAAAAATATAAAAAAAATAAAAAGACTAGTGAGGTGAGTGTGTAATACTTCTCCACACCATAACACATTATATCCCTAGAAATATTTGAGAAATAATGCTCAGTTAAGACATGTATAAGGATTTTCGTCCACCTGTAAAACTCAATTCCAAAAACCATGGGACACCATAATATCATACGTAATTAGATACAAAGACATTAAATACTGTGGAAAAAAAAATAATCATAATATTATCTTCAATGTGAAAGATGTGTATTATATAAGAACCCAACCTTTTCCTTACATGAACAACCATTATTGACTCCAAATTAATCCATTGAAATAGATAAAAATCCAATGAGATTGAAACCAAACTAGGGGGTATATTCTATTCAGGGAGACCAGACACCCCTCCTTTTTTCTAAACATTCAAAATTTCAATAGATGGGTAAGGATTCCAATGAAATAGAATCATTAATGGTGGTCTCCCACCATTTTTTATTTCTTTAGAAACAGATACTCCCAAATCATCAAAATGAATAAATTTCAAAAAAAAAGGACTCCACAAGGGAAAAATACCTCTAAGGAAATTTACTAACACCTAATTAAATTCTATTTATATAATCCAAGTCCTCATGACATAACAATCAAGAACTGATCCCAAATGAAACTCAAGTACACCACCAGAAATTGAGACAATAGAAGAGTTACTACCTCAAAAATATCACTCCGTATAGATGCAAATATAGATGAAAGACTTATTTTAAGATGCCTCTTACTTAGATATGTCTAATAAAGAATATAATGGGATCTAAACTTGGGTCTAGTGAGGGTAACCTGAGACTTTACCCTTAGAATAGTAACCTCTAATGAATATGATAAATATAACACCGGCCAGAAAACATCTTGAGTAATGAGTGGCACCGACCCCAGTCACACAAACAAACCCCCAAGAATTCCAACATACGAACCTGCCAGTGAAGAATCTCAACATAAGGATTATTTCAACAAAAAACCAAGGGTCATAACTATTTATAAGGAACAACATCAAAAATAATTTTATATTCCATATGACTAACTAATTAAATACCCAAAGAATACACCATCCAAGAATTTTCTCAAGATCTTTGACTGGTCCATACTCTATATTTTTAAATCCAAAACAATCACACACTAACCTCAAAATAGATACCTTTCCCAAACCACAAATATTTCTTAAAATAATAAAATGATGAAAGACACTCTAAATACATCTCTAAAAATTGACACTCTACCTATCACCTAGACATTTCGGGGGAATACATAAAATAACCCAAATTATGAACCCATCCAATCATTCTTATTAGTTTAAATAAAACTTCTATGATAAAATACTTAATATGAAATAAAATACATACACCATCTAAATAAAACCCATTTCAAATTTATTTTATTTTAAAATTATTCTGAAATTAACTAAAAACAATAAATTTACATATAATCTATGAAGGGAAAAAATATATTTCTAATAACCAAACTGTAATTTGAAACACTACAAATTTCACACTAAATGACCCAATTTAAATAAGAAAGATTATTAAACATTAATTTTACAAAACCAGTATATTAAATAAATTTTCCACTCTAAAATATCACACATTCATTTATAATTTCAAACATGAAAACCCCTATAAAAAACCACTTAAATGTTTTCCATGTCACTTTTGAAAATATATCAAATAAATTTCTTTAAATTTGAACCAATAAAAATAAAATATTTATAATTTTAAGTTCTCATAATACTCAAATATATTTTTTATAATTCCACTTATGCATCCTTAAAAAAATTCATTTTATAAACTTCTATGACATGAAAATTGATTTTAAAAGTACTATAAAAACTGATTTTAAAAACATTTCACAAGAATTACTTTTTTACTCACCCTAAAACCCACTTCTCATGACATTAAAATAACCCCTAAAAAATACAAAAGATATTGAATAAATATTAGTCAAAAAATACATAGAATTTTACAACCTAACCTAACAACATTCGATCAACAATGTAAGAACCCAGATCTTCATTTTTAGGTATGTCTTTCTTTTTCTTGGAGTTTTTGAGAAAAGAGGAGTTTCTGGAAATTTTTGATGTACACCCTGTGTACTTTATGAGTAAATTCCATTTACTCCCTTGCCGCACCAGGCCGTGTGCTGGCCATGTCCAGGCTACACACACGGTGTGTAGGGGTGAAGTGGAGGCCGATTAAAGTGGAGTACGAAAAAGTAGAGTACAAGACATGTACTCAAGAAGTACACGCCGTGTATTTTTTTTTTTTTTTTTCATTAAACAGACCTAGATCACGCCTAAGCGACAGAACTATCTTCTTCTCCAGCGCCCTCAACCGAGAGCAACCCGTATGGCCGCAGATCTCCTCCAAGCCCCCGAGCCTCTGTCGGTTCTCCGAATCGACCGCTGTTGATTGCATTGGAACCACAACGGTGAGTTCTTCCTTCTACTAGAGCCTTGATTTCCAATTCCTCCTCTCTATTAAGTTATCGTGGGTTTAGTATTTTGTGCGTTTTCATAGATCTACACCGTTCTGAGTAGAATCAAGACTCGTGGTTCAAGCATATCGATCTCCTAGGATCGAGGTAGGTGGTTTGTGCCTTATCTTTTGAGGTCTCTAATTTTTATGTGCAAATTACACCAATAACCATGGACGGGATATTGAGTGTTTACCTTTTGGCCCTTATGGTTATTCCTGCTTTGCTTTCATGCTTGTGTAGAGGTAAATTGATCATGTTTGTGGATAATTTTCATGCTTGGATGTTTTGCCCATGCTTTGTTCTTGTTGCAACCTTTGTGTCACCAACCGGATCTGGTTTCCACCATTAACGACACCAAACCCGGCCGGTGGCAAGGCCCAAAGGGCGTTCCCTATCCCACGGGCTGGCACAAGTGCTCGGGAATCAAACAAATCTGGTTTGGGAACGATTTACCCGAGTATGAAATCATAAATAAAAAAAACAATCAATTATTAGAATCTAAAATTTTCATGCTAAACAATTCTTAACAAAACCAGATCTGAGTACATATGTTCAAAGACACTAAAATTGGTCTAAAAAAAATAATTACAACATAAAGACATCCCCATGGACTCCACACGACAAGGGGATCATCACCCGCAAGTCGTCCCCGCAACTCCGCCCCAACGATGTGGACTAACATCCTGAACCGCCATCACCCTTAGCCTTCCCTTTACCTGAGTCAAGAATAAGAAGGTATACTTACACCCAAGGGGTGTAAGTAGGGTGTGATCCTAATCCCAATAGGATACCACCAGATGATTCCAAAGAGCATGCAATACAATGTGAACAAAACAAGTAATTTTAATACACAAGGTGAAACAGTGTTAAAATTTAAAGAAATGAAACATTCAAATGAAAACAGTTTTCAATTCAAGAATTTCAGAATGTTAGAACTTTAAATAGACATGTGATATACTGTAAATTACTGCCAAAAAAACCCACAACAAGGGTAAATACCACAAATCCAATGAGCATCAAAATCGGGAACACCCCTAAGCACTAGGTTGTCTCGGGCCCTATGTACCTTGTACCTCGGTGTAGAATAACCATAGAAAAATCTCTTCTCATGCATGATCCACTAGTAGGGAACATACCCATAACCTAGTGGTCCCCAATCATCATCCAAATAGTTTAGTTAGAGTTGTCGTTATCCATAAGCTAAGTGGAACATGGACAAAACCCATCCGATCCACTAGCCGTACTAGTACAAATCCGCCCCACCTAGGTTCCCGGGCATCCCCTTTTTGTGCTCAAACAATTTCAGAAAACAGTACACATCCTTTTTCATATAAAATATCACTACTGGTCATAAAAAAATTCTACAGTAGCTACACACATTTTATACCATTTAAAACACACAATAAAATAATTTTATTTCCAATAAAACAACCTCTCAAAACATCACATTATTTTGCACCCAAAGCTATTTAAGATATCCACCTTTCAGACTATGTTAACACTTGTAAGTTATTAAAACAAAATTTTAGTTCAACACCCTTTAATGAAACCAACAATTAAGTTATGGGGAATCCCAAAATGAACCAATAAAAGATTTGAATGAAAACCCCCAATTTCACCAAAAATTGGAACTTAAAATTCATTTGAATTGTAAATGAAACTAAAAACAATTTTTACAGAAATATTCAAGTGAAATAAACATTAAGGTACCATGAAAACAGCAAGATAATTCACAAAAATTGTACACACAATGGAATCACCTACCAAATTAACAAAAACCCTTGAATCTCTGTGCGAAAATCAAATCGCACCCCCGCCGCACCAAGAGAGAACTAGATCAAACCTAAAACCACACAAATTGGCCAAAAAAGCCCAAAGTTAAACCCTAGGTTCGAAATACTAGTTTCTAGACATTATTAAACTCAATTATAACCGAAGAAACCCTAAGAACAATTAGTTAAACCAAAAGTAATTTGAAAGAGGAAAGAAAAGGGATCATTTACTTGAAGTATCATTAATTAATCACTCCAAAACTCCAGTATATGAAATTTAAAAGAGCCAAAATTTAGGGTACATTCGAAGAAGATGTATTATCTCATTTATAAACTGGAATGGAGGAAAAATATTGATAATTATGAGAGTTATGAAACAAATACTTTACCTCTTCAAATCTGGGAGATTTGAGGAACCCTATGAAGTTCGGCACCAAATCGCGATTATCCAGATCTCCAAAGAGGTGGGAGAGAGTTCCGATGCGTGGGTGGGATAATTGGGATTGGGTGAGACTTGTAATCACCAAACAATACCAAATATTGAATAAGTTATAACAAAATAAAATTTTATTTTTAAAACAGGAATTGGGCTTCCGGGCAGGCCCAACCCCTTAGATAAAAACCCAAATAAACCATAGTTATGGATTTCTAAATTCTCCAAATTACCTTGGTGGTGTTAATAGGTTAGGGGAGGTCAATTAGAAATTTGAATGGATAAAAAATGTTGAAAAATGAAAAAGTTATAAAAGATACAATATTTATTTTTTGATCTGGAATTGGGCTCACGGTTTGGCCCAATTCATGAATACTCATCTATTCCTCCCTAAAACCTAGGGAAACCCCAAAAACAAAGAAAGGATGTAAATTAAATGAAAAAACTACCTTTAAAATATGTCTTGTATGTGACAATTCTTCCCACCATGAAGGACTTTCCACCCCAGAAAGTCAACATGAATCTCGGTTGGAAAACAAGAATGGGTACTCTTCCTCAACCCATGAATTTCGCTCCCATGTCTCATGTGTATCATTCTCATGCTTGCATAAAACCCAGACTAAAGGAATAGACTTTCCTCGAAGTATATTCTCTTGGGAGTCCACTATTTTTACCAGCCTTTCAACGATAGACAAGTCAGGCTCTATCTCCTGTTCTTCCCAACTCAACACATGGGATGGATCCAGATTGTACTTCTTCAACTGAGAGACGTGGAAGACATCATGGATAGACGTCAACTGAGAAAGTAAGGCCAACCTATATGCCACCTTTCCAATATTCTCGGTGATCTCAAAGGGTCCGACATACCATGGCATCAGCTTACCTTGCTTCCCCAATCGACGATGGCCCAGACGAGGGGCCACTTTTAAGAATACCCTGTCACCCACAGAAAACTCTAGGTCTTGACGCCTCCGGTCAGTATAAGATTTATGACGACTCTGAGCTGTCAATAAGTGTTGCCTGATCAACTTAACCTTCTCAGAAGTCTCCTGCACAAGGCTCAACCCCAACAGTGAAGTCTCTCCTACCTCATCCCAACATAGGGGGGACCGACAAGGCCGACCATAGAGCACCTCAAAAGGGGACATTTGAATCGTGGATTGGTAACTATTATTATAAGAAAACTCTACCAATCCCAAATGGCTATCCCAAGAACCTCTAAAGTCCAGGACACATGCACGAAGCATGTCGTCCAATATCTAATTTGCCCGCTCTGTCTGACCATCTGTCTGTGGGTGGTATGCCGTGCTCATCTTAATCTGAGACCCCAAGGCCTTCTGAAGGCCTTCCCAAAATCGAGAAGTGATGTGGGGGTCTCTATCTGAGACAACAACTGATGGTACACCATGAATTATCACCACTTCTTGAAGATACAAATGGCCCAACTCATCTACTTTAGTTGTATCTTTTATCGGAATGAAGTGGGCTGATTTGGTCAGATGATCAATCACCACCCAAATAGCATTCTTACGCCGAGGTGTACGAGGTAAGCCAACAATGAAGTCCATAGCGACCTCTTCCCACTTCCATGTAGGAATGGGTAGTGGTTGGAGTAAACCGAATGGCCTTTGGTGATCTGCTTTCACCTGCTGACATGTGTAGCATCTTGAAACAAAGTCTTCTATGTCCCGTCTCATACCAGGCCACCAAAACTGCTGACGAATATCATAATACATCTTAGTGGCACCCGGATGGACAACCCACTGAGACTGGTGGCTATCTTGTATCACCACCTTCCGCAGAGATAATGGCACTTCTGAACGACCCATGAAGCACAAGATGCCCTCGTGAGACGACGACCAATCAGAGGATGTCTCCCCACCATGAAGTAACTGCTTAGACTGCTGACAAAGATCATCACAGGGCTGTTTATGATGAATCAACTCCAATAGAGAAGGAGTCAACTGGATGCTTGCCAAGAATGCCTTTCCACTGTATTCCCTGGTCTCCACATGCATCTGAGAAAAGAGACCCATCAATGTCCATTCATCACTAGACTTCCTCAAAGCCTACACTGGAACTCTTCTGGTCAAAGAGTTGGCCACTACATTACCCTTTCCTGGGGTATAGACAATATCAAAGTCAAACCCCTACAAGTACTCGATCCAGTGACGTTTCCTGAAGTTGAGGTCCTTCTGCGAGAAGATATAAGCCAAGCTTTTGTGATCAAAGTATACCACAAACTTCTCCCCCAAGAGTTAGTGACGCCAAGTCTTCAAAGCATGCATCACCGCTGCCAACTACAAGTCATGGGTTGGGTAGTTCTTTTCATGTGGTCGAAGTTGGCGAGATCCATACGCGACCACATGATCATCCTGCATAAGCATGCACCCAAGACCCATACCTGAAGCATCACAATAGACCACATATCCCTTTCTATCCTCTGGAAAAATCAGCACGGGGGCGGTAGTCAGCCGCCTCTTCAGCTCCTCGAACGATGCCTGACATTTTGGACCCCATACAAACTTCACCCCTTTTCGGGTGAGGGATTTCATCGGTGAAGCAAGCCGAGAGAAATCCCGAATGAATCGCCTGTAATAACCAGCCAAGCCAAGAAAACTCCTGATCTCGAACACATTCTTCGGTTTCTCCCATGACATGACTGCACTAATTTTCTTAGGATCCACTGAAACTCCATTCTATGAGATCACATGCCCCAAAAATATCACCTCTCTGATCCAGAAAGTGCACTTTGAAAACTTTGCATAGAGGCGATGATCTCGTAATGTACCCAAAATGATCCTCAAGTGATGTTCGTGTTCCTCCTCAGAGCAAGAGTATACCAGAATGTCATCCACGAACACCACAACAAAGGAATCGAGATACTAATGGAACACCCTATTCATAAGTGCCATAAATACCGCTGGAGCATTGGTCAATCCGAAGGGCATGACCAAATACTCAAAGTGGTAATACCTACTTCAGAAGGCTGTCTTAGGGATATCTGACTCCTTCACCCTGAGATGATGATACCCTGTATGCAGGTCTATCTTTGAGAACCACTTTTACCCCTTCAACTGATCAAACAAATTGTCTATTCTGGGAAAAGGGTATTTGATTTTAATTGTTACCTTATTCAGCTTCCGGTAGTCAATGCACAACCGGAGGGATCCATCGGCCTTTTTGCAAACAACATAGGAGCGGCCCAAGGAGAGACACTCTGGCGAATGAATCCTTTGGATTCTAAGTCATCCAGCTGTATCTTTAATTCCCTCAACTCGGTGGGGGCCATGCGATAAGAGGGAAGAGATATCGGTTATGTTCCCGGTGCCAGATCAATCAAAAACTCCACATCCCGCTCTAGGGGAAACCAGAAGAATCATCTGGGAATACCTCGGGAAACTCATTCACTACATGAGGTAGTGCACCTTCAGGGGAAATACCATCCTCTAGCACAAGCGAAGATAACTGGAATATATCACTTCCCAACTCTAGGAGTGGAGGCCCTGCGCGACTTGATCGTGGATCCCATTCTCCATGAAAAACCTGACGACTCCCATCAGGTTCCGTGAAACTCACACGCCGTCTATAGTAATCGATGTGTTCCTGGAAGTGTACTAGCCAATCCATCCTGAGTATGACATCAAAAAGGTCCATATATAATACCAAGAGGTCTCACTCCATCTCAACCCCTAACACAGAAAGTGCACACGAGGGGCACCTGAGGCCCTGCTCCTTCTTCTTTCCCAATGGTGTCACCAACTCCATCGAAAAATACATCAACTCAGTTGGAAAATTCAGCATGTCCAAAAAATTTCCAGAAATGAATGAAATAGAGGCATCACTATCAAAAAGAGTAGTAGCTATAGAAGATGCGATCAGAATGGTACCTCAAACTGTCAACGGTCCCGCCTCTGATCCTGCTGGTGACTGATCCACTTCATGGAGATGTCCAGTATCTACCTGAGGACGACCGCTAGTCTGTGGTTGTGCCCTGAACTAGCTCTGCCCAGATGATGATCTAGACCTACCACCACGACCACCAAATCGAGATCCCCTAGTCCTCGATGGCTCGGACTGTGCTGGCACTCCTCTTGAAGCCACTGACCCTGCCCCACATGGGAGTGGATGTGCCACACTGCAGAAGCGCTGCAAATTCCCTATACCTCCACACTGGTAACATGGCTTTTGAGGAAGAGGAAATGCTGGTCGGATATGCCCAGGCCTCCCACATTGGTCGCACAAGACCGATCTCGCATCAGTAGCCGCAGAAGAAAACTACCTGGAAGAGTGGCATGAACTGCCCCCTCCTTTCTTCACAACCAATACCTCGAGCCCCGACAGTCCTAGCTCCTGTCTATCCTGACTCATCTCAAAATAACAATATAACCCAACAACATTAACCTCATCTGATACCATTTTTTCATGAACCGGATCTGGTTGCCACCATTAACGGCACCAAACCTAGCCTGTGGCAAAGCCCGAAGGGTGTTCCCAATCCCCACGGGCTAGAACAAGTGCCCGGGTATCAAACAAATCTAGTTTGGGAACGATTTACCAGAGTATGAAAGCATAAATAAAAAAACAATCAATTATTAGAATCTGAAATTTTCATGCTAAACAATTCTTAACAAAACCAGATCTGAGTACATATGTTCAAAGACACTAAAATTGGTCTAAAAACAAATAATGACAACATAAAGACATCCCCATGGACTCTACACGACAAGGGGATCATCACCCGCAAGTCGTCCCCGCAACTCCGCCCCAACGATGGGGACTAACATCCCGAACCGCCATCACCCTTAGTCTTCCCTTTACCTGAGTCAAGCATAAGTAGGTCTACTTACACCCAAGGGGTGTAAGTAGGGTTTGAGCCTAATCCCAATAGGATACCACCAGATGATTTCAAAGATCATGCAATACAATGCGAACAAAACAAGCAATTTTAATACACAAGGTGAAACAGTGTTAAAATTTAATGAAATGCAACTTTCAAATGAAAACAGTTTTCAATACGAGAATTTCAGAATGTTAGAACATTAAATATAAATGTGATATACTGTAAAGTACTTCCAAAAACAACCCACAACAAGGGTAAATACCACAAATCCATTGAGCATCAAAATCGGGAACACCCCTAAGCACTAGGTTATCTCGGGCCCTAGGTACCTCGTACCTCAGTGTAGAGTAACCATAGAAAAATCTATTCTTGTGCATGAGCCACTAGTAGGGAACATACCCATAACCTAGTGGTCCCCAATCATCATCCAAATAGTTTAGTTAGAGTTGTCGTTATCCATATGCTAAGTGGCACAGGGACAAAACCCATCCGATCCACTAGTCATACTAGTACAAATCCACCCCACCTAGGTACCCGGGCTTCCCCTTTTTGTGCTCAAAAAATTTCAGCAAAAAACACGTATACTTTTTCATATAAAATATCACTACTGGTCACAAAAAAAATGTACAGTAGCTACACACATTTTATACTATTTAAAACACACAATAAAACAATTTTATTTCCAATAAAACAACCTCTCAAAACATCACATTGTTTTGCACCCAAAGATATTTAAAATATCCACCTTTCACACTATATTAACACTTTTAAGTTATTAAAACAAAATTTCAGTTCAACACCCTTTAATGAAACCAACAATTCAGTTATGGGGCATCCCAAAATGAACCGATAAAAGATTTGAATGAAAAACCCCCAATTTCACCAAAAATTGGAACTTAAAATTCATTTGCATTATAAATGCAACTAAAACCAATTTTTACAGAAACATTCAAGTGAAATAAATATTAAGTTACCATGAAAATAGAAAGCTAATTCACAAAAATTGCACACACAATGGAATCACCTACCAAATTAACAAAAACCCTTGAATCTCCGTGCGAAAATAAAATCGCACCCCCGCCACACTAAAAGAGAACTAGATCAAACCTAAAACCACACAAATTGGCCAAGAAAGCCCAAATTTAAACCCTAGATTCGAAATCCTAGGTTCTAGACATTATTAAACTCAATTATAACTGAAGAAACCCTAAGAACAATGAGTTAAACCCTAAGTAATTTGAAAGAGGAAAGAAAGGGGATCATTTACTTGAAGTATCTTGAATTAATCACTTCAAAACTCTAGTATCTTAAATTTAAAAGAGCCAAAATTTAGGATACATTCGAACACGATGTATGATCTCATTTAGGAACTGGAATGGAGGAATAATATTGAGAATTAAGAGAGTTATGAAAAAATACTTTACCTCTTCAAATCTGGGCGATTTGAAGAACCCTATGAAGTTCGGAACCTAATCGCGATTATCCAGAGCTCCAAAGAGGTAAGAGAGAGTTCAGATGAGCGTATGGGTTAATTGGTCTTTGGTGAGACTTATAATCACAGAAAAATCCTAAATAGTGAATAAGTTATAACAAAATCAAATTTTATTTTTAAAATAGGAATTGGGCTTTCGGGCAGGCCCAACCCCTTAGATAAAAACCCAAATAAACCCTAGTTATGGATTTCTAAATGCTCCAAATTACCTTGGTGGTGTTAAAAGGTTAGGGGAGGTCAATTAGGAATTTGAAGGGATGAAAAATGTTGAAAAATGAAAAAGTTATAAAAGATACAAAATTTATTTTTTAATCTGGAATTGGGCTCACGGTTTGGCCAAATTCATGAATACTCATCTATTCCTACCTAAAACCTAGGGAAACCCCCAAAACAAAGAAAGGATGTATATTAAATGAAAAAAATACCTTTAAAATATGTCTTGTATGTGACACTTTGGGACTCTTAAGCCTTTGGCTGTTGTACATGTTTCCATGCCTTGTGATCATATGACGGAATGATGTTGTTAACCTGCTTGTTGTTCTATAGACTATTTAGACAATTAGATCTATAGGTGTACTTTGGTTAGCCATGTAGCTCTATTGGTGTACTATGGCCTTATAGAATTAATATGCACTGATTGGAACGGGACCGTGAGAAACCTGTGCTATAGACTATAAGGTATAGACCGAGTGAGATTCCCAGAGAGTCTTAGATATTATAGAATATACGGGGATAGATCGAGTGAGCTTGCTCAGAGAGTCCTGGACATTATAGACTACAGGGGATAGACCAAGTGAGCTTCCCAGAGAGTATTAGTTATTATAGACTACAGGAGGGTAGACCGAGTGAGCTTCCTCAGAGAGTCTTTACCTTGTTTTAATTTCTTTAAAACCTTCCCAGGCTAGAGGAAGAATTGACGGAGTGAGCTTCATGAGACAGTATGTGGTATACGTGAGGGTATAGGAGGATTGACCGAGTGATATTCCTTAGAGAGTCTCTAGACCTTGGGATCAAGAGGTTTAGACCGCGTGATCTCCCTTAGAGAGTCTATGACTACCCTAGACTATAAGGGGAATTGACCGCGTGAGCTTCCCCAGAGAGTCTTGTAATTTCGTATAACCAAACCAAAGGGGTTAGGCTAAGTGCACTGCCTAGAGGGTTGTGGTTATTCTTGGATAAAACCAGAGGGGATGCTTGTGAGTACTTCCTAGAGGGTTTCCTATTTGTTCTAGCTGTTTCTTCACCTCTACTTGTTGTTTTGTGGATTGATCACTGTTGTATATCATACTATTTACTGCTTACTAATTACTGCCTGCTATTTCTATTACTGGTTACTTCTTTTTGTACTATTACTTGCCATATACTCACTAACTATTAGGAAAAGATCTTCAGGTGGTTGCTTACTGGGTTTAGTCTCACACCCTATTTGGGTCATGTTTTTGGGCCCAAACAGACTATGTTGTTGTAGGTATAGACAAGGTAAAGTGCCCTTCGACTTCTGGCACTTGATTACTTTAGAGCATGAGAGAATGAGACCAAGATTTGGCTTGCGATGCTGAGGAGCTTTTTTACTTTCTTTTGTACTTTTTTGGTACTATTGTATTTTTCAGCATTGTGACTTTTTTGGAAGCTTTCTTAGATATTTATCATGAATCATTTCATATATATACATATGATCTCTAGTTTTTTTTTTCTGATTTAGTCGTTCCGCTGTTTATTATTGTTAGTTATTTACTACTTCCGCTCTTGCATGTTCATTTACTTCCATTGTGTACTCTACCAATGAAGAAATAGTTTCCCCACTATCACACCCAAGGACCTCGCTGCTAGTCGGCAGCCTCTGGAATTTGGGGAAATGCACTTTAGGCCATGTGACTAACCGGGTACGGGACCCCTCTAGCTGGCTTCCAGAACCGGGACGTTACAAAGTGGTATCAAAGGGATTATTTTATCTTGATTTACTGTTTGGAGCCTTTATCAAGGGATAATATGGATTCTGTACTTAGTAATAAAATGTGCCTGGGAGTAGCTAACCCGTGTACATGGAAAAGACATACTACCTCATTTATTGCAGTTTTCTGGTTTTGATATTTTACAATTGATATGATTTCACCAAGAGTGATTCACATGGCTTGTGTTTTTATTTTTGTTGCTATTATGGTTCTATTTCCGTCGAAACCTGATGAGATGAGGGTATGAAATCTCATGAATCATACAAGCACTTGTTAGAAATCACATGCCATGCATTCTTTCCATTCCATATAGGATGCATTAGCGATTGCATGTTGTTGTGATAGACTTTGTGTAGATTATGAATGCTGTTATGATATATGCTTTGATAGAATCTCTTTTATTTGATAGAGGAATTTTTGTATTGAACCTTGCTTAAAGAACGCCAAATTTTGGTTTTGGAGGTGTTATGGGCCCTCTTGAATTGCAAATTGGTTAATCATTGACTTGTTTTTCCTAATATATGACTGTTTTGGATGCCAAGCTTTGGTTTGTGAGAAGTATGGGCCATCATAGATCGGAATTTGGCACCTTCATGCCTTGTTTTCTGTGTTTCTAGGCTTCAGTGTAGTTTCTGAGCTATTTCATGAAAAAACCCAGAATACACGGCGTGTACTTTATGACTACAAGCCGTGTAGTTTCAGACCGTGTCACCGACTGTATGAGTAGGAACACTGTGTTGAGGAAATGTCTTTATGACATTCCATGTAAGGTAGTTTCATGCCATGTAGTATAGAGTTGTGTGCTCGGCCGTGTCACTGACAACACGGGCTAGGGGAGCTCGAGTAGAACTTGCCAGGTTGGTAAAGAACACGCAGTGTAGTCCTGTTCCAGGTACCCAGCCGTGTCACGAACAACACGGGTTGGAGTTATCTTCTCCTATATATGTCGTGTTTGTTCGGAACATGTCGTGTAAGGGTCAGCAGTGTAGCCGAGCATGTAACTAACAAAACGGGTTGCCAAAAACTTGTCTAGTACATGTGGTGTCCTTAGTAAACACGTCGTATAGTCTAGTGTTAAGAGGACTGTGTGGGTTAGACGTGTAAAGAGACTCAGGAAGAGGAATAGAGTTCATGTACACGCCATGTGTGGGGACAACATGCCATGTAGTTGGGGTGTTACATGACTAGAGGTGGTAGGAGTATACGCCCATGTCTTTGGTTTAAGTGAACACAGTGTTTAGTTTTTATACACATAGTGTAGTCGTGTTTTGTAAACTCGAATGTTTCCTTATCCTATTCCCGTTTTGTACTCTTGTGTTCTATGTCTTTGATAATCCTGATATGAGGTGTGCTTTTGATCTTTTCAGAGATATGACTCCGAGACATCCTCCATTTATACATCAGTTTCCAGATGGTGATCAGACACTGGATATGGCTAATCAGGGACCTCCTGAAGATCCTCCTGTTGTGACATCCTTGGCACCAGCAGTCATACCTGTCGCAGGTGCCGATACGCAGTTCATGGAGGACTTCCTGAGGATGATGCAGAATTATCAGGGAGCGCTGCCTCCTACCCCGTCGATGGTGGAATTAACGCGAGTCTTTCAGCAGTAGCATCCTCCTACTTTCTCAAGGGATGGCGGAACGCAGGCTGCAGAGTCGTGGTTAGAGTCCACACTGACATTCTTTGAGCATCTGGAGATACCCCCCTGAGAAAAGGGTAAAGCTGGCCACTAATATACTCCGTGACATTGCCAAGAGGTGGTGGGAGGTGATCTCGCAGTTAGCGAGACAGTAGAGTATGTCTTGGGACGAGTTCCACCGCACCTTCTATGACTACATTTACCCAAATTCCTTGAGGGATGACCGAGCTTGAGAGTTTATGAGTCTGAAGCAGGGTACTCTTTCTGTTATGGAGTACTCATCCCACTTTACAGAGCTACTGCGCTTCACGCCGATCCCTGCAGGTGATGAGTTGTTCCTTGCAAGGAAGTTAAAGGATGGTCTTAGGTAGGAGATATGTTCCCAGGTGAATATATTCAGGTTGACTTCGATATCCTCTATCGTTAACCAGGTGATGATCACTGAGCGCAACCTGAGAGATTCTGGAGCTGTGATCCAGGGTAGTTCGACATCCAGAGTTGGTGTTCCTCCTACAGATAGTAGGAAGCACCACAGAGAGTCTTATCAAAGAGATCATGGTAGGTGGGATGTATCTTCTGGTAGCCAGGTTGTATGCTACCAGTGCAGTAGGAGTGGGCATACTAGGCCTTGGTGCCAGAGTGACTCGATGGAGTTCCGATCTTGCGGCAAGATGAGACATCTTCAGCTCTTCTGTCAGATCATCTCACATTTAGCTGGTGGTAGAGGTTCTTCTATGACCCCGCATTCAGGAGATGCTTCACCAATTTCTCACCAGTCTGGGAACTGGAGTTCTTCCAGCCGTTCGGGCCGAGGTGGAGGTCGCGGTCGCGGTGGTTAGTCACCAGGTTACCAGTGAAGGAAAAGTGGGTCATCTCAGAGTGGTCAGCCAGGGTCGCAGGGCCGTAGTACAGGCCAGAACATCAACGTGGAGAAAACCTATTAGGAGGAGGATCCTGACCCTTCTATAGTTCGAGGTACTATCTTAGTAGCCTCAGTTTTTTCTTCAGCACTTTTTGATAATGGTGCTTTGCATAATTTTATCTCTGTTTCTATTGTGGAGAACCTTAGGCTCTGTATCTTTTCGTCTTCCGACTTGTTGACTCTTGACATGCCGTTGGGATCGAGGAAATCTAGAGTACGTCAGTGCAGAGAGTGCCCTCTTGAGGTTGTATGGTGTCATTTCTTATGGGACCTCTATATCCTAGAGATGATGGGCTATGACATCATTCTCAGGAAGGACTGGTTGGTTCCCTTCCAGGAAGTCGTCGATTGCTATCAGCGCAGGGTGAGTTTCGTATCACCAGAGGGTGGATCTTCTTTCATAGAGGTGAGTAGGATGTCTAGGTGGGGATAGTTGGACCAGAGCATCATGGGATAGGAGGAGTTACATCCCAAATTGCTATTCTTTATCTGGATGACCAGGGGACTTCACAGTTAGACTTTCCTCCAGTGGTGTATCGTTTCAGGGATGTCTTTAAAGAGGAATTTTTAGGTTTTCCTCTGGAGCATGAGGTAGACTTCTTGATTGAGCTCATGCTAGGAAAGGCACCAGTGTCCATTCCTCCTTATAGGATGGCTACACCTGAGTTGCAGGAGCTCAAGAAGTAGTTGGAGGAGTTACAAGACAAGGGTTTCATCCGACCCAGTACTTCTCCTTGGGTTTCACCTGTCCTGTTTGTGAAGAAAGAAGATGGCACCCTTCAGCTTTGTGTGGATTATCAAAAGATGAACCGATTGACGGTCAAGAATCGATATCCCCAGCTGAGGATCAATGACTTCTTTGATCAGATTTGAGGATCCCGGGTGTTTTCAAAAATCTATTTGAGGTTCGGTTATCATCAGTTGTGCGTTAGGCCATCAGATATACCTCTTACATCCTTCAAGAGCATGTATGGTCTATATGAGTATACATTCATGCTGTTTGGTCTCACAAATGTGCCAGCAATTTTTATGGCTCTAATGAACTGAGTGTTCCATCCGTACCTGGATTCCTCTGTGGTTGTTTTCATGGATGACATCTTGGGGTACTCTCACACTCGACACGACCATGCCACACATCTTGAGATCATTCTTATTACATTGAGAGAGCATCAGTTATATTCTAAGCTCTCAAAATGCCACTTTTGGATGGATCATATTCACTTTCTGGGTCATGTTATCTCAGAGACATGAGTATCAGTGGACCCAAAGAAAGTGAGAGCTATATTTTCCTGGGAGCAGCCGAAGAATGTCTTTTAGGTGTGGAGTTTTCTAGGACTGGCTACATACTACATGTGTTTCATACAAAACTTTTCACGCCTAGCAGCACCGCTGGCTGGTCTGACCAAGAAGGGGGTGAAGTTTTTATGGTCAGATTCTTGTGAGTCAGCCTTTCAGAAGCTGAAGGGGAGGTTGACGTCAGCACCAATATTGGTCTTTCTAGATATGGTAAATGGCTATACTGTTTACTATGATGCTTCAGGTGTCGGGATGGGAGCTATGCTTATTCAGGGAGATGGGGTCGTTGCTTATGGGTCTCGGCAGTTGAGGCAACATGAGAGGAACTATCTGATGCATGATCTGGATTTGTAATCTATTATTCATGCCTTACACTATTGGAGACACTACCTTCTGGGATAGCACTTTGTGGTTTTCACCTACCACAAGAGTCTCAAGTATATCTTCACTCAGCGTGATCTGAATCTGAGACAGCACAGGTGGGTTTAGTATCTTCAGTATTTCGACTTCAAGCTCACCTATACGCCAGGAAAGGGAAATGTAGTGGTAGATGTGTTGAGTAGGTGAACTCAGATTCAGGCAGTTTAGGAGGCCAGCTGTGAGTGGCAGCTTATGGCTCTGTTCTCTGAGAAGCATCTGAAGGTTCACGATAGACAGGAATAGACTTACCTATCTTCTATAGTTGTTACCTCTTCTCTTCTTGATCAGGTACAGATGAGGCAGCTATCAGACTCAGAAGGCTTAGTCCTATGGGAGAGTGTGTCCAGAGAGGACCCTCTTCTTGGATGGACAGTGGGCGAGGATGAGATTTTGCATTTCCAGGGACGCGTATGGGTGCCAGTAGACATACGCGAGGAGCTGATGTGTGATTTTCATTCCTCAATTTGGGCAGTTCATCCTGGTGTCACTAAGATGTATTGTGATCTACACTGCCAGTACTGGTGGTCAGGTATAAAGAGATATATTTCTGGTTTTTTCATGAGATGTTCTACTTTCCAGGAGGTGAAAGCAGAGCATCAGTGACCAACATGGCTTTTACAGCAGTTACCCATTCCTGAGTGGAAGTGGAACTGTAACACCCCCGGTAAATAAAGAATATGACATCTTTATATTTATCCATATTTGTGAATAAAATATTAATATTACTTTAAAGGGGATACTATGCTCGATGGCGTACCCAATACGCAACAACGAGTTTCTTGGGAATCTTACGTTGCACTCTAATAATAAAATAATATTATTTTAAATGGTAGTTAACACCTAGCCGTTGTAATGGAGGGAATGAACAGAACTAACTACAAAATGATTATATATTTTTTTCAAATATTTTTACTCTTTACAATAAATTTTAGAGGATTAAAAATGCCAATGAATCCAGTTTTTAAACGTAAACATTCTAATATTCTTTAAAAGGTCGATTAACCACCTTTTGATGGCGAACCCCTTTTAAATCCACTTTTTGAAAATTTTATAAGCTCTATTTTTCAAAATAAACATATTATTTATGATTGGGACATTGAAATTTACCTTGGGTTAATTTTTGGTATTTTTCTGACAATGTTCATTTTTCAATGAATAGTTAAAAATACTGCATTTTACATCAAAACTGCTTTTTTCTTATAATTTAATTACATGGTTATATTATATTATTAATTTTTTTAAAGTGTAATTAGAATATATTTTTACCATGTAATTCAATTATGGTCATTGGGATTAATTTCACTTTGGAATTAGGCATAAACAAGTGCCAAACTTTTCATAAATATTGTTTCTAAAAAACCCGCTATTTGTTTTGACAACGGGAAGTTTTTTTAAATTAATTATTTCAATTTATGTGTTTGGAATTTGGTTAAATGAATTAAGTATTTGGAATCAGAAGGTACAAAATATGTAATTAAGACTCTTTTGTTTTTGGACATTATGAATACTAACGACGGTAATTATCTTTAATTATCTTGATTAATGAGTAATCGGGTAGTTAAAGATAATAAGATAATATCATAATAATAAAAAGTGACCACAAAATATGTCCTAATGCTACTGGTTTTCTCATAGCCGACCATGGGATGCCTTGTTCCAAACTTGGAGGCCCCATGGAATCACTTTTGTGAGAAAGTGACTTTTTATCTTTTTATTTTTAAAGAATGTTAAATGTAATAAAGAATGTATCACCTATGTAAAATATTTTTAATTTTTTATAAATAAATGATATTTTGGACTATAAATATTCATTTTAACTCTAAAAATATTTCCTACATCATAGTATTTTTTTATAATTTTTAGACATGAAATAAATTAAATTATTTATGACATTATGATGATGCAGCGATGACCTCATTATTTAACGATTTAAATAAAATGGAAATATAATGTTCAATCTAAGAACTACACATGTCCAAAACCTATCGGATGGGTGGATTTAGAACCCTTATCACCTTATACTCGAAACACATCAATTTGGGATGAATAAAATCCGAAACTCATTTGAAAATAAAGTTACATTTTATACCTTTCTAAGAGTGCCCCTCCTCTCCTCTTATAAAAGGCCCCCACCTCTACCTATTTACCCACACTTCCAAAGCCTTTGGCTCAGCCAAACCCTGCCCATTTCATCTCTCCAAATCCCTCTATAACTCCTTGAAGCCTCACTTTGGGCAGAAGCCTTTCCAATTAAGCCTTTGAGCTCAAATCAAAGAAAGTTACCCGATTTAAAGGTAAAGTCTTCACTTGTGTCCTTTTGTTTTATTTTGCTTCTCCAACCCCCTAAACTCTTTTTATTCATTTATTTTGTAACAAATACAGTATATTAAATATACTATGATGTTTGTATAAGAAGTATTCGAGCTACACTTACACACACCTACATTTAATGGTTAAAGAACATAATGTCTCCGTTGATGGCGAATTTCTGCCTCCCGAAACGATGATTGTTCAACATTCATTTAACACCTTCAAAGGTGGCCATTAAAATGTCACTATATTTATATATGATATATAATATATTTATGTTTTCCTTAAGCTTCTGTATTTTTCATTTATGGCATACCTTTATGGTTTCCATTATGGGTAAACGCGATATCTTCATTTTTGGAAGTGCGGACTACCGCCCCCTCAAAGTGATTTGATTCGTTAATGCCATATGTGGGACGTATAAAGGATGGTAGTAATATTATTACATATGTTATCCTACTGGAATTATAATATACCTTTATATATTTATTATTTCATTCAATTGAATACAAAAAAAAGGAAATGAAAGTAGCGTTCATGTATACGTATGGCTTACCGTCTCCATGAACGATACATTTCATTTCTTATCTCCAAATGTTATGTACTATTATAAGTACATGTATATAATGGATATATATGTAATATATTACATCTAAATGATGGTTATAATTCTGGAATTATAATATATATATATCTCTCATTTTGTTTTAATTCCATTAATATGGAAAAAAATGAAAGTAGCGTTCATGCGTACGTACGGCCTACCGTCTCCATGAACAGTGCTTTTAATTTTTTATCTCCAAATGATATGGAATAGTATAAAATGAATATTTACTGGGTATATATGATATTTAAAACATAAATAAAATTCTGGAGATTATGTACCTATAACTTCATGGAAAATTCATTTTCAACATGTTCAATTTTTACACATGTACTGAACATCGACAAAAACGTCTGATACGAACTCACTTTATTAACCAATTATTATAACATTATAATATGTGATATGAACTGAATAATAATATTTAAATTAGGTCCTTAAGAAATTATAAATTGACCAAATTTTATTATTTAGGAGATTAAAGAACGATCGAGTCATGTCGGACACGAGGTAAGGGATCCTACTCCTCTCTTTCTTTTTAAGTACACTCTTTTATGTCATTCCTTCTAAGATCATATTTATTGTGATTGGGATGTTATTTTATATTAATCTTACTGTAATTTTTATGTTTATATGATGAGAGACCCTATTCTCTCTCATCAATCCATTTTGGAAGTTTTGAGTGGCGCCGTTAGGCTGCTAAATTTTCGTAAGAGATCCAACCTCTCTCTTTCTTTTTAAGTACTCTCCTTTATGTCACTTCTTTTAAGCTCATATTTCTTTTGTTGGGGGATGTTATTTTGTATTACTCTTTCTGTAAACTTTATGTTGATTTTATTAGAGACCCTATTTCCTCTCATCAATCCATTTTGGAAGTTTTAAGTGGCGTCGTTAGGCTGTCGAGTTTTCGTAATGGATTTGTCATATCACTTTTATTCCCGTGAGATTTATGCTACATTTGCCACAATTTCCTTTGATTGGTGTATGTACTGCCCATTATTATACACTTTGTGTAGTATAATTTCATTTATGGGTATTCACATATTCATTGTATGACCCTTCTTCCACGGGGTGTACGTTTCAAAAGTTACCCAACTCGGTAAGGGGACCTTTCACCCTCCTTTTTTAAAAGACTTCTTTTGTTATGTCTTTTAATTCACATACTATTATGTTGGGATATGTTCTTCTATATCCTTATTTATGTAAATTTTATGTCCAAGTGATTATATCCCCTTTATCTCTCTCATCAACCCTTTTTGTAAAATTTTATGTGACACTGATAGGCTGTCGAGTTTTACCAAGGGAACTTCTTAACCCAATTTCGATTTCTTTGGGTTCAACATGTAGTTATTGAATATGTCATCCTTTGAATATGTGTGAATAACCTTTGATTGTTTTACACTTAATATCCACTTATATTGGGTGTATTTATATTTGTCACACATAATTATGAGATTGATTTATCCGTAATTTAAGGATACCTTCTTTATAATGGATTTCATCTCATTTTACATTTCTATTGAGACTTCATTGTTGTTATGAACCAATTCACTCTTATATGGTGTGTATACTGTCCTTTGACATATTATATCATGAATCCTTTTATTCTCATGATATTATAAAGTTCGGATTAAATGTTATTTCGCTATTATTTGTATTCAAGAGTCTCTCATTTTGTTAAAAACTATTTAACAAAAATATCGTTTTAAATGTTTTAAAGATTTATTATTCTAAATCATTATCTTTAATGTCCATGTTTTTGAAATGGTTTTCAGTATTTATTTATATGGACATTAATTTTTTAAAATTATAATTCCATTAAAAGCTTCAAAGTGGTATGGGACACTTTGATTCAAAAATCTCTTTTAAATGGTTTTTGAAAATGGATTGATTAATTCAATATCTGGGAATTACTTATTGTGATTGAAAATGAAATGTTGTTATTTAAATGTTTATATTTTCAATATTTTATGTGTAATGATGCTACTTGGACATTTTATGGGTGGTTACGTGATAAACCATATGACGGGTGGTGCCGTGAATACCAGGATGGGTGGTTACGTTATAACCTCTAATGCATTGGGTATGGAAGTCGGCCGTATAGCTATTTCATTAAGTATGTGTGGAAGTCGGCCGTATGGATATTCCATTAAGTATGTGTGGAAGTTGTCCGTATGGTTATTCCACTTAAGTATGTTTATGTCCCAAGTTACCTTTATATGTTATGTGATCTTTATATGGGTTTTATGGTAATCTTTTGGTTACTGAAGGGTAAGTAATGAACTTTTATTTAGTGAAGAGTTTTTACTACTTCGAAAAGGTGAAAAGTATTAATTTGATAAAGTATACATGGTTTACTTGTTGTTTTGGAAAACTAACAGTTTTAATTCTTTGTGTATCCCTTACTGAGCTTTTATGCTCATCCCAAGTTTTTGAAATGTTTTTCACAGGACTTACCGTGGAATAGGGTCAAGGATGGGATCAAGGGAAAGTCATGCTACCTAAAACATGGAACTAGACATGTTTCTTTTTAAGAGTTTTTATTTTATGGAAACTTAGTAGAAGTTTCTACTTTGTAATCTTTTGAAATGTAATAGTTATTTCCTAATTATCTAAAACTCTAAACCTGAAAAGATCCTCAATGTGAATTATTCATTTAATTCAATATTATGTAAGGTTTAAGGTCAGGGCCTTATAGTTGGTATCAAAGGTCATTTTAGATAACTTTAGTGGTTAGGGTATCCTCTAAGCATAAGTGACATTACCATAATGGTTATGATTTCATAAAGAGTCCTAGTTTTAGATAAAGTGAATGAGTAAGTATATATTAGTGTTTATCTTCCTCATTAGTACATGATGGTTTTGTTGATATACTCACACTGACCTTTCTGTTTTTAGTGAATTGATGGATCTAGCAGGCACCAAAGAGACAACAGGTTTTAAGGAAACTGTGGTGGTTCTCTGTTTAAGATACTAGATAAAATGGGGGATTCAATGAGGAAACTCGTGGTTGTTCTAAAACAACTATCAAGGAGTCATGATCAACCACTTGAACCATGGTATGTTTTGTAATGAATAATGTACGAGATGACCAATCAATGTGGAAGTTCAGGTAATAATTATAACAGTAACCATTAGAGTTTATATGATCCTTACTTTTAAGGTAATTATGGGTTATTATATGATATGTTGGAAAATGAAAGGCATTAGATAAACTTGAGGTTAAAATATGTTATGATCATTTTTAAATATTTTATCTCATTTTGGGTAATGTTTTAAAATTATATAGTTTTGGAAAAAGGACAACATGCAGACCGTGTGACAACCCGTCGTGTCAGACAAAGCTGCAGGAATCGAACCCACAACCAAAGTGCGATTGGTATTTATCGCCTACCACTGGACTACGTGAAGTACCTAGTTATTGTGACTAATTATTTTTAGTTATATGATTTTAGGAATTAATAGTAATTTTATTTTGGGTTATCTATGGAAATTTATTAACCTATCATGGAGGATATGTGATTAGGTTAATTACTTTTCAATACGAGACTTTAAGAGCAACTGATGTTGTTTGGAGATAAATGTTACTATTTAACTTGGAAGACTATGAGACTAAATCCTTCATATATTTGGGTTTCAATCTTAGTTTGGTTTACTTTGAAGAATTTTACGGACAAATTTATTATCAAATGGTCCTCGTTGAACTTTGGGTTTTGTTGGAGAAATTTTGGAGATTAAGAATAGATTTTATTTTTATAAAGGGTTATCCTTTTCTGGATTATCTGATCTTGTACTAACCTTTTTGGTTTTGGTTTTGGTTAAAGTCAAAAGACATGGGAAGTATATAGTTCTCTTTTGTGGATTAGGTGATTCTCTAAAAGTTGATTATAGTACTCTTAATGTGAACAAGTCTTCCTAAATACTCGTCTTTTGGAGAAAATATGAGTTTTTGTAAGGAATCTAATAAAAGTTGAAAGTCAACATGATAAGTGATTATGTTTCATTATGAATAAATTCCTCAATAAAAAGTAACATAAAGAAAAAATGTTGTCAACTAACTTTTCCTACTGGGGAATCGAATACCGTTTAACCCATCACAAGTTTGTGATTTTCTTGTGGTTAACTTTCTACTAAACATGTTTTCTATCACTCTCCATCAGAACATGACCCTTTGTTTTTTTCCTCCATGTCCATATTTTCATACTTGGAATCCTAGTATGGGTTAACTCGGGTGACCTTTGTTCTTATCTTTCTTTATTTTAAAGTGATTGTTTTACCGACTCTTATTCTGATGTGGGACTTTCAAGGATGTTTCCAAGCTCAATTTTAAAACTGCAAGGACGCAATTCCCAAAAGGGGGGAAGGATGTAACACCCCAGGTAAATAAAGAATATGACATCTTTATATTTATCCATATTTGTGAATAAAATATTAATATTACTTTAAAGGGGATGCTATGTTTGATGGCGTACCCAATACGCAACAATGAGTTTCTTGGGAATCTTACATTGCACTCTAATAATAAAATAATATTATTTTAAATGGTAGTTAACGCCTAGCCATTGTAATGGCGGGAATGAACAGAACTAACTACAAAATTATTATATATGTTTTTCAAATATTTTTACTCTTTACAATAAATGTTAGAGAATTAAAAAATCAAATGAATCCAGTTTTTAAGCGTAAACATTCTAATATTATTTAAAAGGTCGATTAACCGCCTTTTGATGGAGAACCCCTTTTAAATACACTTTTTGAAAATTTTATAAGCTCCATTTTTCAAAATAAACATATTATTTATTATTGGGACATTTAAATTTACCTTGGGTTAATTTTTGGTATTTTTCTCACAATGTTCATTTTTCAATGAATAGTGAAAAATACTGCATTTTACATCAAAACTGATTTTCATATAATTTAATTATATGGTTATATTATCTTAATAATTTGTTTTAAAGTTTAATTAGAATATATTTTTACCATGTAATTCAATGATGGTCATTGGGATTAATTTCACTTTGGAATTAGGCATAAACAAGTGCCAAACTTTTCATAAATATTGTTTCTAAAAAACCCGCTATTTGTTTTGACAATGAGAAGTTCTTTTAAATTAATTATTGCAATTTATGTGTTTGGAATTTGGTAAAATGAATTACATATTTGGAATCATAAGGTCCAAAATGTGTAATTAAAACTCTTTTGTTTTTGGACATTATGAATAGTAACGACGGTAATTCTCTTTAATTATCGTGATTAATGAGTAATCGGGTAGTTAAAGATAATAAGATAATATCATAATAAAAAAAAGTGACCACAAGATGTGTCCTAAGGCTACTGTTTGTCTCATGGCCGACCATGGGATGCCTTGTGCCAAACTTGGGGGCCCCATGGAATCACTTTTGTGAGAAAGTGACTTTTTATCTTTTTATTTTTATAGAATGTTAAATGTAACAAAGAATGTATCACCTAAGTAAAATATTTTTAATTTTGTCTACATAAATGATATTTTGGACTATAAATATTCATTAGAAATATAAAAATATTTCCTACATCATAGTATTTTTTTATAATTTTTAGATTTTAAATAAATTAAATTATTTATGACATCATGATGATGCAGCGATGACCTCATTATTTAACGATTTAAATAAAATGGAAAGATAATGTAAAATCTAAGACCTAAACATGTCCAAAACCTATTGTATGGGTGGATTTCGAACCATTATCACCTTATCCTCGAAAAAAATCAATGTGGGACCAATAAAATCTGAAACTCATTTGAAAATAAAGTTACATTTTATACCTTTCCAAGAGTGCCCCTCCTATCCTCTTATAAAAGGCCCCCACCTCTACCTATTTACCCACACATCCAAAGCCTTTGGCTCGACCAACCCCTGCCCATTTGATCTATACACATCCCTCTATAACTCCCTGAAGCCTCACTTTGGACATAATCCCTTCCAATGAAGCCTTTGAGCTCAAATCAAAGGACGTTACCCGCTTTAAAGGTAATGTCTTCACTTTTGTCCTTTTGTTTTATTTTGCTTCTCCAACCCCCTAAACTCTTTTTATTCATTTATTTTGTAAAAAATAAAGTATCTTAAATATACTAGGATGTTTTTATTAGAAGGATTCGAGCTACACTTACACACACCTACATCTAATGGTTAAAGAACATACTGTTTCCGTGGATGGCGAATTTCTGCCTCCCGAAACGATGATTGTTCAACATTATTTTAACACCTTCAAAGGTGACCATTAAGATGTCACTATATTTATATATGATATATAATATGTATATGTTTTCCTTAAGCTTCTTTATTTTTCATTTATGTCATACCTTTATGGTTTCCATTATGGGTAAACGCGATATCTTCATTTTAGGAAGTGCAGACTACCGCCCCCTCAAAGTGATTTGATTCGTTAATGCCATATGTTGGACGTATAAAGGATGTAATTAATGGTATTACATATGTTATTATACTGGAATTATATTATACCTTTATATCTTTATTATTTCATTCAATTTAATAAAAAAAATAAATGAAAGTAGCGTTCATGTGTACGTACGGCTTACCGTCTCCATGAACGGTACATTTCATTTCTTATCTCCAAATGTTATGTACTATTATAAGTACATATATATAATGGATATATATGTAATATATTACATCTAAATGATGGGTATAATTCTGGAATTATAATATATATATATATCTCATTTTTTTTAATTCCATTAATATGGAAAAAAAATGAAAGTAGTGTTCATGCGTACGTACGGCATACCGTCTCCATGAATGGTGCTTTTAATTTTTTATCTCCAAATGCTATGTAATAGTATAAAATGAATATATACTGGGTATATATGATTTTTAAAACATAAATACTATTCTGGAGATGATTTACCTATAACAACATGGAAAATTATTTTCCAAGAAGTTTAATTTTTACTCATGTACTGAACATCGACAAAAACGTCTGATACGAACTCACTTTATTAACCAATTATTATAACATTATAATATGTGATATGAACTGAATAATAATATTTAAAGGAGGTCCTTTGGAAATTATAAATTGACCAAATTTTATTATTCAGGAGATTAAAGAACGATCGAGTCATGTCGGACACGAGGTAAGGGATCATACTCCTCTCTTTCTTTTTAAGTACACTCTTTTATGTCATTCCTTCTAAGCTCATATTTATTGTGATTGGGATGTTCTTTTATATTAATATTACTGTAATTTTTATGTTCATATGATGAGAGACCCTATTCTCTCTCATCAATCCATTTTGGAAGTTTTGAGTGGCGCCGTTAGGCTGCCGAATTTTCGTAAGAGATCCAACCTCTCTCTTTCTTTTTAAGTACTCTCCTTTATGCCACTTATTTTAAGCTCCTCTTTGTTATGTTGTGGGATGTTCTTTTGTATTCCTCTTTCTGTAAACTTTATGTTGATATGATGAGAGACCCTATTTCCTCTCATCAATCAATTTTGGAAGTTTTATGTGGCGCCGTTAGGCTGCCGAGTTTTCATAAGGGATTTTTCATCTCACTTTTATTCCCGTGAGATTTATGCTACATTTGCCACAATTTCCTTTGATTATTGTATGTAATTCCCATTATTATACACTTTGTGTAGTATAATTTCCTTTATGGGTATTCACATCTTCATTGTATGACCCTTCTTCCATGGGGTGTACGTTTCGAAAGTTACCCAACTCGGTAAGGGGACCTTTCACCCTCCTTTTTTTAAAAGACTTCTTTTGTTATGTCTTTTAATTCAAATAATATTATGTTGGGATATGTTATTCTATATCCTTATTTATGTAAATTTTATGTCCAAGTGATGAGATCCCCCTTATCTCTCTCATCAACCCTTTTTGTAAAATTTTATGTGACGCCGATAGGCTGTCGAGTTTTACCAAGGGAACTTCTTAACCCAATTTCGATTTCTTTGGGTTCAACATGTAGTTATTGAATATGTCATCCTTTGAATATGTGTGAATAACCTTTGATTTTTTTACACTTAATATCCACTTATATTGGGTGTATTTATATTTTTCACACATAATTATGAGATTGATTTATCCTTAATTTAAGGATACCTTCTTTATAATTGATTTCAACTCATTTTACATTTCTTTCGAGGCTTCATTGTTGTTATGCACCAATTCACTCTTATATGGTGTGTATACTGTCCTTTGACATATTATATGATGAATCTCTTTATTCTCATGATATTATAAAGTTTTTATTAAATGCTATTCCGCTATTATTTGTATTCAAGAGTCTCTCATTTTGTTAAAAACTATTTAACAAAAATATCATTTTAAATGTTTTAAAGATTTATTATTCTAAATATTTAACTTTAATGTCCATGTTTTCAAAATGGTTTTCAGTATTTATTTATATGGACATTAATGTTTTAAAATTATAATTCCATTAAAAGCTTCAAAGTGGTATGGGACAATTTGATTCAAAAATCTCTTTTAAATGGTTTTTGAAAACGGATTGATTAATTCAATATCTGGGAATTACTTATTGTGATTGAAAATGAAATGTTGTTATTGAAATGTTTATATTTTCAATATTTTATGTGTAATGATGGTACTTGGACATTTTACGGGTGGTTACGTGATAAACCATATGATGGGTGGTGCTGTGAATACTAGGACAGGTGGTTAAATTATAACCTCCAATGCATTGGGTATGGAAGTCGGCCGTATGGCTATTCCATTAAGTATGTGTGGAAGTCGACCGAATGGTTATTCCAATTAAGTATGTTTATGTCCCAAGTTACCTTTATATGTTATGTGATCTTTATATGGGTTTTATGGTAATCTTTTGGTTACTGAAGGGTAAGTAATGAACTTTTATTCAGTGAAGGGTTTTTACTACTTCAAAAAGGTCAAAAGTATTACTTTGATAAAGTATACATGGTATACTTGTTGTTTTGAGAAAATAACAGTTTTCATTCTTTGTGTATCCCTTACTGAGCTTTTTATGCTCATCCCAAGTTTTTGAAATGTTTTTCATAGGACATAACGTGGAATAGGGTCAAGGATGGGATCAAGGGAAAGTCATGCTACCTAAAACATGGAACTAGACATGTTTCTTTTTAAGAGTTTTTATTTTATGGAAACTTAGTAGAAGTTTCTACTTTGTAATCTTTTGAGATTTAATAGTTATGTCCTAATTCTCTAAAACTCTAAACCTGAAAAGATCCTCAATGTGAATTATTCATTTAAATCAATATTAAGTAAGGCTTAAGGTCGGGGCCTTATAGGAACGATGTCGCAATGGACTTCGTGACCGGGTTACCAAGGTCACCTCAGGGGAGTGATGCTATTTGGGTTTTCGTCGACAGGCTCATGAAGGTTGCTGAATTCATGCCGATCAAGGAGACCGTCAGTGTTGATGAGCTGGGACAGTTGTACATCCGAGAGATTGTACGTCTACATAGAGTTCCACACTACATTTTTTCAAATAGGGATGCACGCTTTACTTCTCAGTTCTGGTAGGAACATCAGAAGGCTTTGGGTACATAGGTAATTTGAGTACAACACACCATCCCCAGACTGATGGCTAGTCCGAGCATACGATCTAGGTGCTTGAGGATATGCTCTGAGCCTGCATTCTAGACATTGGTGGTTCTTGGGAGAATCATATTTTTCTGGTGGAGTTTTCCTATAACAACAGTTTCTGGGAGACTATTCAGATGTCACCTTATGAGACTTTGTACGATAGGACATGCCGATTACCCTTATGCTGGATGGAGGTAGGAGAGGCATCTTTACTGGGACCTCTTCTTGTTCAGGAGACCTCAGAGAAGATAGTATTGATTCGGAAGAGGATGGATACAACACTATCTCGACAGAAGTCTTATGCTAATCAGCGGAGACAACCTCGGGAGTTCATGGTCGAGGATTAGGTTTTCCTACGTGTCACACCGAGGTTGAAACACAAGAGGGTTCAGAGACAGGGTAAGATTTCACCACGGTACGTTGGGATGTTTGAGGTGTTTGAGAGAGTTGGGACAGTTGCCTATCGGTTGCAGTTACCACAGAGGTACCGGGCTATGCACGATGTCTTCCACATTTCTCAGCTCTGATGTTACTTTTCAGACCCGTCTCATGTATTTTGACCCGAGGAGGTTGAGCTTGAAGAAGATTAATTGTTTGAGGAACATCCCATCCGGATTTTCAATTATAGTACAAAGTTTCTATGTGGCCGGTCTGTTCCTCTAGTACGGGTGCTATGGAAGCACGGGCGAGTGCAGGACGAGACTTGGGAGAGGGAGACCGATGTACGATCATAGTGGTTGAAGCTGTTCGGGGTTTCTTCTTCTACACATCACTAGGGAAATTTGGTGATGAATTTCTTTAAGGGGGGAAGTTTATAAGAACCCAGATCTTCATTTTCAGGTATGTCTTTCTTTTTCCAAGAGTTTTTGAGAAAAGGGGAGTTTATAGAAATTTTTGAAGTTCACGCCGTGTACTTTATGAGTACACACCGTGTACTACCTTGTCGTGCCAGGCCATGTACTGGCCATGTCCGGGCCACACACATGGTGTGTAGGGCTGAAGTGGAGGCCGATTAAAGTGGAGTATGAAAAATTAGAGTACACGCTGTGTACTAAAGAAGTACACGCCATGTTTTTTTCATTAAACAGACCGGGTTCGTGCCTATGCGACAGAACTGTCTTCTTCTCCAGTGCCTTCGACCGAGAGTGACCTATACGGCCACAGATCTTCTCTGAGCCCCCGATCCTCAATCCATTCTCCGAATCGACCTCCGTATATTGCATTGGAACCACAGCAGTGAGTTATTCCTTCTCCTAGAGCCTTGATTTCCAATTCCTCCTCTTTCTTAAGTTATCATGGTTTGAGAATTTTGTGCATTTTTGTAGATCTCTGTCGTTATGAGGAGAATCAAGCCTTGTGGCTCAAGTATATCGATGTCCTAGGATCAAGGTAGGTGGTTTGTGCCTTACCTTTCGATGTATTTGAGTTTTATGTGCAAATTCCACCAATACCCATGGACGGGGTATTGTGTGTTTATCTTTTTTCCCTTGTGGTTATTCCTACCTTGCTTTCATGCTTGTGTAGAGGTAAATTGATCATGTTTGTGGATAATTGTCATGCTTGGATGTTTTTCCCATGCTTTTTTCTTATTGAAACCTTTGGGTCTCTTAATCCTTTGGTCGTTGTACCTGTTTCCATGCCTTGTGATCGTAGGACAGAATGATGTTGTTAACATGCTTGTTGCTATGTAGACTGTTTATCCAAGTATCTCTATAGGTGTGCTTTTCTTAGCCAAGTAGCTCTATAGGTATATTCTGGACTTAGATCATTAATATCCACTGAATGGCATGGGACCGTGAGAACCCGGTGCTATACACTATAATGGATAGACCGAGTGAGATTCCCAGAGAGTCTTAGATATTATAGACTATACAGGGATAGATTGAGTGAGCTTCCTCAGAGAGTCTTGGACATTATTTACTACAGGGGATAGACCGAGTGAGCTTCCCAGAGAGTCTTCGTTATTATAGACTACAGGAGGGTAGACCGAGTGAGCTTCCTCAGAGAGTATTTACGTTGTTTGAATGTCTTTAAAACCTTCCCAGGCTAGAGGAGGAATTGACCGAGTGAGCTTCCTCAGAGACTCTGTGGTATACCTGAAGATATAGGAGGATTGACTGAGTGAGCTTCCTTAGAGAGTCTCTAGACATTGGTGCCAAGAGGGTTAGACCGCGTGATCTCCCTCATAGAGTCCCTAACTACCCTAGACTATAAGGTGAATTGATCAAGTGATCTTCCCTAGAGAGTGTTATAATTTCTTATAACCAAACTAGAGGGGTTAGGCTGAGTGTACTCTTCAGAGGGTTGTGGTACTTCTTGGAAAGGACTAGAGGGGATGGATGTGAGCACTTCCCAGAGGGTTTCCTATTTGTGCTATCTGTTGCATCACCTTTACTTGTTGTTCTGTGGATTGATCACTGTTGTATATCCTCCTATTTACTGCTTACTAATTACTGCCTGCTATTACTGCTACTGTTTACTGCTTTTTGTTCTATTACCTTCCATATACATACTAAATGTTAGGCACAGATCTTCGGGTGGTTGCCTGCTGGGATTTAGTCTCACACCCTATTTGGGTCATGTTTTTGGGCCCAAACAGGCTATTTTGTTGTAGGTATATACAAGGGAAAGTGCCCTTCGACATCTGGTACTTGATTGCTTTGGAGCTGGAGAGTATGGGACCAAGCTTTGGCTTGCGATGCTAAGGGGTTGTTTACTTTCTTTTGTACTTGTTTTGGTACTATTGTATTTTTCAGCATTGTGACTTGTTTGGATGCTTTCCTAGATATGTATCATGCATCATTTCATATATATACATCTGAGCTCCAGTTGTTTTCTGATTTAGTTGTTCCACTATTTATTATTGTTGGTTAATTACTGTTTCCGCTCTTGCATGTTTATTTACTTCCGCTGTGTACTCTGCCAATGAGGGCATAGTTTCCCCACTATCACACCAAAGGCCCTGGATACTAGTCAGGAGCCTCTGGCATTTGTGGAAATCTACTTGAGGCCATGTGACCAACCATGTACGGGGCACCTCTGGGTGGATTCCGGAACCGGGACGTTACAAACAACTTCCCTAATCCCACCTCTATAAATCATGGGGTGGCGACAAGCACTGAAATGCATAACATAATATGGGAGGAATTTTCCCAATGAACCTATATGCACACTACCGACCATATCCTTGTATCTGTGAAGGGGAATAGTAATTAAATATCAAACATCTAGTGAATAAAACATACATGTATAACCTTTTGGGAAAACACCAATATGATAGTGTAAATTAAAAAATAAGAGGGGAAAATACACACCCAACCAAAAAGATGTCCCAACATGATAATAAATGTAAAGTAAATTCCAAGTGATCCCATATCTAAATAATCATGCTCTAACCACTGTATGCGTTCATATGGACCAGGTAATCCCAATGATCTGATGTAATACCCACCAACCTATACTTCATCTGCATAAGACACGAAACATGCAATCAAAACCCATATAGGGTTGAGTATATACATTTCTAGTAGAATTCACTAAAGATGAAGGAGGATAAGTAAGAGACACGATAAGAATAGATAGAACAACCAAAATAAATAAGGTAACAAAATAAAATTAAATGGGTACATATATAAATATTCACAACAAAAGAAGCTCAAATGAGAGAGAAAGGGGATCTCTATCCCACAACCGATCCCAGGAAATCATGCCACCAGTTCCAATATTTCCATTAATGATACCCAAAATCATTCATGTCCATCTAGAAGAAACATCTAAGTAAAGCTACATATCTCCACTATGAATCACAGTCAATGGGCCAAAATTTATATTTAGAGGACCCTTGACCTAGTAAAGAAAGATGGTTCCACTCAATATATAGAAAACTCATGACTTGAATCCTTTAGAGGGTTTCAATATGAGTGTTGATATAGGACCCATACCATGCCCATCTAGAGGGTTACACTAAAGTGGTCAAGGACCCATACCCTAATACCATAATATTGGCCACTCAGATAGTAGATATAGGACACATTCCCTACCCAGTAGAAGGATGAAACTCTAATGGTTGAGGACCCATACCCAATCTCTATAAGAGGTCTCTACTCAGATAGTCGATAGAGGACCCATTCCCCTCATAGCTAGTGGGTCCTACTCTAGTGTTAGACCAAGGACCCAGTTCCTAACCATCAAGAGGGTTACAATTAGATAATATATATAAACCCCATTCTTTATCCCAATTAGAGGGTTCCAATATAAACTCTCTGGTAATCCTAACCGATTCCTTCCATCATCCAGAATCGCCTAAAGAATCATCAAACTCAAAAAGTCATGCATTATACCTCAAAAGACACCACGAAGGGTACCATCATGGTCTATATGAAAAAACACTTAGGTTATGCTACTATCAGTCCAAAATCTAAGTCCAAAAAATAGAAAAAATGTGTGGAAGGAACTTCCTAAAAAATAAAGTGGGGGTACACAACATTTAAGGGGGCCCACACTGTGTTTTGTCCCATTCCGCTACCTCACTGTGTATATATGAGTACATGGTTAACTATTCATGTATTCTTGAATGATATTTAAGGGTACTAAACACTGTATATCAGCTACCAGGGCCATACCCGTGCTCATATCCTTATCCCTCTAAGATTTCTCGTGCCTATGTACGTCGATAGATAGCATTTACACCCACAAAAGGTCCTTATCATGCTCTTTTTTCACCCATAATATATACCTAGGTAGGGTCACATGGTGATTGGAAATGTCACAGGGTGTGTGATCCTTAAAAGTTTCAAAATCTTGTAACCACAACTATAATGGTACTACATGGTATGTGTTCATCCCAGTACACACTATGTAATCGTGTTTTTCAAAGAAAGTTAGACATGATTTCCAAGATCTAGTTCCTCAAACACCGCTTCTATTATCACATCTATACTGACCATAATTAGATGTAAACACAACCAAAAATCATTTATGTGCCTCTAGTTTCTGTAAATTAGTGTTTTAAACCACTCATTTGAATCCCACATTCTTCTGTCACCCATAGTACCTCCCATCACCTCCCGAGATCTTTAAATCCACATTGGAATCAATCACATACTATAATATATTCAAATCAATCACAGATTCATTAATATATTTTTTACATGTGTATTTCCAATGACTCTATGGTCTATATCGTTCTTTTACCCTCCCAACAATGTCAAATCATGGTCCCATTGGACAATGATGAAGAACATGAAGAATGGACTGAAAAAAAACAATAACAAAGGCACATAAATGATTTTCCATGAATTCTTGTATGTGGAATCTAAATTGGGGATGATTGGTTGAGAAATGTGGAATATAGGGGATAAAAAATCAAATAATAGGTTTAATTATACATGGGATTATGTGAATGATTCAAGAATTTATAATCAAATGTAGATTGATAATCCTTGTTTAAAAATTTTAATCAAAAGGAAGATAACCATAATTGATTACTCCTATCATGGTTTGTGTTTTTCATGAATGAAGAACCCACTCACTAATGAATGAAAAAATTCGTTACATTCTCTAAAACATGATTCTTCTAAATTTCGAGGCTTGTAATCATCTTGTAACAACCCATGCTTGACGTACATGGATATTACATTTATTTTTAAAAATACATAATACATTACAAAAAAAATGTCCAAAGACCTTATTAGCTTAGTTCCTTTGGAAATATGGAATGCATTATTATAATTTGGTGAAAGATTTCCAAAATCTCTCATAATTTTCATCCCCATTAATTTTCCTACCTAAAACCATTCTTTATATCCTGGGAAAAATAAAACATAAGAAAAGGTTGATCTCAGATGCTCAATAAGGGTAAAAAAGTAAAATATCCAACAAAAAATGAACATAAGAATTGACACAACTTTTTAAAACCATACGTCATAAAACATATATCAAAATCTTGATTCATTAAATAAATCTTGGTAGTTCATAAGGCATAAACCATGAAGGAACTTGAGCCATGGGAAAATATCATTGGAATAAAACTTTGAATTGTGGAAAACACATGGGAATATAAAATAATTTCCATATTATCGAAGGCACATTTCCAAGACCATCATAGTGGAAAATGTTCTTTACTGACCTAAGTCCACTCCTCATTATAGCCCTGGATTACTGTACTAGGTTTACATACCGCTCAAACCTTGTATTACTGAACAAAGATCATTTCTCGTTCAAGACTAGTATTACTAAACCGAGATCATTTATCATTCCATTACAATCTATATTCAGATATATAAACTATTAACTAATGAATTAGAGGGAGATATAGGTCCCACCCATCTTCTAATGAAATCATTCTTACATGTTTCACAATAACATAAATCATTCATCACATAATAACCTAAGGAATAAAATGAGTTTTTTAAAGATTATAACATAACAACATAATCCATCTAAAACAAATAGATTTCATAAATAACATTCCATAATAAAAAGAATCAAAACATTGGAATAATAGGTATAGTATACTTGAAAGATAACCCTATTAAATAATATCATCTTAGATGAAAAATAATTTAGATAGAACTCATGAAATTAATTCTTGGGTAAAATAACCTTTCTTCTTCAAAAAAGTTTTCCTTTATTAAAATAAAATGTAATATTAAAAGAAAATGATTTTTGGGAAAATAAACCTGAAATATTTTAATGGAATATTTATATAAATGAGGCTATATGAAATCATAAAAATACATTCATACTCTATATGTTAAAAAACATTCTTCACATACTTTTTTTGAAAACTCAAAAAGTACCTCATTTTGAAAAATAAAAGAAATATTATTTTCTAATAGTGTTTGTGAAAAGTAAAAAATTCAAAAAATGACTTTAAAAATCCATAGAAGTAGATTAAACATTTTATGAAAACATTTTCTGAAAACCTGGATTTGGATTATAAATATAACCCAGTAAATACATACATATAATGAATCGTGGATAATATTGAGATTAAAAAATTATCACTTAACTAAAGCCTGGGTTCATTCGTACATGTTAAAACCTCCCATATAAGTTTTTAAATAATTTCATTAACTTATTACATTATCATATCAATTTTTATGATATCATACATGATTATATTATTTCCTATTTTTTAATAAAAATATTTCTTGTCTTTCAGGTATTAACTACTTTATTTTCTAATGCTTATGTTGTCAGATAAGTTTTGATTCCTATTTTGACGTTATAGTTATATCATTTCATGAATGATATTAATATTATATTTATCATATTTTTTCATTCTAAATATTTATATAATAATGTTTTAAGGTAGACCATGTAAACTGAATCACATCACATCGTGGAGACGGTATGTCGTACATACGCACGAGCGACAATATAATTTCCTTAATTGTGGAATAGAATGTAAGTGGATGATATATACTATTATAGATTAAATATATTTTTATACTAATCATATATTTTTATTATTTCCATCATTATACACTTCCATGTAAGGTGTTTATGAAAAATAGATTACACCACGACGTAGAGATGGTAAGTCGTATGTACACACATGTAGTGATCTCATTTTTCGTATGATAGATCAAAGGTGGAATATGGATGTTCTATAATAATAATAACATCTCAAGCAATAGGTGACACTGGAGGTATTACTTTATAATTGAAACAACTCAGAAAGATGGTTTAGAAGAAAAAATAAGTTTGAAAGAATCGGTAGAAGAGATTACATCCTCTTAAAAGAACTAGAGTTGGTATTTTGAGAATACAAGAACCTCTAGAATGTATCTAAAAAAGTTTAAAAGGTAAATGAGAAGTGTATTACTAATCTTGAAGGATCAATATGAAGTAAAGAAGTGAGGGAGGATGTTCCCTTTTATAAATGAGATGAGGGGAAGTTTTGGAATCTCCAAAAATATTAATTTATAATAAAATCAAAAACCATCCAAAAACGTCAAATATGTACTAGTTTAGAATATGCGAAGAGATATGGTTATAATATCATAAAAAAATATGTTTTAGATAATTTTTTCTGTCAATTTAACCCTTATACATTTAATTAACACTTAGTTATTCTATTTAATTTTTAATTATGGTGACAAATTTTTCAATATTAAAAGGCCACAATATTTACTTTTTGTTGCCCATTAGAGAATAAATGAATAATTTAAATATTTTTACACTATATAATAATTATTTTATATTTTTTATAAAAAAATTATGACTTTTAAATTATTTAATAATACATTATTCTGATAAACAATCAATAGTGTCAATTTCAACACAATTCAATTTATTTTTTTTAGTAAATATCAAGATAATATGTTATCAAAAAATATTTTATTATTTCCATAACGGGTCAAGGTAGTCTATAAAATTCATTGGATATTTTAATTATCCTAAATTATAGTTATTTTTATATTTTTAATATCATTAATTTGATATTTCCATTAATAAAATAATTACAACAAACATTTTGTGTAATTATTTAATATGCTTATTTTTTAAATAATAATAAAAAATCTAATGATATGATGAAGATAAATCCTCTAGATTTCATAATAATACTTATAGTCAAATATAAATTCTGGAAAATACATTATTAAACATGTTATATGTATTAAAACATGAATGTGACAACATTAAGATAACTTTAAATAAAATATTATAATTGTAAAAATATTTTACATATAGATAAAAATGTTCAAAAACAAAAACCTTTGATGATTATGGTCCAGATATACTATAACAATAATATTTGTCATAGGGTGTTTTTATTTTAATGTTATAATAATTTTAATTAAAATTATATTATTGATTTTTCATCGATTAATCAATTTTTACATCATCAATGTATAAAAGCCTTTAAGGTCATCAGTTATTTTCTAAACATTAAAAGTAAATCAATATGTTAAATAAAACCATTTTATCTTTCAAATGAGTGTTTATATTCAAACATATCTTCTGTATAACTCGATATTAAAAATAGTATATTTATTAAAATTTGAGTAAGACATATTTAACTTGAAATAAAATATATTAAATATAATAATATCATAAAATTATCTCAAAAAATATACCATTTAAACCCAAGGATGATTTATGTTGAAAAAACATCATTAAGTTATTTTAGGAAATGTGTTAATGTAATTTTATAATATTATTTTTACCCTTAATTACCTGATTTACCCATTTACCATATTAATTAAAATTAATGAAGTTAATATTCGTAATTCCCAAAAGTAAAATAAATTTATTTACAATATTTTGAACTATTGATTCTAAATATAGAATCCATTTTTCAAAATTCAAAACCCATATGTTGCAGTGATTATTTTAAGATTAATCTTGTTGTATGAATGAGAGGATAAGTTTTGAAAGGTAAAACACAATAAAATATTAAAATGTTTTTACATTAGAATTCAATGTAAAATTAACACCAATGACCTGAATTATATTAAATTATAAGAATATTTTTTTTATTATTTTAAAACCACTAAATAATATAACATAAAAATATAAATTATTTCAATGAATAAAGTTGTTTTAAATTAAAATTTAGTATATTTTTACTCTTCATGAAAACTTGAAACATATCATAAAAATATCAAAAATCCGTCCAAAGAAAATTTTCATATCCCACTTTCTAATAAGAAGATTAATTTTTCAAATAGAATATAAAAATTTGTTAAAAAAGTTATTTAAAATGAGTTCACCATTTAAATACGAAAAAACTATAGTTTTTGAAAAATAATTCTTCTATTCAGAAAATTGAATTTGTTCTTATATCATGTGTATAAAAAATATAAGATGAATTTTAAACTTTAAATTTAATATATTTAATATATATTTTGTTAATAAAATCCCTCAAGAATTATTTTATTACTTTATAACTCAAATATTTTCTTTTAAATTGTTTTTCTGAAAAAAAATTCTGTTTATATTAAAGGGGTTTTATTTTTAATTATAATTAATTTCTCACTAAATATTTAATTATATATATGTGTGTGTAAGTAATATTTTCATAATTTAGTTAATATATTTCACACCATCCATTATAATGGATATGTTATAAGTTAACTTAATAATATTTAGTTGTTCTCTAAAACCTGGCCTTGCATGAAATGAATTCGATCAAAAGAACTTGAAATTTTGCGTAACACAATCAAAGCATATTGTTGTGTATACCATTAGATAAGCTGGTCTTCATGTAGAAAAAGATTATATTTGTGTATAATATAACACAAGACATCAAATAAATTTAAAAAATCTATACCATAAAAATCTAAGTGAATTAAATTGTACCCCCTTAATATGAATTTGTCCCTTGAAATTCATTTTTTATAAAAGGATTAATAATTAAAATTTTATTTCATAGAAACCCAAATTGTAAAAATGAAGTATAAAAATTCATTTAAAAAAGAAATAATTATAAAAATACAGTTACCCAAAGTAAATCAAATCAGGTCTCTACAAAGGAGAACAAAGGTAAATATTTGGGCATAGAAGAAAAGCATAAATAATCATTGTGATTGATAAAGATCACTGATAAAATGAAATTAGGTGATCTAGAGAATGTTAAAAAATATAAAACCATAAACTAAAGAAGTGTGAAAGAGGCTATTTATATCATAAAAAATGAGGATAATAATATACCCTTTTCCATCACGATCCTTTTTCCCAATGATGAAGTATTCACATGAGAAGATATAATAATTTTATTTTGGTACAATATCATTTTTGGTCCTACATTGAAATATTTACACATCATTTATTATTAAAATAAATGAATTTTAGTTTTTCATTATTGAAGTATTAGCAGATCATGTGATCCATAAATAAGATGATAGGTTATTCCATATGTTTATATCATAACAAAAAGATTATCCCAAGTTATCAAATATGAATAGGTCTACCTTTGGTGAGATAATACTTTATTATAACAAACTTCATCCAAATTATAACATAAACATTACATAATTAGATGACCATAAAATCATTTTGAAAGATGAAAAGAAAAAAGATCAGAAAGGGCTGTACTAACTCAACATAACATTTATCCCCAATATATCATATGTTATATATTTTTGGTCACATTCTAAACATGTCAACACATTCATCATGTATTCTATTGAGTTATGGTAATAACATGAATTAATATATATCCTTATTGAAAACATGCATTTTTTACTTATTCCAAAACTCATTGGATATATTAATGAAGTCTGAAAAAGTTTTATAATTCATCCATGATAGCATAACCGTCTTAAAAACACATACATAATTAGTTCCCAAGAAACCTATGTCATCCAATTTACTTATTTGTATCCAATGTATATTTATTCACATATCATTATCTCTTAATCATTACTATATTAACAGTTATCTTTACCTTAATAGTGTCCTTTCCAAAAAATATCAACTTATTACCTCAATCACATTTCAGGGTCACCAATACCAATCAATTCATGCTCTTAAATCCTTTTGAAAAAACTACAGCGGACAAAAACATAGATGTTTAATTATTCCATAATACCATAAGTTTACTTCAACAACATTATTCTGGAATTATAATAAACTGACATGAAATCATTATAATATCTTCTTAACCCATTAACCAAGATTCATCCTTTTATTCATTAATACTTATTTTATCTCACATATATTTCGTAGTCACTTCATCATCATAAATATTACAATTATTCATATATCCTTGTTGATTCTCTTCATGATATTTTCCCCCTTGGGCATCTATTTTTATAATTACTAGACATTCCACATTTAAAACATTTAACTGTCATTGATTCCTATAAAATAACATCTTCCTTGTCCATTATGTTAATAGAACCTTTTCCATTGAAATTGATTTCTTTTGGTCCTTTTCCATACCCAAAGAATCTTCTATTTCCTTCAAAACATTCTCATTGATTCCTATTCCCACATGATTTACATAAGGAAAAATGAACTTTCTTTCCTCAGTGGTCACCATGAAACACCATATTTCTTTTATTTTGTGGGTTAAAAAACTCACCAAATTTTATATTGTTGATCATATTATGAGATTTATGAATAAGAATAATAACGATGTTTCTCCTTTCAAATCCCATTTAATTTGGTCTATCATGAGGAATATAATTCCATTGTCCATTATACTCTCCATTAACATGAATCTTCCTATTTCCTGCCATTTTCTAAAACCCAAAGAGAAATGTCTGAGAAAAAATAATCATACTATAAAAACCTAATAATAAAGGGGAATTACTTTCAATATATAAAATCTTAGGTTTAATCCTTAGTTATCCATTATTATTACCAAAATATTATGATTGTAACATATAATTAGATTTATCCGTAGGTATATTCCTAGAAGTATACTTACATATATCTCTAGGGATCTCACTAAAATTCTAAGATCATAGTTTCCAATGGTTGACTAAACCTTCACTATAACACCAATTGTTAAAATCCATGATTGTCATACATGAAAATTACATTACATTTATAGAATACTTAATAAATTACAAAAATAGACTTCTAGAAACCGTATTAGTTTAGTGAATTAGGAAACATGATACATTATTCTAATTTGATGAAGGTTCTCTAACATCACCTATAAATATCATCCCCTTTAGTTTTCCTACCTAAACGCTTTCATTATATCTTAAGGTAAAGAAAACATGTGAAAAGGGTGGTATCAGATGCTCGGTAAGGTTATCCAAAAAAAATATCAAACAAAACATGAACATAATAGTCAGCATAACTTTTGATAACCAGACCATGTATAAGATCTATCAAAATCATGATTCATCAAATAAATTTTATAATATCATAAAGAAAAAATCAAGAAGGAACACGAGCCATGAGAAAATAGCATTGTAATAAAACATGGAATTGTTGAAAAAACATAAGAATAAAAAATAATTTCCATATCATCCAAGACCAACATATTGTAAAAAGTCCTTTACTGAACCATGTTCACCCCTCATTTAATCCCTTTTTTCTGAACTGGGTTTACTTACCTTTCCATCCCTGTATTTTTAAACCAATATCATTTCTCGTTTCATCCCTATATTACTAAACCAAGATCATTTCCCATTCTTGTTTTATATATAACATAAGATGTAAATATTTTCCCAATACATTAGAGAGTGATATAGGTCCCAAACATATCATAATGAAATAATTCATATGTGTGACACAAAAACATAAATCATACATTATAGAATAACCCAAAGAATAAAATAAGTTTCTTAAACATAATTCCATTATAACATAATACATGTAAAACAAATAGAATTCCTAAATATAATTCCTTCATAAACATATTAAAAAAAATAGTAATAATCGAGAGATTATACTTGAAACATAACCCAATTAAATACTTTTTCCTTTTATGGAATTTTTTTTGATAGAACACATTAAATTAATTATTGAGGAAAATATCCTTTCTTCTTTCAAAATGATTTCTTCTCTAAAATATTATAGAATTTTAAAAGAAAATAATAACTTGGAAAATAAACTTGAAATATGTTATGGTAATATTCATAGAAATAAGGTATTATGAAAGAATAAAAATTCATTCATGTTTTATAATTTAAAAAAACATTCCTCTTGTACATTTTCTAAGAAAGTAAAAATGTACCTCATTTGGAAAACGAAAGAAATATTATTTTCAACAATTTAATAAAAAGTCAAAAAATGGGTAAAAATGACTTTATAAATTGATAGGATAATAGTAAACATTTAACTAAAATGTTTTTATAAGACATGGATGTGGATGATAAATATACCGTAGTAAATACTTATGTATAAAACATCTCGTATAATATTGAGTTTTCAAAATTATCCCTTACCTTAGTTATGAGTTCCTTCATACATGTACAAACCTCCTTTATATGGTTTTAAATAATTTAATTAACTTATTCTGTAGTCATACACATTTTTATGATATCATAAGTGATCATATTGGTACCCATTTGTTAATAACATTATTACTCATCCTTCGAGTATTAACTGGTTCATTTTCATACACATGTTTTTTCAAATATGTTTATGTTCCTCTGCTTGAGTTATATTTATATCATTTAAAAATTATATTAATATAATATATATCATATTTATTCATTATAAATAATTATATAATAATTACTTAATGAATATCATGTAGAATGAATCACATCGTATCGTGGAGATGGTAGGCCATACGTACACACGAGGGACGATATCATTCCCTTAATTGTAGAATAGTATGGAAGTGGATGGTATATATACTATTCAAGAATCATTAAATTGCTATAATAATCATATATATTTATTATTTACATCATTATAACCATCTATGTAAGGTGATGGTTAAAAATATATTACACCACATTGTGGATATGGTAAGCCTTACGTACAAATGCATGATGATTTCATATTTTGTAGGATGGATAGAAGGTGGAATATGGTTGTTTTATAGTCATAATAGAATCTTCACATATAATATATACTATATTTCACACTTAATAATGGAAAAAACTCATTAATATTAAGTATAAAAATAAATGAGTTTGTAATATTTGGTTGAAGAGTTTACCTCTTCTTCAAAGAGATTCCTCTAGATCTCCTATTAAAGGCAATAGAAATTGTATTTTGAGAATAAAAAAAAACATATAATGTGAATATGTAAGTTAATATGGGGAATTTGAGGGTATTGGGGATATTGAAAGAATAATGTGAAGTAAATAAGTGAGGGATGATGTACCCTTTTATAAATGAGGTGAGGTGCTCTTTTGGAATCTCCAAAAATATTAATTTATAATAAAATCAAAAACCATAGAAAAACTTTCATGATGTTATATTTTATAATATTTTATTACATAAGGTTGTAATATAATAAAAAAATAAATTTTAGACGTGTTTTTCTTTTAATTTAAACCTTATCCTTTTAATTAACACTTAGTTATTAAACCTAATTTTTAACTAAGGTAACCAATATTTCGATATTAAAAAGATGAAATATTTACTTATTTTATATAATTAGACCATGAATGAATAATTTAGAAATTTTTTCCCTATATAATAATAATTATATATATTTTTTATAAATATTTAATATTTTTCAAATAATTTAACAATACATTATTTTGATAAACGGTCAATAGTGTCATTTTTTACACCTTTCAAATTATCGATTTTAAAAAATATAAAGCTAAGATTTTATCATAGAACCAAGTATTTTATTATATCACTAAGGGGTAAAGGTAATGTATAAAATTAATTGGATATATTAATTATCCAAATTTATTTTTATTTTATTTTTTTAAGAACATTAATTTGATATTTCCATTAATAAAATAATTACTACACCAGTTTTGTGTAATTATTTCACATACTTATTTTTTCAATAAAAAATAAAAATAAAATAACATGATGAAGTTAAATCCCCTATATTTTGTAATAATACTTATAGTAGAATATATCTTCTATAAAATCCTACATTAAAAATGCTATATGTAGTAAAACATGAATGCTACAACTTTATTATCACTTTAAATAAAATACTATATGTGTCATAATATCTTCCATATAGATCTAAATGGTAAATAAATAGACTATTTTATGATTATGGTAGAGATATATTATACCAATAATATTTTCTGAAATGTTTTTTTTCTTTTAATGGTTATTTTCATTTTAATAAAAATTATCTTATTGATTTTTTATCAATTAAATAATTTCTCATCATCAATGTATAAGCCTTTAAGGCCATTAGTTATTTCATAAAAATTAAAAATATATATCTATGAAAAATAAGAATATTTTAGATTTAAAATGATTATTTATAGTCAATAATAGATTTTTTATAGCCTTACATTAAAAATTATATAATTATTAAACTTTGAGTACGAAAAATTTAACCTTTCTTAAAATAAAATATATTAAATGTCAAAATCTCATTAAAGTATATTAAAATGATACCATTTATACCCAAGGATGATTGATATAAAAAAAATCATCCAATTATATTAGGAAAAGTGTTAGGGTAATTTTATAATATTATATTTTCCCTTAATTACCTGATTTACTCATTTACTATATTATTAAAAAATACAAAATTTTCTATTCATAATTACGAAAAATAAAATAAATCTATTTAGACAATTTAGAAATACTTATTATAAATTCATAATCCATTTTTCATAATTCAAAACACATATGTCACATTAAATAGTTTAAAATTAATCATGTTTTCTAAATAAGAAAGTTAGTTTTAAAAGCTAAAACATTGCAAAAGATGGAAATATTTTTACATCAAAATTCAATGTAAAGTTATAGAAAATTACCAGAATTATATTAAATGATAAAAATTTAATCTATTTATATTTTAAACCATTAAATAATATAACTTAATTATAATAATTATTTTTATTGATAAAGTTGTTTTCAATTAAAATTTTGTATATTTTTACGAATCATCAAAACTTGAAACTTATTAAAAAATTCATCCAAAGTAAATTTCGATAACCCAATTCCAAATAATAAGTATTTTTTGTCAAATATAATATAAAAATATGTTATAAACATGATATAAAATGGTTGATCCATCAAAAGCTGGAAAACATTATTTTTTTATAAATACATATTTTATACAAAAAATTAAATTTTTATTATATTTTATTTAGAAAAAATAAAATATTAATTCTAAACATTATATTTAATGTATTACATGTATATTTAATTAATTAAATTCTTCAAGAACGATATTATTATTTTATAAACTCACTTATTTTCATTTAAATAAATTTTCAGAAAAACATTTCCCTTTATTTCAATGGTTTTATTTTAATTAATAATTAATTTCTAACTAAAGATTTAATTATATATACATGTGTAAAGAATATTTTCATAATTCATTAAATATTGTTCATAAATTCCATTATAACGGATATGTTATGGGGTAACATAATAATATTTTTATGTTCACTTACAATTAATCTTATGTGAAATGAATTCTATCAAAAAAACATGAAATTGAGTGTAAAAAAATCCAACCATAGTGTCATATATACCATATGATTATATGGTTTTGTGTGTAGTGAAATCTTATCTTTGTATAGAATACAACAAGAGACATCAAATAAATTAAAAATATATATATCTCCTAAAAATATTGGGGTGTTAAACGTCTGATCTTGATTCATCAAAATAGGGTGAAGGAAAAATTTTCTCAATGGTTCCATGGTTATGCTTGTAACCCTATAGATCATCCATAAAAGTTATTTTAGAGAAGAGGATAGGTTTATGTCATTTAAAATAAATAAATAGGTAAGTAAATAAGTAAATTTAATTTAATTTTATTATTATCACCAATGGTCTCCCTATTTGAACGCCTCGCATCGGACAACTTTAAGTCATGCTGAGGGTAAACCACATGTTAAAAAATAAACCATGGCATCATATTTTTTTCTAAGACTAATTATTTGAGATATCATATTTTAATAAATAAACTGTGTGCACGTTATATAAAATATATTTAATATTTTTAAAAATTAATTCTGGGCACACTAGGCCTCGAAATCATGCCATGCATTAGTTCCCAATTCCAAATTTTGTTCTAAATATATTATAATGTATTTCAAGGAAACAATGTTCTCTAAATTATTCCCTCATTCGATCTTTTCATCCAAAAAATAAAATGAACCAAAATATCCTCATATTATGCCCGCATTTGGATCTCCCACTCTTAGGATCTCTCTTGCATTATCCCATGCTTCTACAACACATGAACTAAGGGGAAATTCCATCCACATAAATCCATGTCTAAAAAATCCTTTATCTTCATTGGGTGATCTAAAAAAGATGCTCCATCATCAATTTTTAACTCTCCTAAGTTAATAACTTTGGGTAATTCCCAATTATCCTCATCTGAAACTCATTAAATGTAACATGCTCCTACTCCAAATTGGGTTGTAGGGGAAGGGTGTAAGAAAACTTTCCAACCATCTAAAAGATATCGAATCGCCTGATGAACCTCAGGGATACCTTTCATCCTTAGTCTAATTTCCATAATCCTCATCTTGGAGAGATTATTAGGAAAACATGGTATCCCTTCTCTAACTATAGGGGCCTTTGATGTCAATTTGTGTAAAATTTCTTCCAAATATAAGGTGTCCTCATCTGCTTGTAGATTATTTTGACCTTCTCTATCATCACCTATAATATCTTTTTCACAACAAGATACACCTATCTGGTCATAGTACAACACAAGGGTGACTTACATGGTCTCTTGCATAGGGCCTCAAAAGATTCCATGTCAATTGTAAAGTGTTAACTATTATTTTATACAATGCCTACCACTGAAAATTGGTTCTCCCAGTTCTAACATAAGTCTTACATGAACACCTTCAGCATATCCTCCCACACCTGGATATTATGCTCAGACTTCCCATATTTTGAGGGGTGAAAGGGTATACTCTCATCATCTTGGTCTTGAATGCCTCCTACATTATGCTCCAAAACCATTGCATAAACCAATAATAATGGTTGAATAAAATAATTTAAGACACTCCATGAGAGAGATAAATATACCATACATACAACTGCCGAAAACTCTCCACTGAAATCTTCTCCCTAATAGAAGGGAATTGTGCCAACTTTATGATTTGGTCAACTATCACCTAAATGAAATCATGGCTGCTCATTTTAAATAGAACACCTATCAAAAATTCAATTGATATTTCTTCCCATGTCCACTTAGGGATCTCAAGTAGATGAAACAAGCCTTATAGAACCTGGTACTCAGACATCACCTACTAATATGTGAGGCATTGGGAGGAGAACTCAATAATGTTCTATCTCATGCCATCCCACTAAAACTGATGCTCATGGTCCTTATACATATTCAAAATATTGGTATTTACAACCAAATGAGATATGTTTAACTCTCTCATCACCTCCTCCCACATCTTGATGGGACCACCATCCATCCCTGTAAAAGGATGACATGATATCCACCTTCAAAAAATCTATTTAGTGAATCTATTAAAGAAATATAGTCATATAAGACCTCAACATCAATTTATCCCAACTTTGACTCTCTCATAAGCTATAAAATGGAAGGATTAAACATAATAGAGTGAACAAAAGATTCACCTTCCCGCTCAACTATGGTCAACATCATGTAAGATTGTTATTATGATGCCTCTTGCATCAAACAAGTTTGAGACTTCCTACAAAGGGAATATCCCACTACATTTCCCTTCCTAGGAGTATTTACTATCTCAAATTCACTGTACTACATGAATTCAAACCAAAACCTATATCTCAGATTCTTCTCTCTCTATGTGAAGTTATTCCTTATACTCTAATGGTCTGAGTAAACAAAAAATTTATCTCCTAGAAGATATTTTCTATACATACTCATAGTGAACACTACCATAGAAAACTCTAGCTTATGATTAATTTAGTTATGATCTTGGGGTTTCAAATTCCTTGACCCATATATGATAACTACCTATCTCTACACCAACACGTAGTTTAGCCCATATCCCCAGGCATGATTGTAAACTATGTACTCCATGCCCTCCCCTGGTAGTCTCAAAACAAAAGCGGTCATCAAAATTAGCTTGAAATACTAAAAAGAAATTTGAAACTTCTAATTCTTTTTAAATGAATTCAATTTCCACATTAGTGTAGTAAGAGGGACTACAATCATGGATAATTATACTAAAAACCTCTTGTAGAACCCTACCAAGCCATGGAAAGTCCTCACCTATGACATGCTCTTGGGTGGCTCTGATGAAAGAGTTGGATCGATCTTTATTGGGTCCAAAACAAATCCATTCATAGAAATGACATTACCTGGAAATAAAACCTCATGGATCTAGTATTGGAACTTAGAGATATCACCAAAAACATGGCTCTCCCAAAGAAAATCTAGGACCATTTTCCAGATCTCTACATCATCATCCTCTGATGCAGAATAAATGAGTATATCATCAATGAAGAAAAAAAACTTGTTCCATGTATATTTGGAAGATAAAATTCATAAAATACTTAAACAAAACATGGGATTTCATAAAACTAGAAGTAATCATTAGGAAATAATATTTTCTATAGAGACATCACAATTATAACATTGCAATATCATCATTTTGTACTCTTAACTACTTGTAGTCGGACCTGAGATTGATCTTTCCAAACCAGCTCGAACCTCACAACTGGTCAAAGAGGTATTCAATCCTTAATAAGGTATAAATTCTCTTTATCACAACCTTGTTTAAGATACAATAGTACACACAAAGTTGTAATATAATGTATTCCATTTTCATAAATAACATAGAATCTACCTTGGAAGACACTCTGGGTCTGATAATTCCATTTCCTCTAAGGTCCTATAACTACAATTATATCTCTTGAGGATTTTTAGGGTCTATCCATTGTTTCGTTGAAGATATTAGAGTAGTCCTGAGGTGGAAGTCGACTCCAAACTCTATATCCTACCTCAATAGTAATCCTAGAATTTCCTCAGGGAAGAATTCCATACATTGCTCCATGATTGAATTAATATTTATGATTAATGATATTTTTGTACCAATGTATACACTCACCAACTGATGGGTAATGGGATGTAATGTCTTGATCATGAAACCCACTCATCCTACTATGTGATTTCTCTCGCCCATAAAGAAATATCTCATCCCATTAGTGTGAAGGCATCTGATTTATCTATGGTGACAATCAATCTTGGATTGAACCATGGAAAACCAATTTACACTCATGTTTTTGTCAAAAGGTTCCATAATGATGAAAACAAGGTCCCCTTAAAACCTCTCTCTATCAATAAATAACTTAAAATGTTGGTAGAAAAAATATATAGAAGAATAATTCCCTGTAGGAAACTCAAGAAATAGCTTCTAGGACAATGTATCAATGTAGAGATCCATCTATTACACTGGGAGTTATGAGAAGAAGTAATTACCCACACCTAGAAATACAATTATTGAATAAAGAGTAGAACCAACATAGATTTAACCTCTAATCATCTTTTGTTTCATTGGGTCATACACATCCATGGCCTACAACTATCCAGGCCGTGACCGCTAGCTCCCTGAACCCGACATGGGCTACATGGTGGTGGTTGTGGAGGGATGCTACAACATTTTAAAACACTGAAATATTATCATCCTTTATCCCCACCCACTTTTCTTCCAACTCTACCACCACGGGGTCTAACCTATCCTTATATGAATGATTTGTGATTGTAGGGATGCCTCTACTGTGGCGGTCCATCAGCTATCTGCCTTCCCTCCTCAGCATTTATTGTAGAGAAATCATGTTCCATGTGACCTAACCCATTACATGAATAGAACCGCCCCTATTTGGTCTACCATGGTCCTCTATAATGTCCTTAAGAACATGCCCATGTCTGATCCTTGGAATATCACATGTGCGGATATCGAGTTGACCGGTGCCTACTTGCTACTACAGATAAATCAACCATATTATGAACACATCTAGCTCTATTTAAGTGGTGTCCCTATAATATTAATCTAACCACAACCATCACCATCTCCAATACCCCAACATAGGTGGGAATGAACAAGGAAAATACATTGGCAGAAATATCTCTATGGAGACCTTACTCAAACCTCCACATTTAGAAATAGCCATACTCAATCATGTAGAGGGAGTTTCACATAAGGTATATGTTCCTCACAATATACTAGGAAATTGTCTTTCCTCCCTACTAAAACATAAGAAGCTGCTAGATCTAAACTAATAGAAAGAACGCGGTGTAATACTCCTCAAGAAACACCTGATAGATGTTGGGCCATGAGAATGTCAACTTATCATGGATCTCTGTAACTACACTCCACTAACACCCAAATTCTCTATGAAAAATTCTAGATTCCATTGTAGACACCATATATATCATTGTCAGGATAAGCCTAAAAAAACATACCACCAACTCTATCCAATCCTCCACCACCTAGAGATATGGAACACAACAGAACCTCAGTGGCCTTAGGCATTGTAACTCATGGAGGGTGCTAAGACAGAATGAATCCTTATCCTACTATGATGGTATGATATTTTTACTTGATAAGTGGGGATGCTTATATATATCCACTAAGAGGATGAACCTCATGCGATTGACTTAAAGATGAGGCCTCATCACTCATCTAATCATATTCATAATTTGAAAGGGGGAACCTAGATAGATATCATCACAGAGGAATTATAAAAATTTAATCAAGACAAACCATGATCATATGAGCATATATATATATATGGGGAACTTACTTAAGAAGGAGAATAATAATACTCAATATAATATGATTTTTGTATCATTTATCCTTGAAAATAATGACTTGTTATACTGAGTTGACAAACAGATAGTCAGAGTCCTATTGAATAGAAACCTCAACCACAACACCAATTCTAGGTTCCCAAAACTCAGAGACACACGTCAATAACATTGGAATTTTTCCCTAAACCCCAACCAAATAATCATAATAGGAAAAATACAAACATCATCTTAAGGAATTAACTAATCTGATACCAATATATCATGAATTGAACAAATGGGGCTTGATCAACAAATAACTAAAGAACATCTCCATAGACTAGGGGGTGGTGAAAAGTCTTGAAATCATATGTAATATGGGAGAACATTTTTTTACTTACCTCTAAACACACACCGAACCATCTGCATGAAGAAATGTAGAGAAATATTGATAAAACATGAAACATTTAAAGAAAAAAACCATTCATATAAAACCTTTAGAGAGAATAATAGTATGACAATGTAAAATATTAAGAAAAAGGAAAAATACACACCTGAGCAAAAAGATGTCCCAACTTGAAAATAATTGAAATGTAGATGTTGTTATATACCAGCTCCGAATCTCCAAGATCCTACCACTGTATATAGTCAAATGAACTAGGGTATCCTTATGTTTCTCTATAATCACGACTGGTCTTGTCATCATCAGCATAAGACATGAAAAATATGGTGAAATCCCCTAAAGGGATGAGTATATACATACCCTATAGGATTCCTCAAAAGATGACGGTGGAGCATTTAGAGACATGATAAGAATATATAGCTCAACCCAAATCAAGAGAGTAAAAAAATACAATGATATATATATATATATTCAAAAAAATAATCCAAAATGAGAAAGAAAGTGGATATATATCTCACATCCAAACCCAGGAAAGATTTCCATCAATTGAAAGAGGTCCATCAATGATTCCCAACATGTTTCTCATTTGTTTAGAAGAAACATAAAAATCAAGGAACACCTCGCCACTGTGTTTTATAGTTGAGGGGCCATAGAATCTTGGTAGAGTAACTATTACTTGGTACAATTGAAGGGTTCCACTCAATAGATATAATACCCATACCCTAACTCTGCAGGAGGGTTCCACTCTAATAGTCAATAGAGGACCCATACCCTTCCTAGTAGAAGGGTGCCCTTATTATTATTGAAGACCCATGAACAAATATCGTAGATGGTTTCCACTTAGATAGTAGATGTATGACCCATTCCTTGAATAATATGAGTCTTCCACTCTAATGGCTGGGGACCCATATTCTGTCTCTATAAGATAATATCACTCGAATAGTCGATAGCAGACCCATGTCCTTCCTAAAATGAGGGTTTTACTCTAAGGGTATATCAAGGTCCCATTCCTTACCTAGAAGGAGGGTGCCACTTGGAAAATAGATAGAGGGCCCATGAACTATCCCAAAAAGAAGGGTACCACTAAAATATATTTGATGATCATGCCCGATTACTACCATCATCGAGCATCACCTAAAGAAGCATCACAATCAGAAAATCTGACAGCGTATCTCAAAATAAATCATGAAGGATAAAATCATATTCTATATAGAAACACACTCATGATATTCTACCCATGGCAAAAAATCTTAGTCTAAATGAAGGAGATATGAGAGGTTGAAATTCCATACAAATGGATGTGGGGGTACATGACATGTAAGAGGACCAACACAGTGTGTAGTACTTCTCCATTTTCTGGCCATTTCCATGCTGGTACATTGCTCACTACCCATTTATCTCAATACAACATGTAATGGGACTACATGGTCTACCTCTTCCACCTGAGGTCCTTCCCGTTCTCCTCACCTTGTCTGTGTAACCATGATCGTGCCTTTGTACTTCAGCACACAACATGTCCTCCCACATGGGGTCCTTCCCATGTGTTTCTGTCACATATAATGTCTACATGATGTGGGAAACAAGGAATGTGTATTATCCACATGTCATGTCATCGTTAAATTTTCCAGAACCTAGTTTCACTTCCATAGGGGCACTATAAATTGTTTTTTCAACCTCGTCCATCTAGTGCAGTTGGGTTTTTCGTAGATAGTTAGATATAAGTTTTTGAAATGTAGATCTCTAAAGATTGATTTTATTCCCACCCATAGGCCACCCAAAATCAATGTTAAATACCACCAAACTTGTCTTCCAACCACTTGATGGATGGAAATTAGAGTTTCAATTCACCTCTACGAAGCTCGTGCATCACCGTCACCCATTTCATCTCATATCACCTCACATGATCTACAAGTCCACAGTGAAATAAACTATATCCCACAATCCTTCTGAATCCATCCTTGATCCATCAATATTTTCATAACACATGAAGATGTTGTGAATATGGGGCCTAATCATACATGTACCCTCCCGAAAATGTCGAACTATGGCCTTGTAGGCCAACTATAAAGAAAACGTTGAACGAATAAGAGAAAATAATAATAAAAAAGGTGCATCAATTGTTGACCAAGAGTTATTATCCAATAAATATAAATTGGTTAATATTGTGTGATAAACATGGCATATCAAGGATAATGAATTAAATAATCAATTTAATTTGAAAAGGTCTCATATGATGGTTTCAAGAATATTAGATCAAAAGAATATTGATAATTCATGGTTAAAAAATTTAATCAAAAGTGCTAAAATAAAAATTTTCAATTCCAACCACAATTAAAAATTTTCATCATTGTTAATCGTACTCTCCAATGGATGGTAGATATCGTCATTTTAACTTTTCCTTGATTCACCTAGATCCAGAGTGCCATTATCATCTAATATTGTTTCCCTAATGAGGCATGGATGAAATATCCTCTCAAAATTCCTAGGGATATGCCACTAACCCTTAAGATCCACCATAATATTTCTTTTATGTAGAAGTCTAGGGTTATTTCAACTAAATTAAATAATTAAATTAATTAATTAATTAAATTTAAATTCACTGTTTAACATTCAACCTATCCAAATGCCTCACATAGTCCAACATTAGTTCATGCCTATGGTAAGCCGCACATTTTGGATTCAACCATGATCTAAATTTTTTGATCTGAGACTATATGAGAGAAATCATATTTTCATTAAAAAGCCATTATTGTGTGATAAAAATAAATATAATATTTTTATAAAATTAATTCTGGGGACATAAATCTTCAGGATTTCATGCCATCTAAGTTCCAGACATAATAAATATTTCTAGATATATTCAAAAGCATTAAAAAATGGTCTCTATATATAAAAATTAATACTTACAAAATTTACCTTAATTACAGACACACTAGTGGTAAAAACCCTTAGAGTCATTTATGTAACACCCAGAGATTTTATGAAAAATATACTTTTATTTTCATTAATTTCTTTTTTTGTATGCTACACCAAGATTACCTTGTGCTATACGCAACACCGTATTAGCTTGCAGTATACGCAACACTATTCTTGGATCGTGTTACACACAATTTTGATAATAGTTATTCTACGAAACATTGAGTATATATATATATACATATTCAATGTATAAATAAAATACGGTTGGATTATTTTATACGAAACAACGAAGGATTCTTGCACAACACGCAACCCTGACTTGGGATGCATTACACGCAATCGCGACCTTCCTCAATAGCGCGTGTTGTACGCAATACCGGGTTTTACTAAACAACGATATATTATTATAATATTATTATGAACTAGCCGTTATGAATAGTATTAGCTAAATTTTGAATCTTATAACATTATTATTCGTCTTGCACATTTTCTAAAACATTGTATAAGAACAAAATAAATTTTTCGGGTAAAATAAATATTTTTCAAAAAATGCAGTTTTGCCGCCTTTTGATGGCGCACCAACTTTAAATCTAGTTTTTGACATGTATATCAGTTAAATTTGACAAAATAAAATTCTTCTTTGGAATCATGAAATAAATATTTACTTTGGATAAATTTTCATATCATTCTGGTAACTTTCATATTTTGATGAATAGTAAAACCACGCTATATTTTAATTAAAAACAACTTTTCAATCGAAATAATTAATAGTGATAAATTATTAATTTTAGTGGTTTTAAAGTATATTTAGAATATATTATTACAATTTAATACAATGTTGGTCATTGGATGTAATTTCACATTTAAACCAGACGTAAAAAAGTGTCAATCTTTTGATAGTTATTATCTCTTAAAGAACACGCTATTTGTTTTGACGATGGGAATTAATTTTTAAATTAATTAATGCAACTGATATGTTTTGAATTTGGTAAAATAGACATCATTTTTGAATTCATAATATCAAATATAGCTTAGGCCTTATTTTTGGTATTTTTCTGGAAACTTTCATTTTTTAATGAATAGTGAAACCACTAAGTGGTAGTTAAAAAAAATGAATTTTTCATAAAACATAATTTTACCACTTCTGTGAGTGGAATTTAAAAAATCCGAGAGACACGATTGATGTCATTAAGTAAAATGTGGTTCAATGAGATGAAAATAATTTTTGGTGAATAGTAACTTTTTACTTTTTTTACCACGGTTAAAAGTAAATAGGGTAATTAAGGGTAAAAATGATATTATTATTACCCTAACACATGTCCTAATTCTATTGGATAAGTGTAATTCGACCAAAAACAACCTTAGGAACAAAATATGACAATTTAGGCCCACTTGGATTAGATTAGGACATTTATTATTATTTAATTCAAAGAAGAGTTAAAAGAGTTAAAATCAAAGTTTATTTACTAAAACATTTTTAATATAGGGTTATACATAAGATAAATATGATTGTAAATATTAATTAGAAATATAATACGATTTCCTACATAATAATATTTTATTTATAATTTTTATACATTAAATAATTTAATTTAGTTATGACACAATGATGATGCAGTAATTACCATAATAGTGAAAAATTAGGATAATTGATATTATAAATACCTAAATAAGTGTAATTTGAGACTTTTTATGAATTCAACTAATTTTATAGGTTAATATTACATGTTAATATAGATTTAATTAAATTTTTTAGAACTAATCATTCTGTTATGATTTTCGCAAAAATCAATTACTAAATAGTGTAAAATTGACATAAAATAGTTTTTAAAACAAATATTATATTATTAACTGTTATTTTATTCCTAAAAATATAAGGTTCGGCCAAATGACTTAGATAAGGTTATATATATTAATAATAACTAACTTGGGGTTCGTTTGGATTGTTATAGTAAGTTTATTAACCTTATAGTGTAAGAACACAAGAAGACACGGTAAAAGTAAAATTATTTAACTTAATGTTAAATATAAATGATAAGGTTAAAATAGGAACCTAAACTTGTCTAAATTCTATTGGATGAGCGGATTTCTACCCATCCCTACCTTAGATTTGAAATAAATCAATTTGGAGCTATTTAAAACCGAATTTGACTTTATAATAAAATAATAGTTTTAGTTATTCCAAAGGTGCCCCTCTTCTCCCTTATAAAAGGGCACCTCCTCCCCCTCTTCCTCACACCACTTTGAGCCTTCAAGATCGGCCAACCCCTACCAATTTATCCTCTCCACTTCCATAGAAACATCCTAGAGGTTTTGGTCTTCTTCAAAGACCTATTTTAGCGCCCTAAAAGGAGGTCTCAATGAAGCACCTCAAAGAAGAGGTAATGTCCATTACCGATTCTTTCATCTTTATTTCTTCTTCCACTTCTTCTTCTTTAGTCGTTTCATTATGAAGTAATAACATCAGTATCACTCATATACTGATATGTTATTATAAGTATGAAACAACCCTATTTCACCATCTATCCATCCTATGGAAAATGAAATCACCGCACGTGCGTACGTACGGAATACTGTCTCCACGCCGTGGTGTAATCTATTTTCCACTACCACCTTACTTGGATGGGTATAATTGTGTAAATAATGAATATATATGATTATTTTAAAGTGATATTGATTTTGAAATAGTATTCATACACTCCAATACAATTCCACGATCATAGGAACGATATCATCACTCGTGTGTACGTACGGAATACAGTCTCCACAATGTGATGCGACTCGTTCTACATGATCTTCATTTCATAATGATTATATAAATGAATTGAATGAATGAATATGATATATATTACACTAATACCATACTGGAAAAGAGTTATCTATAATCTAAATAGAAGAATAAGAATTTATTCGACAAAACACGCATAAGAACAAAAAGTAATAAACACCCGAATAACAAGTTGTAATGAAATATTACTAATAAGAAGCTAAGAATATGACCATATATGATATCATAACAATACTTATGATTCTAGAATAAGTCAATAAAGTTATTTAAATCATTATACAGGAGGTTCAGACACTTACGAAGTAAAACGGACCTAAGGTAAGGGAAATATCACAATTTCATTTTTATTCGAGATTGTTTATTATTTGAAATTTACTGGGGTTTATTTTATCATCCACATCCATGTTTCCTCAACATGTAATATTATTTCCATCCACCTAAAATTTTTTAAATCCAATTTTACCCTTCGGTGAGTTTTTAGTAAAATTTATGAAAGGAATCTTTTGTCATTTTTCGTACGAGGTACTTTTTGACTTTTCCGACAAAAGTATGAAGAATGTTTTTTTTATACGGCATCAATGGATTTTTGAAACATTATTTCCAAGAAGCTTCCTTTATAAGTTATCAAGTTTATTTTTAATCAACGTTTTTTAGTTTATAATTGTATGACATGTTAAGAAAGGAAAAGTGTTTTTGAAATAGAAAGGATATTTTCCTCAAGAATGGAGTTCAAGTGTTTTATCAAAATTATTTTCCATGTAAGATAATAAAGGGTTCTGTTTTCATACCTATTATTACATTTATTTTATTATGTTGTGATGGAATTATTTTTATGAATTCCTTTATCTTATATGAATTGTTTTATGATGTCATGATGTTTAAGATTCCCATTTTTATTTCATGGGTTACGCTATGATGTATGGTTTATGATTTTGTGGCACACATAAGAATGGTATCATTATGATATGGGTGGGACCTATATCTCCCTCCAATGTACTGGGTAAAGATTTTATATCTCATGAGATAGACATGGCTGGAACGGTAGGTTATACCGGTTCAGTGAAACAGGACTAAAACGAGGAGTGAACTCGATTTAGAAATGGACTTTGTCCACTAAGATAGTCTTGGAAATGAGTCTTGACTAATAATAAATGATTCTCTATGATTATGTGTGTATGCCACAAAGATTCATGTTTTATGTTATGATTATTGGGATTACATTTCAGTACTATGATTTATCCCATGTTATGAAATTATGATCTCTTTTGCAGGTTAAGATTTCCAAAAGATATGTTCTTATGAATATGAAGTGATTGATATTTCTTTTGTTTACCCTTAATGAGAATTTGAGCTCACCATTTTATGTTTTCTTTTCCCCAGGACATAAAGAAAGGATTTAGTTTTAAAAAAAAGAAGATCTTTATGGGAGATGTTGAAGATCATTCACCACGATTAGAAGATTATATTCCGAGTTTCAAAAGACACTAAACTATTACGGTCCTTGTGTGTGTGTTTTTGTAATGTACTAAGTATTCCGAAAAAGTAATGTAATGTCAATGTACGTCAAGCTTAGGGTCTCTACAGTTGGTATCAGAGGAAAAGTTTAGTCAATCTTTGGAAACAAGGATGCGAAAATGTTATTAAGATCCCTAGAGATATTCCTAAGGTATATCTAGGGATGTCCCTAAGGATAAGTATATGTATAGGATATAGTCCTAGAACTATGGTAACGATATTAGATTAAACCAAAGATGATAGATATTTAAGTTACTCCCCTTTTATTATGATTTTTTCCTCTCACACTATTTTTTTTGGGTTTTGTAAAATGGCTGGAAACAAGATGATTCACGATAATGGAGGATATTATGGACAATGGAATGATATTCTTCATGAGAAACCAAATGAAATGTGATTTGGAAGTCCAATAATCATTATTATGCCGAATCAGCAATCTCATAATATGATCAATAAAGTAAAATTTGTTAAGTTTCCTGACTCGGCTAATAAGAGAAAGATTGAGTTTCATGATGATCATAGAGGAAAGAAAGTTAAATTTCCCCTATGTAAATAATGTTGGAAGAGGCATCAAGGAGAATGTTTCAAAGGAACTGGAAGATGCTTTGGGTGTGGAAAAGAAGGAAAGAAATCCAGTAAGTGCGAAGGAAAAGGTTCAGTTAACACCAGGGATGAGGATAATGATATTGCTACAACATCAACAATGGTTAAATGTTTTAAATGTGGAATGTAAGGGCATTATGCAAACCAATTCCCTAAGGGAAAGTCTCATGAAGAGAATCAGTATGGTCGTATGGGTATTATTTATGTTGATGATGATGAAGAGACTACAAATGATATGTGAGATGAAAGAATTGTTGAAGCTCGGTCAATGGTTTAAGAATGTAGTGGAATGATTACATGTTTATCATGTGTAATGTTGTATATGTAATCTCATGGTACTATGGAATAAAGAGAAATCTAAGGATTGTTACACTATTGTCTTTCCTTGAGTTTTGAAAGTGTATGATTAATGGTACCGGTATCCATGAAAGGTTATTCAGATATTTTTGAATGTAGATGATATGCTCATAATGAAGGGATAAGGAGAAAATTAAATGTTTTATAGTATTCATGAGCTCATGACTGATATAAGGAGAAGGTTATATCATGGTTTGAGTATATAGAGTTTTTGGATTTTGGTACGTGGAAAGAGTTAACTTTTTACTGCATTCATATTTTCACTAAGGTTAAATGGGTATTCATTCTTCAAGAGAATACATCATTAAGGTATTAACATGTTTGTAATTTGACCAACAAGATATATCTTATGATATATAGGGGATAAATGATGGCATTCACGTGATCATTTTCTTTATACTATGAGCTTGGACTGAAGTATTTTAGATAATCCTAAAGATTGAAATGGATTATGTTGGACATAAGTTAGTATTGTTTAAGGATAAAACTTTTTTGATATTTTTGATAGGATGTTATAGTAATATAGCTTTAGAAAAAGGACAACCTGTAGGACGGGAGACAACCCATCACGTCGGACAAGGCTGTGGGAATCGAACCCACAACCGAAGTGCGACTGGCCTTTATCGCCTACCACTGGCCTACATGAATTCCCTATTTAGTAGAAACTAGTTTTATTATATTAAGCAGTATGATATATGAAGTATAAGTCCATTTTAGGAACCATATATGATTAATCTCACTATAGATGGACTTATTTATTTTTTGATAACTTTTCTAACCTTTTGTTTGAGACAGATGGAATGACCCATCATTCTATCACATGATCTGCTAACACATCACGAATGACAAATTCAACTTCATTTCTTTAAGAGATGAAGTGGAAATTGTCCAAAGAACGACAAACGATGAGACTATACCAAAATCACGAAAGTATTTCTTCTAATTCCAATTTCATCAACTTTAGGGAAATGATATTGAAAACCAAAAATGTTTTCCTAGTGCTCTTATATATGATGAATCAGATGGTACTTTAGATCATCACAAATTTCTAGCTTTGTGATTGCTGGCTTTTCCATAGAAATGTTCTCTACCACTCTCCATCAGAACATGATGGTTAGATTTCTCTTCCATATCCATATTTTCACCTATGTGGAAACCCAGTTATTAGTTTATTTGGGTAACCGTTAGGTTTCATACTTTTGTTTTTAAAGATTGGTTTTGGTATTCCTTTTTACGATGTGGGTTTCTATTAAAGAATCTTTCGAATAGTAAACCATTTATAACCCCGACAAATTTTGAGGGCGAAATTCATTTTAAGGGGGGTAGAATGTAACACCCTGAGATTTTATGAAAAATATTCTTTTAATTTCATTAATGTCTTGTGTTGTATTCTACACCAAGATTACCTTGCACTATACACAACACCGTATTAGCTTGCAGTATAAGCAACACTATTCTTGGATCGTGTTACACACAATTTTGATAATAGTTATTCTACGCAACATTGAGTATATATATATATTCAATGTATAAATGAAATATGGTTGGATTATGTTATACGAAACAACGAAGGATTCTTGCACAACATGCAACCCTGACTTGGCTTACATTACACGCAATCGCGACCTTCCTCGATAGCACGTTTTGTACGCAATACCGGGTTTTACTAAACAACGATATATTATTATAATATTTTTATGAACTAGCTGTTATGAATAGAATTAACTAAATTTTGAATCTTATAACATTATTATTCGTCTTTCACATTTTCTAAAACGGGGTATAAGAACAAAATAAATTTTTCGGGTAAAATAAGTATTTTTAAAAAAATGCAGTTTTTCCCTCTTTTGATGCCGCACCCACATTAAATCTAGTTTTTGACATGTTTATAAGTTCAATTTGACAAAATAAAATTCTTCTTTGGAATCATGAAATAAAAATTTACTTTGGATAAATTTTCATATCATTCTGGTAACTTTCATATTTTGATGAACAGTAAAAACACGCTATATTTTAATTAAAAACAACTTTTTCAATCGAAATAATTAATAGTGATAAATTATTAATTTTAGTGGTTTTAAAGTATATTTAGAATATATTTTTAGAATTTAATACAATGTTGGTCATTGGATGTAATTTCACATTTAAACTAGACATAAACAAGTGTCAATCTTTTGATAGTTATTATCTCTTAAAGAACACGCTATTTGTTTTGACGACGGGAATTAATTTTTAAATTAATTAATGCAACTGATATGTTTTGAATTTGGTAAAATAGACATCATTTTTGAGTTTATAATATCAAATATATCTTAGGCCTAATTTTTGGTATTATTCTGGAAACTTTCATTTTTTGATGAATAGTGAAACCACTAAGTGGTAGTTAAAAAAAATGAGTTTTTCATAAAACTTAATTTTACCACTTATGTGAGTAGAATTTCAAGAATCCGAGAGACACGGTTGATGTCAGTAAATAAAATGTGGTTCAATGAGATGAAAATAATTTTTGGTGAATAGTAACTTTATACTTTTTTTTTACCACGGTTAAAAGTAAACAGGATAATTAAGGGTAAAAATGATATTATTATTACCCTAAAACATGTCCTAATTCTATTGGATAAGTTTAATTCAACCAAAAACAACCTTAAGAAGAAAATATGACCATTTAGGCCGACTTGGATTTGATTAGGACATTTATTATTATTTAATTCAAAGAAGAGTTAAAAGAGTTAAAATCAATGTTTATTTACTAAAAAAATTTTAATATAGGGTTATACATTAGATAAATACGATTGTAAATATTCATTAGAAATATAATAAAATTTAATACATAATGATATTTTATTTATAATTTTTAGACATTAAATAATTTAATTTATTTATGACACAATGATGATGCAGTAATTACCATAATAGTGAAAAATTAAAATAATTGATATTATAAATACCCAAATAAGTGTTATTTGAGACTTTTTATGAATTACACTAATTTTATAGGTTAATATGACATGTTAGTATTGATTTAATTAACGTTTTTTCGAACTAATCATTCTGTTATGATTTTCACAAAAATCAATTACTAAATAGTGTCAAAATTGACATAAAATAGTTTTTTAAAAAAATATTATATTATTAATTGTTATTTTATTCTTAAAAATCTAAGGTTCGGCCAAATGACTTAGATAAGGTTATATATATTAATAATAAAATCTTGGGGTTCGTTGGGATTATTATAGTATGTTTATTAACCTTATAGTGTAAGAACACAAGAAGACCCGGTAAAAGTAAAATTATTTAACTTAATGTTAAATCTAAATGATAAGGTTAAAATAAGAACCTAAACTTGTCTAAATTATGTTGTATGAAAGTATTTCGACCCATCCCAACCTTAGCTTCGAAATAAATCAATTTGGAGATATTTAAAACCGAATTGGACTTTATAATAAAATAATAGTTTTAGTTATTCCAAAGGTTCCCCTCTCCACCCTTATAAAAGGGCACCTCCTCCCCCTCTTCCTCACACCACTTTGAGCATTCAAGCTTAGCCAAACCCTGCCAATTTCTCCTCTCCACCTCCATAGAAAAATCCTAGAGGTTCTGGTATTCTTCAAAGACATATTTTAGTGCCCTAAAAGGAGGTCTCAAAGAAGCACCTCAAAGAAGAGGTAATGTCCATTACCGATTCTTTCATCTTAATTTCTTATTCAACTTCTTATTCATTAGTTGTTTCATTATTAAGTAATAACATCAGTATCACTCATATACTAATATGTTTTTATAAGTATGAAACAACCCTATTTCACCATCTATCCATCCTACGGAAAATGAAATCACCGCGCGTGCGTACGTACGAAATACCATCTCCACGCCGTGGTGTAATCTATTTTCCACCACCACCTTACTTGGATGGGTATAATGGTGTAAATAATGACTATATATGATTATTTTAAAGTGATATTTATTTTTAAATAGTATACATACACTCCAATACAATTCCATGATCATAGGAACGATATCATTACTCGTGCGTACGTACGGAATACCGTCTCCACGATGTGATGCGACTCGTTCTACATGATCTTCATTTCATAATGATTATATAAATGAATTTAATGAATTAATATGATATATATTACACTAATACCATTCTGGAAAAGAGGTATATATAACCTAAAGATAAGAATAAGAATTTATTCGACAAAACACGCATAAGAACAAAAAGTAATAAACACTCGAATAACAAGTAGTAATGAAATATTACTAATAAGAAATTAAAAATATGTCCATATATGATATCATAACAATAATTATGATTCTGGAATAAGTCAATAACATTATTTAGATCATTATACAGGAGGTTCGGACACTTACGAAGCAAAACGGACCTAAGGTAAAGGAAATATCGCAATCTCATTTTTATCCGAGATTGTTTATTCTTTGAAATTTACTGGGGTGTATTTTATCATCCACATCCATGTTTCCTCAATATTTAATATTATTTCCATCCACCTACAATTGTTTAAATCTAATTTTACCCTTCGGTGAGTTTTTAGTAAAATATATGAAAGGAATCTTTTGTCGTTTTTCGTACGAGGTACTTTTTGACTTTTCTGACAAAAGTACGAAGAATGTTTTTTTATACAGAATGAATGGATTTTTAAAACATTATTTCAAAGAAGCTTCCATTACAAGTTATTAAGTTTATGTTTAATCAAATTCTTTTAGTTTATAATTTTATGACATGTTAAGAAAGGAAAAGTGTTTTTGAAATAGAAAGGATATTTTCCTCAAGAATGGAGTTCAAGTGTTTTATCAAAATTATTTTCCATCTAAGATAATAAAGGGTTCTGTTTTCATACCTATTATTACATTTATTTGATTATGTTGTGATGGAATTATTTTTATGAATTCCTTTATCTTATATGAATTGTTTTATGATGTCATGATGTTTAAGTTTCCCATTTTTATTTCATTGGTTATGCTATGATGTATGGTTTATGATTTTGTGGCACACATAAGAATGGTATCATTATGGGTTGGCTGGGACCTATATCTCCCTCCAATGCAGTGGGTAAAGATTTTATATCTCATGAGATAGACATGGCTGGAATGGTAGGTTATATCGGTTCAGTGAAATAGGACTAAAACGAGAAGTGAACTCGGTTCACAAATGGACTTTGTCCACTAAGATTGTCTTTGTAATGAGTCTTGACTAATAAGAAATGATTCTCTATGATTATGTGTGTATTACACAAAGTTTCATGTTTTAAGTTATGATTATTGGGATTACATTTCACTACTATGATTTATCCCATGTTATGAAATTATGATCTCTTTTACAGGTTAAGATTTCCAAAAGATATGTTCTTATGAATATAATGTGATTGATATTTCTTTTTTTACCCTTACTGAGCATTTGAGCTCACCCTTTTATGTTTTATTTTCCCCAGGACATAAAGAAAGGATTTAGGTTTAAAAAAAGAAGATCTTTATGGGAGATGTTGAAGATCTTTCACCACGATTAGAAGATTATATTCCGAGTTTCCAAAGACAATAAACTATTACGGTCCTTGAGTCTGTGTTTTTGTTATGTACTAAGTATTCCGAAAAAGTAATGTAATGTAAATGTACGTCAAGCTTCGGGTCTCTACAATTTAAGAATTCAAGGGACACAAAAAATAAAATTTTGGATGAGAAATAACTCTATGTGTGGCTTTTCCCTCTTGGCTAGTAATCCTTGAATCAAACATGAGACAAGATTTTCTATTCTTCCTTAAAAATATTCATGAGTTCCATGTGTTTTAAAAAACCTTGTGGGATAATTGTTAAAACCTGGTTCATTCACCATGTTCACCTATAAAACTCGTGATGAACCCTAAATTCATCAACACACACATTGGAGACCACTGGATCATCACAAAATATCAAATTACGTCAAAGATAAACAAAATTAACTCAAAATCAAGAATCAAATCCTGACTACCCATGAAGAGTCATGTTTTATCATAAAGGATGGTGGATGGGAACCTACCCATGAACTAACTATCATGTTCTAATGATTTATTCAATATACCACCAAAATACCCAAATAAAAACTTATATTTATATGAACCTAATCCCTTTAAAAAACCTAGTATCCAATATTATTTAACAATCTATTCTGGGAAGACCTGGCCTATTAGCGAACCCAGTCCACCACTAACTCGAGGTGTATTATTGATCCACATGGGATGGAGACAAGAACTAGTGTATTAGAATATACAAAAAGGGAATAATATTTCCCTAATAAATAAAATTTAATCATTATTATAATTTAATGAAATTACGACATGATTCAAGAATATGTCGGATGCCCATAGAAAAATAAATTAAACAGTCTATAAAATAAACATAAATAAATAATTTGATAAATAAAAAATAAAAAAATCCCTCATCTCACCCCAACTCTCACAATATAAAAAAAACCTGCCCAATCCTCCATAACTCCACAAATATATGTACTTCTTTTAAATTAAAGGAAAGAATGAAAGGCCATTTAGGGAGAAGCTAATAAAAAAATTGACATAACTGATTGAAATATCTTGTGTGACCTAAGTTTATTATCTATCCAAACATAGATTCCATTTTGAGAATTAGATCTAGAACATATAAATCCACTTGGTCTACAATCAATGCATTGTGTATATGCTAGATATCCTAGTAGGTAATCACCACCTAGTCTATGAATTCCCCTTTACAACATCTTTCAGAAACAATATTTTAAAATGAATTAATATAATTTTTTTTGATTATTTTAAATAAAACAACCCAATAGTATTTTAAAATTCTCTTTTAAAACCCAAAAAAATCATTCAATAAATTTTAGAACTCCATTTGAGCATTTCATTTAAAGAATTATTTTGAATCAACCTTTTTAAACAAAAGTTTCCCAAAACCCCTTTTTACAAAATTATTTTCAGAAAAGAATAACTAGAAGGAAAAAAAAAATCTATCCAAAATATTAACAACATAGAAGTGAATAAAAACTGAAATTAAATGGGAAGTGAACTAATAGATAGATCAAGAAAAATAAAATAATTATGACTATGGGAATATAGAAAAGTGTAACATCACAAACAAAAAATAGATAACTTGAGAAGAGATATGACCTATACATTCCAAAGGCACTAGGAATCTCTCATAGAACACTTTATGACTATGTGCGCCTAAAAAAATACCTAATCATATGATCTCTAATAGTCTCACTAATAATGACTGATAAATAGTATATCAACTAAGATGGAGCGACACTCGTCCACTCACACACATATATAAGGTATCCCATGTTATAATAAAATAAAACTCATTTAGTAATGCAATCCAAAATAGATTTCATTCCAACATACTCAAAGAAATACAATATATAATTTCCCATGTTTTATAGTCCCTTTGAAATCCATTAGAAAAACAAGTAACATTTATAAATCATTTGAAACCCATTCTTATTTGGGAAAGATATTTTAGAAAATAATAGAAAAATTTAAGAACCCATGTTTTAATGAGATATTTATTGAAATTTTCATATATACATATATATACCTATACACTATATATATACACATATGTGTGCATATATATATGGGTATATCACCCACATATATATGAGCATTAATAAAGAATTCCAAAGGATAAAATAGAGGGTCACAATATAAATCTATGTTCAAGAGAATAGGTAATTCCAATAAAAACCATGGGAAAACAACATTTAACCAATCTCTCAACACCATAAATATGGAAAAAAGATTAATAATAATGGATTAATTTGAAAACACACATATAATTGCAGTGAATCATAAATCTCTAAATAAAACCCATTAAATTTATAGTGAAAATAAATTAAATATTTGAGAAAATATTTTCGATATCAAAATCCATTGAGAATAAATTTTAGACATTCTAATAGACACATTTTCTATATAATTTGTAAGAAATCATACTTTAGAAAACTCAAAAACAACTTATACTAATAGGAAAATATAGAAACATGGGAACACCTACCTTGAAGACATTTGAACAAAGTGAAACTCTTAAATATGAAGAAAGAAGGAATTGGGAACTCATCAGACACATAATAAATTGAAAATAAATGGATTTAGAGTTGAACACCTACTATTTACAAAGTGGGTAACATATAAGAGGAATGTGACCCATACCTTGTGAAATTCATGAAACATTTACACAGGGTGACTAAAATTTGAAGAGGAACAAAGGGAATCCATGTCCAAATCTCTTATAATGGATTCCTAGTTTCCAGGAGAAGTGGGGGGCGGGGAGAGTGTGAGTGAGGGTATTTAGTTCATTAAGGGTAAAATAAATTTTATTAAAAATTAAAATTTGGGAATATTTCTGGTTCACTTCACTATTTACAAAACTATGTTCCTACCATGAACCCTTCACCAGGAACACCAAGGAACCTACATGGGTTTGTCACAATGTTTAAAAAACCATGTGCCAACTCTGAAAATGGGTATACTAAAACAACTATCTCATCTATATGGGAACCACCCAGTTAAACTAAATGTACTATAACATAAATCCTCATAAATTACCCAATTATTTTCTTAAAAAATCTATGTCTAAAACCAATGGTAAAAATAATGTCTAATAAATAAAAAAATACAATGATTAGTAAGGTCAGGGTGTTAAACTAAACCTATAGTAAATTTATTCATTAAGGTATAAAATGATCTATATTTTGACAACAATGGGACTTTTTCTCAAGAAAAGAAACCATAATCTCACAAAAAGATCAAGAATATCCTTTTAAATACTTTATTATATGGTATATCCTTGATTTTCATGATATAAATATTATTAGTGTCTATAAAGAAGAATGTAGAAGATCTACTAACACAACCACTACCATAACAACAATATGAGGGTTATGTAGAATCTATGGGTGTGATACACATGGGATATTGGTTGAAAAAATGTATAATGGTATTATAATAAAAGAAATATTCATTTATCATTCAATCATGTCTAATGAAATTAATTTTTTTGGGAATATTTGAATAGTAAAATCCCTAGAAAGTATGTATTTGATTTATCCCAAATAAAAAATTATTATATTTTTATTATAATATTAAAATTATAAGTTTAGAATGAATAATGTTCAATATTCATTACAATTATTTGTATATGAAAAATGAGGAATTGGTTCATGAAGTAAAAATAAGAGACTTATTACTTGGATTGACCCACTAAGGATTATCTCATGAAATTTCATACAGTCATCAATATACATATAGGTTCATGTTTATTAACAAATAATGTTATTTTATGTTGGTAAGATACATATGATGTGAAACTTCATACATTGATACCCTAATTTTAAATGTTTTAAAATAAATTATATTGGACACAAGTTGTTGGGTATGTTGGTAATCAATTCATTGGTTGGAGGGAAAAAATTATTAGATTTATCAACTTGTATGAAAAGTTAAATACATAAGGTCCTTGATTAAATTTATGGAAGCACATGAAATCTGGGATATAACAAAATATTTTGATTTTTTAGTATTCATTTTATAGATTTATATTCATCATAGTTTTTTAAATAATTTTATAAGGGTTTTTAGTTGAAAAAGTAATTGTTTTATTTGATGGTTTTGTTTTTATATGAATAACATGGTTCTAGTTAAAAGAAAGAGTTTTTGTTTTAAAAAATTCAATAAGATAAAAAGGACTTAACTTTTGTAAAAAAAATATCAAATATAACTTAAGATAAATTTTTATGATTTTTATGAAATGATTGATTTTTGAGTTTTTAAACCAAAAATATTAAATACCATGAGATGGGGGGGGGTATCATGGTATGAAAGATTAAAATAACTTACCCTTTAGATCATTTTCATCATTAAATAAAATAATATTCTCTCCCATTCCCATGGAAATGCAAGAGACGAAATGAAAGCAAACACAAGATAAAAAAAATTACTTGGTTCTCCCAAACTAGGATATATCCAAGGATCATATAAATACAATGTTCCTATATAACAAATCCACTGAAGAACTATATTTTTTACAATGATTATAGTTAAATAGTTTTACCTCAATGTTTACAACCTATAATAATTTGAAAGCTCACTAATCTTTAAACTGAAGTGTTCTCCCTACTCCTTCAAAATATTCATTCGTCGATTAAATTAATAAATATTGTTTACACCTCATTCGATTTATCATGAAGCTCAACATTCATCATCTTGATAACAACCATTTTACCATAGAAACTCTAGGATAATTCTTATGTGATCACAGAACATTATATTTCACTCAGCCTTTACATGGATTGGATGAAACTATACCAACATTCATGATTTTTTTTTTGTTTTTTTCAATAGACATTGACTTTATCACAACTATTCAGATCATTATGCAACTCTAAATTTTTACAAAAGTTTTGGATTGATGTGAAAATCACTTGGTGTTATGGATATATTTACGTTTTCTTCATGTAATTGCAATTTAAGTTTTTTATTTTCTTAAGAAACAGCTTCATGAAACTATTAGATGATTCATATCCCTGAAATTATCTATGGGTTAAGCTTCTCAAATGAGGGGGGGGGGGGGGGTAGCCTCCTATTTATATATGTGACCAACCCTTCATTAAAGTACCCTGTGTGAAATTAGCTATATGATATTTTTTTCCAATGAATTAAAATTCAATGACTTAACATGTCCTTTAACATCCAACTCACCACCTTCACACATCTACATCTCTATTTAATGGGGTCAGAAATTTCCCATATATTGCAGAACTATGACTTTTGTAATGTTTCATAACATTAATGAAACACTATCATTCTCTGTATTTGTTTCTTAATACCCTTATTATTAAGTTGGCCACAATTTTTAGAAACAAATTAACCATTTTGTGTAGCTTTTACATAAACATGGAAATCAAATATTTTCAAAAAAAAAACAGATTTTTCCTTCCTCCAATTTTTTTCACAATTTGTTTTGAAAACACTAATAACTGATACCACCTTGTAAAAAAACATCTGAACCATTTCTAGATCTTCTATAACTCTTTATTTAATATTTATCAAGATCTTTCGACATACTTAGTCAAAAATCATGCTATAACTCCACAACATATCTTTTCATCCATCTATTTCAATAACCACAATCAACTTCAAAAAACTACAGATTTTCCTTGAGTGATTTTTCCTAAAAATATCCCCCTTTGGTTTTGTTCAAATTTTTTAATTTTTAATAATAATTTAAAGATTATATTTTTAATATGTTTTCCATAAATTTCCTTCATCCAAATTATACCAAAATTAATTTAAGGTTATTTTAGATAGCAATCAAATCTTTACTCAACACACACTCACATACCATATGATACATTCTCAGTAGGAGAAATATGATTATCATGTAATGTTCATCAAAGATTCACTTTATATATGAAACATGAAATATAATTCATCAAAAACTCAATATATTGTGATCTATAAACTTTGAATAAACATATTTAGTCTCATCATATATAAGAATCGTCATATTTCCCTTCTCCCTCGTCATCTTCTCACGTATTCTTGATCAATACATTTTATCTAAAATTTTCAATAAACCCAAAGGTCCCTCTTTTTTATACACCATTACAATGAACACATATCTTCACAAAGGTGAAAACCACACCCTACCTTAGGGATATGGGGTCACACATCCACACTTGTTTATATTGGGGATTCGACTGAACTCCAATATATAATCAATGACATTCAATTATATCTTTGGTTATGGCCTTTATTATAATATCCACAGCCGGTAGTTCTGTCAGAAATTACTCCAACTTCACAAGCCCCTGCTCCACCATCTCCTTGAAAGAATTATACATGATTTAAATGTGCCTCATTCATGAGTGATAAACTATATTTTATCTAGTGTTTATATCACTTGAATTATGATAATGAATTATGATAATGAATTATGATAAGAGAATTGACATTAACTCCCATATGTTTAATCTTCTTCATCATCCAAAACTACTATGTGTTTGATTGAATATATGAAATATATTTAGATTCTACGGGGCTCAAAAAATGAAATATTATTTTCTTATTAGGAAGGAAATAGACAATCTACCAAGATAGAATGCTCAACCTGTTGTTGATTTTATATCATATAATAAATCGACCAAATCTACATCTATTTAACCAAATAAATCTTATCAAAATTGTTCATTATACATAAAATTTAAATACATCATTTTATTAATAGAACGAAGTATATTTTTAATCCAAGTAATTGTATTTCTATAGTATTTCTTTGATACGGTGCTTCTTGACATGTGGGAAAAAAATATCATGTTCTTTCATTGTTAAGTATGACATATTTCCAATCATCTAACTATATTCTGTTACCAAAACCTATTTTCCTTCATCATCTCATTTTAGTTTCATCTCATTATCCATATGATTTGTCATTTACTAATAATTAAAAATTAAAAATATTGTCATAAATTCCTTTTTATATTTGGATTGAGAAATGAATGTTCCAGTTATTCCTTTCATCTCTTTTAAAAGATATAAATGAATTAGTTTGTTAGTCATTGACATTTTGAACATTATTTTCATGAATTATGTGAATAGTTTTCACTTTTCTTCATCTAATCCACCAAATATCATGTCATTGAAATATTCCAAACTATAATCCTTTGATTATTTTCATTATTTAATTATAGATTACAATAAACTACCCGAGATTGAAATATGATCTTCTTAAAATTCTGATAAAATCTTCAATACCATGCTCTTAGTGACTACATTAATCCATATAACACCTTTTTCAACTAAAAAACAATTCTTATAATATTAAAGGATAAGAAACCCATATTATTATTAAATGTATGATTCTTATTCCAGAACCCCATTCAGAAATTATAAAATGAAATCCATCTTGAAAAATATGTATTTCATATGAACTATTATGACCAGGAATAAGTGAATAGTCACAATCCTTGCAATAGGTGAAAATTCCTCATCAACATCGATTTGATCAATGTGGGAGTATTACTTTCTCACTATTAGTTTTTAGTTTGGAATTACCAATCCATCTTCATTTAGATTATTCTAAAAGAACCATTTGGTGATGAATAAATTCTACTCTTTCTATCTGAAAACAATATCCCATGTACAATTCATCCAAATTTAGTCAAGATATTTGTTTATAGATTAAACCATGTTCTCATCTCCAGTTAAATCATAAAAATTTTTGTTCTCTACCTAAGATATTAAGTATGCTTGCTATAAAGTCTTCATTCTCCATGATTTAACTAGCATTGTTTGATCCCCAACGATGATTTTCCTACCAATTTCATCTTATACCTTCAACATCCATGCATATAAAAACTTGACCATGCCGTGATCATTATTTTCATCCTCTTCAAAATCATAATTTTCCACTTCTACTCCCCCTAATTTTCTTGCCACCTCATCTCTATCATCAGGGAACTCTTCACTGGGTCTTTTAAGATTTTTTTTATTTTCTTCAATAGTGACATCATTTATTTTAACCGTTTTTACCAACCTCTTTATGAATAATTTATATGCTTTTTTTCCTGAGTATCCAATGAATACTCCCCCATCACTATGTGACTTGAACATCCACTATTTCTCCTTATTCAGAATAAAAATCTTACTTATAATGATTTAATAGTATTTAAATATTTGATCCATTCCATACCATAGGTAAAACTAATTATTTTATTCTCTTAAACACAAAAAATCCCAATTGCATATGTAGATAGATTTCATGAATGCTTCCTTTCATAATTTCCCTAGCAATCCATTTTCAATAAGAATTGTTTTGTCCTTATTGTTTATGATCTTATTCTCCTCTCAATCACTCCATTTTATTGCAGATTTTTAACTACCAAAACTTAGTGTATAATAACATATTTCTAAAAATTATCCACCTCATGAATGTTTTTTAATTCTATTCTATTATTATTTTTACACTTCAAAATATTATTTCCAAACATTATATATGCTTCCCTCTAATATTGTGTTATGAAGCTGAACAAGTTAGACATGGGAGAAATGAAAAATATACATGCCATCCGGCTGAAATCATTAATGAAAATAACCTAATACCTAGTCCTTATAATAACACTTGGTAAGATAAGAACACACACAATTGCATTCACAAATTCAAGAATACTAGTTGATGTTTTTTTCTTTTTTCTTATGCATCTTTTTGATAATATAATGTTGTTGAAAATGATCACATGTCTGAGTATGATCATGTGATATCTTGGAGAAATATTTAGCTATACCACATTTGATCAGATCTTCTTGGGATGGTTGGCATAGAAATAAATACTGTTTTGGAAACAATATATTTTCATTATCTTTAGATAGAAAGAATATATCCTCTTCTCCACTCACATGGTAGAGATTACCATTATTATAATTTAATTAAAAATAAACTATAGATTATTTTTCATTGATGATACACAACTTCCTGGTAAAAATTATAGCATGAAATGAGTTAAAAAATTTACTAAAATAAAACAAGTTTATTTCATGACCTTTAAACACTAATATGTTAACGTGTATTATCTATTTTTCTCAAAATTTTGATTTTCATGATCTAGTAATCTTATAGATATCATCATATCAAAATATTACAACACCAACCATGTCATATTTTTATGCCTATAATAAGATCCTTATATCCCTTCATATGTGATGTGCATCCACTATCAATGATCCATACACCAGCATGATGTTATGGTTTACGGGAAATATCTAAAACTATTTCTTTTTTAGCTCTTTTTTATCCATGTCATTAACTTCAAAATTATTGTGGATTTATATTCATTACCTTTCGTAGAGTATAATTAACCAACTTCATCTTGTAGATATTCAAATTGATTTTTCATTTCCATATCATTCAATGATTATTTGAGCTACTACATATAACCACATTGGTTCAACATCATCACATTCCTTTGTATTGTAGATGAGTAATATCATTCCATGTGTCTGAATCCCCCACACCTGAAATAGTGACCATCAAACTATTTCATGGATTATTTAACTCTATGTGGTATCCTTTTCCTATCTTCTCCCCTTCGACGCATTTTGGTTATGTAACTTACATTTTGGTAATGTACCATATTTACACATTCATAACACCATATATGAGGGGAACTCTAGTGATTCATTATTATTGGACTGCTTGTTCTATGGTTTCTCAAATCCTTCTGATTTTGATTTGTACCCAAATAAATTTTTAAATTCAGTGTGATTACCTATGGTTTGGCATCAATTAGAACATATTTTTATTTGAAATTAGGCCTAATTCCAAAATTTTAATTTAGATATGAAAGTTTATTATATTTCTCAAGACCTATATTCTCCTCCTCCATCCTTTCGGTCACCTGAGTGACCTAATTTCTTGATGTATAACCAGGATTAAAGAGGCTCCCTCAATATTCTCCTTTTATTCACAGGTCAAAAAAAATTTATTCATGTTATTATAAACATTGTATTTTAATATTTTATATATTATTTAAAACATCAATCACTCTTTTAAATTCTTAAAATTTTAGCATTCACTCAACAACGTTTTTTTGAGTTCTATAGCATTGAATAATTTAGCCCATTAATTTATTTCTTCATCTAAGACTTCTTGTAATGTATTGGATTTTATGTGTATTATTTTTGGATACTATATGGATTATTTTCAAGACTAGGTACAGAGATGGTGTGCAATTCTGTGGCCTGATGTGTCCAGAATAAATGTTTGAAATATATTAAATATATTAAACAGAATGCATACGTAGTTTTCTAGAGAAAAGTGGAATAACATTTGAACATATAATCAGATCATAAATATGGGGGAACTATAGAATTCAAAATTTTGGATATCACCCTAGGTGTGACATAACCTTGGTCAGCAAGGGTAATTAGTGGAAATGTCACCCCAGACGTAAAATAAATAAAACAATTAATTAAATTATATTTTATATAGTGACGCAGCAACATAATTATGTTTATTTTAAATATGTTCTTATAGGAGAATTGTAGGTTTAATGACCTAAACTTATGATTTTACGAGATCCATTAGATCCATTGAAGGAGATAAAGTTTTTGAAAGTTGATTGAATCATGGATCGATGATCGATGCGCTACAGATTCGAAGGATCTCACTAATAAAAATGATGCCACATCATTCTTCATCAATGATTGATATAAATCAAGGTAGGAAATTAGATTGATTTAATTATTTTCCCTATATTAATTTCTATGATAAACGTGAAGCAATCAAAGAAGATATTGATTCAACGCTCATGTGTATTGTGGGATGGGTTTATTTTTGGGGAATTATTCCGGAGAATTACTTTGTGATTATTTATTTCTTCAATTTTATTGTCATGGAAACAAAGTATGATTGACATGAATAATGATCGAGGTTCATTCATCTCTTCTATTCTTTTTCTTTTTACCCTTGATTACGTGTTCATCATGGGAACTCTTTTTTTGGACCATAGTTCAACATATCCCAATAAATAGATCATGGGACACTCATTTCTTAGCACAAAAATATGATATCGTAGATCCAAGATTGGCATGACACGGTGGTGGTGTGGTAGTGCATATAGTGATGAATCAGAAGACTTTGGATACCTGATTTCATGTTCTTCAGTGTTCATTGATTATCAATGAATAATGAAACATATATCCATTTTCCAAGTATATTTTATGGAATAACGTGTTTTTTATGACAAAAAGTCTAAGAAGAGATGAGATATTCAATTTCTTAGGAATTTAGTTGCTGGATTGGAGGTTAGAGGATTTATAAATTACATGAAACATGATATGGATTTCTAGAAAATGCAGGACACAAACTTTAAACATGCTCTACACACTTTATGGGCCCCCCTTAGCAACAGCTAGGGTTTCGGGTAGGAAATAAGGATCACACAATGTGTGAACCCAATCACATAGCGTGTGACCCCTACTTAGTGACTCGACATATACCTTTTAGGTACACATAAATGGGGTGAAGTACAAGAGTATCCTACATGGTGTGTAATCCCCCACACAAACACGACTTAATGACATTGTCTATTTACACGAGCAGGACCCAGGATTAGGGGACATAATGTGTGATCCCTACTACACGCCATTTAATCTTTTATTCATGGATAGAAGCTCTTGTACTTAGTGAATTGGAAAAGTATCATTTGGGTGTGTTACCCTTATCCTTTCCCAAAAGGTGAGTGTGATATCTTTTCCCACTCCTGGGATAATGACCCCTTCAACAGGAGTTCTTATATACAGTATATAGAATCCCTCTATAAGGCCCAAAGTGAGATCATATATTCATCTTTATTACCTAGGTAGAGTTCTTATTATTATGATGAGAAATAGTACACAGGCATCAATCTTCTACTTATAAAGTTAATATTGACTGAGTTTTTTGTTATCTCCCCAAGCTCTTGGGAGTGATCCTCATATGTGTATCATTTCTCTTTAGACATCATCATTAACATCAGACTCAAGAGTGTGTTCTCCCAGATGAGTGCTATGTGGAACCTTTGATTCGGAATCCGATGATGGTAAAATAAGGTTGTGATTTTACATTAGTCTTTCTGTATTTTATTAATTTATTTTTATATTCATGTTATATGTGTTGGTGAAATATATTTTTATAGAACTAATTGTACTTCCATTGTTGTAATTTTGGTGGTTTTAGGTTGTCCTACTGGGTATTGTTATACTCACCCCTATAAGGTATTTTCTTGCATGTGTCGTGTCTTGTGAATATGAACCACATTTCAATAGATTCCTTGACAGACTAGGACTAGATGGTGGTTAGTGAGACCAGAAAAACTGGGTTTGTTCTAGTGGAATTCAGAAAATAGTCCATTTACATTCAATATGTCTTATGTTTTAGACTCTTTGTGGTGGGCTTGTATTTGACCCTATTTATTTTATTTCACATAATGTTGTACTCTATCTGTGGGATCTATATGTATGAATCCATGGTTGTTCAGGTTTTCTTACATTTCAATATTATATAGGTATAGAGATGTGTTCGTGTGTATATGCACATAGATTAAGCCCTCCCATGTTAGTAATATATATTCTCGATGCTAATATCCAACCCCTAGCCTATTAGAGTCCGTCTTGGGGGGGGGGGGGTCACTACATAGACCCCATTGGGAAGTGTTATACAGAGTGGTATCAAAGTATTTGGTTCTACCATAGTACTGAGATATTATGATATTGGTTTGAGGAAACAATGTTAAGTGTTTGATGTTCATATTTTTGGCCGGGGACTCTAGTGTTGGTGTGGCTGCCAATCTATACATACACCAAGACTCTGATCACCTATTTTTTGACTGGGTACATGAGAATGTTGGTTTTAGGGAATTAATGGTACATAACCTATATAGAAATGGGTTGTGCTTTCCATTTTATTCTCAAGTCCGGTCTCCGGATATACTCATTTATCGTGGTACATATTCTTTGTTTCAGGATGCCTCCATGAATTATTGTTGATAGGATTGAACATGATGATCATAAGGATAAACCCTCAGGGATTAGGTGTTGATATAGGGACCATTTCCCAATATGTTACCTCTAGGTGGTCCACCAGCTATACTTCCACCCATTGAGTAGAATGAGGTACCCATAGTACTCATGGATGATGTGTGTAAGCTGAGATCACATCAAGAGTTTCATAGATAGTGACCCCTCAGGTTTAGAGGAGATCCCTTCATATATTCATATGAGGTATTTCTTGAGGTAGTGACAAGATTTTTATATCTTATCAAGACACTAGCAATTCATATGGTGGTACTGGAAGTGATCCTTCTTCGTGGATCAGTAGGAAAATGGTGGGATTTAGTTACCCAGACATATGATGAGACGACTCTACCATGATTTGAGTTTGAGCATGTTTTCATGGAGGAGTTAGCACTAGATATGCGAAGTTATGAATGTATAAAATTTCTTCACTAACTCAAGAAGAAAATAATGTTTGTAGCTAATTATTCTTTGAGGTTTAACGATCTCTCCTAGTACTCAATGGATATGGTTAGTGACCAGTTATTGAAGGCTCATACCTTCGAGCAAGGTATTCATAGATACATAAGAGTAAGTTTCATACCTCTATGAATTCCTACCAATAATAGGGTTATATAGAGATAATTGGGGGTTGAGAGTTTCTTTGTTGAGCAGATACAACCAATGGTTTCTAGTTGATGGAATATGTGATATGAGACCTTGATAGGAGGGAGCTGACATTAGTCGTAGGGACCTGGGTGTGTGAGACATTTTAGGATGAGTTACTAGGATGGAGGATATACAGTTCAAGGCACACATAGATTGTCTAATCATCCCAGATAGAGGTGGTGCTACTCATGTGATAGAAGGAGTTATCTTGAATGATATTTTCCGACTCGTTTTATAGCTGACAGGGAAACCATTGATGGGAATCCAAGGTAGAAGAAAATTCAGGACCAGATAGGTTCATAGGGTGTAGAACATTGTAGAGGGGATAAGATTGTAGAAAGAGGTGGTAGGAACTTTTAACTATTACCACCACCTCCTCCTAGTGGTCCATTCTAGGCTTTGGAAGCTAGGGGACATGTGCTAGGACAACTTCAGGCGGTCAAAGCATATGACCCAAATGCTCTAGGAATGATTTGGGGTATGATCTATGTATTTTATACCTTTTATGCAGTACTAATATATGTCATTTATATTCATTATTTTTTTGCATTAATTTTTCAAGACATAGAGAATCCAGTTGATCCCTTGTCTTAACCCTCGCACATGGGGACTCCTACTCGAGATGATTTAGTGATAATGCACTTATACAGAAACTAGGACATGAACCTTGGAGGAGAGAGTTTCTATTATAATATACTGGAATTAGTGTTGAGGCCTTATGATTTCATTCTTGGTATGCACTGGTTATCTACAGTTCATACCCATATGGAATATTTTAGGTAAAAGATGTAGTGTGTTTGTAGCGATAGAACTAGGTTTTCCTCTATCAGTGAAAAGGAAAACCATGTAGTACAGGATGGACTCATGAATAGGACGATGCATCTAATTATACATTAGTTGGAAAGAATAACCCTTGGTGCTGTGGATATTATTAGTTCCCATTTTTCTATAGTGGTGACAGAGTATGAGGTTGTCTTCCTTGAGGATGTTCCTGGTTTACGTCCCAACATAGAGATATATTTCTGATTTTAATTACTTCCATAGACATCACAGATATCTAAACTAGCATATCGTATAGATCCCAAAGATATTTTTGGGATGAGGATTCATTTGTAGGAATTTTAGTGGGAGGGAGTTTTTAGACAAAATGTTTCACCCTAGGTATCCCCATTTTTTTCTAAGAAGTAAGATGAGGGATTTGGATTGTGTGTGGACTATTGGTGCTTGAAATAAGTGATTGTGAAGAAAAAGAGTCAACTACTGATGATCAATGACCTCTTTGATCATTTGATAGGGGCTTGATAGTTCTCAAAGGTTGAACTCAGTCTAGGATATCGGCAGTTGAGGGTACGAGATGAGGATATAATGAACATGATATTCCAATGTTGTTATGTTCAATATGAGTACTTGGTGATTCTCTTTGGCATGATGAACACCACAACAGTGTTTATGTGACTCATTAATTAGATCATACAGCTTTTCTGAGTCCTGTTGATGGCATTCTTAATCGACGACATCCTTTTGTACTCAATGTCTGAGGAAGAGGACACAATACACTTGAGGATAATTCTAGACATACCCCGAGTGCACCTGATTTATAAAATTATCTCATAGTGTTAGTTATGGAATCAATAATTCCACTTTCTAAGAAATATTATCCCAACAGATAGAGTGGTAGTGGACCTAGATAAGGTTGAGTTAGTGTTAGCTTGGGAGCCACCCAAGAGCATTACATAGGTGTAGAGTTTCCTCAGGTTTGTATGAAATTACCAGAAATTCATACCTGATTACTTCAGTATATCAACACCCATGACATCTTTGACTAAAAATGAGAAACCTTTTGCATTGAAAGTGAGGTTCTAGAGGACTTTAAGTAGTTAATGAACCTTTTTATGAATTATCCCATCATGAGTTTTCTAGATGAGGGTGTCGAGTACATAGTGATCTCCGATGCATCCTGAACCAGGCCTGGTTGTATTTTGATGATGAGGAAGGAATTCATTTACTATGGTTCATGTTAGATGAGAGCACATGATCAGAACTAAACAACCCACAATCTTGAGTTAGCCATTGTAGTCTTTACACTAATTATGTGGCTAAACTACCTGATGGGAGATCAGTTTATCATCTATTCTAATCATAAGATTGTAAGGTATATCTTATCTCATAAGGGTATTAACTTTAGATAGAGGAAGTTTCTATATTTCCTCCATGATTATGACTTAAAAATTGAATATACTCTTGGGAAGGTGAACATTGTAGAGAATTCCCTCCGTAAGAAATCTTTTTCGAATTTTTTGAATGAGGAAGAAAAGTAGTTGGCCTCATTTCAGTTATACTTTATTGATTGAGATGGAATAGATTGTCTCCAGTTAATGATTTTACCCCTTTTATTTTGTATCAAGTTATGGAGGCACATATTGGGGATGTTGACTATCAGCCTAAACGTACTTGGATATCCACTAGACATGATCATGATGTATTTTTTAAAGTTGGTGAGTATGTCATTCTTTTCTGATGAAGCATGATGGTTCCAACGGGTTTTCATGATGAGGTCATAAGAGAGTTTTATACTTAAAATTTAGATGCCCATCTAGGTGTTCCAATGATATAACATGACCTATGATGTCAGTTTTTTTGTCTAGGTATGAATATGAGAGTCGTAAATTTTGTTTCTCGATTCCTTACTTGCCACCATGTGAAGTTTGAGCACCATATTCCATTGGGTTTACCCCAAAACCTTGAGGTGCCTGAGTGGAAGTGGTATGTGATAACTTTTGGACCTTATAATGGGATTAACACATACATCCATGGGAAATGACGCCATCTGAGTGATCATAGACCGACTCACCAATTCATCTCACATCATATAAATTCAAGAGCAGATTTCATTAAAGATATTCGGATGCCTCTACATTTAGTATATAGTCTGACTCCATGGAGTTTCATCAATTTTCATTTTTAATGTGTTTCTCACTTCAAATCCTAGTTTATGATGTGATTAAAGGAGGCATTTAGGACTCAATTACTCTTGATCACAACATTTCACCCCCAAACTAACTGCCAGATTGAGTGGACTATTTAGCTTTTAGAGGACATGTTTCATACTTACATATTGTACTTCGACCGTAGTTGGGAGGATAAACTAAAATTGATGGTGTTTTAATATAAAATAATTTACCATTCCCCCATTGATATAGAACCATTTGGGGATTTTTATGGGTGAACCAATAGGTCTCCACTTCGGTGAGCTGACCTAGGAGAGTCATTACTCATGGGCCCAGAGTTTATGAGAGAAAATACTTTGAAGGTGCATATCACCTTAGATCGGATGAAGAATACACAAACCCTTTATAAGTCTTATGATAATAGATGATAGAGGTATTTGGAGTTTGAGGGAGGAAACTTTGTGTTCTTGAGGGTTTCACCTTAATGTGGATTAAAGAGATTTGGTTGGGGAGGAAAGTTATCTATGAGATTCATTGAACCTTTCATGATTCAACATATATTTGGGGAGGTTAAGTACCTATTAGCTCTACCTATACAATTTTACTGTGTACAAAACATCTCCCTTGTGTCACAGTTGAGGAGGAACGTGCATGAACCATCACACATTATCAACTAGGGTGAGATAAACATCAAGGATGGAGATACCTTTACTGAATAAACAATAAAGATCGAGGGTTAGTAGGAGGAGCCTATTTGGGTGATTGATTCCTTTAGTGTGTTTTTAGTGGTAGAATGAGAATATTCCTGAGAGCACATGGGATTGAGAGGATCATATTTATACTCAGTACCTGTATCTCTTTATATAGTCCTTGTTTTGTTTTTTGGGGATTTAAAGCCCCAATGTGGGGAGAATGTAATTTCTCATATTTTTCATTTATTATTTTTTGATATTGTATGAATTATTGATGATACCATGTGCTGAGACGACATGTGATTCTGAGTCCCATTGTGCCCATAACAAAACATGTTAAATATATTAAATATATTAATATAATTCACATGCAGTTTTCCTAGAAATGTGGAATAACTTCTGAATTGATGGTCAGATCTGAAATCCAAGGGCATCATTGAATTTTGAATGTGGGTTTTACCATGGGAGTGATTTAACCTTGTTCAACATGGGTTATTAGTGGAAAATCTATTCGAGGAATAAAATAAATATAATAGTTAATTGAATTATTTTTGACACAATGGAGAAAAAACCAAATTCTATTTCTTTTAGATACATACTTATGGAATAATTTTAGGGTGATCTAAAAAACCCAACAATTTAATGAGATTAATTGGAGTTTTTAGTGGAGATCCCATTGGAAAATGATGATTGAATCATGAATTAACAACTAAACTGAAATAGAATTGAAGGATCTCACCAATGATAATGAATCTACATTGTTTTTTGACAGCGATTGACCCAAATCAATGTGGGACATTTTTTTGAATTGATTCCTCCACCATTTTTAATTTATATGACCAAAGTTAAGAAATCAACTAATGGACATATTCATGGATTGTGCGTAATGTGGTATGGGTTTATTTGAACAGATCTATTAAGGAGAATTAATTTTGGGTTATTTTTTTCTTCATTATTATTATCATTTAAATGAATCAATATAAAAATGGACATTGAAGAAGTTTTGTTCCTCTCTTATGTTATTATAATTTTCTCCCCCAATTCTGTGTTCATTGTGGGTACACTTTGTTTGGAAAACAGTTCAACATATCCCAATCAACTAATAATTGTGCACCTATTTTATGGCCTAATGATATGATATAATAGATATGGGATTGGTAGGACGTGAAGGTGGTATGAAGGTGGAATAGGTAACGAATCAGATGACGGTGGATACCTTATTTCATTTTCTTTTATGTTTCCTGTTAGACAACATAAAACAACACATAAACTCATACTCTGAGAAGATTTGATAGAGTAACACATTTTTTGAAAACATTAAGGCTCATACGATATGGGATCTTCAATTTCTCAGAAATGTAGTTTCCATATCGGAGGTCGATGGATCAGCCGAGATGCACAAAACAAGATTTGTATTTCTATAAAATCCCATGCGACATGGATTGTAAAATGGATCTACACACTGTGTAGGACCCCACTGAGTGACAACTAGGACTGTAGGTTGGAATTAAGGATCACAGGTCTTGTGACCCCTCACTGGAGACTCGGCATGTACCTCACGGGTACACATACATGGGGTGAAGTACCTAGGAAGCCTACACGGTGTGTACTCCCCAACGAAGACATATCTTGAGGACATAGAAAATTTACATGGGACAGATCTAAGGTCAAGGTAAATGGCATGTGAGCCCTAATACACGCCATGTAATCTTTTATACATGGATTGAATCCCTTTTAATCAATAACTTAGACATATTTCATTAAGGTGTGTTCCCCTTATCCTTTCTCTGATGGTTAGTACAGTATTATCTCCAACTCCTAGGACAATAATCCCTTCCATGGGGATTCTTAGATACAGTTGTTATAATCCATCTCTAAGGCCCAGAGTAAGACACTCAATTCATATTCGTTCCCTAGGTAGAGTTCTTGGAATCATTATGAAAAATAGTATATGGGCCTCGATCCTCTACTTAGTGGGTTAATCTTGATTGAGTTTTTTGGTATCTCCCTATGGAATTGGGAGTGGTCCTCATCTATGTATCCTATCTCTTCAGACTTCATAAGTGCTATCAGATATAGGAGTGTGCTCCCCCAAATGAGTTCTATGTGGAATCTTCGAGTTGGAATCCTAGGCTGGTATACTAAGGTTGTGATTTACCTTCAGAATTTGTGTCATTGTTGAGTCTATTTATATATTCTTGGTATTTGTGTTGTAGAAATATATATGTATAGAAATGATTGTATTTTATTTTCTTGTTTTCTTTGTAGTTTTGGGGTGTACAAATAGGTATTTTTATACTCACCTTGGTATAGGCTTTTCACACTTGTGTCGTTTCCTGTTAAGAGGACCAACCTTTTGGTATAGTCCTTGATGAAACATGACCAGATGGTTCTTAGTGATATTGGACAGACATAGGTGTGTTCCTGTAGTGTTTAGACACCAGTCCCTTTACTTTTAGTATGGAATTATGTTTTGACTATTTGGGGGGGGGGTTGTATTTGGACCTATATAATTTATTTTACATATTAGAGTTCTATGGAAGTAGGATTTAGGTGTATGCATTCATGATTGTTGAGTTTTTTATATTTTAGCATTGAATAGGCTTGGATATGTGTGTGTGTACAAGTATATAGGCTAAGGCCTCCCATGTTAGGGATTTTTCCTCACAGTGCTAGTCTCCAACCCCTATCATATTTCAGATGGGATTGGGTTTCTAAATTATCCTAGATATCAACCATTCTTTCAAGTTATCCTTCATCATTGTATCTTTACTCCCTTTGTTTTAGAGTTACCTACAACTTCCACAATATAATTTTCTATATGAACCTTATAGTTATCCATCTCTTCAACTTCATAATCTTATGTACATTCATTTTCATGTGAAAGAATATTATTCTATTTAAAGATGTTTTTCTTATAAATTTTCATACCTTTTACATAGGCTAATGACTTCTTTGTGGTAATTTTGACATCATCTTCATCATCATCTTGAAAATTCTTATAGATCATTGATGGTAGATTTCCAATCATTCCACATCTAAATCATGTTATTGGATGTTCCCATTTGAAAATTCATTTTCCTTTTTATTGCTTTGAGGAAAGTAATGACATGACCTCTTCCATATCTTATTCTTCATATCCATATTCAATAGTGAGCTTCTTCATGGAATTGATTTTCATATATTTGGACTTCCCTTTTTAGAAACATTCATTATCATTACTTCTCATATCACATATGATAATATTACTATAAAAATTATCCAATGTTAACTCCTTTGGATTAATGTCTTTTAGTATAAAGACATTCATATTAAAATGTGGTGTAAGCCTTCTCATGATGCTTTTAACAATATTTAAATATTTTATAATATCCTTGAGACCACATAAGTATTATATAAAAAAACAAAAAGGTCATATAATGAATCTACATACCCATTAGTTTGAATTCTTAGGATCTCATATTTGTTCCATAGAACCTATAATTTTTCTTCTCTAACTTTTAAATCACCTTCGCAGATATTTAATAGATTTTCCCACATTGTAGGAATTGACTTACATGACATCACCTACATATATATTGTATTAGATAATGATCCTCCTAAAGATTTGATCCCTTTGGCATTAGCATCCAATTCTATTAATCCTGCTTAGGATAAAACTCAAATATCCACACTAATAGAAATACCATACATTGATGTTATAAAGAAATCAATACCTAATGATCCGAAGTATTTTTTCATCTGATTCTTCTAAAAATTAGAATTATTTCCAGAGAATATATGAATCCCTTTATAATTAACAAAATCTATTGAAACCACTGATATAAAAACACTAATTTTAATCCTTAACTTTGATACCAATTGTTATCCAAACTAGGATAAATTAACTGGGGACGGAGGAGGGTGGGGTTGAATTAGGTTATGATTTTTTAAAATAACTACCACATTGGATCAGGTTTCATCAATAATCGAAACATAATTCAATCCCTTTCCAATAGAAATGTATGAGTAGTAATAAAATCATACATGGGACACAAAAATTATGCTTGGTTCTCTTATACTAGGCTATGTCTAAATATAATAGAAGGTTAATGTGCCTATGTATCAAATCCACAAATGCACACTTCTATTTACAGATTTTGGAGAGGAATCACAACCCCTCATGGGTTAAAACCAACCAAAATTTTAAACCTCATTTCTCTCTCAACTAAACTGTTCTCAAAAAACCTTTATAATATTCTTCCCTTGATTTCTTTAATTAATATTTTTTACACCTCAGTTGGTGAATAATGAAGCAAAAAATTCATCAACTTGATAGATACCATTTTATAATAGAAACTATGGGAGAATCATTATAGGTTAAAAAAAAATTTGATTTTGGGAAACCATTCCATGAATTTCCTGAAACTCTACCAAATTTCAAAAAAACATTATATTTTGTTGTAAAATATTTTGTTTTGAAAAAAAAATTAGTTCATCATGAAACTCAAAATTTCTACACAACTATTAAATTTACTCAAAACTCACGTAGTCTTATAGAAATAAGTCCCAATTCTATATGAAACTAATATTTGAGTTATTTTTTCAATAAATAAATAGCTTTGAACATCTATTACAAGATTAAGATCCCTAAAATTATTTAAGGGATGAGATACGCAATGAGTGTGAATCCGCTTATTTATAAATTGGGCTGACCCTTCACATGACTACCTCTGTCACCTTTTACTATGTGAAAAATATTCCTTGTGTTATGAAATTCAATGATTTAATGTTACGTTGAGGAAACATTCACCCCCTTCACACAACTGCATCTACATTTCATGTTCTCAAAGAACTATACCTATTTCACACAACTTTTACTTTTGCGAAGTTTTATAATTTGCATGAAACACAAATCTTCACATACATGATGGTTTTTAAACAATTTCACCCTTTATGAAAACTATTACATTTACATGAAAATAATTCCATTTCCAAAAAACACTTTTTCCTTCATGTAAATTTGTATTTTCAAAAATTTGGAAAACACAAGGAAACAACAACACATTGTACACAGAACATTCAGTACCACTTACAGTGCTTTCATATATATGTCTTGATGCTTTTTCTAGATTTTTCAACATACATAGTACAAAAATAACACTAGAAATACACAAATAACCTTATAAAATATTTTTTTCAACAAAAACAATAAATTAAAAACACTATAAAATTAACTTAATGGATTTTTCCCAACATGAGTGAATAGTGAAAAATGCTAGTTTTTTGTAAAATATGTATTTTTTTCTTTAAAAAATTATGTTTAACGAACCATTATATTTTATATTTGTTTTTAAAGTAATATTAGATCCATTTTTATTGAAAATATTATTAATAATTTAATACGAATAATTATTATATTTTATGTTGTTAATAAGCTCATTTTTAATTCTTAAAAAACAAATTTATAAAAAAATATTTTTCTTTGCATCTTTCCCAATTATTTAAAAAGTTATTTGTGACAGATATACAAATGTATGCTTGAAAATGTATTATATGGTTAGAATCATGAGGACCAAATTTTAAAATGAGGTAAATTTCATTTTTTACCAATATAAATAGTAACTAAGGTAAAGAATGTGTTACCATAGTAAAGTGTAACTTAGGTTAATTAAGTTAAAAACTAAGTGATAAGGACAAAAATATTTTTTTTATTCTTATTAGAAGATGGTATTTAGATTCTTATCACATTATTTTTGAAATTATATAATTTTGGATTCTCTTTCCCATGATTAAGAATTTATAATATTTAAATGTGTTGAAAAAAAAATACTATTGTTTCTATACCATCACTTATAAAAGGGAACCTAATCTTATCCCTTTCTCACACATTTTGAGAAATATAGTTTAAAAAACCACAAGAAAAACCTATACCTAAAATCCCTCCCCATTCCCAACATGGATTGGTATTCTCGGAATAACATTCCTAAAAGACTTAAGGTGTAAGACAAAGGGAGATATCCATGGAGAAGGTATAAGACAATGCTTTCATATTTCAATATTATTTCTTATTATAACAAATTAAAAATACTCTTAAACCATGAAAAAATAAAAACTAATTATCTATCATATAAATAGATTTTATTATGATTATGATACCACCATTTTCATCAGTTTTTCAATCACATGGAAAATGGAATCATCACTCTTGTGTACGTGTGGCCGACCACCTCCACGAAGCGATGTGTTTCATTTTTCATCATCGTAACATTGAGAAGGTTAAAATGATGAAAAAATTAATATATATGATATTTAATAAATAATGATGAATTTGGAAATTAAATATAGTTTTATCTTTTTACCATTTTCTTCTATTGGTGATTGATAACATCACTTGTGTGTGCATGTTAAGTACTACCTCCATAAAGAGATATGATTCATTTTTCACTTTCCTTTTAAAAGGATAGTAATAAGCTTGTATATGATGAATAAATATCATATCAATTAAAATTTTTTAATGTAAAAATATTATACACCTTATTTTTTCCACCAATTAGAATAATGAAAATAATGTTTATGTGTATGTATGAACTACCGTCTCCATGAAACGACATGGTTTATTTTTCATGAACTCGTTAAATGGTTTGTTTTAAAAGTAAATATATTGTAAAAATATTATTATTATAAAATGTTAATATTATGTAGATAATTTAATCATTTTTCCATTGACTGTATTCAATGCATCGATGTGGTTTTGACGTTATAAACCGAACAACCCCAAAGCACACAATGTGAACAAAACCATTTTGGTAACTAAATAAAATGTGATATTGAATGAAATAAAAAGAATGATAATAATTAAATAAAAAAGAAAAAGGTTATTAATTAAGTATAAAACTTATATAATTTCATTATTATGGAGTTAGAGAACTTATGAATCTAGAAAAATCTTATGGTAATAGATGTTTTATTAAAATCATGTTTAATAGTATTTCTTTCAAAAATTTATCCTCCATATCCACGTTCTTATAAATATTCCAAACATAGTCTTATTTATACATGAAATATTGTTAAAATTAATTCTAAACTAATTTTGAATATATTTTTAATGGATTTTAAAAGAATATTTTAAACAATTATTATATGAGACATTTAAACATTTTTTAAAAAGTGAAAAAGAAATTTTTTAACGTTTTCAACCTGACCAAATTTTCCCAAAGACATAGATATTATTAAATATCAAAATTACTATACAATTTGACATGTATTTTCAAATAATAACTTATTCCATATTTTATAAAAATTTCTCAATTTTCATAGTTTTTAAGGAAAATGAATATTTCACTTTAAAATTATCTAAAAAATAGAAATTTATTATATAATGGATTCAAATGATTTTTACATGGATTTTATGATGAAAATGTGAAATATTATAAATTTTTTATTCATTATATTTTGTATTTTGGAATTATAGATGATTATGGGTGATCCAGATATAGCTCATGATGATTGGTGAGTTTGATATATATCACCAACATATTGGGGAATCAATAATATTTGAATGTCAAAAATTATGTAGATAACTGGGTAGGTTACTCCAATGGAATTAATCAACCATAGGTTATTTCAAAATGGGTTAAAAAATTTAAACATGGGTTATGAATATGATTCATTATGATACCTGTATTATTCATAAAAAATATGGTTTTAAGGATTTGTCTTTTTATTTTATGAGGTATGGAAATGTTATAAAATTTTAACGGTGAAAGGTTTTGTTTTTAAGATAATTGTTTTCATGAGTTCCCACATGTCTTGGGATAGCTTCATGGTTTTTCCTTTTTTTAATAATGTGGTTCAAGGGTCTAATTTGTGGTAATATTTATTTATACTTACGTAAATGTTTTATTTAGTAATGAAATGTTTTTTTGTGAAAAATGTAGTCAACCTTATGGATTTTCATGTTTTTATATAGACTAATGAGATTAATTTATTTTATATCCCTTGCTATGATTTTTTATCCCATCTCACTTTTTCAAAAATTTTAAATAGGATCCAAGAATTAATGTAAATTTTACATAGATCAACATTCCTACTAGGGAAACTCATCTAAAATGAAGCCAAACTATCTTCAATGAAACATGGGTATAAATATAATGATTTTTAAAAACAAATTATATAATAAATGGAAATTTAAACTCTATTATGTAATTTGTTTAGACAATTCACCAAAAATATAAACTAAAGAGATTTTTAAAATGTAATAACGTGATACCCTTATTATAAATCATGTAATTATAGGTTCAATAAAGCACAAAGACATAATAATTGGTCTTAGAGGAAAGGTCTATATTTATTTAGTGGTTAGGGTAATGTGGAATGACTCATTAAATAGACTCTAATTTATGGATATTATATCATGAAATTTATTTTTAATATTTCCATGTTGGTTCATCTAATATATATTTGTTCAGAATTATTTTCTATATAGGAAATAGGGAACCAGAAGAAGGAAGGAATAAAGAGGATGATAGCCTTCGAAATCAACAACTTAGAATTGTTAAAATATATATGTTTGTGTCTTTATTGAATAAGTTGACACATGATATTAATAGTAGTACCCATGAAATAGATTTACTGAATTAACTATTGGGGAATATGTCTATAGTTGAGCATTTTTTGAAGTAACACCCTCAAGAATCCTAGGGATCATTAGGACTAGTGAATACTGAAGTATGGATCAATGATCTATAAAAGAAATTTTAATTTTTTTGGATTTATGAAACATTAATAGTTAACTCTTTATATTTATCATTTTGAAGTATAATCTGATCGATTGTGGCCTTTTAATACAAATAATAAAGAAAAATATGAGGTTGATTCCATAGAGTGGATATAATTTAAAGATATTTTTTATGATATGTGTTTTCCTATAGTTATTTATCTTAGACTGAAAGGAAAATTTAAATAGTATAAGAAAAAAGAAGAATAATCAGTGGTAATTTATGAGTAAAATATTACTAAATAGGTTTGGTATGTAACAATTTAATTTTCTCGACCATAAGAATAAAATTAATAGATTTTACATAGGTCTAAAACAACGTTTTTGAATAAAATTGGCATATCATGAATTTAATTGTTATGATAAAGTTTTTCATTATGATTATAATTTTTTAATGGTTTTTTCCAACACTTACGTAATTTGTGATGAAAAAATTAAGAATCCATCAATTTGGAAAGAAAATGAGAAGTTGTTAACCAGGAAATATAAAGGTAATACCCCTTCCAACAAAATGTTTCAAATTTTGTATAATAAATTCTAAAGATTATTTATCAGGATCAAGAAAGTGTTATCAATGTGGTAAACATTGTAATTTTTCTTGTGACTATAACAAGAGAGGTTTTAATTAGAACAAACATGGGAAAACTGATAATAAATAAGTAGTGATATATTTTATTTGAAACGAGTTGGGTTATTACCCTAATTTCTATTTGAAGATAGCTATACAAGTTTGGAATAATCAAGGAAAAAAGTATAAAGGCATGAAAAATTATTTTTCTACTACAATAGTATATGCTAGACCATCAAATGAACTGGTTTAAGATATATTAATTATTTATTCAAATTATGCTAGTGTCTTGTGTGATTTTTAATCAATTCATTCTATTGTTTTTAGTAAACATATATATAAATTTGAAATACCATCGCATGATATAAATTCATAAAATTTTGTAAAAACACATAGGGGTACTACAAAGAAAACAATAATTTTTATAAATATTCATATTATCATATATAGAATGGTTTCCCCAACAAAACATTTTGACTTTTCCAATTTAGAGTTTGATTTTATTCTTGGTTTAGATTGTATTTTTGTTTTTCATGCTACGATTGACTATAGATCTAAGGTATTCATATTCAATTTTTAGAGTGAGATTCCATTCATATATAATAACGAGGTCATATATTTGATAACATAATAAGAAGATGATAAACTAATTAAATATGGGAGTGAAATTTATCTTTTAAATGTTATTAATAATATAGAAACTATTCATATTAATGATGTTAAAATAATGGTTGAATATATGGATGTATTTCCTATTGAATTTCCTGGTGTTATTATTTATTATATGGTTTAATTTATAGTTTAATTAGAGCCTGATTCTATAAAAATTTCAAAAAATCATTATCTAATGGCTTCAGTTGAATTGATAGAACTAAAAAAGCAGTTACATGAGTTAATTGATAAGGGTTTCATATTCCTTAAAACTTATACTTTGGTTTTTTATATTCTATTTTTTAAAAATTTGGATGGTTCCATGAGACTTTAATAGACTTTAGATAAGTCAATAACATTACTGTTAAGAAAAAGTATCTATTTCATCATATATATGAATTGTATGATTAGCTCTAGGGTGCAGAATATTTTTCAAAAATTGATATCAGGTTAGAGTATCACTAGATAAATTTTAATGGTAACTAAATTACATGGATAATTTTATATACTAGGTATGGTCTTATGAGTTTTTCATTCTATTCAGGTTAACAAATAGACCCACTATTTTTTTGAACTAATTAATAGAGTGTTCCCTGAGTATTTGGATAATTTTTAGTTGTGTTTATCTTAATGATATCATTATATACTCTAAACAATTATGATCACAAGAAACTCCAATTATTTTTTTCATATATTTAATGAATTCAAGAGGTATGTAAAATTCATAAAATGTTAATTTTAGCTCCAAAAGATTTCCTTTGATGGGAGTTTTTTTAAATCTGGAATAATTGCTGATATGATAAAACTAAAGTAGTGAAAGAGTGGAAAATGCCTTCAAATTTAGCTGATATTTGAAGTGTCCTTATATGAATCGGTAACTACAAATTCTTTATTGAGATTTTTTTTGGATTTGTATACCACTTCCTAAGATAACTCGAAAATGATTTAAATTTACCAGTACAAAGTAATGTGATGAATGATTTTAGGAACCAAGAAGAAGGTTGTTTAATTCTCTAGTGTTACCCATTCCATATAGAAATAATGAGTATTTTATATACAATTATGCTTCTTTGAATAGAATTATATTTTTATTAATGTTGAAGGATTTGGTTATCCTATATAAATATTGTTAATTGAATCCCCATGAGTAGAATTATACTACAAATGACTTTGAGTTGGCTACAACAGTTTTTTAAAAAAAAATATAGATGAATCATTTATATGGGGAGAAAGGTAAAATATTTAATAATAATAAAACAGTAAAGTATATATTCACTAAAAAGACATTTAAACATGTGTAAGAGAAGTTTACTTGAACTGATTAAGGATTATGATTGAAAAATCACAATTTTAAAGGTAAATAAAACATAGTGGTTTCATCCTTTATTGAAAAAATAATGGATCATAAACTATGTTATAAATAGAACATGGTCCTTTAGTTAAAGTTTTAATGAATTTTATCTGAGAAATTTCGTTATTTAGAAACTTCTTTTGTTTAAGATAAGGTATTTTTGTATCAATATTTTCCAGAATGATTTACAGAGGCTTAGAAGGAAGATATTGTTTCACAAGAATGAGTGATATCAGTTGATAAGGTTAAGTTTCTAGAGTTTAATATAGATAATAAAGGCTTTACCAGATTTGTAAAGAGGTTCTATGTGCCATGTGATTACCAATTGAAGAAGGAATTGTTATGTGAAGCACATAACTCTTTTTTTCAGTTCTTTAGAAATAATTATTGAAATGTTCATAGATGTTAAAGAAAATTATTGTAGGGAAGGTATGAAGAAAGATATTGTTAATTTTACTATATAATGTTTTACTTTTACATAGGTTATATATGATCAACAAGAACTAAAGGGTATGTCTCAACCTTTGTTGGTTCTTTAATAAAAATATGAGAATATATATATATATATATGGGTTTCATGGGGAGATAACCAAGGACATAATGGATAAATAATGATATTTATGTAATTTTTGACCATTTTACTCAATCCGATCATTTTCTTAATATTATTGAAACAATTTATTTGGAATAAATTTCTACACTTTATATTAATGATATAATTATAATAAATGAGTCCCTCTATTATATCTGATCATGATCATAGATTTATCTATAATTTTTGGAAAGGATTTAAATATTCATTAGGATAAATTAAATTTCACTACTACATTTCATCTTCTAAATAACATATAGTTTAAATAAAAAATTCATACTTTGGAAGATATACATAGAGATTTATCCAAATATAATCAATGGGTTTGGGTTATTATCATTCATTAGTGTAATTTTATTATAATAATAATTTTCATTCTAGTATAAAAATGAAACATGCTGAAGAATTTTATAGAAAGCAGGGTCAAAATCCATCATGTTGGAAGGAAGTTAGTGAAATGATTTTTCGGGTATAATAATTGTTATATAAATAAGAAAATAATTTAAATATGATTCAGTATCATGAGAGGCTACTCGGATATGGCATAAGAGTTATGTTAATCCTAGGAGGAAAAATATATGGTTTGAGGAATTCAATCATGTTTTTTCTTCAACTATATATATGGAAAAGTGAAATGATTTTTTAGAAAGGGGAAGTTAAGTTTGTAGTTTATTGGTGTGAATGAAATTCTAAAAAAGTTATGATTAATTTTATAAATTATATTTATCTTCAAGATTATCTCAGGTAGATGATGTGTTTTATGTTTCTTTTTTAATAAATTACTTACCAATGTATCAATTTTTTTGAGCCCAAAAGTGGTACTGTTATATGAGAATACATCTTATGAAGAAAATATATATTAACTTTTAAATTATGGGGAGAAATTATAGAAAAATATGGTAATTCACCAGGTAATGATTCTATGGTGGAATCACATGATTGAGGAATCAACAAATAAATTATAAAAATACTATGAGAGAAAAATAACATCACTTGTTTACGTAATGAAAAAAATTATGAGGAAAAAAATTCATAAGGGGAAAGAATGTGAAAACCTAAGAAATAAATGATACAATTAAAAATTATGATTTATAAATATTAATTTTATGGATTTAAATTCATTATAGTTCATTAAGTAATTTTATAAAATCTTTTAGTAAAAAAAATAATTTTATTTAAGTAAACCTTTTTTTCTATGAGTTACATGGATTTTTTAAAAGATAAATTATTTCATTTTTGAATCTTAATTTGGTAAAAATTACATCATTTTTGGAATTAAAATATCATTATACATCATAAAATGGATTTTTTGGATTTTTCTAAAAAGATTAATTTTTTAGTGAATAGTGAAAATGCTGATATTTGGAAAATCATATTTTTTTCATAAAAAAGTAATTTTAAAGTCACATTATATTTTGTATTTTATATTAAATAAATATAATATCCATTTTATTAAATATAATATAAATAATTCTATATGAATCAATATTATTTTTTATTTTGGCAGAAGTTCATTTTTATGCTTAAAAACATATTCTTATAAAAAAGTATTTTTCATTGAGTTTTTCAGACTTATATTATATTTAATTTCATTCATTTAAAAAAACTTAAATATTGAACGTGGATTTTATAATTATAATTTCTAATTTCATGTTTATTAATGTGTCTAATTTCAGTTTTAGCTATTTTCAATAGTAACTAGTGTAAAAATGTGTCATAATGAAAAAGGGTATATCCAGTTAATTAATGTAAAAACAATGTAATATGGAAAAAAAATATTATACTAATTACATTTAGAGGATTATATTTATACCCTTAAAAACATATATTCTAAATTTTATATCTTTGGAGCAACTATCCCATGATTATGCCTTTCTAACAATTAATTTTTTAGAAGAATTACAAGTTTTCCAAACCCCTCAATTATAAAAGGTAACCCACCAATACCCCATCCTCACACCTTTTAAGAACTCTATTTTAGAAAATCATTAATAAAAAATCTCTAAAAGACCCCTCCCCACTTTTTAGAGGTGTTGGTCTTCTCAAAATATCAATCCTGGAAGGATTAATTTTTAAGCCAAATGGAGATATATAAGGAGGAGGTATAAATATTAATAGACCTATTTCAAGTGTATATTTCAACATATATAAAATATTTTTTAATCATGATGAAATAATAACAAAATAATATTCCATATTGATGTGGCCTTATTTTTGTACAGTTTTCCACATCCTTTTTATTAATTTTTAATGTTTTATTTAATTATTTTTACACTTTTTATCTAATAAATGCAATTTTGTATTTTTATAATTAAATTTGTCAAATATTCATTTTTTATAAAAATTTATGTAATTATAGACTATAAAATAATTGATTTATTCTTTCTTTGTTTTTAATATAATTAATTTTTAATTTGTTTACATAATTTTTATTTGTTTATTTTATTTAAATTTTTCATTATTAATAATTAATGAGTTTGATAAATAATTTACTTTCAATTTTAAAATTTTACTCATCTGGTAACTTAGTTACCGCTTTCCAAACTACCGGTAGCTTAGCTACCGATAGCAATGTTACATTTGATTTAATAGTATCCAGGTTACCGGTATTGTCTAACGGTGACATTGTTCATACCGGTAACCTTTGTCAATGTTATTCATTCCTACATGTAGCTCTCATCTGAGTATTATGGTAACCTTTTTTATCTCCTATCGGTACCCTTTAATTTAAACTACCGGTGACCCATTTATTACAATTTAATAATGGTGAGTATTTAGTTCGGTTAAGTTAATTATTCTTGACTGTTAAATAGGTTAATTTTTATTTAAATAATTATTTAATTGATATAATTCTATTTAATCAATTTAGACTTTATTTTAATATTTAATCTTTTAATTAAGTTACATTAGAATAATTTAACTAAATTAAATAATTTTTTTAGTCGTCCTACTCATCATTTAAGTAAATAATTTGTGTTTTTAAATTTAGTAAAATGGTTTGACCTTAATTATATGTGTTCAAATAGTAAATTAATTAATTAATTAATAGTTTTTAAACATTAATTATATTATTTTATGTATGCAGATTAATTATTAAGTCACCAAATTTTGTTTTAGTCTATCGGTGAGGTAGACGAGTGCTAGCGGTGACTTATAGTGGTCACTGTTGCGTTCCATTTTTATTTGCTTCTACTTTGTAATTTTCATGTTTAGTTATTTTTTATTTAAGTATTATCTAGTTAGTTTAAAAATTATTCAGTTTATAATTTATTGTTGTTAATTAATAACATTAATGATTTAAAGGTTAATTAAAAAAACCTGTTTAAATTTTATGATGTTAAGTTTCTTATTATTAATTATTTTTAATCTTTGTTGTCATTAACATAAAGTTTTAATTTTATGTTTAATTTTTGTGTATATTTTGGGAATTCCACTATTAATATTGGTGACCATCTCATAGTTTGCACCATATCAGTAAATCCTTAATTTTTTATTTTATATCGGTAACCTTGCACAACGTAGCTTCCCTTTAATTTTTTATTCTATCGGTAGCTGCTACCCCTTGGTTTAATCGGTAGCTCTTTCTCTCTTCCCACCTCACTGATGCGGCCTTTCCTCACTAATAGGATATTTTTTTTTTCTTTCTCACCAATACAGCTACCGGTACCTCTTCCTCACTGATATCTCACCCTCACCGATAGATTTGTTCACGCTGCTCATTTATTTCCCATCTTTATAGCTATCTGCATACTTTCTTTACCGATACTATTTTACTCACTGTTATACAATTTCTCAACCTCACTGGAAGATATTCCTCACTAATAGCCTATTAGTGACCAATTTCCCTGATTCAATTTATTTTCCCCTGCCTCACTGCTTTAGCAACCCCTCTATCTGTAACCTATACCTCACTGTTATCCCTCTTTTATCCAACTCAGTGCCTCATCTTTCCTTCCTCACTGATGTTGTTACCCTATTGTCACTGATTAATTTCCTTATATAGGTAGCCTTGCTACCGATACAGAACCCACCGATTATTTCTGTTTTTCCACCAATTCTTCCACCGACACTTTCGTTTCCCACGTTGCCACCCGAAGGAGTAGAGGAGGATGCGACTTCTAGCTTGGAGAAGGAAACGAGATGTGTGTGGTTGCTGAGTGTTGCCAGGAGTCCACCAATAGGCCGTCGCACCCCTACTGCACCATATTTGAGCAGGTGCTGGGACACCGCGCTGCTCCGAAGAGATCGTTTGTGCTGAGTGGAGGAGGTCGCACCGCCGCGCCATTGCTATGAGGAGGTTGTTGCGCGCTACTACTGTCCTCCGCTGCGCTGTACAATTAGACCTCGCGCCGCTGCTTTGGATGTCGCTCCAGAGCTCAAGAGGGTTGTCGCACCGTAGAAGAACTGTTGCTAGGAGTTGGGGTGCCGCAGCACGCTGTTGGACCGAAGAGCTGAAGCCGCCGCCGCACTGCTGGAGGAGTGAATAACCATAGGGAAGCTGTGGTACTGAAGGGCTGCTGCTGGTTGAGAATCCGCCACATGAGGAGAGAAGCCGCACCATTTAAAGGAGGAGCCCTGGACTGTCGCGCTGAAATGAAGCCGCCGCTCCCCTGGTTGTGGTGCTGAAGAGAAGAAGATCTAAGATCTCCCCTGCTGTGCACCAAATTATGGCAGGGGGGAGAAGAGAGATTAAAAAAATAAAGTAATAAATAATATAAAAAATAACAAAAGAAAAATTAAAAATGAGATTAATAAATTTATCTAATAATACAATTAAAGTAAAACAAAAGCAAAGTAGGTTAAAGTTAATGTTAAACATTAAAAATTCAAATAAATATAAAGTAATTTATAAAAGTATTAAATTTAAAATATTAATGAAAAGATAGATTATAAATTAAATTATAAAACTAAATTAATAATAAATGTAAATAATAAATTAATACACAATTAATAGTATAAGTATATAATTTTTAACAATTATAAATAAGATTTATAATATAATTATTAATTTCATTTTTTTAAACAAAAGTAATAATTTTAATTACTAAATTAAAATTAACTGATTAGTTAAATAATCTAATAACTTAATTTCTTTAATAGTAATAATTAAATTATTAATAAAATCTTAAATATTATCTTAATTAATTAATTATTTATGTTGTAAATTTTATTAAATTATTTAAAAATAATAAAATTAATGACTTAGTAATTATTTTATTAACTAAAGTTAATTTTTAACGAGTAATATAACAATTTACCTAAAAAATAATTATTTTTCTCTACATCTCATTTATTTATTCTATTTTTCCTTTGTAGATTCATTTAAGGGACTTAAATGCATCCAGGTGTATTCAAATAACTCAGCGGGAGTTAGTTACATGCGAAATTTTAGCGCGATGAGCTTGCTGTGAAAAAAATGCACATTTTGTAGTGCGTGGGTGAAGTACTTGTGAAGTCGGTGGAAGATGTTGCAGTAACATGTAGCATATGAAAGAAGATACTTAAGTAGAGAAAAAATCATATTTTATGGGGGAATTCATTCACATGGTGAGACACACTCATCCGATGAACACACGAGTCCCAGAGCAGAGCAGAGGTCCAGGAGCAGTAATTCATGCAAGCAGAAGGAGTTTTCTTCCTCTATTTTCATCCAAAACATTTCCTCTATAGTTGAATGGCTATAGTTTTTGATTTAGTGATAATGTATAATATTTTAGTTAGCTAAATTTCTAGTTCAGGGAGAGTTCTAGTTCTAATGGTAATCATTTTCATACTTTTCATAAATCATTTCTTCTGTGATTATATTTGATTGGAGAGATCGATTCTAATCACATATATATTCCTTGTACCACAAGCACTAAATTTTCAAAACTCTATAATCCTTCGTCGAGTTTGATTATGGAATCATAATTTATGTAAACAACTCATAATGAAAACTTAAGTACTTATGGCGAGTTTTTACTGTTGTTCTTTTTAATTCATATTTCTGAAGTTGAACTTCTTTTGAGTGGCGAACACTAAGTTGTACAATTTCTACTTCTTAACTCCTAGAGAGGGAAGTAAGTTGCCTTTATGCAATGGTAAAATGCCGTATTTGACATTAAAAGGAGAAACAATTTAAACTAGTATACCAGATGAATCCCCGAGTACTCATCTCTGTTGTCCTTTTTTAGCATTTAATCTTCTTTGTTATTTCAGTATAGGTTAGAACAAATTTACAAAAAAATGTGTGGTTTTACTTTGAAGTTTATAAAAACATAAAAAAATTTAAAAGTTAAAAAATATTAGAAAAAAACCACTTTGCTGCTGACAACAGTGGAGTTTTCAATGTTTTTAGTTGAGTAGTGGCCAATTTATCTTCCCAGTGGGTTTGACCCTGCTTGCCACATATATTGTAGTTAGTAAGAATATAAATATTACACTTTTACAGGCTTCAATGACTATTTAGGTCATGTTTTTGGAACCGTTTCCGGGGAATCCACAAGCCATTACAGTCACGAACCATCCTCGGGGCCCATGCCGTGACTACCCCAAGCCCGCCTTCCATAGGCCAGGGGCTGGCGACTAGCACCAAAGGCATAAATTCTGATAAAAGGGAAGGCATTGTCTTTATATAAGTAAAGAAACACAATAGAGTATGCAAGCTGAAGTAAACACTAAGTAAACTGAGTACAAAAGTATGTGCTGAAAAGTAAATGGGCTAGAATACAAACCCAACTAATAGTACAGTACAACTGAAAAGAAAGTATAGTAGCGGTAAAGTAAATCAGAAACCACCGAGTTGTCCTCCGGCTATCCCACCTGAAGGGTGGGTACAGATGGTCTCCTCGGCTCCTCGAGTCCGGCCGTCCACTCCGTGTATGTCCCGCCTGATTGTCCACCTCTAGGTACTTTCCCGCTCCACAAGCCTCAACCACGATCAGCGTTGTCCGTCTTCTGCAACCAACACAACATAGTGTGGGCATAGCCCATGCAAGGGTGAGTATACGATACTCAGTAGGGACCCCGAGACCCCCGATGGTCTCCTAGAATCCACAAAGGATAAACCACAAAGGAAAGATACAAACATGAAGTATCAAACAACTCTACTTAGGTACATTCCCATACATATACCTAACTCATCAATTCCAGTTCGGATCTAACTCACAAGCCCAAGAACAACCCAGTCCACACAGGAAAGCACAACCCAATCTACATAGGAAAGTAAGTCAATCATATAGAAGATAATGATTGAATGTCAAGACTCATCTCACACAGGAATACTACTCACAAAGATGGGTGGAGATGATAGATGTAGCCTCTGAATCATCTCCCATGCAGAACCCATGTAGGATCCAAGTACAGAAGCTGTCGCTGCCGAGCCCACGTAGGATCCTAGTACAGTAACCATCGCTAATGAACCCATGTTGGATCCATGTAAAGTCATCATCGCTGCCGAACCCCCGTAGGATCCAAGTGCAGTCGTCCTCACTGCCGAACCCACATAGGATCCAAGTACAGTCATCATCATCATCGAACCCACAAAGGATCCCAACACAGTTGTCGTCGCAGTCGCAACCAGCTCTAGGGTTCCCTCACACAATATACTCGATTCTGGGAGGGTCCACTCCTTGAGTCAAAGGGGTGGATACATCAACCATCATGAAGACCAGAGATGATGTATCCCAAAATTCCATCCCACGTCAAAGGGGAAAACCATGAAAAACGTGCCAGAGTCACAGAGAACAAGATGACGAAGCCATTTTCCAAAAGTACACAGTGTGTAGGTAATCAATACACACCCTGGCATCATTCAACGGTTACTACCCGTGTGAAATGGCCCATGTCATGGGGCTAGTCGTGTAAAAAGTAAGTACACGACGTGTGGTATTGTCACACGGTTTGTCTTCACTCCATGAGTTCTATCAGTGTACCACAACCCGTGTAAAAGGGATGTCGTGCAAAATGTTAGTACACGGCGTGTGGTATGGTTACACGGCGTATCCTAACTTTTGGGGTCCTCCGTGTACGCTGGCCATGCCTGGCCGTGTGGTGGAGTACCTTCCCATGTACTCTACCTCATGTCAGTGTATTCTCGGAATACACGTTGTGTCATCACGAAGCTGCTTCTGCTGAAGTGAAGGTAGTACACACCGTGCCTCTTGGCCGTGTGGTTCTTCCTGTGTCTGTGTGTCTCCCAAATTACATGCCAATCCTCGCGAAGCCGCTTCTGGATTTCAATGAAGATAATACACACTGTGCCTCGTGGCCGTGTATTTCTATCCATTTCCGGGTATTTCCCTTGAATACATGCCATGTCCATCGAAGTCTCCTCTGTCAAACTGTGTGAACAGTACACGCCGTATGACTGGTGTCACATGTAGTGTGTCACTTCATCTGATGTCCGTTACTTCTGCCGCTAAACGCTTGCACTACATGACATGTGCTTTGGAAGGACACGCTATGTATTCTGGAATTTTCCAGAATCGACGCCTTTGGACAGTATGCCTCCCGAGGCGTGCGTCCTTTGTTCCGATGATCCGTTTGCTACAAAACTCTCATTCTTAGGTCGTCCTGATGTTCTGAGGCCGTTTCCGATGTTTTCGGGCCTCCGATCGTCTCCAAAAACTTGCCTTGATTCACCACTCAATAATGGTTGGAGAACACCATACAATAATAATGACGGAGGAATCGAACTGTGTTAGTTTGGTCTAGTACCTTCCACATTAGTTTGATATAAAAAGGTTTAGAGAGAAACATCAACAAGGAAGGAAAGCCAATATTTCTCAATTCAAAACTCACCCCTACCTTAAAGGAATTTGCAGAATCTAGCATCACAAAAAAAGTCGTTGTGGGGTGAGGCTTTATATACCTCAACGGAGAACATCTGAGGAGGAAGCGACATCTCCCTTTATTTGATGCAGAGAGAATATGGAATGATGTGACAATGTTCTTTGTCGAAGTAGGGGTGTTCTTTTCCAGAGAAGATGAAGTTCCTCAAGAGAAGAAGAGCTCTCCCTCTCTCAATTCTCAACCCAAAAACTAACCCCAAAATAAAATAAGACTTGTCTTATTTTATTACTTAAATCCATGCATTTTAATTTTTAAAATTTAAACACAAATCTATCTTAATTGATTATGTGTGTTGGCTTGAACAAAGAGGAGAGAGGGGAGAGTTACATATTAATGGGAGTTGTCAACTTAAAGAGGAGTTAGAGGAATTTGAAGGTGTGGGGCTCATGTGGGATGCACCTCAATAATATCCGATCAAGAGGAGTTAGAATTTTTGTGGGTCCCACCCCAACTCCCAAACCTAGGAATAAATAACCTAGAAAAGAGAAATAAAATGGTGACACGACTTTATTTCACTTAACACTTAATCCATTTTTAAAAAACTCCTCCCGAGAAAACGCAACTCCAATAAAGGTCTTCCTAAGAAATTATCGGTGCTTCAATTTAATCAGTGCCCTCAGATTTTGATTCCGAGAACCAGTTCAAAAGTTAGAAAAACCCACTCATTTGTTCACTGAACGTACCTGATCTACACTTTGGAAATTGATTCCGGGCACACTGGGCCTCAGAATCAGGTGCTTCCAGAAACTGCGTAATTGTAAAATCCCAAATAATTTATGAAAAAAATTTACTTGAAATTTACGGGTCTATAAACTAATCCCACCTCAGGTCTTTACGTCCCTATAAAGATACATCACAAAACTAGGAAAACAAATGAGGGTACTAAGTACACATCTGAGCCTCCTGCTCCCATGTGCTCTCCTGGAGGTTCTCGTGCTGCCACCTGATGCACACTAGAGCAATCGACCATCCACATAGGACCCACTCCTATCGATCCTCGATCTCCACCGGGATCTCTGAAAAAGTCGCCCCGTCATCGATGTCCAGCTCCCCGTGGTCGATGATATGTGTCAGGTCATGCACATATCTCCTCAGCTGAGATACGTGGAAGACGTCGTGCACCTGATGCAAGTGAGGTGGAAGAGACAGGCGATATGCCACCTTGCCTATCATAATGAGAACCTGGAATGGTCTGATGAAGCATGTAGATAACTTTCCGCCTCGGCCAAATCTCCGTAATCCACGTCGAGATGAGACCCTTAAGAAAACGTGGTTTCCATCTTTGAACTCTAGTGGTCTCCGCCCCCTATCAGCATAGGACTTCTGTCGGCTCTGAGTAGTCCTCATCCGCTCCTGGATGACCTGTACCTTCTCTGTCGTGGCCTGGACCATCTCTGGTCCTACAAGTGTTGACTCCCCAGGGTTTTTCCAGCACAGAGGTGATCTCCAAGGTCATCTGTACAATGCCTCGTATGGTGCCATCCTGATGGTGGAGTGGTATCTATTATTGTATGAAAACTATACCAAAGGTAGGTGATCCTCCCAGCTGCGACCAAAGTCGAGGACACATGCATGGAGCATGTCCTAGAGATTCTGAATGGTCCTCTCCATCTGACCATCCATCTGTGGGTGAAAGGCGGTGCTCAGGAATAGCTGCGTCCCAAATGCCTCTTGCAACCTCTTCCAAAGAAGATAAGTAAAGAGAGCATCTCGATTGGAGACTATAGTCGATGGCACACCATGAAGCCGTATAATATCCTGAACGTAGAGGCGTCACAAGCTCTCTACTGAGCCCTGCTCTCTAATGGGTAAGAAGTGGGCCGACTTGTTGAGTCAGTCGACAATCCCCCAAATGGACTCGTGACCTCTGGAAGTACGTGGAAGCCCTGTCACAAAATCCATATATTTCCCGTCCCACTTCCACTCTATGACCTCCACGGGCTGTACCAAGCCTGTTGGTACCTGGTGCTCCGCCTGCACCTACTGGCAGGTGAGGTATCATGAAACGAACTATTCCACAACCTTTTTTATACCTGGCCACCAGTGCTGTCGTCTGAGATCCTGGCACATCTTCGCTACTCCAGGATGTACCGCTAGAGGGGTGGTGTGAAACTCTCCTAGCACCTCCTCCCATAATGCAAATGGTACCATGGTACATCCTCTAAAAAGGACAACGCACTCTCCTCCTAAATAAAATCCTTCAGGTGCCTGCCCTGTGGATATCTACGCATGTCGCGTCTCACAGTCAACATCCCCACACTGTGCCTATCTGACCTGCTGAAGTAGTGGAGGAGTGACTGTGAGGGACTGTAGAAAGGCTTCCCCATAAATATCCACAAAGGATATCTACAACGCGGCTAGTTGCTCTGTCGCCTCTCCAAGTAGCTGAATGCCCAACCTCATGCTGAGAGCATCAGCTTCTACATTCCCCTTCCCAAAAGTATAGATTATCTCAAAGTCATAGTCCTGGAGAAACTCGAGCCATTTCCATTGTCTCAAGTTCAGGTCCTTCTATAATAAGATGTACCTAAGACTCTAGTGGTCAAAGTAGACTGTAAAGCGCTTTCCCATCAGATAGTGCCACCACATCTTCAAAGCAAAGTCCACTACTGCTAACTCCAGGTCATGGGTAGCGTAGTTCTGCTCATGCTACCTCAACTGTCATGATCCATAGGCGATCACGGCCTGCTCCTGCATCAGGACACACCCGAGTCCGGTCCCTGATGCGTCGTAGTAAACTACGTACCCTATGCCCTCCTCCGGTAGCCTCAAGATGGGTGCACTGGTCAATCTCTGCCTCAGCTCCTGAAAGATTTTCTAACATCAATCTGACCAAAAGAAGGGTTTCCCCTTCTTCGTCAAAGCTAAAAATGGTGCTATAACTCTGGAGAAGTCTGGCACAAATGTCTAATAGTACCCAGCCAGACCTAGGAATCTCCACTCCTCCGTCACGCTCCTGGGTGGCTCCCAAGCTAGCACTGCCTCAATCTTAGTAGGAATCACCGAAAATCCTACCTAATAGATGACGTGCCCCAAGAAGTGGACCTCTCAAATCCAGAACTAACACTTCGAGAGCTTACCATAAAGATGGTGCTCTCGGAGTGTGTCCAGTACAACCCGCAAGTGGTAGGCGTGTTCCTCCTCAGTGGTCGAGTATATCAATATGTCGTCGATGAAGGATACGACAAATCGATTGAGGTAAGGCTGGAAGATCATGTTCATGAGACTCATGAACACTGCTACAGCATTGGTTATGCTGAATGGCATAACCAAGAACTCGTAGTGGCCATACCGACACCTAAAGGTCATCTTCTGCACATCATCGTCTCGAACTCTGAGATGATGTTAGCCTGACCTGAGGTCTATCTTTGAGAACCGTCATGCTCCCTTGAGCTGATTGAAGAGGTCATCAATCCTCAAGAGTGGATACTTGTTCTTTACGATATCCTAGATTAGGCGACGGTAATCGACACATAGTCGCAAGCTCCCATCTACCTTCTTGGTGAACAATATCGGGGATGCCCATGGTGAAACACTGGGTCAGATGAATCCCATACCCTGCAAGTCCTCTAGCTGTACCCATAGCTCTCGAAGCTCAGCGAGCGCCATCCGATATGTTAGAGTAGATATTGAGGCTGTCTCGAGGTACATGTCTATATAGAAGTCTACCTCTCTACAAGGAGGCAGTTCGGGAACATCATTAAGGAAAACGTCCGCATACCGATCCACTACATCAAGAAAACTTGGACTCCGCACATCAACTGCTCCTAGGATGATACTAGCCAACTGATGGGTGATCGGATGTCCTCTCCTCTGTGTGAGTCCATCCTACGCAGAAAATTCTCCCTTCTCACTGATGAAGGTGAACCTACACCCATCGGTGCGAACACATCGCACCTTGCGCCTAATATAGTCGATCTAAGCATGGACCGTAGATAACAATCCATGCCCAAGATGGGGTTGTAAGGCCTCGACGCCGCTACAAGAAGATCCCAGACGAAGCTCTCGCCTCCTAGGGTAAGCCCAAACTATCAAAACCAGTGCGTAATCGTCGAGTCTACTTCTATAGAAGTATCTAGCCGTTAGGATCGAGCCAACGACTCCGTTGAAATCTCCGAGATCCGATCAAGGGTAGCGGCAATGAAAGAATGAATCTCTCCTGTGTCTATAAGAACTGCAGCAAGGGTGGAGTAGACACATATAGTACCTCAAATCATCTCAGGTGTGCCATGGTCATAGGCCTCCACTGCCTAAAGCTGAGCATGTCTCTATCCGCCAGCTCCCTGTGGTCGGGGTAGACCTCCTGGTGGTGGTGGTGGTAGAGCCTCAATGTGTCTCCCACCACCCGCTGCTCGGCCATCTCCTTGGCCTCGTCCTCCTGCTCCCTGCAGAACGCCACAGTCGAACCTCTACATCTGCCTAGGAGATCCCTCAACTGTCTGCTGCTCCTCTACATGGCGGGTCGGTCATTCACGAGCCATGTGGCCCTGCCCGCCACAAGCATAACAATGTCTGCCTCTCGAAATGACTGGCTCTATTGCATGTGCCCTGCACATCTGAACCAGTGTCCTGAGGTCATCCACCTGATAGTCTAGTCTGCTTGGACCCCTGTGACATCTGTCAACTTCTAGCTGCGGAAGTCTCTACTACGTGCCGCCCTGTGGTAGGTCTCGCTGCTGGTGTAGGCTTAGCAAGAAATATCTCTACAAGAAGGGCTCACAACAATACTCCTGCCTGCGTCGGAATACTGAGGGAGATCATCGATGCCCGGATCTCATGGCTCTGTCCCTACTCGAAGGTCTGGCCCCAGAAGAATGGGTCCCGTACCATGTCCGTGGAGTAGTGCGAGAGATCATTAAATCTCGTCGAGTACTGGGCTACTGTCATGCAGCCCTAACACAGCTGTAGTAACTCCTGGATTCGCACCGTATGAAGGGTGGCTGGGTCAAACTCCGAGCAGAAAAGTCTCTCTAAGTCCAACCAAAGGAGAGATGACTCATCGTGCACCTGTGGCATCAGGATCCACCATCTACCTACTGCCATGTGTAGGAGACTCACCACAAGGATCACCATGAGGTCTGATGGTGTCCCTATCAATCTAAAGACACAAACAACATCCTCTACCCAATCGTTGGCTGCCAGAGGCTCTGTCTACATGCAGAACCTGGGCAGTCTCCGACACTAAAACTTGGGCAGTGCACTCAGGTGACGTGCACTCTCAGCTGCTGGGGCTGGTGGCATCGGTGGCTCGGTGGGTAAAGGTACCGCCGGTGCCTCCACTGTAATGGGGCCCCGCACCGAGGCCTCTTCACTCGGTGGGCTGCCGTCTCACACAAAACTAGGAACCCTAGCTTGCTTCCATTGTGGGGCCATCTTGAAAGGAACAAGTGTGCCACGGTTAATACAGTATACCTGGTGAGCTGACACCATGTAATCACAAGGAAAACTTTTGAAACACACATGGAATAAATGTTTTTTTGCATTGAGTCGGAAATCAGAAGTCATGGTCCTGGTGTATGGATACGTCGGCCGCTGCACAAACATTGGACTCCCTGGACTGATAACCACACTCAATACCCTTAAAACTATTGCTTCACATAGAATAAATTTTCAGAGCTTTGAGTTTTGAGGTAGAACCGACTCCTCTGATACCAATTTTTCATGACCCGTCCTCGGGGCCCATTCCGTGACTACCCCAAGCCTGCCTTCCATAGTCCAGGGGTTGGTGACTACCACCAAAGGCATATATTCCGATAAAAGGGAAGGAATTTCCTTTATATATGTAAAGAAACACAACAAAGTATGAAAGCTGAAGTAAACACTAATTAAATCGAGTACAAAAGTAAGTGCTGAAAAGTAAATGGGCCAGAATACAAACCCAACTGATAGTACAGTACAAATGAAAAGAAAGTATAGTAGTGATAAAGTAAATCAGCAACCACCAAGTCATCCTCCGGCTATGCCACCTGAAGGGTGGGTACATATGGTCTCCTCAACTCCTCGGGTCCGGCTGTCTGCTCCGTGTACATCCCGACTGATAGTCCACCTCCGGGTACCGTCCCACTCCACAAGCCTCAACCACAATCAGTGCTATCCGTCATCTGCAGCCAACACATGTAGTGCAAGCATAGCCCATGCTGGGGTGAATATATGATACTCAATAGGGACCCCAAGACCCCCGAAGTTCTACCAGAATCCACAAAGGATAAACCACAAAGGAAAGATACAAACACAAAGTATCAACCAACTCTACTTACGTATATGCCCATACATATACCTAAGTCATCAATTCCAGTTCAGCTCCAACTCACGAGCCCAAGAACAACCCAGTCCACACAGGAAAGCACAACCCAATCTACACAGGAAAGTTAGTCAATCATATCGAAGATAATGATTGAAATTCAAGACTCATCTCACACAGGAAAACTACTCACGAAGAGGGGTAGAGATGATAGATGTAGCCTCTGAATCATCTCCCCTGCCGAACCCACATAGGATCCAACTAGATAAGTCATCGCTACCAAACCCACGTAGGATCCTAGTATAGTAACCATGGCTGCTGAACCCACGTAGGATCCAAGTATAGTTTTCATCCTTGCCGAAACCACGTAGGATCCCAGTACAGTCGTCCTCGCTGCCGAACCCACATAGGATCCAACTAAAGTCATCATCATCATCGAACACATAGAGGATCCCAGCACGGTAGTTGTCACAGTCGCAGCCAGCTCTAGGGTTCCCGCACACAGCATACTCGATTCCGGGAGGGTCCGCTCCTTGAGTAAAAGGGTTGGATACATCAACCTTCATGAAGACTAGAGATGATGTATCATAGCATTCCGTCCCACGTCATAGGGTAAAACCAAGAAAAATGTGCTCGAGTCACGGAGAACAAGACGACAAGCCATTTTACAAAAGTACACGGTGTGTAGGTAATCAATACACGCCGTGTCATCAGTCAACGGGTACTGCCCGTGTGAAATGGCCCATGTCATGGGGATAGTCATGTAAAAATTAAGTACACTGTGTGTGGTATGGTTACACGCCATGTCTTCTGTCCAAGGGTTCTGTAAGTGTACCACAACCCGTGTCAAAGGTCTATCATGTAAAAGGTAAGTACATGACGTGTGGTATGGTTATACGCCATGTCCAAACTTCTAGGGTCCTCCGTGTATGTTGGCCATTCCTGGCCGTGTGGTGGAGTACCTACCCGTGTACTCTACCCCATGTCCGTGTATTCTCAGAATACACACCGAGTCATCACAAAGCCACTTCTGCCGAAGTGAAGGTCGTACACACTGTGCCTGTTGGCCGTGTGGTTCTTCCCATGTCCGTGTGTCTCCTAAATTACATGCCGATCCTCACGAAGTCCCTTCTTCCTTTCAATGAAGATAATACACGTCGTGCCTCATGGACGTGTATTTCTGTCAGTGTTTGTGTATTTCCCTTGAATACACGCCATGTCCATCGAAGTCTCCTCTGTCAAACTGTGTGGAAAGTACACGCCATGTGACCGATTTCACACACAGTGTGTCACTTCATCTGATGTCTGTTACTTCTGTCGTTGAACGCTTGCACTACAGGGTGTGTGCTTTGGAAGGACACGCCATGTATTCTGGAATTTTTTAGAATTAATGTCTCTAGCTAGCACACCTCCCGAGGCGTGATTCCTTTGTTCTGATTATCTGTTTGCTACAAAACTCCTGTTATTAGGTCGTCCCGATGTTCCGAGGACATTTCTGATGTTTTCAGGCCTCCGATCACCTCCGAAAACTTTCCTTGATTCACCGCTCAAGAACGGTTGGAGAACACCATACAACAAGAACGACAGAGGAATCGAAACATGTTAGTTTGGTCCGGTTCCTTCGGCATTAGTTTGATATAAAAGGGTTTAGAGAGAAACAACAACATGGACGGAAAACCAATATTTCTCAATTCAAAACACACTCCTTCCTTAAAGAAATTCATGGAAGCTAGCATCGCGGAAAACGACATCGTGAGTTGAGGATCCGTAAACATCAACGGAGAACGTCCGAGGAGGAAGCGAAATCTCCCTTTCTTTGACACGGGGAGAAGATAGAACGATGTGATGGCGTTCTTCGTCAAAGTAGGGATGTTCTTCGCCGGAGAAGATGAAGTTCCTCAAGAGAAGAAGAGTTCTCCCCCTCTCAATTCTCAACCCAACAACTAACCCCAAACTAAAATAAGACTTGTCTTATTTTATTACTTCAAGCCATGCATTTTAATTTTTAAAATTTAAACACAAATCAAACTTAATTGATTATGTGTGTTGGCTTGAATAAAGAGGAGAGAGGGGAGAGTTACAAATTAATGGGAGTTGTCAACTTAAAGAAGAGTTGGAGGAATTTGATGGGGTGGGGTTCATGTAGGCCCCCCTCACTAATATCCTATCAAGAGGAGTTATAATTTTTTTGGGTCCCACCCCAACTCCCATACCTAGGAATAAACCACCAAGAAAATAGAAATAAAATTGTGACACAGGTTTATTTCACTTAACACTTAATCCATTTTTAAACAACTCCTCCCGAGAAAACGCAACTCCCATAAATGTCTTCCAAAGAAATTACCGACGCTGCGGTTTCATCGGTGCCCTCAGATTTTGATTCCGAGCACTAGTTCAAAAGTTATAAAAACCCACTCGTTCGTTCATTGAACGTACCTGAGCTAAACTTCAGAAATTTATTCCGGTCACACCAGGCCTCGGAATCAGGTGCCGTCAGAAACTGCATACTTTTAAAATATCAAAGAATTTCAGAAAGAAATTTCCTTGAAATTTTTGGGTCTTTACAATTACTCTAAAAAACTCTAAAAAACACATATATAAAAATATTTAAAAAAAATTGAAAAAAATTTGAAAACTGTAAAGGAAAACGGTTACTCATCTTTCTGAACTGTTACTACTGTCACTGTATTTTGTTGTTTACATGAGAATAAGAACATATGGTTCTATATTACAGCCCCTTAAACTTGAATTAGATAAACATTTTACTGATCTAAGAAGAAAGAACAAAATTGAAATGGAAAATCCAGATAATAGAGTTCCTATTAATAGCTTCCAAAATCAACCAGAACTCTTAGATGAACAGGAATGGCCTACGATGAGGGAGTTTCAACTTCCTAAAGTATCAAGAAATCCATCATCTATTATTTTATCTCCTAGGGCCAGAAATTATGAGCTGAAACAATCACATATTTCATTGCTTTCTGTATTTAATGGGATCTCTAATGAGGACTCTTTAGCCTTCATTAGAGATTTCTACAACACTGTGGAACAACTTCCTTTATTAGGACTCACTGAAAATGAGCTAAGGATGAGAGTTTTTCCCTTTTTTCCTTAAATGGAATGCTAGGAATTAGTTTTTAAGTCTATATGGAAACATTTTTGAGAATTGATATCACGTTTACATCTCATTCATTATGAAATTTTATCCCCAAAGATTAAAAGGAGAACTCAGAACTAAAATCACTAGTTTTTATCAAGAGGATGGAGAATCTTTTCATGAATCTTGGGATATATTCGGGGATCTACTTAGGCAGTTTCCTCTTCATCAACTCCCATCACACCTTCTTATGGACACCTTCTATGAAGGGTTGTCCTCCTCTGGTCAGAATTTAGTAGATCAAGATGCTGGGGTTAATTTCAATGATAACATTGATGAAGAACTTAAAACAAATCTTTAACAACATGGCCCTTAATTATCTACATAAAAATTCAAGAAGAAGTAGAGTGAATAGGAGTGCTAATACTGGTTCAATTAATGAAACTCAAGCTCAACTAGCTGAAATCACCAACCAACTTCAAACTTTAATGAACCAGAATTCAAAATAAACTGTAAATCAAATTGAAAACCAGAACCATTACCAGTCACTAAGGCAATAGTGCACTCAATGTGGTATGTTTGGGCACTCTGAAAATTTTTGTCCTAATGTTGATTTAACTTCCAAACAACCTGAAATTTAAATATTTGTCAATTATGGTCCTAGGATGCCTCAAAAAGAAGATCCATTTTCAAATAATTACAACCAAGGCTATAGGAACCATCCAAATCTGTCATGGAAAGATCAATGAATTATTAAACAACCAAATGCCCCTAATTACTAGAACCAACCAAGACCAATATTTAGAAATCAACAATGGGGGGAGTCTTTAAACACTCAAGGAATTAATGATATTCAATTTTCTTCTAAACTTGATCAAATCTTGAATAAAATTAATTCACAAGATGAAAAGTACATGGATCAGTTTAATAAACATCAAATTTAATATGAGTCAGATAAAATGAAAAATTATGTGAGAATACAGAATATGGAAACATAGTTAGGCTGACTTGCTAGAGATTTTTCATCTAGGGAAAAAGGTAGACTTCCAAGTACAACTGAACTTAATCCTAGAGAAAATGCTATGACTGTTGTAACTAGAAGTGAACTTAATACTCAAACTGTTGCTGAAAAAGAAATTGAAAATACTCAAAATGAAATTATGATTCAATCTAGAAATAAAAATCTACTCTGTACCGATGCTGGAAATTCACAGAAAAGTCTTGAAAATGATAAAAATATGAACATCTCACCTGAAATTCAAGCTGAAACTTTTTCTAAAAATCAAAATAATAAAGAAAAAGAAAAACTTGTGGAAAAGGAGAGGGATATACCCAATGTTTTGAAAATTTTTCCCCCACCCATCCCTTTCCCTGAGAAGCTGAAACCTCAAAGTAATACCAAGGCTGAACTTCTTCAGTTCCTTGGTCATCTATCCAAGCTACAAGTGAACATCCATTTCATTCAAGCCTTAATTGAAATTCCATCATATCTAATGTCTTTAAGGAAAATTGTTTCAAACAAAAAGGCCCTGGAATAATTTTCTACCTACAGCATCACTGAAGAGTGCAGTGCTATGATTAAAAAGAAAATCCCACCAAAATTGAAAGACCCAGGTAACTTTGTCATCCCTTGTACTCTAGGAAATTCTGGCTAACTGAACTATCTGGGTGATCTAGGTGCTAGCATTAACCTACTACCATACTCACTGTTTTGACAGTTGAGGTTGGGTGACCTTCAACCCACCACAGTCATTCTACAGTTAGCTGATATATCATTCACTCATCCTGTGGGTAGGGTAGATGACTTGCTAGTTGGAGTTGGAAAGCTATTTTTACCTGCTGACTTTATTGTCTTAGATATGGAATGTGATCAAGAGGTGCCCATCATCTTGGTTAGGCCCTTTTTGGCCACTTGTGGTGCTGTCATAGATGTCTCTAAGGGTCAACTGATATTCAAAATTGGTGAACAAGAAGAATAGTTCAATGTTTTTAAAAATATTAAGGAACCAACTTATTCTAAAAACTCCTCGAAAATTGAGTTCCTTGATGCTGAATGTTCTTATAAAAATCAAGTTGAACACATTAAAGAATCTAAAAATCAATCTTATGAAAAAAAAAACATTTGTGAAGCTGAAAATCCTTGTGAATCTGTTTTTGAAGTTGAAAATTATACTGTAACAACCAATTTGGATAATCTTCAAGAACTGGAAAACATTACAGTTTCTGCTGTAGGAGAGTAATCTATTTCTCAACATAGGACATTTATGAGTAATTTTTAGGGTGTTTATGTCAACACCATCCTTGATGGGAACTTTGATAATACTTAGGGAGAACATAAAATACAACCTGATGATTCTATTTTCATTGATCTGTTGAATTATGATATGGAAAATCTGGACAACATACTGCCCACACTGGACAGTGACACTATTATTTCTAAATCTGAACTTGTAATTTAAAATATTTTATCTTTTAATACTCCTTAAAAGAAATATGTTGAAGATCTTGGACCTCCAAGGCCTAAGAGTCATACTTCTAGTGTAGAACCACCTGTTCTGGAACTAAAGCCCATTCTTTCCCATCTTAAATATTCATTTCTGGGTGAGAACTCCACTCCACCTGTAATAATTTCTGCTGAACTGAATGAAAATAAAGAGGAAATATTGTTGAATTTTTTGAAGAAATTTAAATATTCTATAGGCTGGACAATAGATGATATCAAGGGTATTAGTCCCTTATTCTGTATGCACAAGATTCCTATGGAGCCCGATCATAAACCTAGGGTAGAGTGTCAAAGAAGGTTAAATCCAAACATGAAAGATATTGTGAGATAGGAAGTAATTAAATTTCTAGACACAGGAATGATATATCCCATTTCTGATAGAGCTTGGGTCAGCCTTATCCAGGTTCTCCCCAAGAAGGGAGGTTTCACTGTTGTTAAAAATGAAAAGAATGAAGAAGTTCAAGTTAGGAAAGCCACAAAATGGAGAGTTTGTATTGATTATAGGAATCTTAAAGCAGCCACTAGGATGGAACATTTTCCAATGCCCTTCTTGGATCAAATGCTTGAGAGGCTTGCTGGAAATGAATTTTTCTGTTTTCTGGATGGGTATTTTGATGACAACCAGATACCTGTTGCTCTAGAGGATCAAGAGAAGACCACTTTCACATGACCCTTTGGAAAATTTACCTAGATGCGGATGCCCTTTGGGTTGTGTGGAGCTCCATCCACCTTTCAAAGGTGTATGATGGCTATCTTTTTGGATATGACTGAGATAATTATTGAGGTCTTCATGGATGAATTTTCAATTGTGGGGTGTACTTTTAAAACTTGTTTAGGAAATCTTGAATTGGTCTTGGAGAGATGCATTGAAACCAACGTTGTTTTTAATTTAGATAAATGTCATTTTATGGTTACATAGGGTATTGTTTTTGGTCATAAGGTGTCAAAGAGTGGTCTAGAAGTTGATATTATTAAGATAGAAGTTATTCAAAAATTGCCACCACCTGTTAATGTTAAGGGTGTTAGAAGTTTTCTAGGGCATGCTGGTTTCTACCAGAGATTCATAAAATATTTTCCGAAAATAACTAAACGCTTGTGTTCTTTGCTGGTCAAGGACGCACCATTCAATTTTGATGAGAACTATTTGAAATATTTTAATCTACTTAAGGAGAAACTCACTACATCACCTGTTATCACTACACCTGATTGGAAACTACCATTTGAGCTTATGTGTGATGCTAGTGACATGGCTGTAGGTGTTGTCCTTGGATAGAGGAGAGATAGGAAGTTACATGTGGTGTACTATGCTAGTAGACTGTTAGATGATGACCAAAAGAATTATACCACCACTGAGAAAGATTTATTATATGTTGTGTTTTCTCATGATAAGTTTAGATAGTATTTGTTAGGTTCAAAATTCATCATTTTCACTGATCAGTATACTTTAAAATACTTGCTATCTAAAAGGGAAACTAAACCCAGGCTGATTAGATGGATTCCTTTGTTACATGAGTTTGATTTGAAGATCAGGGATAAACAAGGAGCTGAAAACTTAGTTTCTTATCACCTGTCTAGGCTTCCTGTCACCCAATCTGAAGACCCTAGTGAAATAAACTCTTCCTTTCCTGATGAAAATATGCTTACTGTCTTAGTAAGGAAATCTTCTTGGTTTGCAGATTTTTTCAACTTCCTTGCAGTTGGTGTCATTCCCAAAAATCTGTCCAACAACTGAAAAAAGAGATTCATTTTTAAACTTAAATATTACATGTGGGATGATCCCTTGCTGTTTATGAGGTGTGCTAATGGTATTCTTAAGAGATGTATACCTGAGGAAGAGATACTCCCAATTCATGAATGTTGTCATTATTCACCTTGGGGAGGTCACCATGGTGGTGAAGGAAGCGCTCTAAAAGACTTACAGTCTGGAATCTATTGGCCTACTCTCTTTAAGGATTCTAAGATCATTGTGGTTGGATGTGATAGATGTTAGAGGATGGGTAATGTTGGTAGGAAGTAGGATTTACCCCAAAAAGGAATTTTGGAAGTAGAAATATTTGATGTCTGGGGTTTAGATTTCATGGGTCCATTTCCATCATCTCATGGGAATGAGTATATCTTAGTTTTTGTAGACTATGTGTCAATGTAGGTTGAGGTAGTAGCTCTGCCCAAAAATCAAGCAAACAGTGTAACAAAATTTGTTAAAATGAATATTTTTACAAGATTTGGAGTCCCAAGAGCTTTTATCACTGATAATGGAACACATTTTAAGAACTATAAATTTAAAGAATTAATTGAGAAATATGGTTGTGTTCACAAAACTGGTACTCCCTACCATCCACAGTCCAGTGGACAAGTGAAAATTTCAAACAGGGAACTGAAACAAATTCTTGAGAAAACTGTGTCAAACTCTAGGAAAGACTGGTCTCTTAAACTGGATGAATCTTTATGGGTATATAAAACTGCTTTCAAGACCCCAATAGGTATTTCTCTTTACATGCTGCTTTTTGGGAAATGCTGTCATTTACCTGTGGAGTTGCAACATAAGTCTTATTAGGCAGTTAAGGCTCTGAAATTTGATTTTAAGAGTGCTAGTGAGAGGAGATTACTTGAGCTAAATGAACTCGATGAGTTTAGGAGAGAGATTTATGATAATTCAAGAATTTATAAAGAGAGGACTAAGATATTTCACCATTATATCATTCAAAAAAAGGAATAAAAACCTGAATAGAAGTTCCTCCTCTTTAACTATAGACATAAACTCTTTCTTGGTAAGCTGAAGTCCAAGTGGTCTGGACCATTTACAATTGTGAAAGTGCTGAATAATGGAGCGGTTGATATTGTAGGCGAAGAGAATAAACCCATGTTGGTCAATGGGAAAAGAGTGAAACTGTATTTTGAGGGACAACCAAAGGGCTTGGTTGCCTTCACTGTGTTGGAAAATTGTTCTTGATTGAAGTCTGGCTGGGGACTTTAAACCTAGAACTACATGGGAGGCAACCCATGGTTCTTCTCTTGTTAATAAATATAAATTTGTATTTAAATAATGTCTAACTAAAGACTTTAAATTCCGTGATTCTTGGGAGTTAAACCATGGTTCTTTTTGTTTTTATGTTGCTTCATTTTAACTTTGAATAAAGTGTTTCTTCTGTGCTCTATTTTTCTGAAATACTTTTTACTGCTTTTTCTTTGTTTCTTGGTTCTGTGTTTTTAGGTTGCTGCTGCATTGTAATAAAGGAGTGGAATTCCCATGACTATCTCTGGACAAGATCTAGTCAGGGAAGTATTCCAATTTTCTTCATTTATTTTCTGCTCCTGTTTTTGTTAATAAAATTATTCTTACTTTAAAAAACATCTTATTTTAGGAATCCTGTTACATGTCTTTATGTTGTGCTTAAAAAAATTCTGCATGTGACTCCTTACAGAAATAATTAATTTCACTGTTGTTAAAACCATTTCACTGCTCGAAATTAAGTGTGTGTGTGGGGGGGGGGGGGGGTATTTGTCACTGGTAGTTGGTTTTTTCATTGGAACTGATTATTCTATAGGGTGTTTAGCATGCATTATACTGTTTTACTGAATATCCATTTGAATCATATATTGTTAAAATGCTACACCCTATCCACTCTCCACCCATAAGTTGCATGTCTTGTTTGAACATGAATTGAAAATATGTGTCACTAGACTTCAATGTTTATGCATATAATTACTAATGAGCCTGCTGATTTTTTATCCTTTGTAGAAAACAATATTTTTGAATTCCATTGAGACCATTTATACATGTCATCTACCTAATAAATTAAAAATCTGTTTTGAACCTTAATTGATTAATTGTTCTTCTCCATATTTAGAATTCAACTTTGGGGACAATGTTGGGTTTTAAGTGTGGGGGAGGGGGTCAATTATTGACTGTGCTAAACTGTGCTTAACTGAAAGCCCATCGATTCCCACTGCAACTTCAATATTTTTGAAAAAAATTATTAATTTTTTTCAAAATTCATGCATAATTTTTGGCTTTACACTTTTCTCAATTTAGTCTTGCCTTAGGATATGTTCCTTGGTGGTAGTTAGGAATTACTCTGAACCTGAAATTGATGATAATGGATGATTTTTGAGTGATCTTACTTAGTGGTTTTAATGGATATCTTGATTTAAGAACTACTTCTAGAAGTGATATGGGTTACATGTTTGTGGAATTATGGTCCTAACCATTGGAATTGGATGTTTGATTCTGATTCTAGGGACCTCATTCATTTTCTTTTAAATTATTAAAAGTAATTACTTTAATGAGCCAATGTAACTAATTTTTGATATAAATATTTTGGAACTAGAGTAATTTGGTCATTTGGGATCCCACGGTGAGTCTCTGATACCCTGGTTGCTGGGTGTGTTTCTGTTAACTTTAAGCCCTCCGTACACTTTGAATAAGTGCGCATTGTACAGTGATTAGCACAATGATACATGGCTTGGGAAAAATAAATAATGTGTCTAGGGTCAAAAATGAGCTCATTAGGGTGAGGAAAATGATGAATTCCAGATGAAGAAGGGATCAATTGATTTTTATGGAAATCATTTAGGTTGTATCATTGAGGTGATTCAAAAAAAATTAATTATTTTTGGATCCTTTGTGAAAACGTCAAAGTACAAAGTTCCACAGTTAAGGTCTTAATTCTATTGATATTTTATCTCATGTCATTCTTGGATTTAGAACCTATGATTGGATTTAAGTGAGTCACTAATTTGTATCACATATGAGGCAAGACATCTTCTTTGAAGGATGGTCTTTTCTTTCTTAATTACCGGTGAGTATTTATTTTAAGCAAGATTCATATGAGTAAATCATTTTCTAAAAGCCTGTTGTTATATATTGTCTTCTTTTTTGAATGCTGGACATGTTACAGTTTGATCTTTATCATAAAAACACTTTACTATTTTTCAAAGATAATAAATCATGGGATTGTTTGAGAAAAAAATGCTTAAGTGAGGGGGAATTTTATATGGCCTTATTTTTGCATAGATTTCCACATCCTTTTTATTAATTTTTAATGATTTATTTAATTATTTTTACACTTTTTATATAATAAATGCTATTTTGTATTTTTATAATTAAAATTTTCAAATATTCATTTTTTATAACAATTTATGTAATTATGGACTATAAAATAATTGATTTATTCTTTCTTTGTTTTTAATATAATTAATTTTTCATTTTATTACCTTTTTTTTATTTATTTTATTTAAATTTTTCATTATTAATAATTATAGAGTTTTCTAAATAATTTAATTTTAATTTTAAAAGTTTACTCATTCGGTAAGTTAGTTACCGCTTTCCAGACTACCGGTAGCTTAGCTACCGATAGCTGAGTTACATTTTCTCTACCAGTAGCCAGGTTACCGGTATTGTTTAATGGTGACCATGTTTATACCGATAACCTTTGTCACTATTATTCTTTCCTACCAGTATCTCTCATCTGAGTATTATGGTAACCTTATTTTTATGTCATATCGGTAGCCTTTAATTTAAAGTATCGGTGACCCATTTATTAAAATTTAATAATGGTGAGTATTTAGTTTGGTTAAGTTAATTCTGCTTGACTGTTAAATAGGTTAATTTTTATTTAAACAATTATTTAATTGATGTAATTATATTTAATAGATTTAGACTTTATTTTAATATTTCATCTTTTAATTATGTTTCATTAGAATATGTTAACTAATTTAATTAATTTGTGTAGTCATCCTGCTCATCATTTAAGTAAATTATTTGTGTTTTTAAATTTAGTAAAATGGTTCGACCTTAATTATATGTGTTCAAATAGTTAATTTATTAATTAATTAATAGTTTTTAAACATTAATTATATTATTTTATGTATGCATATTAATTATTAAGTCACCAAATTTTGTTTTAGTCTATCGATGACGTAGACGAGCCCTAGCAGTGACTTATAGGGGTCACTGTTGCTTTCCATTTTTATTTGCTTCTACTTTTTAATTTTCATGTTTAGTTATTTTAATTTTAGTCTTAATAAGTTAGTTTAAAAATCATTCAGTTTATAATTTTAGTGTTGTTAATTAATAACTTTAATGATTTAAAGGTTAATTAAAAAAACTTGTTTTAATTTTATGATGTTCAGTTTCTTATAATTAATTATTTTCTATCTTTGTTTTAATTAACTTAAATATTTAATTTTATGTTTAATTTTTGTGTTTATTTTGGTAATTTCACTGTTAATATCGGTGACCATCTCATAGTTTTCACCTTATCAGTAAGCTCCTTAATTTTTTATTTTATATCGGTGACCTTGCACACCACAGCTTCCCTTTAATTTTTTATTCTATCGGTAGCTGCTACCCTTGCCTTTATGGATAACTCTTTCTCTCTTCCCACCTCACTGATGCAACCTTTCCTCACCAATAGTATATATTTTTTCCTTTCTCACCCTCATCGATGGATTTTTTCACACTGCTCATTTATTTCCCATCTCTATAGCTATCTGCTTACTTTCCTTACTGATACTATTTTACTCACTGTTATAGAATTTCTCTACTTCACCGGTAGCTATTCCTCACTGATAGCATATCAGTGACCTTTTTCCCCTCATAGCTTTAGCAACCCCTATATCTGTGACCTATACCTCACCGTTATCCCTCTTATATCCAACTCAGTGCCTTAGCCTACCTTCTTCATTGATGCCGCTACCCAATTGTCACCGATTAATTTCCTTCTATCGGTACACAACCCATCAATCAATTCTCTTTTTCCGCCGCACCCCTGCTACGCCATATTCGAGCAAGAGCTGGGACACCACACTGCTCATAATAGATCATATGCGCTGACTGGAGGAGGCCACACCGCCGCACCATTGCTACGAGGAGGTTGCTGCTTGCTACTATTGTCCGCCGCTGCACTATTCAAGTAGACCTCGCGCCGCTACTTTGGATGCCGCACCAGAGATGAAGAGGGTTGTCGCACCATAGCAGAACTGTTGCAAGGAGCCGGGGTGCTGCTGTGCCACACTGGACCGAAGATCTGAAGCCACCACGGCACTAATAGAGGAGGGAAGACCGTGGGGAAGCTGTGGTACTGAAGGGCTGCTGCTGGTTGAGAATCTACCACATGATGAGAGAAGCTGCACCACCTGAAGGAGGATCCTTGGACTGCAATGCTGAAATGAAGCCGCCGCTCCCCTGGTTGCAGTGCCGAAGAGAAGAAGATCGAAGATCTCCCCTACTGTGCGCCAAATTAAGGCAGGGGGGAAGAAGAGAGATTAAAAAAATAAAGTAATAAATAATATAAAAAAGAACAAAAGAAAAGTTAAAAAAGAGATTAAAAAATTTAAGTAATAATATAATTAAAGTAAAACAAAAGTAATGTAGGTTAAAGTTAAAGTTAAACTTTAAAATTTAAAATAAATAAAAAGTAATTTATAAAAGTTAAAAATTTATAATATTAATGAAAAGATAGATTATAAATTAAATTACGAAACTAAATTAATAATAAATGTAAATAATAAATTAATACAAAATTAATTTTATAAGTATATAATTTTTAACAATTATAAATAAGCTTTATAATATACTTATTAATTTAATTTTTTTTTTAAAATCATAAGTAATAATTTTTATTACTAAATTAAAATTAACTGATTAGTTAATTAATCTAATAACTGAATTTATTTAATAGTAATAATTAAATTTAAAATACAATCTTAAATATTATCTTAATTATTTATTTATTTATGTTGTCAATTTTATTAACTTAGTTAAAAATAATAAAATTAATGATTTAGTAATTATTTTATTAACTAAAGTTAATTTGTAGCGAGTAATATAACAATTTACTTAAAAAATAATTATTTTTCTTTGCATCTCATTTATTTATTCTATTTTTTCTGTGCAGGTTCATTCAAGGGACTTAAATGTGTCTAGGTGCATTCAACTAACACAATGGGAGTTAGTCACGGGGGAAATTTTAGCATGACATACTTGTCACAAAAATACACACACTTTGTATTGCGTGGGTGTAGTACTTGTGAAGTTAGTGGAAGATGTTGCAGTGACATATAGTAGATGAAAAAAGATACTTAAGTAGAGAAAGAAGCATATTTTAAGGGGGGAATTCATTCCCTTGGCGATACACACTCATCTGATGAACACACGAGTCCCAGAGCAGAACAGAGGTCCAGGAGCAGTAATTCATGCGAGGAGAGGGAGTATTCTTCCTTTGTTTTCTTCCAAAACTTTTCCTCTGTAATTGAATGGCTGTAGTTTTTGATTTATTGATAATGAATAATATTATAGTTAGATAAATTTCTAGTTCAGGGAGAGTTCTAGTTCTACTAGTAATCATTTTCATCCTTATCATTAATTATTTCTTCCCTGATTAGATTTTATCACCGAGATTGATTCTAATCACATATATCTTCCTCATACCACAAGTACTGAATTTTCAAAACTCTATAATCATTCGGCGAGTTTGATTATGGAATCATCTTTTAAGTAAACAACTCATAATGAAAACTTCAGTACTTACGGAGAGTTTGTACTGTTGTTATTTTTAATTCATCTTTCTAAAGTTGTACTTCTATGGAGTGGCTAACTCTACGTTGTACAATTTCTGTAGGTTAACTCTTGGAGAGGGAAGTAAGTTTCCTTTATGCAGTGGTACAATGCAGTATTTTACATGAATAGGAGAAACAATTTAAACCAGTATACTATAGTAATCCCCGAGCACTCATCTCTATTGTCCTTGTTCAGTATTTAATCTTCTTTATTATTTCAATATAGGTTAGAAAAAATTTACAAAAAAAATTTATAGTTTTACTTTGTAGTTTATAAAAACAGAAAAAATTTTAAAAGTTAAAAAATATAGAAAAAAAACCACTCCGCTAGTGACAACAGTGGAGTTTTCAAAGTTTTTAGTTGAGTAGTGGCCAATTTATCTTCCTTGTGGGTTCGACCCTGGTTCCCACATATACTGTAGTTAGTAGGAATATATATATTAAACTTTGACTGGCTTCAATGATAGTTTAGGTTACATATGCTAAAATTTTCTTAGCATTATGGAAACACCCTTTTTTATCTCCTTTTATGTCTTATGAGAAATGGAAACATCGATCATGCGTATGGACTACTACCTCCATAAAGAGACGTGTTTCATTTTCCATCACAGGATCATATGGATAGTTTAAATGATGGAAAAATTTATATATATGATATCTAGTGTATAATGTTTATTCTTTAAAGGTAATATATTACTTACCTACTTATCCTTTCCATCCATTATAAATTGATAATTTCACTTGTGCGTGCGTGTGGAATACCACCTCTATAAAGTAATATTATTGGTTTTAATTTTATCTTTATAAAGATGGATATAATGAATTAATATCAAATAAATAAAATATTTAAGATTATTTAATATTAAAATATTATCAACCTTATTTCTTTTTCACTGGTAAGAAAATTTAAAATATCATTCATGTAAATGTACATTCTACTATTTTCATGAAATGATGTTGACCATTTTTAAAAACCAAAAAACATGGTTGGTTTTAGAATAATATATAATTTATAATATTATAAATATAAATTTTTTAATATTTTGAAGATAATGTTACCCTATTCTATTTGACCAAGGTCAACTCACTGATATGGTTTTGAGGTCATAAACTAAATGACCAAAAAATGTCATACATAAACTTAAACAATCTTGTAACTAAATATAAAATTGTAATAAATAAAGTAAAAGGAATAATAATAATGAAACTGAAATTAAAAGGATTATTAATAAAGTATAAAAGAAATTTAATTTTATTATTCATGATTTAGTGAACGTACAATGCTATATGGGGTTTAATATAAGATATTTTTCATTAAAATTTGTTTTAAAGTATTCCTTCAAAATATTTCTCCTCCATATCAATTTTAGTCAAAATGTTACAAGAAATTTATTATTTATGAAAAAAATATTATTCTAATTAATTTTGAACTAATTTTATATTTCTTTACAATGTTTTAAAAAATAATATTTTAAACATTTATCATATGAGTCATTTTGGAGTTTTTTTCCAAAATGAAAAAGAATGTTTTTAATGTGTATGAATTGACCACCTTTTTATATATCTATAATAGATATCCATTATTATTATTCCTATAAAATTTAACATGGGTTTTCAAATAATATAAAATTTATTCTCTTGTTAGAATCGTTCAATTATATGAATTTTCAAAGGAAAATTGTAATATCCATGAACCCACATAGATGAATCTGGTGCTAAAAACAAAAAACAATACAAACAACTGAAAAATAAATTATTTTTGATGGGTCATTTATAACGAGACCCTATCATAAATAGATATTTGAAATGGGGTCCCATTGCAAATGAACTATTGTTGAAAAAAACATTGTAAAAGATACTTTTTGTAACAGTCCATCCCAAAAGTATCTTTTGTGAGACGGAGCTTTCCCATCATAAATAATTTTTAAATTGTTATTAGTTGCAACCAGTCAGGTTATCCTCCACAATAAATTATTTATGATAGGTGACATACCCATTTCCAATAAGTTTGAAAAATAAAAAAATAATAAAGAAAAAAAAATAAAAAAAAATATTAACATAATTTTAAAAATAAAAAACAAAATTTTAAATGTATGGAATAATAAAAATATTACAAAATATATTTTCTATTAGGGTTCCACATAATAAATATGTACATAATGTTTTCATCACTATGGAGGGGGGAGAGGGATGGGGAGGGTCATTTGGAAGAGGAGTGGGAGAGAACTCCATCCCTAAACCCTGAAATAGCTTTCGCATACACTCATTCTGCTACTCCTGAAATCTTCACATCTCCTCATGTTGCTGCTGGTGCTATCGAATGAGCTCATATTGCTCCCTACGCATGGCCTCAATAACCTCACTCTGAGCTATTAGCTACTCCCTATACCATGAGTCCAATGATAACGACTCTCAATGAGCTCCCCTTGATTTGGATGTCGACTATGGAATAATACCATAAAAACTTTGAGGCATTACTTAATAACTGATAGCAACCGGTCAAATATTCTCAAGAACATGCTATGTCACATGTATCCATACTACATCATCGAATCCTACCACACTAGTGGTAAGAATCTTATACTCATACTGTGTCTGAGATGTTGTAGTATGATATAACTCATTCAATTGAAATTATAAATCCAAATATTTTAAATATTATTTTCAATTAATTATAAAAATCTAAAAAAATATACTAACCAAAATATAATGTTGAAGACCAAATGTAATCTTTCCGATGACATGATCATTGTACATTATCTTATAAATGGTAAACTTCATAATATTAGGATGTTCACCTAGCTATATTAGTTTAAAATAAAATTTTTACATTTAATATTATATAGATAATTTAAAAATGTACTCACCATATGTCATTGATACAATCAGAATGTATGAATACCAGCTTGATAAATCACCTCCTACCACCCCTAGCTATATCATCCAAATTATTCTCTTCAATGAATACTTTCTCACATATAGTATGAACATTATCCATTGAAATCTAATAAAGAGATGTAACCAAGTCGATTGGTGCAGTAAGAATGATAAAAAACCTCGACTCCCACCGTATTTATGGCCTTCCTCCTCAAATTGTGAAAAAACTAATGATAGTGCTCACACATACACACATAACAGGCCTCCGAGATGGATGTAAGCATGGAATCATTAATGAAATACCGTAAACCCCAAATTTTTTAATAACAGAAAGTTAATAATTAAATAAATTTCAAAATTACAATTATTTATTTACATACCCTTCAATAATCAAATATACAGTGTTGAACATTAATGGGAACATTATCCCATGTCACTGATACGTAAGAAAAATAGTTTCGAAAAATAGAACTCCCCTACCCAAAAATTATATGTGAAGGGATATTTAAAAATAGAAAAAAATATAAAAATTTATAAATAAATAAATTTTTGACAAGTAATGAAAACTAACTAAAATACACAACTAAAAACACCTCTACATGTATCGATCAAAGTCAAGACATGGACATATCCTTAGAATAGGGTCGAGAATCATCTATCTCATAAGATCCCAACCCCTATGAGTTGACAATAAAACTCTAGGAACCAGTAGGTCAGATAACATAACATCAGGCTCATCACCAGGTAGTAAAACCTCCTTGAGGTAGTAAAAGATATCATCCTATGTATCTTCATCCATATGAAAATGGAAATATTGTTGTAAAAAATAATTTAATGTGATCATTATTATATATATATATATATATAAAAAATAACTAGAAAGTAATTATATAATTTTTTAACTTCATCCTAATCTTTATATATGTCAGAGTCAATAACTTCATCTTCCTCCTCAGTTTCATCAATTTCCATATCAATTTCATCTTCATAATCAAATATTAATTCAAATTAATTTGTTACATCATGAACATCATCACAACTATAGACCCATAACTGGGGGGTTTTATCATCAATAGTTGTTTCTCTTCGTCAAAAATATGTATTTGGAGTTATCTATTGAGAAATTTCAATTACATGCACTTCAATAGAACCACATTCACTTTTAATAAACTGATTTTCATGGGATTTTATTTTTATAATTCTCCACCAATCAAATAACTCTATGGAAGAAACAAAATAATTGGAATAATACATTTTTGTTATTAATGATATAATAAAAATGGTTCATTTACTGTAAAAAGGATTTTATATTTAATATCAACGATTCAATGGCATTGATAAACATGAAATCCTCTATGCATATCAATCCAATGAAATTTAATCATAGGTATATAATTCAATCCTTGATAACACATCTCAATTATTTTTTCCATCAATCCATAAAATTTAACTACACTATATATATAATGATATCATTTAGTAAAAATCCATTATTTATTTTTCTTTTGATTCACCATATGCACATGTATGAAATTAGAAACCATTCACCACATATACATTATCATATTTAACCATTTTTGGATAGTAGGTTGTTCAAAACACACAATATGTTATTAATTTTATCATCACATTATCAAACCTTCAATATATTTAAAAAAAGTAACAATATAACAAATAATAAATTGATTTCTTATGTAAACCACTAAAAAATTACTATACAAATATTTGAAAATAGAATGAAAAATTATTTCTCGACGTTCTTCAAGAGAAGCTATTGTAGTTTTTGGAAATTATTTCTGGATTTGATCATAGTATAATTTAAAAATAAAATAATATTAATTTTACCTTTAAAAAAAATAATATGTGGTAGTAGAACTTAGTGTAAAAAATATTTCATTTATTCATAGTTGAGAAGAACATATGTAAGATTCTTTTATTGTTCATCACTTGAAAGCCACCATCCATGAACCACCAATAGAAAAGTTCAGGCTGATTAAAAACTAATAATTAAATTTCCAGTTCATCATCAATATTTCCCTCATTATGACCCATTCGATTATGTTTTGAATGATTTTCAGGTTGGAAATAATTGGAATAGAAAGAAATGAAATTTTCTCCTCTAAATAAGACACTAAAATTGACCCTTTCAACTAATGCTTTGTTATGTATCATTTTTCAGTTTCTATATACATCGCTCCTATAGATATATCCATGAAAACAGTATCAAAACCCAAATTTTTTTCATGTGAAGAACATAATATCAAATGCCCCACTGAATCAAAGAAAAATAAAATAATTTTTTCCCGGTTTATATTAAATTAAAACAACATCTTCTTGGAGTCTAAAAGTGTTTCATAGTCTGTTTTCACTATAAAAAGTGTGTCAAAAAAATATGATATTTCGGTTATTTTATAACAAATAGAATCATTAAATAATCCTATAAATCATATAATTAGAATAATTTCCAATATAAAAATAAAATAAATAATTTTTAATTTGGTAATATGAGTATTTCTGACACATCTAGAAAAATTGGAAACATAAAAATCTATTAGTCTCAAATCCACAATCCCCTGATGAAATAATAAATTGTGTTATGTGGAATGTATAATTTTATTTTTTCTTCATTACCTTCTATGATGTTTCATTTTCAAACAACTCATGTTCCGGTCACATGAAAATTTGGCCAAGATCTAACTATACCATTACTTTATCTTTGGTATCTCTAAGTGTGTCTAAAGCTATATAAAATATATTATCAAAATAGTTCTATTCAATATACATTAAATCCAACATGTGAAGAACCAACAAATTAGACTAATATAGTAGTTCAAAAATAATACTCTATTAAATCCACATGTGGTCTTTCCCAAAGCCATATATTTTTCATTATTTTATAGTCATTCCAAAGGTAATGGTAGGAAATAAATATACTGTAGATTTTAAATCAATACCTTAGAACATTTCATGAGGGATATATTTTTCAATTTGATCTTTTCTGAAATAATTTATGTCCCTTCAGAAAGGATGATCAATTGAACGAAATATGCGATGGTCAAAAAAACAAGGTTCTCTCCCATTAATGTGAATTTTTTTTCCATCACTCATATAATATAGAAATAATTTTGGACTATGTGTACTACAACAAGATAACATGCTATATGATGGGAAGTAACTAATTTTCTATATTAATGAAAATTTCATTAGAAAATTATGTTTTCTAACAACATCATTTTTACTAACACCATTACTCAATAATAAATTTAATTTATTAATCAATGGATTCAAATAAACATAAATTTTTTTTTTGGATATTCTAGAATTAATAAAGCAAAAAATATACATGTCTCATTCAACAATATCCAAAGAGTTAAGTTATACTTAGTTATAATGATTGGAAAACACGAATATTGACTATTGTAAGAACAAAATGGATATAAACCAATAACAGAAAGTCCCAATTGCACGTTCCAGGCTTTTAAAGAAAAAAATAGATGTACCTAGTCAAAATATATCTCCTAAATCATTATCACAAGGATTATTTAAGCTTTTATCAGTTGAAATATTATTTTTTGTCATAAAATCAATAATTTTATGTTCTGAGACATAAATAAACACAACAATTAGGGTGTAAGAGAGAAATAACTCAACTGTTTTATATTAATAAATCTAGACATCACTAATTGACTTTTTTTGTACCTCAATTATCCAAATTTAGGACAACAAACTAAAGAATAATTTTCAATATAGTATACAATGCATAATTAAACAGTTATCACATTATCATTTATTCTTTAATTAATTAAATTAACTCTTAGGTTCCTGAGGAAACTTGTACCTCATGCCAGCTTCAACTCATGCTAGATCCCAAAGTGTTCCTATGGAATATCATATCTTAATACTTTATTTAGATCATCATGAAGCCTGAATTATTCAAGGGTGATATCATATCTCAATACCTGCTTCGGCTCTTGTCGAAGCTCGAAGTATTCTCAAGTGAGGTCATATCTCAAATTACATTTATTATCATTCAATAATTTAGAATTAAATGCCCAAGTTACCATCCAAACATCACACATCAAAATGACCATGTTCATATTCTCTAATTCATACTTTAATGACCATTTTCCCATTCATTAACACACATTAGAATAACTATATTCCCATTCACTAATTAATACTTGATTGACCATGTTTTTATTCATAAACCCAAATTATAATGACCCTGTTCCCATTATTTACATCAAAATTTAATGACCATGTTACCATTTATAAGAAAATAATTAATTCATAAATTAATTATTCACATAAATTATATTACTTATTAAACAATTATTTTATCACATAATTACCCTTAATTAATTAACCAATTAATTATGTCATCAAAACCATTAATTAATTTAACAACTGATTAGTAAAGATTTAAAAACTCAAATACTATAATTAATCCCATAATTAATTACCTCATTCTTAATCTTAATTCTTCATAATTAATTCCAAAATTAATTATCTCAATCTGTAATATCAATATCATATAACTAATACCACAATTAATTATATCAATCTAACCAATTTTAAATATCATAATTATTTACCCAATTAATTATCTAAATAACAATCATAAATTATTATAATTAATCCCACAATTAATTATCTAATTGGATAGACACTAAATCTAATAATTAATTTTCTATTTAATTATATATTTACATGATACTTCAATTAATAAATTGGCCATGTTAATTAACCCAATTCAGGAATTAAAATTGATAAAGAATGGAAGCAATTCAACAATTGTATATGTATCAAAATCACGACTATGGGAATTGAATATTAATCCACCTTCCTAAATTCACTAATGGATAATCTTTTAATGTAAATCCCCAAAAATTTAGTGGAATAACAAATTAGATCTAGATTAAAATATCAAAACCCTAAATCACCATTAAAGACATCAAGATATTGTAAATCTATATCTAGATCTAGAATTATAGATATAGATATCACTAAATACATACAGATCTATGCCTAATGGTATATTACATCTCGAAATGAATGACGAAATAATAGGGGAATCATGAGAGAAGAACCAAGAGAGGGTTCACTAACCAGGAGAGGAGCATACCTTCGATATGGGATTGGATTCACGAAGAACAGTGGTTGGTAAGGAATGGAACTTGTTCAGAGAGCTCAAAAAATGTAAAAGAGGACATAAGGTAGAATGGGGGTCGAAATAATGTAGTTTTTGTGGTTTGTAGAATTTTAAAATTAATTTTTTGGCATAATTAATTCATGTGAATGGTTTGTTGGGTTATGGCCCCCAATTTTTCCAAGCCGTGTGCCATCCATGTGCCTAATATTTTAGGGGTTCACAGTACTCCTAAACAAGTACAAAATTTGAAAAACCATGAACCAAACCTCAAATTATCCGCTATCTAGGGTTTCACTATTTTTTGGTTTGGGTTTACAATTTTCCCAAACTATGTAGAAATCATGTGTAACACCCTAAGATTTAGTGAAATATTTTTTTGACTAATTTAATCTTTTTGATATTTCTCATTTCACATAACACTAAAAATAATTTATTTTATATTAAATCACTATGTTTGGATAGCTTTAAATGTAAAACCATATTAATCATGCACTAGATTCAACAAATATTTTATCTTTATCTATATAGAACACTAAGGGTAGCATGCATTACATGAAAAAATGACTTTCCTCAGTGTCTTGTGTAACACTTAATATGGAATAACATTAACGATAAATTATTAAAATATTACTTAATATAACCAAGCTGTTAAATTAGTAGTTATGAAAATGTTTTACTGACGTATGAAAATATATGGTTTACACAAATATAAAATGAATTCATTAGTTACAAATGAATTATAAATAAATATGAAAACCGATTGAATATAAAGAAAAGTATTATTTTTTTTAGTCCAACAAAGATGTTTTACCATAATAAATTAAATTATTTAAAATTAATGAGTGATATTGATGTGATATATATATATATATATATATCAATATATTATTAAATAAAATATCTTTGATATTTATCTAATAGATTTTATTGGATTAAGATAAAAACAAACCCAATTTTATGTATAAAATATTGTATTTTTATTAAGGAATTTTTAAACCCTTTTAATGGTGAACATATTTTAAATAAAATGTTGGAAATTCATTGATTATATATTTTTAAATAAAAATTATCACTAAAATAGAAACATATAAATTAGGTTAGTTTAAATTTTTTGGATTTTTCTATGAAATTTCATTTTTATGAATAGTGAAAAATATTGAAATTTAATTCAAATCAACCTTTTCATATAACTTATTTACAAGAATAAATTATATATTAAATAGGTTTTAAAGTTAAATTAGATAATATTTTTATGAATTAATCAAATTTATGTTATTGGTTTCAATTTCACTTTGCTAATGACTATAAAAACATACCAACATTTGGGGTTTTTACTTTAAAAACTCGGTGTGTCATCCCATGTGGGGATTAAATTTTAATTAATTTCTAGAAATTATGTGATTGGAATTTGGAAGAAAGGATTCCTTATTTATAATCAGAAAAATTTATAATGTATAAAATTTTCAAATGAGGTTTTGACTAAAATATTAGTGAATGTGATTAAAATTAATTACATCAATTAAGGAAAATAAAGCTCAAAAAGGGACTAAACCATAATCCTTAGGGACAAAATGACATAAAAACATTTATAAAACAAATTTTATAGACATATTTCTTCCATAAACCTTCCATTATTCAGTTTTTTTTAGTATGGGTTGAGTTTTTATTTTTAAAACGTGGGTACACCTCACTAGTTTTCAATGTGTGTCCCCTTATCTAAAAAAGACCACCACCTATCCCTCTTCATAAAAACTCTCAAATATTTTAGTTTTGGTAAATATCCTCCAAATACAGTTACCAATATGCCTTTATTAGTCCTTTAAACCACCAATTTTGAAGAAATCAATCCAATGAATCCCTTTGGTGAAAAATGAGTTACCCAAAGAAGAGGTAACAACCCTCCTCCAGCACCTTTATTTTATTTTCTATTCTCCAATCCATCACAACTTCTTATTACATTATTTTATAACAAAAAATTATCCTAAATATACTGTTATGTTCTTATGAAAAGGATTTTACCTACACATACAAACATTTCCATCTAATTGGTAACCAATATAGTCTTTACATGTACGACAAACTACCACCACTCAAAGCGATGATTGTTCATGATTTCATTTATTGCATTTCATAGTGGAAATTATAATGGAAAATATACTTATATATGATATATATGATATAAATTATTTTTTATGATTCTTTAATTTTTATTTATAACTTACCTTTATGCTTTCCATCTTTTGTAAATAATATTATTTCTTTTGATGAAGTGTGGACCACCGCCCCCTCAAAGCTATGTGATTCATTCACACACTACATGAAATGCATTAGGGATGTTTTTAGTGAAATTATTTGATATATATAACATAATAATTCTACTCTAATGTTATTATATTCATATATGTGATTTTATTTATTTATTTCAATATAAAAATTAAACTGAAATAACGTTCATGTGTACGTACGACCTACCGTCTCCTTAAATTATGTATTCCATTTTCAAAATTTAATATTATATAGATTATTATAATACCAATATAATTAATATATATGATATTTATATGATTTTTTAAATTATTTAAATATTCATATATGTATAAAGACCACATATATAACAAATTTTGACACATGTGAAAAACAACATGAATATTAGTCGAAGTGTAACCTTAACCTAGAAATGTTAATAAGATGGTAACACAAATTAATACTAAAACAATATATTTTATTTTTTATAAGAATAAGGTTAATTGATATATTTATAAAAATATTATATTTATTATACATGAGGTTTGAATGAGTACGATGGGAGTTAAGACACAAGGTAAGGGGATTTCATCGTACTTTTTATTTCCATGAGATACATGCCTTATTAACCACTAATTATTTTGTGTGGAATATATTATACCCATGAATATATTTTATGACTAGTATACCTAAATTTAGGGATATTTACATATCTATTATATTATATTTATCTCATTTTGTTCAGGTTCAAAAGTTTCCAAATTGATAAGATAGTTTTGATTCAATTTTCATTCTTTGAGATAGATGTTTTGTTATTCACCGATATTATTATTTTCATGGTTTATTTGACATGTTATATAATTACTATAAATATTTTTATTACATTATATATTTCGGGTAATTTCATTTTTTTACCATGAGAGTATGATCCCATGTTCCAATGTGGTATGATTTTTTTAAAACAATCGCATTGTTTATCAAGATGTTTACGATTATGCTTCCATTGATGGATTATTATGATAAATCTCTCAAAAAAATTCATGATATTTATTATAGTATATTTATTAAAGATATATTAATATATAAGTTCCATTTTCCACTCTTTTTTATTTAATAGAACAAAGAAAAAGTATTTTATGAAAATATGACCTTACCTCTCTCTTTATCCAGAAACATGTGTTATTTCAAAACCATGTTTTCTAAAAGGATTCCAAAAATATTTTAATATTATCATATGATATTTAAAATAAATTTTACCCATATTTTAAATTCTAATCAAAATGGGTTTTAAAAATAAACCTTCTTATCATTTTCAAATTGAGGAACTTTTCTAAAAAATGTCACGATGCAAAAGGAATGTCCAATATGTACGGATTTAACAACCTTCATAAGCATCATTCCATTGAATATTACTTTAGAAGATTGGAAATTTATTTTTTAAAATAATTTTTTTTCCAAATTTTCTATAAATTTTTTATTTTAAATTTTTTTCAAGAAAATGTATTTCAAAATATTTTTAATCTTATTTTATAATATTTCAAGGAAAAAAGGTTTTCAAAAGGTTTTCAATATTATTTTATGTTTTCAAAGGAAAAGGGGGTTCAAAAAACTTTGAATATTATTCCATAAGTTTTCAAGGACAAAATTTTCAAAACATTTTCAACATTCTTTCATAATTTTTCTAGTAAAATGTTTTTTAATATGTTTTCATGATTTATTTATATGTTTTCAAATTATTTTCAATGAAATGGTTTTCAAAACGTTTTCATGCTCCTTTTATATGTTTTAAACAAATATATTTTTAAAATATATTCAAGATATTAATATTATTTTTCAATTAAAATTTATTCTAAAATGTTTTCAAATATTTCATTATAATTTTTCAAGTTTATTTTCATGATGTTTTTTTTCAAAGGGTTTTTTGTTTTAAAGAGTCTTTTTCAAATAAGTAAGAATATTTTAGGAAATAAATGTTTTTAAAAGATATTTCCATATTATTTTCCATTTATGATAACACATGTTTATGATATTCATTTTCTTATGGGAAATTATTTAAAGGTTCCATTCATATTATTTATCGGAATGGTTTATCATTTGATTACACGATGCTTATGAAAACTGATCCTCTTCCACAGGTTTTATGCTTGTGAAACCTACTTCTTTTCATGGGTTAGCATTTTATGAAATGATTATGTGACCTATCTTTTTCCACATGTTAAGATATAATTAAATTTTTATGTCATCCATTTAATTTAATGGGATTATAATAGGATGTTTATAAAACCTGTCTCTTTTTCATGGGTCATGATATGATGAATGTTATATTATCATGTGGAACATGTATGAATGATTTAATTATGATATGTATGGGACCTACATCTACCTATAATGAATTGGGTAAAGATTTTATATCTAATGAGATAATGACGTGAATCAATTCGACGAGCTTGATCCACTATAGAAAGATAAGGAAAACTGATCCCTTAATAAGAAATGACTATGACCGGGGATAGTAGTGTGTCATTGCACATATGTGTAGTCATCATGATGTTGGAAGATAGGGAAACTTGATCCACTAGGGGAAGATGAGGAAACCTGATCCCTTACAAGGAATAGACTGTGATTGGGGATAGTGGTCTGTTTCTCATAGTTTGTGTGGTTTCCATGGAGTGCATGGATATGTTCTAGCAATGAGTATTGACTTATAGAGAATGATATCAAATGTATATGTATGCCACAATTCCATGTTTTATTCCTTGTATATGATTTCATAGATTATGTTCTTTATTTACCTATGATTCATGTCTTATGAACTACAAATATTTATGCCATTATTCATCTTAATGATCTTTTATATACATGTTATGGTCTTATCATGTTATGATCATGTTCTAATACCCCTATTCTCATGTATATGCTTACATGTCTCATTTGTTTACCCATAATGATCATCTGAGCTCACCCATTTTTTTGTTTCCTTCCCTCATTTATGAAGGTATGTATTATGTATGTAGTGTCTAAGAACAGTTCAAGTCATGAAGAACCCATTGCGAGATAATGTAGCTTCCATGTGTACTAGTTTTTATGTTTCTAGGTTCCCAAAGGAACTAGACTAATACAGTCTTTGGAAATATGTTTGTTTAATTATTTAAGTATTTTGATTAAGTAATGTAGAGTCTATGTATGTAAAGACTAGGTTTTTATACTTTTCACAACTACTTTTTCATTATGTTTTTCACAAACATCCACCCCAAACACCCCAAGTTATATCAAAAAACAAAAAGTACTAAAAAATGAATATAAGAATTCATGTAAATGAGCCTATGATAAATCTAGAAAAAGTCAGGATATTACAATCTCCCCACCTTATAATAGCTCTTCCTCAAGATGTAATCATAAGATTCTCTAAAATTTTCACCCAAAAAGATTGGGCCACTGAGCCCATATATCTGATTCCCTTTCCCATGTCTCCTCTTACACATTCCCATGTTTCTATAGTACACGTACTATTGATACATTTTTCCCCACAATACTTTTTCAGTAAGATCCAACACACGTATTAGATGATCCTGAAATGATGCATCTATCTCAAGATCAACATCATACACGTATATTTCATGATAAGGGTCTTGGTGATAGTTCCATAGTTGTGAAACATGAAAACCATTATGCATAGAAAAAAATTTCTATTGATGAGCCAATCAGTATTCCCCCAGCCCAAATCTCTCCACTACCTCAAATGGTCTAATGAATTTGGGAGGTAACTTGCACTCTTCTATATCATGTGGTGACCCAACTTTGGAAACAACCTAAGGAATGAACTATCACCCTCTATAAATTTTAACAGTTATCTCTATCTATAAGTATATATCTTATACCTACTTTGAGTTGTAGCCATATGTTTTTGAATCATCATAACCTTTTTCAATGTCTACTACATGAAACATGGTCCCATATACTATGAATCACCAGCCTCTATCCAGTATAGTAGCTATCTAAATGGAATACTATAAATCATTGTGCATTGTTCCATATTTATAGTTTCCTGGTAACTGTTGTTATTGGAAAAAATTAATAATTTGAAATGCTTTTACCCGAGAACCACTGAATTCAAGAACACATTCCCACATAATATCTTCAAGAATTTTTATAGTATGATCTAAATACCCATATATCTGTGGGTGGAAATCCATACTCAATAATACCTATGTATTAAGTGATTTCTATAAGCCTTTCTAGAATCATAATTTAAAACATGAGTTATGATATGAAACTATAGACCATTGTACCTTGTGAAGATATAATGTCTCCTGAACATACAAACCTTATAGATACTATACTAATAAAGTCTCTTGTATAGGAATTAAATATGATACATTCATCATTAAATCCATTATAACCCATATATTTTCATTCCTCCTTGAAATATTTGAGAGACCCACCATTAATTCCTTTGTCACAAACTCCAACTTCCACTCCGGAATGGGTACAAACTATAGCAATGCACTAGGTTTTTGATTCTCTACCTTCACCTGTTGATAGGTGTAACACCATGTTATGAACCCTTCTACCCCCCCTTTCATGCATGGTCCCAAAAATAGTCATTGTAGTCCACTATAATGTTTTGTAACACCTAGATGTACTGCTCAATTTAAGGCCTAATATACCAACATCATCTCCTGTAGTATGCTTGTAGGCACAAAAACCTGATTCCTTATGTAGATGGTCTCATCCCCATCTATCAATCAATATAAATGTGGATCCCCACCTTCATAGATTTACCTCAAGGTCACACACTCTAGATCCTCATATTTCTTATATTAGATCCATCTCAAAAGTGTATAGTCCACTAAACCTGATACTACAATCATCTGTTCTTGATTATCTTGAACCACCACATGCATCTCAACTAGTAGAGTTATCATCTTCCTCTCAGCACTAGACTCACGAACTATCTGTGTCTGAATTTTCCTTCTCAATGCATCAGAAAAAATTATTTCTTTTTCTAGGAATATATTCTAGCTCCAAATCAAAGGACTTTATATACTCGACCCATCTCTAATATCCATGATTCAAATCTTACTGTGAGAAGATATACCTTAAGCACTTGTGATCCATATAAACTGTAAAATTATCACACAATAATTAATGCTACCAAAACATCAGATCCTAAACCAGTGTTGCTAGATCACGGTCAAGTGTAAGGTAGTTCCATTCTTGTGTCATCAACTGATGAGGCCCATATACCATGGCTCAATCTCATCACCTCAATACAGATTGAATCCCTATTCTATAATTGTAACAATACACCATGACTACTCAACTATCTCAGGTGTGATCAATATTGGATCCAAAATCAAACATGTCTTCAACTCTTTAAAGGCCTTCTCAAACAATTCTTACCAATAAAACCTTATCCCGTTTTTGGTTAAACCTGAAATAGGAACTACAAAATGGGAAAATGTCTTGTATGGATATTTAGTAATTTCTAGATAACCCCAAAAATATATGGATATTGAATATGTTTGTGTGATACTACCAAGAAACCATTGCTTGAGCCTTCTCTAGGTTCTCTGACTCACCTTCCACTGAGTTTTTGCATCACATAAAGTGTACCTGATCAATCAAAAATTGACACTTAGATTTCTTGGTGTATATTCAATGATCTATTAGTGTACTCAAGATGATTTCAAGATGCTGGGAATGATTATCATGAGACTTGGAGTACACCAAGATGTCATCCACAAATCTACCAAAAACTGATCTAGGTATAGAGTGATGATTTCGTTTATCAAGGTGATAAACACATATATCATGATCTTGAATGAAAACATCATTATAAAGAACTCATAATGGTCATAACTACTTTTGAAAGTAGTCATCATTATATCATAAGTCCTAAATCTCAACTTATGATATGTTAATCTCAAGTCAAACTTTGAGAACTCGGAAGATAGTATCAACTGGACAAATAGATATTCAATAGGTAGAGGAGGACATTATCTTCATATAGTCATCTAGTTCAACTTTAGATAATCAACACACAAGTGAAAAGTCTATTCATCATTCTTGGAAAACAACAGAAATGTTCCCCAAGGAGACATACTCAGATGTATAAATTCATTATCCTCAAAATACTCTAGACGAGTCTTGAGTTTTTTAAGATATGTCAATAACATTATGTATAGTGGAATAGATATTGGCTTATCCCCTAACAGGATCTCAGTAGTTAATTACACTTCACACTTAGGTGGTATCCCTAAGAATTATTCAAGAAAAACATCCAAAAAATATTCCACCAATAGTGTAAAGATATAATGCTTTACACCTCTATCATCCAGCAATAAACTAACAACATCAGATGTGAGATATCTTTTTTACTGTGTAATTTCCCCTTATATTCCTTCATGGATGTCCCACATCCCATAGAGAATATAATGGTAAACCGTAGGAGACATAAAATTCACTCTTCTATGGTAACAATATATCTGGGCTCAATATGCGACTAGGAAGTCAATTATCATAATTAGGTTGAATCCTAAAATGTAAAGGATATAGAGATCCCATAGAAAATGATACTCTATGACTTCAGGAGAACATGCCTTTCATATACATATGTCTCTAGACTATACTCCCAATAGTTTATCTATAGTCACAACCCCACTCACACACTCCACCACCGAGATAAAACCATTAACATGTTTTGAAGATATAAAAGAATTAGAGGAACCATTATAAAATAAGTCACTATATAATGTATAATTTTAAAGAATATTACCTCTCACTATTGATGGACCAACCACTCTATCTATATGTATAGGATGCACTGCATATAGTTTTCCTACCCCTATTCCCTATGATGCAGTCTGACACCCCTGAGTTGCACCACTCTGCTGATATGGATGCTCTTTCCCAAAAGAACCACATCCACCTCCTCAAATTCCTCAGGAAATAGAACTCTATATCCCAGTCTGATAAGGTTTAAAAGATACCCTTCCCACATTTTGACCATGTCTAGTTGCACCCTCAGAGACAATCTATCATTGTGTATGTAAAATCATAAATAGATGCCCCATTATTCTGCAACAACGACACTCTACTAGTTGTCGGGGTGGTTTCTATGATAATGTCCTGAAAGACCACACCAATGATAGATCACTCCTCTATGGTCTTGTGCAATCGAACCTCATGTCTGAATTTTTTTTCACACTACTAGGGATAATGTTCTCATAATGATTCTTCCCGATCATAGAAGTTGAACATATGGATCATCCAGTAGAAACTACCTATCTAGCCCTGGAATCCCCCTTCATGTTCCCCTTAGCTATGAGATCTCGATATACCAACTCATGAAACGTATTTAATTGGAGGTGGTTAAATTGGGAATTAATCTCTCACTTAAGTACATCCTGAAAGCATCTTACCATATCAGTGTTATCACCTGTCAATGTGAGAGCAAAGAGTTGCAGGTACGTAATATATCTAGTATAATCCATCACAGACTCCCTCCCAAGTTAGTCACATGAACTCCACAAGTCTCTCTTACCTTATCATATCTAGATAAGAGTGATTTAAGAACCACTACATGAATTCATTATATAATCTACCTTCTGTCTATCCAATATGTTCTTGATCATCCCACCAGATCTTCATTGATCCTTATTGAAAATAATAATCCAATGTGACCATACTCTTAGAAGTAGTCTCAAAATGGTCATGTATCATCACAATAGAATGAACCTAAAACTAATCTCCCTCAGTTCTACCATCTCTAGTATAATTCAGAGGGTGCTACAACTGAAACTCTCTCGTCAAGTCAAAAATGAACTTCCCAACCCTCCATAGGTATTTTCCAGTGAATTTCATAAAGTGAGCGATGTTCTCTCAGAACTACACCCCTTCATCCTCACCCAACACTATTAGTGCCTCAGGTACCACTACAGGTATAATATTAACATCCAGAATTACTTTTCATCCTCTTGGAATGCATCATTATAGAGTCCTATCTCTATAATCCCAAACACATGTCTTAGGAATCACAAAACATCTTTATCACATATATGTAAGAGGAATAATCACAACAAAATTTTCCCCAAACCTCTCCATGTGGTCAAAACTGAGGTGATATCACTACCCTTAACAATCCTATACCTAGGTCTTGGTTATCTAAGGCAATTCTCATTCTCATATAATGTTTCTAATATACACCCCCAATTTTTAACATTTTTGCATAATTTAACCCTTATAATTTCATATTATGAACAATTTCCAATTTAACATCACAAGTAAGGGAAAAAATATTATATTCAACTAATTATCCAAAAAAACATTTTCTTGTGCATGCCTAAAATGATTCATGTCATAAAATAATCCTATGTACAAAGAATTATGCATACATACTCAACTCTTGTTCCATTTTGGTCCATGAGTCAATTTATAGAAAAGTTTAAAAATAATTTCACATATAACAAAAATTGTTTCACCCAAGGTGAAATAATATTCATCCATAATGAAAAATATCACTAACAATAAAATAACCTTGAGTACTTGGGTTTCCACCATACATGGGCTTGAAAATCCCATGCACGAGCTCATTACCAAGGTCTGAATGTTCCTAGTATCCGGTCTAAATTTCCATTAATTGTAAGAAAAAATAAAAATAAAAGAAACCCCCTTTGATAATACTTTATAACATCCCATCCTAGGTTCCACACATTGATTCCCCGAGTAAGTTGGTCACATGACCTCAAGCGTGCCACTCCATATGTTAGTGGCTACCAATAAGTAGTGAGGGTCTCATAAGTCATTGATGGGGAGACTATACCCTCCTTAATCTGAGAAATATACTAGAAGAAATAAATAAATAATATCAAAATTATATATAACAATAAAAAATTCCATATCTAAAGAGAATCAAAATAGTAAATAAACTATCTGATATAAATTAGAAAACCAGACATTCTAATGTATGTGTCAAGTTTCTAAAATAAAAACTAAAAAATAAATACATTGATGAATCCTAAGTTGGTATTGAACCATGTCTGATTCTATTATCTAATATCTATCTCCAAATTAACCATATAACCTAGGGCCTTTCCCATGACCTTTCCTATTACAATAAAGTCTATTTGGGTACTGATTAGAAATATAGAATAGGGTGTGATTAAAAATCAATAGGCCACCACCAATGGTGTCCAAAAAAACCTAGATAGATAATAGTGTATGTAGTTGTATAAATAAAAAGTTACAATGAAAATGTAAATAGTTATCACATTATCACTTATTCTTTACTTAACAACATTAAGTCACAGGTTCCTGATGACACCTGTACATCATGCCAGCTTCTGCTCATACTGATGACTAAAGTGTTCCTACTTAACATCATATCTTAGTACCTACTTCATCTCATTCCGAAGCCCTATGTCTTAAAAGGTTATATTATATATCAATACATGCTTCCACTCATGTGAGAGCCTGACGTATTTTCATGTAAGGTTGTATCTTAGAGTAAGATTGTCACTATTCTTTAATTCATACTTGATGGTCCATGTTACCATCCATACATCCCACATTAGAATGACCATGTTCCAATTCTCTTCTTCATACTTTAATTGTCATGTTCCCATTCATAAACACACATCATAAAAACTATGTTCCAATTCACCAATTCATAATTGAATGAGGTTGTTCTCATTCATAAACACACATTATAATGAACATGTTCCTATTATTTAATTGATACTTGAATGACCATGTTCCCATTCATAGGCACAAAATTAATCCAGCATTTAATTATTAACATAAATTCGATAACTAATTCAATAATTGGTTGATCACATAATTTCCCTTAATTAATTCACCAAATAATTAAATTATCAAAGCAATTAATTATATTAACAACTAATTCTTCAATATTCAAAATCTTGAATACCATAATTAATAATAAAATTAATTTTATTATTCTCAATATCAATTATTCATATTTAATTCCATAATTAATTTTCACAATATATAATATCAAAATCACATAATTAATCCCATTATTAATTATCTCAATTGGACCAATTTTCTATCTCATAATTAATTCACCAATTAATAATTTAAACCATGATCCATAATTCTCATAATTAATCCTCAAATTAATTTTCTAATTGGACATCCCCTAAATATGAAAATTAATTTTATAATTAATTATCTATTTCCAAAATACATTAATTAATCAATTGGATATATTAAATATCCCAATTTAGTAATTCAAATTAATAAATAATGTTTGAAATTTTAATATTTTCATAAACATGTCAAAATAACAACAATTCTAACTGAATATTAGACCACATAACTCAAATCTCTAATGAATTATCACATAATGGAAATCCCCAAATATTTAGTGGCACAAGAATGTAGATTTAGATTCGAACCTCAAAACCCTAAATTGCGATTAAATAAATAAGACATTGTAAATCTAGATCTAGATGTAGAATCATAGATCTCAATTTCACCAAATAAGAATTGATCAATAAATAACAACAGATTACATATCTAAAATAAATCATTATGAATGGGGGAAGTACCAAAGAAGAATCAAGATATGATTCACTTACCGGAAGAGAAGGAGAGCTTCGATTTGGGCATATATTAGAAAATAACGGTGGTCATAAAGGCTTCAAATTGGCCTGGAGAGCTCCAAAAACGTGAAATATGACTTGGGGTTGAATGAGGGTTGAAATAAGTTAGTTTTGGGGTGTTTGGGGTAATTTAAAATTAACATTTGGGCTTTATTAATTATCATGTATGGTTAGCTGGGGTGAGATGACCTACCTTCCCTAACCATGTGCCATGTGTGCTCCTATTTTTTTATTTGTTCGAGGTTAATTATTGTAGGGTGAAAAGTTTATAAAATCATGCACCAATCTTCCAATTCCTTATTATCCAGGGTTGAACGGTTTTCTAGGTTGGGGCATAAGGTTTTCCGGAACCGTGTGCCAACTGTGCAAAGAGATCTTTTTCTTTCATTTTTTCCAAAAATTCTACCCAAAACACCCCAAGTTATAATCCAAACAAAAAATTAGTTGATAATGAATATAAGAGTACCTGAGAATGAGCACAAGAAAAATCCATAAAAGGTTAGGATCTTATAGATGGTTATTCATTTGAATATAAACTAGACAATACTATATGAATTAAGAATCGTACCAAGTAAAATAAAATTGTTACATGATAGTCGCAACGTGAAATTACATACATCACATATAAAATTAAGATATCATTCATGGAATTTATACCATAAAAATCCATTATCATGATAAACTAATTTATATTTTTCCTTATTTCCCTTAGAATTATGTTATCACATATCATTTGTCATTTTAATTGGCATGAAAATATTTTAGATCCTAGGGATCAATGAAAACTTCCACATTACTTTGTATAGAATATGAGATAGTGTTTCATATATTCTTAGCTTCCATTTAGATGTACCACATTGTTTTTATTCACTTAAACCTACTGTTTCCAATGAAAATAAGATATAATCTTTTGGGAAAGAAAGAGTGTTATTAGATGAAAATAAAAAACTGATCAAATAACTTCAATACCATATAATTATTTACTTGGAAATAATTTATTTAATAAGGTAATAATATAATCAATTCTAGTTTTTGATATTCTATATGTTGTTTTCCCATTATAAATCCATGTTTAAAATTCCCAGGGTCCCATTTTACATATTTCCCAACATAACAGAGTTCTTGCAATGAACATCAATTTTTTTCATTCTCTTAACATTATAACATTCATTAGTTTTATAATATATTCATGTATTGTTGTATTATTTTAGAAAAATACATTCATTCCCATGATGATGAATAAAATGGAAAAAATAAAAAAATAAATTCACCATTCTACTCTATTCATTTAAATCATAATGAGTTTAGGTTGGTTTTTTCTATCTATTATGATATTTGAAATAATAGTTTGTTTGGAAATCAACATTCTCTATATGGTAACATAATTTTTTATAAATTAACAAAAGTCTTCAAATATAATAATAAAAAAGGAAGATAATAAGACCTACAATTGAATAATTATTAAATGATTTTTTAAAAAAGAACAATTTATTCAAAAAATTAATTTATATATAATTATTATTATAATGACTATACCTTAAACATTACATATTCTAGTAGCATTAAACTAGAATAATGTTTTTAAAATTTTATAGGAACTTTTCAATTTTTAGTTTTAGGGTGTTATGTCATAAATATTATGTGAAAACCCAATATATAAAAAGTGGAAACTTTTAATTTGTTTCGATTGTTTCCAACAAAATTAGACATTTAAAATAAAAACTAAATTATTTTTATGAAAAATCTTAATGACATTCTGTTTGAATATTTCTTTTCTATTACCCATCTTTAAACACTATTATTGTTTCATAAAAACTTTTTCATGAGAACAAAAATCTCTGTAAGGTACATAAAAATAAGATACACATTATTCCATGAAAAACATGAAAACCCTTAAAAAACATTTTCTAAGAAAATACATTTTCACTTGTAAATGGAATAATAAATATTTACAAACAAACAATATATATTAAATTTGGAAAATAAAATATCTCCATGAAAACTAATTATAATGCATAGAAATTTTAAGTAGGTTCATAGGGATATCATTATCATAGTACCCTTATATAACCCTTATAGAACCATTAGAATGTGGAATAACCATATGAAAGATTTCCAATATAATTATCCTAAGAACATAATCATTACCCACTGAATTTGAGCACTATATGGGCACACACATCATATAATATATATCAAGATGACATGTAAGCTATATTGGGGCTCAACCCATCATATAAAAATATCTAAGGACCATAATATTAATAATGAAATTTAATGTTGAAAATTTTCCTCCTAAAACCATTGAAAACACTGTTAAACCCATATGAAAAGTTATTCAGATATCAAAATAACTTTTTTCAATTAAAATACCATTTTCAATACTAAAATACCAATAAAATGGGATAGAGGGGTTTTATTTGAATATAATATGTAATCAAGTAAAGGAATATAATTTTCAAATAACAATTATAGAGTTGGGAAAATTCGTAATCGACATATTTGTTAAAATTGAAAGGTTTTAGTGTCTTTTTCCATATGTTTCAAATAAATGATGAAAATAAACCCTTTTAAAAACCTTTAAAATAATGTCAAAAGAGTAAATTTTTAAATATTTTATTTATATATAAAACACCCATAAAATAATTTAAAAAATATGGATATAGATGATAAAGGTTAGGAAAATACAAATTTAAAAGAGTATTTTTTTAATGGAAGTTCATTACAAAAAACCATATTAAGATTAATTTTTCAAAAAAAAACCGAATAATGTGAAACATGATCAAAATTAAATTTATCATCCAGTGAATAATAAATTATAATCTTATTGAACTATTTAAGAGAACATGGAAATTGAAGAGAAATATTTAGAAGATAAATATTAATAACTTTTAAAGTGATTTTTTAAGTTAAAGTTTCCTTTACATTGAGTTCAAATAATCTCATTCATTCTTTATCTTCCAAAATAAAGAACTTATGCTAATTATTTTGTTTAATAATAATTTTTTACATTTATCATTCCTTTTATTTTATCACTTACCATGATATACATAATTAGTTAATAATTTAAATTCACTCTAGTTGTTTTAAAGATATTCATATTATTTTCAACAAATGACTTTTCCAGTTTGAAGATGGTCAAATAGATCATTATATAAAAATATAAAGAATAATTATGTAATGTATCAGATTTTTCTATGTTTAATTATTATATATATATATTATATTGAATTAATTCGATACCAGTCACTGAGACCACATGCAATTATGAGGTCTGGTGTTCCCAGAATAAATATTTTAAATATATTAAATAAATTAAATACCACACATTTGTAGTTTTCTTAAAAAAGTGGAATAACATCTAAATGGGAGCCCAAATCAGAAATATGAGAGCACTGTTTCATTCAAAGTAGCGAGTTTAACCTAGGAGAAACATAACATTGGCCAATGTGAGTCAATTGTAGAAAGTAATTTTTTTCAATTTTATAAATAAAAAATGTTGATTTTATTTTATTTTATCATTTTGCCAATGTAGAAATGGTTTATTTTTAAACAAACCCTGTGGAATTAATCCATGTTTAAGATAATAACCCTAAAATTCCCCGTAGGATCTCGATAAAAACCTATAAAATTCTCTTTATACAGAATGACAAAATGATAGTAGATCTAATATTGATGAATGCTATTTTTGAAGGATCTATCCAGTGGTGGTGATGCGACAATCGATCATCTTATTTGAACAATCCAAACCCAAGGTAGGATTTTTTTGGATTTCTTTTCCCCATTTCTGAATTCAATGACAAACGAAGACTGACCAACGAACAGGTTGATCCATGGTTCACTGTTATTAAGGGGTGGGCTTATATTGTGGGATAATTATTGAGGTTTAAGTTTTTATAGAATCAACTATGTTTTTCTTGATCGTTCTTATAGAATTGATTGAGTCCAAAAAGAAAAATGGATGAGGTTCATTCCTTTGGTTTTTCCTTTCCAATTTATCCACCACCATTCTTTACGTTCTTCATGTTCTTTGTGATTTATAAAAAAATTATTGATGTGCATTCATTTTGCAGTGAAAATATATTATAATAGAGACCCGAAATTGGTATGAGTCGATGAAGGTGTGACAGTTGTTGCGACAAAAAATTGAACAATGGTGGGTGTATATTTATCATTTTTAATTAGAGATGATAAATGATGATGATCTTATTTTCTAGGATGATAGAAGTCCTGGATCTTACTGATTCAGTGACTGTGCGACCAGAAAACCTCAGATCTTGAGTTTCTTGGCCAATTGTGGTAGAAAAATGTGGCCAAAGTAGTAGAGGAGAACACCGGAGTGAGACCAAGCATTTTTGGATATTCCCAAACAATTAGGCATGTATTATGAAATGTATGGTGTGTGGGTCCCCCTAATTGGAGACTAGGGTTCCGCAAATTAGTGATGTGTCACATAGCATGAAAAACCCATCACATGACATGTGGGTCCTTCCCTGAGACTCTTTGGGTATCTCGAATGATACACAAACATAGGGCAGAGTACAAGGTATTTCTACACAGAGTGTACACCCCAACATGTCTTGGTTGAACGAGTTACATGGATTACCCTATGTACCGGTACACAGGAAGAGCATCATGGGATGAAACCGTGTACTAGCACTCAACTAGGGTACATGGGTGGACCCTGGATGGAAGTGCACAACATGTATGTCTTTCTACACAATGTGTACACTCACTTTTTTACACGTCATGTTCTAATGACACGGTCTATTGTACACAGGTAGTACCCGGAGTCAAGGAACATAGTGTTTGACCCTAATACATGTTTTGTATACATTTATACATGGCTTTAATATATTATTCTCCATGTCATGGAAAATCCTTATTAGGGTTCATTCCCTTGATCATTTACGCGAAGGTTGGTGGGTATCGTTTTCTACTCACATGTGTATGATCCCTTCGATAAGACTTTCTGGATTGATTCATTGGAATCCCCTCCTAGTGGCTTGGATTAGGATAATCTATTCATTCTTACTGCCCTAGGTGGTGTCCTTGGTATTGACATGAACAACTTCACCGAGCATCGAGCCTCTAATTATTTGATTAATTCAGATAGAGTTGTTGGAATCACCCCATGGCCCTAGATGTGATCCTCATCTATGGTATCATATCTCTCTCATTCAGACCTATTAGTGTATCCATAAAATCATGGATCCAAGTTCCAACCAAAGGTTCCCCGTACCCAGTAGGCCACATGGACTCAAGCACAATTCCCCAAACAATAGAGTTTTCCCACTATATGTGAGTTCCAATGGTGTGATAGTGGGGAACCAATTCCCTCATTGGTATATTAAACACAACCTAAAAAAAATAGTAACAATAGAGGAAGCATTAATACCATAAAATAGAAGTTAACAGCTGAAGAAAAACAACAGTAAAACAACTAGAGGATATATATAAATTATTAATCTCACATGTGTCTAGGAAAGCATCCAAACAAGACAAAATGCTAGAAATACAATACAAAAACCAAAGTATAGAAAAACAAGTAAACTCCAACTACATCGCAAGCCTCAGCTTGGTCACATGCTCTCTAACTCCCACAACAATCAGGTACAAGATAAAGAAGGGTGCTTTCCCTTATCTATAACAGCAACCATATAATCTGTTTGGGTCCCAAAGCATGACCCAAACAGGGTGTGAGATGAATGACCTCTTGGGAAGCTCTCATGGTCAATAACCCTAGGTCAATGTAGAATATATTAATTATAAATGACCACTTGGGTTGCTCTCACTGTCCATACCCCTGGGTCAACATCTACACCAAGGATCTCATGGTCCTAAGTAAATAATATTGAAATCCCCATAGTTTTCCTATTCCAAGGCTCTCACGGTCAATTGGAAACATAACATGCATAACTGATCAAGGAAACTCATGTAATATTTTAATACTACATGGCTAAAATTCTTAAGCATATCACATGAATTTCATATAATCAATTAAACTCAATCCTAAGCAACCAAGGCATGGAAAACAATGAAATCCTAACAAGCATCCTATACCAAATGACCATAAACAATCAAATAAGGAAAACACACTCATGGGGTGTCCTATAACAATGTATATAACCTTACACATAATCAAAAACCACATATCAATTAATAAAACCATAGAAATTAATAAACAAGGTTAAATTATAATTCAATAAGTACCCCAAACATGTTTATGAGTCACTTTAATCATATATAATCCAAATACTAACAATGAACAAAAAAACCACCTACCTCAATGTCGTACAATTGATATACATGAAGGTCTCCACTTGAATTGGCCAAAAATGATGTAGATCTACAAAAAGATGAAAAACACCAAACTATACATTACTAAAGAGAGAGAATAATTCATAAAGAAAGGCTCTAGGGGAATTGATACGTCACTGGTGGGATACCAATGCACCCAAAGACGTCTCAATCAGAGGTAAGATAGAGAATCATGAGGGGTTCAAAGTCATCGGTCATTCTATCGCTCTCCTGCATGAGCCATGAGGAGAAGAATACTGTTCTAGATATGAGACATGAACTAGCTACAATTTATCAAATAAAAATAAAAATACATGGTGTGTTCAATAAAAGTACATGTTGTGTAGTATCCTTAACTGTTCCCCGCCTTATGTGGTCTACCTGGTTTCCTATATGGCCATGTACTCGTCTGTTAGACAGCCAGTACATGGATGTACGTGGTACCTAGGTACATGGATTGTACTCATAAGTACAAGGCGTGTACGTAGAAAATTTTTCATTAATTATTTTTTCTTAAAAAACAACCTGAAATCAATATCCACACCTAAAATGAAGATCTGGGTTCTTAAAAATATCAACCCTTAAAGAAATTCATCCCCAAATTTCCCTTCCACGAGTGGTGAAGAAGAAGCTTTAAACAACTCTGGAAACTATGACTGTACGTCATCCTCCCTCTCCTATGTATTTTAAATCACTCATCTGTGCTAGCATAAAACCCATACTAGAGGAAAAGACCAACCACATAGAACCTTTGTGATTTAATCCACAATATAAATAGGGTGCTTCTAGAATGATGCATACACCTTCTAATCAACCTATTCAAGTTGAAAAACGTGATACATGTCTGAATGGTAACGTCATAATTGAGAAACAAGAAAGAAATCATGCATAGCCTGATACCGCTGACGTAATTACAACTGATAGGAAACCAGGCTAACTCTATCCAAAACCTCAAATGGCCTAATGTATATCGTTGAAAGATTTCCCTGTCTCTTAATCATCATGTGTCCCAACCATCGTGTGACACATAAGAAAACCTAATCTCTAACCTTGAAATCCATAGGCCATCTCCATTGATCAGTATAATATCTGTGCCGAGAATGTGGAATATCTATCCTCTTATGAATCAACTACACATTCTCACTTGTCTCCTGGATAAGAAGAGGTCCCAATATAGCTTCCTCATGGCCTCTAGCCAATATAGAGGTGATTGGGATGGCCTAACAAACAAAGCCTCATAAGGTTCTATCTGAATCATTTTTTGAAACTACTATTGTAACCAAAATCCTCCAATGGTATGAGTCTCTCCCAAGAGCCCCTAGAATCCAGGATGCATGCTCGAAGCATGTCCTCCAATACTTGAATCATGAATTTGGATTGGCCAATTTTCATGGGATGGTAAGATATACTCGGAAGTACCTATATACCCAAATCCCTATGTAGTCCCTACCAGACAGAAGAAGTAAACCAAAAATCCTTATCTGAAATGTTAGAGTGAGTAAACCCATGAAAATGTACAATATCTCGGATCTATAGCCTTCCAAGATCATAAACACTAATGGTTTCCTTGATCGGTAGGAAATGTGCAGCCTTCGTGAGTCTGTCAATGACAACCCAAAGTGCATCATTACCCTGAGGAGACCTAGGTAATCCTTTCATGAAATCTATTGCAACATCATTCCACTTCCACTCAGGAATGGGTAACTGATATAAAAGACCTTTTGGTTGTTAATTCTCCACCTTCAAATGTTGATAGGTGGAACATCTCATAACAAAACCAGCTATATCCCTCTTCATACCAGACCACCAATACTGGCAGAGTAAATCTTGATACATCATGGTGACACCAAGATGAACTTCTCATACTAAGGCATGGAAATGTAGCATCAACTCCACACATATGTCTTCAAACACCCACAAATGTCCATGAAAAAAACCTCATCCTCTTCAATGGTCCACCCAAGAGTAGGGTCCTTTCCTGACACACTCTCCTAAAAGACTAGGCCTTCAGAATCTGAAAGTTTCATCATTTGTACTCAGTCTAGTAGAGTAGAGGTAACAACTATAGAGGAAACAAATTTCTAGACCTATCTATTGTGCACCTCCATATTCATCTCAAATAACGGAGCCATAAGTTTCCACTCACTAATGGCCTCCTGAACTACATGTATCTGAGTCCTCCTGCTCAATGCATCATTCACTACGTTTCCTTTTCCAGGCATTTAGGCAAGATCAAAGTTAAAAGACTGAAGGTACTCAACCCACCTTCATTGTATCAAATTTATATCATGCTAATTAAGTTATACATGAGGATTTTATGGTCATTTTATACCCAAAATACTCTCCATAAAGATAATGTCTCTAACAGCGTAAAGAATGCACACCTACAGCCAAGTTGAGATCATGTGTTGGGTAATTCCTCTCATGTGTACTCAATTATCGAGACCCATATGCAATGAATTCTTCCTCCTGCATAAGAACTTCTCGCATCCCGATACATGATGCATCATTTTAAACAATGTAACTCTTTCCCAGCTGTCGAAAAATCTATATCGGTGCTAAAGTCAATATCCCTTTTAGCTCTTTAAAGGTGAATCAGTAGAATATGTCCACATGTACTTCACACCATTCTTAGTTAGACCTATCAGAGGCACTAATAATCATGGACAGACCTATATAAAATAGTTATAGTAACCAACCAGACCCAAAAAACTCCATACCTAAAATACGTTCTTCGACGGATCCTAGGAATCTATCGCACTCACTTTCTTTGGGTCTACTGATACTTTTGTCTCTGATATGACATGACCTAAGAAGTGAAACTGATCCATCCAAATGTGGCACTTTGTGATCTTAGAATATAAATAATGCTCTCTTAGTGTACCCAATATGATCTCAAGATGGGGTGGTATGATCGTGTTGAGTGTTAGACTTTACAAATATATCTTCAATAAAGACTACCATGATGGAATCCAAGTAAGGATGGAACAATCAATTCATCAGTTCGATGAAAACCGTCAGCATGTTCGTGATACCGAACAACATAACCAAATACTCATATAGACAATACATACTCCAAAAGTCTATAAGAGGTATATCTGATGGTCTAACTCCCAACTGATGATTATTTTCTCTCAATTCAATCTTCGAGATAACCCATGATTATAGAAGATGATCAAAGAGATCATCAATCCTTAGCAAGGGATATCAATATTTGACCATTAACTAGTTCATCTTCCATTAATCCACACAATATCTAAGGGTTACATATGAAATCATCATAAAAAAGATAGGCAAACCCTAAGGAGAAGTACTGGGTCATAGGAAACCATTTTCTTGTGACACCTCTAACTACTTCTTAAGCTCCTATAACATTGGTGTAGCCATCCCATAAAGAGGAATGGACACAGGTGCCTCTCTTAGAACAAGTTCAATAGAGAAATATACATCTCTCTCTATAGGTAAACCTAAAAATTCATTTTGAAAGACATCTCTAAAACAATTCACCACTGGAGGGAAGTCCATCTGGGAAGTCCCTTATTCATCCAGATATAGACTAGAAATCTAGGCTATAATTACTCCAAACCCATGATGCTCGAGTCCAACTCTTCACACTTGGAAATTTAGTTCTCCTATGTGTAGAAAAGTCCCACCCTATGGTGATGTGGAACTCACCTTGTAGAAATAGCAGTCAAAAAAGGCTTGAAAAGAGACTGAATAGTCCATTTTGAGAATGACATCGAATCTTGTCATCTTTAAGACATAGAGGTCCCATAAGAAGTGACACCCACCAACCTCAAGAGGTAACTCCTTGAACTAAATTGCACTATCTATCCTAATATCCAACATAGTTTATAGTGTCATAAAATCATCAACAGTGAAGATACAGAGCCCAAGGCTCTTCACAATGGAACCAAATATAAGACTATTAGATGCCCCTATATAGAAAAGAGCAGAAGCTAAAATTGGGGCAACTAGAATCCTACCTCTAACCATAGAATGTTCAGGATTATTCTCCATCATAAAGACGACCCCTATATCTAAAGACTCAGAAATTACATGTATTTTTTTTAATTATATGGGAATTTTTATGAGTTTGCAAAAATTGACGTCACGTGATTCCGATGCCCGGTGTGCCCGAAATGAATTTCTGAACATTTTTCGGGTACGTTTAGTAAATGTGCGAGCGGGTTTGTGTAAATTTTGAACCAATGCTCAGAATTAAAAACCTAGGAAACTGTTGAACTCATAGTGTCGATATTCTCTTATAGATACATTCACCTTTACCGCAGTTGGTCGAGGGTGAAAGTTAGTTTTCATGATTTTCATAGAATAAGAAATATAAAATTTTTAAATTTTTTTATTTATTTTTGAAACCTTTCTACTTGGGTTACAGAGGTGGGGATCACCAGAACTAGGATCCCCCTCCAAATGAAATTCTAGTGGTGGGGACCACCCGAACCCCCCTTTAAAGGGAGATAACTCTTGGACTTCCTCCCCTAAATCAATTAGGCAAACTCCCCATTTAATTTTTGGAGCCAACTAAAAATTAATGAAATGTGTTAGCATTTTAATTGTGCCAACATAATTGATCTACTTAATTTAAATTATATTGGAACCTCTTTCCTTTGGGATGATTTGGTTGGAAAAGGAGAAGGGGATAACTTGTGGAGGAACATTCTCTCCAAATAAGAACACCTCCCAACGAAGATCTTCTTCAAGGAAGAATGCACCATCTTCTCCAACAAAGAATGTTCCACCTCCAATGAGGGACGTCTTCAAAAATGACGAACCGATGTCCGACCTTCCATCCTCATCGACATCAAAAAACCTCCGAGGTAGGGGTTTTGTTATTCTTTATGTGTTACGTTGAATTAATCATCTTGATCCACCTGCTACCGAACTAATGCAGAGGAAGCAAGATTAACGAGAACGATCTGATCCCTCTGTAGTTATTCATGGTTGGTGTGTTCTTAGAGATGGAGGAGGATAGAAACCAACACTAGAGGGGAATGGGAACGGTAGCCGACACCATGGCCGGTAGCGATGAAGGCGATGACACGACTGCGCTGCCTGACAGAATAGAACCGAGGCCTTTTGCTGTGAAAGCGAGGGAAGGGTGGCCTGCTTGCTGCCAGCCACCAGTGAAGGTGCGTTGCATGAAAATTCCATGGAGAGAGGATGGGTGACCATCTGGCCAGCCATGGAAGACCGCCTTACCGTGGCCACCCCACCATAACGCAGACGCCCCGACGGGCCGCAGTCACCCCGCCACACCACAGCCACCCTGCTCTGCGGGCCAGACCCGCCGGGTAGGGCCAGACCACGTGGGTCGGTCCAGGTCAACCCGAACTGGGTCAGGTAGGCCCAAGACGGTTCGGTTGGGGTCGGACCGGACCCTGCCCAATTTCAACCCTATGCATTCTTTTGGCCATAACTTTGGCACTGGGCGTCCGTTTGACGACCCGTCTGCAGTTATAGAAACCTTGGAGCGAGACGGAACTTTTGGTATAACCCACTTGATATTTAGATAAATTTGGGGTATGGTCGGGTTGGATCAAGCACAAATCCAACCGGGCCTTCGGGACTAAAAGGCCAATAACTTACAGACCGGGCGTCCATTTGACGCACCGTCTATTGTGTTGATACCCCTATGACGTGGCAGACATTTGGGATATTTTCTTAATGGTAATTCATGGTAGTTGGAGTATTGAATAGTAGCGTGAGTATTAGAGTCTCTCAGAGATGAGAAAGCTTAGTGCGGGTACCCTGTAGCTAGCTATGACTTGAGAAAGGGATCCTTCATGGGTCTGACGATATACTAGGATCTTGTGTGGGTATGATGAGGTACTAGGATCCTATGTGTGTCTGACAAGGTACTAGAATCTTGTGTGGGTCTTACCATGTACTAGGATCCTATGTGGGTCTGACGAGGTACTAGGATCATGCACAGGTCTGACATGGTACTAGGATCCTGTGTGGGTCTAACCATGTACTAGGATCCTGTGTGGGTTTGACAATGTACTAGGATCCTATGTGGGTCTGATGAAGTACTTGGATCCTATGTGTGTCTAACGAGGTACTAGGATCTTGTGTGGGTTTGACAATATACTAGGATCCTGTGTGGGTCTGACCATGTACTAAGATCCTGTGTGGGTCTAACGAGGTACTAGGATCCTCTGTGGGTCTGACGATGTACTGGGATCCTGTGTGGGTCTGACAAGGTACTAGGATCCTGTGAGGATCTGAAGATGTACTGGGATCCTTTGTGGGTCTGAAAAGGTACTAGGATCCTATGTGGGTCTGATGATGTACTGCGATCCTCTGTGGGTCTGATGATGATTTAGGATCCTACATGGGTCTTCCTATTAACAGATTAATATGAATTAGTAGTTACGTATAATAATCTCTACTATTGTACCTACGTTATTCCTGGCGTGAGATGAGTCCTTAACTTTGCGGTATTCTTTTGTGTGTCATAATTGTGTGGTACTTACATTCGTGGAACAGTTGTTCTTTGGATAAGGAGCTGTGCCTTGTGTTTATTCATGAATGAGATGGGATATACTTGATAACTTAGGTATATGTATGGGAATATACCTAAGTAGGTTTTTTAGTTGATTTCATGCAATGTGGTTTATCTTTTGTGTATTTTTTGAGACCTTGAGGGTCTCATAGACCCTACCAATTATCGTTATACTCACCCCTGCACGGGCCACGCCCACACCTTGTTGTGTTTGGTGAAGACGACGAACAATTCTAATAGAGGACAAGTGTACTAGGACTGGAGGTAGCTCAGAGGTGGTCATTCGAAAAAGCATACCGCTGAGACGTACGTTTGAGATTGGTACCTACCCTTTAGGTAGGATCCTTGGAGGGTGATCACAGGAGCTGTTTCAGTTTACTTGTACCTTTCAGTTTTCTTGTAAATTCCTGATGGGCTTGTATTCTAGCCCGATTTACTTACTGTACTCACTCTTTTTACTATTCAGTTTACTTGTGTTCGTATCTCACTATGTGCTTGGTTGTGTATGTTTATATATTATAAAGGAAATGACTTACTGTTTTTAGGGAATAGGCCTTTCGGTGCTAGTCTCCAGCCCCTAGACTATGGAAGGTGGGCTTGGTGTAGTCACAACACAGGCTCCGGGGGACGGGTCGTGACAAATTGGTATCAGAGGAGTTGGTTCTACCATAGAACATTGGACTCTGATCTTTTTTAAAAAAATAGTGTTACGATTAGTGATTGTGGTTATCAGTTTAGGGAATCCAGTGTTGGTACGACAACCGACGTATCCATACACTAGGACCCTGAATTCTGATTTCTGACTTAGTGCACAAAATCATTGATTGGGTGTGTGTTTTGAAAAGTTTTCTTGTGTTTTCTTGAGTCATCTCACTAGGTATAACTAAATGACTATAGAACACCTATTTTGTATCAAGATTTTGCTGCGTAGACAGCCATCTATGATTCCCTAGAGAGTACAGGATGATGGCCCACATAGTGACGAGGCTTCGGTGCAGGGCCCTCTTACTATGTTGGCACCTTTGGGTGGTGTACCAGAAGTACCACCACCCATTGGGCAGCAGATACCACCAGCTGCACTGGAAGACGGTGCACACCGATTGAGCATGTTGCATGAGTTCCAGTAGTAGAGGCCCTCAAGGTTTCGAGGCTATACAGTTTCCCATGCAATTGAGGGATGGATGGAGGTAGTTGCTAGAGTTTTCCGCCTAGTTGAGACACCAGTAGAGAAGATGGTGATATTAGATACTAATATTTTTTAGTGAGTGACCCTGAGGATGGTCTGCATAGTGATGAGTCTTGGGTACATGGACCATTACTCAATATAGTACCTTCGGGTAGTGTGTCAGCTATATCACAACCCGTTGGTCAGTAGTTAAAACCAGCGGTATCGGTAGAGGACACATATAGGCTTAGTGCCTTAAGCGTGATTCACCAACAGATAGCCCTTCGCTTCCGAGGTGAGCCCGACTCATAGGCGGCTAAGGACTGGCTTGAGGAGGTGGATGAGAGTTCTCTAGAGCTTCTACAGCTTCAGCAAGATGATATGTTGGTAGCTGAGTACTTATCCAGGTGTACCGATCATTCCTGGTACTCGATGAATACGATATGATCATTGCTTCGTGGCTCAGAAATTTGAGCATAGTGTGTTTATGGACTTCTGATCCAACACCATTCATCTTTTCATTCTTACTTATGTTGGGGTGCTAGAGAGTACCTTTTTGGTTGAATGTTCTTTGGCTGAGAAGATTCTGCCATTGAATGTTAGAATTGGGAAAACAGGAAATTGGAACTAGTCTCAAAGACTTGGGTGTGAAAAAATGTTTCTGGAAGAAGAAGTGTTAGGGATATATTAATCTAAAGGGTTGTAGATGTGGAAGCAGAGCTGGAAGATCAGCATGAGGTGGTGTACATTTCGACATGTTACAACCACCCCCTATGTGGTCCTCACCAGGCTCAGGGAGCTGGAGGATAGGGGAAGAGATTAGCTGCATGTGGTCAAGGAGTGTGACCCAAGGTCTCTAGGAATGATTCGAGGTATGGTCTATGTCTATTAATAGTTATCATATCAATAGAAATAGGTACCAATCATTCCTTCTTTCCATGAATTTTTTCCGAGACATAGAGTTTTCGGTTAAGGTGTGGACTTAACCCTCGTGTTTGGAGATACCTTTGGGCGGAGGGTTGATAATCACACTTATACCGATAGTGTGATCTGAACCTTGAGGTGAGATTTTTGGATGGAACCTCTGGGTGGAAGCGTCGAGGCCTTAAAACGTTATTTTGGGTATGCAATAGACATCCATAGTTCATACTTATATTGACTATTTTATGCAAAAAGGTTTTGGTTTCTCTACAACACAAGAATGGGATTTTCCTCGGTCAGTAAAAATGAAACCCAGGAAGCATAGGATGAACTCATGCATAGGAGGGTACAAGCGATCACTCTTGAGTTGGCCAGACATACCCTTATGGTAGAAGGAGTTTTGAGTTTTGAGTTCTAAACGGGAGTGATAGAGCATGGGGACATCTTTTCAAAATATGTTTCCAGGATTACCTCTCTAAAGGGAGAGGGACGTTTTCTATGGCTAGGTACTACCAGAGATTTGTACCTGACTTTCCCAGGGTAGCAGCACCCTTGTCATCTTTGGGGAAAAGGGGGATCCTTTCCTGTGGATGGAGAAGTGTCAGTAGATCTTTCTTGAGCTGAGACAGAGAATGACAAGTAGACTTACGCTACCTATGAACTAGAGTTAGCATCAGTGTTCTTTGAACAGAAGGTGTGGTGGAATTACTTGATGGGTGAATGTTTTAAAGTCTACTCGAACCACAAGAGTCTTTGGTATATCTTCTCTCAGTAGGACCTGAACTTGAGACAAATGATGTTGGATCGAGTTCCTCAAGACTATGACTTCGAGATAGTCTTTACTCCTGAGAGGGGGAATGTTGTAGCAGATGCACCTAGTAGGAGATCTGGTATACATCTTCTAAGTGGGGTGACAAAGAAGCTGGCTGCTTTGTGGATATCCTTTGTGGACCGAGATGGACCAGTTTTTCTTCAGTCTCTCATAGTCACTCCCACACTTCTTTAGCGAGTCAGGGAGGCTCAGTGTGGTGAGAATTGCTGTGAGGATTGGTGTGTTCAGATATCCTCAGGGTAGGCACCTGCTATATTTTCTGAAGTAGGGGATCACATCGACCTCTTTAGAGGACATAACATAGTACCTGGACCTTCAACGTCAATATTGGTGGCCAGGTATGAAGAAATAAGTTGAGGATTTTGTGTCACTATGCCTCACGTGTTTGCAAGTGAAAACTGCTTAGAGTTGGTAGAAGTCTTATGCAGACAAGAGATGGAGACCTCTGGTGTTTGAGGATGGTTACCATATCTTTCTATGGGTCACACCTCGATGAGATTTTTAGAGATTTGGTCAGGGCAGAAAGTTATCTCTGAGGTTCATTGGACCCTTGAAGGTCCTCAGTAGAGTTGGTGAGGTGGTTTACTACCTAGCACTTCCCCCTCAGTAGCACTAGGTGCACGAAGTCTTCCACGTATCCTAGATGAGAGGATATGTGCATGATCCTACCCATTTCATCGACAACGGAGAGATGGACATCGATGATAGGGCGACATTTGTGGAGGTTCCAGTGGAGATTGAGGATCGATAGGAGTGGGCCCTTCGTCGGCGGTCTATACCTCAAGTGCGCATTTGCTGGAAACACAGAAACCTCTAGGAGAGCACATGGGAGTGGGAAGCTAAGATACATGATCAGTACCCCCACTTGTTCTCATAGTTTGAGTTGTGTGTTATGGGGATGTAAAGCCCTGAGGTGGGGAGAATTTAAAGTCCCATAAATTCTATGTAATTTTTTTAATTATATGGTAATTTTTACAAGTCCAAAAAAGTTGACAATGCGTGATTCTGAGGCCCGGTGTGTGTGGAATGAATTTATGAACTTTTTTTAGGTAGATTAAGTAAACTTGCAAGTTGGTTTTTGTAACTTTTGAACCAGTGCTCAGAATTGAAATATGAAGACACTATTGAACTCATAGTGCCGATATTCGGTTAAGTAGACTTTCACCTCGACCGCAGTAGGTCGATGGTGCAAGTTAGTTTTTGTGATTTTCATGGAATAAGAAAAATAAATTTTTTAAATTTTTTATTTTTATTTTTAAAACCTCTCTACATGGGTTATGGAGGTGAGAACCACCCAAATAAGACCCCCCCCCCCCAAATTAAATTCTAGCAGTGGGGACCTCCCGACCCCCCTTTGATGGGAGATAACTTGTGGACTTCCTCCCATAAATTAATTAGGCCAACTCTCTATTTAAATTTTTGGAGCCAACTAAAAATAAATGAAATGTGTGAGAATTTTAATTGTGCCAACATATTTGATCTACTTAATTTATTTTATATTGGAACCTATTTTCTTTGGCAGGATTTGGGTTGCAAAGGAGAAGGGGAGAACTTCTGGTGTAATATTCTCTCCAACAAAAAAACACCTCCCAACTAAGATCTTCTTCAACGAAGATCATGCCATATTCTCCAATGAAGAACACACCACCTCGAATGTGGGACGTCTTTAATAATGATGAACTGAAATCCACCCTTCCCTTGTTATCGGCATCAGCAATCCTCCGAGGCAGGGGTTTTGTTATTCTTCATGTTTTAAGTTGAATTAATCATCTTGATCCGCATACTACTGAACTAATACTGAGGAAGTGGGCCAAATTAACACGGACCGATACCTTCACTATTATTCATGGTTGGTGTGTTCTTAGTGATGGAGGAAGAAAACAACCGATATGGGAGGGGAACAGGAACGGTGGTCGACACCATGACTGGCTGCGATGAAGGTGACGACGTGACCGTGCCGCCCGACAAAAGAGAACTGCGACCTTGTGTTGCGACGGTGAGGGAAGGGCGGTCGGCTCACTATCGGCTGCCAGAGAAGGTGGAGCACATGACTGTGCTACACAAAGAGAATGGCTGGCCATCCAGCCAGCCGCGGCCACCCCGCTGCACAGCGGCCACCCCGCACCGCAGGCGGCCCAGGCCGGGCCGCCCAGCTTCAGCTGGGCCGTCCAGCGCAGGCTGGGTCAGGCCCGGTGAGCCGAGCCGGACCCCGTGGGCCGGGCTGAACCCAACAGACTGGGTCGATCCAAAACGGGTGGGTTTCGCCTAGGCCGGGTCGGGCCGGGTGGGTCCGACCGGGTCAGACCAGACCCGGACCAATTTTGACCCTATACGTTCTTTTGGCCATAAATTTGGAACCAGGTGTCCATTTGACAAACCGTCTGTGATGATGGAAACCTTGGAGCGAGATAGAACTTTTGGTGTACCCCACTTGAGATTTGAATAAAGTTGGGGTATGGTTGGGTTGGATGAATCATGAAACCAACTGGGCCTTCGCGACTAAATGGCCAGTAACTTACAGACCGGGCATTCGTTTGACGCACCGTTTATTGCATTGAGACCCCTATGTTATTGTGGAACTTTGGGATATTTTATTAGTGGGAATTTTTGGAAGTTGTAGTATCAACCAGTATCTTAAGGAGCAGACTCTCTTTGAGACGAGAAATCTTAGTGTGGGTACCCTGTAGCTGGTTGTGACTTAAGAAAGGGATCCTTCTTGGGTCGGACGATATACTAAGATCCGGCGTGGGTCTGACGAAGAACTAGGATCTTGCGTGGGTCTGATGAGGTACTATCATCCTGTGTGGGTCTGACGATGTACTAGGATCCTGTGTGGGATTGATGAGGTACTAGGATCCTGTGTGGGTCTGACGGGGTACTAGGATCTTGTGTGGGTAAGACGATGTACTAGGATCCTGTGTGGGTCTAACGATGTACAAGGATCATGTGTGGGTCTTACAATGTACAAGGATCCTGTGTGGGTCTCATGAGGTACTAGGATCCTGTGTGGGTCTAAGGATGTACTAGGATCATGTTTGGGTCTGACGATGTACTAGGATCTTGTGTGGGTCTAATGAGGTACTAGGATCCTATGTGGGTCTGACGATGTACTAGGATCCTATGTGGGTCTGGCGGGGTACTAGGATGCTGTGTGGGTGTGACGATGTACTAGGATCCTGTGTAGGTCTGGCAGGGTAATAGGATCCTGTGTGGGACTGACGATGTACTATGATACTCTATGGGTCTGATGATGATTTAGGATCCTATGTGGGTCTGCCTCTTAATAGAGTAAGATGAATTAATAGTTACATATAATCATCTCTACTACTATACCTAAGTTATACCTAGTGTTAGGTGAGTCCTTACCTTTTTGGTATTCTTCTGTGTGGTGTACCTGTGTGGTACTTACCTTCATCGTAATATTTCCTTTGTGGAATAGTTGTACTTTCACTAACGATTTGGGCCTTATGTTTCCTCATGAATGAGATGGGTAATACTTGATAACTTAGGTATATGTATAGGAATAAACCTAAGTAGGGTTGTTAGTTGATTTCATGCTGTGTGGTTTATCCTTTGTGGATTTTGTGATACCTTAAGGGTATTGGGGACCCTACTGAGTATCGTTATACTGACCCCTGCCCGGGAAAGGCCTGTACCTTGTTGTGTTTTGTGTAGACTACATACATCACTAAACAAGGACAATATTACCAGGATTGGAGGTCGATCGTAGGTGGAAATTAGATGAGGTATACCATAGAGATGACCGTTTCAAGTGCTGTACCAACCCTTCAGGTGGGATCCTTGGTGGGTGATCATAGGAGCTGTTTCAGTTTACTTGTACCTTTTAGTTTTCTTGTACTTTCTAGTTGGGATTGTATTTTGGCCCCTTATACTTACTGTACTCACTCTTTTTACTATTAAGTTTACTTGTGTTTGTATCTCGCTATGTGCTTGGTTGTGTGTGTTTATAGGTTATAAAGGAAATTCCATCCTGGTTTTAGTGAATACGCCTTTCGGTGCTAGTCCCCAGCACCTGGCCTATGGAAGGAGGGCTTGGGGTAGTTATGACACGGGCCCCGAGGGACGAGTCGTGACACTATACTACATCCCTATGAACATAACTGGCTACCCTGAGCTGATCCTCCATACTATTGTTGAAAACCTATCATCTTGCTACTACGTCTGCAACCACCTCCTCGGCCTGAACAACCTGATGAAATCCAGTTCCCTAACTGATGAGAAACTGGTGGTCCTTCTCCTGAACATGGAGTCATAATAGATCCCCTCTCACTTGCATCTGGTGAGAAAATATTGACAGAATTCTGAAGATGACCCATATTTCCATAACATCGACACTCAACTATGTCTCTCGGTCACCAAAGTCTCATGTACCCACTCTTCCCACATTGGAAGAACCTCACATGGGTACCTAAAGATACATATTTTCTACTGGATTCACTGTGCTATGACTCTCTACAGCACATCCTTCTATCAAACGAATGAGTACTAGCCCTAGATGCAGAACCTACCTAGCTTGTAGCTCCCAACTCCATCAAATTGGACTTAGTGATCATCAAATATTTTACTATAGTAGTCATCAAGGTGAACCTGAAAACATTCACATGCAATCAGATGTCATACCTGAGACCATCCTCAAATCACCTAGGCAATGATAATTCATCACCCCCCAGAATAGGTGCGAATCACCGTATCTTCGTAAAGTGAGAAGAATAATCCATCACTGAAATAGCGCCTGGCTCAATGTGCATGAACTCTCAGGCTCGGTCATCCCTCAACGTCTCATGGTAGAAGTAATAATTTATGGTCCTCTAAAACTATTCCCAAGATATATCTCAATGAAATCCTACCTGTGATATAACATATCACCATCTCATGGCAGAGTCACATAGAATTTACGTCACGATATTTACCCTCCTCTCATGTGTCCTCTCCAGATGATCGAAGAAATAGACCATGGCCACCAACCATGAATCTGCAACATGAGGTCCTCCATCCCCTAAAAAAGTGGGAGGATGCTACTGCTATAACACTCGCGACAACATTTCCTTACTTAGGTTTGGATGCAGTGCTCCCTAAAAATTATGAATCATCAACATAATTCCTTCACATAACTGTGCATCAACACCTTAATTTAGTATAACAACTAGTTCCAAGAGGGGAAATACAGGGGGATCTATTATTAGGCCTTGATCTACCATTTATAGTGTCTGATCATTGCCCTACATCTGTCGTACAACCAGAGGAAATCTCAATGGCATGAATCTACATGGTCAAGAACACACCTCAGTACAAGATTATCATGGAGTGAAACTTAGAAGTGAAAAAATAGAACAAGAGAAGGAAATCATTCATGTTTTACAAAATAGGGTTACTTCGCATGTAGAAAAAAACATAGTGTGTTCCATTATGCCTTAACATGGGTGTGTACCTCTACCAACCTGGTCATTTAACACCCCATACACATAGCATGTTCCTACTAATACACAGAATGTACTTGATTATTCACTCCTACCCAAGTTCTTCTACACTACTAGAACAATATGGTTCTCTCATGGTGTAACACTATACAACGTTCACACTGTAGAAACTGCATGTACCACATTTGTTTCATCCACCTGTTTCATTAGTCACACGGTTTTATACAATGTCGATTACTACATGGTGTTTATAATCTTGACATGGTGTGTACAACCTATGTCTCATGCACCTGTGTCATTAGATCCATGGTCGGATACATGGTCTCTTATATAATGGCGTGTACTCCCAGTACACAGTGTGTTATACCAAGAATTTATCGTCCCCATGTCTCTTCTCACATGGTCTGTCACATGGTCAAAAAATATATATTGTGTATGTATAATACATGGAGTGTACTTAATAAAAGTCATTTCTTCTAGGATATAATAACACATGGAGTGTGTTCATAACATTACATGCCATGTTGTATGGGTTTCTGGGCAGTAAGTCTCTAAAACTTCCCAAAAACCCCCCAAATCATAAAATTTGGACAAGGAGTTCCAAATTCGGATTTGTGAGATCCCATAATCTCCAAAAATAAATGTTTTTTAGACTTATTAATATCATTCCATAATAGAATTCAATTAATGTTCAAACATGATCCACCAAATTCTGATCCGAGTGGGTTCATAACACCTTAGGGATCAAATATTGGTGTCCCTCAAAATTCAACATTAAATATTAAAATACCCTATCAAAATAGAAGGCATTATATCATGGAATCTATTCTAATAGCATGCATATCTAGAACAATGTATATCACATCATAATGCAATCAACAATGCACCCTAAATTGCATGGTAAGAATTCATGGCATGTGATCTCTAGAAAGATCCTATATGATGCTTGAGATGGCATACCTTCATCTCATCGGGTTGAAACAAAAATATAACCATAATGATATCAACGATAACAACCCAAAATAAGTTTATCCCCCAATGGTGAATCAAATCAACTATAACAATTGCAAAACCAGAAAATTTTCAATATACAAGGTAACTTGTCTTTTCCCTGTATAATGGTTAGCTACTCCTAGGCACAACTTATTACCAAATAACCATTCCTTCCTATTACTATATATTGTCTCCAAATAGTAAGGAAAATCATAAACTAAAACCTATTATACAACTTTTTAACATCCTGGATCTGGGTGCTGCGCAAAGGTGCCCCATACCTGGTTTTCCACATGGCCACAAGCACATTTCCTCAAACGGAAGTGGATGCATACTAGTATTCAGGTCCTAGGGTGTGATTGTGGGGATAAATTTCCCTCATTGGTAGAGTAAACAAAATGGAAAAAATAGAAACAATAGATGAAGGAGTAATACCATAAAACAAAAGTAAACAATGGAATACTGATAGTAGTAAATCAATTGGAGCATATATATAAATGATGCATGTCACATGTGTCTAGGAAAGTAGACAAACAAGTCACAATGCAGGAAATATAATAAAAACACCAAAGTACAAAAAATCAAGTAAACTCCAACAACATTGTAATCCTTATCTTGGTCCCATGATCTCCAACTCCCATAACAATCATGTACCTAATGAAGAAGGGTGCTTTCCCTTATCTATACCTACAACCATAAAATATATTTGGGTCCAAAATGATGACCCAAAAAGGTTGTGAGACGAATCCTAGTAGGCAACCACCAAAATAACTATTCCTAACTATCAGTGAATATATATATATATATATAGTAGGTAACATTTAGAAATGAATCAATAAACTAGGAAGTACTCAAAAGTAAAAAATCATATAGTTTTCAATTAAATTCATTTAAAATTTATTAATTATCCAATATGTTGGATAAGGTAACCCCATGATATAGCCTATGTTCTATATGCCCCCATGTAATAGTAACAAAATAGATGTCTCAGAAGAATATCTAAACAATTAAGTAAAATTGAGTCCAAGCTTGTTTTTTGGCTTAGAAAACTCGTCACAATCATTCAAAAATTCACAAACAACCCTCTGAGAAAGCTCTCACAATCTTACCCCTTTGGCCCCGTATATAAGTAAATAAATTATAAATGACCTTATGGGCATCTCTCATGATAAATACCCGTGGGTCAATGTAGAATAGAGTAATTATAAACATCCTCCTGTGTGTCTCTCACAGTCAATACCCTTGGGTCTACATGGCATCAATAATGTATAAATGTCCTTCTGGGTATCTCTCATTGTCAATGCCCCTGATTCAACATCTACAACAAGGCTCTCATGGAACTATATAAATAATAGGGAAACCCCCACCATTTTCCTGGTCCTAGGATCTCATAGTCCACTAGAAACATAGAGCGCATAACATATCAAGGGAGGTCATGTAATCTATAACTACTTTCTGGATAACATTAACTAGAGTAACACATGAATTTCATGTAATCAATTAAACTACATTATAATCAACAAATAAAGGAAAAATGGAAAGCCTAATAGGAATCCTATACTAAATGGACATAAACAATCAAACAAGGGAAACTCACCCATGGGGTGTCCCATAACAAGGTATATAACCTTACGCATAAGTAACAACCCTTTATCAATAAATAAAACTAGAGAAGGTAATAAACTAGGTTAAATTCTAAATCAAGAAATACCCAAAACTTGTGTATGTGGAACTTTATGCATATATAATCCGAATACTAACAAAAAAATCACAAACCACCTACCTTAATGTTATACGATTAATATATTTGAACTTCATCCCTTGAATCAAACTATAATGAAATAGATCTACAAAAAATGAAAATGACCAAACCTTGAATAACATATGAGAGAGAAGGAATTAGAAAGAACGGATGTAGGGAAATTGAAAAGTCACTGGTGGTATTCCAACACACCCAAAGGTGCCTCAATGAGAGGTCAGACGGAGAATAGGGAGGGGTTCAAATTTCTTAGTTTTTTTATCGGTCTCCATTATGAACAATGGCGAGAAGAAGAATGTTATGAAAATGAGATGCGTCCCCACTAGGATTTATCAAATAAAAAGAAAACTACATGGCGTGTTCATTAAATATACATGTCGTGTAGTAGCCTTAACCAACCCTTGCCTTAAGCGGTCTGTCAGGTCACTTACATGGCCTTGTACTTGGCCGTTACATGGCTAGTACATGGTTGTACGTGGTACTCAGGTACACGATGTGTACTCAGATGTACTTGAAGCATACATAGAAATTTTTTATTTCTTCCTTTTTTCCTAAAAAAACCCAAAATCAAAATCCATACATGAAATTAAGATCCGCTTTCTTAAAATATTTCTATATCATGATGGTTTTCAATGAATAGTAATTCTATGATGGACTTCATTAGTGCTATCAGACATCGTAGTGTGTTCTCCGAGATGAGTTCTTTATGGAATCTGCGAGCTGAATTGCTAGTGTGGGTATGAAATAGTTGTGACTTACATTTAGACTACGTTTCTTGGTTTGAGTATATCATGATATTCTTATTATATGTATTGTAGACATATACTATGTAGAGTTGATTTACCTCTCTCTTTGGGTATTGATTTTTGGTTTCTAGGTGTCCTACTAAATACTATTATACCCACCCCTGTACAATATTTTCCCACATGTGTCATGTCTTGTGCCGACGACTGGCCTTTTGATGGAGTCCATGATGGACTAGGTTCTGATAGAGCTTTGTGAGTTCAGGCAGGACGAGGTGTTCCTACAACATTGAACAGTAGTCCCAATGCCTAGTTTGTTTATAGGTTGGAATTTTCAGTTTAAAGACTATTTCTTTTGGTGGTATTTTATTTTGGATCATTTTAATTTACTACACTTTACTTCATATCGTACTCTATTGGTTTAGATTGTGGTATGCATGCATTTGTTTCTTAGTGGTTTTTACATTTAATCATTTATGGTCTGAAAGATGTGTGCATGCGTACATGTACAATAGGAAATGAATCCCACATTAGTGACATGCCTACACTGTGCTAGTCACCAGCCCCTGACCTATTAGAGGCGGGCATAGGGAGTCATGTGATATGCCCCACTTGGATGGGTCATGATAGAGTGGTATCAAAGGGCATAGTGTCTATGAAATTGGTTTGGGGAAATAGAATTATGTGTTTCGAGTTTAGCTTTCTGGATAGGGACTCTAGTGTTAGTGGAGGGAGCCAACATATCCACACACCAGGACTTTAAAAACATGATTTTCAACTCGGTACATGAACAATCTAGTTTCAAGGAAAATAATGGTTCATGTATCATATATGAATGGGTTGTGGTTCTATGTTTTTCTTGAGTTAACTCTCTATATATTCTCATTAACTATGGTATATCTTGTCTTTTTACATTATTCCCCTGATATGCATACCAGGTAGGATTCACATATCAATCACAAGGATGACCCCCTCAGTTACAAGACTTCAATACAGGGACCGGTTCCCCTAGAGTTTCCTCAATGTGGTGTAACAGCTATACCACCACCTGTGGAGTAGCACGTGGTACCCATATTACCCCCATATGAGGAGCATAACCTAAGTACGATCCATGAGTTTTAGATATATAGACCCTTAATGTTCTAAAGGTGAAAATGACCATCTGGCAGCTGGGGACTAGATTGAGGTGGTGACCATAGTTTTCTATCTAGTTAGGACACCAACAGAACAGATGGTAGTCTTAGAGGTGAGCCTTCTACACCACTCAGTAGGGCGATGGTGGATTTTGTATATCCAGAATCATGAAAAGAATATTATTTCACGAATAAATTTTGATCACCTCTTGAGAGAGCATTTTTTCACTAGTTAATCTAAGATAAGTACACATACATGTTCTTATTCAGATCCAGCAAGGTAGCTTGACTATAGAAGACTATTCATAGAGGTTCACCAACCTTTATAGGTAATTGATGGATATGGTTAGAGATCAGTACATTAGGGATAATAACATTGAGTGAGGTCTATGCAGAGAAATCCGAGCTAGTGTTATACCTCTATGCATTCTGACATTTTCTGAAGTTCTTGAGAGAGGTTTGGTGGTCAAAAGAATCTTGGTTGAGTAGATACTATCGATAGTAGTCATCAATGAACGAACAGGTATAGAGACCTTAATAGTAGGGATATGACATCAGTCTCAAGGTTTCAGATGTGGGAGACATTTCAGGAGCTGGTCCCAGGATAAAGGGTTTACTTTTTAGGGTTCATAGGGTGGATCTAGCCAGTCTAGGGAGAGGAAATTCTATTCATGTGATGAAAGTGGACATCTTTATGGATATTGTCTGACCCATCATGCTACAAAATGGGAGATAGTGGACGGAGAACTAGGAAATATACCACAATAAGATAAGGAAGATTTGAAGGATGACAGATGTGGCAGAGGAGTTAGGATTGAAGTAGGAGGTGGTCAACATTTCAACTTTTTACCACCCCCACCCCTAGGTGGTCCACGCTAGGCATAGGGAGATAGAGGAAATGGTAGGGGAAATATGTATATGATTAAGGCATATGGCCTAAGGGATCCGGGAATTATTCGAGGTATGATTGTTATATTATCTACATTATTTGAATTACTAATAGACACATGTACTATTCACTCATTTATTTCCACATATCTTGTTCGAGACCTAGAGATTCTGGTTGAACCGTTGACACAACCATTACACTTGAAGATACCCACTAGAGAAGACTCAAGGATCACACATCTATGCAGATTGTGTAACCTAACCCTTGGAGGGGAGAGTTTAAATTGGAAACTCTGGGTGTCAACGTTGAGGCCTTATGATGTCATTAATGATATAGATTGGATATACATAGTTCATGCCCACATTGAAAATTTTATTTGAAGGGTATGGTGTTCTCATAGTGATGGTAGGATATTTTCCTTTGCTGGTGAAAAGGAAACATAGGCAGTATTGGATGGACTCATGCATAGGAGGGTGCAGTCGATTACTCATCTGTTGGCTAGCCTGATCCTTGGAGTAGAATACATTATGAGTTTTGAGTTCCCAGTATTAGTGAAGAAGTACACGGATGTCTTTCCAGAAGATGTTCAAAGTTTACCTCCCCACTGAAAGATATACTTCTACATAGGCTTACAACCCAAGATGACACTGATACATGAACTAGAATATCAGATATCTCCCACATAAATTCATGATATTAGTAATTATTTGGAGGAATTACAGAGGAAGGGATTGTAAGACATAGTGTTTCACCCTAGTCAGCCCTAGTTTTTATTGCCAAAAAAGAGGATGAGATCTTGAGGATGTGTGTGGACTACTAATTCCAAAACAAGGTGACCTTGAAGAGAAAGTATCCACTACCTAGGATCAATGACATATTTGACCAGTGGAGTAGGGAACGATGCTTCTCAAAGGTTTACCTTTAATTAGGATATCACCAATTGCGAGTACGGGATAAGGATATACCGAAGACGAATTTTAGATGTGGTTATGGTCATTATGAGTACTTGGTGATGGCCTTTGGAATGAAAAACACCCCAATAGTGTACATGGGACTAATGAACCATATTTTTTCAGCCTTATTTAGACTGGTTCGTGGTAGTCTTCATCAATGACATCCTTTTGCACTTTGAATCTAAGGAGGACCACTGAAGACACTTAAGGATTATTCTAGACATACTCTGAGAGCACCAGCTCTATGGGAACATCTCAAAGTGCCAGTTATGGATTCAGGTGGTCCACTTTCTGGACATGTTATCTCAATGGATGGAGTATCAATGGACTCTAAAAATGTGGACGAAGTGTTAGCATGGGAGTCACCTAGGAGCATGACAGAGGTGCGTGGGTTCCTTGGACTAGCAGGCTATTATCGGAGATTCATACATAATTTATCTAGGGTGTCAAGAATTATGAAATATTTAACATGAAAGTGGAATCCTTTTGTATGGAAAGAGAAGTTCTAGATTATTATTCCGTAGTTGATTTATAGTTTGATGAGCGCTCAGATATTGAGATTTCTAGAGGAGGGTGTAAAGTATGTGGTTTTCTATGGTACGTGAACAAGGTACTAGACATGGTTGTGTCCTAATGTAAAGGAAAGAGATGATTACCTATGGTTAACGAAAATTTAGGTCACATGAGCAGAACTACATGACCTATAATCTTGAGTTGTCAGTGGTAGTATTTCCATTGAAGACGTGGAAACAATACCTAATGGGTGACCAGTTAATAATATATTCTCATAATAAGATTCTCAAGTATATCTTCTCTCAAAAGTATGTGAACATGAGATATAGGTGATATCTAAATATCATCCAGGACTATGACATTGATATTTTCAATTCTCATGGGAAGGGGAACGTGGTGGCATATTCTCTTAGTAGAAGATCTAGTTTTACATTCTTGAATGTGGTGTCAGAGTATTTTCCCTTATTATATCTATCCTTTTTTTATGGAGATGGAAAATCTTACCCCTAGTCAATGGTTTTCACCCCTCATCTCTTACAGTGAGTCAAGGAGGCACAACTTAAGGATATTTACTACAATACCCTTTGTGCTTAGATGCCTATAATACATGCACCTGATAGATATACCGAAGTTGGAGAGCACATAATCCTTTATAGAGGACGTACCATTGAACCAATGGTTTTGTTGGAGGAGGTTCTGTAGGAGTTCCATACATCCAATTTTTTATTACATATTGATGTGGAAAAAATCTACTAGGATATCCAATATCAGTTCTGGTAGATATAGATGAAGAAGGCAGCAGTAGTGTTCATTTCTAGATGCCTTATGTGGCAGCTGGTGAAGGTTAAGAACTAGGTTCTAGCAGATTTAGCTCAACCCATTAAGGTTTCAAAATAGAATTGGGATGGAATATTGATGGAATTAATTATGGGTTAACCATGTATGTCTAGGGGACATGATTTCATCTGGGTGATCTTTGACCAAATCACCAAGTCATCCCACTTCCTACCTATCCGAGAACATAGTTCAGTAGAGATCTTGGGATTCCTCTATCTTCAGGAGATATATTGAATCCATGGATTCACAGGTAATTTTATTTCAGATCATGATTATTTTTTACATCGTGCCAATGGAAGGGATTTTAGGAGGCGTTTGGGAATCAGTTACACTTGAGCACGATGTTTTAACAATAGAAAGATGACCAGATAGAGCAGACCAATCAAGTCTTGGAGGACATACTATGGGCCTGCAAATTGGTCTTCATCCATATTTGTTATGATCACCTACCTCTGGTGTATTTTGAGTACAATAATTTCTACCATTATATCATTGGTATGACACCATTCGAGGTATTGTATGGGTGACCATACCACTCACCCATTTTCTAGACTGAACCAGGAGAGTCATCACTCATGGACCAAGAGTTGGTGTGAGCTACATAGACCAAGAGAAGGTGAATATCATCTAGGAGTGGATGAAGACTACATATATCCAACAAAAATATTATGCTTATAGGAAGAAGAGGCCTTCAGAGTTTTAGGAAGAAGACCATGCATTCCTTAGAGAGTTTTACGTTGATGTGAATTGTGATGATTTGGCCGAGGCGGCAGGTTATCTGTGATGTTTATCAACCTTTTTCATATACTATATAGCTCTGGCATGGTGGTGTACCTATTAGCTCTATACCCACTGTTGGATAGGGTACATGATGTATTCCACATGCCGTAGTTGAGTAGGTACATTCAAGATCCATTACACGTCATCAATGGGTGTGAGATGGACATTGATGATGGAGAGAATTTTGCGGAGAACCCGTTGAAGACCAAGGATTATAAGGATAGGATCCTCCATGGGAGATAAATTCTCTTATTTCATGTATGGTGATAACATGAGAATCTTCTGAAGAGTACATGGGAGAGAGAGACTCAGACATGTGCATAGTACTCACATATTTTTGAGTAGCTTTGTTTTTAGATTTTTGGGCATGTAAATCCCTTAGGTGAAGATAATGTACTATCCTGGATTTTTCTATGTTTTTTTTTGAAATAATATATGGAATTAATTTGAGACCAAGTGCTGAGATGGAATGCGATTCTGAGGCCCTTTGTTCCCAGAATAAATGTTTGAAATGTATTTAATATATTAATTATTATGCACAAGCGATTTTCCTTAAAAGTGGAATAACTTCTAAATTGGTACCTTGATCAGTTTTTGATTGGCACCATTGTGTTTCAAGCAGTGAGTTTACACTAGGTGCAACCTAATATTGGAAGATGTGGGTTAACTACATAAATTTGTTTTTAGAGTTTTAATAAATAAAATAAATGGTTAATTTATTTTATTTTATTGTTTTTATGATGCCGAGATGGTTTATTTTTAAATAAACCTATAGGTGTGGATCCATGGTTAATATCATATCCTTGGAATTCCCTAGAGGATCAAGAGATAAAGTTGGGGAATTCTATCAGTGTTGAACGATGACAGGATTGTGGACCGAAGAATGATAGATGCTGTTTTTGAGGAATCTCGCCAGTGGTAGTGACGCGATGATCAATCCTTTTCAATGAATGATCTAACTCTAAGGAAAGGTGTGTTGTTTGGATTTATTTTTCCTATTTCTGAATTCAATGATGAATTCATAACAACCAATGAATATGATTATCTGTGGTTCATCATTCTTGTAGGATGGGATTATATTGAGAGATTATTATCAGGGTTTGATTGTTTAGAGATTTTCCTTTTCTTCTTGATCATTTTTACAGAAGGGATCGAGGCCGTAATTAACAACAGATGAGGTTTGTTCCTTAGGTTTTTCTTTGTGCATTTCTCCTCTAATATTCTTCATGGTCATCATCTTATTCATGGTTTATAAAAAAAATATTGTTTCACCTTTGTTTTGTGGTGCACCGATCTGAGATTGAAGATTCAACATTGGTATGACTCGAAGGAGGTGAGGCGGTGGTTACAAAAATAGATTGAATGATGGTGGGTTCCGATTTCTTGTTATACGTTGAAAATAAATAATGAGTACCAATTTGATTTATTGGATGAAAAGAAGACCTAAATCTTACGAATTCACTGATGGAATGACCATATGAAATCATATATCATCATTCTTGGCCAAGTGTGGCCCAAAATAGACGCCATAGTAGTGGAGGAGATGACCAGAGTATGAGATAAGGTTTCATAATATTTCCAAACAACACGGTGTGTATTACACTATACACATCATGTGGGTCCCCCTGAGTAGTAGCTAGTGTTTTGGGAAGTAGTGAAGTTTCACATAGTGTGTGATACCTATCACATGACCTGTGGGAGATTTCTTGAGACTCAATGTGTATCTTAGTATATAAACAGACATAGGGTAGAGTATATGGAATTTCTAAATGATGTGTACTCCCCCACATGGATTTGATGAACTAGTTACATGGATTTCCCCATGTATTGGTACATAGGGAGAGCTACACATGTTGAAACCAAGTACTAGCACAAATCCAGAGTACACGAGTGGACCCTGGATAGAAGGGAAGGGAGTGTAACTCTTTCTACACGTCATGTACACAATATCTTTACATGACATGCTCTAACGACATGGGCCATTGTACATGGGAAGTACTTTGGGTCAAGGTACATGGAATGAGACCCTACTACACGTCGTTTATACCTTTTTACATATTTTGAATCTCTTTTCCACCTTATCTTAGATAAGATTCATTAGGTTTCATTCCCTTGATCATTTATCTGATCGTTGGTGGGTATCATTTCCTACTCATAGGAGTATGATCCCTTTATTATGAATTTTTTGATTGAGTCATTGGAATACCCTCTGAGAGGCATGGAGCATGATCCTTTATTCTTTCATCATTCCCACTGTAGAGTCCTTTATATTTACATGACCAACTTCACTGGGCGTCTGTCCTCTACTTATCATGTTTAATCTAGATGGAGTTGTTGGTATAGCACCATAGACCTAGATGTGAACCTCATTTGTGGTATCATATCTCTCTCATTTGGATCTATCACTGTATCTCTCTATCATGATGGTTTTAAAGGAACAATACTTATAGAACATACATCATCAGTGATATCATAATCAAGAGTGTGTTCTCCCAGATGAGTGGTTTGTGGAATCTTAGAGAAGAATCTCTAGTGTGAGTATATGATAGTTGTGACTTACCTATTTATTTTGTTTCTTGATTTGACCATATCTCGATACTATTATTATATGTAATGTAGACATATAATGTTTAGACCTTACTGTACCTCTATCTTTCTATATTACATTGTGGTTTAGGGGTGTCCTTATGAGTATTTTTATACTCACCCCTAGATGGGATTTTCCCACAAGTTTCATTTCTTGTGTAGACGAGTGAACTTTTGATGGAGTATAGGAAGGTTAAGGACCAAACAACTATTTTTTATGTTTAGGTAGGCCAAGGTGTTCCCATTGCTTCGATCAGTAGTCTAAGTACCTATTTTTTTACAGGTTGGACTTTGTAGTTCACATACTATTTCTTTTGGTGGTCCTATATTCTGGCCCAGTTTACTTTACTACACTTTACTTTTTGTCATACTATGTTGGTTGGGATAGTGGTATGCATGCATTTGATTCATAGTGGTTTTTACATTTCAGCATTTGCAGGCAAGGAAATGTGTGCGTTTATACAGGTATAATAGGAAATGCCTCCCAAGTTAGTGACATGCCTACTCAGTGCTAGTCACCAATCTATGGGCTATTGGAGGAAGGCTTGGGGAGTCACAACACAACCCCCCTAGGATGGGTCATGAAAAAAAATCATGACATAATTATCAATATTTATATCAATTATACCATTTAAACCAATCATGAAATATTGTTTTAAAAATTAACTACATTATGATCATATAGAAAGTAGGTCATATGTATGCATGAGTAACGTTTCCATTTTTCATTAATCATTATATAAATAAGATATTTAAGGTTATATATTTCAGTAAATTTATCATCCATGTGATTTTGTGATGATAAAATAGTCACATCACTTTGTAGAGGTGATAGTCTACATGTACACATGAATGTCGTTATCATATATCTATGTATGATAAAAAATGATATATTATATTTTTATAATGATAAAAATATCATTAATATAATAATTATTTAATTTATACAACTTTTATTCATTTAATTTTTCCTTATTTCATTCCATATAAAGATTTATTGAAAAAAGAACCACATCACTTCGTGAGGTGGTAGTTCGTAGTACACACGAGCGATGTTATCATACCCCCAAAAAATGTTAAGTAACAAAGTATATGTGATATATAAATTATATAAGCATAATTATGTTACAAATAATAGGTATGTATTTTAAATCCATCATTATATGAAGCTGTGAGTGGTGATTATGAAAAATAAATTACATCATTTCACAAGGTGGTAGTATGTCATACACAAGAATGAAAATTTTGTTTCTCATTTGATGGAAGATGAGATGTATTCTGGACATTAAATCAATATAATAATATATATTTATATTTCAGATACTATTTTTATCATATCTATATAATTTGTGATATTTTAAGGATGTGGAAGAAGAAATAAAATAAAAAATCTCAATTAAGACCAATACATATTCTACGGACCACCTCATTAAGTTATCATCATTATCCTTCTAATTAGGATGGATTTTTGATCATATAAAGGGTTTTAGGTCTAGGTTAGGAAATTATTTATGGTTTTTGGTTCAGGATTGGTAGAACCAAATTTTTTTAGGTTGTGGAGAGTATATAATAGGTGGTGGCATTTTACAAGCGAGGGGTGGGGGATAACACATCTGTAATTTTTGACAATAAAAAGTTATACCCACGAGTCACAAATGAAAAAAGTATAAAAATGGGAAATAATAGATAACTAGATTATTTAATGTCAAAATATTTATATAGAAGATAATTTATAAAAGTTTTTATGTCATTTTAACACTTATCTTTTTAGTATAACCTATGGTAAACCTTTTTTTACCATTACAACTGTAAAAGTTTTTTTATTGTTTTCACTATTCATTATGAAATAAATTAAGTTGAAATTATTATAAGATATAAATTATTATGATTAGAAACATTTAATCCACTTTAAAAAATTTAATTTATAGAAGTGGCATAATTTAATTTAAAATTAAACCTGCAGACGCGATGAAAAAAAGTTTTTTCAAGAAGTGTATTTTGTAAGAAAAAAAATGATTTTATATTAAATATATGTCTAGTAATATTAATTATTTTAATTTAATTTATATTTAAATATTAATAATTTATAAATTTAACTTATAAAATTATTAAAATGGGGTTATATTAATTAATTAAAATTTATATACATCATGCACATTAAAACAATTTAAAAAATACATTTTTAAACTAAAAAAAACTTATAATAAAATCCAATATAAAGACGATTAAAATATATTTAATAGAATTAAATTAAAATAATGAATAATTATTTAACTTGTATTATTATTAAAAACATAACTATAGTTTTAAATTATATAATTTATTGAAAAGAAATGAAATTTTTAGAAAAATCGGTAATTTTACACTATTCACCCAAAACAAATATTTTTCAAAAAAACCAACAATTTCACCCTATGTTAATTTTTATAGGACGATTTAAAAAAATATTTTCATTATATTAAATATATTTTCTAAATTTTCTAAAAAATTATTTATAATATTTCTAAATAAAAATTAATAAAAATATTTCTTATAAAAACATATTTTTGATGAGTAAAAACACTTTACTAAAAGTTGAGTAATTATTTAATAATAATTTATAAATAAAATCAGATTTAGTAAGAAATTAATATATAAAATTAATAAATTATTTAACACTATTCATACCCACCAATTTGAAGGATTGGTTTTAATGATTGAATTTAAATAATAGTATTTCATGATTGCTTTATGATCAGTGTTGCATTTCTTGTACTTTAGGTAATAATGTTTTCTTTAGATAACATCTCTGGGTGTTATATACACCCTCTATAATATATTTCTTCCTCTCAATTTAAACTTTATTAAGGTATTCTGGTTATTTATATTTCAAAATTCTTTTCTTGAAATTACACATCGTAAATATGGTTAAGGAAACTTTCTATTGATATATGAGAAAAGAAAATATAAAGGTCACATGGAATAACACATTGGATTCCAAATAGGATAAAATTAGGGGGTATTGAATATTATTACATGGAAGAAAATTTTTATGACAAAACAATGGCGGAGAGTTAAAGAGAATACTATTCACAAGTAATCCAATGATCCTGAAAAATTAAACATCTAAAAAACTAGAAACCAAAGATGTGTGAAAAAGAACGCAGATTCATAAAAAGTGAATATAATGGGATAAGATTTTTATTTTCAATATTATACTTCTAGGGGTTAATAAATCCTTACAATCATGAATAAGAACATAATTAAATATAATTTCATAAAAATTATAATTTTATCTGTTAATTAATTTTCACCAAAATATCATGTTTTTATCCAAATGACGAGTATTCTAGATGATTTTACCGACCTAAAAAAATAAAATGATATTTTAATTTATCAAATAACTATTAATGTATTATAATATATTTCCCGTATATTCATATGTTAAACAAAAGAAAATGGTTAGAACAGGGTAATATAATTACCAAAATGAATTAACTTTCATATTATGAACAAAATGTTAATCTCTAATGTCTGAATAGTAACACCCAAATTTTATCTTATATAAGTTGATAAATAACTATCTTTAAAATTATATAAAATATTCTTGACTAATATTGAAACATAAATATTATATGGTTTTGATAACATTTTCTATTGAGATTGTTTTAACATTTATCCCCAAATAACACTCGTAACTTTTAAATCTTTATAACAAATGTATATTTCCTAATCATATAATATCCAAGATATAATAATCATTTCCATAAAAAACATGAATTACCAAATATCTATATTAAAAGGCATTCCAAGCATTATTCCTCAAATAAAATCATATATTGTTTTATTTACCATAATTATATAACTTTCTAGATATCAAATATTTTTCCAGAAAACATAAATCCACTAATAACAAAATCCCTTTTCTATCCCATGGTTATCAATATGATAAAATGTATTCTCCTAAAATAAAAGAATTCAACATATGTCAAACTATTTTCGTGAAATATTTTCATACTAACCAGGAAATCACATTGGTTTTGGTTGGCACTACACCTTTATCTACCTTTTGTTGTGGGTTCAAGCCCCAAGAAATTTCCCTATGTGACATGTTAACATTTTTCAAAAATATAACTAATAAAATTATTATAACATTCAAAAAAATATGATGATCATACTAAAAAACAATATTAATCATCATAGATAACATAAAACCTAGAGTCTTAAATGAATTTAAACTTATTTCCAAAAAATGTAAAGATAATTCTACCTTAAATAAATTTTTTACATGTCAAAATTTGTATTAAATATACCTTCAAAATCTATCCCAAATCATTAAATATATCTAAATTTACTCCCACCACATTAGACATCAAAATATTAGGAATTCATTTATGCTTATTATCATACATAATATTCTAATACATCATAAATATTTAATCCCATGATGTATAAGCCTCAATTACAAAAACTTTTTCATAATATATTAACCATGTATTTATATTTTGATCCTTATTAATACCTTCCTAAAAAATATGAATTCAGTCCTAGAATTTAACATTTTCAAAACAAAATATAGGATATAATCCATACCTTTCCTATGTCATCTTCATTTTTATCACCGTCAATTGTAATGACACTAAGCATTGAAAGGAATTTATCTGTTTAGTACTATCAATCCCAGTATTGATTATTCTCCATATAATTTTTTTTGAATACCCAAACTCCACACATTTAAAAAATGTAATTCATGCATTGGGAATTATTTTATTCCCCTTTATGGTTTTAACTATATTTTTCCTTTTTCCGTGGGAGATTACTACTTTATTATCTACTTTACAACAAATAAAATATCTTCATGTTATATTAAGTCATTTTACTACTATATTCTTCCCACATCTTGACATATATGTCATTAAATCTTTCTATATTTGTGATCTCTATCACCTGATCTTGTATAAAAGTACAACTATCTCTTTTTTGGGCCATTATGAAACTCACATAGGTCTATGTTTCCAATCATAACTCATGATATATATTTAATAATTACCATGATATTTTTCACTAATGATCCCATTTCATTGAATTTTATATGTTTAAAACCACCAAATTTTCCTTTATATCCATTAAAAATTTGTTTCTAGATAGATCAAAACATTTACTAAAACAAAAAAAGATAGTTTGCGTATATCAAAAAATCCATAACAAACCATCTTATGTATAAGATAAATAATAAGATATCCTTAACCATTCCATTATCCATTCAAATATTTCTATTTATCCAAAATAACCATAATTATCCTTAACATACTAGCCTTTGTGGTTATATATTATTTTTATATTATGATTAAATAATATCCTAAACTCTCATTTTTCTAAACCGTACTCTAATACCAACTATAAGTACCCAATATTAAACAATACATATTATAGTGACTTTAAAATAGAATTCACATTCTTATATTCCCAATTTTCATTTAGGTTTTTTATTTTATAGAGTTATGTCACAACTATTAAATAACAATACCATATATAGAATGTGTATAATTCTAATTAGTGAAAATTTTTCACAAAAATTAAAACATTTAAAATTAAACTGGATTTTTTTCCATGAAAAATATTTAAAACTTTCTTCTTGAATTATTATTTTCCATTATACATCCTTAAACCATGTGAAATATATTTTTTAACACGTCAAATTGTCACAAAAATATTATTACGGGATATAAAAGGAGAAATCTATTTTTCCAAAGAAAATTATAAAAAACCATGAAAAACCATTTCATAAATAAATACCTTTTTACCCAAAATGGTATCATATCAATTTTTAAAAAATAATTAATATTAACTTTTTAAAACAAATGATTTCAATGAATACTCATTAGAAAAATAGAAAATTAACGTAGGTTCTTTGAGACATCATTATCATAAAACCATTATAGAACCCTTTAAAATTGGAATAACTATAAGTTTGACTTCCAATGTAATTATTTGGTAAACATAACCATTAAGTTATTAATTAGAGTGATATCTAGGTGAACTTGTCATATAAGATATATTGGTATGACAAACAAGCTATAATGGGGATCAACTAACTATATAAACAATGTCCAAATACCGTAACATTAATAAAACAGTTTTATATGGAAACTTTCATCATAAAACCCTTGAAAAACTATTTAAAACCCATTTGAATACTTACTTTGGATATAAAAACATCAATTTTTTAAAAAACCTATATTCAATAACAAAAAACCTAGAAAAATAGAATAAGGGTTTTTATTTTAATAAAACCCAAAATCATATAAAGGAAACCTATCATAAATCATTTAAAATATTAATTTTTCAAAAATAATTTTAAATAAACTGAAATATGGTAAAAATGAACATTATGATCTTTTTAAGAATAAATAATAATTTTATTGAAACATTTTGAAGAACACGGGTATGGAATAGAAATATTTTGAAAATAAATATTTAAAACATTTTAAATTTCATTTTAAGTTAAAGTGACATTTACCATTAGTTGAAATTATCCTATAAATTATTAAAATTTATTAATAATAAATTAATTTTAGTTATATACTTTATCAATAAATTTTTTATGTTTATTTTTCCTTTTATTTCATCTCTTACCATTCTATAAACTATCACTTTATCATATAAGTTTACTTTGTTAGTTTTGATGTAATTCATATTATATGTAAAAAATGATTCGGTAGTTTGACTATGGTAAAATATACAGTTATTTAATGATATATAGAATAAAGATAATGACATAATTATCATTTTTTTTCATAAATTATACTTTTAAAAACAAATATAAAATATAGTTTAGAAAAATGAACTATGTTACAATAATGGAGATGGTAAGCCATATGTATACATGGTCAGTATTTCCATCTTTCAATAGTCATTATAGAAAGTAAGTATGTTATTTTTTATCAGTAAATATTATAATAAAATTCTAAATTCTATATTATTTATTTAAGCATACTTAAATAGATAATCTATGTGATATAGTGATGAATAAATAATCACATCGCCTCATAGAGGCGGTAATCTACACGTACACGTGAACGACATTATCATTTTTCATTGTTAGAATAAAATGATATATTAAATTCTAATAATTATAAATATGGAATAAATATAAAAATAATTTCATTTATATCACCTATATTCATTATATTTATCAGTATTGCATTCCACGTAAATCATTATTGAAAAAGGAATCGAATCACTTTGTGAGGTGGTAGTCCGCCATACACATGATTGACATTATCATATCCCCCATGGAATGTAATGTTAAAAGATATATGTGATATCATAATTACAAAAGTATAATTATGTTTAAAATATCATATAATTACATTAAATTCTTCATTATAACAATCCTCAAGAGGTGATGATGAAAAATTAATTACGTCAGTTTACGAGGTGGTAGTCTGTCGTACACACGAATGATGGTTCTATTTCACATTTGATGGAATATGATATGGATTTAGTTTATGAAATTTTCATAATAACATATAATTATTTGAAATATACTGGTGTTATTATATCATAATAACTGAATTATATTTTAAGTTGGTGGAAACATAAATAATATAAAAACACTCAGTTTTGCATGATACCTCTTCTTCAGAAAACCACATTAAGTTAGCACCAAAATCATTTGGTAGGATGAGTTTATGTTAATAAAGTGTCTATATGTCTGGATGAGGTAATTTAAAATTGTTTTTGGGTAGTTATTTGTGGATTTGTTTTGAAGTTGTGAAGTGGAGACAAGAGGGGGTAGCCTTTCATAAGTGGGGTAAGGGACATAATTAGATTTTTTAAAATAAAAAGTTATGTTCACATTTTTATCATCCAAAAAGTATATTCTAATGAACCTTAAAAATAAATATATGATATAAAATTGGACATAATTTGTTCTATAAAATACACCACACTTAATACATGCTTTCTCTCAAGCATGAAATCTCAACAAGGAGTTAAATATGGCACCAATGTAATAAATATTTAAATTCTAATGAAATATAATCAAAAAATTATCAATGTAAAATCAAAATTTCAAATTCCCATTAAATATTAATTCAATTTATCATTTTTTATTGAAACAACCAATCCATGTATTTTACTTTTCCCTATTGAAAAATGATGTAACTTATCCTCTCTTCATTCATGTTCTTCAATTCATTATTATTAAACATGCCAAATCATGATCTATTTCACAATGGATTATTTTCTTTCATCACTCATGAAAAAATGTATGTATAGTAATTATCATATCATGAATAAATGATACTTCTCCATAGTCATATATATAAACTACTTTCTCCTGTTTTCAAAAAAAAGTACATAAAATCATGAGTAATTTTCAATCCAGGTTAAAATGACTCTAAGGGTTAAGGTTGGTAGGATTTGATGCTTTAAAAACTAAGGCTTGAGGAGGAGATTTATCTCTTAAGTATATTGAAATATATTCAAATTAAAAAGTTTAATGAAATTATACCCTTAAAATTGTAACAATTACCAACTTCCTCAAAACTGAAAGAAAAAAGCATGATTAGTATAAGCATAATGAATGATTTTTTACCTCTCTTCAATAATTGTTTTCTATTTTTATACCATTTTTTTATTTTTCAAATAATATTCTAATTTTTATGTTTTTTAAATTTTATTCTTTAGAATAAACCTCAATTCCACCACCTAACCATGTATTATAGAAATCATAGGTCTAGTTATGGTGATTTTTGGTTTTCCCAAATCATAACATATTTCTAACATTTTCTTGGTTCATTTTTCATTTTTAGTTTTTTTATATTCAAGAAGGGAAAAAAGTAGATAACAATGAATGTTTCCACATCCTTTTACTATTACCACAACAAGAAACCCCAAAATTCTTTCTTATAGTGTAAATCATACCAATCATCATGATTCCCTTCACCCCAACACTTAAACATTAATATATCATGAATTTATAAAGGGGAGGGTTTGAATTGATAATAATTTCCTGAAACATGGTTCATTCCTAACTAGGTCATTTATGCTCAATATGAGCAGAATAATTATTGATGTAAATATAGTATTTTAAGGATATGTGGCTTTTCATGGGATTCCTCAATCATTTTTAATTTGATTTTTTCATAGTAATAGTTTTGATAAGTTCAAATTCAATTTCTAGTAGGTGGCATGTCCCAAGATCACTTAATAAATATGCTCAAGTATATAATATGAATTACATGGTCTATTAATCCCCTAGGGAATGGGACATATGATTTAGAAAAATCACTCAGGGAAATATTATTTACAAAAAAACAATTCACACAAATTTATGAAATTTCAAAGTCTAAAAAATGGTTGGAAAATTTAAATTACGTGAATCAATTAATTTTCTTAAATCACGAGTCATCCTTTTAATATCTATGTCTCACTTTAAAATATTAATCCTCTAGTTTACTCATTCAATCTTATTATCCTTGAAATCTAAAACAGCACATGAAAAGATTCTTAAGTAACTCAGGTATCCTAGATTAGTCATGCAAATCATAATTCGATAATGGGTATTCAATTTTTTTACTTTAGATATCAAAAGATGAATTGCACAAAAAAGTTGAGAGTTTATAAGATAAAAAATTAAAGTGAACTCCCATCCCATTAATATTGGTCCTTAACCTTAACTGTTTGAGGATTCCTTCTTCCATTATTATCCTATGAAAGATAATTACATAATTAAGAAGAAGGATAATTCCATTAATGATCAAAAATAATTTAAAGAAGTGGTTTTCCTGTTAAACTAATTCTTGGAAAAGAAATTTAAATCTAAATTCTAGAAATAAACTGAAAGGTATAATTCTTAGCATGATCCCCCATGTAGGCCATAAATTTATACTACCTCTAGAGGGAAGCACCAACTGTTATCCAAAATCACATAGTGGATGTAGTTTCTTTGATTTTAACCACCACATATTACTTTTCAAATCTTATGATTTATCCTTAGTCTTGATGAATTATCCATGAATAGTTTACACCAGATCCCCCTCACTAATAATGAGCTATATATTACATGGTAGGGGTAGAATGAAGTATGAATCATCATCCTTATGGGTTTCTACTTATGAAACCACCTCCTTCTTCTCCAGTAATACCTTCACAGGGGCTGTATGTATTAAATGATCAAATAGACAAAATTATGGTAATTTTACTTGAATTAGATTTTAATTTTAATTTTTAAGAAGAAATTTATCCCTTTAAAAATAATCATCCTCTTTTTTGATTTCTTCTGTCTCAACTAATTGGATCTTCTGATGGGGCTCTACAAATATTTATTCATTTAAAATAGTAAGCTCTCTATGTTCCACCATAGGTGCATGAAAATGTTCTTCATAATCCTCTAAATCATATAACAAATTTTTTGAACCTAAAAATTGAAAATAAGAGGAAGTAAATCAAAAATATGTTTCAATAAATTCTGAAGAGATAGAGTATGAGAAAATATCAACTCCCTCACTTGGTTCGGATTTAATCAATGAATAAGTGGTATGTTCCTCTTGGAGTGTATCCTTAGTGGATACAAGAAGGTTGTTGGGATCCTCCATTATTCTATAAAATTCCACCATTTGGGTGGTGTTTTCCTTCACTGATGCTGTCTCTTAATCATTATAGGATTTAGGGAGATCAACCAATTCCTCACATTCATTCTTGAATTCATTCAGTTCTTATTTATTTCCCATATATATCTTTATAGGAATTTCTTCTTACATTTCCTCCTCAAGTAAGACAAGTGGCTTATCTCATTGTTCAGATTCAAACTTATGTTTAGGTTCATCTGATGATGATTGGAAGTATATAGTTATCCAATACTTTTTTTCTTATAGATTCTACACCTTTTCATCAAGCTCATGAATATCATACTTGATCTTTATTTCACTTGATCCTAGAAATATTCTAGGGACACTTATTCAATCATGTTGATAGGAAATGAGGAGAACTCTTCTTGTGTTTTGGATACTTCTTAATAGAAATATGAGAATTACTCCCAAACTTTAGTGACTTTCCTAGCCAATCCTTCAACCACTTGTTACCTGAGAAACTCCTTGAGATCTTGGATGATGTCCTTGAATTACTACTCTTTTAAAATTTGGCTTCAATCACCCTAATCAATCTATCCCATAATGGAACACCTTATTAAATAGAACAAGGTTCTTTTAATTACTGGATTTAGCACTAGAGAGTGATTTCTCCATGAATTTAAGAAATAATCATATGAAAATATCATGTAATTCTATTTTTTTTATAAAATTAGTTAAAATATATCTAAAATGTAATATAGAAAAATATAATAAAAATTATGATTGGCTCCCTAACAATGAAACCAATTTTGAAGCACATTTATCACACTGCATTGAAAAATAAATATTAGTTTTCTAGTGAAGCACCATAGTCGACCAGGGTTGTATCACTTGAGGATCCTTTTAGTTTGTTAACTTACTTCTTCTAAATCACCTAAGCTATTTTTTTTAGTTTTGAGTGTTTAATGAAAACCATTATAATAATTTATTTATTAATGACATGTAATAATGGAAATCCTAATTTATACCAACCTATAAACTAGACATAATGATTTAAGGAAATAAATCACATGGTCTTGGTTTTATCCTTGGATTCAATAATTATTCTCCTATATGTGTTTGATTTTAGTTTGATTATACAAACATTAAATCTCATGTTTAGACTACTATATTTATTTATAAATTATAGAATATCATTGAAGTTCTAAACACTCTCAATTCTACCTCCTCCTTTTATAATGTTTGATGAGACTCCTTAGTCTTGAAGGTTCAATCTACCAATACCTAGATCTATCGATGTTGTTTCATCCATTTATTAACTCAACTCCAACATGTGAATAAATAATAAATAGGGATAGGTAAAAGTGAGTAAATAAATGTATAGAGATCAATTGAGTTTTGTGTCATTTGGGAAAGTCACATAATTGGGGAAATTCGCCTCACCCATTCTTTCTATGAAATTCTATCTACAAACATAAAATTAAACTTTAATGAAAACTCATGCACAACGTGACCTCCCCTCGGGCCAAGCCTCAGGGTTGACTTCTAATTTTTAGAGTAAGATATCATAATGGTGGAGTGGATGGAATGAGAAGAGAAAGAGAGAGAATAAAATAATATAAAAAGAATACTGGATGAATAAAATAAAAATAGAAGAATGGGGTGTGAGAAGAGATAAATAGAGAAAGGGGAAGAGATAAAATAAAATAAATAAAATTTATAAAATTTATAAATATAGTTAAAATAGTAATATTATTATTGTTATTAATTTATTTTATTCATATTAAGAAAATAATTTTAACTTTAAAAGAAAAAGATAAAATAGAAAACAAGGAAAATAAATTTAAAATTAGAATATTAAAATATATATATAATAATTATATTAATTTAATAGAAAATTAAAATTAAAATTAAAATTAATATTAATACTACTAATAATAGTATTTTTATTTAAAATAATAAAATAAAAAGAAGAAGACGTACGATATATGGATGGATGAACAATTTAATAAAAAATCATGAATGTGTTTCATTAATACGAAAATAATATTTAAATTACAATTGAAAAAACAATAAAGAAAGTAAAAAAATGAAGGAGAAAAATAAATTGTCGAGGAACAAGATAGTGCATCATAGCTCCTTGGTAGAGATCTCCTCCTCAGCAGTTGACTGATGGTATGGGATGGATTGGAATGATTTTTGAAGGAGGAGCTCTCCTCCTTTTATAGAACAAAATTTCCCATTGAAATTTTCCAAGTATTATCCCTATTAAATGATTGATTTACACTTGTAACCCTTTATTAATTTTTTTGATTAATGTATTGTGTGTATCCCCTCCAAATTTCATCATAATTGTCCATGTGTAGAGACAGTTATATCCATTTTACTCTATGAATATATTCCTCCGAAGAAGACACTCCATATTCCAAATCTCCAATTTCACATGCAGTAATGGTCTTTAAAATTACCTATTAATGAATTTAAGACTTCATAAAGTGTTTAATCAATTCATTTCACATCTCCCCTCTAAATTTAATTGTATTTAATTTTTCCAATCACGATATAAGACCCCAACATAAAAAATATCCTGATCTATGCATAATTTCAAGGCCATATTGAGAGCTAGTTTTGGGATTTGAAATGTTCTAATTATCTTCAATTCCATAATGTAAAGTTAAATCCCATAAATCATGGAATCCTAAAAAAATATTTATATCTATTGGATTGATAATTTGAAAGTTAAGATAAAAATAAAAAGTTCATTAAAATCATTCAAAATTCCAAACTTAAGAAATTTTTATATTTTAGAACATTTTAATTCTATAATTCTAATTAACCATTATTTTACTAGAAAACAAAATTGCATGGTTTTTATCACTGAAAAAAATGAATAAATAATTATAATTTTAATAAAAAATTTCTCATAATTTTGGTATGCCATTCCTTCATCCTTAATCATTTATAAATGTATCATTTATTGATATAATTATAATCTAATAATGGTACTAAATTATTATGATCAATGATAACATAATTCCTATTTTTTTTCAATTTGAATCATTTTTCATTTATTTTAATAGTAAAAACCTTTATTTGGTTTTCTAATTTGATGGTTTAATGAGATTTTACAAAATCATCAGCAATCAAATGTTTGTTATTTATAAGAGGCATAAATTGAACATTTTATATGTAATAGAAGATTTATGTTATGAATTAATTAATATTTCATGTGTAAAAAATGAGTGAATATATAAGATACGTTGAATTTTATAATTCAGTATGTCTTGACATTATATTCATATTTCAAAATTTGATATACACAATAGTATTGATGATATAATTTAGTTATTACAATATTGATTCTTATTAATTTATAGTTATTTTTAATCTATTTTTATTCTATACTAGGATAGATGAATCTCAAATTAATTCATTTTAAACACATCAGCATTAGTCACATTCCTCAAGCAATTAGAGAGTACAGTTAAGGTCATTTGGTGCTTCACCTCGACACCATGATCATGGAAATGTGGGACTTTGAATAACAAATTCATACATGTTTTGTATTTTTTCATTTTCAATAAAGTAATTTCATACAAAATAATCGGTATTTTATAGTAATTTTTTATAATAGTATATTCAACTTTTGTGAAAATAATTTTGGCATTCAGATTTTTTTGATGTCATCCCCATGAAACCTTAACAAAAATTTTAGAAATTTTAGAGATGTGTGTTTAGGCGCCTCAACAAATCATTATATCCGCTCCTTACTATGAGACATTACATGTTTGAGGACCTATTTTTGAACATTTCATAATCTTGAGTTTATGTTTATAATTTTATTTCATTTCACTTTGTGAATATTTTCTAGTTTATAGTTTTAGAGAGTTAGGTAATAAATCATACATAACAAAACCATATAATACACTACTGGAATTTTAGATATTTTCGACGGGCTCTTTGTGATTGGATACCGTTGCAAAAAAAAATTTGTGATGGGGTCCCGTCATAAACAGCCCCGTTGTAGAAAACTGCATCGTAACAAGTATTTTTTGGGACATACCCGTCGCAAAAAATACTACTTATGATGGAAAGAAGTCTCATCACAAATAGATCTATGATTAAAAACATTATATATTCAAGAACCTATTGCGATGGGCCCATCGCAAAATGTATTTGTGACGGGATGGCGACCCATCACAAATAGAATTATGTTATAAACCTATTACGACGAGGCCATCACAAAAACATTTTTTTGATGGTAATGTAACCCATCACAAATAAGTTTTAAAAAATATATATATAGTCAATTTGTGACGGTACCCCATCACAAAAGGGCCTGTCGCAAATACTTAATAAAGTAAAAAAATAATATAAGTATTATTAATGAAAGAAAATTAATATTATTAAAATAAAAAAATAGAAAAAATATTTAAATTCTCAATATTTTGAAATATATAATAAAATAAAAAAATTATAAAATTATGGTTAATGAAAAAATAATATTAATATTATTAAAATAATAAAAAAAATAAAAAATATTAAAATTCCCAATATTTACAAAAAAATATAAAAATATAAAAAAATCATAAATTATTATTATTTTTATTATTAGTATAAGTGAAAAACATTAAAAAATATATTACTAATTATAAATAAAAAATATTAAAATATTAAAAAAAATAAAAAAATAAAAAAAGTTATACAATATTCGCACTAATATAAAAGACAAAAACTGTTAATAGATCATATTACAACAAATGTTCAATTCAAATATTTTTAATAGAAGAAAAAATCACTAGGAGATAGTTTTCTGGAGGAGCTGGAGGAGCTGCAGAAGATGGTATAAGAAACTCCATCCCTAAACTATGAGCCAGACGACGCATGTAATCCATACACAGGTGCTGCTACTACTACCATCAACTGATCTCCTCCTTGTGCTGTTAATGCATCTCTTCCTATTGCTTCTGAAAACTCTCTATAAGCTCAGTTTGTGCTCGCAACTGCTCTTGATACTGTGAGCCAGATGATGATGCCTCTCTATGAGCTTCTCTCGATATGGACACCAATATCGCAACAGTACCATAATAAGTATCAGGAGTCAAATGAGAGCTGATACCAACTACTTAGACCTTCTCGAAGGCATACTAGGTCCCCTGCATCCATGTCGCCTCATCGAAATGGTGGTCACTAGTCTGATCAGTCATCTCGACCTGACTCTCAGCCCATGTTTGAGAGGTCGCAGCCTCATATGAATCCATCAGTTTCAATTTGAAATTTAAATTGTGAAAATATTATATTTAGTTAATTTTTAAACTAAAAACAATTATACTGATCACAATCTGACGTTGGCAATCACCTATAATCTCTCTAGTGGCTCGATCACTGTACATCCTCTAATAAATATTGTACTCCATAATATCAGGTTTCTCGACTGCCTATATGAATATAAAATAATTTTTCTATATTTAATTTCATATAAATTATTTAAAAAGGATACTTACTAGATGATCTCTATTCATACTGAATGTATGGAAACCAGCTCGATGTGTCACCTCCTGCCTCCCTTGATTCTTCCAGCTGAATGAAGATCTCCTCTGAAATCTATCACTCAACCAGCGTGAACATAATCTATCCCAAACGTGAGATGAAATTTACTCTAGTTGGTGGGAACTACATGACCCATCAAATATTGTTTCTCATGTATTCTTAATGGTTATCTTTCTCAAATTGTGCAAAAAATGATAGAAACATTCACACATAGACACCTCTCATGCCTCGTGGATAACACCACACATGCTATCATTGTCGGGATAACATAAAACTGAAAAATAATTTATAATATCAAGTTATTAATGAAATAAATTTATAAATAAATATTATTTATTTACTTAGAAGCCAATGATTGAACATTCCAAGACGAACATCAATGAGAATCTGTTCCCATGTGATCCCTAGCTGAGAAAAATAATTGCACAAGATAGCGCTCTCCTATCCAATAGCTACATGCGCAAAACTGTGAAAAAATAAGAAATAATCAATCAATTTTTATATTTATAATTTAATGAAAGCTAACTAAAATACATAGATTACCATACATCTATGGGAGTCAATCGAAACCATGACATGGACATCACTCGAGGATAGGGTCAGTAATTATCAGTCACGAAAGACTATGCCCCCTCCACGTACCCCCTGAACCGCGAGTAAGCTGAGGGTCAGATGATCCCAAATTCTCCTCATTCAAAGGTATCTCAGCCTCCTCCAAATCACGAAATTGATCAAGGTCCATCTGAATCACAAAATGATTATTGTTAGTAGAGAGTTGAAAATTACTATTACATATAGATATATATTAGTTATGATTATAACTAGCATTTATCTATGTCAATGTTCACCTTCATCATTATGTTCATATATAATGATGTCAATGTCTTCATATTCATCATCGGTGTCATCAATATCCACATGAGTTTCAGTTTCATCATCTCTTTCCATTTTAAATTCATTTACGACATCATTAACATCATCCTCACCATTGACCCTTAATTGTGTGGTGTCATCATTTATATTCTTGTGTCTTTGTGAAAAAGATAGATTTTGAGTATTCTCTTGAAAAATTTCAATTCCTTGTACTTCATCAGAACCACATTTATTTTGAGTAAACTAATTTTCTCAAGATTTCATTTTTATTATGCTCCACCAATCACTCAGGTCTCCTAATGTAGCACTGTACTTTGTATAATATATTTTATGTTCTTATTGAGCCATTAAAAATGGTTCATTTACTGCAAGAAGACTTTTATATTTAATATCGATGATTCCATGAATCAGATGAACACAAAAGCCTCTTTCATTATACAACCACCGACATTTAAACATTGTTATGTACTTTTTCCCTAGATGTAATAGTTCAATAATTTTATCTAGCATGCCGTAAAAGTCAACTTTAATTTTTCTATGATGCGATCTTCTCAAGAAAACTCCACCATTCATTTTTTTGATTCCCCATATGCACGCGTATGAAATCAAAAACCATTCACCACATATTCATTATATGATTTAACAATTTTGTATGGCGGTTTACTTAATATACACAGTCGCTTATCAATTTTATCATCATGTTGAGACACCTAAATGTTTTTAAACAATTAACTATATAATAAATAATAAACTGAATTGATATATTAAACCATCAATAATTTATGTTACCAATTTTTGAAACCATTGAGAATTTTTTTGTCGGTGTTATTCAAGAGCAGCTACTATAATTTGTTGTACCTATTTCTTGATATGATTATAATATAACCTAAAAATGAAATATGTTTACATAATTTAACATAAATTATAGAATAAGTGATAGAAGAACTCATAGTAAAAATGATTTAATTTCTTCACATTTGAGTAAAACATATTTATAAGCTCTGTGATGTCCACCATTTGAGAGCCATAGTTCATAAACTCCACTGAAGCCAAGCTCTGGCTGATTAAAAACTAATAATTGATTTTACATTTCATCATCAACATTCCCTTCATTCTGTCCCATGTGGTTTTGTTTTGAGGGATTTTCAGATTCAAAATAATGGGAGTTGAAAAAATAAATTTCCTCTTTCCAATAAGCTTCAGTAATTTTGCCTTCAAATGATGATTTGTTAAATAATTTTTTCTTCAATTTATGCTTGAATCTCTCTAATGGGTACATCTATAAAAATTGTACCAGACCTCCACATTTATATTTATGTGAAAAATGTAATATCAGAATTTCCATTGAGTCAAAGAAATCCGGCAGGATGATTTTTTCCAGTTTACATATAAGGAAAACAATATATTTTTCTAGTTTAATTAGTGCATCATAGTTTGTTGTCAGCACATAGATGTCTCAAAATAAATATGATATTTCTGTAATCAAATACCAAATCATAGAATTCAATAAACCTCTAAATCCAATTGGCATATGTCTTTCCATTATAACATGACAATCATGGCTTTTTATTTCAGTAATATGTCCATTCTTAACACATCTTCCCAAACTGGAAGCAAGACCATATGGAAGTCTCAAGTCTGCAATCAACTAATAAAATAATAAGTGACTCTCTTTGGATAGTGTATAAGACGATTTTTGCATCATTAACCTCTGTGATCTGACATTTTTAAACAATTCCAGTTCTGGTCGTATTCAAATTTGGGCAAGATCTAATCATGCCTTTGCATTATCTTTGGTATTACCTGGTGTATCCAAAACTATATGAAATAAATTATCAAAATATTTCTTCTCAATATGAATGACATCTAACATGTGGTGCACCAACAAATCAGACCCATATGGGAGATCCCAAAAAATTCCCTGTTTTATGCAATTATGTTCTTTCACAAAGCTATGAATTTTCTGTTGGTTTACATTTGGCCAAAATGTGATGGGAGGTAATGAAAATACAAAAAATTCTAACTATGTACCTGAGATCATTTTTGTAGATTCAACCCTTTCAATTGTACATTTTCTGAAATTGGATTTGTTCCTCTGAATTTGATGATTAGTTGAAAGAAATCTGCAATGAAAGTCAAAATAGAAAGGTTTTTTTGCATTAATGAGCATAAAGGCTTTGTTGTCTTTCTACAGTAAGGGAATGATTTCAGACAATGTGAACTCCAGCCGGATAACATGCCATATGCCATGAAGTCACTAATTGTCCACATCAATGCAACTTTTAATATGAATTTTTGTTTTGTAGCAACATCATATGTACTAACATCATTACTCCACATGAATTTAACTCATCAATCAATGGTTTCAAATAACAATCAATATTCTTTTTCAAATGTCCTGGGAATAGTAAGGTCAAAAAGATATATCAATCCTTTATCAAAATCCATGGAGGTAAACTCTACGGAGTTATAAAGATAGGACAACAAGAATATTGACTACCATTAGAACCAGATGGATAGAAAGCATCAGTAGAAAGACCCAATCACATGTTTCGAGCTTTTAAATAAAATGATGGATGTAGTCAGTCAATATTTTTCCATGAATCACCATCAGATGGATGGTTCGCGATTTTATCAGTTGAAATCCTAGTTTTGTTCCATGAAAGCATTGGTGGTGTGTGTTGATACATAAACAAATGCAGCAACATGGGTGTAATGGGGAAATATCTCAAATATTTTATAGGAATCGATCCATACTTCCCCGATTGAGCTTCCTTATACCTCGATTTTACAAAAGTGGGATAGCTATCCAATGTCTCATTTTTACTAGAATATAAGATGCAATCATTTTCACATTCAGGAATCTTCCAATAACTAAGTCCCAGATTACACACCAGCCTCTTGATCTCATAGTAATTTGCTGGGAACACATTCCCTTTAGGTAACAATGTTTTAACCAATGAAAATATATGATCAAAATAGTTATTTTACATTTCATTATCTGATTTAATATCCATAAATTTTTTAACCACTTTTAATTTTTTTATCTTGCAACTAGGATATAATGCATCCTTAGAAGTCCTAAACTAATCATAAAATTTGAATGGTTCTAACTCAGGAGTTAAATCAATATCATCTTGAGTTTTAGTTTGTTGAACAGATGAACCTGCAACATCATGTACTAAATTTTAAAACCTTGATGGATCTAGAATCAAGTTATTAGTATCTTCTCTGGAATTTTTTTCACCGTGTTGATACAAAAAAACATAATCTGGTTAAAAACCAAACTACAAGAGATGTCCATCAACTTTGTCAAATGTGTGCAACATTCTCAGAGCACATTTTTTACAAGGATACTTAATTGTTCCTTCTGAAACAAAATCTGGTTTTGATGATGAAAATGATAAAAAACCTTTAGCACCCTCAATATATACATGATTTAAAACAGAACTATTTGGATTTTTGTGCTAATTTATCCAAGCGCGATCATCTAATAATGACTATGTTCGACTTCCTTGTTCCATATTTTTCTACAAAATATAAATTCAGTACAATTTTTGAATAATTTGAAATTAGACAAACACTCTCCAAAAAAAGATAAATAATAACAACTACTTCTTAATAATTATCATTAATTATGGGAGATACAATTTTCAGTGGATTGACGACTACTCTTTCGTTTGACTGCTCATTTACATGCAACATTATCACACTGAAATCAAAATGAAGAATGTTCTTGGAGGTACTCATATTCATTCTAATGCATATGAGAATGTATAAGATTACCTTTGAGCTGATTATTTATTGTGATTTTAGTTTGAGAAAGTTGGATGTAAATGAGCCATCAGACGAAAGAGCCCCCTTTTCGTCGATGAATACTATTCTTTCAACTGTCACCACCTAAAAACATTATGAAAAATGTGTCCCTATGAATGGATATTCAAACTCATGTATATGAGATTAGATATACATACGTAGTAGCAAACTATTCATAATGTTTTGAGTCGTTAAGAGTTGAAAGGATAAGAGTCATCGAGCAGAAGAAGTACCGTCAATCCACTGAAATTGTCCCATGTTATTACAAATTATTACAATTGATTTTATTCCAAATTTTTTCTAATTATTCCTATTTATTGGTAATTATTACTAATTATTCCTATTTACTTCTAATTATTCATATTTATAGGTATTTATTTTAAATTATTCATATTTATTACAAATTATTCCTATTTATTGGTAATTATTGATAATTGTTCTTAGATATTGGTAATTATTACTAATTATTCCTATTTATAGGTAATTATAGGTAATTATCGGTAATTATTGGTAATTATTGGTAATTATTGGTAATTATTTCTAATTATTGCTAATAATTGCAATTTATTGCTATTTGTTGCTATTTATTGCTAATTATTACTAATTATTGCTATTTATTTCTAATTATTGAAAATTATTGTTATTTATAGATATTTATTGGTAATTATACTTATTTAATCTTATTTAGTTTTATTTATTTGTATTTATTCCTAATTATTACTATTTATTCCTATTTATTACTATTTATTCCCAATTATTACTATTTATTCCTAATTATTCCTAACTATTCTGATTATTCCTAATTATTACTCATTATTACTAATTATTACTATTATTACTAATAATTACTAATTATTACAAATTATTACAAATTATTACAATTATTACTAATTATCACTATTTGTGTAATGTCCCAAAAATTCTGAAGAATTTTGTTTAATTATATGGAATTGTTTCCAGACTGTGAAATCTGACAGTGCGCGATTCCGAGGCCCGGGGTTCCCGGAATGATCCGTCGAATTTTGGTTAAGTTTTAATTAGCGCACGTAAGAAGTTTTCCCAAATAAGTGAAATAACTCTTAAACGGTAACTTGGATCAGAAATATGAGGGCACCGTCGCATTCAGGTGGCGGGTTTACCCAAAGCGCAACTTATGTTTCGTCGGTGTAGGCCTCCTGTGAGAAAACCCAAAAATGGCATAATCATAAATAAAATAATTAAATAAATTATTTTATTTTTCAAATGCTTATACTCACAAATGGTAACTCCGATTGAAAATATGAGACCACCGCTGAACTCGTGAGGGTATACTCTCTCTAGGAAGAAACTAACATTGGTCGGCGTGGGCCACCATTGAAAGATAGTTTTTGGTCGTAAATAACATAATTAAGTGACAATTATTTTATTGTAAAATTCCTAACATCAAAATTGTAACTCAGATCGGAAATCGGAGATTACTATTGGGTTCATTGCGGTGTGTTTCACTTATGGAGAGCCTATCCTCGACTGACATGGTTCAAGGGTGACTGTTATAATATTTCAAAACTTTTTTCATGTATATTCAGTAAATGCGCTAGCGGCATTATATAACATTTGAACCGGTGCTCAGAATTAAAATCTGAGGGCACTGTTGAACTCGCATCACTGATATTCACTTAAGGATACCTTCACCTTGACAACAGTAGATGAAGGGTAAAAGTTAGTTTTTGTGAATTTTGTGGGAGAGTTAAAAGAATAAAAATAAAATAAAGAACAACTTTTATTTTATTTTTTAAACCTCCCAATTTTTATGCATAGTGGTGGGGACCGCCTAAGCAAGGAAACCCCCAAATTGAATTCTTAATGGAGGGGACCACCCGACTCTCTTGAACTCCCTCTTTAATGACGAAGGCGACTTTTGGTTTCCTCTAAATTAATTATGCCAACCTCATCATAATTAATGGACAACATTAATTTTATAAGTTGGCTATTCTTTTTTTTGGGTTGGGGAAAATTGTTGGAGAGGGTTGGAAAATACTTAGACAATTTAGAGGAACTCTTCTTCTCCAACGAATAACGCTTCTACAATGAAGAACTTGCTCCAACGAAGAATGAGGAACCAACCCCGAGCCCGGATTGCAAGCACCTTGCCGGAGCGACGAACGTCGTTGTTCTTCAACGACTTTGTCTTCTTCCTCGTGACTCCTCCTACGGAACCTTCAAGGTAGGGTTTATTCTTTTGAATACACCTTACCCATTCTTGGCATTCTTCGTGATTCAAGAATTACTGAGTCGCTTTCTACCGCCCTAACGTGGAGGGTGCGGGCCAAAAGAACATGGATCGACCTCTTCGCAACCTTTGTGGTTTTTGGTGCATTCATCATGATGGAGGATGATGACCGGTGCTGGTGATTGGCACTGATGGGACTCAGGATCGGCAATTGGCACCATGAATGACCACAAATATGGCGGTGACGCAACAACGCCACCAGAGAAGAGCCGCTGCCCGTCGGCCGCAGCGGAGTAAGGATTACTGCCGGCACTCCGGTCAGCCGCATGATAGGGATAGTGGCACACGACCGCACCACATAGCAGGCAGGATCCATGACCTTGTGCCACGACGGTGAGGGGAGGGCGGCCGGCTCGCTGCCGGCCAATGGTGAAGGCGCGGCGTACAACCGCGCCACACGGAGGAGGGGGTTGGTCTTCCAGCCAGCCGCAGCGAGCAGCCACACCGCAAGACCAGTGGTCCACCGCACCGGCGGGCTGGGCCAGACCCAACGGGCCAGGTCAGATCCAGGTCCAGACCCAGGTCAAACCGTATCAACCCGAACCTGGTCGGGTCGGTCCGACCGGGTTGGATCAGATGTGGACCAACTTCGACCCTTTTCCTTTTTTCGGTAGTGTCTTGAGCTACGAGGATTCATTTGATGAATCGTCTGTGGTGCCAAAAAGTTGGATCGAGGCGTTCTTTTTGGTATACCCCACTTGGGTTTTGGATAAAGTTGGGGTATGGTCGGGTTGGATCGAACATGAATCCAACTAGGCCCTCAGGACTAAAAAGCCAATAACTTACATAAGGGGCGTCCGATTGATGCACCGTCTATTGCGTTGAGACCAGTTTTACATGGCGGTCCTTTGGTATTCATCTTCACGGGACATAATGGCTGTTGGAGTATCGACCAGTTGCTTGAGGAGCGGACCCTCCCGGAATCAAGCGAGCTTTGTGTGAGAACCCTGTAGTTGGTTGTAGCATGACAAAGGGATCCTATGTGGGTCTGTGCTTTGGGATCCTTCATGGGTCTATGATTGAGGGTCCCACATGGATCTGCTATAAAAATCTATGCGGGACTACTCGAGGATCCTTCGTGGGTCTGTTGTACTAGGATCCTATGTGGGTCTAATGATGTACTAGGATCCTATGTGGGTATGATGATTTATGATCCTATGTGGGTATGATGATTTAGGATCCTACGTGGGTCTACCTCATAAAAGAGTAACATGATTCAGTAGTTACATCTAATCATCTTTACTACCATACCTAAGTTATACCTAGTGTGAGATGAGACCTTAACTTAATGGTGAAACCCTGGTGGTATTCTTATATGTGGCATACAGGTGTGGTACTTTCCTTCGTGGTGATACCATTGTGGTATTCTTCTATGTGATGTTCTTGTGTGGTACTTACCTTCATGGTGATACCATTGTGGTATTCTCTTGTGTGGCTTACCTGTGTGGTACTTTCCTTCATGGTGATACCATGGTGGTATTATTCTGTGTGCATAACCTATGTGGTACTTTCTTTTGTGGTGATACCTTTAAGGTATTCATCTATGTGGCATTACCTTTGTGGTACTTACTTGTGTGTTATTACCTCTCTGGAATTCGTTCCTTTTTGGAACAGTTGATATTTGAGCTAGTGAGTTGGGTCTTGTGTTTCCTCATGAATGAGATGGGTAATCTTGATAACTTAGCTATATGTATGGGTATATACCTAAGTTGGGTTGTCTGATGTTTTCATGCTTTTTGGTTTATCCTTTGTTGGTTTTGTGAGACCTTATAGGGTCTCAGGGTCCCTACTGAGTATCGTTATACTCACCCCTGCATGAGCTATGCCCACACCTTGTTGTGTTTGGTGTAGACGACGAACAAAGCTGATTAAGGGAAAGAGTACAAGGACTAGAGGTAGCTCGGAGGTGGACATTAGACGATGTGTAACATAGAGGCGACCATTTGAGAGCTGTACCTACCCTTCAGGTAGGATCCTTGGTGGGTGTTCACAAGAGTTGTTTCCGTTTACATTTATTTTTTAGTTTCCTTGTACTTTATAGTTGGTCTTGTATTCTATCCCCATTTTTACATTCTTTACACACTCTATTCACTATATAGTTTACTTGTGATCGTATCTTGTTGTGTGCTTGGATGTGTATGTTTATAGGTTATAAAGGCAATGTCTTCCCAGTATTAGTGAATATGCCTTTTGGTGTTAGTCGTCATCCCCTGACCTATAGAAGGCGATCTTGGGGTAGTCAGGGCATAGACCCTAGGGAATGGGTTGTGAAATATTAGTATTAAAGGAGTCAGTTCTACCATTGAACTATGACTACGATCATTTGTATGTGGAAATATTGTTAAGTGTTATGAGTGTAGTTTTCAATTTGGGGAATCTGGTGTTGTTGCGGCTACTGACATATCCATACACCAGGAACCTGAATTCCGATTTCCGACTCAGCGCGTGAAAACACTGATTGCATGTGTTTTAAAAAGTTTTCTTTTCAATTTCTTTGAGTCAGCACACCAGGTATAACTTAATAACTGTGGCACACCTGTTCCTTATCAGGATGAGGCTGTGTATACAGCCGTCTAGGATTCACTAAAGTGTACACGATGATGGCCAACCGAGCGACAATGCTCCGGTGTAGGGCCCTCTTACTATGTTTGCACCTTCAGTTGGTGTACCAGCAACACCACCACCTGTTGGGAAGAAGTTACCACCTGCCACACCGGTGGATGCTATATGATGATTGAGCACCTTTCATGAGTTCCAGAAATACAAACCTCTATGGTTTCAAGGCAGGATAGTTTCACACGTAGTTGAGGGTTGGGGGGAGGCGGTTGCTAGAGTTTTCTGCCTAGTTTATACACCAGTAGCGTAGATGGTGATCTTAGCTACTAGCCTTTTTAAGTTAGTGACCATGAGGATGGTATGAATAGTGATGAGTCTTCGATACGTAGACCATTACCTAAGATAGTACCTTCGGGTAGTGTATCAGCTATATCATTGCCCATTGGTCGGCAGTTACATCCATCGATACTAGTAGAGGATACATATAGGCTTAGTTCCTTATGGGGGTTTCAACATCAGATACCCCTCAGGTTACAAGGTGATCCCAACTCATAGGCATCTTAGGGATGGATTGAGGAGGTGGACGAGAGTTCTCTAGAGCTTATATAGCTTCAGTAGGATGACATGTCAGTAGTCGAGTATTCATCAAGGTGTACCGATCATTGCTGGTACTCGATGAATACGATACGATTAGTGCTTTGGGGATCAGACTTTCTAGATGAGTGTGTTTAAGGATGTCTGAGCCAACCCAATTCCTTTATGCATTGCTACTTATGTTATTGTGGAAGATAGTACCTTTGTGGTTGAATGTTCATTGGCTGAGTGGATGCAACCAATGAATGTTAGTAGAGGTAAAACAATAAACTAGCACCAGTCTCATAGACTTGGGCAGGTAAAAATGTTTTAGGAAGAAGAAGTGTTAGAGACAGATGAATCTACAGGGCTACAAATGTGGTAGCATAGCTTGGGGTGTAGTATGAGGTGGTGTACATTTAAACATCTTACAACCACCCCCACTGTAGTCCCCATCTGGCCCAGGGAGCTAGAGGATAGGAGAAGAGAGTGGCTGCATGTGGTCAAAATATGTGACCCAAGGTCTCTAGGAATAATTTGAGGTATGGTCCGTGTATTCTACTAGCTTCCATATCAATAAACATAGATACCAATCATTCCTTCCTTCCATGAATCTTTTCCAAGACCTAGAGTTTCTGGTTAAACCATTTTCTTAACCCTCACGTTTGGAGATAACTTTGAAAGGAGACTCAATAATAACACATACACTGACGATGCGATCTGACCCTTGAGGCGAGAGTTTCGGTTCGAACCTCTTGGTGGAAGTGTTGACGCCTTAGGATGTTAGTTTGGTTATGAATGGACATCCACAATTCATACTCAAATTGACTATATTAGGGAAAAAGGTTGTGGTTTATCTACAACATTGGGATGAGGTTTTCCTTATTCAGTGAAAAAGATAACCCAGACAGCACAAGATAAACTCATTGATAGGAGGGTGCATCCGATAACTCTTGGGTCAGGCAGCCTTACCCTCGTGGAAGTAGGAGTTTTTAGTTTTTAGTTCCCAACAGGAGTGGATAGATTTCCTCCAAGACTAAGACTTTTAGATAGTCTATACTCCTAACAAGGGAAACCTAGTAGCAGATGCACTCAGTTGGAGGTCCGGCCTACAGCTTCTGAGTGAGGTGATAGAGCAGCTTGCCGCTTTATGGATATCCTACATGGATTGAGATGGAGAATCTTATCTTTCGTCTCTTACAGCCACTCCCCTGCTTCATCAACAAGTCAGGGAGGCACAACATGGGGACATTGACTTAAAGGTTTGTTGTGCTAATATATTTACAAGACAAGAACCTGATGGATTTTTCTGAAGGTGGGGAGCATTTCATCCTCTTTAGAGGACATACTATTGTACTGGTGGTGATACGTGAGGAAGTGTTGAGGGAGTTCCATATGTCCCCTCTAGCTGTACATCCAAGAGTGGCGACGATGTACCAGGATATCTGAGATCAGTACTGGTGGATGGGAATGAATAAAGAAGTAGAAGAGTTTGTCTCGTGGTGCCTCACTTGTCAGCAAGTGAAGGTAGAGCACCAGGTTCCAACAGACTTTGTTCGGCCTTTAGAGGTCCTAGAGTGGAATTGGGATGAGATATCCATGGACTTTCTGACAGGACTTCCACGTACATCTAGTGGTCATGATTTTATCTAGGTGATCATCATCCAACTGACCATGTTGTCCCACTACCTACCAATTAGAGAGTAGGGTTTAGTAGCAAGCTTGGGATGGCTCTATGTGTAGGAGATTGTGCGGCTACATGGAGTACCCTCAATGATTGTCCCCGATCATGATGCATGTTTCACTTACCAGCTATGGAAGGGGGTTGCATGAGGCTTTTGGGATGAAACTTCGTTTGAGCACCGCCTTTCATCCTTAGAAGGATGTCCAGACTAAGAGGACCATTCAGACCTTCAAGGACATGCTACGTGATTGCATCCTAAACTTCGATCGTATCTGGGAGGATCACTTTCCCTTGGTGGAGTTTGCATTCAACAATATCTATCACTCCACAATTGGGTTGACACCTTTCGAGGCATTGTATGAATGAACTTACAAATCACCTTTATGATGGACTGGCCTAGGGGAGTCAGCACTCATGGGACTAAATATGATATGGGATACCACGGAGAAGGTGCAGATCATCCAGGAGCAGATAAAAACTGCACAGAGAAGGAAAAAGTCTTATGCTGATAGGATACATAGACCTCTAGAGTTCTAGGATGGTGACGACATATTTCTATGGGTCTCACCCAGATGAGGATTGCGGAGATTTTTTCAGGGCGAAAAGTTATCTTTGATGTTCATTAGACACTTTCAAGTCCTTAGTAGTGTTAGAAAGGTGGAATACAAACTACCCCTTCCACCATAGTTGGAAAAGGTGCATGAAGTCTTCCACATATCCCAGATAAGGAGATACGTGCACAACCTATCTCACGTCATTGACTACGTCGAGCTGGACATTGAGGATGGGGAGACGTTTTTAGAGGTTCCAGAGGAGATTGAGGATCAATTGGAGCAGATTATTTTTGGGTGGTCAGTACCTCTGGTTCATGTACGCTGGCAGCATGAGAACCTCTAGGAGATCACATGGGAGTGGGAGGCTCAGATTTGTGTTGAATACCCTCTTCTGGTTGCTTTGCCTTTGTTGTGGATTTAGGGGAAGTAAAGCAGAAAGGTGGTGCGAATGTAATTTCCTAGAAATTCTATATATATTTTTAAATATATGGAATTATTTTGAGACTGAAAAATCTGAAAGCATGCGATTCCAAGGCCCGGGTTTCCCAAAATGATCCGTCGAAGATTGGCCAAGTTTTAATTAGTGGGCGTAAGTAGTTTTCCTCAATAAGTGGAATAACTATTAAATGGTAACTCGGATCAGAAATCTGAGGGCACCTTTGTGTTTAGTATGGCGGGTTTACCCTAGGCATGACTTATGTTTAGTTGGCGTGGGCCTCCTATGAGAAAACCCAAAAATGACATAATCTTAAATAAAATAATTAAATAAATTATTTTGTTTCTAAAATTCTTATAATCACAAACCATAACATGGATTGAATATATGAGACCACCTTTGAACTCATGAGGGTATACTCTCTTAAGGCAGACACTAACATTGGTCGGCGTAGACCACTAGTGAAAGTTAGTTTTTGGTCGAAAATAAAATAATTAATTGAAAATTATTTTATTTTAAAATACATAATTTTAAATGATAACTCGGAATGAAAATATGAGAGTATCATTGGGTTCATTGGGGGAGTGTTTCACTTATGAAGAGCCTAACCTTGACCGACGCGGGTCAAGGGTGACTGTTATAATTTTTTTGATCTTTTTTTTTCTGGTAAGTTCAGTAAACACGCGAGCATCATTATATAACTTTTGATCTGGTGCTCAGAATTGAAATATGAGGGCACCGTTGAACTCTACACATCGATATTCACATAAGGAGACCATCACCTTGACCGTAGTAGGTCGAGGGTGAAATTTAGTTTTGATGAATTTTGTGGTAGAGTTAAATGAATAAAAATAAAATAATGAACAACTTTTATTTTATTTTTTAAACCTCCCAATTTGTATGTACAGTGGTGGCGACCACCCGAGCTAGGAAGCCCCCCAAATTGAATTCCAAATTGTGGGGACCACCCGACCCCCTTGAACTCTCTATTTAATGATATAAGTGACTTTTTGTTTCCTCTAAATTAATTATGACAACCTCATCATAATTAATGGAAAAATTTAATTTAATAAGTTCTCTATTATTTTTATTAGGTTGGGGAAAATCATTGGAGAGGGTTGAAAAAGCCTTGGAAAATTTAGAGTAAATCTTCTTCTCTAATTAAGAGAGCTACTCCGTTGAAGAACTTGCTCCATTGAAGAACGAGGAACCATCCCCAAGTTAGGATCAGAAGCGCCTTGCAGGAGCGACGAACGTCAACGTTCTTCAATGACTTCATCTTTTTCTTCGTGCCTCCTACTATAGAACCTTCAAGGAAGGTTTTGTGGTTTTGAATACCCCCTTACCCGTTCTTGACATTCTTCGTGATTCAAGAATTATTGAGCCATTTTCTACCGACCTAACGTGAAGGGTGCGGGCCAAAAGTACATGGCCTGACCTCTCCGGAACCTTTGTGATTTTGGCAAATTCTTCGTGGTGGAGGAGGATGGCGACCGGTGTAGGAAATTGGCACTGATTGAAATCAAGAGCAGAGGCCGGCACCATGGCCAGCCGCGAAGACAACAGTGGTGCAACCGTGCTGCCGGAGATGTGTCGCATCCCACCGGTCGCGGTGAAGCAAGGACAAAGATCGTTACTCAGGTCAACCAAATGAAGGGGATAGTGGCACGCGACCACGCTGCTCAGCATGCAAGAGTCGAGACCATGTGCCACGACGTCGATGGTAGGTCTTCCGGCTCACTTCCGGCCGTCGGCAAATGCGTGGCACGTGACCGCGCCGTGCAGAGGAGGGGTCTGGAAGTCCGGCTAGCCCCGGTGGGACGACACACTGCGGAACGCCGCGCCAGCGGGCCGGGCCACGTCAGTGGGATGGTCCGGACCCAGCGGTCCGGGTCGACCAGGTCGGACTGGACCCAGACCAACTTCGACGCTTTTTGTTCTTTCAGACATATCTTGAGCTATGAGCATCCGTTTGATGAACCGTATGTGGTACTGATAACCTTGGATCGATACAATCCTTTGGGTATACCCCACTTGGGTTTTCGATAAAGTTGGGGTTTGACTGGGTTGGATGGAACTCAAATCCTATCGTGTCCTTGGGACTAAAAGGCCAATAACATAAAGACCGGGCATCCTATTGATGCACCCTCGATTGCATTGAGACCCATTATATGTGGTGCTCCTTTGAGATACTTCTTCGTGGGACATCATGGAAGTTGGAGTGTTGAATTGTTGCTTGAGGAACAGTGCCTCCTGGAATCAAGTGATCTTAGTGCAGGAACCCTGTAGCTGGCTGTAACATGGGAAATGGATCCTGTGTGGGGTTGTGCTTTTTGATCCTTTGTGGGTCTGTGATTGAGGGTCCCACATGAAACTGCTCTTGGAATCCATGCAGGACTACTCAATGATCCTTCGTGGGTTTGTTGTACTAGGATCCTATGTGGGTTTGATTATGTACTAGGATCCTATGTGTGATTGATGATTTAGGATCCTACGCAGGTCTGATGATTTAGGATTCTATGTGGGTCTGCCTCTTAACAAATTAATATGATTCAGTAGTTAGATATAATCATCTTTACTACCACACCTAAGTTATACCAGGTGTGAGCTGATACCTTACCTTCGTAGTGAAACCTTGGAGGTATTCTTTTGTGTGGCGTACCTGTGTGGTACTTTCCTTCTTGGTGAGACCCTTGTGTTATTTTTTTTATGGTGTACCAGTGTGGTAATTCCCTTCATGGTGACACCTTTGTGGTATTCTTCTGTGTGGTGTACGTATGTGGTACTTTCTTTTGTGGTAATACCTTGGTGGTATTATTTTGTGTGGTGAACCTGTGTGGTATTTTCCTTCATGGTGATACCTTTGTGGTATTCTTATTTGTGGAGTTATCTTTGTGGTACTTACCTTTGTGGGGTTACCTTTGTGGTCTTCTTTCCTTCATGGAATAGTTGAGATTTGAGCTAATGAGTTGGGCCTTGTGTTTCCTCTTGAATGAAATGGGTAATCTTGACAACTTAGGTATATATATGGGAATATACCTTAATAGAGCTGTTTGATGTTTTCATTATTTTTGGTTTATCCTTTTTGAGTTTTGTGAGACCTTAGAGGGTCTTGGGGTCCCTACTGAGTATCGTTATACTCACCTCTGCACGAGCTATGCCCGCACCTTGTTGTGTTTGGTGCAGACAACGAAAAACGCTAATTAGGGACGAGAGTACAAGGACTAGAGGTATCTCGTATTTGGAAATTAGACGGGGTGTACTGTAGAGACGACCGTTCGAGTGCTGTACCTAGCCTTCAGGTAGGATCTTTGGCTGGTGTTCATATGAGCTGTTTTAGTTTACTTAAATTTTTTAGTTTTTTGTACTTAATAGTAGGGCTTGTATTCTGGCCCGCTTTTCAATTTCTATACACACTCTATTTACTATACAGTTTACTTGTGATCGTATCTTACTGTGTGCTTGGTAGTGTGTGTTTACAAGTTATAAAGGAAATTCTTTTCTAGTTTTAGGGTATACGCCTTTCGCTATTAGTCGCCAGCCCCTAGCCTATAGAAGGTCGACTTGGGGTAGTCACAACATGGGTCCCGGGGGATGGTTCCTGATAATTTATTACTAATTATTACTAATTATTACAAATTATTGCTAATTATTACTTATTATTACTTATTATTAATAATTATAACTATTTGTTACTAATTATTACTATTTATTAATATTTATTAATATTTATTACCACTTATTACAAATTATTACTAATTATTACTATTTATTACTATTTATTACTATATATGACTAATTACTACTAATTACTACTATTTGTTACTAATTATTACTAATTATTAGTATTTAGTAGTATTAATTACTATTTATTATTATTTTTTACTATTTTTTACTATTTATTAGTATTTATTACTATTTATTATTATTTATTTCTAATTATTACTATTTATTAGTATTTAGTACTAATTATTACTAATTATTACTATTTATTACTATTTATAGTATTTAATACTCTTTATTACTATTTATTACTAATTATTACTAATTATTAATAATTATTACTATTTATTACAATTTATCTCAATTTATTATTATTTATTAGAATTTATTTCTAATTATTTTTATTTATTTCTAATTATTACTATTTATTACCGTTTATTACTATTTATAACTATTTATTATTATTAATTAGTATTTATTACTATTTATTAGTATATATTAATATTTATTGGTATTTATTAGTATGTTTTACAATTTCTTACAATTTATTACTATTTATGACTATTTATTTCTAATTATTACCTATTATTACTAATTATTACTAATTATTAGTATTTATTAGTATTTATTAATAATTATTACTATTTATTATAATTATTAATAGTTTTTATAATTATTAGTATTTATTACTAATAATTAGTATTTATTACTATTTAATACTCTTTATTACTATTTATTACAAATTATAACTAATTATTACTTATTATAAGAATTTATTACAAATTATTACAAATTATAATGAATTATTACTAATTATCCCTAATTATTACTAATTATTACTATTTATTAGTAAATATTACTATTTTTTATAATTTATTAGTATATTTTAGTGTTTATTAGTATTTATTACTAATTACTAGTATTTATTACTAATTGTTACTATTTATTAGTATTTATTAGTATTTATTACTATTTATCCATATTTATTACTATTTATTACGATTTATTAGTATTTATTATTATTTATTACTATTTATTACTATTTTTACTAATTATAACTATTTATTACTTATTATTATTAATTATAAGTATTTATTACGAATTATTACGAATTATTACGAATTATAACTAATTATTACTAATTATTACTATTTTCTTTCTATTTATTAGTATTTATTAGTATTTATTAGTATTTATTACTAATTATTAGTATTTATTACTAAATATTACTATTTATTAGAATTTATTACCATTTATTAGTATTTATTATTATTTATTACTGTTTATTAGTATTTATTAGTATTTATTAGTTTTTATTTCTATTTATTAGTGTTTATTACAAATTATTACGAAATAATACTATTTATTTCTAATTGTAAATATTTATTACTGTTTTTTCAAATTTTTACTATTTATTCCTAATTTTTTATAAAGGTTTTGTTCTGGTCAAAGACCAGAACAATGAGATTTATTACATTAGTGTTAATTACTATTAATTAATGCAAAATAAAGCTACTAATTACCAATTACTGCTAATTATTTATATACATTACTAATTATTAGTAATAATTATTAATTATAACTAATTAATAAGAATTAATACTAATAATTTAATTTTATAATTACAAATAAATATTGATGAAAAAACAATTTAAAATAACTTAAATACAACTAATCAACAATAATTAAAATTAATATAAAGATGTGAAATAAATACTAAATTCAATAAAACATAAATACCTTTAAATTTGATCTCTTATAATTATAGGTGGCCTCACAACTTCTCCATAAAAAAACTAACTCTAAAAAATTTTAACTCTAAAATTAGGGTTTAGAGAAGGAGAGGAAGAAGGAATTCTGGAGGCAGGAAGAAAAACTGATGGGGGGTATATATAGGTTATATTAGTTGCAATGAGACTATTTGCAATGGGACCCATCACAAATATCTTCGGCCGCATTAATTACGATCATTGGTAAAAAGGTTATTTTCGATGGGGGCCATCGCAAAAAAGTAACCTTCTGAAAAAAATATTTGCGATGGGGGATCCCCTGTCGAAACTAGTTCTTACTGTCTCCCGGTATTTGCAATGGGCGGTGCCTACTTGCCGTGAATACCATTCGCGTGGTTTGGTGCACAAACAACACCAATCCCAGCGTAAGTTTTTGCGATGGGGTGATTATTCCAGTCACAAATAATTGGTTATTTACGACGGGTTGATTGTCCTATCGCAAATAACTTGTCACAAAAAACGGGTTTTCCCGTAATGATACAAAGTGGAATATTTTTACCAGTATTAATTCTTCCCAACATATATATTTTAAATTATAACATGACCTATTTTCATGAAAACTCATCATGAATTTCAAGTTGAATTCTTCTTTCCCCTTAACCTTCCATAAACTCTATGAAAAACATTTAAAAATTGTGGGATTAGAATAAAAATATCAGTAAGGAACATAAAGATAGATAAAACCATTAGTCTTGTCAAAAACCAGAAAACTCATATATGTTTTTCCTTTAAATTCAAATTTATTTGAATGTATTAAGTAAAAAATATTCCTATAAAAAACACACATGTTTTTCTCAAAGAAAAAATGTAGAACCCATAATAAGAAATCAAAACACTTTTTGGTAACTTTGAGTATGATTTTAATAAAACCCATTCCAAACCATTTTAACTGGAATAACCATACAACCATCTTTGAAAATAATCATTACTCAATGAATTATAGATCTATAATGAGGCTCAAACATTGTGTTAACTATAATATGCTAAAAAATTCCGGGAACTATGATGTTTCTCAACCATTTTTATAAGCTTTATATCCCTCACCCAAGAGATATAATCAACAGAAAAGTTTTTTTTTCCATGTACGTTAAGAACAGAACATTCTTTTTTGTCATTTTTCAAAACATTAAATATAAAATATGTAAAAAAATTCCTTAAAAAACTGATAATAAAGTAAAAAGTGATATAATATTAACTTTATAAATCATTTATTTTAACATAAAAATTATTTTGAAATCATGGACGTGAAAAAGATGGATTTGGAAGGGAAAAGATTAAAATATAATTTTTTAAACAAAAAAGTCTCTTATCACTTTAAAAATATTTAATTCATACAACACATGAATGAATTAGATAAAAAACTAAAAATTCCATGGGAATAGATAATTTCATGATATAACAAGTCCAAGGGGCTATATATACACCTCTTAAAAAATTATAGGTGTATAATATCAAAATATGCCTTAATAAAAAAAGGAGATGAAGTCCTTACCTTGCGTATGATTCGTCACGTTTGTCTGTATCTTACTATATAATAAATTTAGGATAATTATTCACTTACTTGTTAACCATTCGTATGTTTATTATTACTTTTATTTTAATTATTAAAATGTTTTATATAAGTTATTAATAAATTTTGTTTACAACAAAAGTTTTGAACATATTTGGATTACATATTAAAATTATCTTTTTAGGTTGACTATGGTCAAAGTGGTCATTATTTAAACACATACTGAATAATAATAATGAAATAATGATCATATTTATATATAAATTATACTTCTAAAATAAATCTTGAAATATGGTTATGAAAAATGGACTAACATTACAATCTTGGAGATAGTAGGTTGTACCTATACATGAGTAACATTTCCGATTTTTAATGGTCATTATGGAAATAAGGTATGTAATATTTTAACATTCCATAAAGATAATATATCTCATAAATACCATAATAATTAATTATATATACTGATATGTATAATTATTATGATGTGGTGATGAGAAAAGAAACCACATCATTTCGAGGAGTTGGTAGTCCACATGTCAATGAAAGAAAATATCACTTTTTCAATGAGTGAAACGTTAATAAATAAAATTATATATTATATTTGAATAATGAAAAATATGTCATTAATATCATAATTATGTCATCTATATCACATATATAATTAATCATAACCCTTAATACCTTCCATGTAATGTGTTATTCAATAAAGAATCGCATCACATCACGAGGTGGTAGTCCGCCATAAACACGAGTGACATTATCATATCCCTAACAGAATGGAATATAAAAACAATATATGTAACAACCTGATCATTTATGAATAATATAACCTTTTTTTCTAATATCTTATGGATATATAAAACACTTGCAATCATTTTATTATTATTATTGGGTTTAAATGGTCGTTAAGTATTATTACAGTTGATAATATAGTTTTTGAACAGTGGACACACATCTGATATAAATATAAGGTTTAAAAAAAATACATTCGACACAGAAAAAGGAGAGGATGACCACATCCAGTATACTCAGACCATATGAAGCTCATTTTTCTGAGTTTGTAAAGGAGGTAACATCACTGGGTGTCACTCTTGACCAAGCCCATGCTGAGCTTCAACACATTAAGCTTGAATGGAATTTCCTATCGGAGAAGTTCAGGTTAGTAGAGATTTCCACTCGGGAGATGTTATCTGATCCACCCCAAGAGTCTGTCACCATTACGAACCTTACCCTTATGTATTATGTGGGTGTTATAACAAGTTATGAAATAAGGTATTATTTACTTATTTTGTAGTCCCTTTCTATAAATAAAAGTCCAATTCCAACAATTCCTTTATAGGAATAGTCTTTCATAAAAAAATGATGAATTTGATAAATTGACTCTTCAGGTAAGAAATGTAATTTTGATAAATATATACATTGTTATATTAAACTAAGGTTTTTATTAATAATACTATATAAAAAATTCTTATAAATGATGATTATATGAGTTCTTTATAGGTAAATGATAAGGTAATCAATTTGATAAGAGTTATATTTTTTATACGATAAAACAAATAGTGTATTTTTAAATTATTTATTTTAAGGAATTAATGAATTCTTTTTAAAAAAATAAAATTTTCATTAAATAATATTATCAAATTAATTTTATGAATAATAAATAAGTATATAATTTTTATGAAGTCAGATGTAATTTTAATTATGGTTTGAAAACTCTTTTTTTCAAAACCATTGAATTTTAAAATCTTTTTTTCATTTTAAAAGTGAAAATTCAAATATTAAAAAATTATTTATCAAAAATGAATATTATTTTTTTAATTAGAATGTCTAAATTATCCTATGGGAAAATTTTCATAATTTTATGAAAAAATCGAATTATTGGGTAAAAATTAAATATCGTATAAATATATAATGTGTTTTATGACATAATAATGACCCAATAGTGATGTAATAAAATGTTATAAAAGTGATATTAGTCCATAATATGTTTTATCTTTAAAATAATGTGATTTTATATTTTTATGATTAATTTTATAAAGCCTTAGTGGACCCTCCAAGATTTATAAAATATTTGAACAATTTAAAATGATTTCCTTGAGAGTGTGACTCACTACAACATAAGAAAGGGTAATATTTTAATATGTTAGACACTTTTAATTATAAAATAATTTATAACACTCTCCTTAGGCATAAAACATGGGAAAAAACCATTGTATGGTTTTTGGGTTTGAATATTTTGATGTGTAGTGTCTAAAACCTAAATAATAATGAATTCCCTCTCCTTTCCTATATAAATCCACACAATCTCCAATTACTCTTCACTGAAAGAACTTGTATCTCGACCAAAATATGATATCCACTCCCTAGTGTCCACCCAAGGTTCCCCCAAGCTCTCAAGAATCCTATCCCAAGCCTTTTGGATCACATATCCATGTAAGGGATCTCACTCTTCTCTTTTCCTTTCATGCTACTCTTTTACATTATGCTCCTTAAGTTCAATATTTATATGTCGGGTTATGATGTTACAAGACCCCCATACTATCCATTTGATGTATATATGACTATACATTACTTTAAATCTGATCAATACCCCATATTATTCTTTAATCACATCTGTTACCATGCCGAATTTTCGCAATGGATCTTTACTTTCCTTCCTTTCTAATTTTTATCCAAGTTTCCTTACATTGATGCAAACTTTTATTTTCAATTGAAAATTATGGTGTAATTTTTCACACATCCCCCATACACACCTTATTATGTTTTTATTACGGGAGACTTTTTTCTCTATCATTACTCCCTCCCATGTACACCTGTTACCATGCCGAAATTTTGTACGAGTTATTCCATTTTTCCTCTTTCTTCAAGTTTCTTTAGAATGTAATGCCTTCTATTTCCAAATTCCTTATGCTGGGACATGTATCTATATGAACCCCTTATTTTCCATTACATATATATATATGATGATATAAACTTATCTATCTCATCAACCATTTGGATGAATTTGTTTGTCACGGTGTTAGGTTGCTGAAATTACACTGTAACTTTCCATGCCAAAATCATCATGTAGTGAATACCACACCCATTTATTTATCAAGAGTATTCAGCATTATGAACATATAATTATTGATTATATACATTACTGTATGTATTATAAATTCTTAAATCATGGAATAAATGAGTATGTTTAATGAATCCATGTTATACAATATCTATGGCACCCTTAAGTATGAGATTGAAATGATTATGAAAGGTGCACCCTGACAGTACTCCAATACATTGGGTAATGTTTAGTATCATGATACACCATGTTCAATGATGATTTACTCAAGATAATTCATGTACAATGATGGTTTAATCATGATAATTAATGTGTAATGAGGGTGTAATCATGATAATCCATGTACGATGAGCCTTAGATCATGATAATATCATGTTGTATGTTGTTGCCACATTTCCATGTTATGAAAATCATGCTATATCATGCCTTTATGTTCATTTATCTCTCATTATCCATTGATATTCCTATTTCCAAACTTGTATTGTATTCTTCATGTTATGCCATGTCTACCCCATTAATGGGATTTATAGATCACCCTTTTCTTAAGTATGTCCCGAGGTTATCTCATGCAATGCTAAGTATGAAGGAATATTGTCGTCATGTAAATGAATTTCTCAATAATGATGTTGCATTTTAAGGCTTAAGTCATCATGTAATGTTCCTAATCCCTAACTAAGATACACCTTTCTATATTTTAGGTTGTATTATGTTAAAGCTTATATAATAAAGAATGTTATAAAGTGTAATAATTATCAGGGATGTTATAGTTGGTATTAGAGGATAGGTTTAGTTATTTTTGGGATTAGGGTTATAAAAATATAGTGAAAGCCTTAGGGATAAAAGTGAGTATAAGAAAGTAATTTCTAATTTTTTTGATTAGATATTAAGTAGTTTATTAAAAAAATACATCCATATCTGGATACAAATAAGTAGAGGTGGATTTGACACGGATGTATCTACGGGTGAAACCCGAAAACACCACTTTGATTTTGACTCAAACAGGAACTGGTGCACAATAATGGGCATTGCTGCACTCTTGGTTTGACACTCCCAAGGTATATGCTTATGTAAAATCATAATCAAAATTTTAACAATCATTAAGCTCGAAAAATAACCCTTTAAGAATATATGTAAGGAAATAGATCATGGATAACATAGATTGAAGCCTAGAAATTCATAAGTTATGGAAATAAATATAATTTATAAGTTATCCATTTTTGTCATTGGATTCCCCTTTATTTGTTTAATAGTTTAAAATACATAATCCTAATTTTACATTTATTATATCCAATGGCCAGTAATATGAGGAATCAAGATAATAACTAATGTGAAGGGAAATGCGATGAATGCACCAATGATATTTTCCATCAAATAAAAGCTTAAGTAGAAAAAATTATGATTATGCCAAACCAGCTAAAAAAATCATGATTAAAAATGGGAACTTTGTTGAATGGATATGTAAATCAAGGGAGTGGGAGGCGAAATATCACAAAAGATAACCTAATAAAGGTGATAAGGGAAAGAAGTCCCAATTTTTTTCGTGAAGTATGTGTAGAAAGAGATACTAAGGAAAATGTCACGAGCAGACTAGGAGTTGTTTTATGTGTTGAAATAAAGGGCACAAAGTAGCTAATTTTCAAAACAAAATGGATAATGTGATAAATAGAAAAAAATTCCATATAAGGTATCAAATTTAGTTCTATGCTATAAAAGTGGAGAAGTCGGGAATTACCCAAGATAATACTCTATTACAAGGGTTAAGAATAATGATGAGCATCAACAATATCCATTATCAATGGAACGTGAGAATTACTATGATAATTTGGATAATCATGAATGAATTACAAGTAACCACTACTTCAAATTATTTTATGTTTTAATATATTTCAATTCATGTCTTATTAGTAAATATTTTTTTTTCTAAGAACATTACATCCCCAATAGAAATGATATTAAATCATTAGAGGAAAACATCTATAAGTGTTGTATCACACGTTTATGTTTGTGGGAATTTTCTTATTGAAAATATTATAAGTCTCACTTTTTTGGAATTTGAGGTAAAATGAAAATGTCATTTCCTAGATCTCAAGGCAGTTGAGAGTTCATGAGAAGAACTATCCCACACATGATCTGGAGTTAGTTTCAGTGAACTTTGCTTTAAAAATTTGGTGAAATTACCACTTTGGGGAATAATTTTAAATATATATAGATCATCAAAGCCAAAAGTATATATTCACACAAAAATATTTGAATACATTCCAATGAATATGGTTTGATATGATCAAAGACTATGACTGCTCAATTCACTACCATCTGCGAAAAGTGAATAAAGTGGGAGACACACAATGTAGAAAGGATACAAGAACTCTTTTATTGATGATAATTCAAAAGGATATACTATTATTAGATTTGATGAATATGGGCATGGGAATAATAAAGAAGGGAATATCATTAATTATTTTTCAAATTATTTCACAACTGTCTCTTCTAGAAAGATTAATGGATTCTCAAAATGTTGACGTCGGAATTCAGAAGAAATTAGAATGTATCAGAAAAGGTAAATCCTTGGAGTTTAATGTTAATTAAGAAGTAATTGTGAGATTTGGGTCAATACTATGTGTTCTATAAAATCCAAATTTCAAGATGTATCTTTTGGAGGATGCACATAATTCCAATTTCTCCATTCACCCTAGAAACACAAAGATGTATCAGGATATCTAAGAGCATTATTAGTGGGATAAAATAAAGAAGGAGATCACTGAATATACATTAATTTTCCTGTTATGTCAGTAGGTTAAGGATGAGAGGTATAAGTCTAAAGAAATGATGAAACCATTACCCATACCGACATGGAAATGGGAGAACAATACCATGGAATTTGTCACTATACTTAGAAAGACATCAAATTAACACAATACTATTTGGTTTATGGTGAATTGTCTTACAAAGACTATACACATCATTGCAATTCAAGAATATTTATCATTGGATAAATTGGCACAGATATACATCAGAGAAGTGAAAAGGATGCATCGTGTACAACTATCAATTGTATCTGATCAAGATCTAAGATTCACCTCTATGTTATGGAAGAGTATCCAACACACTCTGAATACTAAGGGGAACATCAGTATGACTTATCATCCCAAAAATGATGGAAAATATGAGTGGAATATCCAAAAACATTAGGACATGTTGACATCATGATCAATGGAATTCAAAGGAGGCTAAGATTAACATCTTCCTCTGGTTTAATTCTGTTATGAGAATACAACACTGAAGAATCCAAATGGTTCCTTATTATACCCTTTATGGTAATATGTGCAGAACACTGGCAAGTTGAGATGAATTTTGGGGGAGAAAACCTATAGGTCTAAAAATGGTTGATGAAATGGTGGAGAATGTTAACACCATCCATCAGCACATTAAAGCTGCTCAGAGTCGACAAAAGAACTATGCTGGAAATAGTCGATGAGAACTATAAATTGAGGTTGGGGAAATTTTTTCCCTCTAAATATCACGATGGAAAAGAGTTATGTGATTTGGGAATAATATACGGCTTATTCCAAGGCACATCGGCCCTTTTTAGAACCCTGACCGCATCAGAGTAGTGGCCTATCAACTAACACTCACACTGAATCTATCTCAAGTACCAGATTCATTCCATGTTTCTCTCTTGAGGAAGTACATACCTGAACAATCACATGTTCTCAATCCAGATCTGGTACCATTATAGAAGGACCTCTCTTATTAAAATAATCCGGTAGAGATATGAGATCATAGAGAAAACGTTCTATGAAATAAGATGATTCCCCTAGTCAAGGTGTTTTGGTGAAACCTCAAGTTTGAATAAGAATAACGAGAACTGGACGAAGTGACAAGGTAGAGTTATACTCATCTATTTTTGTGTGGGAAAAGGAAATTTATAGTGGGAAATTTTTTAATGGGGACTTTTGTAATGATGAGATCATTTTTGAATAATATTATCTTTTTTAATGTCTTATAGAAATAAAAAACACATGCATTAATATTATTATTATTAGGTTTAAATGACCTTCATATATCATTAATGTTGATAATATAGCTATAGAACAGTGATCACTAGACTGATATAAACATATGGTTTAAAAAAATCCTTCCGACCCAGAAAAAGGAGAGGATGGCCTAACGCAGTAGACTCAGGCTGTAAAAAGATCATTTGTCAACGTTTGAAAAGGAGGTAGCATTACTGGTCGTCACTCCTAACCAATCCTAAGGTGAGCTTCAATATGTTAAGCTTGAATGAAATCTCCAATGATAGAAGTTCAAGTTAATATAGATTACCACCCAGGAATTGTTATTTGAGCTGCCCCAAAAGTCTGTAACCATCGCAGTCCTTAAACTTATGAATTATGCAGGTGTGATAAGGTTTTATGTAATAAGGTACTATGTACTTATTTCATAATCCCTTTCTATAAATAAAAGCCTTATTCCCTCAATTATTTTATGAGAATAGTATTTCTTAATAAAATACAGAATTTGATAAATTAAGTCATTAGGTTAAAATGGTACTTTTGGGAAATATATACATTATTATATTAAACTATGGTTTTTTAATAGTGTTATAAAAAAATATTATAAATTCTGATTATATCATTTACTTATAAGTAAATGAATAGGTGATCAATTTGATAAGAGTTATATTTTTTATACGATAAAACAGAATGTGTATTTTTCAAGAATTGATTTTAAGGAATTAAGTAATTTTGTAAATAATTAATATTTTAATTAAATAATATCATCAAATTACTTTTATGAATAATAAATGTGTATTTAATTTTTATGAAGTCATATATAATATTTATTAAGGTTTGAAAACAATTTTTGTTAAAACCTGTGATTTTAAAATAAATGTCACTTATCATTTTCAAAGTAAAAATTCACATATTTAGAAAATTATTTAGATAAAATGAATATTATTTTTTGAATCGGGATGTCTAAATTATCCATTTGTGAATTTTTCTTAACTTTCTGAGACAGTCAAATTTTTGAGTAAAAATTAAATATTGTATAAATATATAATGTGTTTTATGACATCCTAATGACCCAATAGAGATGTAACAATATAAAATAAATGGGATATTTTGAAAATATATGTTTTATCTTTAAAATAATGTGATTTTATATTGGTTTGATTAATTTTATAACACCTTAGCGGATCCTCTGAGGCTTATAAAATATTTTAACATTTTAAAATGATTTCCTTAAGAGTGTGACTCACTTCCATATAATAAAGGATTGTATTTTATTATGTTCGGACCTTGGCCTTGTAAAATATTGTTTACCACTCACCTTTGGTAGAAACCATGGGTAAAAACCATGAGATGTTTTGTAGTTTTGAATATTTAAATGTGCAGTATCCAAAACCTAAATAATATAGAATTCTCTCACCTTTCCTATATAAACCCACCCAATATCACATTAATCTTCACTCAAACCATTTGGATCATGTCCACACTCCTCTATCCACTCCCAAGTGTCCTCCAAAGGTGCCCCAAGCTCTCATAAATATGCTACCAAGCCTTTAGGATTACCCATCTAAGTAAGAGATCTCACTCTTCTCTTTTCCATTCAAGATACTCTTTTACATTATACTCCTTAAGTTCCATATTTATATATTGTGTTATTATGTTCTATGACACCCATATGATCCATTTAATGTATATATGATGAGATATTCCTTTCAATCTCATAAATCCCCCTACGATCCTTTATGAAAATATATTACCATGCCAAATTTTTGTAAGGGATCCTTAATTTCTCTCTTTTATCATTTTTATCCTTGATTCCTTATATTGTGACACCATTTTTTAGCATCCCAGTTAAATAAAGGATATGATATTTTCATATTTATTAATATTTTTGAATTTAAAATTAATTTTACTTTAAAGAGTATTCAATTTTTGATGGAGTACCCAATACACAGTACTATCTACAATATGATTATACATGTTTTTTAAATGTCTTTACCTTTATCCAATAAAATTTTGTGGCTTAAAATGTGAATGAATCCAATTTTAAGGATAAATACTCTAATATTATTTAAAAGGTTGATTTACCATCTTTTGATGGAATACACTATTTAAATATAAGTTTTTTTCACTTTATGAATTATATTTTACAAAATAAAATTATTATTTAGAACCGGGAAATCAAAATTCACATTGGAAAATTTTTGGTATTTTTCTAATAAAGTTTATTTTTATAATGAATAGTGAAAAATATTTCATTGTAATTCAAAACTTCCTTTTAATCTAATTTATTTATATGGCTAGATTTTATTTTTAATTGGTTTTAAAGTTTAATTAGATTATATTTTTACCATTTAATCCAATTTTGTTCATTGGAAGTAATTTAACATTTAAATTGGATGTAAACAAATGTCAATCATTTGTTCGTTATTATATCTTAAAAACACGCTTTTTTGGTTTTGACAATGAGAATTAATTTTAATTTTTTTTTAAAATTCTGTGTTTTGAATTTGGAAAAATTGATTCAATATTTGGAATCAAGAGGTCCAAATTGTTTAAATAGGTAACTTTTATTTTTAGACATTAGGAATAGTAACTTTAGTACATATTTTATTTACCATGGTTAAAGGGTAAATCTTGTAAATAAGGGTAAACAAATAATATTATAATAATATTAAATTACCCTAGCATGTGCTATAATATTATTGGCGGATATATTTCTGACCTTCAGCATCCTTGGGTATATTTTGGGACCCCATGAAGCCACTTTTAAGTTAAAATGACACTTTATAAAAATTAATTTAATATTAAGGAAAATTTTACAAAAACATATATATCTTAGTAAAAAATATTTTATAATGGGTTATTTAAGTGATATTTAAAACTATAAATAGTCATTATAAACCTAAAGGAATTTCCAATACCATGGTATTTTATTTATAATTTTTATAAATCATATAAATAAATTTATTTACGTCACAATGATGATGAAATTATTACCTCATTAATGAATGTTTTAAATAAATGAGATTATAAATATTAAAATAAATTTATTTTGAAACTTTTTATGCCATCCAAGAATTTTAGAGATGTGGATGACTTGTTATATTTGAATTAATGAATGTTTTTTGAAATAATCATGTTGGTTTGGATTTTTAAAAAAGTCATGATATGAATAGTATAAAAATTGACAAAAATGAGTTCTTAATTCAATCAATATTTTATTAAATTATATAATAATTCTAAAAATATAATTCTCGGAAAAATGAAATATATAATGTTACAAATTTCATTAATTAACCATTTTGGGTTGATTGGTTTTTTATGGAGACTATATTAACCATATAGTATGAATATATAACAAGACATGGTAAAAGTTAAATTAGATAACTATGGGATAAAGAAAAATGATATGGTTAAAAATGAAAACAAATATTGTCTAAATCTCATTGGTTGAGAGGATTTTGAATACTAGTCATCTTAACTTATAATTTAATGAGTTTGTGAAAATTTGAAATCAAAAATTTACTTTATAATTAAAAAATATTTTCAAACGTTCTTAAAGAGCCCCTCCTCACCCTTAGAAAAAGCCATTGCCTCTAACCCATTTCTCACAAATCTCAAGACCATTGGTTCATAAAACATCTAAAAATATAATCTCCCGACATGCTCTCTTCACCCTTGAAGCTTTAACTTAGGAAAAATGCACTTCAAGAAAGCCTTTTGGTTCAAACCAAAGGGAGTTACATGATTTGAAGATAATATTTCCTTCAAGTTTTTTATTTTATTTTAATTCTTCACTCCCTATGCTATTATTATTATTATTTTATATAAAAATAACATTATAATCAATATAATAGGTTTTTCTATGAGAAGGACTCAAAATACACTTACACACACCTTCATCTAAGGGGTATAGAACATTCTATTTCTAGGGACAACAAATTACTGCCTCACGAAACGATGATTGTTCAATATTCTCCTACCACCTCTTATAGTGGCCATTATGATGGATGTATAATTATATATGATATTTTTTTTATTTTATCTCTATTCTTTTTTAATTCCATTTTATAACATACCTTTTTTCTTTTCATGTTGTATATAAACAATAATTTCATTTTAGGAAGTGCGGACTACCGCCCCTCAAAGTGATATGACTCGTTCATACCATACATGGAACGTATGAAGGACGGTGTTAATGAATATATATAATATATATAAAATATTATACTATACAAGAATAATAATATAACTCTTTATCATTTGGTTTTCATTCCTTTAAAAATGAAAAAAATGAAATGAAAGTAGCGTTCATGCATACGTACGACTTACCGTCTCTATGAACGATGAATTTCATTTTCATATATACAAATGATATGGACTATTATAAACACATATATAATGGATATATATGATATATATGATATCAAAATCATGAATATCATTATCTAAATAATGGAATTTTGACCACATGGACAATTTGTAATTATAACATGTTCATTTTTGACTCTAGTTCTGAACATCGACAAAATGTCCAATATGAACTCAAATAATTAACTAGTTGTTATAGAAAGGTAATAAGTGAAATAAAACAAATAATAAACTTGAAAAATGTTCTTAATCAAGTAGAAATTAACTTATGTTTATTATTCAGGAAATTAAATAACGAACGAGTCAAGTCAAACACAAGGTAAGAGACTTCATCTCAATATCCTTTCATTAAGGCATGTTTTGATAATATACACATTCTTCTATTACACAATATATAATAAATACCTTTTACTTTTCCTTTCATTCAAAGGGAATATTTTTTCTAAGAATCATTTTACTGAAAGAAAGAAGGATTTTTTTAACGTATGCGGCGACAATGACCTCTCCATCGCCATAATCATTATTTGGCTTCCTCTATAAGCCTTAATGTTTTTTTAAAAGGAAAATAAATACCTTATTCTCTTTTTGGGTGTTTTTTTATTGAAAATGGTTTTTGAAATGGATTAATTTTTTCAATATCTAGAAATGATTTCTTGAATTTTTAAATGAAATGTTATTAGTGAAATGTTTATATTTTCAATATTTTATGTGTTATGATTTTATAATGGTACTTGAAAATTTGAAGGGTGGTTATGTGATAAACCAAATGACAGGTGGTACCATGATAAACGAGGATAGGTGGTTACATTATAACCACAAATGCATTGGTTATGGACGTTGGCTGTATGGATATTCTATTTAGTGATATTTGTGGAAGTTGACCGTATGGTTATTAAATTTAAGTATGTTTATGTTGCAAGTTACCTTTATATGTTATGTGTGTTTTTGATGGGTTTTATGCTAATATTTCGGTTATAAAAGGGTAAGCAATGAGTTTTTATTTAGTGAATAGTATTTACTAATTCATAAAGGTGAAAAGTATTACTTCTAATAATGTATTCATGGTTTATTTATTGACTTGAAAATCTAACAGTTTTTCTTCTTTGTGTATCCCTTAATAAGAATTTTATGCTTATCCCATGTTTTTGAAATGTTTTTCATAGGACTTAAAGTGGAATAGGGTCATGGATGGGATCAAGGAAAAGTCATGATGATTAAAACATGGAACTGAACATGTTTCTTTTCATTTAAGAGTTTATATTTTCTCAGGAAATGGATATTGAGTAGAAGTGTCTACATGTAATATTCAAATTGTTATGTAATTAAAATGGCATAATTCTATAAAACTCTAAACTTGAAATGATCCTCAATGTGAATTATTTATTTATTCAAGATTATGTAATGTATTAAGGTCGGGGCCTTATACTTTTATTTTCAATTAAAAATGATGGTGTATGTTTTCTCACCTCCCCCATACGTAGTCTATTATGTTTTTATGATGGGATACCTATTTATATCATTTTGATCTCCCCCATGTACAATGATTACTATGACAAAATTTCATAAGAGTTATTCAATTTCTCATCTTTCTTCATGTTTCGTTATTATGTTACGCCTTTTATTTCTAAATTCCTTATGTAGGGACATGTATCTATATGGAACCCTTACTTTCCATTTCATTTATATATAATGAGAGAACCCTTTCTCTTTCATCATCCATTTTTATTAATTTTTATGTCATTCCATTAGGCTACCAAAATTACACCTCAAATTTCCACGAAAAAATCATCTTGTAATGAATACCATGCCAATTTCTTTATCAAAGATATTCAACTTTATGAACATATACTTATTGATTATATAATTTATTGTATCTATTCCATATTACATTATGTTGGAATAAATTATGATGTTTAATGAATCCATGTAATATGATCTATGTGGAACACTTAAGCATGAGATTGAAATGATTATGAAGTGTTCACACTGATATCCCTCCAATGCATTGGGTAATGTTTAGTATCATGACACGCCATCTTCAATAAAATTTCTCATGATAATTCATGTACAATAATGGTTTACTAATGTCAATTCATTTTTAACAAGGGTTTACTCGTTCTAATGCATGTGTAATGAGATTTGGCTCATTTAATATCATGTTTTATATTGTTACCACATTTCCATGTTATGATAATCATGAAATATCATGACTTTTTGGTCAGATTTCTATTATGCTATATTTATATTCTTATTTCCTAACTTGTATTGTAATCTTTATGTAATGCCTTCATTACACTTTTATTGGGTTTATAGCTCACCCTTTTCTTATGTATGTCCTTAGGTTATCCCATGAAATTCTAGGTACGAAACAATGTTGTCATCATGTAAAAGATTTTTTCAATAAAAATGTTCTATTTTTTGTCTTAAGTTGTCATGTAATATTCTGAAGACCTAAAGACACTATACCTCTTGATCTTCTGTTTCGTATTATGTGAAGGTTTATATAATAAATCTTGTTTAAATGTGTAATAAAGACCAGGGTTTTTATAATATATATAATATATAATTACTCCATAGGTATAATTTTATTTATACAGATCATATATAGACCTTATATCTTTTAATATGACAAACTATGAGAATGTGTTAATGTAAAAAATAATGACATCATTTTGCGAGGTGGTAGTCCAAAATACACATGAATGATTATTTTTTAACCCTTTTAATGTAAGAGGGAATGGATTTAGTTTATTAAATTAACATAATAACATATAATTATATATAATATGGGGTGTTTATCTTATCATCATATTTTAATAAAAATCAAATGCGGTGGAGAGTGAAATAAAATAAAGGAACTCGTTCAAGAACATTACACATTTTTCAGGTATTCTCCTTAGGTTTCCTCCAAAGGCCTTATTAGGTCGTTTTATGGTCAAAATAAGGATTATTGGATGATAAGAGGGATATTATGGAGTTATTTTTGAATGTTTGATTTCAAATAATGTTTTTTAAGGTGTTATGGAGGAATAAGAGAGGGTGAACTTTTATAAGTACCGGAGAGGACATAATTGGTATTTTTGAAAAGATTTGTGTTCTCCCATGTTTTTAATAAGTCAAAACGGTTAAATATGGACCATTATATAACTATAGTGGTGGAAGGGTCAAAATGTGGCCATAAAATATTTTTTAGATGAATATTTTAGTAATTTTTACAATTATCATTTTAGTTTGACACCCTTGGTAAACCCATTTTTACCTTAAATGTGGTAATTATTTTTAATACATTCACTATTCATTTAAAAAACAAATATTAACTTATTATAAATTAGAAATTATTAATATTAAAAATGTTTAATTCATTTTTTAAAATTCAATAAACATAATTAGAAAATATTAATTTAAAATTAATCCTGTTATCATGACAAGTAATCAGTTTTTTAAAGTGACTATTTTCAAAAGTTTACAATGTTTTTATATTAAAATTAAGTATGAAAATGATTTTTATTACCTAAGTTAGATTAATTGATATATAACTGAAATAATTTTATATTAAAAACAATTAAATATATAATTTATCATTCTAAAATATTTTAATAAAAGGACAGTTTTCAATTAAAATTCAGTATTTTTCACTATTCATCAAAATATGAAACTTTTCAAAGACTTCTGAAACATTGACCATAATATAATTATCACATAACGATTTCATATATGATTTTTTTTCAAATAAAATTTAAAAAACTTATAAAAATTACTTTTAAATTATCTACACAATGCTTGACTAGTAGAACATGTACCTCATCCTAGTTGGTGAGGTATCCTTAAGTGGATCCATGAGACCCAGGTTCGAAACCATGTGAAGGAATATTTTTGGGTACTATAGTAGTACTACAGCAGGCACTGTAGTATCACTTTAGCAGGCACTGTTCACGTACTGTAGTAGTTACTATAGAAGGTATTGTTGCATGTACTGTTCGGTGCTGTAGTAGTCAGAACTATTCACCTTAGGCCACCAGTTTGGGCTTGGAGTCCTTAAGGCCTTCGAGCCACCCATTCCATTGGGTCAGTAGGGATTTTAGGCCACTTTTAAGGCTTTCAGGTAACCTTAGGGAATTCAAGCCACATGTAGTTACCCCAGAACGACTCTGCAAAAAAGGAGCAGCCCTAGAGGGTGATCTAGAGCAGGCGTACTCGCTAGAGAAGAACCAATAGATTGGGAAAAAATTAGAGGTTATGACTATGCCATAAAGACCAAACTATTCCTGCACAGGATGCTTATCTAGATGGCCATGCGAAGATAGAGAGCTACCATCAAAATAAAGATGCTAGGGAGGGGTAGTTTCTTGTAGTTATAGTTTGGTTGAATTCCCTAAGACCTTGGGGTCATGTAATGTCTCTTAAGCCAACAGGACATGTATTCACTAAGACTATAGGCCATGTAAGGGTTCCCACTTATCCCTTTAAAAGGGGGTTTTCAAAAAACAATTAAAAAATGAAGGCCTTCTAGCCATTAATGTGGGACTAGTAAATCTTGTAGAAAAATAAAGTTTTTTAGAGCACATTAATTTTTCTTCTAAATGATTCTTATATTATTACAAATAAATTGATGACCATATTTTTTAAAATTTATTTATTAATATTAATACCAACCAATTTAATAGCTATGTTATAATATTATATTAAATATTAATATTTTAATAATATTTCATATTTTGTTTAAACATGGTGTTGTGTGTAATATAGGATAATATGAATGTTACATGTGACACAAGCTAAACAATATGTTACATGTAATTCCATATAAAATTATTGTTTCATGTAAAAAAATCTATTGAGGTTATTTAATAATTTTAAAATAAATATATCAAAATATCTAGTGATGTGGTATTTTCTTCTAGGCTTTGTGTTATCTGCTTCATACACTATCGAACATCATTTTATTCTTCTTAACTCTCAGGGTGTTACACTCCCCCATTTAGTAAATTACAACCCCACAATTTTAAATTCTCTTTGGTAGTAAAAGGATATAAATTCAAATATAATTCTTTTTAAAATCCAAATCTTAAATTGGATTAATAAAAAATCATCTTAGTGAGACAGAAAGAAAACATCATAAGTCATTTGTAATATCACATAACAGTGATTCCAAATAGAAGAACATTGGTGACAAGTGAATATTTAGACATGAAATAAAGGTATAAATAATCATAAATAGTTATTGAGGTCACTGAACACAAGGAAGTTAATGATAGATAGAAATTTAAGGGCCTCAAAACCATAAATCTATAATGATCTAAACAACCATCAGATCTATAAAAAATGAATGTAATGTGATAATTTTTTTTTCAATATCCTTATCTTAATCATGAGGGATTCTTTAACTATATAAACATATAATGAAATTTACTTTATATGTTTCTATTTCATAAGAACAATTTCATTCTTTGTTTTTTTGTCAATCAATTTCCAATTCATCCCATACTCATTCAAATTAATATCAAAAAATAATTTTTTTTCATGCCTAAAGATCTAAAATTAATATTTAATAGATTATAATATACATAAATAATGAATAATATTTATTTCTATCTTAAAATAATTTTCAAATACAAAATTATAAGAATGAGTTATCAAATATTATAAATTAATCTCTATAAATCTAATGTTACACCAAAGGTTCTTAATTAATATTTATTTTTCAAAATATTTATTAAAAAAATATTATTAACCTGGACATCCCATATGCCAATGGTAGGCACTAAAACCTTATCATACATCAGTCATGGGTTCATGCCGTGAAGGTTTTCCAGATGTTATGGGTATTCACACAACGTGTAGTTTATCCTTTTTTCCTATACTATATTAATACAATTCCTTTAAAATTCCCAAAAAATATGGCCATTATAGAAATAAAATTAATCATTTAATAACCTTTTTCATTGTGTTTTTAAAACAAGTGTTTTTCATAGGGTCTAATAATCATATTTTACTATTTTTAAAATGTCATTAATAATCATATTAACCAAAATGGTTTCCAATACCTTTAGACTTATGTTCATTACATGTAAAAGAATCATTTCTTAAATAAAATTTCCCATAAACATATATATAAAATATCTATAGAAACTCAATAAATGAATCAAAAAGAACTTCCATTACTTAAAACATAAAAATAGGTGTGACTATGTAATTGAGATTATGATCAACCTTTGAAAAATACCGATTTACCTGGAGATGTCACCATTTCACTAGATGGACCAACATAAAATGTAGAAGTAGAAAATGATTTTACACCCATTTCTTCTTCTAATCATGATGATTTCCATCCATATAATGTAACTTCAAACGTAAATTAGCATAATGTCCCAACTCATTGAAGATAAAAAACCTCATTGTTGATTGGATATCTGCTATCTCATTCTTGGATAGTTCATCACTCTTTTCTTTAGAGTAAAAAACATTGCGACCAAATATACCACATTGGTAACACATTATAGATATGGAAATACATTCCTTGAAATATTTTTTAGCACATGTGGAACATATTTTTGGTATTACCTTCAAGATTATTATTTGGTAAAATCTCTATTTCCTGCTACTTGGACTATTTATTACTCTTTTCATATCATGGTAAATGTGTGTCAGAAAAGTCCATCACAACTTTATTAATAAAATGAATAACATGCACATAAAATTTAAATTATGATAAAGAAAAATATCTTATTAATTTTGGTTTTAATCCTATGTAAAATTTATTAATTTTACTATCAATATCTCAAACAAAATTTGGTACATAATTAGCAAAAATTCTGAATTTTTCTTCATATGTGGCCACTGAATATTTATTATTTTTCCTTAATTGAAATAATTGTTTCTCCAAACTATTTCAAAAAACATTATAGAAATATTCCTCATGGAAAATATTCTTAAAAGTCTCCCATTCCATACTATCAATATCATCTTTCTCGCTATTATTCTTAAATAAATGGTTACTATTAATCAGCTTCACATTCAAAAATGTAAATGGAAAGAGTCGCCTTTTGACATTCTAATCATCAAAAAACATAAAATACATTCTCTAGGGAATTGATCGATCCTTCACCAACCACTAGAATAGATAATCCATTAAATGATTGGTTATGTTTCCTCATTAAATAATCTACTATAGACATGTTACTTTATGGTAGATTAGGTTCCTACCTAGCATGGATACCACCACCATTTATAAAATGTGTCAATTGATCCATCACTACAACAAACTATTATATTCCAATTTTGGCCATGTTGGGATATTGATTTGGAAGGATATATTTCCCTCAGTTCTATATAACTATATGTTTATTATTTACTCTATGGAAAAACATTTTGAATAGATATATTTTAGATGAAGAAACATGGAAATATTAAATTTCAAAAACATTTCAACTTAACCATAATGTAAGATATTTCAAGGGAATGATATTAAAACTATACTAACAACTAAAGTTATCTAGACCATCCTTCGAAACCAATATAAGGACCCGACATTAAAAATTACATAATATTGATTTTATGTAAATAAATTAAAAATATTTTCCGTTGATGATATTTCTAGGTTTTGATTTCTTGATATTTAGTTCATAACTTATACACAAAAAAATATTTAAAAAATTGGAAAATATTGATCATTATCCATTTTAAAACCATATAATACATTTAAAATAAAACAAGATTTCATTTCATGAGAAATATTTATGACTTTAAACATGACTCTTTACATTCACTTTCTCATCCATAAACCCTCTGAAAAACATTTTAAAATTGTTGGATGAGAAAAAAATATTTGTATAATACATAAAGAGAAAGAAAACAATTATTCTAGAGAAAAATAAGAAAACTCATATAACAATTACCTTTAACTTCAATGTGTTTTGTGTTTATGAAGTAGAATTGTTTTAAAAAAAACACAAATTTTTCACAAAGAAACACTTTAAAACACATAATAATAAATTGAAATTTGTTTGGTATCTTAGAGAATCATATTCATAAAAACATTTCAAAATAAATTAATTAGAATAAAAATACGTATGAATTCCAATATAATTATTACCCAATGTATTGAAGATCTATAATGGGTATCACACATCTTATAAGGCATATCATGAATACCAATTTTTAGTGAGATATAATGGGGTTCATCCCTTCATATACGTTATATCAGGCTCACCCGTATGTTATAATGGGCCCCAACCATTTTTACAATCAATATCGGGCTCACAAATTTCATATTATAATCATTTTTTATGTGATTAATAAACCGCTTTCGTTATAATACCCTATGGAAAACACTTTTAATCTCACATGAAGAGCACTTTCGAAAAATATACACTTTTATTTTAAAAAACCATTTTTAATAAAGAAATAACCTAGAAAATAGATTGACTAGTTTTAATTTAAGAAAAAAATGAAATATTAAAAAGAAATATAAACAAAATAATGGACATGGAGTCAAAAAATAATTTTTTGTTACGTCCGTTATGAATAAAACATTCACTTACTCATTTTTAAAAACATTACATATAAAACATATAAAACAATTCATTTTTAAAACAATTTAGATTAAATTTATAAGATAAATAAAATGTATTATATAAATATTTAATTTTCATATATAAAATAATTTTAAAAACATGATCATGGAAAATAAATATTTGTAAGGAAAGCATCAAAATAAAAAATTTTATAGAAAATTACACTATTAGTTAAGAAATATTTGAATAATAAGACCCAAAAAAGAATAAAATTAGAAAACTATAAATACCATAATAGTATATAAATTAATTATATAAAATGTACAAAGGCATGTATATATAATTTTTATATGTGTATAGGTGTATAATATCAAAATATGTCTCAATAAATGGAAATTGGGACAAAGTCCATTATCTTTACTCTGATTCCTGACATGTTTCTTTATATTCCTAATTAATAATATAATGATAATTATTTTTTAAACATTATATACTTTTTAAATTTATTATAAAATTTCTTTTCTTTATTAAAATGTTTTATACAATTAGTTAATAAATTCTATTTACATTGGATGATTTGACCGTATTTAGCATATATGTTGAAAATGAATTTCGTAGGTTGTCTATGGTCTATGTGGTCATTATTTAAAAATATGTGGGAAAATAATCATGAAATAATTATAATATTTTAAATAAATTATACAGTTTAAATGAATTATTAAATATGGTTATGAAAAATACACTAACGTAATGATCATGGAGAGGTAGGCCATACGTACGCATGAGTAACATTTCAATTTTTTAATGATCACTATGGAAATAAGATAAGTAATATTTTAACCATAAATAATGATAATTATATTATAAATACCATAATATTTAATTATATATACTTTTAAATATATTTATTGTGATGTGGTGATGAGAAAAGGAATCAAACTGCTTTGAGGATGCAATATTCAATATATCCATGAACAAAGTTATCACTTTTTTAGTGAGTGAAAATGTAAGATATAAAATGATATATTATATTTATAGAATGGTACATATATCATTAATATGATAATAACTTTATTTATATCACATATATTCATCATATTTAACCCTATTACTTTCCATGTTACTAGTTAGTGAAAAAAGAATCACATCGCTTTGTGAGGCTGTAGTCCACCATAAACATGAGAAACATTATCATATTCATTACAGAGTGGAATATAAAAAGGTATATATGATATTATGAATCTATATGTTTAATTATTTTATAAAACGTATGTATAATCTTTATATACATCATCATACCCAATCATGAGAGGTGGTAATGGTAAAACAAATGACATCATTTCGTGTAGTGGTAGTCTACCATTCACACGAATGATGATTTTTTAAAACATTTGATGGAATAGAGAAAGTATTTAGGTTACAAAATTAACAAGAAAAACATCTCATTATATATAATATATGAATGTTATTATATCATCATGGATTAACAATATTTGAAGGAGGTGGAGAATGAAATAAAATTAAGACCTTTGTCAAAGAATGTCACTTATTTTTCAGGTATCCTCCTTTGGTTTCAAACAAATAACTTCCTAGGTTAGATATCATCACAAAATAAGGAATATATGATGAGATTTGAAAATTTGGTATTTAGTTTCTATAATGATTTTCATAACCAACGTTTTTTAATGTGTGAATAATTACAAAGAGTGTTTGGACTTTTATAAATGGGGGGGGGGGGGGGGGGTACACACTTCGTATCTTGGAAATGAATTTAGTGCTACTTTGTTTTCCATACATTATAAGGGTCCAAAATGGACTATTATCTAATGGTAGAGGTGTAATGGTGTAAATATGGCCAAAAAATAGTTTTTATACATCTTTATAGGCAATTTTACCAATATCATCTTAGTTTGACCTAGAGTAAACCCATTTTTACATTAACTACAGTAATTAATTTTTAATACACTTACTTTTAATTATGGAAAAAAATAGAGAGTAATTTTTTTTGAAATTATAAATTATTCTGGTGAAAAAAATGGAATCTAATTTTTTAAATTAAATTCATAGAAGTGGTAAAATTTAATTTAAAATTAATCCCTCATATGTGATGAGAAAAGAGTTTTTGAAAGTGAAAACATTCAAAATTTTAAAATGTTTTTATGTAAAAATTCAATATGAAAATGATTCTAATTAACTAATTTAGTTGAATAGATATATTATTTTACTAATTTTTCTTTCAGAACCAATTTAATAAATAATTTATAATTATAAATTATTTAAAAAAAATGTAATTTTCAATTTAAATTTAGTATTTTTCATTATTCATTAAAAAATGAAACTTTTCATAAAATACAAAAAATTAATCCTAAGATAATATTTGTCTTCTAATTTAAAAAATGTTGTTTATTTTTCAAATAAATTTTATAAAATTGGTAAATTTTATTTTTAAATTATTTTTTCAAAGCACGACTAATCCATATTTTAAAAAATATAGTTTTTAGAAAACATTTACTTTTCTTATAAAAAATTATTATTGTATTACTAATTGACAGATAACCATATTTTTATAATTTAGTTATTACTATTCATAATCACAAATTTAATGGATAAGTAATAAATATTACATTAAACAATAATATTTTAATAGAATTTTGTATTTCATTTGAACTCGATGTTGCATGTAATAGAAGCTAAACTAAGTGTTGTGTGTAACGCAAGCTGAACATATTTTTGCATGCAAAGAAATGTAAAATCAGTGTTGCATGTAATGAGATATATTTAAGAGATTAAATTTATTTAAAAATAAATACATGTTAATGTATCAAAGTATTATATTTTCTTTTATGATTGTTGGTTCATGTCTTATATGCTATCGAACATGATTTTATTCATTTGAATGATCAGAGTTTTATAACATGTGTAACCAGTACATGACATACAACACACTATGGTGACAATAAACTATAAAAACCATCCATATGTTCTATTTTAATTCTCTAGGACGATATTGTGATGCAATGATAGTTGACCCAAAAATATGGTTACCTTATTGGTTATGGGGACAATAGAAGCCCCTATAAAGGCTGATCCGTACTTAGAAGTTATTAATTTTGTTGAATAATTCACATATTGTGCAAGATATAAGCATCGTGACCATCAAAATTCTTCCAAAAAATAATTAAAATTAAAAATTCACTAGAACCAATATAATATATTTTCATTAAAAATTTACTTTTAATTTAATTAAATGAGAAAAAGATACCCTAATTAATGAGATCTTTCTTCAAAAAAGATATTGATCATCTGATTTTTTTTGGTAGTCCATCATTTTACTTTTATTATCCAAGTGTAGACTCCATCTATCTATGATCCAAATGTGCTCTTTAGATCTCCAAACAACTTCAATAAATCTTTGGGTGGTATCGCAGTAGATTGAATTTAAAAAATTGTTTGTACTAATTGCTTCTTATTTATTTTATCTTGAATAAATTATCTTGATCTTCTTGTTCTTAATGGGATTTAATGAGGTAGAGTAGGATTATAGAGAGAAATACATTTGTTTATATAGTTCTTAATAATCCTATAATGAAATGTTTTAACATTCAATTTATATATGTTTGGATAGGGTTTATAATTTATATAATTTCACAAGTTCCATTAATGAAATGTAAAACCCATGTCTTACCCCATGACATGTATTAAAATAATAATATTATTTTTATTCATTGATGCATTCTAACTGGAAGAATGATTAATATTATTTTACTAGATTGAAAATTTATATTTATATCTAGACATAACCTTGGTCCCCAAGTCCCCATCGACATTTATTGAATACCCAAAATAAATAAATATCTATTTATTCATTAAATAATCAAATAAATATTATTTATCAATTTAATATAACGATTACCTTGAAAATAGAAATGTATTTAATTTATGTGACCATTAATATGGAATAAAATTATTCCCCAGTCTCAAGAATAATATATATTCCAATTTTTTTTAAAGGTAATGGTCGAAGCCTCAATTTATTATTTAAAGTGATGACCTCTTTAAACTGGGTAGAGGGTGACCCATTACATAGCCTGAAGGCCCAAGACCAAGTGGCCTAAATACAAGGCTTGAAAGCCCATTTTTTGGACCAAAGGTCCCTTAGTGAACAATACTGGTACAGTACCCGCGCTGCTACAATACCACTGCCACTACATTTCTGCTATAGTACCTGCTAAAATACCAGGAAATTCGCCCCTTCCTGGATTTGATCCTAGGTCTTTTGGATGCCAAGAAGGAGCCTGTACCATTAGGGTACAAGCTCGTTGGCTTATATATATTCCAATAATTTAATTCAAAAACAATTTAACAAAGATCAATTGAAACAAACAGTGTGTGACCCTCTAGGCTTGTTTCTACTTGTAATTATGTGGGATTAGATAAATTACAATATTACTATCTTCTAATAGATCAAGGACCCCAATAAAAAAAATTTAATCTCATCAAGAATATTTCACACTCAAGTCATCAACATATGTGATTGATATTTCATTATTTTAAAATCTGAAAAAAACCTATAATTACACCATGACAATGATATTAAATATTACGGTTCCATTTCAATCAAATATATGTAATATTAATATTCATAAAAATGGAAGGGACAATCCTTCCTTAAATTGTTCACTAATAACATGCCATTCATGATGCATCCAACATAACCTACATTCCATGAACATATGGAATCATATTTTTGGTTATTAAGACAATGTGATCGAATCATAATATACATTAATAATAGAATTAAATTCTAATAACCCTTAGATACTCTCACAGATATGAATATTTGATAATAAATAAACATTCATAATACTTATTGGTAGGCATGTTTTCATAAACATTAATCGTAAATAATACCAAGTGAAACATTCATGAGAAAAATTATCGTATTTTTATAATTACTCACACTAGATAGTAAACATACAATATTCCTTATTGTTGAAAGTTATACAATCATAGAAAATTATTTTAGAGTATCATCGGGGAATTTAAAGGTTCTCATCATAGTGGATAATTGTTATTCCCATTATTAATGTGATAAATACTATATTAAAATATTATATTATAGTCATGTAGATCTATAAATGGCATATAATGATATATTATAATTAATATTAACTTATTTTAACATACATGAAATTTAAATATACATAGTTGGTTTTAGGAAGCCAAATCCATTGACTCACACTTAGACTAGGGCAAATATCCAAAGACATTCAGTCTGTAAGAACTCACACAATGATCATGTATCAGATGAGATATCTCTTTAGTAGATGGGTTTTCCACATTTCCTTCCATGAATTATATTCTCACAAAAAATTAACATCTCTAAGACAAATACCTCAATATATGATAGTTTTAAAATACATGCCTCATCTATTGATACGATCTTGGATCATTTTCAAGGACTAATACCATAGTATTATTAAAATATAGTTTGATATTATCTTTAAGACCAAGAACCAAGTCAAGATTCTAAGCAATTTTCTGTATCTGAAATTCTTCATTAGCTACCTCAGAAGCTGCAATACGGATAAACTCTATTGAATAATATGTGACCATGACATTCTTTAAGATCTTAAAGATCAAAAAACCTCTATTGTAACCAAAGATGTATCCTACCAGTGATTTTAGATCATACTAATTTATCGAGAAACTAGATTCTTCATATCCCATGATGACTGCATCCTCACATCCTATAGAGTCTAGGAACACATCTTTATTTAGACTCAGTAACATAAGGATAGTTTTGGATCCCTTCTAATAGAATTCAACTTTGTCAGCATGATATCTTTATACCACACCTAAGGTATAGGTGATGTATAATCATGTACATGACATATAATATCTCACTAATCCAATATATTATAAATATGGAATCCTTTCCATTATCTATTTATCTTTATATGTTTAAGTACACATTTTCTGAGAAATATAAATTTTATGTGACACCGAGAACAATCCCCACCCTGATTTATCTATACTGAATATTTTTAGAGAATATTCATTATATATACTTTGACATAGATTGATAAGCCTCTTTGATCTATCATGAGGTATCTTGATCCCTAGTATATATACTACTTCTCCCAAGTCCATCATAAAGAAGAATGAGTTAAACTATGAAATAATATATTGTAATACTGATATATCTTTTCCAATAAATATTATTTCATTGACATAAAATATTATGAAAATGACATCACTCCACTAAACCACTTCTTAACACAAAGCTCAAATTTATTCATTATGAAACAAAATTCTATTATTACTTAATCAATTCAAATTTTTTATAACCTAGATACATTATTTAATCCAATAATGGACGTTTTTAATTTTCATACCATTTTGGAGTCCTTCAGAGTACAAAAACCTTTAGACTATGTCACATAGATATATTACCAAAGGTTCCTATTAATGAATACTATATTTACATTGATTTTATAAATTTCTTAATCATCATCATCCATATGGGAAATTATAATTCTAATATATTTTAGCATATAAATAGTGGAAAATGTTTCATTGTAGTCTATAACATGACACTGTTTGAACCCTTTTATAGTAAATCATGAAATATAAGTACAAATTTTATATCCATGTCCAATTGCTTTCTGAATAACCATTTAAAACCAATAGTATTTATATCTATTGATGGATCTATAAAAATATAATTATAAATTTGGAACACAGAATCCATTTTAGAAATCATAGCTTATTGCCAGTTTGAGACATCTATTCAACATACTACTTCAACTTAGGTTACATGATCATTGATAAGAACTAATAATGATTAAAAACATTTAGTGACTATAAAACTATATTAGTCTACCTCTCTATCCCCCTTGCACTTCTACATAGTACTTTTATATCTAAAAGGATTTTTTCCACAAGGCCTTATGCAATATATTCCTCTTAAAAATCATGTGTACCAGAGCCTAGAATTTATCTACTTCAATATATCTCCAAATATCTATTTTAGATATGTGCCAAATATCCAGGAATATTTTATCTCTATTTACAATTACCTATTTTCCAATGGGGTTGTATAGGTAATATCCCTTTTTCTATAGGTTATCATATAATAGATAACCTTGCGACTTGGGGTGAAAGTTTATTACCCAAATAGGACTTAACAAATGCTTCACATAGCCACACATGTATTTATGGAAATAAAAGTATCTTTAAAGTCCCTAATTAGCATGGAATACTATCATCCACTTTAGTTGTAACCCTATTTAGAATTTTTTCTTTTTTACATAACATTAATCACTAAAAGGATAATAGAATAATCACATGAATTATCATTTATCTTAAGATGTATAAAATGGTGTGGTTATTCCTTTAACATATAATATTATTGTTCTATTTATATAGTGGAACGATTGGATATAATCCCAAAATACTATAAATAATCAATGATTTGGTGATTAAGATATTTTCCATAGTGGTCTACGTAGAGTTTCTTAGTCTCCATAACAACATGGTTCTAAAATTCATTCTCAATTTCTTTTAATCTGTCAAAATAATATGACTTATAACACATTAATTAGACATATCCATATCTAAAAAATGTTAATAAATACTATAATTTGTGAGTACCCAACCCTTTCTTCAACTATAAATGGTTCAAACACATCGATATAAACTAATTCAAGAATATTCTTACCCCTTTAAGTTTTTCACTAAATAGGGATTTGGTGATTTTCCATGTTGACATGCATGAAATATATTAAGTGGTTTTAGTAAAAAGAAATAAAAATATCAGTCTTTGATTAATTTGTAAAAATAAATTTCCGTTAAATTACATAGTTGGCAGTTACATAGTTAGGTTTGGTATGTGTGATGAAAACTTTTTTTCTATTGATTTCTATTACATTGTTTTTCATTATCCAACATGTAAAGACAATTAATTAAATATTACTTATTGTAAAATATTAACTCTTTGTAAAATAAAAAAAATCATTTCCAAACATGAAAATAAATCCATCCATATCATGGCTGTAAACAAAATTTTTTTTTTGGTAACTGAAGAAACATAATTAAAATTTTTTAGAACCATGATCATTATTATCATCAATGTGTTGTGTTAGTCTCCAATAGCCACATTTTTAAGTTTTTCTCTCTTGGATTCTCATAGATCTGCCTTAGCTAAGTCAAACATCCAAAATATACTTAATTATTGTATTTATATATATATGTTTGAACCATAAGTTTCATCAAATGACCAATTAATAGTATTGGATAAATTTTACTCAAGAATGAATGCACTTTAACCAAACCACTTCTTATTTACCTAGGATGAGTTTTTCTCTTAGTTCCCTTTTTGGTAATATGTGAATCATATAACACCATATTTATTTACTTGACCATTGATTTTTCTCTTCGTGAGAGGTTATTGAAAAGAATATTTAGACTTATTTTTCTTCTCACCACTTTTACATTTATTCAACATAATCATAGAATAATTGTTATGATTCATATAATTATTGAGTTAGAGAAGTAGAGTGGGAATCTGAGGGATAAAATTCACTATGTTCTTCAAATTGAAATAAAAATAAATCTAATGAATATATAAGGGAGTAATGAAATAATGATACTGGTGCATCATTCTTTATGTAGTTTAAACCATAAAACCTCTATGTTCTAAATATAGACAATTTAATTCATTATGTGAGTCCCAATAGGTGAACCTTCTCCATGTTTCTCTAAAAAAAATTATATATATCAAAAAATTCCTATCTTAATCTCTCTTATAATTGACCATGGAGATGCTAGAGTATGTGTGAGCATAAAAATATTTATGTTAAATCATGATTTAGTTGTTCATGTATGATAACATTAAACATTGAACATTAAACATGTCACTTAGGTATTTATCATATAAAATGAACTCCTCATCACTCACCTCCTTAGCAGGTGGATCAGATAGTGAGTATTTTATATCATAATATTATTTCCATGGAGAAATAGTACACATTGGTGTTTGAAATATTCCTAGAAGTTACTAAAACTAAGGATATTCTATTTCTACAAAATTTATCATAGTAATATTGTGGTTGATGAAAATTATACAATTCAAAAATTATAAAAGATAAAATTATTAGTAATTTACTTTAAGAAAATTTATTTGATACATAATAAATTTAATTTGAATATGTTTCCAATTATTTTATCAATTACCAATATCCATAATCATAAAACATAGAATGTATACCTCCATATAAATTCTATTTGTAATGATCTGTATTACCCTTTTAAAAACCTTATGGAGGGATCAGTAAATTAATTTAATTTATTTAGGTGCAAATATCTTTTCCAATATGGTATTGTAACTCTTTGATCCTTTTACTGGACTCATAAATCAAAAAACCCATGCTTGGGTTCCCTCATAAGCTAAATCCAGGTTACTTCATGTATAAGGGGGGATATTCTCTTAATTTAAATTAGTTATGTTGACAAAATAATTTCATAATAACTCTATAATAAAATTATTTTTCATAATTAGTTTTTTTAAGACACTTGGATACATGGTTTTCATTCATAATAACGCAATGAAAGGCTCAGTCTGGCCTAATATTAAGTTGTGGGATTTTATTTATTAAGTGTAAATATATCTTGTTTTATCCATTATATTTCTTTTCAATATAAAGTGGATTTTGTTTTAGGGATTAAAAAAATTATTAATAAATATTTTATAGATAACCAATATATTTTAATTCTCTATTTTCACACTAGTTCATTTATTTATATTGTTTCTGTCATTAATCCATAAAATAAATCTTGCAAAAGGAAAAACAATTAATTAATTAAATGATAAAGGGAATATCTAAAAGTTGTTTTAGTAAGAAGCTAATTAATAAACCTATGAACCATAGAAAAAACACCATGTTATGGTCTTGGAGAGAGTTAAAAAATTCTTCATGTTCACCTTTGTATCTTTTGTGTCAGTTTTTCCTAAGATACATCTTAAACTGCCTCCTCCTCGGCTAATATTTGAATCAAATCCATGTTAAATAGATAATCCATTTATTATATTTGTTTTATAACTAACACACAGGTGAGTTTAATTAAATTATTGGTTATGTTTAATAGAAAAAAAATCCATGGACGAAAGGTACTACATTATAAAAAAGGGGGGGGGGAGACCCACAAGGCATCATATTTAATTTAATTATTAATATCTACGAACCATGAAATAAAATTGAATTAGATAAATCTAAAAAATTAATAGGTTTGGAAAAATATTATTATTGGTCATAAAAATTCATCTATTTTTCATTTTAAAAAACTAGCTAGAAATCATTTCAATTCATTCGTTAATAATATAGAGCATATATGAATTAATTTGATCAATTATCCTATTAATCACATAATTAATTTTATCTTATTTTGTCCAATCATCATGGAATTATGATGCATATGACTTTAAATAAAATAAATAATTTTATTTTATTTAAAACATAATAAAATAGTATAAAACATTATATTTGGAAGAAACTCTATGATTTCATTTCTAAACTAATCTGTATGTATTTAATGGAAAAAAATGCAGTCATATGATATATTGTGTACATGGTATGTTTTATGATTTCATGGATTTTACATCTTATGAAATACCACACAAAACACATGAATATTATGTATTCCATACAATTTAATGCATTTAGTCCTTAGTATGTAATAACCATACATGATTTATAGTTTTAAATATTATGTGAATTTAATTAAGAATTTAATATAACATAAAACCAAATAATAAATGTGTAATTTCAACTTAGTGAAACATATAACTCATGTTGATGAGGTTTAATAGAGTAATTAATTAAATTTAATATTTCCATGTAAATGGGTAAAGTACATGACATGTGCAAGATAGCCACACAACGTGTACATATCTTCATCGAAGATACAGAGTACTCACCAAGGGACTCATCATGTACTTATTAAGAACATTTATGAAGTACATAATGTATATAATGAATACATAATGTTAACTTCATGGTACATAGTTCCTTCTATATATTGGTTATATATTAAATTCAAATTTTTTATTAATTACATGATGTTGTTTGACCACATTTTTTTCACAATTAAAACAGGTATACTACATGGAATATATTTAATCTACAAGACATGTACTACACTAAAACCATCATTCACCCTATATGGTCAGTACACAGTGAATTTATTGCATGTGGTGTGTACTTATTACATGATGGCCTAGAATCCAATCATAAATCATTGTGCAATGAACAAGGATACACGGTGCATAAAAAAAGAGTACACACCATGAAATATTTTGTTATCTAACAAGAATTATGAGCACCTCCAGATGAGTTTTTCATATATGATGATAATTAATTAATTACTTATCTCATTAATATGAGTGAAAAAATAAAAATAGAATGAAGTGATTTCAATGATAGATCAATAATGAATGAAAACAAGAAATGAATCATAACTTTCAATGGGTTAATGATCAGAAATCAAATTAACAATTATAAATTTGAATGTGATTGCTCTAATACTAGTTATTAGATTTAGGTAGAGTGGAAGCGGTTATCAGGACTGATCTCGAATCAGTAGTTGTCATATTTAATGGATTATTCGTACGCTATAAAAGACAGAAATATCATGACCCATGAAATTTTCAAAATAATATTGATAAGGAAACGTTCTCTGGAACCAAGAGATGAAATTTTCTTATAAAATTTATAATTAATATAATTAAATAAAAGTAAAGAATAACTCATTCCCAATATATTTCAATGATATATATCAAACATCCAAAATGTTTTTGGTTATCCTTCATTGTGCTTAGTAATCCTTCTATAAGTGATCCACATGTGCTCTTATGATCTCTGAGAAACACCAATTAATCATTGGGTTCTTGTGTGGTTGATTAGTAATTGGAAATGTTTTTAAATGATTTCTTTATATTTAATTAGTCTTGATTAATTTTTTTGGATATTGTCATTCAAGATATTTTTAGAGGAAAAAGAGTAGGATTATAGAGAGAAAACTATTATATATAATGATTCTCTATTAAACACTATTAAAATGTATTATTGGTCTATTTATAGACATTATAGAAGGGTTTTAAATTTAATTAATTGAATTTGTTACCTCAGTAAAATGGGAAACCCATGTCTGAACCCATGTCATGTATTTTGATAGAAATATTATTTTTATTAAATGGTTTTTTCTAACTAGTGAAATAATAAATACCATTTTACCAGCTTGAAAATTAATATTTATCATTGGAAAAATTCTTGGTCTGGTATTCCTCCTCAACATTTGTTGAATACTAAAATTAATTAATTTCTTTTATTCAGTAAATAAATAGAAAAATATTATATATCTGTATAATTTATCAATTACCTTGTAAATAAATATTTATTTAATTTATGATATCATTAATCCTATATAATATTATTCCTCAATTTTGAGAATAATATTTATTTAAATAACTAAATTCAAATGGAATTTAATTGATATAAAAAAACAACGATTGTGTGACCATTTTGAATTCATTCTCATTAGCATTAAGAAGAATTTCATAATGTCCAAAATTACTATCTAATAACATGTCAAGTCACCAAAGAGAAATAAGTTAATTTCACAACATTAAAAACTATATACAAGCACTCACTATGTAATATAATCCCTTTTCATCGATATATCAACATGTACATTACACACCCATGTCCTCAACCTTTGTGTTTGACACATATTACGTGGACTATATGACATAAATATGTCATTACACCATGTCTGTGGAATTTAATTTTGACTTTTCCATTCCAATTAAAGGGATGTGATATTAACATCTCTAAAGATTCATGCGGTAAATAATTCCTCAACATATTCATTAATAAAATGTCATTCGTGAAACACCCAATGTACCATACATCCCGTGAACATATAACATTATGTTTTTGGGTTGTAAATCTAAGTGCGTGATTCATAAAATTCATTGATAATAATATTTTAATGTCTAATCGTTATTGCAAAAAAACATTTAGATTGGAATTTCCGAGGAAAAATTTGTATGATGAATTACTATGAGTGGGCCTAACATTATAATCTCCCATCATGGATATTAACAAGGGAAGGCTTCATATGAAGACATGTAATCTACATATGAGTACATAAACCTAATAAACAATATCAATTTTCCCCATCATAGAATGTTATATGACTATAAAACTGGTTTTGACAATTTTATCATGTCATGTCATGGTTCTCATCAGAGTGGGGAAATTTTATTCTTTTTATTAATGTTATAGATACATTATTACATTATTATATTAAATCCATGAAGAACTATGAATGATATATAATAATATATTCTATTTAGTATTCATTTATTTATATATACATGGAAACTAAAGTACAAATACTTGGTTCTAAGATATTAAATCCAACACACCTAAGATTACCTTAACTATAAAATGATCCCCTGACCTCTTAATTCAACCTATGAAGACACCTTATGAATCTAACTTCTTGGAGCCCCTCCCTATAGGACAAAAGCACCCAATAAACTACAAAAAAATTTAAAAATAAAAACCTAAGGTAATGTGGTAGAATGTGAGATAAATTAAGTCATCCAAGGATTTTCCTCATAAAATTATAGGGAAATACCAACCTAGTTCTTCAAAAATACTATATAAAAGATATTTTATTGAAGGATATATCCTATTAAGATGGTTGAAAAGTCATTTCAACCTGATCCCTCTAATATGGGATATCCACCCGAATCCCTAGAGATCATTAATGGGTTCCCCACTAAGCTAGGTCACATTCTTAGGTAATTTACATTCATTTAGCATAGTGTGTTCTAAGGCCTTTTCGATATTATTTTTACCAAATTCACTACCAAAAAAAAAACCCACTTCACCAAAGTTGAAACCATGGCATGGCAATATACTTGAATTTCACAATTTTCATATTCATATAGCCCCTATGATCATCTATTCCTTTGATAATTAGAATATACCATCATATAGGAGATCTCACATGAGTTTTCCTATCAAACCAAAGATTATTATAGTATTTTTTAATTAGGTAATCATTTGATAATAAGGGATGTCTATCTCGACAAGACACAAGGAATCTCTATTAGCCCTTATTTCTCATTTATATTTTTATACACTAGATCATATCTCTCAAAAAACAATTTTTTAATCCTCATGTGGTCTAGAGATACCATTGGTCTACCATTACTATATAAGACACTTATATATTCAGACAATTTATCTTATAGGTTATACAAGGAAGGCATTCTTTTGAGTAAGTCAAAAACCTAACCATTTATTGTCAACTTTTCCCCTATAATCGTAGTCTCATGACTATAAGATATAAGATACATTAGTACCAGATTAATGACCTTAAAATAAACTTGAATACCTTTAATGAATGTCCTAAAAAGGAATAACTTTTCGTCTTTTCATAGGAATCTATAATGTATGATGAAACCTATTATATGTCACCAAAAAATGTGTGTTTTTATTACCTTCATAGGGATACATTGGTAGCCTCTTTTATGGGTACAATATCTCTACCAAAACACTTTATTCCTCCCTAGATAGTTATAAAATCTAGAGTTTCATCCTATAAGAATTTGAAATGAACTGGATTTACTGATTTGGACTACACACTTGATAGTTTAATTCCCTAATGAAATGTTATCCAAAATTAATGTTATCAATAAATCACTTTTACCAAAGGGTGATAAATAATTTTATATAGGAGGATTTCATGGAAATTTCTTAAATTTATTAGAGAGGGTTGGATGAGGTAACTATATCCTAGATGAGATTATTCTACTTCCAATCCTTTTGATTTTGACATGTAATACACAAGAAAGTAACACAACATGCTTATAATAGAAAGTGTCAAACAAAATGGCGATCCCTATTGGGTGTGTACTAAAATGAACCTACAGAAGATATATATATATACATGAATATGAGAAATGAATTATTTATATATATATTATTACATATCATATTTATAATGTACATAATATATATATATATATACACACACAATGCATGTATTGATATATATAATATTATATATAAATAAATAAATAAATATATATTATTAAATAATAATATGATGAATATACATATTGTTGCATGAGATGCAATAGTTAGCCAGAACTTGAGTAGTTTCATCAATACCAAATCAAATGTTAGATAATAAAAAAATTTATTTATTCATTTATGTGAGTTCAATGAATTTCACAAAATAGTAGTAAAACATTAGATATGTTACGAAGGAGGAGATATGGGTTTTACCAATATAAAGATAAGGGTTATATAATTTTGGTTGTTGTGTGATGAATTTATTTAGATGGTAATGATACACTATGTTTCATGAAAATTTTTCTTTGGAAAACTCAGTTTTCCCAAGCTTTGTTTATCTCTTACGAGAAGGTGATTGCAACCATTCAATTGTTCAGGTATCCTCAAAATACAATTGTCGGTAATTTCACTTATGTATCACAAAAAAATAGGGTACTTTTGTTCACTATTCATTATTATCTCCCTAAAATATTTCCTTGAGACCAGGGAATATGGAAGCTATAACATTAAATTTTTCTTGCACTTTGATAACCTAGGTTCTTAGAATATTGATACATATTAATTTAGTAGGATTGTTCAAATTGTGTTTAGTTTTTTTTGTCACTACCTATAATCATCAGATGATTTAATAAATCCAATAACCGGTATCTGAAATATGTTTCTATATGTTTTAAATGTGTTTGAATAATTCATTTTCTAATAACAAAGGAATCATAAAATAGTTTTAGTGTTTTAATCCATTACACGAGCTACACAATTGTAATATTATATTTACCATTATGTAAGAGGTCATGTAAAGGTAACCCAAGACATATATTTATTGAATGGTTTCACAAAAAGGTAGTCTAATTATTACCTTTAAATAAATGTTTTATATAAAGGTAATATGTAACAAACATTTATTTTAATTACATTACATAATGTTAAAGAAGATACACCATTATGCCTTCTGTGATTCCTAAATATCATATACTCATACCATTATATAGATATTCTATGTAAGGTCAGTTCAAGTATACCCTTACATAGAATTAATATTCCAACTAAGGGTAATCAACTATGATTCAAATATTATATTTTACTTATTAAAATGATTTTAAGGGTTACAAAATATTTATAAATCATATTAATTATTTGGATAATATTTAATTTATAATGAATTTATAAATCAATCATTTAACTATAAATTATTTCTAATTAAACTAATTAATCTTTATGATATTTTTTCCTAAAATATTAAATGTTAATATTAAAATACCTTTTTCCAAAATAATATGGCTTGACTTGTGATCTTTAAGTAAATGGGTTCTATAGAAAGCAAAAGGTGAATTTTATAAATGGTTTATAAATTATAAAATATGGTCAAAATATAAATATTTTATATTAATAATAATTATATATTAATAATTAATTAAATTTGTATTATTCAAATTAAAGGCTACTTATTTGGATATTATATAATCCACATCAATAATGATTTTATTAGAGGTTTAAATAATAAAAAATGAATACTATATCCAGATTATGTAAAAATTTTAAATAATATAAATTGAATTTTACTTTTTTTATAATTCATGAAATTTAATATAAATTCCTTATAATATGAAATATTTCATATTTCATATAAAATTTAACATTAACAATTAAATAATGATTATGAATATTCTATGATTTTTATCTAATTTATAAAGATTTTATATTTATATTTTATTTATGAACTATCCATAATTTTTTATCTCATGTTTACGTATTTAAAATTTTCATTTATTTAAAGGTTATTCAATGATTTATTCTTGTTTAGTAATTTTTATGAAATATCAATTATTTTTATGATTTATTTTAACATTCAAATTTATTAAATGAGTTAAAATACTTCATTATATTCTCGAAAAAACTCCAAAAAATTTATCCTTCATCTACATAGAACTCATAATGTTTTTTAGATCTATTAGATTTAAATTAGTTATTTAGAATATATTATGTCTATTAGGATATAAAAATATCATGAATATAATTCTCTCCCAAGTAAAGTATCCCTAGGGAGAGGGGCTTGGGGTCATACCACAAACTAACATGGAGGTTGCCTTTTCTAGAAAGTAGACTAGGGTTGAGTTTATATTTCATTGTGATTACTCAAATATATATTATCAGTCTCATATAACTCTCTTCTTTCACATGAAGTGTTAATGTACCTTATGATTATAGTGTATATAGATATCTATGAATGTTTTTAACATTTATTTTCGGGTGAGTAACACAAACTTGTGGGTTGTGTAAAGTGTTACACATTAATGTGGTGTAAAATCATTAAATTAGTTGATTAAATAAGGATTAAAAAAATTAAATCATTAGAATCATGTAAACACAAAAAGGGAAAAAATATGTGATAAGATGGTGAGATTAAACACCCTTAAAATTCTAAGAGTTATATTTCCTCTAAAGAAGAACTTATCAATACCTCGATCATTATATCATGTACTACAAATCTCCGCATGAGTACCACTAGATTATAGTTTGTTAAGTAAGAAAGATATAAGTAACTCTTGATTATCATGTTTATAGATCTGGTATACCTTATTTATCCTTAATTATCTTATTCCTAGTGTTTTCATTAGGTTATAATAGGTAGGGAAAATTAATGGTTAGGATTACATAGGAATGGAGTTGAGTTTATCCATATGATGGTTTGGAAAAAAAGTTATCCACTCAAATATCCAAGATTAATAGTTTTTGTTACTATGAAGACACCCTAACTATATAATTATAAACTATTTATAGGAAAAAACCAGTGTAAATCCTGGTGAAATATGAATCGTGTCCCACTAATAGATATATATTTTATAAAGGGTTCACCATTTTAGTGGGTAAAAATTTAGTAATAGTCATTATAAAATGGTTACAAATCATGATACTCATATAATAGAAACTTTTTTTAAGGATAAAATTATCTTCCTCAGGATAGTAATTGATTCAATCCTTTAAAATATAATTTTAATGTTTGTAACTCCTTTTATTTGTGGTTTAATGAATAGTTTTCACTGAAAATTCTATGTGTTAAAAAAATTATTCCTTCGTAAACTAATTTTTATGTTTTTCAATATGTGACTATAGATGCTTATGAAACTATAGAATTGCAGATTTGTGGTTTCAAAAGAAATTAGATGAAAATTATCATAACGAATTTTAGTCTCTAAATAAATATTCATTATGATGAGGCATACCAATGAATTCATGAAACACAATGTTTCCTTGAGGATTATTTTTAACAAATTTATTCTAATTCCATAAATTTAAATGTTTTGATTTATTGAATTAAATCATGAAAATATTGAAAAATATTCTCAATGTGTTTAGAATAGATAAACTAGGCTTATAATGTATGGTTTCTAATACTATTTTGACAGTATAAATTGCTAAAAGTTCAAAATAGAATTAGAAAAGATGGTTGGATTATCAAATAAAAATTAATTCAGGTAGTAAGAAAAAATCAACGAAACATGGAGATATAATCTAGAAGAAGAAAGGGCTATTATTTTCAGATGATGGAATTTTATTACTTAATTGAAGAGTTCTGATTAGACTATTGGAAATCTCAGATTAATGTTATAGATTTAAATTATATTATTCTCACTAAAATATTATATATAATGTATGTTTTATAAGACATCAAAATATACAGGAGTCCAATAGATAAGAAAATAATTAAATCTTGGGGTTTCCATTCAAATAAAATATTAAAGGAGTTTATCCAATGATAACATAGATGATTCAAGATTATATGAACTTATCATAAGATATGTATTATTTTAACATTTCAAAACTGTGAAGACCATATTTACAATGGTTGTTTGAATGAAATGAGATCAATGTTTTTATACAAATTTTTATGATTTCTTAAATTCTATAGAATCATTTAAGGGATACTAAAAAAATGGATTTTTATATTTAGTAAATTAATCATTTTTCATTTATTGAATTATTGTGAAAATATAATTTAATAAAAAAGTTTTACGTGATATTCTAATTTTTTTTTCAATAGATGAACTAGGAATATAATGTCTCTATTATACTTCTACAATAATTGAGAATGTTTTTAAATGTTTAAATAAGAAAGAATAAATGTTAGTTGAAGATTTCAACAAATGTTTCATTAAAATTATAGTAAAAGGAATATAAATCTGGGGTTATTAGTAAGGATAAGTAATAATTATCTATAAGAGGAGTATTCATAATATCCAAATGAGTTTTAAAAAAATCCCTAGAATATCCTTGTTAAGTATCATTGTTAAATAAATATGTTATTTAGTTTTGATAGGAAAATAATACAAATATATATTTTACAAGTGTTGTAAATATTCCAATGTTTAAAATAAATAGAATAACTGATTGATATTTTAGTTTACAATCATGTTATGAATGAAATAGTGTATACATCAAATATTTTAATGTTATGGTATGAGTTAAGATTGGATGAATATAATTAATTGATATGCATATTCATCTCAATTCTATTATGCGACGAGAGAAGTTTTAAGTTAAATTATTTTTATAAACAACATAAGATATTTGATATCATACACATAGTTTATGATTCAACAGGATTATACAATATTTTTTGAAAAGAATATATAGATGAAAATTATTTATAGGATAATTTTTTTTATCCTAATGTTTGTTAAAATATAAGGGAATGTGTTAATAACCTACATCAGTGGTGTATTTTAATAAATTATTCTTCTAAAAAAATGTATAAATCATATATAATAAAATATCGAATATTGAAAAATTGTTTCTTTTTTAATAATTATTATTAAAATTGTAATAATTTTTCGTCAATAAAAATTAGTTATTGTATCTTATAACGTTATTCCAAAAAGAGTACAATAACAAAGATATGAGTAAGAGTATATTTGGACATAGATCAGTTCAATTATAATAAATGAAATAAAATTTTAGTCAAATATCAAAGTGTTTTTTCACTTAATGTCTAAAAATAGTTTATGATGTGTGACAGTAAGTAATAATATACAGAGTCACATTTTGTTACCATTAAAAGTTAATATCAATATTTCATGAAATTTTGTACCAAAAAATTTTTAAAATTGAATTACACATTATTTCCTAAAAGAGTTTTGGATGTATTGGTACTGGGAAATTTAATGATTTATAATAGATACTATAATAAAACGAGTGTCACTTTTATAAAAAAAAATTTAATATGTAATGGAAAAAAATAATGTATGTTGAAAAAATTATATAAGCTATAATTTTTGGATCGAAAACTTTAATCCTATGATGATGATGATATAATTATAAAGATATTTGAGTAGAAAATTCCTGTTAACAATATAAAATTTGATGTTGTGATGAAAGATAGTTTGAATATGTTCACATAGTTTAATGTTAGAGAAATGTTCCCTAAATATCTCTATTATTCAGAATTTATTTCATCAAATATTTTACTCACTAAAGTGTTAGTGGGAGGGTTTTATCCGATGGTCTGGTAGATATGTGAATCAAACTACATTTGATATAATGAGTTAAAAAAACCTCTAAAAATTGTTACACACATAAGACCAATCTAATTATTTATCATATATGATATGATAGATATGTGATCATGTTGGGTTTGTTAAAAATGATAAAAAAATAAAATTTATCATGTTACTATAATAAAATAAATTTCTAATTTTCTTTTATAATGATGTGTAACAGTTTTTTACATGAATATTGGAATGATAATGTCATCTTTACGTAACATATTGAGTTTTCCTAAATAGGTGATCATCCTAGAGTATTATGGGTTGTGATGTTATATTATGGTTAACATGGATAGAATATTATAGTCATTAATAATAGTATTATATTAGATTAAAATATTAGATTCATGAGGTAATATAGATTATTATAAGAACTGACCCGCATAAGTATATCTCATGGAATGTCAAAAAATAATTAATATACTTTCAGGTGTATGATTATTAAAAATACTTCTTATATAATGTTGGTGAGGTAACTGAAATGATAATTTTTATACTTTTATACCCTAATTACAGTTGATTGAAAATAACATTACAGCAACTAGGATGGTTGGGTATGCTGCTGATCATATCAATCGTTAGAGCACAACTAATATGGGATTTTTCATCATTTAAGACAAGTTTTTTATCTATCCTTTGAATAAATAGAGAAAATGCATGGCCATTTCTAGTTGAGTTAAATATTATTTATTAGACTATTTAGATGAGGAAAATGTTGTGTACTTATCTATGAGATGATTGACATGTGGTGTATCCATCAACTTGGTTTTTTTAGAAAATAAAAAAAGACGATTTGAATAAATTATATTGACATATTTTATGTCTTGTGGTCACTCAACATCATGAAAAATAGATTATGTTGGTATAAACATGATTTATATGATACATCTCTTGGTAAAAATGTTATTATAGAGATATGAGTAGTTTTATGGAGGTTACACAAGAGATTTTTGCATCTTGAGTAAAAATGACGCTTTACAAGAGTCAGACCATTGATTACATCTATGAAATATGAAATTCGTATGTTTTTTCAATGTTACTAAGGCATGAGGGGTCACACATTTACGAAAATGGATAATGAAAAAAAATAAAAAAAAAATATGTTCAAAAGGAAGAGTTTTTGTTGTAACCATATAAAAAGGAGCTTAAAAGGATTTATAAAAAAATGTGATGTTTTGCATAAAGGCATTATGTAATTTTAGAGAAAATGGTTAATTATTGAATGTGTGCCCAAATTTATATGTATAAGTTTCATGTACACATACATATGATTCATGTATATATATAATATATGATATTGAATATGTATAGTGTACATTTAATAATTGTTTATGATGCATGTATATATTGTTTCATATGGTGATGTATCTATATATATATATAATATAAATATTTCTATATAAATTATGTTAAATATTCATGAGATTCATTTAAAAAATGTTTTCTGTGATGTAATAATTATCTCTCTCCTAAATAGTTTCATCAGTTATGAACCAAATTTTGGTTCAAAAATTCATTTCATTAGTTCATTAAAACAAGTTCAATAATTACACTCAATAACGGTAATGCCTGATATGAGTTAAAAATAAGTTTCAGAAATTTACTATATAAATAGTTCTCTTATTTTGATGATTTTTTCGCAATTATTTTCAGAAGGTGACCTTATTATGTGTTTCTTTTAAATTTTTATTTTAAAAATTTTAATCTTCTTAAGCATTGTTTATATCTCTTGAAAAGGTACAAGATCCCCTTAAAAAGATTTAGTATGCTGATGATATGATAGTAGATTGTTCATCCATTGTATCACCTAGGTGGAAGGGTTATTTTTTTCTTTTCCTCTTGCGATATTCATCAAATATTCTTCTGATATCAAGGAAAATGGTTACAGCAACTTGATTTTTTGGGACCCTATTTTCCATTTTTTCAGATTAATCTTACATATACAATCATATAGACAGGTCCTCCATCTTTGGGATGTTTTACAATTAATATTATAATTATATGATTAAATGAAATATATTACTCCTGATGGGAAATCCTTTACAAATGAATCAGATTAATCCAAAAAAAAAATACTCACCACTACATGAAAAAATGAATTTAGCAGCCTTTGGATTTGACATCAAACAGTTTTATAAAGATGACCAAACTATTTAGTGGTATTTCTTAAACAAATGTTGGGAAATGTTGTGTCAGTAAATTAGTTGTGTGTGTAAATGTTATTAATTAACTACATTCATAAATATTGATAATTAGTCACATATATAAATCCCAAACAATTAGACACATTTCTAAATCTGGTTAATTAACCACAAGTTTATAAAAATTTCTATAAAAAGATTAATTTAGATAATTAAAGTACAAATATATATAATTTAACACACACACATATATAATAATTTAGTATATATATATAAATATATACATAAGTAAACACACACACATATAGTTAGTTTTATGTGCATATACATACATATGTATAAAAGTTTTATAATATTAGTAATTTCAAATATTATTACAAATATCATTTAACTAAAATTTTAGTTATTATTAAATAATTATAAATATATTATAAATATATACATATAAAAGGGATTTAAATTATTTATTTAATTTTTATAAAATTTAAAAAATAATTAAAATAATTATTTTTCAAATCAGACACATTTTAAAAATAATATAGAATGGTAACATTTTAAATTGTTTCAAATTAGTAACATTTAAAAACAAGTGTAAATTATCGATGTTTTTAAACATTGCTAAAATGATGATGTTTTAAAATGTATATAAATAAATAACATATAAAACCTGGCTAATTAGTGATGGTTTAAAATGAAACTAAATCACAGTAATTAAAAAAGGTGGCTATATCAGTGGAATTTTAAAACACATCTTATTAAAAAGAATTTAAAACGTAGAAAAAAAACACAACTGGCTGATGATTTTTCCATGTTTTTAGAAAATGTTCAAAAAAACAAGACTAAAATATTTTCATAGTGCACTCATGATATATCACTAATTGTTTTATTTTTTACTTTTCCATATAATTTAAATTACATAAATAATGAACACACCACATGGGATTAGATTCTATAGCTGGCCTGGGGGAATTGCATATAGCTAGGGTTGAATTTAATCATTGATCGACTCTACCCAAATCTTTGTCCACCACCATTGATTTTACTAACTCATCTCTGAGGTACAAATAGACATTACCACCCACTCAACATCTACATCACCAAATAGAGAATTCCTTGATATACTGAATATTCATTATAGGATAATTCTTATATTGAAGAAGGACCATACCAATCTGGAGGGGTTGAGACTATAAATATAGCTACCTCAACAATGGCACATAAGGGGGATGGTTATCCCCATAAAAATATCAAATCACTTTCAAAGTATATCTTTGGAGCGTAAAAATTCCCACCATACTTATTTGGAATAAGAAGAAGATGTTATTTCTTTCATCTGAATAATTGTATTGGAGTCACCTATAAGGGGTCATTCCAAGAGTGGTCATCACCATCACCATATGAACTTGATCACTCTAGAGACTATTGAGGAAGATGTGATGGGCCCAATAATCTATGACTATAAAATTTATAAGAAATATCATTGGATGTAACTAACTACTAGGATTCATTAGTATCTTTAAGCCCATATCTTTGTTGAATACCCAATAACCGTTACCAAATTCCAATGACATTTTAGTGAAAATTTCTTTTCATTTTCAGTAAAAAAACATAAATATTGTTATGAAATATATTGGTGTAATAATTGACAAATTCCTTAACCACTTCTAATGTACTCGCACAGTGACATGTCAAGAAGATCTAGAATTCCACCCTAGAGAGTTCAAGATAAATGACATCTTCATGAAATTATGAAGATCAATCATGAATGTAATTCTCAAAGAAATATTTAATAATTTAGTAACTCTATAGATACTCTAGAGAGTACTCATTCTATAGGTCCTCCCTATGACAATTTATATATTATCCATGGACTTCCACTATATGGTGAAGTGAAATACAATAGCCAAGGAGGTCATACCTATGGTATTATATACAATGGACCTCCCCAAGATGAGTTATCAACCAATAATGATATCCATATTACTAATAAGTCAATAATAAACAACTCTATTGGTCCTCCATGGTGTTATTTTTTCTACGGCTCTCCAATTGATGAAAAATATTAAAGAAAATTTGGTCTTCCCCATACAGATAATTAAAAAACAAGAAACAAGAATCCCCCTCCCATGGTTGTTACCAGAGAGGTCCTCCCCATTATTATACTAAACTTAACCATGGATAACCCACCTACAGTTCTTGTTATGGAAGTTCTACCTACAGTAATTCTGAAGAAAACTATGGAGGTGTTCCCCTATAACAAGTTTCATAGTTTTTCATTGAAATTATACAGAACACAATAATGGAAGTCCTCCCCATGGTTCTGGTTGTGAAGGTATTCTATAAAACCCTAAGATTTTATGCGATATATTCTTTAAATTTGGTTGATGTCTAGAATTTTATGCTACACAAAGATTAGTTTGTACTATACGCAACAGTGTTCTAGGCTTGTGTTGCACACAATTTTAAGTTATTTTGAAAGAATTAAATTAAATAAACACTGAATATAGATTTAAGTTTGGTTTACATTATACAAAACACCGATGGAATCTTTCTCTACATGAAACACTGGCTTGGCCTACATTACACACAAGAGCAACCATCCTTGATAGCTTTCCTTGTACGTGATATCAACTTTCACTAAAAAATGATATATTATTAAAATTTTATTATTTACTAGGATATAATCTAGCTATTATGAATATTAATAACCACATTTTAAATTATATATAACATTAGAATTCATTTTACACATTTTCTAGAACATGATATGAGAACAAAATCAATTATTTCGGATAAAACAAGTATTTTAAAAAAATAATGTTTTACAACCTTTTGATGGTGAACCCATTTTAAATCAAGATTTTGGAACTTATATAAGATAAATTTTAAGAAATAAAATTCTTCATTGGGATCGTGAAATAAGAATTTACTTTTGTTGAATTTTTGGTCATTTTATGATAAAATTCAAATTTTAATGAATAATGAAAAATACTGCATTTTAATTAGAAGCTGTCTTTTAAACTAATTTATTAATATAAATATATTATATTTTCAATAAATTTTAATGTTTAATTGTTTTATAATTTTTATCATTTATTACAATTTTTTTCATTGGAAGTAATTTCCCTTTTAAATTGGACATACAAATATTTCAATCTTTGGATTGTTATTTCTTCTTACAAACCCGCTTTTTTGGTTTTGACAATGAGAATTAAATTTAAATTAATTACTGAAAATTTTGGGTTTTTAATTTAGAAAAAGAGATACCATATTTGGAATCATAAGGTTAAAATTGTGTAAATAGGTATCTTTTATTTTTTAGATATTATGAATATCTACTTCAATAATTATTTTATTTATCATGGTTAAAAGGTAAATCTGGTAAATAAGGGTAAAAAATAATATTATAATAATATTAAATTACCATAAAACATGTCTTAATACTATTGGATGAGATATTTCTAATAATGGTCATCCTTGGGTGGATTTTGGGACCCCATGGATTCACTTGGATTTGAAAATGATATTTAATAAGAATTAATTTAAAGTAAAGATAATTATAACCTAAACATATATCTTTTACTAAATAAATTTTAATATATGGTTATATAAATGATATCTATGTCTATAAATAGTAATTATAAAGATAAAACAATTTCCTACATCTTGGTACTTTATATATTAATTTTATTTATTATAAAAATATAGTAATTTATGAAACAGTTATGATGAAGAGATTACCTCATTAATGAACGATTTAAATAAATAAATTTATAAATATTTAAATAAATATAATTTAATGTTTTTATGACATCCATGAATTTTTTGAATTACATTGAAATATTAGGGATGAGTTAATACCTTTGGTAGGAAGGAATAATGTTATTATAATTTTTTTAAAATGTCAAGTATGAATAGTGACCAAAATGACATAATTCAAGACTTAAAACATAAAATTGTTAATTAAATGATTACAAATTCATGAAATTCTAATATTCCTAAAATGATTAATATAGGTCCAAAAATGTCATAAATAACTTTTTTGTGTCATTTTACATGATATGGTAATTACATTACCCCACAATGTGATAATAACATGATATCATAGTAATATTAAAAATGGTAAAATATGGGTTAAACCAAAAAGATAAGGATACAAATATATTCAAAACATGTCCAAAAAGTATTGGGTGATGAGTATTTGAACAAAAATCATCTTAAATTCAAATTAAATATGATTTAGACCATTTTTAATCAAAATTGAAATTACAATAAATTAATATTTCAAGAGTTTCCTAAAGTACCCTCTCCTACTTACAAAACAACACATCCTCCCTCCCTTATTCACTCAAATTTGAGCCTTCAATATTATAAGGCCTCAGCCTTAAACCTTACTTAATATTGAATTAAATGAATAATTCACATCGAGGATCTTTTCAGGTTTAGATTTTTAGAGAATTAGATCATAAATCATGAATTACATTCCAAATTTAAACAAAGTGGTTACATAAAAGATAATACTCATTTTTCCCCATCAACATAAACATATTTAAAATAAAACATGTATTCTTTCTTGAAACTTCCTTGACACTATCATCATATCATGTACCTTTCCCTTGACCTGTGAAAAATATTTCAAAAACTTGGGATTAGCATAAAAAGGTCAGTAAGAGATATAAAAATACGGAAAGGAAACATGAGTACATGTATACATAAGAATGAAATCATACGTTACCCATAAAACATAAGCACTTTAACATAACCCATAAAATCATGAACAAATCATAGAAATCACAAGACATAAAGGTAACTTGAGGCATAATAACATTCTTACGTAGGGAGTAACCCTCTTGGTTACGTTTGGAATACCCATCACAATATATTCCCTAAATCTCTTCGGAGAAACCCTAACGTTTAACCCCTTCGCGTTACCCAATGCATTAGAGAGCTATATCTGGCTTACCCTCCCTTATTTTATCATGGAACCAACCATCTTCATATCAATGCCCAAGAACCATAACATAATCGTATCACATAAAACATGCATAAAGGAAACATAACATTTCCACTTTTCAATCACAAGAAATCAATACAACGTAGTGATATAAAAACATTATGAAAAACATTTTCAATACCAAAATAAAAGAAAAGTAAAACATGGTATTTATTTTTCTTTAAAAAAAACTATGGCTTATAGAGGAAGCCGAAACTCAAATAATGGTCACGGCGGTAGAGAAGTCGTTGTCGTTGCATACATACGACAAAAACATTCTCTTTTGTCGTTTAGTAAAACGCTTTGTATAAAAAAGATTCCTTTTGGATAAACGTAAAATTCTAATGGGTTTATACACCTTATAAAAGAATGTTGTGTATAAAAAAAATATGCCTCAATGAAAGGAGATTGAGACAAAGTCCCATACAAAGATGTTGTCCTTGGATTAAGGATAAATCAATTACACAATTATGTGTGACAAACTAATACACCAACTATAAGTGGATATTAATTGTAAAAAAATCAGAGGTTATTCACACATATTCATAGAACGACATATTCAAGGAGTAGAAGTTTATCCCAAAGAATCAAAATTGGGTTAAGAAGTTCCCTTGCAAAAATTCGAAATCCTAACGGCGTCACTTCAAAATTCAGAAAATGAGTTGATGTGAGATAAAAAGGGTATCTCATCACTTGGACATAAAATTTAAATAAATAAGGATATAGAAGAACATTTCCCAACATAATATTATGTGAATTAAAAGACATAACAAAAGAGATCTTTTAAAGAATAGGAGGGTGAAAGTTTCCCTTACCGACATGGGTATCTTTCGAAACATACACCCCATGAAAGAAGGACAATACAACATTGATGTAAATACTCATAAATGAAAGTATATTACACAATGAGTAAAATAATGGGCAGTTCGTTTCTTTATATTCATGAATAATAAACTTTGGTCATTTTATAATTTCATAAGGATGTCATTTAAATATTATTATTCAGTTCATATCACATATTATAATGTTATAATAATTGTTTAATAATGTTAGTTCATATCAGATGTTTTTGCCAATGTTTGGTACATGAGTCAAAAATGAACTTGTTTGAAACATGATTTCCCTTGTAGTTATAAGTAAATAATTTCCAAAATAGTATTAATGATTAAAATATCATATATATCTAGTACATATTCATTTTATACTATTCCATATCATTTGGAGATAAAAAACGAAAAGCACCGTTCATGGAGACGGTATGCCGTACGTACGCATGAACTTTACTTTCATTTTTTGTCATATCAATGAAATTAAAAATAAATGATTATATATATATATATATTATAATTCCAGTATAATATATATGTTATATAGGTCACATATGTTCATTAATTTCATTCTTTATACATTCCATGTATTTCATGTACGAGTCACATCACTTGAGGGGGCGGTATTCCACACTTCCTCATATGAAATTATCGCTTTTGCACAACATGAAAAGAATAAAGGTTTGTTTTAAATATAAAATAAATAATCATATAGTAAACATAAATACCATATATATCATATATAAAATACATTGAAATCATAATGACCAACTTTAAAGGTGTTAAAAGAATATTGAACAATCATCGTTTCGTGAGGCAGAAAATCACCAACCACAGAAAAAGTATGTTCTTTAACCATTAGACGAAGGTGTGTGTATGTGTAGCTCAAATAATTCACATAACAACATCCTAGTATATTTATGATACTGGTGTTTTTACAAAATAAAATAATAAAAAGTGTTTAGGGGGTTGGAGAAATAAAATAATACATAAGAACACAAGAGAAAACACAACCTTTAAAACAGGTAACTCGCTTTGATTTAAGCTCAAAGGCTTCCTTGGAAAGGATTATGCCAAAAGTGAGGCTTCAATGATGAAGAGAGGGATGTGGAGAGATGATATGGGTAGGGGTTGGCTGAGACAAAGGATTGAGAGGTGTGTGTAAGGTGGTAGAGGTGGGGGCCTTTTATAAGAGGAGAGGAGGGGCACTCTTGGAAAGTAAAGAAATGTTACTTTATTTTAAAATGATTGTCAAATTTAAAAGATCCCACATTGATATAATTCGAGGATAAGGTGATAAGGGTTATAAATATACCCATCCAAAAGGTTTTTGACAAGTGTAGGTCTTAGATTTTACATTACCCTTCATTTTATTTAAATCGTTAAATAATGAGGTAATCGCTGCATCATCATGATGTCATAAATAATTTAATTTATTTAATTTATAAAAATTATAAAAACACTACTATGATGTAGAAAATATATTTTAGCTTTCCAATATCTATTTATAGTCAAACATATGACTAGTATAACCCCACTTAATGTTTTTTTTAGTAAAACAACTCATGTCTGTGTCATTTTTTACTTTTACATTAAATAAAAAGATAATAATGTCATTTTCCTTCCAAAGTGGCTCCATGGGGTCCCCAAGTTGACCCATGGATTGGATTTGTCGGCCATGGCACATAAAATAAGGGTAGGATGTGTGTCAAGATCATCTCATATTATTAAAACATTATGTTTACCTTAAACTACACTAATTACCTCTAATCGCGATTAAAAACTTAAAAGTTACTATTTACAAAAAAAATATTTTAATCCCCTTGAACCAAATTTTACTTCGTAATGAAAACCATGTATGTCGGATTTTTTAAATTCAAAACACAGAGGTTGTAAAATTTCATATAAACGAAAAATTAGTTTTTAATTACCACTTAGCGGTTTCACTATTCATCAAAAAATGATGTTTTTCAGAAAAATACCAAAACATCACCCTAAGGTATATTTGATATTCTGAATTCAAAAATGAAGTCTATTTTACAAAATTAAAAACATATAAGTTGCATTAATTAATTTAATAATTAATTCCCGCTGTCAGTGCAAATAGCGTGTTTTTATGAAACAATAAGTATCAAAAGATTGACACTAGTTTATGTTTGATTTCAAAGTGAAATTAATTCCAACGACCACTATTGGATTAAATGGTAAAAATATATTCTAATTTTACTTTTAAAAAAATTTAAACGATAATCTAATCATATAAATAAATTATATTAAAAAGAGGTTTTCAATTAAAATACAACATTTTTCACTATTCATTAAAAAATGAACTTTATCGAAAAGATACAAAAAATTTACACAAAGTATATTTTGATGTCATAATTCTAAATAATAATTTTATTTTGTCAAATATAACACATAAAATTGTCAAAAAGTGGATTTAAAAGAGGTTCGCCATCAAAAGGCGGTTAATCGACCTTTTAAAGAATACTAGAATGTTTACGCTTAAAATTAGATTTATTTGCATTTTTAATCCTCTAACATTTATTGTAAATAGTAATTTTTTTTGACCAAAATATATAATCATTTTGTAGTTAGTTCTGTTCATTCCCACCATTACAACGGCTAGGCGTTAACTACCATTTAAAATAATATTATTTTATTATTAGAGTGCAATGTAAGATTTCCAAGAAACTCGTTGTTGCGTATTAGGTACGCCATCGAGCATAGCGTCCCCTTTAAAGTAATATTAATATTTTATTCAAAAATCTGGATAAATATAAAAATGTCATATTCTTTATTTACCTGGGGTGTTACATCCTTCCCCCTTTTTGGGAATTGCGTCCTCGCAATTTTAAAATTGGGCTTGGAAACATCCTTGAAAGTCCCACATCGGAACAAGAGTCGGTAAAGAAATCATTTTAAAATAATGAAAGAGAAGTACAGAGGTCACCCGAGTTAACCCATACTAGGATTCCATGTAGGAAAACATGGACATGGAGGAGAAAACATAGGGTCATGTTCTGATGGAGAGTGATAGAAAACATGTTTAGGAGAAAGTTAACCACAAGAAAATCACAAACTTGTGATGGGTTAAATGGTATTCGATTCCCCAGTAGGAAAAGTTAATAGAAAAAATTTTTGTTTTAAGTTTCTTTTTTTATTGAGGAATTTATTCATAAGGAAACATAATAACTTATCATGTTGACTTTCAACTTTTATTATATTTCTCACACAAAATCATATTTTTTCCAAAAGACGAGTATTTAAGAAGACTTGTTCACATTAAGAGTACTATAATAAACTCTTATAGAATCACCTAATCCACAAAAGAGAACTATATACTTCCAATGTCTTTAGACATTAACCAAAACCAAAACCAAAAAGGTTAGTACAAGATCAGATAATATAGAAAAGGACAACCCTTTATAAAAAGAAAATCTACTCTTAATCTACAAAATTTTTCCAACAAAACCCAAAGATCAACGAGGACCATTTGATAAACAATTTGTCCATAAAATTCTTCAAAGTAAACCAAACTAAGATTGAAACCCAAATATTTGAAGGATTTTGTCACATAGTCTTCCAAGTTAAATCATAACATTTATATCCAAACAACATCAGTTTCTCTTAAAGTATCGTATTGAAAAGTAATTAACCTAATCACATATCCCCCATGATAGGTTAAAAAATTTCCATAGATAACCCAAAATAAACTAACCATTAATTAATAAAATCATCTAACTAAAAAGAATCATTCAAACTAACCAGGGACTTCAAGTAGTCCAGTGGTAGGCGATAAATACTAGTTTCACTTTGGTTGTGGGTTTGATTCCCACAGCTTTGTCCGACGCGACGGGTTGTCACACTGTCTGTGTGTTGTCCTATTTATAAAACTCCAAAAATAACCCTAACATGTTTTAATCTCAATAGTTTTCTTATACCTCTCATTTCATCCAAATTCATTACGATTTCAACATCTTAATTCTTGAATTCTTATTTCACCACCATAAGATAAAATAAAATGATTCCAAAAATGAATAAAATCATACCTTGATCATGGCGTCCACTCGGATTCATCATCATCTTGCTCACATAGGTAGAAGTCCAATGCATTACAAAAATGATTTAGAGACCCTTCAAAATCATTTTCTTCCTCCATCCAAATACACCTCGTACAATATGGGTCTTATGGGTGTTCACAGAAAAACAGTTTTGGAAAATAATCATGTATGATATATAATTCCAAAACATCTGATAAAACATTATTTCTATAAAATAGTCAGACCTAAATTTAGTTGAAAATTTCTATTATTGGTACTTTTAAAATACCATAAGTATGTGTTGTGAGACTATATTTTAAAAGAAAATATAAATAGGTTGCGCAAGGGTCTCCTTCCTCAGCACCATTTTTAAAATCATATATGCTTCAAATTCTTGTGATAAGGTAAAATATTTGAAAATAACTTGAAAAATATACCTTTCTTGAAAATATGAGAATATTGTGAAAATAGTATTTGTCTAAATATAACCCATGATCCACGATGATAACGAGGTATAGTGAAGGTGTTTGATATCTCAAACAACTGCTTGCAAGTGAGTTGTATGTTAGAAATAGTTTCACAATCTTCCGAACATGAATTTGCAATAATTCTTGCAAGCATGTCATTAGGAAGAGATACGAATGTCGTTTCAGATACTTCTACTTCCATTCATAACCAGCATTACTTCACCTGAAAAAAGATATAAAACAAGGATTGAATTGAAATAATAGATATAGGGACTAATCATGTGTCTAACAAAAACTCCTAATCCCTAAAGTAGTCTAAACCGACCTCTGATACCAAATATAAGGCCCCAGTATTAAACTTTACTTAATATTGAATTAAATGAATAATTCACATTAAGGATCTTTTCAGGTTTATAGTTTTAGATAATTAGATCATAAATCATGAATTACATTCCACATTTAAACAAAGTGGTTACATAAAAGATCGTTCTCGTTTTTCCCCATCAACAGAAACATATTTAAAATAAAACATTGATTCTTTCTTGACACTTCCTTGACACTATCATCATATCATGTAACTTTCCCTTGACCTGTGAAAAACATTTCAAAAACTTGGGATGAGCATAAAAAGCTCAGTAAGGGATATAAAAATATGGAAAGGAAACATGAGTACATGTATACATAATAATGAAATCATACTTTACCCATAAAACACAAGAACTTTAACATACACCATAAAATCATGAATAAATCATAGAAATCATACAACATAAAGGTAACTTGAGTCATTCATAACATTCTTACGTAGGGAGTAACCCTCTTGGCTACGTTTGGAATACCCATCACAGTATATTCCTTAAATCTCTTCGGAGAAACCATAACGTTTAACCCCTTCACGTTACCCAATGCATTGGAGAGCTATATCGGGATCACTCGCCCTTAGTTTATCACGGAACAACCCATCTACATATCAATGCCCAAGAACCATAACATAATCGTATCACATAAAACATGCATAAAGGAAACATAACATTTCCACTTTTCAATCACAAGATATCAATACAACACATTGATATAAAAACATTATGAAAACCATTTTCAATACCAAAATAACAGAAAAGTAAAACATGGTATTTATTTTTCTTTAAAAAATGTATGGCTTGTAGAGGAAGCCGAAAATCAAATAATGGTCACATCGGCGGAGAAGTCGTTGTCACCGCATACGTACGACAAACACATTCCATTTTGTCATTTAGTAAAATTCTTCGTATAAATAGATTCCTTTTAGATAAATGTAAAATTCAAAGGGGTTTGTACACCGTATAAAAGAAGGTGGTGTATAAAACAAAATATGCCTCAATGAAAGGAGATTGAGACGAAGTCCCATACAAAGACGGTATCCTTGGATTAAAGATAAATCAATTACATAATTATGTGTTACAAATGAATACACCAACTATAATTGGATATTAAGTGTAAAAAAATCATAGGTTATTCACACAAATTCATAGAACGACATATTCAAGGAGTACAATTTTATCCCAAAGAAAAAAAATTGGGTTAAGAAGTTCCCTTGAAAAATTCGACAGCCTAACAGCGTCACTTCCAAATTCAGAAAATGAGTTGATGAGAGATAAAAAGGGTATCTCATCACTTGGACATAAAATTTATATCAATAAGGATATAGAAGAACATTTTCCAACATAATATTATGTGAATTAAAAGACATAACAAAATAAGTCTTTTAAAGAAGAGGAGGGTGAAAGGCTCCCTTACCGACATGGGTATCTTTCGAAACTTACACCCCGTGAAAGAAGGACAATAAAAAATTGATGTAAATAATAATATATTAAAGTATATTACACAATAAGTAAAATAATGGGAATTACATACACCACTCAAAGGAAATTGTGGCAAATGTAGCATAAATCTCACGGGAATAAAAGTGAGATGAAAAATCCGTTTCGATAACTCGGAAGCCTAACGACGCTACTTAAAACACACAAAAATGGATTGATGAGATAAAATAAGATCTCTCATAAAATTAACATAATTTTTACAGAAAAATGAATATAAAATAACGTCCCCCAACTTAACAAAGTGGAGCTTAAAAGAAGTGACATAAAGGAGAGTACTTAAAAAGAAAGAGAGAGGTTAGATCTCTTACAAAATTTCGGCAGCCTAATAGCGCCAGTCAAAACTTCCAAAATGGATTGATGAGAGAATAGGGTCTCTAATCATATGAACATAAGAATATCAGTATGAGTAATATAAAATAACATACCAATCACAAGAAATATGAGCTTAAAAGGAATGACATAAAAGAGTGTACTTAAAAAGAAAGAGAGGAGTAGGATCCCTTACCTCAAGCTCGACTTGTCTTGTTCGTTTATTTATATTCCTGAATAATAAACTTTGGTCAATTTATAATTGCCTAAGGAACTCCTTTAAATATTATTCTTCAGTTAATATCACTTATTATAATGTTATAATAATTGTTTAATAATGTTAGTTCATATTAGACGTTTTTGCCGATGTTTGGTACATGAGTCAAAAATGAACTTGTTTGAAAAATGATTGCCCATTTAGTTATAAGTAAATAATATATAGAATAGTATTAATGATTGAAATATCATATATATCAAGTAAATATTCATTTTATACTATTCCATATCATTTGGAGATAAAAAACGAAAAGCACCGTTCATGGAGACGGTAGGTCGTACATACGCATGAACACTACTTTCATTTGTTTTGTCATATTAATGGAATTAAAAATAAATGATATATATATATTATAATTACAGTATAATATATATGTTATATAGGTAACATAGGTTCATTAATTTCATTCTTTATACATTCCATGTATTTCATGTACGAGTCACATCACTTGAGGGGGCGGTAGTCCACACTTCCTCATATGAAATTATCGCATTTGCACAACATGAAATGAATAAAGGTATGTTTTAAATATAAAATAAAGAAGCATATAGTAAACATAAATACCATATATATCATATATAAAATACATTTAAATCATAATGATCAACTTCAAAGGTGTGAAAAGAATATTGAACAATCATCGTTTCGTGAGGCAGAAAATCACCAACCACAGAAAAAGTATGTTCTTTAACCATTAGATTAAGGTGTGTGTAAGTTTAGCTCGAATACTTCACATAAAAACATCCTAGTATATTTAATATACTGGTTTTCTTACAAAATAAAATAATAAAAAGATTTTAGGGGGTTGGAGAAATAAAATAAAACATAAGAACACAAGAGAAAACACTACCTTTAAAACGCGTAACTCTCTTTGATTTAAGCTCAAAGGCTTCCTTGGAAAGGATTCTGCCAAATGTGAGGCTTCAATGTTGAAGATAGGGATGTGGAGAGATGATATGGGAAGGGGTTTGCCGAGCCAAAGGCTTGAGAGGTTTGTGTATGGTGGTAGAGGTGGGGGCCTTTTATAAGAGGATAAGAGGGGCACTCTTGGAAAGTAAAGAAATGTTATTTTATTTTAAAATGAGTTTCGAATTTAAAAGGTCCCACATTGATATAATTCAAGGATAAGGTGATACGGGTTATAAATATACCCATCCAATAGGTTTTTGACCTATTTAGGTCTTATATTTTACACTATCTTTTCATTTTATTTAAATCATTAAATAATGAGTAAATCGCTGCATCATCATGATGTCATAAATAATTTAATTTATTTAATGTCTAAAAATTATAAAAAAAATACTATGTTGTAGGAAATCTTTTTAGCTTTCCAATTTCTATTTATAGTCAAACATCTTACTTGTATAACCCCAGTTAAAGTTTTTTTAGTAAAACAACTCATGTCTGTGTCATTTTTACTTTTACATTAAATAAAAAGATAATAATGTCATTTTACTTCCAAAGTGGCTCCATGGGGTCCCGAAGTTGACCCATGGATTGTCTTGGTCGGCCATGACACATCCAATCAGGGTAGGACATGTGTCAAGCTCATCTCATATTGTTAAAACATTATTTTTACCTTAAACTACACTAATTACCTCTAATTGCGATTAAAAACTTAAAAGCTACTGTTCACCAAAAAAATATTTTAATCCTATTGAACCAAATTTTAATTCTTAATGAAAACCATGTATGTCAGATTTTTGAAATTCAAAACACAGAGGTGGTAAAATTTCATTTAAATGAAAAATCTATTTTTTAAGTACTACTTAGTGGTTTCACTATTAATCAAAAATTGAAGTTTTTCAGAAAAATAACAAAACTTCACCCTAAGAAATATTTGATATTTCGAATTCTAAAATTAAGTCTATTTTAAAAAATTCAAAACATATAAGTTGCATTAATTAATTGAATAATTAATTCCCGCTGTCAGAGCAAATAGCGTGTTTTTATGAAATAATAAGTATCAAAAGATTGACACTAGTTTACGTCCGATTTCAATGTGAAATTAATTCCAACGACCAATATTGGATTAAATGGTAAAAATATATTCTAATTTTACTTTAAAAACAATTTAAAAGATAATATAATAATATAAATAAATTATATTAAAAAGAGGTTTTGAATTAAAATACAACATTTTTCACTATTCATTAAAAAATGAACTTTATCGAAAAGATACCAAAAATTTACACAAAGTATATTTTGATGTCCCGATTCTAAATAAAAATTTTATTTTGTCAAATATAACACATAAAATTGTCAAAAAGTGGATTTAAAAGAGGTTCTCCATCAAAAGGCGCTTAATCGACCTTTTAAAGAATATTAGAAAGTTTACGCTTAAAATTGGATTCATTCACATTTTTAATCCTTTAACATTTATTGTAAATAGTAAAAATATTTTACAAACATATATAATCATTTTTTAGTTATTTCTATTCATTCTCGCCTTTACAACGGCTAGGAGTTAACTACCATTTAAAATAATATTATTTTATTATTAGAGTGCAACATAAGATTCCGAAGAAACTCATTGTTGCGTATTGGGTATGCCATCAAGCATAGCGTCCCCTTTAAAGTAATATTAATATATTATTCACAAATATGGATAAGTATAAAAATGTCATATTATTTATTTACCTGGGGTGTTACAAAGATAATCCAACCCCTAACCATTTCTCTTCTCAACATCTTTTGTTATATTCTAGAGGTTCTCATATTCTCAAAGGAAGAACTCTAGTGCCCTAAGAGGAAATTTAAAGAAAGAACGTCGAGGAAGAGAAGGTTTGGATAAATATGAAGCATATCAGACCTAAGGTAAGGGATTATTTTGTCTCACTTTCATTTATATGGGACATATGCATTAAACACCACATATATCTTTTTTTATGTTAATTATTCCAATTAATGTTTTATGATTTTTATTATGAAGGTTTTGATATTTACATATGCATATAATTTTTTTTATTTTATGGGGAATATGATTCCATTGATTATAATTGGTAAGGTATAACTTTTCCAATATTATTTTTATCCGAAATTGTTAATTCGTAAGTATTTACAGTGGAATTAATTATTATACATGTCCAAATTTTATAAAAATGTTTTCATAAATTGTTTAATATTATTCTAGGTATATTTAATGTTGTTTTTACCGCTTTTTGACATTATCTACATGGTATGAAAGAAATATTTCATTTCTTTACCATACGAGGTACTTTTTGAATTTTATGGAAAAAGTATGAGGAGAAATTTTTTCACTTATACAACATAAAAGAGTTTTTAAATCTTCATAATTTCTTATTTCCTTAATGATTTCTTTATAACTTTACAAGTGTATTTTCAACTAAATTTTTTTCTTTTAAAATTGCACAACATTTTGAGAAAAGAATTTTTTTTTGAAAAATAAAGGATCTTTACCTTAAGAATTATGTTCAATTATTTTATGGAAAATATTTCTAATCTAAGATTACACTATTTAAATAGGGTTATGTTTCTATCCCTATTGTTAATATGGTTCGATTTCATTAATGGTGGTATTATATTTTATATAGATCATTTTATGATGGAATGTTATTTAAGAATCCCATTTTATTTCTTGGGTTATGCTATGATGAATGATTTATGTTTATGTGGAACATGTAATAATTATGACATTATGAGATGGGCGGGACCTATATCTCAATACGATGCATTATGTAATGATTTATATCTCATGAGATAGACATTACTAGAATGACAAGTAAATTCAGTTTCGTAATACAAGAATGTAATGACAAGTAAATATAGTTCAATAATACATGGATAAAACAACAAGTAAATATGGTTCTGTAATACATCACTAGAATGGCATGTAAATCTAGTTCAATATTGGACATTGTCAACTATAATGGTCTTGGCAGTAATGTATTGGATACTATGGAAATATTATTATGGTATTATTTATTTGACACAATCCCATGTTTTATACAAATGATATTTTATGGTTAATGTTCTTTTATGGTCCATGCCTTACGCACTTCGATGATTTATTTCATGACTCATGATTATGATGTTTAAACATAATGTTCATGTTTTTACGTTCAAATGTTTATGGTTTTTTATGTTCTCTATGTTTAACCCTACTAGGAATTTGAGCTCACCCTTTATATATTTTCTTTTCCCTAGGATATAAAGAAAGGTTTTAGGTAGGAAAAAAAGGGGATGATATTTATGAGAGATGTTGATGATCTTTCACCAATTTATAAGATTATGTTCCAATTTTCCAAAGATACTAATCTAATATAGTCATTGGGTGTCTATTTGTGTCATGTATTTAATTATTCTAAAAACATTTAATGTCCATGTATGTCATGATTGGGTCTCTATAGTTGGTATCAGAGTGAAGGTTTATTCAATATTTGGAAACTAGGATGTGAAAACTATAGTGAGATCCCTAGAGATATTTCTAAGGTATGTCTAGGGAGGCCACTAAGGGTAAGTATAACTATTGATTACTGTCCTATAATTATGGTAATTGTCCTGACCCCCTCCCACAAAAGATGCCATTCCTGAGCTGGTAATGGTGAAAGGGAGATAATGACACCCGAGTCCCGCCTCCAGTAGGCCCCGGGGTGGCGAATAGCACCAAGGGTATGTGTTTTCACAAATATGGGAGGCATTACCCTTTTTATTATTTAAGATCAGGAAATAGGACAAGTCAACCACCAAAAAGGCAAAGAACAAGTGTAAAACCCAAACCAATCCCACATGCATGTTTAAACAATTTTATAACAAGGTGCAAGTACAAGAAAGTTCAAAGTACAATACTGAACGAAAACAAGATTACAGCAACAGCAACAACTCCAACTGTCTGACTAGTTGGGTCCCGCACGACCCTGGTAGTCCTCCTAGAAACCTGAAAGTAAACGTATGGTGAGCATACAAGTATACTCAGTAGGGAAACCTAAAGCTCTCGTGCACAAGTGGGGAGACATCCTAATGTCTCGTGAGAACAACAGAAGAATCCTAGCAAGCAATTCTATCCTCCCAACCTCACCAGCCACACTCACCAAAACAGAATCACAACAGGTTGTAGTATATAAGAACAAGAGTACTGGGAACCCCACACCATTTCCCTTTAGTTAGCTGCTCTTCCTAACGATGAACATCCTGACGCTGCCACACTCTACCCACCCGCACACACCTGGGCCCCACAACCACATATCCCACCCGCACACACCTGGGCCTCACAACCTCTTATCCCACCCGCATACACCTGTGCCTCACAACCACGTATCCCGCTGGCACAGACCTGGGCCTCATCCCGATGATTCTTGGGAAACAGTAGAACCTGCCCGAAGAGTCTTGGACTAAATCCACATCAACTGAAACCTACCCGAAGAGTCTTAGGTGTAAGGTCACCTCAAGCCATCACAGCCTAGGGGAGAAGGAGCAGGAAGGACATAGTAACTAAGGGAAAAACACTCTCTCCCATGAAATGGGAGTGTTCGGCACTAAGTGCTTAACATGGGTGGGGTGCGATAAAACACAAAAGATATATATATATATATATATATATATATATATATATATATACCAACCACACAACCCAACCAATGGCTTCTAAACAAAGAAACTGAGTATGTTCCTCGACACTGCTAAAACGAAGCATGCATACAACAAACAACCCCAACCCCATTTAGGTTTTCACGTTTAAGTAGAATTTTGTTTATTTAGTTCCTTAACTACTAGGCAACTATCCACAACCAACCACATCAATCGTTCGTAAAACATATCCCTGCAATCCACAAATCAAGTTAGGAAAACACAAGCAGCACAACAAAAAACTTCATATCAACCAACCAACCCCATTGATTATTAATACCATTTCATTTCCATAACCCACCATTTATTAACTCTTCGACTTTTTATTTATTATTCACAACCCATTTTCCTTTCACATTGAAACCATCCCCGCAACCCTGCTTCCAACCACCATAAGCACAACCGCACCGAAACCCATACATCATCATCCCCTTAATACCACTTATCGCAGCCCTGCTGCCCGTCACCAACATAGCATTCACACCAACCCACAACCAAGCCAACCGCAGCCCCGCTACTCACCCTATACACAACAACCCACTAAACACCTCCATCACATGCCACGTAACCAAGACAACACCGACATGTTCATTATTCCAATTTTGTTCAACCGGGGTGATCACACAAGGCTTCCAGATTTTAAACAGCCAAATTTATGTGATTAACCAAATTCCACATTCCACAAGGTTCCATTCACAAAAACGGTCTAGAAGATAGGGCAAAATTTAATTGCACAAGCAAAGGCCCCCAATGACCATGATTTTCAGTAGGTAGAAGCTCATTCAATTCACAACAATAATATCATAGGATATAAAGTAACATCAATCATAACTTCCCAACCCCGTTATATAAGCCAGTTATTATATTTATTAAACCGGTTCAAAAGTGTTTCACATAAACAAGAGAACACCCACCCTATATGATGCACAAACTAGAGAGACGAAGGTAAGATCCCTACCTCAACATGTTCAGATCGCAACGCTCCCCCAGATCAACTTTAGAAGATGTCCGTCGGCGTCCGTCACTTCCGTCGAGTCCTAGAAAAACCTCCTTGAGTGGATGTCTGAAAGGAAAGGCCGAAGGAAAGACAACAGATCCAAGCTTGGATGTTCCGCCTCGTCATTATGATCCCGTGGCCACTGACTGATCATAAATCGGAGCTCAGACGAAGAAGTTATGGAAGAAAGAGCCTTCGAGTCTCTTGGGAGAACTCTGCTCAGAGGAAAGGGGAGGAGAGGAGTGAGTTGAAAGGAGGAGGGGACCCCTCCTTTTTTCGGTGAGAAAAGAAAAAGTACATGGAATTTACTTTATAGTACACAACGTGTACTCAGTTATTTCACACGGTCTCCACGCGGCTTCCAACATGGATCCGCGGCCGTGGACTGGTCAACACACGGTTTGAGGGTAACACATACGTGGGGAAGGACTACACGACATGTACTTATTTATTGCACACGACAAGGACACGACTCCAACACGGTACATGACCATTGACTGGTAATGCGTACGCGGGGAAGGACTACATGGCGTGTAGAACTGAACACACGCCATGCTCCCATTATTTAACACATCGAGGACACGGCCTGCAACATGGGGTATACCCAGAAAGGGGGTACACGATGTGTACTCAAAATACACGGCGTGTAGTTTTAAAATTCTCGAATGTGAGGGAAGAGTCCATTTTACCCTCCAGAACACTTCGTGGCCTTCTTTTTGACAAAGGAATGGGCCGTAGAGGTCCGGGCCATTACATCAGCTACCTCTTAAAACATTCTCGTCCCCGAGAATTCAAAAACCAACCTAGAGGAAACCCAACAAGATACCTATTAGGGTTCTCATTATAACAAGAACCTAAACAACAACCCTAATCATATGTGTTAGGAATTCCTTCTCCTATGTAGAGATATTATCAGCTTTAGGCGGCACAGACTCACCCGCACGGGTTCAATCGCATCCGCATTAATGCGTCTCGATTATGGGTCAGGTTTTCCCCTTTCCCCACACATCCGGACATGTCACACATTACCAGGGAACAAGGAAACAAATGGTCTCGCAACTGACAAGACAAGAATTCCATATATCAAAGGTACAAAGTACAACATCAACACAAATCTCATAAGAACAATAGAAAACACAAGTCAAAACAACTCTGGGTACTGAGTGTGCATCTGGGTCTCCCACTCCCAAGTTCTCTCCTCGAGGCCGTCATGCCTCCACAACACACGAACCAACGGAATAGTTCATCCATGGAGCACCTTCTCATTCTGATCCTTGATTCTGACTGGTCGTTCCACGAAGGTCGTGTCATCTCCAATATCTAACTCTCCCCAGTCGATAATGTGGGAGTCGGCGTGTAAGTACCGACAAATCTGGGAGACATGGAAGATGTCATGAACCTTCTCCAACTGAGGTGGCAGGGCCAGCTGATTTGCCACCTCACTGACTCGCCTCAGCACCTCAAAAGGTCCGATGAACCTGGGTGAGATCTTGCTCGCTTTCCCAAACCTTCACTACCCCCGTCAAGGGGAAACCTTCAAGAACACATGATCTCCCACCTCGAACTCCAAGGTCCACCTCCGACGATCAGCATAAGACACTTGTCGATCCTGAGCCGCTTTCATCCTCTCACGTACAAGCTGGACTTTCTCTGTGGTACTCTGCAATACCTATGGCCCAAGAGCACCTGTCTCACCAACCTCTTCCTAGGAAATGGGTGAACGACATGACCTTCCATACAAAGCCTCAAATGGTGCCATGCCAATAGTAGAATGGAAGCTGTTATTGAAGGCAAACTACACTAAAGGCAAGTGTCATACCCATGATCCTCAAAAATTCAGAACACATGATCACAACATTTCCTCCAACATCTAGATAGTTCTCTCTGTCTGCCCATCGGTCTGGAGGTGGAAAGCAGTGCTAAGGCGTAGCTGGGTTCCAAAAGAATGCTGTAGACCCCTCCAGACTTGCGAGGTAAACCGAGTATCCCGATCTGAGATGATATTTTTCGGAACTCCATTCAAACGTACCACCTCATCTACATACCTCTGTGCTAAGGTACTCACCGGGCCTGACTCCTCACTGGCCTGAACCTGGAAGGTCCTATCGCAGGAGACTAGCTGCTAACTACCTTCCCCTTCGATGAGCCCGGCTGGATCCACTCTCGGGGTGCACCTCCCAGCGAGTGCATCCTCTCTACAACCTCTGCCTTCTTCTGTACCGCCAAGTACATCGGAAGGGTGAAGGGGGTGACAGCATACTGGAGCGAAGGATGAAGCGCCTCCTCCAAACATCTCACCCGAGACTCCTCATTCAGAAAGAGATTCATAGAAAAGCGCAGGAGATCATTGAACATGATACCCACATCTCGTACTGACATACTCCCCTGCTGAAGGGAGAGTAACTCCTGCCACTTCTCCACCTTGATCATGGAAGAAAGGAATTCCTCTCGGAATTCTTTCTCAAAGTCAGCCCATGGAACCTCTGCCTCTATCCTTTCTCTGAGGTAGAGTGTCCTCCACTGTCACGCCGCACCTCTCAGCTGACTGACATCTAGGGGAACCCAGTACTCCCTCAAAGCATGGATCAAGGTAAAAGAAATATGTAGCTCCTCAAGCAACCCTTCCATCTCCGTATCCGAAGTACTACCCTCGTACTTCTTGAGGGTCTGCCACTGGAAAGAATGAAGAGTCTTCTGCCACTGGCTATCCTCCTCTCGGTCAATCCTCAATTGATCGACCGCCTGAACCTGCTGGGCCTCGGCCGTCTGGGCCACCAGGGGACGACGTCCAGGTGCCATAGCTGTATGGTAAAAAAGGATCACCTAAGCCTAAGTAGTAAGGAAAACTGAAGGTTTTATTTTATCATTTTATTTCAATTTCTTTCACAGAACACCCAAATCAAGTAAAACACAATCATGATGATGCATGTACCTTCCCTAGGGTCTCTACCCTGCAATAAATTTAGTTTCACTTGGTCATTCAGTAGGCTCAAAGTCCTTGCATCGGATCACGGGGGGGCCCTATAATCTCGTGTCCTAGCCGGTCATCCCTGGCCTATGTCATGCACCCAGATTGACTAACATTGTCACCCTACCATCCCATGCAATCCTCACCATGCCTAACTTCAGACTCCATCCTGTCTCTCAACCATCACCTCTGATACCATTCTGTCACGACTGCCTCCCACAAAAGATGCCCCTCCTAAGCTGGCAATGGTGAAAGGGAGATAATGACCCCCCGAGTCCCACCTCCAGTAGGCCCCGAGGTGGCTACTAGCACCAAGGGTATGAGTTTTCACAAACATGAAAGACATTACCATTTTTATTATTTAGGATCGGAAAATAGGACAAGTCAACCTCCAAAAAGGTAAAGAACAAGTGTAAAACCCAAAACAATCCCACATGCATGTTCAAACAATTTTATAACATGGTGAAAGTACAAGAAATCTAAATGTACAATACCGATAGAAAACAAGAGTACAACAACAACAACAACTCCAACTGTCCGACTAGTAGGGTCCCACACGACCCTGGTAGTACTCTTGGAAACCTGAAAGTAAACGTAGGGGTGAGCATACAAGTATACTCATTAGGGAAACCTAAAGCCCTCGTGCACAAGTGGGGAGATATCTTAATGTCCCGTGAGAACAACAGAAGAAACCTAGCAAGGAATTCTATCCACCCAACCTCACCAGCCTCACTCACCAAAACACAATCACAAAAGGTAGTAGTATATACGAACACGAGTATTGGGTACCCCACACCATTTCCCTTTAGTTAGCTGCTCTTCTTAACGACGAACGTCCTGACACTGCCATACTCTCTCCACCCGCACACACATGGGCCTCACAACCACGTATCCCACCCGCACACACCTGGGCCTCACAACCACGCATCCCCCCCCCCGCACACACCTGGGCCTCACAGCCACGTATCCCGCCTGCACACACCTGGGCATCATCCCAAAGATTCTTGGGAAACAGTAGAACATGCCTGAAGAGTCTTGGGCTAAAGTCACCTCAATCAAAACCTACCCGAAGAGTCTTAGGTTTAAGGTCGCCTCAAGCCATCACAGCCTAGGGGAGAAAGAGGATGAAGAAGCTAGTACCTAAGGGAAAAACACCATCTCCCATGAAATGGGAGTGTTCGGCACTAAGTGCTCAACATGGGTGGGGTGCGATAAAACACAAAAGATACATATATGTATATATATATATATGTACCAACCACACAGCCCAACCTATGGCTTCTAAACAGGGAAATTGAGCACGTTCCTCGACACTGCTACTACGAAGCATACATACAACAAACAACCGCAACCCCATTTAGGTTTTCACGTTTCAGCAGAATTTAGTTTATTTAGTTCCTTAACTACTGGGAAACTATCCACAACCATCCACATCGATCATTCTTAAAACATATCCCTGCCATCCAAAAATCAAGTTAAGAAAACACAAGCAGCACAACAAAACCCTTCTCATCAACCAACCAACCCCATTGATTATTAATCCTGTTCCATTTCCATGACCCACCATTCATTAACTCATCCACTTTTTATTTATTATTCACAACCCATAGTCCGTTCACATTCAAACCATCCTCGTAGCCCCACTGCCAACCACCATAACCACAACCGCACCAAAACCCATACATCATCATCCCCTTAATACCACTTATCACAACCCCACTGCCTGTCACTAATATAGCATTCACACCAACCCACAACCAAGCCAACTGCAGCCCCACTGCTCACCCTATCCACAACAACCCACTAACAACCCCCATCACATGCCACGTAACCAAGAAAACACCCACATTTTCATTATTCCATTTTTTTTCATCCAGGGTGATCACAAAAAGCTTCTAGATTTTAAACTGCCAACTTTACGTGATTAACCAAATTCCACATTCCACAAGGTTCCATTCACAAAAAGGTCTAGAAGATAGGGAAACATTTAATTGTGCAAGAAAAGGCCCCCAACGACCGTGATTCTCAATATGCAGAAGCTCATTCAATTCACAACAATAATATCATAGGATATAAAGTAACAACAATCACAACTTCCCAACCCCGTTATATAAGCCAATTATTATCTTTATTAAACCGATTCAAAAGTGTTTCACGTAAATAAGAGAACACCCACCTCACATGATGCACAAACTAGGGAGACAATTGTAAGATCCCTACCTCAACAGGTTTCGATCGCAACGCTCCTCCGGATCAACTTTAGAAGATGTTCATCGGCATCCGTCACTTCCGTCGAGTCCCGGAAAAACCTCCTCGGGTGGATGTCGGAAATGAAAGGACTAAGGAAAGACAAAAGATCCAAGCTTGTAAGTTCTGCTTCATCGTTATGATCTCGTGTCCACTGAAGGATCATAAATCAGAGCTCGGACGAAGAAGTTATGGAAGAAATAACCTTCGAGTCTCTTGGGAGAACTCTACTCAGAGGAAAGGGGAGGAGAGGAGTGAGTTGAAAAGAGGAGGGGTCCCCTCCTTTCATAGGTGAGAAAATAAAAAGTACATGGCGTGTACTTTATGTTACATGGCGTGTACGTGGTTATTTCACACGGTCTCCACGCAGCTTCCAACACGGCTCCGCGGCCGTTGACTGGTAAACACACGGTTTGAGGGTAATGCATACGCGAGGAAGGACTACATGGCGTGTAGTTTAGACACACGGCGTGTACTCACATGGAAAGGACATGGCTCCAACATGATACACAGCCGTTGACTGGTAACACGTACGTGGGGAAGGACTACATGGTGTGTAGAACTGGACACACGCCGTGCACCCATTATTTCACACAGTGAGGAAACAGCCTGCAACACAGGGTATACCCTAAAAGGGGGTTCACAGTGTGTACTCAAACTACATGGCTTGTAGTTTCAAAATTCTGGAAAGTGTGGGAAAAGTCCATTTTACCCTCCAGAACACTTCGTGGCCTTCATTTTGACAATGGAATGTGCCGGAGAGGTCCTGGCCAATACAGTAATGATCATGAATAACCTAGGAATAAACCAAAGATGTTAAATATTGAATGTAATCCCCCATGATAATGTTGTTTTCTAGTAACCTATTTTTCTTCTCACACTTTTCTTTTTGGGTTTTAGACAATGGATGGAACCTAAAAGAACCATGTTAATGATCTATGCAATAGGAAATTCAATGATTATCATCCAGAACAGCCAAATGTTATGGGAGATGGAATGAAATGTATTATTTATATTCTTACAAAAGAAATGAGTCATTATAGGCCTCAAAATTAGCTAGGAAGGGAACAACATTCTGTTGAGTCATTTATGAGGAAACTTCCACCATTTTTCAGTGGGTCTTCTAATCCACCTGTTTCTAAACAATGTATCAGAACCATTGAAAATATATTTTCCATCCATCACTGTTCAATACAAGAAATGGCCATTTTCGGCTGTCTATCATTTAGAAGATGAAGCAGACAAGTGGTGGACTCTAATTAAGAATACAAGGCAGCAATATGAAATTTAATCCATGGAATGGGACGAGTACAAGAACTTGTTTTTCAATAAGTAATTCCCTCAAAATCTTCAAACAAATATTGAAAATGTGTTCCTTGAACTTAAGAAAAAGGATAATGAGTATGTTGGTATATACAAGGTGAATTTTAAAAGGCTTGCATGGAATGATTCTGGATATATCATCTAACCTGGAAGTAAAGTTGATCGACTCTTTAGTGTCTTAAAACCAAGTCTTGAAATGGAATTAGTTACAAAGGAATTCAGTAGCTATGAAGAGATTATGCATTATGATATCAAGGTATAATAGGAAGTTTTTCTTACATATCCAACACATGTTTTGGACAAGAAACGAAAGATGGAGTTCAAAGAAAAATCTAAAAACAATGGTGAAAATAAGATTAATTTTTCATTATTCTCAAAGTGTGGAAAGAATCATAGTGGACATTGTCTTAAAGTGACTAGAAAATGTTTCATGTGTGGAAAAGAAGGATATCGAGGAGTTGAGTGATAAATTAATGTGAAAAAGGTTGCTAATGATGTTAATAATGAAAATAATAGAGATTAATCACCACCAACACATCAATGCTACAAGTGTAAGGAAATGGGTCATTATGAAAACCAATTCCCTAATCCAAGGGTTAATGATGATCAATGTCAGAAACCTCTTAAGGAAAATGACAAAGGGAAGTCACAGTCAATCATTATTAGTGATTTTGAGTATTAAAATGAAGTGGTAGAATGATTAAGTGTTTATGTAATGGGATTCCAAAATAGTGTTAGAGAATCTCATTTATAGTATTATAGAATATTGGAATATCAATGTATTGGTTTATTGTGGTTTTCAATAATTATTTTGTACTGGTAGCCATGAAAAGTGATTGAAATATTGTTGGAAGGAAGATGATATTCACATAATGAAGGGATATGGTGATAATGAGATGTTTGGTATTATTAATGAGCTCATGACCAATATAAGGATAAAGTGATATCATGGTTTGAATTTTTCATGTTTTTGGTATGTAGAAAGTGTTAATTTTGATTAAATTCATGTTTTCACTACGGTTATATGGATAATCATGTTATTATCATGTTTAAAGAGAATCCATGATTAATGTATTCTCATGTTTGGAATGTGATAACCAGGAATTGCCATATGTGATATGGGAGACAAATGTTAAGTCAATTTAGTTCACCTCATTCTAAAGTTTTATATTTTCAATATTAAGAAGGATTGTAATTTTATATATTTATTGATAGTATAAGTTATATTATGGGTTAAATTTGATAGATTAAGGTATTGTCCTACTATAGGTGAACTTATAAATATTTGATAACCCGTTATAAACTTTTTTTAGATAGATAGAATGACCTATCATTCTATCGCATTATCTGCTAACTATTTATGAATTCTAAATTCAACATCATTTCATTAAAAATGATATTAAGTGGAAATATTTTTGGGAACAATCAACGGTACTAAAATCAAGTAGGTACTTCTTCTCATGGAATTGTTTTTCCACATTAGGAAAGCGATCTTGAAAACAAAAAATGTTATCATAGTAACTTATTATCCAATGAATCAGATGGTCCCTTAAATTATCGAATATTTATGGATTTCTGGTAGTGAACTTTAACCAAATCACGTTCTCTATCACTATCCATACAGACATTATGGTCAGATTTCTCTTCCATATCCATGTTTTCACTTCCTACCTATGTTCTCCTATGTGGAAACCCAATGATGAGTTAATTTGTGTATCCATTATTTTTTTAGATTTTATTTTTAAATTCGGTTTTATTATTACTTTTTACGATGTTTGTTTATATGAATAAAACATTCAAGTAGTAAACCATTTATAACCCCCATGAATTTCGATGGAAAAATTCATTTTAAGGGGGGTAGAATGTAATGACCTGATATTTTATGAGATAGATTATTTTAATTTATTTTATGCCTTATGTTGTACGCTACACCCATATTAGATTTCACTATACAAAACACTATTTTTGGCTTGTTGTAACATCCCAGTATTTCATAGTATGTTATCTCTTTAAAGTAATTCAATAGCTTACATCACAAGCGACACAAATTTCAAGCGCATCACGACCTATCGAACTAGCTATTTACAAAGAGGTTATGAATAGTATTAGACACATTTCAAATTTTATACATATATCCTATATAATATTAGCATTCATATTTTTTTTATTAGACATAATATATAGAAAAATTCATTTTTTTCTGATAAAAGAAGTGTCCTTCAAAAAATGCAATTTTACCACCTTTTAATGGAGAACCAGTTTTAAATACAATATTTTACAATTTTATATATTCAATTTTACAAAATAAAATTCTTCATTAGAAACGAGACATAAAATTTTTATTTTGTTAAATGTTTGGTATTTTTTTGATGACTTTCATATTTTGATGAATAGTAAAAAATTCTAAATTTTAATTACAAATAACATTTTAATCAAAATAATATATAGTGAAAAATTATAAATTTGAGTGGTTTTAAAGTATCATTATTTTATATTTTTATCATTTAATATAATTTAAGTCATTGGAATTAATTTTACATTTAAATTGGACATAAATACATATCAATCTTTTGAGAGTTGGTACTTCTAAAAAACCCTATTTCTGGTTGTGACATTGAGAATTAATTTTAGATTAATTAATGAAACTTATATGTTTTAATTTGAAAAAATATACATCATTTTTGAATTTGGAATATCAAAATTAGAATTTTTTTAATTTTGAGTATTTTTGTAAAAACCATTAATTTTTGATGAATAGTAAAAACACTGAATTATTGTTTAAAACCGACTTTTATTTAAATAATTATTTAATCTATTTAAATTTATTATAAGTAAAAATAGATAAATAATATCCATATTAGTTCAGTGTAATTCATCTGGGTCATTTTATAATAAAATTAGATGTATAAAATTTTATTGAATTTTTTAACGCCTTTTACCCACCTTCTAGGCACATTTGCAAATTTTCATGCAACATAATTTTACTGCTTCTGTGAATTGAATTTTAAAAATATGAGAGATATGATTTAAATCAGTATGTAAAATATGATTCAATAGGTTGATAATAAGTTTTGGTGAATAGTAACTTCGTATTTTTATTTACCACGGTTAAAAGTAAATAGGGTAATTAAAGTTAAAAATGATGTTATAATTACCCTAACACATGTCCTAATTCTATTGGATAATTGTTTTTTGACCGAAATCAACCTTAGGAATTAAATATTATCCTCTTTGATCCACATGGATTAGATTAAGACATTTTTATTATTTTATATAAAGAAGAGTTAAAAGTGTTAAAATCAAATTTTCATAACTAAAACATTTTTAATATATTGTTATACATAAGATAAATTTGACAATAAATATTCATTATAATGATAAAAAAAATTTCCTTATTAATTTTATTTTATTTTTAAATTTTAGACATTAAATAATTATATTTATTTATAACAAAATGATGATGCAGTAATTACCTTATTAAGGAATGATTAAAATATTTGATATTATAATATCCAAATAAATATAAATTGGAAATTTTGAATCCTTTCTCTAATTTTATTGGTAAATATGAAAAGTTAGGATCAATTTAAATTATTAATTTTCAATTTAATCAAATATTTTTGACTTTCCCAAAAACCAAATACTAAATAGTGTCAAAATTGATATAAATGAGTTTTTAAAACAAATAATTTATTATTAATTGATATAATATTCCTAAAAATATAAGGTTTGGAAAAAGGAATTATATAATGACATATATGTCATTAATGAACCACTTGAGATTCACTTGGATTTTTATAGTATGTTTATTAACCATGTATTATAATAATACAAGAATACATTGTAAAAGTCAAACTATTTAACTTATAGTTAAATCTTAAATATATGGTTAATATGGTGACCTAATACTATCTAAAACCTATTAGGTGAGAGTTTTTACACCCATACCAACCATACACATTAAATAATTCATTTTTAAAACATTATAAATTGAAAATTATTTTATAATAAAATAATATTTCAAGCTTTTCCTAAAGTGACCCTCACATCTCTTATAAAAGGGTAGTTCCCCTTATCTCAAAATAATTTCTCAAAAACCATTTGTCTTGGACAACCCAATCTCAAATATCCTCCGAATTACCCTCAATTCAACCAAGAGGCCTTAAGTTTATTATAAATTCAACCTAAGGACCCCTTTTGATCAAATCAAAAGGAAGCATCCGAAGAAGAGGTAATAATTTCATCACCACATTTAATGTTCTTTTCTTCTTCCACTTCTTCTTTATTTGTTGTTTTCATACAAAATTAATAAATCTGGTACCTTATACACAATTTTATTTTATTATTAATATGGTACAACCTTATTCATTATTCTATCCATCCTAAGAATGAAAAGTCACCATACGTATGTACGTACGACTTACCATCTCCACGTCATGGTGTAGTTTGTTATTCAACACTTCATTATTTAGATGATTATAATAATGAGTATAATTTATTTAAATAATAAATGTAACATGTTAAAGATTATTATTATATGACATAACCACCAATTACATATGATTTTACCATCAATAGAAGGATATTGTCACTCATGCGTACGTACAGATTACCATCTCCACAAACACGATGAGATTCATTCCCATCGTAACCATTCAATAATAATTTTCATTTTATGATTTAAAATAATTTTTAAGAACATAATATCATTCTGGATAGGAATAAAATACATCTTATCCATAAAGAATGTGACTCACATACCAACTAATATAAAGGAAAATGAATCAGTTAACACCCAAAACAATAATATGACTGAAATATTATTAAGAAATAAATATTATAAGATCATATATGATAAGTTATTTATATATGTGGTTATTTTATAATTTAATAAAAATTATTTAACTATTATATAATATGTTAATGGACCCTAGACCAAGGAAAATTACATGGTAAGGATTAATATTACCATCTTATTCTTATCCGAGTTTTTTATACATGAGTATCTACTGGGACATCTTTATCATCCACATCTGTGTTTCTTAAAAATGTATTTCAAAACATTTTTAATATTTCCTTTAATATGGGTTAAATTCATTTATAACCTTGTTTTAATTTTCATAAAATGTTTTGAAAATATTCTTTTTGTCATTTTCTAAACAAGTTAATTTATTATATTTTCAACAAATTAAGGTAAGAATTATGTTTTAACTTATACAGAGAGTTCGACTATTTTATACCTTTATAACACATTCTAAGCTTCCCTTACAATCTAATAACAATATTTTTAATATAAATGTTTTCTTTTATAATTTTTTTAGTTTTTAACTATTTCAAAATAGAAAGAGATATTTCTCTTAAATAGTTTGGATTTCATCTATGTCAACATCCTTTTATGGATTTTACACTTGTTTGAAGTTGAGTTATTATGATACAATATTCCATAATGTATTGATGGTTTTGTGATATGTTTTAATATTGATGTGTTATTTTTATACCATTCATGTTTTATGGTTAAAGTATTAACATTTTTTATACTAGTTTTAATACGAATGTTTATGTTATGATTGAACCTTTTCATATGAGGAACACATTGGATGTAGAATGTGATGGGTGAAGACCACAATAGCTCCTATATGCATTAGTAGGTATAATGAGACAAACTAGTGTCTTGGCATAATTATTTGACAAAATCTTATTTTAGTCTTGGCACAAGGCCTTGACTATGTGGTTATGATGTCTGAAATTATGCATTCCATCATTATGAAATTATCTATTGATATTATATGTGATTATTATACTAGAAGAATATCCATGTGAATTAGTAAATGGAATTATTTGATTTATCTTCACCTTGTTATGATGAAGTTTAATTTTAAAAGGGCTGTGTTTTAGTCTTATACATTTCATTATATTTTTATTCTTATTTATGAATGTTTCCACTATATTTTTATCCTTACTGAGAATCTAAGCTCAACCCTTTCTTCTATTTTTTTTCCCAGGATGCAAAGAAGTATTTTATGATTGAGCTGTAGGAATAGGCTAAAGGATAAGAATGTGTTCAAAAGCAGACACAATGCTGTCATTTTTTTCAATTCATAATGTAATTTAAAACTTATGTATGTATCTAGCACTTCCAAGGCTATTAAACTAATCTGTATTTTGGACATGATCTCTTGTGATCAGGACAATGTTATTTAATAATGCACTAACTCTGAGTAACTAGGGTCTGGGCGTTACTATTGGTATCAAAGGAATTTTAGTACAAAACAAGGAAGCTAGATTTAGACTAACTAGTTTTAGAGAACATTACCCTAATATAGACTTTGATGATTAGTATAGATGAACTTCCGAGAATTTTGGTAATGTAGAGATTTTATGTATTTTCCAAGAAATAAATCCCTATTTGGATACGAGCAGGAAGAGGCGGCTTTGGAATAAATGTACCTAGGAGTGAAAACTCTGAAAATGAGTTTCAGGATTGACCTAGGGTATCCTGGTACACAGCAACGGGCCTTGCGGCACTCTTAGTTACAACACTCCCGCGAGATATCTTAGGTTAATTTACAATTTTTTTACAAAACATTATGAAGTATTTATGAGTAAATATGACAAAAAAATCCATTTTTATTATTATGATACGTGATATGTTAGAATATTCAAATAATGTTAAGAATTTTTCTAGTTTTTATATTATAGAGTATGATATGATCTGACCTAGTTTATATCGTAATTCAGAAATGGTGCCTAGTATAAGGAAGGAAAACTCTATAAATACACATGATCCAAAGAGTTAGAAGGAATATTTCATGGAATTAATCCAGCATTTATATGGGAAATAGTTCCCCACGTATTCTCATCATATGAAGAAATAATATCATGTGTTTATAAGATGAGTAATTGTAACGCCCCGACCCCAGCTACCCAGAGTCGGTGCATTATTACATAACATTGGCATGATCACAAGAAAGATCAAATCTCAAAAGACCGATTGGTTTAGTAGCCTTGGAAACACTAGATATATTCATAGGTTTTACATTACATCCTAAAATGAAAAACTACTACAACAACATAAAGTCTCCATAATCCACACTCATATCCCCACATAATATCCCTGCAGGTCATTCATAATTTACTTCTTCACTTCCTGGGAAAAATAAAACATATAAAAGGGGTGAGCTCAAATGCCCAGTAAGGATAACAAAATAGCGAAAACTTTCATAAATAAGAATAAACTTTTAAGGCAATGTATAACTAAAACAAAAGCCTTTCAAACATGAACTTTCAACATGGTATGGCATAAATAAAATGAAATAATGCCATTTACTTATTCACATGGATATTCTACTAATCGAATAATCACATGCAAAAATCAATAACCACTTTCATAATGTTGGAATGCATAATGTTGAACTTTAATTTCTTTGTCAAGGCCTCATCCCAAGACCTTGGGGCTAACTGTAACCGGAACCCAACCCGGAGTGCCTCTAATAACCGGACACCAACCCGGAGTGCCTCTAATAACCGAACACCAACCCGGAGTCCTTCTAATAACCGGAGACCAAACCGGAGGGCTTACTTTTACCTGTCCCTAACCTGGAGGGCTTACTTTTACCAGTCCCCAACCTGGAGGGCTTACTTTAACCAGTCCCCAACCTGGAACATACTTGTCCAACACATTCATATGAAGTAAAGGTTGAAATATAACATAAACATTATTATTGGAACTAGCATACGAAATGTCAATACTTTACTCATAAACCATGAATGCTATATAAATGGAACATCCACAGTCAAACATATCACAAAACTTTATTACAATATGTAAGTTTTGTATCATAATAAATCAACTTCAAATAAGCGTAAAATCCATCAAAGGATGTTGACATAGATGAAATCAAAACACTTTTTAGAGAAATATCTCTTTCTATTTTTGAAACCATTTAATAGCCATATAAAATAAAACATTTTCTTGAAAATGTTCTTATAATCTTGTAAGGGAAGCTTTGACGATTTTATAACGGCGGAAAATAACCGCACCCGCCGTATAAGTTAAAAAAAACATTCTTACCTCAATTCTGTTGAAAAGGTTAAAAAGCACCTTGTTTGGAAAACGACGGAAAGATTCCCTTATAAACCTCTTATAAAAAGTCAAACAAGGGTATAAATTACTTTGACCCATATTATTTTAAATATTAGAAATGTTTTGAAATACATTTTGAAGGAACATGGACGTGGATGATAACAAGGTCCCAGTAGATAATTATGTATAAACAATCTCGGATAATGAAGAGATTGCGAAATAAATCCTTACCTTGTACTTTTCCTTTGTTGGGGTCGGTTAACCTCCTGTATAATGGTGAAATAATTGCTATTAAATTATACAAGAATGATATACATTAATATGATATCATATATGATCTTTTAACATTGCTTTATTAATAATATCTTAGTATTATCGTCGTTTCAGGTGATAATCGATTCGTTCTTCTTAAATGTTTGGTTATGTAAGACATGTTTGTAATGGATAGATTAAATCTTATTCATAATAAGAATGATATTAACATTATTTTTAACCCTAAAATGAGAATAAGACTTGAATGGATACGATGGAGGATGGATCTCACCGCGTTCGTGGAGACGGTAGTCCGTACGTACGCACGAACGCTACTTCCATTTAATTTTTATTTTAAAAGAATTGAATCCAAATGATACATAGGTATATTACTATTCCAGTATAATATAATATTTTATATATGTTACTTAAGTTCATTAACACCATCCTAAATACGTTCCATGTGTGGTATGAACGAGTCATATCATTTTAAGGGGGCGGTAGTTCGCACTTCCTCAAATGAAATTATCGTATGTATATACAACATGAAACGAATAATGGTATGAAATAAAATGGAATTACAGAAGCTTATATATAAAATATATATCATTAATATCATATTTAATTACAGTGCCATCATAATGGCCACCATGAGAGGCGGTAAGATGTATTTGAACAATCATCGTTTCGTGAGGCGTTAGTTTGCCATCCACAGAAACATTATGTTCATCATCCATTAGATGGAGTTGTGTGTATGTGTAGTTTGAATCCTTCTTATAACAACATCCTAGTATATTGAGGATACTGGTTTTGTTACAAAAGAAAGGAATAAAAAGATTTTGGGGGTTGGAGAAGCAAAATAAATGAAAATAATTTAAGAGAAATCGTTACCTTTAATTTAGGTAACTCACTTTGGTTGGAACCAAAGGACTTATTGAAATGCTTTCTGCCTAAGGGGAAGCTTCAAGAAGGAGGAGAGGGATGTGGGGAGCTTAGTTGGGAAGAGTTTGGACGAGCCAAGTGGCTTGAGAGGTGTGAGGAATGAGTAGAAGTGGTCTCCTTTTATAAGGGAGAAGAGGGGCTCTTTAGGAAAGAGTGAAAGTATTACTTTATAATATACTTATATTCGGTTTATAATGGTTCAAAAATCATTGAGGTCGAAGATAAGATGACTAATATTCTAAATAACATCAACCAATAAGAATTGGACATGTTTTAGATAATATTTTAATCATTATAATCTTATTTATTTAAATGATTTATTAATGAGGTAAACATTGCATCATTATTGTGTCATTAATAATTTAAATTATTTGATGTCTAAAAATTATAAATAAAATATCATTATGTAGGAAATCTTTTTATCTTTCTAATGAATATTTATAATCGAAAATACAACATGTATAACCCTATGTAAAAATTGTTCTTTTAAAAGATTTAAGATTATGCCATTTTTGTATTCATTTTAACTTAATTAAAATAAAGTGTCATTATCACTTACAAGTGGATCAATGGGGTCCCAAAATTGACCCAAAGATGCCCATGGTCGACCATGTATCAACCAATAGGGTTAAGACACGTTTTAGGGTAATTTAGTATTATTATAATATTATTTTTTAACCCTTATTTACCGGATTTACCCTTAACCATGGTAAATAAAATATTTACCGCAGTAATTATTCAAAATGTCTAAAAATAAAAGTCACCTATTTACACAATTTGAACATCCTGATTCCAAATATGGAATCCATTTTTCTAAATTCAAAACACAGAAGTGGAATAAATTAATTTAAAATTAATTCCCGCTGTCAAAACAAAAAGCGTGTTTTTAAGAGATAATAACTATCAAAAGATTGACACTTGTTTATGTTCGGTTTAATTGTAAAATTATGTCTAATGACCAACATTATATTAAATGGTAAAAATCTATTCTAAATATAATTTAAAACCACTCAAATTCACAATTTATCACTATTAATTATTTTGAATAAAAAAGTTGTTTTTAATTAAAATTTAGTAATTTTCACTATTCATCAAAATATGAAAGTTATCCGAAAAGTACCAAAATTTCACCTTAGGCTAAATTTGATATTCCGAATCCAAAAATGAATTCCATTTTCAAATATAAAATATATATAACTTCAAAAAGTAGGTATTACTATTCATAACAGCTAGTTTGATTGGTTATGGTGTGTTAGAACTCGAAGTTGCGTACAACACACGCTACTGTTTTATTCAAAGGAAAGCGTACCGTGGAAGCTTGGGATGTTTAATTTTAAATTTTTGATGTACCCATTTTGTAAAAAAGTTTAAAATATTGTATTTAAAAAGGTTTCACTATTAGAAGTTGATAAAAGTGAAATACTGAAAATGAATCTGTTCTTGCAATATGACTAAGAAACTCATAATAGGGATTCTAAAATTATAAGGATTATATAAAGTTCAAAATGTAGTTAATACTATTCATGACCTCTTTTAATGGTGTTATTGAACTCGGTGTTGCGTGTAGTGCAAGTTATTGAATTATTTTTAAGAAATAACACACTCTGAAATCCTGGGGTGTTACATTCTCCCCTCCTTCAATAAATTGCGTCCTCGCAATTTGAAATTGTTCTTAGAAAATAAAAGGTTGAAAGTAGAAAATATATTTGTGGGAAAACCCACATCAGAAATTGGGTTACTAAAATTTCGTCTTAATATGAGGAAAAGATAAATGAAAGGGTCACCACCAAATTATGATCTCGATTAGGAGAACATTGGTGGCAATTAGAGACATATAATTGGAGGAAAAACGTAAATATTTATAGGTAGTGATTGAGGTCATAAATCACAAACAAGTATAAAATTTAGGTCCTTAAAATCATCAATCTATGATGATTTGAAATACCATCGGTTCAACAAAACATAGGGTATTGGGATAACACATTTTTGATGTTTCAAAATATCTTAGTTGAAATCCCACATCGAAAAATTAATTAATGAGGCCTCTATTTTAAATAAAGAGTGGAAAGTATGAAGATTACCGAAAATAACACATACTAGGGTTCCATGTAAGAAAATGTGGATATGGAAGAAAAATCTAGCCATCAATTACCTAATGGAGAGTGGTAGAGAACATGGCTATGAAAAGGCCAACAATCCCAAAGCCATAAATTAGTGATGATTTAAGGTACCATATAGGAAAACATTTTTGTTCTAATTTTCTTTTCTTAATATTGAGGGATTTTTTATGAGATTGGCTAAGATCATATGGAGATATACTTACTTTATAATTAGAGTTTTATCCATTAATAAATTTCTACCACATACTCATCTTTCACTCTAAAAGATAATAGAATGTAAAAAAAATTCTATTTACACTATTCGTATAGGGTTCCAAAATAAACGAATTTATAATTCATCTAAAAGATCTTTTAATAAAAACTACATTATTTAATCCAGGACATCTCGTGGGCCAGTGGTAGGTGATACACCCTTGTCTCCATTCAGTTGCGGGTTCAAGTCTCGCAGCCTTGCCGGACGCGACGGGTTGCCGCCCGACCTCCGGGTTGTCCTGTTATGGAAATCCAAAATAATACAAACTAGAACTATCCAAAATACTTATATCCAAACTCACAGTCCATCATTTATAAGGAAGGTAAACATAATATAGATCCTTTTTACCCCGTAATAGCATATGAATACCTTCATCATGTATTACCATATTCCTTATTGATTACATTCATGTTCCCTTATTCCATATAGAATGCTGGATATACTTCATTAATCCAAAACTGTTTTAAACCCCAAAAATGATGGAATATACAAATCATTAATCAACTTCAAGGTAGTCAAGAATATCCAATATAATTTATCCAAAACAATCACATATTATTCCAAAATCACTACCTCAGTATCAGAACTATATTATGATTTATCATTCTCTCAACCATATATTTTCCAAAAATTTATCCTGCTATTGAGTCACTTTTCTTTGTTCCACACAATCTCAAGTCCTTAATGAAATAGTACTGCAGTACAATCCTTATATACTCCATAATTATTATAACAAGTACATTGTTGATACAACACTCAATTGACATAATCAACATAGGAACTCTAATCATTCCTCTTCATCTGTGGTAGTATCATGACTTGATTATTATCCAATAGCATCATTTGAGTCATAGACTGATGACTAGGACATAGGTTCGCGTAGTGTCCAAACTCCTTGAAAATGAAGCATTGTACATTTGAAACCATTTTCTTACCCTTGCAGTCACATACTTTGTGCCCTTTTCCTCCACACTTATAACAAACTCTCATTCCTTTCAGGCAAGTTCCAGGGTGTTTCTTTCCACAGTTACCACATATGGGAAAATTCTTCTTTTCCCTCTTCCCTTTATCCATATTTCTCTCTTCCATCATTTTCTTCTCTTGCTTCCCTTCAAAGCCATAGGACTCAGTAAACTCTTTACTTATCTTATCAACACATGATATTATTTCTTCATATGATGATAATACATGGGAGACTATTTCTCTTATAAATTCTAGATTAAGACCATGAAAGATATGATCCTTCCTTCTCTTTGGATCATGTGCATTTCTGGAGTTCTCATTCCTTCTACTGGGCTCCATTTCTAAACAATGGAATACACTAGATCAGTTTATGAATCAAAATACATAATCCCATACTTATAAAACACTTAACATAAATTGAACTATTTATGGATATAATCCATAATCATAAAAATGATTTCTTTGAGGAAGTATATACTCATAAACCCTTCATAATGATTTGTAAAGAAAATGAGAGTTATCCTAAGCATATCCCCCGGGAGTGTCGTAACCAAGAGTGCAGCAAGGCCCGTTGTCGTGCACCAGTTCCCGTTCGAGTCTAGCTCAAATCGGTGTTTTCGGGTTTTACCCCTAGGTACATCTGTGCCAGAGCCGCCTCTACCTGCTCGTATCCAGACAGGGATGTATTGCTCGGAAAACTCACAAAATCTTTACAATACCAAAATTCTAGGAAGTTCTTCTATACTAATCCTCAAAGTTCATCTTAGGTCTACGTGCTCTAATCAGAGTTTATCTAAATCTAGCTTCCAAGGTTTGTACTAAACTTCCTCTGATACCAACTGTAACGCCCCGACCCCAGCTACCCAGAGTCGGTGCATTATTACATAACATTGGCATGATCACAAGAAAGATCAAATCTCGAAAGACCGATTGGTTTAGTAGCCTTGGAAACACTAGATATATTCATAGGTTTTACATTACATCATAAAATGAAAAACTACTACAACAACATAAAGTCTCCATAATCCACACTCATATCCCCACATAATATCCCTGCAGGTCATTCATAATTTACTTCTTCACTTCCTGGGAAAAATAAAACATATAAAAGGGGTGAGCTCAAATGCCCAGTAAGGATAACAAAATAGAGAAAACTTTCATAAATAAGAATAAACTTTTAAGGCAATGTATAACTAAAACAAAATCCTTTCAAACATGAACTTTCAACAAGGTATGGTATAAATAAAATGAAATAATGCCATTTACTTATTCACATGGATATTCTACTAATCGAATAATCACATGCAAAAATCAATAACCACTTTCATAATGTTGGAATGCATAATGTTGAACTTTAATTACTTTGTCAAGGCCTCATCCCAAGACCTTGGGGCTAACTGTAACCGGAACCCAACCCGGAGTGCCTCTAATAACCGGACACCAACCTGGAGTGCCTCTAATAACCGGACACCAACCCGGAGTCCTTCTAATAACCGGAGACCAAACCGGAGGGCTTACTTTTACCAGTCCCTAACCTGGAGGGCTTACTTTTACCAGTCCCCAACCTGGAGGGCTTACTTTAACCAGTCCCCAACCTAGAACATACTTGTCCAACACATTCATATGAAGTAAAGGTTGAAATATAACATAAACATTATTATTGGAACTAGCATACGAAATGTCAATACTTTACTCATAAACCATGAATGCTATATAAATTGAACATCCACAGTCAAACATATCACAAAACTTTATTACAATATGTAAGTTTTGTATCATAATAAATCAACTTCAAATAAGCGTAAAATCCATCAAAGGATGTTGACATAGATGAAATCAAAACACTTTTTAGAGAAATATCTCTTTCTATTTTTGAAACCATTTAAGAGCCATATAAAATAAAACATTTTCTTGAAAATGTTCTTATAATCTTTTAAGGTAAGCTTTGACGATTTTATAACGGCGGAAAATAACCGCACCCGTAGTATAAGTTAAAAAAACATTCTTACCTCAATTCTGTCGAAAAGGTTAAAAAGAACCTTGTTTGGAAAACGACGGAAAGATTCCCTTATAAACCTCTTATAAAAAGTCAAACAAGGGTATAAATTACTTTGACCCATATTATTTTAAATATTAGAAATGTTTTGAAATACATTTTGAAGGAACATGGACGTGGATGATAACAAGGTCCCAGTACATAATTATGTATAAACAATCTCGGATAATGAAGAGATTGCGAAATAAATCCTTACCTTGTACTTTTCCTTTGTTGGGGTCGGTTAAACTCCTGTATAATGGTGAAATAATTGTTATTAAATTATACAAGAATCATATACATTAATATGATATCATATATGATCTTTTAACATTGCTTTATTAATAATATCTTAGTATTATCGTCGTTTCAGGTGATAATCGATTCGTTCTTCTTAAATGTTTGGTTACGTAAGACATGTTTGTAATGGATAGATTAAATCTTATTCATAATTAGAATGATATTAACATTATTTTTAACCCTAAAATGAGAATAAGACTTGAATGGATACGATGGAGGATCGATCTCACCGCGTTCGTGGAGACGGTAGTCCGTACGTACGCACGAACACTACTTCCATTTAATTTTTATTTTAAAAGAATTGAATCAAAATGATACATAGGTATATTACTATTCCAGTATAATATAATATTTTATATATGTTACTTAAGTTCATTAACACCAACCTTTATACGTTCCATGTGTGTTATGAACGAGTCATATCATTTTAAGGGGGCGGTAGTCCGCACTTCCTCAAATGAAATTATCGTATGTATATACAACATGAAACGAATAATGGTATGAAATAAAATGGAATTACAGAAGCTTATATATAAAATATATATCATTAATATCATATTTAATTACAGTGCCATCATAATTTCCACCATGAGAGGCGGTAAGATGTATTTGAACAATCATCGTTTCGTGAGGCGTTAGTTTGCCATCCACAGAAACATTATGTTCATCATCCATTAGATGGAGTTGTGTGTATGTGTAGTTTTAATCCTTCTTATAACAACATCCTAGTATATTGAGGATACTGGTGTTGTTACAAAAGAAAGGAATAAAAAGATTTTGGGGGTTGGAGAAGCAAAATAAATGAAAATAATTTAAGAGAAATCGTTACCTTTAATTTAGGTAACTCACTTTGGTTGGAACCAAAGGACTTCTTGAAATGCTTTCTGCCTAAGGGGAAGCTTCATGGAGGAGGAGAGGGATGTGGGGAGCTTAGTTGGGCAGAGTTTGGACGAGCCAAGTGGCTTGAGAGGTGTGAGGAATGAGTAGAAGTGGTCTCCTTTTATAAGGGAGAAGAGGGGCTCTTTAGGAAAGAGTGAAAGTATTACTTTATAATATAATTATATTCGGTTTATAATGGTCCAAAAATCATTGAGGTCGAAGATAAGATGACTAATATTCTAAATAACATCAACCAATAAGAATTGGACAGGTTTTAGATAATATTTTAATCATTATAATCTTATTTATTTAAATGATTTATTAATGAGGTAAACATTGCATCATTATTGTGTCATTAATAATTTAAATTATTTGATGTCTAAAAATTATAAATAAAATATCATTATGTAGGAAATCTTTTTAGATTTCTAATGAATATTTATAATTGAAAATCCAACATGTATAACCCTATGTAAAAATTGTTCTTTTAAAAGATGTAAGCTTATGCCATTTTTGTATTCATTTTAACTTAATTAAAATAAAGTGTCATTATCACTTACAAGTGGATCAATGGGGTCCCAAAATTAACCCAAAGATGCCCATGGTCGACCATGTATCAAAAAATAGGGTTAAGACACGTTTTAGGGTAATTTAGTATTATTATAATATTATTTTTTAACCCTTATTTACCGGATTTACCCTTAACCATGGTAAATAAAATATTTACCGCAGTAATTATTCAAAATGTCTAAAAATAAAAGTCATCTATTTACACAATTTGAACATCCTGATTCCAAATATGGAATCCATTTTTCTAAATTCAAAACACAGAAGTGGCAGAAATTAATTTAAAATTAATTCCCGCTGTCAAAACAAAAAGCGTGTTTTTAAGAGATAATAACTATCAAAAGATTGACACTTGTTTATGTTCGGTTTAATTGTAAAATAATGTCCAATGACCAACATTATATTAAATGGTAAAAATTTATTCTAAATATACTTTAAAACCACTCAAATTCACAATTTATCACTATTAATTATTTTGATTAAAAAAGTTGTTTTTAATTAAAATTTAGTAATTTTCACTATTCATCAAAATATGAAAGTTATCCGAAAAGTACCAAAATTTCACCTTAGGCTAAATTTGATATTCCGAATCCAAAAATGAAGTCCATTTTAAAATATAAAATATATATAACTTCAAAAAGTAGGTATTACTATTCATAACAGCTAGTTTGATTGGTTACAGTGTGTTAGAACTCGAAGTTGCGTACAACACACGCTACTGTTTTATTCAAAGGAAAGCGTACCGTGGAAGCTTGGGATGTTTAATTTTAAATTTTTGATGTCCCCATTTAGTCAAAAAGTTTAAAATATTGTATTTAAAAAGTTTTCACTATTAGAAGTTGATAAAAGTGAAATACTGAAAATGAATCTGTTCTTGCAATATGACTAAGAAACTCATAATAGGGATTCTAAAATTATAAGGATTATATAAAGTTCAAAATGTAGTTAATACTATTCATGACCTCTTTTAATGGTGTGATTGAACTCGGTGTTGCGTGTAGTGCAAGTTATTGAATTATTTTTAAGAAATAACACACTCTGAAATCCTGGGGTGTTACAGTAATTAATTCTCTGAGCCCTATGGCTTTGAAAGGAAATAATAGAAGAAGAGAAAGGAAGAGAAAAATATGGAAAAATGGAAGAAGGGAAAGAAGGATTTTCCCACATGTGATAACTATGGAAAGAATCACATTGGTAAATGCTTGAAAGGAATGAAAGATTGTTATAATTTTGGGGAAAAAGGACACGAAGATAGCGATTGTAAGGTAAATAAAAAGGTTTCAAATGAGTAATGATTCATCTTCAAGGATTTGGGTCACTACGTGAATCAATGTCCTAATCATCAAAGTATACAAACAACTATGCTATTGGATAACAATCATGTTATTAAAGAATTATTTCCAGGTACTATAGTAGTGTTGTAGCAACTGTACACTGTGAAACACTGTAGCAGAACTGTACACTATGCGGTACTGTAGAAGAACTGTACACCGTGCAGTACTATAGTTGAGATGTACATTATGTGGCACTGTAGCACTTACTGTAGTAGATACTGTTTGGTATTGTAGTAGTTCAAACTATTCACCATGGGCCATTGGTTTGGGCTTGGAGTCCTTGAGAATTTCAGGCCACCCAGGCCTTTGGGTTAGTAGGTATTTCAGGTCATCTCAAGGCCTTCGGGCCACAATTAGTTTCCCCAGATAGAATCTACAAAAAAGGGCCAGCCCCAAAAAGGATTCAGAGCTGGTGCTCACACCAGAGTAGAGCCAAATGGATTTTCCGAATGAGAGTGTATTGCTATGCCATCGGGACCAGCCTCTGCTTTAATGAGAATCCAAGGCAGACGACAATACAAATGTTTAGAGCTACTATTAGAATACAGATGATAGGGAGGGGTAGTTCCTTGTAGATAGCCTGGTTAAATTCCATAAGACCTTCAGGCCTTTTAATCTCCAAATCCTGCGACCCTTGTAATACCAAATCCTATGAGCCTTGTAAGGGTTCCCCCTCAACCCTTGAATGGGTGGTCATCAGAAATCAATAAAAAAAAGATGTTCTTTGGGCCATTCGGGATGGTACTAAGAAAATTTACTCAATAACAAGTTACAAATTTTGGAAAATACATGGTTGAAGGAATGATAAACCTTAATATAGTCCTAATACTGAGGTAGTGATTTTGGAATAAGTTATGGTTTATTTGGTTAAATTATATCGCATATTCTTGACATCCTTGAAACTAATTAATGGTTTGTTTATTCCATCATTGTTAAAGTTTTCAAAATTCTTGGATATAGGAAATATATCTAGTATTATATAAATAATAAGGTAGCATTAATGTAATCAATAAGGTTTTATGGTAATTCAAGTTGTTACTATGTTTTAAGAGAATACATGATGAAGGTACTCACATGTTATTATGTGGAAAAAATAGATCTTCATTATGTTATGTTGACATTCCTTATAAATTTTTGGACTACAAGTTTGGAAACAAGTATTTTGGATAAGATTAAATATTGTAATGGATTACATTGGACATTGGATACTATGGTTTAAGGTTAAAACATTTCTGAAGATTATTTTTTGACTTTTTATAAAAAGAAAAACCTGAAGGTCAGGAGACAACCCGTCACGTCCGGTAAGGCCGTGAGACTTGAACCCACAATCGAAGGTTGAAAAGGGTGCATTACCTACCACTAGACTACGTGCTGTCCTAGTTTGTATAATGTAGTTTTTTTAAAATGGTATAACAGATGAGTTATAAATTTATTCTTTTTTGAAAGCCTATACGATTAGGTTTTATAGAATATTTTTTAATTATATTATCTTTTGAAGAGAAAGATGTGTTTGTGGTAGAAGTTAGTTAATGGATGGTACTCTACTTGTCTAGTATTTTTTTCTTATTCTATGAAGAAATTAATTCTTAAATATTAGGTAAATGATATCAAAACCAAAAATGTGTTATCCTAATACTTTAGGTTTTGGTAAATTGATGATATTTTTATGGCTTTAAGGACCTTAATTTTCCATTTATTGTTCACTTGTTTGTAATTGATGACCTCAATAACTCCCTATAAATATTTAGGTTTTCCCTCTAATTATGTGTCTATAATTTCCTCCAATTTTATCCTATTCAAAAGCCAAAATTTTTTTGTGACCTTTTCATTTCCCTTTCCCTCTTATTAAGACTAAATTTTAGTAACCCAATTTCTAATATGGGTTATCCACAAAGGTATTTTCTATTTTCAATAGTTTATTTTCAAAGACCAATTTCAAATTGCAAGGACACAATTTATTGAAGGAGGAGAAAATGTAACACCCCAATATTTCATAGTACATTATCTCTTTAATGTAATTCTACAGCTTGCGCTATAAGCAACACCGAGTTCAAGCGCATCTTGACCATTCAAACTAGCCATTTAAAAAGTGGTTCTGAATATTATTAACCAAAATTTTAATTTTATATATATAATATATAATTTTAACATTCAACTATTGTGTTTTTAGACATAATAAACAGACAAATTCAATTTTTCTGATAAAAAAGTGTCTTTAAAAAAATGCAATTTTACCACCATTTAATGTAAAATCCTTTTTAAATCCAGTGTTTGTCACTTTTATATATTAAATATGAAAAAATAAAATTATTATTTAAAAACTGGACATAAAAATGTTGTCTGGTTAAATTTTTGGCACTTTTCTAACAACCTTCATATTTTGATGAATAATGAAAAATACAAAATTTTAATTAAAAACAAATTTATTAATTGAAAATATTTGTAGTGTTAAATTATAAATTTGAGTGGTTTAAATATATCATTATATTATATATTTATCACTTAAGATAATTTAGGTTATTGGATATAATTTTACATTTAAATTGGACATAAAAACATATCAATGTTTGGACTGTTTTTACTTCTCAAAAACCAACTTTCTGGTTTTGACAAAGAGAATTGATTTTATATTAATTAATTAAAATTATATGTTTTAAATTGGTAAAATAGACATAATTTTTGAATTTTTAATATCAAAATAATCATTGGGTGAGTTTTTGGTATTTTTCAGAAAACTTTCAATTTTTGATGAATAGTAAAAAAACTGCATAATTGTTTAAAACAAGCTTTTTATTTAAATAATTATTTACATTATTTAAATTTATTTTAAGTAAAATAGATTCATAATACCTATATTAGTTAAATTTAATTAATTGGAGTAATTTTACAATAAAATTAGATGTATAAAATTTTATTGAACTTTTTAACGTCTTTTACCCATCTTCTAGGAACATTTACAAATTTTCATAAAAAGTAATTTTACCACTTATGTGAATTGAATTTAAAGAATTTGAGAGAAATATTTTACATCATTAAGTAATATGTGGTTAAATTGGATGAAAATAATTTTTGGCGAATAGTAACTTTTGATATTTATTTACCACGGTGAAAGGTATATAGGGTAATTAAAGGTAAAAATGATATTATATTTACCCTATAACATGTTCTAATTATATTATATAAGCCTTTATAGACCAAAATAAACGTTAGGAATAAAATATGATCCTCTTTGATCCACATGGGTTGGATTAGAACATTTGTTATTATTTTATTAAAAGAAGAGTTAAGTGTTAAAATCAATTTTTCATTACTAATTTTTTTTAATATTGGGTTATACATAAGATAAATTATACTATAAATATTCATTATAAAGATAAAAATATTTAATAAATAATTTTATTTTATTTATAATTTTTATAAATTAAATAATAAAATTTATTTATCACACAGTGATGATGAAGTAATTAACTTATTAAAGAAATATTAACATAATTGATATTATAAATATCCAAATAAATGTAAATTGAGACTTTTGATTCATTATAATAATTTTCAAAGGTTAATATGTCATTTAAGTATTTATTTATTTTATTTTATTTTATTTAATCGAGTTTTTTTGACTTTCACAAAAAACTAAATACTAAATAGTGTCAAAATTGACACAAATGAGTTTTTAAAAAAAATACTATATTATTAATTGATTTAATATTACTAAAAATACATGGTTCAGAAAACGAACTTATATAATGATATATATATCATTAATGAACCACTTTGATTTTTATTGGTATTTTATATTAAGTTTATTAACCATGTATTATAATAATACAAGAATATATGGTAAAAGTTAAACTATTTAACTAAGAGTTAAATCTAAAATAAAAGGTTAATATGGTGACCTAAACCTATCTATTACATATTGTTTGAGATATTTTCTACCCATCCCCAACATATCCAAGAAATAAATCCTTTTGGAGCATTTAGAAACCAAAAATGATTTTATAATAAAATAATATTTCAATCTTTTCCTACAGTGACCCTCACCTCTCTTATAAAAGGCTACTTCCCCTTCTATCAAAATTACACCTCCAAAGCCATTTCTCTTGGCCAAGCCCTACTAAAATATCCTCATAACTACCATAAATTAAATATAAAGGCCTTAATTTGATCATAAATCCAACCTATGGTTTCCTTTTGATCTAATCAAAAGGAATCAGCCGAAGAAGAGGTAATAATTTCATCACATCTTTCAAAGTTCTTTTCTTCTTCCCCTTCCTCATTATTTGTTTTTTCCATAAAAAATTAATAACACCAGTACCTTCTACATAATTTTTGTTATTATATATATTGTACAACCATATTCATTATTATACCCATCCTATGAATGACAAAGTCACCATACGTGTGTATGTACGACTTACTGTGTCCAAGTCATGGTGTATTTTGTTATTGCACAATTAATTATTTGGATGTATATAATAATGTGTATAATTTATTTAAATAATAAATAAAACATGTTAATTATTTTTTATATATTATATAACATCGATTACATATGATTTTACCATCAATTGAATGATATTTTCCCTCGTGCGTACGTATATATTTCTGTCTCCACGAACGCGATGAGATTCATTCCCATCGTAATCATTAAAAAATAATTTTCATTTTATGGTTGAAAGTAATGTTTATGAACTTAATATAATTCTGGATATGGAACAAAATGCATAATATCCATAACAAACATGACTTACATACCAAAACATATAAAAGAAAATGAATCAGTTAACACCCGAAACAATGATACTACTGAAATATTATTAAAAAAGCAATAATAGATGATCATATATGATATCATATTTATGTATTTTCTTCTTGTATAATTTAATAACAATTATTTTACTATTATATAGAATTTTAACAAACACTTGACCATGGAAAATTACAAGGTAAGGATTAATATTACAATATCTTTATTATCCGAGGTTTTTATACGCGAGTATCTACTGGGAAATCTTTATCATCTACATCCATGTTTCATAAAAATGTATTTGAAAACATTTTTTTATATTTACTAGAATATGAGGTAATGTAATTTATACCTTTTCTTGAATTTTTATAAAATGTTTTGAAAGGAATCATTTTTTCATTTTCTAAACAAGGTACTTTATGACCTTTTCGACAAATTAAGGTAAGAATGTTGTTTAACATATACAAAGAGTGCAGTTATTTTATGCCATTATAACACCTTTTAAATTTCCATTACAAACTTTTAAGAATATTTTCAAAATAAATTTTTTCTTTTATAATTATGTTACTTTTAAACTATTTCAAAATACCAAGAGATATTACTCTCAAATAGTTTTGATTTCATCTATGTCAACATCCTTGGATGGATTTTACACTTGTTTGAAGTTGATTTATTATGATACAATATTCCATATTGTATTGATGGTTCATTGATATGTTTTACTGTGGATGTATTATTTTTATACCATTTAGGGTTTATGGTTAAAGTATTAAAATTTCATATGCTAGTTTTAATAAGAATATTTATGTTATGTTCAACCTTTTAATATAAGGAATGAACTGGACTTAGTAAGTGATGGGTGAAGCCCACTATAGCTCCTAGACACATTTTGAGGTCCAATGAGACAAACTAGTATCTTTTCACAAGGCCTTGATAAAATATTATTTTCAGTCTTGGCACGAGGCCAAGAACTATGTGGTTATGATGTCCTGCATTTTTCATTTCATCATTATAAAATTTGGTATTGATATTACATGTGATTATACAAGTAGTATAATATCCATGTGAATAATTAAATGGAATTATTGGATTTCTCATTACCTTATTATACTAATGTTTTTTTAAAAGGCTTTTGTTTTAGTATTATACATTGCCTTAAATTTTTATTCTTATTTTTGAAATTTTCTGCTATATTGTTATCCTTACCAGGCATCTGAGCTCACCCATTTATTATGTTTTATTTTTTCCTTGATGCTAGGAAGTATATTATGATTGACCTGCTGAAATAGGATAAGGGATATGATGTCTTCAAATGGGGACACAATGTTGTTGTTTTTTTTAATTTCATAATGTAATGTAAACTTATGTATGTATCTAGTACTTCGAAGGATACTAAACTGATCTGTCTTTCTGACTCGATCTCTTCAGATCATGCCATTGTTAGGTAATCATAAAATGAATTTGGGTAACTAGGGTTGGGGCGTTACACTTTTGTTGCACACAATTTCATGTTATTTTGATAGAATTCATTTCATGCAACACTAAGTCTAGATTTATGTTTGGTTTATGTTATAGGTAACACCAAATGAATCTTTCTCTACACACAACACTGACTTTCCTTGTGTTACATGCAAGAATGACCATCCTCGATAGCTTTCACTATATGTGATACTGAGTTTCACTAAACAACGATATATTATTAAAATAATATTATTTAATTGTATATAAACTGTCAATTATAAATAGTATTAATCATATTTTAAATTTTATATAACATTATCATTCATATTACACATTTTCTATAATATGATATGCGAATAAAATCAATTTTTCGAATTAAAGAAGTATTTTTCAAAGAATGTTGTTTTAACGCCTTTTGATTGAGCACCCATTTTAAAACTAGTTTTGACACTTCTTAAAGTTAAATTTGAAACAAAATAATATTCTTATTTGGAATCAGGATATAAAAATTTAATTTTGTTTAATTTTTTGTCTTTTTCAGATAAAATTCAAATTTTAATGAATAATTAAAAATACTACATTTTATTTTGAAACTGTATTTTCATTCAATTTATGTAAATAGTTATATTATATTTTTAATTTGTTTTAATGTGTAATTAGATTATATTTTTATCATTTAGTCCAATTTTGGTCATTTTAAGTAATTTCACATTTCAATTGGATAGAAAAACATGTCAATCATTTGTGAGTTATTATTTCTTAAAAACCCACTTTTTTGGTTTTGACAATGGGAAATAATTTTAAATTAATTACTAAAACTTCTGTTTTTTGAATTTAGAAAAATATTTTCCATATTTGGAATCATAATTTTTAAATTAGGTAAATAGGTATCTTTTATTTATGGACATTATGAATAGTAACATCAGAAATTATTTTATTTACCATGGTTAAAGTGTAAATCTGGTAAATAAGGGTAATTAAATAATATTATAATAATATCAAACTACCCTAAAACATGTCATAATCCTATTGGATGATATATTACCAACCATGGGAATCTTTGGGTCAATTTTGGGACCCCATTGATTCACTTGGATGTGAAAATGACATTTTATAAGAATAAATTTAATGTTAAGATTATTAAAACCTAAACATATACTTTTTACAAAATCAATATTAATATTGGGTTATATAACTGATATATATGTCTATATGTAATGATTATTAAGATTAAAAGATTTCCAACATCATGGTATTTTATTTATAATTTTTATAAATTAGGGAAATATATTTATTTATGACACAATTAGGATGTATAGATTACCCCATTAATAAAAGATTTAAATTAATAAAATTAATTTGAACTTTTTGATGCCATAGATGAATTTTTAGGATGAAATTGACATATTATAAATGATTTAATGCCTTTGGTTCAATGTTATCTAGTTTTTATAATTTTTTTTTAAAAAAGTATGAATACTGTCCAAAATTGACGTAATTCTTAACATAAAACATAAAAGAGTTTATTAAATTATAATAAATTCCTATAAATGTAAAATTTGTCCAAATGGTTAATATAAGTCCAAATATGTCATTAATAATTTTTTTGTGTGTCTTTTCATATTATATGGTAATTACATTAAACCAAAATGTGTAAATAATAGGATATCACAGTAATATTGGAAAGAGTAAAATAAAGGTTAAACCAAAAAGATAAGGACAAAAAAATATTCAAAACTTGTCTAAAAATTATTTTATGATGAGTATTCAAACTAAAATCGTATTATATTTGAAATAAATATGTTTTAGACCATTTATAATATAATTTTAATTTATAATAAATTATTATTTTGAGAGTTTCCTAAATTCCCCATATTCTCTCTTATAAAAGGCCACCTCCTCCCTCCCTTACTCACAGAATTTTGAGCTTTCACTATCAAGAAACCACTTCCAATTTTACTTCTCAAATTCCCTAGTTACATTATAGGGGTTTTGGTCTTCTCAAAGAACCAACTCTAGTACCCTAAGAAGAAATATAAAGGAGGCACGTCAAGGAAGAGGTGGTTCGGATGCATATAAAGCATATCAGACCAAAGGTAAGGGATTATTTCATCTCACTTTTATTTCTATGGGGAATATTCCTTAAACGCTACCTATTTCTTTTTTGTGGTGTTTATGCTTCCCATTAATTTTTTATTATTTTTATGATGAAGGATATGATATTTACATATGCATGTAATTTTGTTTATTTTATAAGTTATTTGATTTCGTTGACTATAATTGGAAAGGGATAACTTTGACAATATTGTTTTTATCTGTGATTATTTATTCATAAGTATTTACTGGGGTAATATTTATTATACTTGTCCATGTTTTCTAAAACTTTTTACATAAATTGTTTAATATTCTTTTATATATATTTAATGTCATTTTTACCCCTTTTGAATATTACTACATGGTATGAAATAAATCTTTCTTTTGTTTACCATATGGGGTACTTTTTGACATTTTTTGAAAAAAGTGTGAGGATAATTTTTTTTCTTATATGGAATTGATGTGTTTTTATATCTTTATAACCCCTTAATTCCTTGAAAATTACTCTACAAGTTTAAAAGTCTATTTTCAACTAAATTATTTTCTATTAAAATTGCATGGCATTTTCAAGAAATAAAACATTTTTGAAAAAGGAAAGATATTTCCCTCAAGAATTAAGTTCACGTATTTTATAAAAAATATTTTATATCTAATATTACACACTTTAAATAGAGTTATGTTTTTATCCCTATTATTAATATTGTTTGATTTCATTAATAATGTAATGATATTTTATATGGATTATGTTATGATGGGATGAAATTTATGAATCCCATTTTATTTCTTGGGTTATACTATGATGAATAATTTATATTTTTGTGGAACATGTAAGAATGATTTCATGATGAGATGGGTGGGACAGATATCTCCCTCCACTACATTGGGTAATAATTTATATCTCATGAGATTGAAATGATAGGAATATAAAGTAAATCCAGTTTAGTAATACAGGGCTGGAACGACAAGTAAATCTAGTTCAGTAATACATGTCTAGAATGACAAGTAAATATGGTTCATTAATACATGGCTGGAATGGAAACATGGTTTAGTAATGGACTTTTTCCACTATGACGGTCTTAACATCAATGCCTTGGATACTATGTAAATCATATATGTGTTTATTTATTTTCCACAATCCCATGTTTTATACTAATGAAATTTTATGGTTAATGATCCTTATGATCCATGCCTTACGTACTACCAAGATTTATTTCATGACTCAAGATTTTGATTTTTAATCTTTATGTTAATGTTTTTACGTTCAAAAGTTTATGTTTTTTTTATATTCTCAATGCTTACCCTTGCTGAGAATTTGGGATCACAGTTTTTATATTTTCTATTCCCCAAGATATATTGAAAGGTTTTAGGTAGGAAAAAAGGGGAAGATATTTATGGGAGATGTTAAAGATCTTTCACCAAGTTAGAATATTATGTTCCATGTTTCCAAAGACACTAAACTAATATGGTCATTGAGCGTCATTTTGTGTCATGTATTTAATTATTCCTAAAAATAAATGAAATGTCCATGTATGTCAAGCTTGGGTCTCTACATATTCCCTATATCATAATTCAATAAATCCATAGAGATCAACCCTATGGTACAAATAATTGATATATTACCCATACTGAAAGTCCTAATCTATATAGATGTCCTCCACAAGCTTCCAACCAATGAATAATTAACCATCATGGTCTTTATTGTGTAAAATCATTGTGAAACCATGTCGGTTAATCGCATTGATCCTACTGAGAGGGCCCTCATTAGGAAATCATGTTGTATCAATATGAATTATTCTCTGTGTTTTCATTTTCTCAATTTTACCCTCTTACCAAGAGGAAATTTCAAAAGAAAATCGAATTACAGTAGGTACACCATTTTGGACTGGAAACATATCTTCCCAATAGAAGGGTGAGATGAGATAATGAGAATATTGAATTACTCTATAAAACTATGAAAGAATGCATATAGTCGAGAATAGCCAAGATGGTTTAATATTATTCAAAAAAATAATCTGAAAAATGAAATTTTTTAATGAATGAGTCAATAAAACATTCATCATATATGAGGAAGTTCCAAATAATTTTTTGGGAAGAGTTTGTTTTTAACATAATACCCATTAGGTTTTCCCCAATTTCTAACTCTTAGTTTTCATTCCTGATATCTTTGAAGAAAAATACATCTCCCAAATTTACAAAAATCTATGGAAAAAATCAACCATTTGAAGAGGAAATGATCACCTACTTTGATTATTTCACGACGTTGGATGAATAGTACTATTATATTGTTCTCAACACTCTCATTGTAGAATATAATATCAAATCTAGAAAATAATAGGAAAGAATCAAAAATATTTTCCTTAACTGTCTCAAAGAACTTTAGTATAGTATCTAGGAATCTTCCTCCCATATGAACATAGTGGGTTTGGGTGAATTTGGAGTGTTTCATTTTTTTTATTTCATTCATCCCACCTAATAATTATCACAAGATAAATAGTAATTTAATAATTATATATCATCAACCAAATATGATATTTGGGTATTCTATAAGGTATATCCAATGAAAAAAAATTATATCTAGAGAATAAAAAATATATTATTAATGACAATGAAAAATAAAAAAAATCCTTTCATCCATATTATAGTAAATTAAAATAGGGAGAATACCAAAGAATAATAAGTGTTTCAAAGACAAATTCACTCTGTTAAAAGAAATATGTATCCATAATAACCAAATGATACATCACATCCCACACTTGATAGAATAGAAACTAGGGAAGTAAAAAAGAACTATAGGTATATATGTAATAGATTCATTGAATCCCTAAACCCTAATACCTAGGGACATTTTTAAATGATTTTCCACCTTTGGTGAAATCAATAGAAAAGAATTTTATTAGGGTTAATTGTGTAATCTCTTTGAGAATATAAATTTTTTCAAAACTAGGGTCAATTCAATCACATAAAAACTCCCCAGTAAACTCCATTGATAATTCATGATTTAACCCCTCAAATAGAATATCATTTTGTGGTGGTAATAATATATTCAATCCGGATCACTATTTATGAGCTACCACACATTTCACCTCAATGGAATCATTATAAAGAGAAATCATAGACTTATAGAAGGAAATATCCTAAATGATAAACCAAAAAATAACAAATTAAAATGTATTATGACATGAACTTTTTTTACTATTATTAGGCTGATGTGGCTATATATTTATAAAATTTAAATGATGAAATAGTCCATGGAAATGGTATCACAATGGTAAAAATTATTTCATATAGTTCTTATAATTCCATGAAGTATAATACTGAGATGTAATGGAACAATGAGGATTATTTTTTTTTCATATTTTTCATGTATATGGAAGTATAAGAAAATGTTGTATGTACATGGAATCATTGGTAAGATATGATTTAATAACCACTACCTATATTAAATTTCTAACCAATAATCCAGTTTCAATGAAAAATTGAATTACGTGGCTATATTCACAACCCCCCACAAACCAAGAATAACACTGTGGTTTTGAATGAGGACCATATTTCTCAGTTTAAATATAGAAAATATAATATTGAATATAAAAATACTTATTTACTAAGGGGAAATAGAAATAGTGATTATTATTTTTATTTTGAATCCACCATGAAATATTTAGTAGATTCCCCTTAATAAGAGGATACTCTTTTACCCACCAGTGTAAAATAAAGGAATCTAGTTAATCAAAAACAATGTCAAACTATCAAATTATTATTATATGTAACTGATTTCTAAGGATTACCTCTATAATTCCAATATCATTTATCGACAAGGGTAATTCATCAAATGAAAACATTAGTGTCAGAAACAACACTATAAGAAAAAATATTGATGAAATAATGAGATGGATAAAATATTTAAAAGGTTAGGGTGACCAAATATTTTTAGGTAAGATAATATATTTATTGTAGTTTAATTTTAATCCTCATTTTCCAAACTTTGGTAATCCATGTTTCATGAAATCATTTTCACATGGGACCCAAAAAATTATCTCACTCACTTATCATTCTAGTTTATCCCAATGTTGGGTACTTTAGTATAATAGGATGCATACAATATATAATGTTTTGTGATTATAATATAAGTTATAGTGTTTTTTTGTGTTAGAAGGATTATATATAGATCCATTTTCAGTTATGATGATTTTCACTAAATTTCATTTATATGTTCAACATGACACTTAAGAATAAATCATTAATAACCTCTCCAACTAGTAGAAACATAAGAATGAGTGGTTCATATATTTGACATCTATATGGATAGTAATTAGAAATTTCATAAATATATAACTTCCTTATGAGTAATAATCAGAAATTCTCATTGAGAATTTAATTTATGAAGTAGTAACCACATTTATTTGATAGAATCACCCAATTGGTTTTCAAGAGTTCCACATAATAGTAAAGTGTATGGATAGAAACATTAATAGAAGAAAATAAAATCTAAACAAACAAAACTATCATAGCAAAAAAATTCATCAAAAAAGAAATTCATTTTATTTACATGAAAACAATTAGAAACAAAAAATTTGGACCCTATGTTAGTTATGATTAATATAGTGCCTCTTTTTGGGAAATAATAAATAACTCATACCCTAATATAATCACATAGAATTTGAACATGAATAAAAATCACTAAAATTTAATAAATTAGAAAAATAGTGTATTTTCTTTCTGTAAAGATCAATTTAGAAAATATTTCCTCTCAACATTATAATGTGACTTGATTACAATTCTTGAGAGTAGGAAACCAGATGATGTAGAGTTAAATAATCACAATAATTATTTACCCTACAACCATATATCAGGAAATAAAATATATGATGGATTTATCTTCAATGATCTCATTTAAATCATTTTTTATGATGTTATAGTAACCTTGGATAGTCCCAAGGCACATTTAACATGTCATCCATCCACATAAATGTAATAATAATAGTGACATGAGGTTTTAAAATAGAATTCACAAAATTTTGATGAATTTTTTACTTAGAAGTCATGGAGTCTTGAACATGAATAAATCAGTGTATTATTGAATATACTAATAATAACCCAAAATACCTTTTAACCACGTAACCATATATGTTTAATTTATTTAGATATCCATATTATGATATATTTTATTCCAATGAAATAAAAATTAAAAATATGAATCCAAATTCCCCCTAATCCTATCAAAAATATTATTGTATTTTATGCCCACATCATTGGGATGGTTGACACTTATCCCCAAAATAGACATTTATTTTGATGAATAATATTATTAAGTCTCAATAAATTTCATTGGGTTAGTATTATAGTATACTAATGGTGATTTGTCATATAAAATAGAGTTTCCAAGTAGCCATCAGAGAGTAAACCACCGAGGTTGAAGAGAACATACTTAAGGCTGAACTTGGATTCAAGGTATTTCCCCTTCCAATATCATAATCATTATAATGACTAAATTATATGACTTTAATGGGCATAAATAGAAATCCCATCAGTGTTGTGTACCTATGTTATGATTCCTACTCCAATATGATTAGTGGTCTGATTACATAGTAGAAAATCCTTAATTCAGTTCTGTGACAAAATAATATTTGGCTTTTTTTAATTTTAATGAAATTGAAGTTTCTAATAATATAATAGAAGTATTACAATATTCTATACTAACTTGACCTTCCTTTATTAAACCCCTAGAACCTATGTATGGTATAATGGAGTGGAATTTACCTTAAAAGTATGATGTGACAAAGAATATTTGTATCGTCATGGAATATTTTTTGATTTTGGATTCTCTCCACCTTCATAAAGAACTCAAGGAAGTCCTAATTTAGTATTTTCATATCCCATGTAGTATGAGTCCAAATTAAACACTATAAAAACATTCCACAAAGAGACCGAACCTACAAATGTCACATAGTGATCTTTTTCACAAAATATAGTCATAAAATAAATATATAAGAGAAAAAGAGATTATTATATTTTTTTGGTAAACACGATGAAAAAAAATTCATCGATATTTGGTGAAAACATATTTTGGAATAAATCTTATTCATATCCAAATATTCCAACTTTTGACTCCCATAGAGCCTGATATTTCAATACATGGTACTGCAAATGGGAAGGAAGAAACCACAAGTACCTGATTCTACATTTATTTCAGCCCCAAATGTGTTAATGTACACTATCATCATCCCATTAATTTATTAAAAGTGAATTTATCTACTTATTAAACATAAAATATAGTAAATAAAACATTATTGGAAAAATTATAGGTACCTACCAACATATGGTACGGAAACAAAAATCAGTTTATTCTTTCATGGTAAAAAAATAAAAGTGATTATTATGGTGATTCTATCTTTAGAAATAAAATTTATACTATGTTATATTAAAATTGATCCATTATTTTGGGAAACTTTATCAATAATCAAGAATAATGTACATTTAATTAGTATAACCAATGAATTTTAATAAAAAATACATAATTGATAGAAAATAATAGTCTTGAGCACTAATGTCCCCATTTTTTTAGTTTTGTCTAATTCTGATGATATTTCACCTATATTAGGAAACTACAACTGTAATATAGAAAATAATAACATTATAAAATCAAATAGAACATAGAAAGTTGATATATTCCCCAACCTTATTGTTGATGAAGGATATGAACTTGAATATTCGTCACCTTCCTCTGAAGAGGGATTTTAGACCACTGTCAATGAACATAATACATTTAATGTCAATACAAAAAAATCCCAAGATCTATATTGATCAGTGTGACCAGGAATAGTAGGAACAATAAAAATATATTTACTTCCTCAGACAACATCAGGATAATTTTCATAGATTTATATTGAAATTATAAGTTTATAACCACAAGTATTTATCCATAACATGGTCCTATTGATCAATAACTATAGTTATAAACATGTGAAAAGATTGTAAACCCATTTCACCGTGCTAATGTGGAGGTTGGGTTGCAAAAATTGATCAATGATAATTTATTTTTTATGGTCCAGGTTCCAAAATAGATTAGTAATAATTTCTTTGTAAAAAATTATAATAGAAAAATTGATTTTTTCCTCAAATTTAATGATTTAAACAATCCCTACACAAAATTCATATTCCTTATACCAATCATATAACTAATAATTTATAAGACGATTTGTTTTAAAACCCTATAATTCATAAATAGAACTCTAGATATAATAAAATATGAATGGATCTGGATGATTATAAAACCACCATTAGTAGGGAACCTCTAAGAGTATATCTTTATAAAGTGATTCCTTTTGGTCCATTTTTTGGTTCCAATAATCAATTGAAAATAAATTAAATCGCTAAGAATCCACTAGGGAAAATATGAAATTATATTTGATGATTTTTTTATCAAAATTCTTCATATTTTGAACCATTTTCAAGACTTAAATGTTGTATTCTCTAATTATCTTTTGATTTTTTTAAAAACAATCAGCACTCATTCATGGAAACATCAAGAAAATCTATATTATTCTATATTTATTACGATTATAAAAAATATAATTCATATAAAAAAAGGTAATAGGTTAAATGTCCCCATGAAATATTATATTTTTTTATGGTTTAATGGATATTTCACAAATATTATGCATTTCATCACAAAACGTGAATGAAATTGTTTACCTTTCATGAAATTAATTAAAACAGTGAAAATTATTATTGGGATAAATATTTTCAAACTGAATATGAGAGACTTTAATATTTACAATCATATCCCAAAATCTTAATGTCTTCTTTAGTAGGAATGATGATCATATTTTATGTGGATACTTTATAAAAATCCATTTGTGCCCTACTTACCCAAAAATATGACATTGGAAATGAAACAATATTGACTATCAAAGGTAAATAATGTTGTAAGTATAGAGGTGATATAATTAAATTTAAAAGTTTGGCACTTATTTTTAGAATTGTAGGAAAATATACCCACACTATTTAATGGGAAGTTCATGCTAGTAGCCATGGTGTACATTAGATAGGAACCAAGATCTTTCATTAAACAAGAAACTTTGTTAAATTTCACCTTATATGATGAATGATTTCATGGAATTCATATATTGGTGTCTTACATTCTAGATACATGTCAAATTTATTCATTTCACACTATAGTGTTTACACACTACCAAATTATATTAAAAAAGTCCATATAGGGGATATATTTTATAGTACAATACCTTCCATCCCCCATTATGTCGTTTAAATTCATCTTCATTTCCATAGATATATTTTTCAAATGGGCTGAAACATAACCCCTAAAGGATATTAGAAAAAAATTGCAGAATATTTTAAAATCCAATATCATAACCATATATTTAGTTCCTCATGATATACTTATATATAATGGAAAAAGTTTCTATATGTCTTAAAAAAGATGTTTCAATTAGAATTAAAACATTTTTCATTGTATACTTGTGTCTGCTGTAAGATTTAGTTATAGAATTACATTCCAATGGTAATAATTCCTTAGGATAAAATAAAAATGAATCAAATTACATATTATATTTAATTAATGGGATGTTATCTCATACTATAAAATGTATTATTTCCTAATCCATGGAACTATTATGAATTTAATATGTATTTATAAAATCTATCCCAATAGCTATTATTATTACTCTTATCATGAAAATGATCGAGCATTACCATAATCTGATGTGAGTGTCTATATATATGAAAGGTTCTATATTTGTATATATGATAGGTTGTTCTTATTTCTTCCCATTAGTTAGTTATTATCTATTTTGGAGCTATAGAAAATGTAACTCTACAAGATATCATCATATAATGGGGGTATAACTGTTTTGGATTATAGATTACACCCATGATAAGGAACACATATATATTAGTATGAATAGGATTCAAACCCACATAGTTTAGTTCTATTTAATGAGTCACATCAAAAATTTTATAGTTGTGTGAAAAGAACCACTACGGTAACTTTTAATTTTATGTAACCGTAATTAATGAAGATCCTTTTATCGCTATAATTCTAGGACTATTAACATTCATTTTAAGATTGTGTGTATAGTACAATGGTGTCTTTCAATTTAATTATATATGATAAGTACTATTTCTGAAGTGTTTAAATTCATGAATAATATAATACCAAGTGAATTGTACCAAGATATGCTTGTTGAAGGGAATAATAATGGTCAAGAATTTATGTCTAAAACTAAGAGATAAATTATATTTTCTTAAGTTACACATGATTTTACCATTCTACTTTGACCTAAAAATCGGATCAGGTGAAGGTTGGTTTGGGAATAACTATATCAATATCCCATTAATTATCATGAATAATTTTTTTGATAAGGGAGAATAATTGAAATATTGACCTAGAGTTGATTTAAAACATCCAAGATAGGTGAAAAAGAGGTATGGGTAGAATATAATTTAACCAGTATTTAAAAACGGATAATTCACTTCATCACTAGAATGCATGATGGGTATATATTGAGGTCCTCAATAGTTAGAGTGGGAAATGAGTTGGAGTTATTTTAAAGGATTATTCATACCTATTTTCAATTTCATTCACAATGAAAATAGAGTATGATGATTTTAATAACCCCATCACGTATGTCAGGAGTCCATGGAGGAGGCTTAGGTGGATGAGTCTCTTTAAATGGTTTTCTTAAAAAAAATGTTATTTAAAAGTCTTTTTAGAAACCAATTTTTCCTTGGTCATGAAATTAGGATAATGAGGAATTGAGATGTGTTTTATAAATACTAGGTGTAACCTTATTAAAGGATAAAACATGGGTATTATAATTAATCAATTTTGGAATCATGTAATGAACCCTAGTGGGATATCATAGTGAAGGAATGCACAGTTCAGCAGACTAGGAGAATGGGTGCCTAGTTGGGTGATCTAGGAAAATTAAAACCTAATTAAGTGAAATTTGTGGGAGTCTAACTGTTAATAACATAAAAATATGTATAATAAGCCTCAATTGATGAGTTTGATCTAATATAGGGTGCTTGAGTGGTTGATTTCCCAGACTTATCCTTTGAGAAATAAGCATGATTCTATGAAGGATACCATGGGAACTATGAGGTTTCAACTTAATCACTTGGGAACACCTATTGGTATGTTTCCTTATAATTTTTCTTGGTGATTAATTGGTTTATATGGGTTTTTATGATGTTCATTATCAATTAATGGCACAAATTCCACTTATTATAGCATATTTTACGTTATTTTTTCCCAAACAAATCTACTGAGTGGAATCTTGGAAAGCTTATGTGTATAAATTTATTTCTTCATTTTCTCATATTATTACATGTTTTCTCATCTACACAATTGGTATGATGAGGGGTTATGATATATTCATTGGATTCTAAGATCCCATGTAGCGACTGGTAACCAACATGGGTGCCTAGTTGTTTAAAATGAGAACAAGGTATATTCCTATAAGGAACAAGGTGCATGATACAACCCTTAGAATGGGTGCATGCAATGTTCAGAACAAGGCATGAGTCAATTCCCTTATATATTCTTTATCCATTTAAAAAAATTATAATCTTTTAATAGTCATTTTTTATTTCATCCTTTAATTATATTTGAGCACAAAAAATTTACCCCATTATTGGATCAAATTGACATAAATATGGTTGAATTTTGAGGAAAACTTGAATTTATTTAAATTACCTTTTGGTATTCATGTAAGAGAAAATTTGGATCCACACATTGGTTGGAATTTTTGTGTGCACACTGGTCTAGATGTGAATGAGAAACCTTTTCAACATTGTTCTCTCTTATGGGAAACCACATCAACGAGGTATTCCTCTACAAATAAAAGGGGGAAACCTCATTAAATCAAATATTTACATGATAAAATATTAATTATTCATCTATATATTTTCACTTATGTTACTCCTCCAATATCCCTAAGTCAATGTGTGACATACACGGTGTAAGGAGCATAGCGTAGGATATTGGGATTGTTTGAACATAATCAAGTGGATGAGCATGAGTTATTGGGTGTCGGGAATTGAGTGTGTTAAGATTGGAAAATACATACTTTATAGAATTTTTTAAGATTTATTCAGGTATAAATTTGTGTTATTTTTAATTAATTCCTCTTATATTTTTGTAAACCTATTCATAATAATTGATGTAACTCATGATTAAACCATTACAGAAGTGGTTGTATCTGAAAAATAATTTTGATGAAGTTATGGAAGATCTTATCGAAGAGTTGATTAAATAAAATTGAACTAGGGTATGATAAAAAATGGAATGCATACATTTAATCTCTCAATATAACCCTAAAATATTTTCATCGAAATTCCCACTATCAGATTTTCAACCTTTATATTATCATGAACACCAAACTGATGTTAATATCATACATCAAGAAAAAAACATTAAATCATCCATGTCCCCCCACCATTCAATAATGGAATGATAGAATATTTAAATGAAGGTATTTTATAATATGGATTATTTCATGGAACCATAATACATTATAAGGATCATTAAATCCACCATAAATAATAAATTACCCAAGAAAGATCCTCGAATGCATTGTTACCCATCTATTTATTACCAGTTGACTAATGATATCATTTAGAGATAAAATGATTCTTTAATTAATTCAAATTGGATGAATATTCATACTCATTTGGATGTAGTCATACTAGGTTGGAAAACATATGATTAATTTAAACACCAGCTTCGATACATAGTGATATATATAGTCATTTTGACATCACAAAAATATATGTATAAGAAGGTTGATATTATCCAAGAACATATTAACTTCTAGATTCCTCAAATTGATACTATCCATCTAGCACATAGAGAGTTTTTAACCATTATTTATGAAATTTAAAATATATATTGAGACTAATAAAATGAGAGATGTGAAAATTTTCTATTTTCAAAGGCTTCTTAGGGGGATGTTGAGTTCAAAAAACTATAAGAACACTATTTTCTAAAAGAAGATAATAGATCAATCAAGAAGGAACCCTACTAATGTATTAAAATGTTTTTTAATAAATGGATCAACATATTTTGTATTATGAACAGTGATAGACCAAAATATCAATTCTCGATATTTTTTAATACCATGAGAAATATGGGAACCTATGGCGCCTACTAGCCTGAACTGAAGTGGTGTCAATATAAGTGATGGGGCTATAGAGTCTACAAGGATATAGTTCCTAAATTTCATATAGATGGTTTCATAATCGTGTAACTTAGTGGTTATATGATTCCAGTCTATGATTCACACACAATCATTAGGATAAGCATGTTTGTAATAGTTTCAATATTGGTTGATTCCAATATCATTGATTTGATAGTGCTATTACTTATGAGGATATATTGGTGCATTATGCATTTCTATAAGGGACGTCCACATATTTAATTTCATGATCATTCAAGGTGTTATATACTATGATTTTAGTATATTTAAAAATTTATAAATTCCATAATACACATGATATCATATGGTCATAATTTAAGAAGTATATACTGGCCATATATGTAATCATGGAACTTCCAATGTAATAGAAAACAATACTCAAAACTCTAGGGATACACTTAGAGATAAAATTCTTCTATTATGGAAAAAAATAATTACTAAATCTATCATAGATATCGACCATAGAGGATATGAGAGTTGATCATACATAGTGTAAT